>JAOEGL010000002.1:111327535-112579234 GCA_034509955.1 Urosaurus nigricauda | reverse complement strand
AATAAGCCGAAGGGCCAGCATTGTCTGAAGATGCCTCTGGTGGTCTTTGTCAGCATGTGGCCAGCATGACTGGACAGAATACTGCTACCTTCCCACTGGAGTAGTACCTATTTATCTACTTGCATTTGCATGCTTTCAAACTGCTAGGTTGGCAGAAGCAGGGTCTAGTAACAGGAGTTCACCCCATCATGCAGCACTTGGGCCTTGAACTGCCAACCTTCTTACCTTCCAATCATCAGAACTGGAATCTTTGGGGTGAAACAGATGGGCAGGAAGGGACCGTCCCATCCGAAGACAGATTGGGGCCACCACAACAACATGCTGCAGCCCCAGTCCTCCTTGAAGCTGACAAAGATCCTCTCCTTTTTGGGACAGAAAAAAACCCAGGTTTTGCAGCTCCGCCACAGCCCAAAGCCTGCTTCAAGTAGCTCCTGTAGCATGCAGCATATAAACGCTGCACTGCACTTTGAAGTCACCCATGTCTGGGTAGCTGGGCAACTTCATGCCAGCTTCAGGGAATCATCAGAGCATTCAGCATGTAAACATCATGCTCCGACACAAGCAGGCTTTTTTCGCTCATCTGTTTGGGCCCTTAATCACTAAGCCACATACTGCACATAATACTGAATCAGTAGCACTGTGGTTTCAGAATCAAATTAACTAGATTTTTCATCTTTGTTTATAAAACTCTGTTATTTTCCATCCATAATCAGCCAGTACGTACACAATGAGTCCATGATAATTTCTTGACTTAAGCCTATTAGGCTACTGGTGAAACCTGAATTAGTTTTAATATAAACCAAGATGACAGTATTTCAGCAAACAGTAGACTGCAAATGTACTGAACCATGCTGCAAGAGTAAAAGTGATTCATGCAAATATGGTTGGCAAAGATCTAAGCACAGCTTAATTACACAGTGAATGCTTCAGCTTTTTCGCAGAGGGGAGAACAATTTTCACATACCTATTATGTAATATAGATCCGGCTCTGCCTAGTTTAGGTGTGGATATAAGAGGTGCCAGTCATTTCCCTAGGCCGCTTCATCAAGGGGCCATTCTGAAACTTCTTGGATTACATGCAAACCTAAAGAAATTGTATCTACCACATAAAAATCCTCCACTAAGTGAGACTCATTGGCAACAGTTTCAAATCTTTGTGTTTTGGCCAGACTCCCAGAGAAAAGCAAGAGGTGTTTGAAACTGGCAAGGCTGAAATGAAAAGGGTTGAAACAGCCAAGAGCTGGCAAACAGAAATGGACCTCCAGTTGTTATTCTGGTTGCTGCTGCTACTGCTGCTTATTTTAAGGGAAGAAAAGGAAAGAAAAAACCTTAGACTACCAGAATTCTTTGTGTAACAAATTCTCCTTTGCTAGTGGGTACATTTATTCATAAACTTCTACACAGACTATCCATTACAGAGATGCATACAAGTGTTACGGCTGAAATCTTGGGGAAAGAGTAGATGGCATGTGGCCTTCAAGATGTTGCTGGATTGCTCCTCAGTTTTAATGAAACAATCTGCTTTATCACACTAGGGGGCAAACAGGATTTATTCCTGGATATTTATTTTAATTCCATATTATTTATCCCAGGGATGATCTGAGTGCAGCATGCAGACCCTCAAGACTAAATGTGCCTCCCTTAAGTCCTACAGACTCTGCAAACTGTAGATGGATGCCTCCTTAAAGTAACTAACCTTTCCCAGGAATCCTTAAGCACATTAATTCACCTTCAGATAGATTAGAAAACCATGACCTTCTGGTAATTTTAGCTTTTTTTAAAAAAATCCAATCCAGATGTGGCCTTCTCACCACTTCTGGATTTTGGGTTTTGTTTGAGGGCACTGTGTCCACCACCACCACCACCCCACACACACCATACACACATACTGGAGACCCCAGAGACAGAAAAGTGAACTCCATGCCCACTACAATTGTCCATCCAAGATTTGCAATGGCTCTTGTAAGGCAACAAATACACTAACAATTTCGTTTTTCAAGCTTTAAAATACCAAAAGCACTGGCATCAGTATGATTGAAAGCTCAACATTCCCAGGGTCCTCAACCTTTTAATATAGGAGGTTCCCTCACGTGTATCTACAGAGAGGTTAAGAGCACTGACAACCAATAAGACTTCAGCCCCTCCTCCCCAACTTTTTTTGTTCCATTGCCAAATTTCTGACATTTGCTAAGGATGAGAAATCATTCACACTTCAGATTCTTAAATTGCCTGTGTTCTCATTCTCTAGGTAATCTTGCCTGACCTTTTCTTTTGGATTTCTTCACTGTATTTCTAAATACTCAACTGAAGTTGCCAGAATACTAAAAATTTGGGGGATGAATAGTAGAAATTTGGAGACCAAAGAAGTCATCTGAGAAGGCAAAATTCTTATTTGCAGGGACCTCATTTTGCACACACACACCAGCTCTAGCCCTTAATCTCAAAACCTAAAATTCAGCCTTTCCCACATCCCTGAAAAGGAAGGAAACACCCAATATATTTCTTATATAAAGAGAATCCAGAGGGAAGGGCCTGACATTTGCCTTTTCTGTTTAAAAACCTTTTTGTCCATTACTTGTAGGCTTCTGTTGTAGCATTTCATATGAAGCATATCTGGGTGCTGAAAGCAGGCAAGGACAGGGTTTATTGATATCCTTCTTATTTACCGAACATTTTTTACCCCACGCTTCTACACTTCAAAAGATTCCCTGGCTGGCTAATGAATCATGATTGGGAGAAAAGTGGGATACAAATTAATATAATAAATAGATGAATAAATATTTTCCCACCTTTCTCTGACAGATGGCCTGAATGTGGCTCACCCAAAATGTTTAAAACAAAATACAAGTAGAAAGTGTGATCATAATTATAAAAAGTTTAAAACAAATATTTTTTTCCTAACTGAAAACAATTTACTAGAGGGTGCTGGAAAGTTCTTGGCCCAACCAGGAAAGGAATGGCCTACAGCCATGAGCTTTACATGCTATTCCACATATACGTCCCAAAGTTCAATGCATTTTGGCACATCATTTCTCAAGTTTCTTTAACCCTTTCAATATATAATGTCTAGTCACTGAAATCCTGCTCTGCTGCTGTTATCATCTCTGAATCATTCAAACATTTCCTTCATTTCAAACTCTGGTCTGTAAACAGAAACTAGTAAGATGGAGCAAGATCTGGTGAGTAGGGTGGATGATCTATGTACCCAGACCTCAAGTTCTTCAAAACATCCATAATCTTACCAGCCCTTTGAGCAGTGCATTGCTCTGCAAAAAGAAAGCACCTCTCCCCAGCTTCGCTCACAGTTCTTCTAGGGAGCGGAAGGGATGAGTAATATAAAAATATTCACTTCTTCTCCCTCTCCAAAACTCTGTTGGAATAGGTAACCATTTAACCTGTTTCCTGAAGAAAGTAGGGTGGATGAGTGCCAAGCTATGTTTCCATATTTTCTTCTTCACAAGAAAAATATGAAAAGGTGACCTAGTGTTATATTTGCTTTCTCAGATTAAATAGTGCCAGTGTCTCTTAATCTCTCTAAGATTTGCTACCACATGCTTCACTGTTGATCCATCATCTTAGGGCACTTGGATGGAACACTGTAGCAGAAATAAAACATGTTTTGCCGCATGAGGAATTAGAAATACAAGGCTAGGGTTTAAACTCTCCAATTTCCAACTGTATGTGAAGATGCCACATCTGCAAAAGAAAAACAAATTCCACACAGAACATTCAAAATACTTTCTTAAAACATGGGGTAAAGTTTTCCCTATAAAGTTGCCTATATATTCTATAAAGTAATGCTATGTTCTGGTTGGTCCTCCAGTTTCCCATAAACTTTACTCACCAAAATGATTTGCCTGTACCATTTTCAGAGTATTTTACAATTATTTTTGCAGGTGTTTTTCAGCTTAGCTTATGGTTGAGAGTTGACCACGGAGGCTGTTTTTCACATGTCTCAACTCCAATGTACAGCTTCTTTATTTGTCCATATCTCCCTATCTGAAAATCACTCATAGAGAAAGAATTACCACATATAACTTTCCCTGAACTGTGGCTACTGTGCAGGAAGCTAGGAGTTTAGCAGAGAAATTATTATAAAATAAAAAAACAGGACTCTCATACAGTACTCACAATTCTCAGCCATCTCATGGTCAAGCGAAGCACAAGACCCATCACAGACTACTCAAAATAATGTCATTATTTTTTCTTTTGCTTTTTTAAAAATTCCTACCTCTCCAAAGAGAATGGGGAAGGAATTATTGTAATTCGTTATTTAATTAGTTTAATTCTAATATTTAATACATAGTTTTAATTGTTGTAGGTCACCTTGGATTTTGTACCAAAAGAAAGGTGGGATACAAGTTGTTGCTGATGATAGAGGAGTGGGGGGGGGGGCATGAACAGAAATAAATTTGGACGCATTTTATGATTCTATTATTCTGTTTATTGATTGAATGTGTGTCCCTCCTTTCTTCCAAGATGGGATTCAAGGCAGCCTACAATAATTTTAAAAAGATTAAGCTGAAACACTAGTTTATAAAAGTTTTTAAAAGAATTAAATGCCCATAATATTTTTAAACAGTCAATAACACTTAAAACATTTTAAAAACATAATTTTCTGTAACAATATAAAAATATAGCACACCACTTTACACACATACTATTGCTCCATAACAGAGATGTGAAGGCCTGTGAAAAAATTAGGAAAAATAATTTAAAAAATGTCCATTTTTTTTTCCTGAATCATGTTAAAATAAAATATTCCATAATTGATTTGCTTCCTTTTTTTTTCATTTTTTCTTGTTTTTTTTTTTCTTTCATTTTTCCCTGGGAAAAAAACAGGAAAAATTAGGGGAGGTGGGGGGGGGAGGGATAAAAAAAATTAAAAAGGAAGAAAATCAATTATGGAATATTTTATTTTAGCATGATTCATGAAAAACATGGACAAAAATGGTTCCCCTCCCCCCCCCCCATATTTCTGTGGAGCCTTCACATCTGTACTCCATAATGAAAAATCAAATCCCTGCCCGTAACCTCATTCACCACAGTTGAATTCCTGTTCCCTGATCTTTCTTCCAACTCACCAGGAGCACCTCCATCAGTCTCTCCATTCTGTATTCACCTCTCTCTACTAATGGTGTAATGGCTGCTTCCCCTCTCATCTTATTTTCTAATTTCCAGAGGACCAGTTTAGAGAAAAAGACCAGTTAAAGGGGGAAGAACCTCTCTCCACTCCCAAACAGGATAACTACCCCTCACCCACCCTTCACCCCTAAAGTGGATCCCTCAAAAGGACAACCCCCTTTGAAGTTACCAACCCTGAGGGTGGCAAGTCTATAACGTAGGCAGCCCCATATACCCCATAAACCTCGCTTCAGGCAGGGAAACAGGTGATGACAATGTTGGTTCACCAGCCTGTGGAGGCTACTGTATGTTGATGGACTTCTTGGCAGGAAGGCAGCAGTTCTGAATTTGTTGTTGTGTCCCTTCAAGTAGTTTCCAACTTATGGCAGCTCCAAGGTGCACCTATCATGGGACCAGAGCTGAGTTCACCCAAGGTCCCAGTGGGTTTCTATGGTCAAACGGGGAATTGAACCCTGATCTTCAGAGCTATAGTCCTATGCTCAAACCACTGCCATGTCCTGGCTCTCTACACCTATCAGACAGGCATCTATTCAGAAAGTCACTGGTACATCCCAGAGCAGACCATGTCATTAGGCAGAGTGAGTGGGTTACCTCAGACGTTATTATCATAATCATCATTATTTTTTATATATATATTCTTTTTTCCCTCAAGATGGCTTAAAATTAATACATGTGGGTGTTATGATAATGCAGCTTTTGTTCATTATTTAATTTTTTATTGTTAGATTTTTTAACAGTAGGATTTGGTATACGTGGGATTTACCCCTTAAACAGCTATAATAACTTGGCTGATTTTGGGTAACATTGATTTAATGGTCCCAGGCCCCTCTAAATCTGATTGGAAAATATTTGGAAAAGGCAATCCTGTTGCATCTTGGAATTGTCATAATCTTGGAATTGCATCTTGGAATTGCCAAAAAAAATTAATCTGTTCAAGTTGAAGGCAAAAGGTTTTTAGTTGGTTTATTAGCAGGCTGTTGCCCTTTCGAAATATAAGACAGCACAGAAGGATGCAGCCCATTCGTACTAGTGTAATACAGCAATCATATTTTGCCTGCAAAATTGTTTTATGCATGAACCCATGGCTGAAAAAAGTTAGTTCTCTCATTTGCTCTTCTCATTAAATTGTACCATTTGGGTTGCCAACCCTGGAAGGTCTTGGCATGCTAACATCGAGAGATTTGTAACAGTGTTCATTGATGAAATCTAATTCAAAATGTCTTTCACTCAACGGTTGCGAAAGGGTCTGTTGCATTTCAGTTTACACTATGTTTTATACCTCATGGGTTTTTATATGTGCTGTTAGAAGTTATATTTCTAACTGTATCCCTCTGATATTTAAACAGTCTCAAACTCACCCATTGTGACTATTATTTACCTTTTTTCCCTAGGAAAAAATATAGTGTCTGGCAGGAGAACAGATTTATTGCAAAACAGAAAACAAATGATACATGTGTACAATAAAGGTAGCCCTTGCAGAAATTGAGTTTGGCTCAGGTTTAAAGACCCGAGTATTTGTCTGGAATTGGCCATAGATCAGAGTTAAGGATTTTTTTTAAAAAAATAATCTGATACTTTTCAAGTGTATTTAACTCTTTAGAAGTCCACTTGAGCTTAACTTGCCAGTAATGGAAATCACTCAGTTTTGCTGTTATCCTGCATTACACTGTTTACATGTCATTTTCCCTTTCCTGAATATGAAAACATTTACTGTAATAAAGTGGAGTCAAAGGCTTTCATAGTCGGCATCCATAGTTTTTTGTGGGGCTTTCGGGCTATGTGGCCATGTTCTAGAAGAGATCCTTTCTGACGTTTTGCCAGAGTCTCTGAAGATGCCAGCCACAGATGCTGGCAAAACATTAGAAGGGAACGCTTCTAGAACATGGCCACATAGCCCAAAAGCCACACACACACAAAAAACTATACTGTAATAAAATTCTCCTCCATCTGCACCTGTGAGATTTTACAGGTACAACCATTTTCAGCATATTGAGGAGGCCCAGGTTGTACTTGCCTGCCACTCAAATGTTAAAAATAACTCTTAGGGAGAAAAAAGGTGACAACTCTAGGACAGCACTAGCATTGTCCACAGTGATGGGGTGAAGTGGAGGTATATAATTTTACTGAACTTTGTACAGTCAGCACTCCTTATCCACAGATTTTTTTTTATACACTGATTCAAGCATACACGGCTTGAAAATATTCAGAAAAAGTATAAATGCCAAATATCAAACCTTGATTTTTCTTTTTATATCAAAATATGCCATTGGATTGAATGGGACTTGAGCATCCATGGATTTTGTTATCCACATGTCCTGGAACCAAACCCCAGCAGATAACAAGGACCCACTGTAAATTCACAATCAAGCATTGAAAAGAACAATGAAATGATCAAGCAATAAAACAGGTAGGATGTAATCAAATAATACAGTTCATTTGTGAATAGTTCAGCAAGATAATGGCATTCAGTTTTAAAACTGATAAGTCCTTCCAAAAAAGGCAGTTAGGGACAAAGAATTCCCAAATAAGTTGACATATTCTATGACAGGAAAACAATACTGATTTTTTTCATTGCTTATATATCCTTTGGTCACTATGATGTTATGCAGTAATTCTTTCAGGAAGAGTGAGTCCCAGATTTTCTCTCACCACGCTTGTAAGGATAAAATACACCCTTTCTAGTTTTTAGCTACTATTGCAAGCTTCCAACAGGGAAAAAGATGCAATAATCTCCTTGTGTTTTAGTGTTTGCTATGGCAGAAAAAAAAGGAGGAAGCAGCAAAAGACTTTTGCAATAATATGATTCATGCTCTGTGATGGCAGTAATTTGGTGTACCACTTGGAACCAGAATCTCTGGACACTTGTCCTAATAAGAACCTTTAGAATAAGATCCCCATCAGCATGTGGAAGCAATATATTTCTGGCATTCTGTTTATCTTAACTAGCATGAGGTATAATTTATAGTTGATATTGAGAACTGTATCTTTAGTAAGTGTGGACTTAAAATCTAGGCGTGGGTAGGACTCAATATAAGATCAATCACTGTCTGAAATATTAATGTAAAGATCAGTTTCCTTTTAACCTGCAGGCCAATTCCATAGACATTGCTTATCATCCAATTTTTTCCTCTCTGTCCTTTAAATGAATTATATGACTCTATATATAGGATTTGAAAGAGCACATAAGAGGGATTACCTTTAAATGCAAGGCTTTTAGCAAAGGTAACTCCTTGCTTTTGTTGTATCCAGTTGATGCTGGTGTCTCCAAATTGCCTAGAAAGGTCTTTCTTACTTCTCTGTTTGCTCCTTAAAAACAAATCTATTTGTTCCATCTTTTTCAGTCCATATACTGACTCAACTTGTTAGAAAATTGAAAAAATCAGGCTGGAATAAAAGGGGTAATTGGTGTTGGTCTGGGAGGTAATAAATTGATCCACTATTTCCAGATAGCTAACAAATTCCTCAGGAAAGAATTCCAGATCTCCATAAGCAATTTTTTAAAAATTAAAATAGCAATCTGCTTTCCATAAGTGACGTCTGGCTTTTAGCCCATTTAGTTGAAGAACTGTGTCTGGTAGGAGATTATCACACTGCCCTTTTCCGACCTTCCACCCCAACCTTAGCACAGGATAAAAAATTTTAAGCACAGATTTTATTGCACACCTCCATACCAAGGACAGAGGCATCCCACATGTGATCATGGCATAATGTACCAAATCTGGACTACTCAGGCACTTTATGAAAGAACAAGATTTTCCCATTCTTTGCAAAGTACTGCAGAAGTCTGGATCGGGTATGGGATGCCATAATCAGGTAGGAGATGCCTCTGACCTGGGCACAGAGGCATCCATGCTTAAAAGTTTTCATCCTGTGCCAAGGTTGGGACAGAAATATGGAAAAGGGCAGTGCAATAATCGCCATAATCTAAAACAGTTGGCTCTGTTGTACAGTATAATACTAACTCAGTTGTATAATTCAACATCTGATATAGCCAATCCACTGGCTGCCAAATATATGTGCTGAACTGGTTTTACAAATCTGGAAGGTTTTTTTTTTTTTAACAAACAAAAATGAATTGGTCTTGCCAAGTCAGAAATTTTGCTTTGATGGACATAAGGGGATTGTTTGGAAGAAAAACAAACTAACAAATAAACAAACAAAAATTGTAGCATTAAGCACATTTTAACCAAAGCAATACAACCAAAATGAGAAAGCTATTATATAAAGGGATTTAACTGAAAACTTGTAAGATTAAAGCACTCAAAGCTCTCTGCTTTCACATATGCACCTCTCAGTACAGATTTCTCCAACTTTCAGATTTTTTTTTTTAAAAAAATCCCCATCCCCTTCATTAGGAAATTTACAAACTTTTCTATATTTCTATTGTTAAAAAAGAAAAAAAATAACTGGAAAGGAAGAAACTATCACATTCCTGATCTCCTCTGATAGCTTTATTTTAAAAGTTTGCTTTTTATGAGGTCATGGGGTCTGCAAGCATCAGCTTGGCTTTCCCTCCATGGGTAGAGGCCCAATGTCTGGGGTAAAGGAGATATTTTACTATGTGCAAAATATCCAAAAATGGCATGGGGAGTGTTTTAATGCATCAAACATTCTGCTTTAGAAGAAGGTCAAATTCATAGAACCATAGAGTTGGAAGAGACCTCAAACACCATCAAGTACAACCCTACCAACGTGCAGGAGTACAAAATCAAAGTATCCCCAAAGATGGCCATCCAGCCTCTATTTACAAACCTTCAAAGGAGGAGACTCCACCACAATCTGGCAGAGTGCATTCCACTATCGAACAGCTCTTACTGTCAGGAAGTTCTTCCTACTGATGAGGTGGAATCTCTTTTCCTGTAGTTTGAATCCATTGCTCCAGGCTCTATTCTCTGGAGCTTGCGCATCTTCAGGATGAAATCCTGCAGATATTTAAAGAGGGCTATCATGTCAACTATTAACCTTCTCTTCTCTGGGCTAAAAATACCTACCTCCCTAAACTCCTCACAGGGTATGGTTTTCAGACCTTTCACCATTTTGGTTGCCCTCCTCTGGGCATGCCCCAGTTTGTCAACATCCTTTTTGAACTGTAGTGCCCAGAACTGGACACGGTATTCTAGGTGAGGCCTGACTAAAACAAGTACTATTACTTTCCTCAGCCTAAACACTATACTTCCTTTGATGGAACCTAGAATTGCATTAGCTTTTTTAGCTGCTGCATCACATTGTTGACTCATATTCAAGTTGTGGTCTAGCAGGACCCTTAGATCCCATTTAGATGTACATCTTGTGAGAATCAGATGTGGAGAAGAAATTATGATCATCATTTTGAGCTTTTTTAAGAAAAGGTGGGATATCAAAATCATGAATAATAACAACAAACACAACTGAAATAATAAATAATTTGACCAAAGCTTTGAAGAGTTAATTTGGGGGCCATAACTCCCAGAATCTCCCAGCCCGCAAGGCCAGTTGCTGACTGTTCATCCAAAAAGTGGCATTTTCAAGCTGTGACTTAGACTGCAGTGGCATCTCTGTTAGTGACTGTAATTTTTCTGAAAATGAAATCCTCTGAAAGTTTCCTTCTCATTCCTCAGGGTTTGGGACTATTGCAGAAGCCTCAATTTTGTGTTCCAGTTACTGGGTCAACAGAAACTCTTAGTTTCATTTAATTTTTACTAGGAAATAGCAAACCAGACACCTTAGAGACTGAGAGGAACCACTTTAATGAGCCCCATTGAATAATCTGAAGATAATTAAATGTTAATGATTGACAGTAAATAGGATACAGCTTTCATATTAAAGTTCATGCATATGTTGGTACATCGTACACCATCTAAATAGGCAATTCATTAGTACCAATCAATTCATATTCTTTTTGCTCCTAAAGATCTCTCATTTTATTTCCCAGGCTGGATATATTTTCAGACTGTATATACAATCCTTTTACAAGAGGAATAAATACATTTTATATATATACACACACACATTTATCATTGAAAATGCCAATTAAATTTTGGAGCTGAATTTTTTTAAAAGATTAAAAACTTCATGCTGAACATCAATCTAAATTTTCACGGATGGTATGTATCTTTGAAAAATAATGTAACAAAATCGATGGGGAAGACAGAATGGATACATATGACATGGACACAAACTGGAATCAGCCATTTATGGAAGGCATCTATTTATTTCTACAGAAGACAGCTTAGAAATAAATATGGACACACATTGGGGATCTGGACACAATTATACTGACTCACACACTGCTGGCACCAAGAGAAGGAAACCACCAAGAGATGATATAAATAACTATTCTCCCCCCCCCCCCCCAAAAAACCCCATATGCCATGTTGCATGAATGTAGAATGTCCAGTGCATGGGAAATCTTCATTGGTAGCTTAATGTTTTGCCCTAAGCCATGAATAATTAGTTCTGTTGAAGAAAAAGGCAACATAGGGGGGGGCAAATTCCATCCTTCCATCATGTTACTACCATCTGATCCCTTATAAACTTGCATGATGAACAGGTTGAGTCTTGCAAAAATGGAAATGATACCTTGATTGCCCTGTATTAATTTCCTTACTGCAATATAGTTGCATGGCAATAATTCACTAGATGATTATCAAGGTGCCTTGGGAATGAATTGGCCTACAGCAGAAACATAGTCAGTGAATGAGTCTTTGGAATAATCTTCAAGAAAGACATTGTGAACTGCAAGTGGATATATTTGGGAACCATGCAATGAGGTTACCCCTAGTCTGTACAAATGCTCTAAATCTTTCTTAACCAGATGTGGGAGAAAGAGGAGCTAGGAATGTAATTCTTCACCAGTTTCATACTCAAAGGAAGCAATGAGCAAGTTTTTCCTCTCATTAAAAAAAGTCTTCAAAAACTGCAGCTTTCAAAGACTATTTGCACTTTGGGACTTATTCTGCACCAAATTTACATATGGTATTTTTGCTCATAACACTACATTTTATGGGCAGGGAGCAGAATTTTCTGTATAGGAAAATAAAATCTCGACAGAAATTATGTTGTTTCCTACTCAGAATGTGCTTTAGTTAAGGATTCAGTCTGTGAAAAAACTGCACTTTATACTTTTGCAGAGACAACATTTTCTGCACATGAAACAGCATTTTCTGCACAGGAAATTCATGTTGCTGTTTTCTGCATGGAAAATGGTGTTTTCTGTACAAAAATGTTCAAATTTGTACAGAATAAGTTGTGACCTGTGAAGATTCTCATCTGTTTAAGTTGATCCCCATCAGTGTTTTTCAACACTCAGCAAACACATTTTCCCACCATTTTCCAAATGTTTTTGAATATTCTTTCCATCCCTAACTAGAGCTAAGAGATTAACCCACAGAAGGATTACTCCTATTTTATTTTATTTTATTTTATACAAGCTCTATCTATTCAACATCCGTATAACCATACAGAAAGTATGCAACCATCTCTATGCTAGGACCACCTGTACGTCTTGAATTTGGCAAGTGTAGATAGGGAGGATTTTATTTCCTTTGGTTTTTTTCACAAGAATTTAATACATTTAATCAATTTCTTCATAAATGCAGTGAGGAGATTATGAGGTGACAGATGTTAAAACCACTAAATGTGTGTGTGTGTAGGAGCATGAAACTAATAGATTTATCCACTCCTAGTTTTTTGCAAGACTGGGCTTTTCCACATGAGGCTAAAAACAGGAATTTTAACCGAATAAAAGCATCTTTGGCCGGTGCTTATTACACAATGTCACATCTGTCTGCTGCTATCCTGCATTCCATTGGTTACTGTGATGCACCTTTTCATTGACAGGTAAAACCTGTCAATAGCTGTCGGTGTCACTATTATAACACAATTGTACTGGTGCAAAAGGTCTCTTCATTTCAATTCTGGTGCTGCAGCAGTCATGTGGCATAATGGGGGCTGATTTATTGATTTATTCATGATTCTCCTTTTATTATTTATTTCAGGGATTCTATATCCCACCTTTCCCCCACAATTGGATTCAATTCAATTCAAGGTGGATAAATCCTTATTTATGATCCTTAAATCCTTATTTATGATTCCCCTTTTCTCTCCCCTTCCCATTCACTGTTCTAAAGCAGGCTACCTCCATGCTTGCCAAGGGATTTATATGATAAAATAAAATAAAAGTAAAAATAATTTTATAATTAATCAGTTTTGCCATAATTATGCAAACACAGAAAAAAATAACAAAAGAAAGAATCAAGACCCCTTATGGAACTGACTGCTGCATTGCTGGAACTGCAGCAAAGAGACTTATCACACCTGGTGGGGGTGATTCAAAGCACTGCATTAGCATGAAAGAAAAGAGATGTGATCAGAAATGTTTTCAAAGTGGCATGTTCCTGTTTCCTTTCATAATGCAATTGCCACAGAACACAAGACTGGTGTGATAATGTCTGGTATATTAAGATGTGAGGAACCAGGAAAGAAAAAATTGAAGTCGAGAGCTCTTGAAGTCAAGCAGCTCCCCGTGAAGTTTGGAGAGCTGCAATTTAGAATCAAAGCTCCACATCATGAAATAAATGCAGTCCATGAGGTGGGTTCTTGTCTACATACAGAAACTATGAACAACAAAATATTTTGACATTCCTTCTGGGCATAAAGTTGAAATGTAGGACAAGTCTTGGAAAAGGAGGTTGTCTGGTCACCCTGTGCTACTGGAACAGTACATATAGCAATGATCGCTATTTAATTCTACCTTACTACTGTTGCATATGTCTATAATAGCATATATTTCAATATGTACTGTTCCAGTAGCACAAGTTTACCAGATCTCCTTCTTTTCCAGGACATGTCAATTTTTTGTCCAGGAGAAATTTCAAAATATCCTCCACTTTGAGCATGATTGAGAAGCACGAATTTACATTTCTATTAGTGTTTTTAACTTATATTTTGTCATGTCGTACGTTTTTTTTTTTTTTTGAAGGCCTTACATTTTGTGGTGCCTTGTCCTCCTTTGTAGGTAGAACATCTAGTCACCCTGCAGTAACAGGCTCTCATAATTTTGGAAATCATTTAGGATAGTATGTATAATGTAAAATCCAGCCATAGGTATGTTAAAAAACCAAAACAAAACCACCAGCTACTAAAATGAATCCAGTCCTCCCTTCCTGGTAGCAGTACATACCTGAGTTTCAGAAAGATGGGTTTCCTCAAGGAAAACCAAAAATTGTGGTTGTGTTTAGGAGAATATGAAGGCATTTCTGAAATTGACCATAAACTTGGACTAATAGCAAAGTAAATTGGTCTCTGATTTAATGGTTTAGGTAGCTAATCACAATTTACCCAGAAATATATTTTTCATTTTCATAATAAGCTGAACATCCATGACAAATGGGACAACTGGTCTGTATCAGCTGACTGCTGTAGCAGTTAAACTACTACATTATTGGGGAGTTAAACTGAGAAAGAGGATTCAGTCCATACCTAATGATATTTATTTTCAAGGATATATCCTTGAATATCATAGTCAGACTTCCCAACACAGGCTTAATCCAGATGTTTTAAACGACAACTCATATAAACCCAAGTTACTGTAGTCATAAAGAGGGACTGAGGGAGTTGAAATCCAAAACATCTGGAGAGCAACAGGTTGGGGAAGGCTAGTACAAACAGCAGTGTTGGTTTATAACAGTGGTTTCCAAGATTCAGTGTTTTGGACTTCAGCTCCCACAGGGCCTAGAGATTGCATGGACAATGATAGTGCATTCTGAAAGTTGAGGTCCCAGACATATAGATACCACACTGTAGAGAACAATGGGTCTTTTATTAAAATGCATGTGTTCTACAAAAAAGAGTACTAAGAGATACAGGAGAAAAGGTGGGACAAGGGAAGATGAAGTGATGTATGAGAGAAAGAGCATATTTGAGAGTCTTTGGCTGGGTGGAGATACGGGGGAGGGGGACTGTTCTCCTAAAATTTGCAAGTTTCAGCAGCCAGGAGAAAATGGATAACGTGTATATTAAAACTTACTAGCCAAAAGATTGGCCCCTCATCTCTCTCACTCCTTTTCGCCTTTTCATGATCTGCTGCTTTTAAACAAGCTTTTCCACACTGACTAAGTGTTTAACCTTACCATAAATTACAAATCTCATGGATGAACTCTAGGGAAGACATTTTTATCTCTGTAATTGAAATGGGGAAATTATATAGTGTGCAGAAAATGTATTACAGACTTTGCTTCTCACCTGGAAACATTTTAAGCATCAAATGATTCATTAAGTTATACAAGAGCAAGACAACATGGACAGAAGTATTTCAGCTGCCTGCTTGCAAGTTTATGAATTAATTCTCTCTTGATTACTTTCATTATTTAATTTTACACTTTCCTGAACACTCTAATATCAGATAGATACCTGTGAATTTAACAGGACAGGAAGAACAGGATGTCAGTTGCTGTTTTTGTGTTTTTGGTTTGTTCAAAAACAAACACTGTGCATTCAAAAACGGGTGTCTATGGCTATATCTTGATTAGTCTTAGATCTTCTTGATTAGGGGACCCATTATTTGTTAAATGGCAAGTAAACAAATAAGTAAATCCCATTGATTCACTGGGTCTATTCTATTAGAATCAATAATAGGATTCAGGAATTTGTATGCATATTGTTCTTTCACCAGAGGTTTTTCACAGAAGCACAATAGAAACTTATAAAATTCAATTTTCAATTATTTTTAGGCTCTCCACTCCCTCTGTGCTTTATCATAGACCTTATTGTATTCACTGTTGTCCCCGTTGTGGAGATGGGAACGGGACTCTCGGGGGCGCGCGTAAACAGATTTTACCGCACACCCAAGTGTCCACAAAAAGATCCTGTTCTGGCACCCGTACCGAAGCCGTCCCTGTTCAGTGCCAGTGGACACCATTTTGACCAGACAAAAGTCTTCCAAACATAGCGTTTAATGCTCTTTGGCACTGAACAGGGACGGCTTGGGTATGGGTGCCAGAACAGGATCTTTTGTGGACACTTGGATGTGTGGTAAAATCTGTTTAAGCACGCCCCCGAGAGTCCTGTTCTCATCCCCACAATGGGGACAACAGTGAATGAGATAATGTCCCTTGTTTGGTGTTTCCATCAACCTTTCACTCTGTCTTCAGCAGGGACAGTTGGAAAGGGAATACATCATGATAGACATTCAGGTGATTTGAAGCGCATCACAAAGGATTTCTAATTCCCAGTTGCTTTCCCATAGTAACAACTACCATGACCACCATCCAGATGAGATTCATTCACATATACCCCACTCTTTTGTTCTAAATATAGATCATCCACCTCTCTTTCTGAAACACTATTATGTATGCAACTCCAGTTGCTAGATGTTGGGGTTCTAGGGAGAGCTAAGTGGATCCCACAAGCATGAACATCTGTTGCCAATGGCAGAGCCATCATAAGAGATTTTGCTACTTGAGGCAAAGGTCAAGACGACTAAACTGCCTAGTGATTTGTCTCTAATTTGAACACAGGCCATGGCAGAATGTGTCCTATCACAATGGAAGCAGCAGGTTATTCTATGAGGTCCTGAATAGGTTGTGTGACATACACAATTCTGTCCTCCAACAGAGCGAAACAGTTGAGGTATTCAGGAAGAATATCTGTTCAGGAATTTTGCCCACAACATCTGCCATGGAAAGTATTCAACTCATTTTGCCTCATGATACGGTCAGTCTAGCTTAGGACTATGGTCTCTGAAGGACTACCTTCATACCAGTTGGACAGATATGCTAGATATGATATTCTTACCAGTTTCAGGAGTGACTGATGCAGACATTTTCAGGAAAAAAAAACTAGCAAGCCTAACTGAGCACTAAATTTGTTGAATACAGAGAGATTAAAAAACAAATTATAAGTGTTTCAGAGGAGGATGGAATCTTACTTTTCGAAACGGAACTAGTTATTTTATTCATTAGTCTTATCACAGAGAAGGTCATTGTCCAGAAAACTGTCTTGAGATATTACTCATCACTAACGCATTATGTTGACTGTTGTGCCATTGAAAGATACAGGAAACACAGGAAAAATGCTCTCTGGTTCACCCAAGTGGTCAATTCAGATATTACATTTTGGAAATCCTCAGCAAAATCACAAAATATAAGTAATCCTCCCCTACCACCACCTTCTCGCCTAGATATATTTCCCAAATGGGTTTTCCATTTCTCTAAAATAAGCAATTGCTATTATATTTGTTAGAGTTCCTATAACTTTGAGTAATCTCAACAGGGCAGCCTTCCATGCTGTGGAAACAAACTCTTTCATTTGGACAGAATGGAGGAAGGCAGAAAAGGCAAGTGCATATTTCTAACAAATGTGAGTCTCTAGTACACATATAGTTTTCAACATGTGTCTCTCTTTGCCTCATGATAGGGTCAGTCTATCTTAGGACTATGGTCTCTGAAGGTCTACCTTCATACCAGTTTAACAGATATGCTGGGTATGATATTCCCTTTTCATTTCCTTCCTTGTTGCTGAGTACTCTCATCCATGGCTGCACCTTTCTAGCTGCAAAGTACCCCACAAAGGAGCAACATGAGACAGGCACCCATGTGACCCTTCCTTTTCTTCCTTCCACCACTCAGATTGAGTCAGAACATTCCCAGAGACCATGCAAAAGCAGAATCTTACATTTCACTTCAAAAGAATGAATTACCAGCTCTTATCATTGCAGGAAAAAAGCAACATGGTTACACTTGGTTAGTGCAAAAAGTAAATACAGTGGTCCCTCCACATTCACTGGGGTTAGGGGTGAAGGACCCTCATGAATTTGGAAAAATCACAAATAAAAACCACTATTCTTTTTAGCTGAGAGAAGACTTCTCTAGGAATCTCCAAGTCCTCCAGTGCAACTCTATAGTCAACATCTGCCAAAATCTGATCATAGAATCATGCTGGAGGACTTACAGATGCCTTGAGAATTGTTTTCTCTAGGAACTTCTAGGCTCTCAAGCACAACCTTATGGTCAACATCCAGCCAAATTGAACTCGAGGACCTAGAGAGAACATACTAAACAAAACTGCAAATAATCAAAGCTGCAAAAGTCAAAGCCACAAATGGGGATGGTCAACTGGAGTTGCAAACTTATTTCTCTAACAAATAAGTTCCTTCCTAATTGTGGGTTGAGCACTCAAAAGTCACAGACATTTTTGGTTTTTTTCCTGTCAGTTGTTTGGATTATTGAGAAGTTGTGTCCCATCCCCATTTCTCATCTGAGATTCACACAAGGCTTTCAGAAGTTAGATTTAAAAGTCCCCTGCCAATCAAAAACAAATTCAGGACTGAGATTGTAGCAATCTACAAATTCTAGAAATGCAGGTCATGGGAGTGTCAAAAAGGCAATACATCTTTGTCATGTTTCTCCATGTCTAGGACACAGCAAATAAAAACTGGTAAATGATGGCGGGCAATCGTAGTTGGTGGATTCCATGTCAGTGGGACAATATATCTAGTCCTGGTTTTAGTTTGGATATTAAAGTATCCATCCAAGGCCCTGGCCCTTACATTTAATTAGGCTCAATGCCTTAGACAGATCTTTAAAATACTGTATGAAAGGCAATTCACTGTCCTGATGACATGGAGCCCAGTACTTGGCACTGTGAAATTGTACATGAATTTTCTTGTGTTTCCATCTTTCTCATGTTTCCATCCTTCCACAATATGGGAAAATGTTATTTGACACTCAGCTGACATTTAGCTATGCCCACGCCCACTTCTAAACTGAAACATCATATCATTGAGCACATTACCATTAATGACTAAGAGCAGTAATATATTGGCCCTCTGCAGTTCATTATATCCAATTCATGCTAATTCTCCTCCTTTTCTTCCTACAAGAATTTGGATGCCAAGGAAAGTAAAATCTGTCTTGAAGATAAAACTCCACCTGCCATTAACACTGACAGAGATGTAAAGTCTATTTTTCCCTTTGTTTGCCACACTTGAAAGTACAAGTGTTTTTTTTTTTTTCTCTCGCCAATAAGTTTGCAGGCATTGAGTTCACAGTGGCATAAAGGCATACAAGCAAATAAGAACAATTCTTAGATGAAAAGAAATAGCATAAGCTGAAATGTAAAGGATTTTCTTCCCAAAACATTTAAATCTTTCTTTAGCGAAATACTTACCAGTGCCAACAATAATAAATTCAGCAGAAATATATGTAAGAACAAACATCCTTTATAGGTGAAATATTAAGGTTCTTTGGGGTGCTTAGTATGCAGCTTACTCCACATTAAAGAACATAATTAGAATATACTGACAGCATCTCAAATTTCCAGCATATTTTAATTGTTTCTAAACATCCCATGGTATTAGCAATTGCTATTTTTCCAACAACATCTCCTGTTTCTTCATACCTAAGGTACAGATATGATTTCACTGAAGTATAACTTTCAAAAAGGAAGGTGAGGAGTGTGACTGTGTTTAATTTTCTGTCCTCCTCATTTTGGGTTGGGGGTTGGGGGTGGCATTTGACTTCTCAACATTTGCATACACATTTTAGAGAATTTTATTTTCCTGTATGTCCAGTTAGATCTTCAGGAATAACCAATCAGCTGTTTTCAAAGAGATAACTGTGTTGGCCTGTTTCAGTATCCAAAAGAGCTTCAGTATACAAAGGAAAGGGAAGGGAAGAAAAGGAAAGGAAAGCTGGACTACAGAACATTTTTTCAGGTGCATGAAATGTTACATATGAAAACAATCCTATCAAATATCTAGGGTGACTGTGCTCCATGCAGGAGTGTAATGAGACAATTTTCATGGGTGAGGGCAGAGACAAAAATGGAAAGAAGAAACAAGTAACAGTTGTTGTTGTTGTTGTTGTTGTTGTTGTGTGCCTCCAAGTCATTTCCAGTTTATGGTGACCCTAAGGCTAATCTGTCACAGACTTTCTTGGAAAATTAGTTTAAAATGAGTTAGTCTTTGCCTTCCTTTGAAGTTGAGAGAATGCAACTTGTACATTGTCACTCATTGGGTTTCCATGGCTGAGCATGGGTTTGAACCCTGGTCTCTAGAGTTGTAGTCCAGTGCTCATGCCGCTACACCAAACTGGCCACCTACAACTCAAATAGCCCCCAGTTAATTAATTAGAAAATATTTTTTATTTTCTATTAGAAAATAGAAAATAGATTCAAAATGAAAACCAAATTGATTTAAAATACAGTGTTTCCCACATACAAAATAGTTGTGTAAACTATAAAACAGAAAAGACATTTCTTTAAAAATTTATTCAGTTTTCACAGGCCTGCCATAATAAAATGGGCTCTTCATGCAAATGGGAGAAGAACAAAGGGAGAGGCATTCTAGCTGCTCCAGGAAAAGAGTTCCAGGGTCAAGGAACAATCACCAAAAAGGCTTTATATAGTATTTGCACCAAATATGCCTGTGAAAATGGTGGGACTGAGAAAATGGCCTCTCCTGGGGATCCCAGGGCTCACGTGTACTCATATAGGGAGATATGGTCTGTCAG
Organism: Urosaurus nigricauda; assembly: GCA_034509955.1. Classification (NCBI taxonomy): domain Eukaryota; kingdom Metazoa; phylum Chordata; class Lepidosauria; order Squamata; family Phrynosomatidae; genus Urosaurus; species Urosaurus nigricauda. The sequence continues at coordinate 112,558,601 of JAOEGL010000002.1, read as the reverse complement.
ATAGCTGGGGCCTAAGCCATATAGGGCTTTACAGGTCAGAACCAGCACTTTGTCCAGATGTATTCATCTTCCATGTGCTATACCTGTGCTGTCCATTATTGCAGCGTATTGCCACTTTGTTTTAAAAACTGTCATGATCATTCATACCCTTTTTGCACCACTTAATATAAGGGTTTGGGAACACATGGCTGCCCAGATGATGTTGGACTGAAAACTCTCATTAACACGAGCCAGCACAGACAGTGGTGAAGGATGATAGCAGCTGCAGTCCAATGACTTCTGAAAGTCCATATGTTTCTTGCCCGTGACTTTCCATGACACATTTGGCAGCCTGTGTTCATCACCTCACTCTAGTAATGCTGTTCATCCATCTCCCATGACTCTGCAGCATAATCTCATATTGGAAATACTGCTAATTAGGAAAAAGTGCAATGCTTGAGAAGATATTGTGTCACTAAATAGTCTCAGAAGCAAACAATATCAATGTAAGGTAAAAAAAAAAGTAATATAAAAATGCTGGTAATGCATTTGAAAAAATTCAGAATGGCTCCTGTTGTTCCCAAATTGATATGAACACCCTGCCCTCAAAGAGGCATCACTCTCATAATGAGATGTTCCCTGTTCTGTCACTAGCAATACACTTCACAGTAATCAGACTGTCATGCTTTGACCCAACTACTTGCAAGCTGAAAAGAATGGATTCACAATCTATCACCTTGACAATAAGAGCAGGCTTGATTTGTCCATGTGCATGGTAGTAGATGGATCTACCCAGTTAGTAGAAGAATGGTACCCGCTGAAAAGAAAGTGAGATTAATTTTCTTGGCAATATCATTGCACACCCAGTCATTGTAGCCAGTCATGGTTCTTAATTTGCCTTTCATTTTTCAAATAAATGTGCATACGACACAGTTCACAGATGGCAGGGCTACATATTCAATATAATCCCAAATTTCCACCAAGGAGCTGTAAAATAGAAAGAGGGAAGCAAGTTGAAATGGAAAAGCAATGCATGGGAGGAACACTTTATTCATTCCCTTTGTATGTGTGTATGTGCTTTCAAGCTGCCTGTCGAATTATGGTGGCCCCATGAATTTCATAGAGTTTTCTTACGAATACTTAGAGAGTGTTTTTCCAGGTCTTTCCTCTGAAATATAGCCTATAGCACTGGGTATTAATTAGTGCTCTCCACTCCAAGTACTAACCAGATTTGACCCTGTTTAGCTTCCAAGATGTGGTGCCTTCAGGGTATTTATCCAGGTATTTTTTGCCCTTACTCATCAGTTTTGTTTTGCAGTTCTTTGCTCCTGTCATTTTAAACTGGCTGGCACTTCTGATGCCTAGCTTGGGTAGAAAAGCTGCTTTGGGAAGAGGAGGTGCAATGGAAAAAACAGCAAATGACAGACAAGTCATGCTTGGCTTTTGGTGGGTCATACAACCCATAGGAATAAATAGACATTTTTAATACATGGTTTTGAGGAACTGTGACAACTTCTTTGTCTGGATTGATTAAATGAAAACCTTATGATGAGTAGACAGAGTGCAAAGCAAGAGAAGAGGCATAGGTTTTGTTTTTGTTTTTTGTTTTTGTCACACCTGTAGTTATAATATGAATATGACTTCATTGTTTTTATGGAAAAAAGATACCACTGAACAAACTATGGTAGATCTACAGTAAGTAAGGTGCCTCACTCCCAAGCCTAGAAGCAAAATTGATTCTCCTTCCAAAAGTCAGGATCCAGTAGTTGGGGGAAGGGAAAGAATGTAAGCCCATAAGGAAGCTGGTGTTTGGAATCAATGACAAAAGATTGGTTTTAGTGAATTCGGAAGTGAGCTATAGATATGTGATAGAAAAAAGAGTGGGAGATGGGTTCTATGAACATGATTACACGGCATATTTCGTAAGATTGATATGGGAGGAAAAGAAGAATATTAGTCTAGAGAGAGCAAGATAGCAGACAAGACAAAGAGAAAAACAAATGCTGGAACTCCAATTGCCATCTGTGCCCATCCAATTTCCACTATGGAGATGGCAGCAAAGATCATCAAGTCCTCCTTCACATGCAAGATTGCAAAGCAATAAAAGTTGAGCTGGAAAGATGAGGTTGCAGTCCCTTTCAGCATGCAGAGACTGAGCAAATCTCAGAGCTGGACTGTCATTTTTTTTGAAGAAAAGAAAGCAAGGTTTATGCAGTAAGATATTTTTTGCTCCCCAGTTTGTGATTCATTCTCTTTCCAGGATCTTCTGAACTGCTCATTTCTTTCCTGGGCATTTCCCAGTCTTCTCAGAGCCAACAGAGCAAACATGTCAGTTTGGTGCAAGGAGAGGAGGAGTTAAAGGAATTTTTCTGGCTGAAGCTCTGGTTCAGTTTGATTTTGAGCAATTTACCAGCAAGATAGCTAAGTTGCTTTAATATGTGCTGGTGATTTAGCTGGTGATCAAACTATGTCACACACTGTTGTGTTGGAAATGATACCCCAAGAAAGAGAAGATCTGTTGCCTGTGCACTTTAGCCAATAAAACACACAAGGATGGAGGGTTTAATAACCTTTTATTCAGTTCGACTCAGAAATGGGTGCCTGCCAATCATTTGCAAAGCAAGCACACATTCAAACTTTTACAGTACGTATATAAAGCTCCCAGCTAATATGGTGCCACTGTCTAATTGGTCCCTGAGTGCAAGGGTGGCAATTCCTGATTGAATGCAATCTGAAACGTGCTCACTAAAACTATGTTTCCTTTTTCCCTGTGGCCTGCACCATTATAACCTTTATAACCATTAAATCCTTTACCCTTGGCACATAGCCAGCATACACTAAGTGGGATATTAACAGCTCTCATACTGTCCACACAGTTGTCAGATTCCTTTTTCCTGGTATCAAGAGCCACTCCTGATTATTAGCTAGCATAATATTTCATTGCAAACTAGATTCCACTCCCACAGTCTTGCTATCATGTGTATTTGTGCTGATGGATGGAGTGAGTGTGGAATCACATCCTTCTTTTAGCTGATATTAGTTTTTCTCCTGAAGGAAAGTATAGTGTTGTTGCTCACTATACTGAACCTGAGTCTTTTTTCGGCCATTGAAAGCAGAGTGTCAGGAGAAGGGAAAGAAAGCTATTTAATTTTCCTTCTTCCTCTTCTCCTACTGTATCCAATCTGGTATGTTTCATTGGTTTGCTCTGGCTGTAGCATTTGCACGTGGAAAGTGCAAGGGGAGGCTTAATACTGAACATAAAGAAAACAAAAATAATGTCCACAGAAGAAATAGATAAATTCAACCTAGACAATGAGGAAATCAAAATAGTTATAGAGTTCCTGTACCTATGATCAAACATTGATCAGAATGGTGATTGCAGTCAAGAAATGAGAAGACTATGAATGAGATGGGCAATTATCAAAGAACTAGACAAAACTCTAGAGATTAAATACATACAACTTAACACCAAAGTTATAATCATCTAACCAAGTCATTGTATTTCCCCATCATCATGTGAGAGCTGGACTTTGAAAAAGTTATTGTAAAAGAAAATTAAGTCATTATAGATGTGGTGCTGGAAAAGAGTGCTGAGAATACTAAACAGCGAAAAAGTCAAACAAATGGATCCTTGAGCAGATCAAGCCTGAAATCCCTCTGGAAGCCAAAATGATGAAATTTAGGCTGTTATACCTTGGCCACATTAAGAAAAAGCACATCTCATTTGAAAAGAAAATAATGTTAGAAAAGGTAGAGAGTAGTAGGAAGAGAGGAAGACCACAAGCCAGATGGATAGAGTCAATCAAGGGAGGTCATGGGACTGAATTTGCAGGATCTAAGCAGAGCAGTGGGGGATGAAGGGTCTCAGAGATATCTCATTCACAAGGTTGCCATCAGTCATAGCTGACTCAAGAACAGTTAACAACAACAACAACAACAACAACAACAGTGGAACAACCAACAAAGTATGAAATAGGAAGTACAGTAGAATTAAAAAGTGATCTTTTCCAAAGAAGTGGAAGTCTCTCTGTGTGAATGTGTGTAGTGGAACAGGAACTTTAGCTTCTAATCCTCTGAATCATCCCATTCTACTGCTGATTTTTATGTTGCTTTCTGCAATAGTTGTGGAGCAGGTTGATTCCAACTTGTACACTTTTGAAATTAAATGTCATCTTAAAGTAGAACAGTTTTTAAAAAGGTGTGGTTGGTGTTGTATTGGGGCTGGGGAGGTCTAGGCTCATTCCATTATAAAACTGGATATCTTTAAGTCAATTATTCTCTCACACTCTGAAATTTAAGATCAGAACTGTACAACTAGGAAACAGTGCCCCCCCCCCACACACACAACTATTGCAGGAAAAAAAATCACAGGGGAGTTTTAAAGGTAAATTAAGAAGAAAGGGGATTATGTAGATAACCTTGAATCATGGAATAGTGGGTGGACTATAAATGTAAATAATTTTCAAATCCGGATAATGATTTTTCATAGTAATTTAAACTTGGCCACTTTTACAGCCCTTTTTATGGGGAACATACCAACATACCAGCAGAGAGACTACAAAAGATCAGGAAACTGGACATATACCATTCATCTACCCCACACATATGTATAATATATTTGGAAATACAAAGCTAGGAAAAGTTTTTTTTCCTTGTATTACAAATCTAACATTTCTTCCCATGAGGTAAATCAGAGCTAATGACATTTTGTGTGTGTCTAAGGTGAAGGGTGGGAAAAGTTTACTTAATGCAACCATTTCAGGTTGCTACCACACTGCAGAATTAATTAGGCTTGATACTGCTTTAACTGTAATGGCTCCATACTATGGAATCCAAGGATCTGATGTTTGTTGTAGCACCAGAGCTCATTGATAGAGGTTAAATATTTCACACAATTACAAATCTCAGAATTCAATAGCATTGGGTCATGGCAGTTAAAGCAGAGTCAAACTGCATTAATTCTTCAGTATAGATGCAACCCCCGAAATCTCAGTGTATGGTCTAACAACTAAGGATATTTATTATAAATATAAATACTTGTTCACTGAGTTTCTACTCTCTGCTTCTCACAAAGTGGTTCCTTGAAAGTTTATGAAAAATAAGATGCATTAGTTTTCAAAGTACCATATTGTTTAACATGGTTAAAGGTTCAACTATAGTGTCTTCTCAAACACTAAATCAAGAGAGATTCAAATATGTTTCTTATAAAGGATTTATTAACATACTCATCTCTTTTTGAGTCACTGTGCTTATGCAGCAATTGAAATAGGGCAAAAATATACATTTAGTGGAGTCCAAATTTTCACCAAGCAATTGGAAGCTAATATAGCTTTTCCCCAAAATAAATAAATAAATAAATAAGACTGATTAAGATACATTAACAAAATTAAACCTATATTGAGAAGAACAATCTCATTTTGATTTTTTTAAATGTGCTAAACCATTCAAATTTAAAATGCAGCTGGCACACACATGAAAACTATCACCAACAGGTGCCAAAAAAATTTTAAGCCACAGATGCAGTAGACTGTTTTTCAATGGAAATATTAGACATGGTCCCAAATCTATGAAAATCAGTGGTACACTTTTGCCCACACCATGTGCAACATTGCTTTCATCCTTTGTTAACTAACCCCTGCCTCAGGATCCATTGAAAAGTGTGGTGGAAAAGTGTGGCCTTCCAACTCATGGTTAGAAGGCCCCATCCAATCACTAAGCTCTTCCAGCATGACAACCAAAGCCTCTGTACATGTATAAAGAACCATATCTGCTGCTTTCAAACAACGATTATAAAATATGTGCACAATGCATATTGCCAATGCAATGGAATGGCAAAATTATGTACGTTAGAAGCAAGGTGTAAATCTTCACTGATTTTGTTCTCTCATATGAAAAAGGTTTACAAAGTTTTCACCCTGCTGACTGGGATTACAAGAGCTTTGTATATTTTCAATGCATTTTTGAACTTCAGAACTTTTTGCCAAAAAAAAAAAAAAAAAAAGGAATCATCAGCAGAGAAACATTTGATTTTGCATGAAAGAGAACATTTCTCTCTTTTGTGTGTGTATGTATAAAATACCTTTTGTATAAAAATAAGAAAAAGCAAAAATAAGTGATAGGGTTTTTGCTCACAAAGATGGGAAAGCTCATCCTTTAGGTAAACCTAAATTTATCTCCAGACCTGCAAGACAGGATATTCCTAGGAAGATCACTGAACCAAAAATAAGGGCTTTTTCCACTTCATTGTACAGGGTCAGAACAGATATCAAGGGACGAGACTTTTTGGCTAGAATGGAGTGCTGAAATTTTATTGCCTTATTTTACAGTCTTCCTCCCTGTTGCTTTTCTGTCTCACTTTGGGAGAGGGCGGTGAGCTATTTGCCAGTATCAACAGATTCTTATTGTAACATTCAAAACCACAAGGTACAGACCTGCATGCTTTTGTGACTGCCAGTTTCATTTTTGTTTCCCCTGTATATTTTTAACCATCTTTCTCTGATGAAGAAACCTGTGAGCTTCAAAAGCTACCCTTTTCCTGCACTTTCTGGTTAACTTATAAAGGTATTTTGCATTGTATATTCCCATTGGATCATATATTTTATTCTCCTGATGACAAAAGTTATTTTGTTACTAGCCTGACAGACTTCAAATTAGATAAATTTGTTGTTGTTTTTTTAAAATCAGCTGAATTTCTTTTACTTTCCTAAGAGATTCATCTGTTTCTATCCCAGAAAAAAAGCAATTACGTATTAGGAAATGCTAAACTAAAGGAAAGCAGACATGTACAAAACACTGCATTTCAAAAACTTTCATCCAAAAGACTGCCTTTGAAAAATGTCAAATGAATTTGTACAGATGGAATCTCTGTCTCCCTACCTCTCTCATTCTCTGTATTAAGGAAAGCTGTAAATCTTTAGCTTTCTCACACTCGTACTGTTCCCTCAGTGCCTAGGGAAGCAAAGTGATAAAAGTATACAATGCAAGCGTAAGCAGGTTGTTCCCTCCAACTAGCTCTTTAAGGGAAACTTATTTATTGATAAAGCATCTGGAAAATATTAAAAGGTTATGAAGTCAATAAAATACATATGCAAGGAAAAAAATGGCAAGAAAAAGTGACAAGAATTAAGGGAGATGTGATTGCTCAGCAAGCAGAATACAGCAATTTATCATGGCCATCTTTTGGCAGGAGGTATTTCTTCCTTTCAGGGAAAGAATTTGAGAGAGAGAGCTTTCATTCTGGCCAGAGTATTTTCTTAAAGGAGTGGGTACAGCATGTGCATGCATATTTCTCAAGAGCACAGAGAAACAAAGAAAAAAGCTATATTATAGGAGCGCCACCAGAAATTGTAATTCCTACTGTATCATCATGGATTCCTTTGGGAACCTGATGAAAAGATATGGACTCCTCATCTGGGGGGGGGGGAGACACTTCAACACAATGTTCAGTGTAAAAGGAAGAAGATCATGGGGGGGGGGGCGTTGTGTGTTCACCAGTCCATGGAAGAATTCCTATGGTCCTTGGACCATAGATTGGACATCCCCAATCTAAGGATAAGAAGATGACCTGAGGTACTACATGGCTTAGGAGATGCTTGGAAGTGAACTAACAGGAATTGGAATTGATGTTATTTCTGCAAGTATATATTTCCCTCAAGAAAGGAAAAATCCAGGTAATCACGCTATCTGTGCCACTACTGTCTCCTTGATGCTTTCTTTGCTCTTCCTGCATAGCATTGTTGACCTCTTTTTCACTCCCATTTTTTCACTAAAGGACTGCCATCTTCCAAGTTTAAATAGCCACTTGGTAGACTATTTATTGTGCCTATTATTGTGCCTATTCTCTAGGTGTCCTCCCATCTCCAAAGGCTAAACATGCGGGAGTGTTTTTCAGTCATGAAGCCACAAATGTGGACCCCTATCCTTGAGTGTTCCTCTCATGATGTACCATTTCTCACTTCTTATCTTGCTGTAGCCTTTCTCCCTTCCCAGCTTTTGGCTCTTTTGCCAAAAGAGCTTTCAAAATGCTTAATGCATATCACACTGTGTATGCTCTTAAGGCTTTCTTAATGAGGCTATTTAGAACAGAAGTTCACAATTTTCAGGACCAGGCACGGTCAAATCATTTACTCAACAAGTGAAAAGTTGTAAATGGCATGAGAATTCCTCATCCAGAAATTTCAGATCTTTGATTCAAAATAGCCCCTGAAGAAAGCCTTAAGGGTGTATATAGGCTCAAATGCCTGGGGTATTAAAAAAAAAACCTAATGAAATAACCATCATTTTAACATCTTGAGATATTTCTTCTGTTTCTTTTGTGGATTCCAGCATTTACCGCCTAAGGCAGTTAACTTCAGTCTGTAAATGCTGGAATACACAGAAGAAACTAGTCTGCACAGCATGGGTAATGCCTGGAAGAGAACTAGCAGGCGGTGGAATTGAAAAAGCCAATGCAATTTTAGGCTGCATCAATAGAAGTATAGTTTCTAGATCAAGGGAAGTTATAGTGCCACTCTATTCTGCTTTGGTCAGGCCCCACCTGGAATACTGTGTCCAGTTCTGGGCACCACATTTCAAAAAAGATGTGGAGAAACTGGAGCATGTCCAAAGGAGGGCAACTAAGATGGTGAAAGGTCTGGAAACCTTGCCCTATGAAGAACGCCTTAGGGAGCTGGGGATGTTTAGCCTGGAGAAGAGAAGGTTAAGAGGTGATATGATAGCCCTGTTTAAATATTTGAAGGGATGTCATATTGAGGAGGGAGCAAGCTTGTTTTCTGCTGCTGCAGAGACTAGAACGCGGAACAATGGATGCAAACTGCAGGAAAAGAGATTCCACCTCAACATTAGGAGGAACTTCCTGACAGTAAGGGCTGTTCGACAGTGGAACACACTCCCTCGGAGTGTAGTGGAGTCTCCTTCCTTAGGGGTCTTTAAGCAGAGGCTGGATGGCCATCTGTCAGGGATGCTTTGACTTGGAGTTCCTGCATGGCAGGGGGTTGGACTGGATGGCCCTTGTGGTCTCTTCCAATTCTATGATTCTATGATTCTATGTTCTCTCTGAGAGTATATATTTGCCCCACAGGTCGGGACAGCACAGACAGACAAGAGAGAAATGATCCAGGTTATCCTACTGTCTTGAAGATTTCTTTGGTGATCATGCATAGCATCGTTGCTTGCTTTTTCACTTCCAACTGTAACTAAAAGATTGCCATCTTCCAGTTAAAAGCTATATTATTGTGCCTGTTCTCTAGATGTCCTCCCTGTCTCTTTCTATTGTTAGCTAAGACCTTCAGGGATGACACTACTCTTAGGGGCAGCCCTGAAGGCCTTAGCTAATAATAGAACAAAGGAATCACAGAATGCTATAACAACAACAACAACAACAACAACAACAATATATTTATTTCTATAACAAGAGCTTCATTTGTTTGGACATACACACTCCTTCCCTAGAAAAAGGAGGAGAAAGAGAAAGAACAGAGGGGGAGGGAAAGGAAAAAGGAAGGGTAATTTTTTAAAGAAAGCATTAGCAGCTTCAGGTCATACAAGGTAAATGAGGAACAAGTGAATATTTCAAGAAAGTTTGCTCCCATCTTTCTCCAATAAGCTCACCCCTAGCACTTTTCCCCCTGACTGAATGGTTATTTAACCACAGAAAATGCAAGGTAATAAACATTCTGGCAACAGGGTTTGGAAATAAGCAAGGCAGTAATTTTGAGAAATTGAGGTTTCAGGATGTTGGCCCTTGCCTTTTTATTCCCATTAATGAATCTTAATGCACTGTGAACCTCATTAGCAAAACCAGGTTTAAAAGCTCCTCCGAATTGGACTTAGTCATCATTCATTCTGCATGCTTAAATCAAGAGCTCCTAGCTTTAGGTGGTGTTTTGCAGGGTTTTTTTTTAAAAGTAGCTTCTTACCATGAAAATAAGTGTTATTTTATGCATTTCATATCAGCCATCTGGTATTAATAGGAATTTGTCATCTCCACAGCAGTTCTGTTTCTATGGCTTTTATTTCTACTACATCCATAGCTATTATTCCACCATTTTTTCCTAGTGTCAGATAACAGAACATATATCTTTCACTGATCCTAAAGCAAACCTATCATGGGGGTTTTCTTGTCAAGATTTGCCATTGCCTTCTTCTGAGGCTGAGAGAATGTGACTTGCCCAAGGTCATCTAGTGAGTTTCATGGCTGGGTTGGGAACTGAACCCTGTCTCCAGAGTCATAATCCAACCACTACTAGCCATTCTAAAAGCCATGAAAAAACAGGGAGGTTTGCGTTTTTCAGTCTTCAGTCACTAAGAACTACTTAAATATGATGCCAAACATGCAGTTTAGAATTCTCAGCCTTATTAGTCTATGGCAGTGGTGATCTGTCTGGAAAAAAAATACTTTAACTGATGTAATGGATTCTGTGGGATGGAGCTACAGCTCCTAAAGTGGTGTCAAAGTACATTATTTCTACAATGTAAACGCACCCATAGAAACACCTGAAAGATAGAGGATACTGGAGGGGAAGAAAACATGTGGTCATCCAAATCTTGTTCTGCAGAATTTCTGACTATAAGCCAGAACCTGTTTGATATCATAATTAGTAATGTAAAGATTAAGTCTAAGAGCAAGAACTGTTTTTGATTTTTTTTTAAAAAAAAAAAAAAAAGAAAGAATGTGGATGGAAAAGAAAGATAAGATGAAGGGGGAGATACATGGGATAAAAACAAGAACTAAACATATACATTACGTCACCTTGGATCCTATCCCAAGATAAAGGTGGGGTATAGATTCAGTAAATAAATAAATATAAAATAAAGCCCTCAAAATTGGAATGATCCTCCCCGCCATCTGATTAAAGTGGGACTGTACAGTGTTAGTTCAATTCTACTTGGTCTACTGCCTTCACTAAGCCTCTGAGCAAGATTAAACCCTAGTTTTTAATCTTCCACCATGAGATCATGCTTCATGGTTTCATACTGAACAGACAAAATATAGTATAATTTTTTAATACTATATCATTTTATATGTGCCTTGACTGCACCACCCTGCTTGCATCCAGGCTAAATACTTCTCCACCTGTTCCCCTTTGGTTATACTGCTGTTTATTTTTATTGCTTGGATATGGAGTGCAGGTTACAGTCATTTATACAAGCACTATTTTAAAATAGCCTGGGGAAGAGGGAGAAGAATTAGATCCTTCATAAATTTAAAAGAATGAGCTCTTCTGGAATTAGATAAGGTGTGTAGCTCAGGTTGCCAATTCAGCCTTTTATTATTTCTGACCCAGGTTAAAAATTATCTTCAAGGATGGAACTTTTTCTCCCCTAAACCAGCATATTGTTTCTGGCCTGACCTCATGAATTACGGTTTGCTCTAATGACAACCTCCCCGATATTTCTTGTATGAAAAGTCCATTTCATGGACTATAACTATTCCAATGCCAGCTGTATCCAATATGAAATCTCAGCAGATACTTTATGGGGTGGACTCTCTTTAAGATCATAATATAATCAAGATTACCCTGAAGAGTTTGACATAAATGTGACTGAAACTGAATACATCAAAAGTCATCTCCAAGAACATGGATGTCTATGGAATGATAATACAAATCGTTTGGTTTTGCAAAAGCAGATTAAATCAGTTACTTTTTATAAATATCTTTCTTTTCTGCCCATGGTGCTTTCGACCATATCAATGATTTTACTTTCACATGATTTCAAGCTGTCATTTCATTGCATGAATAGAAATGGTACCATATGTTCCTTAAACTTTGCATGAATGTACCTTTGTACACATAAGTGAATGTATAATATTGTGTTTGATAAGCTGTCAAATGATGAATACTTTCTGCTAATGAGGAAACATTAAATGTATTACAGCTGAAAAGAGAGATCTTTGCTCACAAAGACCTTTCAAATGCTTTGGCAAGTTGTTCTATTATTATCGGTCCAATCTCCTTTCTTAGAGCATTGTAAAATAATAGACACACACTGGCAAAGAGAGAGACTTGTAGTATATTATTCACAAAGTGTGGGGCAGAACATCAACAAAGCTGTGTTTTGGAAGCACACAGCATACAAAATCAACCAGAGAGACTCTAACAGTACACTCAAGAGACGGAAAAGAAATCAATAGACCCTTTGCTAGTGACTTCGGTATGATACAGATGGCATTTTGAGCTTTTCACATATTAGTGGACAAAATTCTAAACTTGGAATCAGAGTACATCACTGAAGAGATGAGCACAGCCTGTCCTGTAAAGATTCATGAATGGTGTCACATTTTGAGGTGTATTTTTAAAAATTAGGAATAATACTACTACTACTACTAATAATAATAATAATAATAATATTTATTTATTTCTAGCCCGCCCCTCTCAGCAAGCAATCAGGGCGGGTTACAACAGAGGGGATTATACACACAATAACAATATACATGAATTAAAAAACAAATGGCAATGTATTAAGCAATAACAATAAAATCAGATAGCAATTAACAATAACAATAACTAGCAAAATACATAACAATTATAGCAACAAAATACATAGTAATTTAAGTAACAGTGAAATTAGCAAAGCAAAATACATAACAATTAACAAAGCAAAAATACATAGCAGTTATAGCAACAACAACAAAATACATAGTAATTATAACAAAAAATAATACCCCCCCCCCCAAAAAAAATTAACAAAGTATAATGTGTGAAACAGGGGCAGATAAAGTAATTAGCAAAGGTAGTGTATGAAATACTTCTCCCTCAATTCAGTGATCAGGGGAGGAGTCTTATCTCAGAGGAGAGATCAGCAATTTAAAAGTAAATGGCATGTTTTTGAGGGCCATTATGGGAGAGGCTGGGCAGCGCTCAGTCTATTCCGAAGCCCGTCTGCCCATCTGCTGGTGGCAGCAATCTGATCAGGCTGAGTCATTGGGCTGAAGAGGCTTGGATCCCTTGTGGCTATCTCCCTCTTTAGGCTGTCCTAGAAGGAGAGGCCTTTAAGGGATAGCAGAGCAGCTCATCCTTAGCGGGGACAGCTGTAACTACCTCCCCTCTTGCCAGGCCCTGTGGCCATTGCAAGCAATAGGCCCGGTGGCCATTTTGGGTTCTGCTCACATGCAGCCATTTTGGTAGGCCTGCAACCTATTGGGAGGCTAAGTATAGTATAAGAGGGACCCTTTGACATCAACAGAGGACTGGTTTTTACCAACCTATGTTACATTTTCAATGCTAAGCTGGGATTGACCTGATCGGTATTTGGATGGAGGCTTGAGCCTCCGATTTGTGGTGACTGGTGGCATAGAGAACTATGTTAATCAATAATTTCAATCTGGCCATCTGTGCTTGCTTTGGTAGCACATACAATAATTTCAATCTGGCCATCCTTGCCTTTTGTGTTTGAACATAGCCCAGTGTTGTTGTTTTTACAGCAAATCCTCATTGAAAGATATTATCAATAGCTCCAAAAGAGGGTAAAGGGGAGGGGCATAAGACCTTCTGATAAGGGCAGCAATGAAGAGATTATGCGGGACATAAATCTACTAAAATCTCTGAGCAGATGAGGATTTTGTTCTTGTCTTACTGCTAAGGATCTATTCAAGGCTCTGTCACCCAATATTTTAAGAGGTCTCAGTTTAATTTCACCAGCTATTTGTACATCTCCTTTTGAGTCTTAACTCTTTCATGCAGCATCATTAAATGCATTTTTGGAGTGATGAGTTGCCTCAAAGGAAGATTCATCCAACAAGGCCCTTTTATTGCAGGAGGTAACAGTATCAACCTGTTTGGTCCTGCTTTTGATCTGCTCCTCTAAAACAGATCAGCTGGGGGAGGGGTGGTAGGAACTACAGTTGGTATCTTCCAATGATAAATCTCTTTGTCTGGTTAGGGCTTTACACCAATTGTTAGCAGCAAGATGGAATGCCCCTGTCTCTTTATTTTGTCAGGCTAATGGTCTTCCAATTATAAAGTTTCAATTTTGGTCAGTTGATTCAAGGGCACTAGTATGTTTGGGTCTTCGAGGGGTCAAGTTTGCCACACATTCTTTCCACATTGGTGCTGCATGCACAACAGTTGCACTTGGCATGAGCTGCAAGGATATCCAAAGTATTGGCTGATGGAAGTCTCAAGCCTATCAGTCATACTTATGGCCTTTGACTTATTGACAAGTGTTTTTGTTTGATCTGTTTCAGATGTAGGAAGTCCTGTGATGAGACACTGTATTTGGATCTGCAGACACAGCATGGTGCTCTGGGCAGTCTGCCAAGCCAGGAGGAGCCATTTTGGAAGCCAGCTGGGGCTGTCAGATCGGGTCATTGTTGAGTGGAAAGGAAAATGTGGCCTACGTTGGCACGAGCTCCTGCCTATGTTGTTTGTTGAATACAAAGTTCTGCCCCCCCCCATATGTGTTGGTTATACAACTAGGGGGCAATGATTTAGGTTTATTAAAGGGCAAGGCCCTAGTAATACAGGCCATCCATGATATGTGATACATCCGTGAACAGTGGCTTTTGTTACACTGTTGTGGTCTGTGATGTTGCCACGCTGAGTCTGAGGCTTTTAATTACCTTTAATTATTTCTTCTACATGGTAATAGGGGATACAATGGCTTACATGATTCTAATTTTTGTGCTCAGTTGTATATCTTTGCATTTTAGTTAAATTTAGTGAATGGCAAATGTCAATGTTCAATTGAGTTTTTGGTTCACATATTGGTTTGCTAGGACAAAATTAGGAATTTCTCTAAGGGAGCTTCAAACAATTTGTAAGAATTGTATCAGGAAGCATAACATGAAACATTTAGTAGAACAGTGCTTCCTGTTTTACAGATTTACAGTGAAAGTAACAGTGTCATTGTGACATTCATTCATTCTCTCAAAGTCAGCCTGCTAACTCTTCTGGGCTAGTACCTGTCTAGACACAATATGTTTCCTTCCATTGTACCATCTGTGAATATGTATGGCAAGTGACCACATTTGGATATCTCAGCTTATTGTCAATTCTGAGGGCCAGTCATCCACAGGTTTCTGAACAATGCTGTCAAAGTTATACATCAAGTTATAGGAATATATCTGGAGATTACCAGTAAATGGTCATATTGTATGGATTCAGTTGCCAAAAGGTGGGTTGGGGGATGAGGGAAAAGATGTTGCAGATTTGTTCCTGGCAGAGCTTTACGCTACATCTTTCTGCATATCATGTTATCATCAAAGTACTAAATTACCTAGATCAGAAATGGGGAGAAACAGCAATTATGGGGTTGAACATAGAGTAAAATAGGTATTTATAGACAGAAAAGCAATTAAACTTACCTTTTGTCAAAATTATAAAGAGGAAAATAAATTTAGCAAAAATCAGAAAGAAAGAAATCAGGGAAAATATGTAGAAGAAGCATAGATATTTCAAAAGCTGAGATAGTCATTTTGATAATTTGAAAGTGCTGACATACTGAATAGTTGCAGAAAAAGAAGTAATTTCGTATGCTGTGTGAAAGTTAATTGTTTTGTATACTATGTTATGTTAGTTGTCTAAACGTTTTATAAGTATTTTAATTATCTTGCAAAATATTGACATTTTAAAAAGTAGTAGTAGTAGTAGTAGTAGTTCCTATCTGGCCACCCACAGCTGGTCTGGTCAAGGGAGAGCAAAGCTCCTGGGCCATCAACCAATCTGGGCTTCCAGAAGTTGACTGTCCCCTTTATCCCTGTCATGGAATGAAGAAGAGAAGATAGGAGAAGAAGGAATGTGGCAATACCAGCTTCAGAACCCCTCATACAGCAAGAGAGAAGGACTTCTACCTTCCAACAGTCCTGATGTGGCGGGGACAGTCCTGATTAATTCTCTGTAATCTGACTTTTTCTCTCCTCCTTCACTTTCCTCCTTTGTCCTTGGATTACTTCAGTTGCTGTGAACTAAGTTCAAAGTTGAAAAGTACTTTGCACTTTATTAACTCAGCAAGTGGGAGAGGAGAGGAGGGGGAGAATCTTGCCCTTCCCAGTAGGCTGAGGAAAAAGCATACTGCTTTAGCATCTCCTCCTACCTTATGTGTTCTTCCTCTTTAATAACTTTTGCCACCTTGACCACCCTCTGATGTTAATTGGCACATGTGTTCCAGTTCTCATTTGTGAAATGTTACCTGTAATTATTCTCCTTTTTGTCTTAGTGGTCAGTGAATGCTTTTAGAATGACTGCCGCCAGAGTCTGCTTTCCCTCTTTCTCCTTCAATGGTGAGGAACTGTTGGCAGCAACAGGGTATTCAGGCACATTTTCAGGAAGTGACAAAGCATGGTTGTAATGGATGCTCTTTAAAGAATAAGTGAGATGTCCTGAGGAGGACATATCACCAAGTTATGTACCTGCTCCAGTCACATTATCAGGGGCCCCTGATTTGAATTTCAACATAAATACTGCACAGATCCAATTTCTGGTGTGGAAAGGTTTTTTTTTGTTGTTTTTTTTTAAGTAAGGATGGTAAACAAGTGGTTTTCCCAATGTAAATGGACTGATATCTCAATCTTTCTCACTACAGGCTATGCTGGCTGAGGCTGTTGGGAGTCACAACCCAACAACTTCTGGAGTGGTGCATGATTCCCATCCCCATATTAAGGAAAATACCAACTTGTTTTGTTTTGTTTCTCTTACTCATAATGAAAAGCATTTTCACATTCAGTACTCAGAACCATGTAATATATTTTCTTTATGACATCACAATGGGTCAGAATATAAGTCACAGAGGCCATTTAATTAATGATTTTTAAATAAATTCAGAATTCATATTAAATCACTGTGGAAGAACACTGTGGTGGAAATCTACTATTGATCTAAAGCTACCGCTATTGCAGGTGCTTGTAATAAGGATAAGGGATGAGATGCTCAGTTGCTTTAAATAGGTGTTGTTCCATTGATTTGTAGACACTCTTTAAATCAGATGAATAGCTTGCCTGTAGCAAATGATCCAGGAACAACAAGGAAACCAAAACATGTAATTGTTTGCTTGTGTCATTTATATACCACTCATTAAGAAAACTCAGGTGGCTCATGATAAAAAAAATATTAAAAATGAAAGACTACAGAACAGTAAAAATAGAATAAAAGTATCATTAAAACAACAGAAGATGAGTTAAAAGCAGATCAAAGAAAAACAGACAGAAAACCAAGAAATTATTAGATCTAAAACAGACTTAAAGGCGTCAGCACAGTTTGGAAGAGAAAGTTTACAAAAGCAAGGTGAAGACATTAAAGTGGTAAACAGAGTTTTCCAGGAGGGCATTTCAAAATCATGGTGCCACTACTAAGAAGGCTCTTTACTCAAACTCTGAGACAGTGGAGTTTGGGAGCCAAATTCCCCAGAAGAGGCAACAACAGCATCTCCTCCACCAGCTGTGACTGTGAGTGAGTCTGGGGTGTGAAAGGCCTCCTTCCCTGCAAAGAACACTGGGGCACTGGAGTTTGGGAGCCTAATTCCCCAGCAGCAGTGGCGTCCAGTGGGAGTCCCCTGCCTCCTCCGCGGCAGCAACACCAGCACAGCAGCAACACCTGGGCGAGGCTTTAAACTCTTCTACAGTCTCATGTTTCCCAACTCACATCAGATTGCTGGCCTCCCTGCCCACCCTGACAAATGTCTTGCTAGATCTGAGTTACTTTCTTTATGGTAGGGATGAATGAAATTTATCAGGCTATATGTCTCTTCTACCCTAGTTCGGAAAGAACTGGGATGGGATACTGCAAATTGTTTTTCAACAACATTTGAAAGGTGATACGTTCCCCACTCCTGTTTTACAGTGAAAATAATGTGGGCTGCATCCACATGGCAGAAATTATCCAGTTTGATACCACTTTAACTGCCAATGCCAAGGCTCTGGGAATTAGCAATAACATTTACATTTCTATACCACTTAATAGTGAACTCAGCACTATCTAAGTGGTTTACAATCTGTAAGCCAATTGCCCCCAACAAGCTTGGTACTTGTTTTACTGATCTACGAAAGGATGGAAGGCTGAGTCAACCCTGGAGCCCTGGGATTGAATTCACAACAGGTGTCACACTGGATTATTTCTGCAGGGAAATTGGAAAAGAAACTTAGGCGCCATGAAGGTAATAATGGAAAGTCTGCTCAAGCCAGCAATTGTCAGTTATATAGGCACATATTGCTTTATCACACTAGGGCCAAACGGGATTTAAACAAGAGTTAAACTAGAGAAAACCAGTAAATGCCTGATGTTTATCACATGACATGTCTTGGCCCCCGTTTGCCCCCTAGCGACCTATTTACAATTTCAAACATGTATCAGTCCCATTTTTACCAAATGTATTGAAAGAAAAGTATTAGCTTGAAAGAATTAATTACTGGTAAGAAGACTAAAGGAAAAAAGAAGATTTTTCTCTCTTTCACTCTTCAATGGCCATGAACAAGCACCAAACTGTGCTGTTAACACATCTCACTAAATTGAAATAGCTAAATGGAATGAGGCTTTTTTCTTTTCTTTTCTTTTTTAAAAAAAGAACCAGAGAGCTGAAACAGAGGATTTTTTTAAAAAGATCAGTAATTGAGTATCTAAAGACTTTGGTTCTGCACAGATATTCTAAAACACAAAAAATACGTTGCAATTGTTATCCTGAGTAGTTTTCAATACAAACCAATGAACGAGGGGAAAAATCTATCAGTTTCCTGTTAAGGTTTTGTCTGATACAGACATTTATCTAATGCCCTAATTGACTTCAGTAACAAAAGGTACATTTCATCACTGGTGAAACTTTAATGCCATTTTGTCAATCTCAAGCAAAGCTGATTAATTCTGACATCCCATCATCAGCTTTTCCTCATTTTCTATTTAGTTTTAGGAGATTAACCACAGTGCTCCTGACCTTGCTGTATTTAAAAAGCATGTCATTTTCTTTATCAAAATCTATTTCAGAATTAGTCCAATGATCCTTTAGCTAGATGGAAATTAAGCATTCAAGATGACATCTTACAAAACAAAACTGTGGTGTTAATTTAAATTATTATCTCTTATTTTTCAGAGTCTACAGAATGCTTCAGATTCTTATTCATCATATAAAGAAACTTCCCATGTTCATTACCACCAATCTGAGCAACCAGCAGTGATCATGCATGCAATGAATCCTCTATTTAAGTAATTATATTTTGGCCACATTGGACATTTGTTCTTAGCTTCACAGCTCATGCTTTATGACAGCCTTCCCCAATCTGATTTTCTCCATATGTATCCCATAATCCTAATGATGGCTGAAGATTATGGGCATTAGAGTCCAACTGATCTAAAAATATTTGGTGGGGAAAGACTGGTTTATGAAAGTGGAGTCAAATGTCCAAATGGAGCCAGGGAATTCCACAAAAGAAGGTGAAATTTTATTTGTTTTTGATAAGAATTTACATGCTAAATTGGGGAAGGGAAGCAGCCATAGTTTCAGGCTTTAAGACATTGATAGGCTTAGAAGTCTGGGTTTAAACCTCTGAGGCCTCAATCCTATTCTAACCCATATTCTAACTAACCCCACCAGAATAGAGCAGACCCACTCAGTCAATGGGATTTGACTATGGCATTTGGACTAAGTAACAGAACTAAGGGGTGAAACGGACCACCCAAAAGGGTGGATCAGGGCCACCCTGGAGCTGCTTGCCTCAGAGTCACAGCAACTGCATGCTCCATCACCGCTATTTCAAAGTGGCTTCTGAAAAAGACCAGGTTTTTTTACTGCTCCTTTTCAGGGCAGCTTTTCCAGGTTAAGGTAACTTGGCATCGGCTTCTGAGCAGCTTAAGGGAATGTGACTGCCATGCTCGCAAGCTGCCCAGACGCAAACTTTTTTGCCCATCTGTTTTGGGCCTAATCCCGTGTCTTCAAACAGTTAGTGCCAAAATAAGGCTATCATCTCTTTTTTTCTAAAAAGCTACTATTACTTAGCACTTACATGGCAGGTGGGTACAGTATAGCACATGCTGGGAACAGTGGTAGCTGTTGAATTTGGTCTGCACAGATGGTGGCTATTTTGTTTCAGTTTGGTACAAAAGCAGCATTCTCAAATCTCTATATTTGAGAAAGAAAGAGTACGAGGTATAAAAAATGGGAACATGGAAGATAGTGGAAGTAACAGATTTTCATAATTGTCATTTGTTATAGTAAGTATCACACAATTTAATGTTGCAACAGCTATTGGCATCTTAATGCAATGCGTAAGTGCACTGCATAGCAACTAGTAAGACCAAACGTTCTCTGGTTAAAGTATTATTTTGAAAACATAGCTATTGTATACATCTTGTTATGCTGCAGGATTGACTAACACCAAGCCTGAGCACTGGGGATAGAAAACTTATTTTACACACACACACACACAATCAAAACCAGTCAATTTGAACTCTTTCGGAGACAACAAAAATAACCCCCATTCAGCTAAAATCAATTGCACAGAAATAAAAGGGAGCTGTGTGGACTGTAAGAAAGGTTCAAAAATCCACATTTGAACAATATCTTTATTAGGCCAATTAGCAGTTACAAAACAGTCTTCAAGCCCTTACATTTTTCAGATCTTTTGCTGAGAGATATGGCAAAAAAAGCAAGCCAAGGAGGGAGAAAGGAAAAAAAAGGGGGGGGGGGAGATGCTAATGATCCTAATGATGCTGAAGTTAGGTAGGCTTCATTGTCCTGTGCTACAGTCAGAAAGTGATCTGAGAGTCATGTGATTGCAAGAGAAAAAGCTGTAGAGTAGTTAATCCTGCCCAACCAAGTTAGCCACAGGTAATCCAGCCAGCCAAAGGAGGCAGGTACCAAGATAATAATTTTAATAATTTATAATAATAATATTTATTTGTATTTCCCGCTTCTCCCTTCGGATCGAGTGGCTGCAAGCAACAAAGATTCCAATGTGCTACTGGGAGATTTATAGGTAGCCACCTCACCAGATGTTTAATGACTCAGCATTTCCTGCTTAACAGATACTGAGACCAATGAAGTCTCTTTTTTTATCATTTCTGTATATTTCCAAGGAGAGGGCTGCAGCCAAATATTTTTCACAAGCAGTTGGAATCAGATGTATGAAATGCCAACTCTGGAATTCATGGTTTGAGCACCTATTTTTCCTGGATATCAGAGCAGGCCTTTCTAGGAATTTTGATATCTGCCTTATGCTAGGCCATTGTGTCCATCTATCTCATTATTTGCCAAAGATCTTTTCTGTTGCCTAATCCTTTTGACAGTGAGTATTGTGATGTCATGTGTTTCCATATAAAATTTACTGCTTGATTTATTGTGCGAGCATGAGGTAAGTAGTTGTTGGAAATGAAGAGAGAATGGAGTGATGAAGTGAATGCTGGTTCTGGAATATTTGAAGAGATTTACATGAGGTAGTTGATGTATGACAAACTTCCATAGCATTGAGTCATGGCAGTTAAAGTGGTGTCAAACTGCTGTATTTCTGCAGTGTGGCAGAAGCCTGAAAGTGCTTTGAATGAGATTAGAATTGGAGTGAGAGAAAGTAGCTTGAGTTGTGTGACTGGTAAGGCTCTTGAGAGATAAGTGTGGTGTTTCGACTCGAGTGTTATATGTACATAACTTGCTGTTTGAATAAAGCAGTGGTTGGTTGGTTGATTTTTATACACTTTTGGCCTCCAGAATTTTTCTCATTCTGAAAGATGGGTTTCAAACATGATGTTTGTGGTGGCAGCATTGCAGGAAGAAGGATGGTGTCTTGTTGGGGCTAAAAGTAGTATAAATCCTCAAAGGAACCTTGGGGTCATTTAGATTGACTCTGCAGTTGGTGTCACACAAGGAGGACAGGAGGAAGTCCTTACATTTGGAGATGTGGGAAAGCCCTCACACTGAGTGTTTGGAGTGAACACTGTTGAATGCTTCACATTTGGTGGGTTAAATGTAAAGACACCCCCCCCCCCAAAAAAAAAAAATTTGGCCACAGTGGTGGGATTGTCCAAGAGGAGTCCTCAGAGTTGGTGGCTCCAGTATGAAAACCCCACATTTGTTGTATATAGTGGTGGGATAAAGGAAGGAACCTTCACATAAAGGGTAGAACCCCCACAGTTGGTGAAGGTAGCAGTGGGATGATAGCTGAGATCTCCACATTTGGTGGTAGCTCTGGGATTGCTTGAGATTACATCCTCACCAGTACCATGTATTGAATCTAGGATCTTCTACATGAAGGACATATGTTCTAATGCTGAGCTGTAACTCCCTTTGAACTGTTGCATTTCTCAGCTCAAGCAACTTTTCTCAGGAATCTTCAGTTGAAGAATACCCATTCCACTCTGGATTTGGTCAAACCCTGTGAAAAAACTTCTGCCTTGATTTTGCTGCTTTTGTCCTAGGCCCATCTGCATTTTGTCCCATCCATCCTTGGTTCATATCAAGCTGTAAGACTGCTTTTTTCTTCTTTCACCAACAGAATGAGTCTGTATGGTAAGTCTGAGTTCTGGAAGAAGACATAATTGAGACACAGCAAGGTAGTGTGCAATAATATTTATGGGAGAAGACGATAGTGTCCAAATTGAATTTATATGCCCCATCGAGTTTTGAAGAGCCCCTGTCAAGTCTGGTAATTTTGATAGGTGTCCACATCAGATACTTAATAGCTGGGAGTTAGAAGACTGAGTGATAAATATTGAACTCAGAGTCAGAAAATGCTTCATCAGAGCCTTTTCCAGGTTTCTGTGGAAGAGGATTTTAAAATCACATTTACCAGAGAACACAAAGCATGAAAGTATATAGTGCATCTGTCTGTTTGTCTGTATGCACATCCATCTATCATCTGCAGATCATGTAGACACAATATATGCACAGATTACCTTTATTCTTTTGTTTTATTGATATTTTGTGTCCATCTCTTGTATCTATCTTTGCAGTCCTGTTGTCAGTCACTCTGGGGATGTACAAGACAAACATAACACCAGAGCTGCATGAAAAATTGGTCACAACCTTACTGGATAGAGTTGAGAACTGCTGGCCTTGCATGACGTAAAGATCTGTCTTCTTAGCCCATCCACCAGAGAGAGGAAGCATGGAGTGACAGATAGGAAGACACATGATCTCTGTGTGGACCCTGTCACTTGGGAGTGAGGCTGGTCCTTGGACTGGAAGCTAGACCCAATGCCCACACCCCCAAATTTTCTTGAGGGGAATGCCATCAGAGAACCAAAGGGGGATATTCTCCCCAACCTTTCAAACTTGAATCTAGACAGAGCCACATTAGGACTCAACGTGTCTCCCTTCCATTCTGAGAATGACACTGCAAGTGACAAATGTGTTGTTTTGATGAGCTAGAGTCCTCAAATCTCTTTGGTATCTATCTAGTTTCTTTTTCTCTCTGAGTGAAAAAAATGAATGAATAAATAAGCTGGAGGTTTACAATGTTCTTTGCAATAGTGTAGAACAGGAGTGACCACTGTAACAATTCTAACCTTTGTGACACAGGACCCTTTGGTGGACACATGGACTGCTGGGGGAAAAAATCAAAGTGTTGGGAAGTCTACTTCTAGTTGCTAAAATGAGTATTTTTGACATTAAACAGTACAGCGAGGCCTTGCAACCTATTTGAAAGGTTCGTTATTGCACCTGGGGACTTCCAGCAGCAGCGGAGAGGGGGGTGAGTGCACCCTTTTTGCCATTGTCCCCTGGGGCCCCACACCCTGCCCCAAGCGGTGCCAGGAGCAGCGATTCAACCTCTTTGGGGACCAAAAAATGTTCGGTTTAGGGATTTTAGCACTGTCAAGAGCTATAAAAACATTCTTGGGGACCTTATGAGGTCCTAAGTTACATTTTGCCAATCCCTGGTGTAGAAGACTCTGATACTATATAACAGATAGTGACTTCATTGGAGTCTTCCAAACACAACAGTGCTAAATTGAGGTTTCCACTTGCCATTTATCTGTTTATTTATTACAAATCAGCCTGATTCGGTTGTTCAATCATTTTTTAATCACATGATCAACCATACAACAGTAGATAAATTGTAAATCACATGGATGGCAGGGAGGAAGAAGACAGATGCCCCACCTAGGATAAAGTTATACGCTCTGCTAGTGGTTTCATACCATGAATCCATTTACCATCAATGTCCAGTCTCAACAGATATTATGATACATTCTCTGTGATCCCTGTCCTTACCATCAAGGTCAGGCACAGCTTCTCTTCATCATCTTTCAATGAGCAGTTTTTGATAGCCTCTAAAAACCGAGGAAAATAATTTTGTCACACTTTCTTTGTCATGTCACCTTTGGGACACCAATGAATAAAAATAAAATCCAGAGCTTGGCATAAAGTGTTAGCAATGTGGGGAAAAAGAGTGGCAAATACACAGTTGGTCCAAAATTCAGTTATTTTAAGTGATGGATTATCATGGGAGGGAGGGGAAAACATGTGGTCAGAAACACAACACAGCTGGGCAACAGAAACATGGAAACTAAGGTCTAAAATCTAATGCAGAAATAATGTAGTTTGGCACTGCTTTAACTGTCATGGCTCAACACTATGGAATTCTGGGATTTGTAGTTTTGTGAGATACTTAACCTTCTCTATCAAAGAGTGCTGGTGCCACAACAAATTACAAATCCCAGGGTTCCACACCACTATGGCAGTTAAAGAGGTGTTACATTGCATTATTTCTGCAGTGTAAATTAAACCTAGGGTGCATTCCCACTATGGTTTAAGATAGCAAATCAAGTGATCTTGAAAACATAAAGTTGTGTAACATACAGGATCATCTTGCAAACATGCAGCTGCTTAACAGCAAAAGAGTCTTGAAATACTAGCAACAGGTTTTCACAAGATTCTGTGTGGTAAAAGACTAATCTCAGCCTCCTACTGACAGCATACACCACTGTAACCCTAGATTAGAGCAATAACTATTATTATTTCCTTTTTAAGCAAAGTCCTCTCTCTTGGTTCTAGGATCATCTCCATCTCCAGTTAGTGGCTAAGTGGTCAGGGAGGCACCCAAGCACCAGCTAGTTATAATCAAGGACATGCATTACTCTCCCAGACCTCCAGTGCCAAGTGTACAACTTAACACTGGAAGACTGGGAGGGCAAGAACTCTTCCTCCTTTTTTTATGGTTGCCCATGTACAGCCAGAAGGTGCCTGGGTAACTGTCCTCCTTCTTCGCCACTAATCAACCATGAGATTGCTTCCAAGCACCCAAACACATTTCTCAAGTATTGACTTACATGACTCTTCACCATTTAGGACTTATTCTATGCAAAATTTACATTTGTGTGTGTGTGTGTGAGAGAGAGAGAGAGAGAGAGAGAGAGAGCATTTTTATATGTGGAAAATAATATTTCTGTTTAGAAATACTATGTTCTTTGGCAGGAGGGTTGGGCTGGATTTATGGTCTCTTTCAACTCTATGATTCTATTATTCTATTCTAAATGCTATTACCTGAAAACCCCAAAATGTTGTTTTCTGTGCAAAAATATGTACAAATTTTGCACAAAATAAATTGCCAAATATGAGGCTGAAGAAAACGCCCCTAAGGGGCAGCCTGCAGCTGCCTCTGTCTTCACCAGATTGGGGCCGTGGCAACAATATGCCATGGCCCCAATCTGGCTTTTCCGTGGGACAAAAAGGAGCTGGTAAAAGCAGCTCCTTTTTGCCCCACGGAAAAAGCACCATAGCTACCAGTACTGCGATTTTTCAGCGCTCCTTTGGCACTGCGTCATCTGGACGAAGCACCAGAGGAGCACTGTGACACCACCCACCATGACATGGGGCACGCAGTGTCCTGCCAGCATGGAGTCAGAGTCAGGACGTGAATCATGCAGATGCCATGCCCCTACTGTGCCCCAATACTGGCCTTTATCGCTGGTCTGTTGAGGCTGTATAGCATTTTCTGTACAGGAGAAAGTATTTTATGCCCAGAAGATAATTTTCTGTACATATTGACATTTCTTTATTGTTTCCCATGCAGAAAATGCTGCTTGCTGCACACACACATATACACAAATACTATGCTCAAATTTTGCAGGAAATAAGTCCAGCACTACCAATTGTCTTTGAAAAGTGCAAAGTTGTTGCAAGCTTTCTGGCAGTAGGAGAAAAAATTGCTTAAAAAAAAAATACTTGTTGCTAACTTTAAGAATAAAATCAGCAAAGAATTGCTTCCCTATCCCAGTGAAATACAGAAAAACAAACCCAGATCCACTAATAATACATTTCAAGAATAATGCTACAAAGAGGAAACACAGACAGCAAAAAAGTCTAAATCACCCAAGAAACCATCAGTTAAGCACATATTTACTATTTTCACTTCTATTTTATGCCATTTGTATTTCTCCGTCTGCTAAACCCTGTAATCCTTATTGCTAAAGTAAATAAATAAATCAACCATCCCAGCAAGAGTTGTCACTTCACCAGTCCCATTCCACCACAGTCAGTTACCAAGCAGCTTGGAACTGTCCTCTACAGCTCCAAGTGTTTCTGGGCTCCCTTCCAAGCTGAGCCACTCCTGGCTAATGGCTACAGAGCCTCCGCTGCATGATGTTTGTCCAAGTATTTTCTTTTTGGTCCCCTCCAGCAAACTACAAAAGAAGAATGGTGCTTCTGCTACCAGCCAGCCATTCTGGCAACACCAGGGCCATCTGTCACTTTTTGAGATGCCTTTAACTTCTTGTTAGCAGCTTTGTCCCCAGGCTCTTCCTTCCTCTTGCAAGCTTTCTTGGCCTTTTCAATATTATGCAGGAAAACAAGGCTTCCACAAGCACAGTCCTGTCCCCATCAGCATTCCTTTCACTGAACCACCTGCCTTGGGCTCTCTTCCAGCCTCCATTTCTCATCTTGACATTCATACCAGAGATCCCAAGAGAGAATCAAAGCAACAAACTGAATAGGTCATTCTTTTATTTGTTTACATTTTCCTTTTCAAACAAGCATGTAGACTTTCTTGGAGTTGTATAATTTTCAGGAAGATGTCCCCACAATTCACATCTCAGTCCTGTAGAACTCAATGAGACAGGCTTGTTGCACTGATTTCCTCAAGATGCAGAATGGCTAATAAATAGCCTTATCCTATGCACTTGACTCTATAAGTCTCACTGAGTTCAACGGCACTCACTTTTGGGTAAGTCTGTATAAGATTACAACACAGTATGGAAAAGTTCCTTTTGGGGACTAACTCCCAGTATTCCCCAACCTGCAAGCTATCTCTCGAGATGTTGCTAAACTCTGTTTTGCACCTGTGCTTCTCTCTACCAGCAATTCCCAAAGTGGATGGTAGAAAGATCTAAGGGGCTGGTGATGGGCAAGGTGGACCTTCAGTTAAAGTATTTGTGTATAAGAAAGACAAGGGGAACCAGTGACCTTTAGGACCATGGTGGGGATGAGGTTTGCATGAAACTTCTTTTCAGGGTCCCTTAAAACCACCACGAAGCCTCTCTTCATGTAGTGGTATCTCCCGCTCTTCATCTGCCCATGTGAGCTCACTCTCTTAGCCACATCTTTCACCAGTAGTGATGGGAAACTCTTGCAAGGGTTGGGTGCAAGACATCATTTCTGTTGCTTGGAGCAGCACCATTTTGGGACAGATTGACTAACTAGAGCAAGGAGTTAAAGCACACGGCAGTGGGGAAGTAGCAGCAGCAGCAGAAAAAGAAGCTTACAAATTTGAAACCGTTGTTAAGCTTTGCATGCTCCAGGCTGTGCTTGCTTTTTTTCATTGGACAGGCTGACAAAAGAGGTCTCCAGTCCAGAGCATGTAGCCTCTGTAAACCCACTATACACACACTGGCTGCTCCTCTCTCCATCCCAACAAAGTAGGGTCCTTCCTCACTAATGAGAGGCTTTCCCCTTTGCACTTAGTAACCTTGTGAGCAGCGATCAAGCAGCTGGCCCACACTGTCCTTTGCCACAAGGCCAGAATGGGTCAGCCAGTTGCTGCTATGATGGTGACCAGGTGCAAGGGAGTAGTGGCTAAGCAGCCAGTCAAGCAGTGACTGAGAAGCCTCTTGCTGCAAGACTGGCACAGACAAGAGACTTCTTGGTCACTACTCAACCAGCTGCTCAGTTGCTGTCCCAAGGTGACTGGATGCAGTGACCAAAAGTAGTTGCTTTAAATTTGTAGTAGAACAGTATACTTAATATCAAGAAATAGACAATGGAGGGATGCTAGGGTTGTCTCCCAAAAGGAAAGGGGGCAACGGCCCAAAAAAGTTTGGGGACTGCTCCAAAACTGGTATGTTTCCATTCTCTTTAAGTAACACAATTGCAGCAAGACTAAGATGAGACTGAGATTTGTGTGATAAAGTCCTATATGAATTTAGCCCCTTTTTGGGGGCCTGTAGTCCCTGGCTATATGCATACCTCTTAGAAATCTCCCCCATATGAATAAACCTACTCTGAGGTTCTGCTAACACAATAGGATCAATATTTCCTTTCATGATGATCCCAAAAGAAGTGAGTACATGCAGTCATTTTAAAATTCTTTTCTTTCACAAATTCATTCCTCCTCTTCATGCCATGATCTATAAGCCACTTTTTGTCTAGAAAGGACCCTCTAGTGAATGATCAGTTGCAATTTTAAAAAACTTTTAAGCTTCCCCCCACCCCACCCCAAGTCTAATATCAAGGAGAGATAGTAATAGCATGGAGCAATATACTGAAAGATTACATTCAGAAATCCAGATGTGTAGGAATTTATGTTTAGTCTTAAGGGCTCAACAGAGATGAATACTGCTTTCTACACTTGCCTGCCACTACTAATGGGCTTCAGTATCAGACTGTGTACACAGCCTCACTGTATACTGCTCCTTTCCCTTGATAATCTGGCTGCTAAAATTCTTGTTGGGAGGCGGGGGATATTGTAAAGTTGGATAGGGATATTGTAAAGCTGGAAAATGAACAGGAATGAGGAAACAAGGGGGCTACAGCAATTCCCCTATGAAGAGAGATTGCAGTGTTCCCCTAAAAATAGTAAGTATGGAAATAATAGAGGTGCATTAAATTATGTCAGGTGAAGAGAAAATGCACATTTCTCTTTCATTAATGAAGCTTAATGATATGAGTGGATGCAAACCTTTGCTTATCTAATTATCTGCAAGACAGAATCATTTGAACAGTTTTCTTCTTGTTGTGTGAGATTGTAAGAATTCTGCACATTGTTCATTGATTTTTTTCCATAGTTCAATGCTTTTTGTGAAAAACTTATTTGTACAAAAAAATTGGGATTTTTGTGTAAAACCAGTATTCTGTACATAAAGTAGAAAGTATTTGGGGCAGATTTTGTACAGGACACATTGTTTTTTGCACACAAAGGAGTGTTGTTGTTGTTGTTTTTGCAAAAATATTCCAAGAATCCAAACACAAAACAAAACAACAACAACAACAACAACTAACATCAAAATCTCACAGCTCTTGGACATTTTCTTGATGGAGTATCTTGAAACACCCTCTTCTGTTTTGAAACTGGGTGTTATTCTAGGCCTTCCAAGAGTTATTTCAGTGCTGAAAATGATACTGCTATAAAATAAGATGTATGGATTGTAAATAATGCAGCATTTGGTACACAACAGAGAAGCTTTCTAGTTTTTCAGTGACGAGGTCCAGCATCCCTGCACAACCAATGGTAAAACTGGACCTCCAAATCAATTCTACCCAGCCAACAATCTAGTTCAATCTCCATTGCTGGATATATGGGGTAACTGATCTAGGGTACCCCCTCCAGCCAAGATTGTTGGAAGATGGAATTCTAGGGGTTATACAGCACAGAAACAAACAAAGAAAATTAAAATGTGCATGCATGCCCCATCTTCCTAACACATAACTATAAGAATAGTATATTATTAGTATATAGTATATTATTTATGCTGGGATAAAGACATTTTATGAAACATTTAATGGCCAGTCATGAAAAACTGTCTAGGATTGAAACTGTGTGCTCATAAAAAATAATATCCTTAGGACCCAGCTCATTTCCACTTACCTAATGGTTTTCTTTAATTATAAGGGGGACAAACCTCATGACTATGTTTATTTTCTATACTCAAAAGGTTTGATTCCTTTTTACTTGGCTTTTTTAAAAAATATGTTATAACTGGAAAGTTGCTTGATTTCATTACTGCAAAAGCTGACCCAGCACTGGCTTGTCAGTAATAAACAGGACACCAAGAAATATTCCACAGTGCAGAATGTATGACTAAAATAAACTATTGTTTTTTTTCCATGTGCTGTGAAATGATAATGCAATGTGATGTTTAGTGAACTCAGTATAATAATCTCAAGCACATGTTTACTGCAAGAGTCTTTGAATACAATGGATTTTTAAAGATGGGGGGGGGGGGGAACTAGCATAGCAAGAACAGCAAGAACAGGAAGCATTTCCATGATGTTCTGCCTGGAATAGTTTTCCTTCGTACATAAAAAGAAGCAGTTACATTCTCAACTATCTCACAAAAGTGATTCTTCCCTGACACATATTATAGTTTTTTAGTGGCATCAAAAGTTTAAAGCAATTGCCAGGGGTAAGGGAAAGGATGCATTGCTCCAGCATGGGACTTGGATGGATTTATTCTTTCTCCTATCATGATCTGCTCTGTTTTTCTTTGTTTTTGTTTTTTAAGGAAAAACTCAAAATGTCCTTATTCTTGCTGGGGACCATGGGGTGGGATTTTACTTGGTGGGGGGGGGGGGGCTGGCTAGACATTTAATGGCTGAGGAGAGGCCTTTTTAAAATCAGTAAGACATCTGGGAAGTCAACCTGGAATTAAACCGGAAGATTTTGAAGGTATACCAGCCAAGAGCAGTGATGGTTGGTGTCCACTTAGATAGGACAGGTAATGATAAATGGAACTAAGACTAATAGGCAGGGCCCTGGGAAAGTGCATAGATAAGCAGGCCTACTGTTCTTCACCCTCCCTTCCTCCCACCCACCCTCTCTCTCTCTCTCTCACACACACACACACACGGAGATGAGTCAGCCAGAAAAATCAGCAGTCGCAGAACATGTTACAAACCATTCTGGGCATAAAATACTGTTTGATAACACTGAAATTCTGGACCATGCCAAGAACTATCAGGTCAGAATGCACAGGGAAGCTATTGAAATCCATAAACATCTGGATAATTTCAACCAGAAAGAAGAAGCCCTAAAAGTGAACAAAGTTTGGCTACCAGTCCTGAAAAATAGCAAAATCAGGACTCAGCAAATGCAAATGAGAAACCACCTAGGGTCAGGGGCTTTCCCAGCAGGCAATGACCACCAATTGCAGATCCTCCCACCCTGAGGCCCTACCATCAACAACAGACCAATACACAGATTAATATGGAAATCACTCCTCCCTACCCAGGCTCACACAGTGTGTATACACACACACACACACACACATATACATTTTCTGAATATGCCAGCCACAGTTGCTGGTGAAACATCAGGAATAAAGTCTTCTAGAACATGACCACATACCCTAAAAAACCCACAAGAAACTATTCTCCCATGCTCTTTCAGCTGAGACAAGTTGCAATCTGTTTTCACTTTTAAATGTAAATGAAATCCTTTAAACATAAAGAAAATGTGTCAATCTCGGGTGCTTCTTTGCTGTTTTGTGTATCATTCGGTTGAAAGCTATTGTGGGGTGGAGAAAAAAATAGAGAAAATGGGGTTAAATGTAATCTTCCTTAAAAATTCTTCCCTCCACTCCCATACCCCACCCTGACTTCACTTCATCTTAGCTAAAGCAGAAGGCCCTGTCCTGCTCCCCTGTGATGGTTTATTCCACTGGAAAAGGCTTACCGCACTCTCACTTTCCAACACATCAGAGTAGTCTCAGTGAGCCACTGTTTTAAGGTACTACCACCTTTGATCTGTCTATTGCCCAGGAAGCTGACTTCAGCCCCCATCTTTTTCCAGATGTTGGGAAAAGTAGGAGCAAGGGTACATCGACACCGTGGATATAATGCAGTTTGATAGCACTTTAACTGCCATGGCTCTATCCTACAGAATTCCAGAGTTTGTAGTTTTGTGGAGCACCAGCACTCTTTGGCATAGAAGGCTAAAGATCTTGTAAAACTACAAATCCCAGGATTCCAGAGGATGGAGCTACAGCACCTAAAGTGGTGTTGAATTTCATTATTTCTACAGTGTAGATGCACCCCAAAAGAAGTCTTTGGAAACTACTGTTTCAAGGCCTGGCAGGTGCCCTAGGGTAGCCATTTTATTCCCTGTGTTAATTTAAGGGACTACAGACACCTCCTTTAACTCCAAGAACTCCCTTCTTTTGTTCATCCATGGCTGGCTTTTTTCAGTGACTCAGGGCTCATCTACACATAGGTGTGCTATGAAAACTGGTGGTTTATACCTATAGATTTCCATAGGCATTTGACAGGGAGAGAAAAAAAATAACCTTTTGAAAGTGGGAATTTTGAAAACAATATTTTTTTAAAAAAAAATCGCATCTAGTTTTTGATGGGAGAGAAGAATAAAATGGTTTGTCACAACACTACCTGTAGGCATAGGTTCCATTAGAGCAGGAATTCATTCCTATGGAAGTCTATGGGTGTAAACCACAGGGAGGGACAGTGGCAAGCCTCCTCTGAACCAATGTTGCCTAGAAAGCTGCACAATAGGGTTGCTTTAGGGTTGCCATAGGTTGGAAACAACCTGAAGGCACACAACACACACACACACACAGAGAGACCATAGTACTTGAAAATATAGACCTTTAAAACAAATTGTTTGGGCAGTGGACTAGATCCCAAGCCACTCTGATATCCAC
This sequence comes from Urosaurus nigricauda, assembly GCA_034509955.1. Taxonomy (NCBI): domain Eukaryota; kingdom Metazoa; phylum Chordata; class Lepidosauria; order Squamata; family Phrynosomatidae; genus Urosaurus; species Urosaurus nigricauda. The sequence goes on along the minus strand of JAOEGL010000002.1, from coordinate 112,525,905 downwards.
CCCCGGATCACATTAACTCTACCCCTTCTTTCCAATAGTCTCAGGCTGCCGCCCCTCTTGCTGAAACCAACTAGAAGAGGAAAAATTGGTTTCTTGCTGAAACCAACTAGAAGAGGGAGGAAAAGAAACTGCGTTCTGTGTGTGCGCATGCGCACACAAACATAACGTGAGAGGGCTTTCAAAGGGATCCTGTCCTTCCCCATAGCTATTCTTATGTCTAAAGCAGATTTTCTTTTTCTTTTTCTTTTTTTCAATGAAAAAATAGTACTCCATCCACTTTTTTTTCATGACGCCTAAAATATTGTCCTTATAGTCACCTCAGTATGAATGAGCCATTTCATTATTCATCCTTTGTGACTACTGACCCTTGGTTGTTGTGTGGTGCAGACTGGAGGGACAGGAAATTGAATTGAGTTTTGTTCTCCAGAGAAGCTCTGAGGCATGCAATAAAAATTCAAGCTTAGTTTTCTCCCACTCAGCCATTTTTAGCAGGATATGATGGATGCATATAATAGACCTCTATCACCGAGACATTCTTTGGCATAAACCATGGGCAGAAAATATGAAGGAAAAAACCCAAAACACTGCAGACTTTATATCTATCTTTACTCAGGTATTTTTGAATGGCCTTTGCACCCACCTTACAGAACTGAACTGACCCATTCCCAAACTAAATTAATCCATAATTGCTAAATGGATTTCATAAATAATATTTTATGCATAGATATCTATCATCAAGAATGCTAAAGAGATCATAATTAGTTGAACTATGACTTCAACTAAATTAACCTGAGTCCATGAATTGTTAGAAATGGTTTGACCACTCCATAGTATAATGAAGAATCCATACGGTAAAAAAGATTGGACTCTTGTGTAGCTGCTGGAGCTCCTGCATGATATAAAACTATACATGACCCATCTTTAACCACATATAATGGCAAAAAAGTGTAATCAGATATGTCTGTACCATTAGAGGATGGAGGGCAGTGGAGAAAAAAGCTATAAATCCATCTGCTAGCTTGCAGTCCTCAGATGTTGGGCCATTACTAATGTAAAAAACTTGTCAGCCTACTCAGTTTCTGTGAAATGGAATTGTGTGGAATGCAGCTATCTTGTCTTCTGTTGCATGGGCTCTACAAAAAGACCTGTTCTACTTGGCTCTCCTTCCTGAATTTATTTCTCACTCCAGCTGGTGTTTATAAGAAATGATGCCTGAATTTGCTTGTTTTCCTCTTCCCTTCTTGCCATCTTTTTCTTTGTGTTATGTCTTTTAAATTGTTGGAAAGACTGTCTTGTTTTTAATGGATCCAATGTAATATATACTTGGAGTCTTTGGATCCTATGTAATATATACTATATACTGGAGCTAAAAAGTGGGGTTTTAAAAATCTCTTAAGAAATAGATGACCTCTAATTGAACCCCAGTGCCACCAGATCCTTGGGTGGGTTAGAAGCTACTTTATCACCTTTACAACGAATGACATGGAAGGCAACAAAGAGAAGTCCAACATTTGATTTACATACCTTGATATCCTACAGCCTTGACGTGAAATAATCCTATAGCAGTTGCACTGATTTTCATGAAAAATAATCTGAAAAGAGTGACAGTTTGTGATTGTCCGAGGTTTCTGTCACCAGGAAAGGCACATTCTTTGAGAGCATGCCTAGTGTGAGAAGTGTTTTGTTACATAGTTTCAAAAATGGTCTTTCAAGGTGGTTTATTGCCTCTAAAAGCCATTCTAATTAGCCCAAAATTGGGACAATTACTCTTATTAAGTAAGACTTGCTGTAGCATAACTTTTCCAAATGACTTATTAGGTTTCTCATGGAAGGCATTAGTGTGGCAGTGACCTATGGCTGAAATCCATGAAGAGTCTTAATGACATAGGGCCCAATCCCCAGTGCAAACTCTCTGGACACCAAAACCTGCCATAAAGCCCCAAAGAAGTTTTTAAAAATTCCTCACCTTTTGCTCCAGTTCTTCCCAGAAGATCCAGAACCCTCCATTGAGATGCTAGGTAGCTATTAAACACATCCCACTTTGCCCACCGCAGCAAGTCACTCACTCTGAGGTCAGAACAAGGACATACATGTAAACAGCTGCCTGGCATCACAACAGAGGGTCCTAGGTAACAGAGAGACATTGGGGCAGCTCTGGAGTCAGAATACTCTGAGCTAATTCTGGAGTATTCTGGCCCATGCAGACCTAGCCATAAAGCACCTGTATTCTTGACAATTCTGTATTCTTAACAATCATTCAGAGGCAGCTTTTCTTTGCCCTGTGATCGATCCCTGACTGAAGCATAAAAGGGAGACATTCAGAGATTCTGGAAGTGCCACAGTCTTTAGCATGCCGCATATCTTAATCAGACTATATATCTTTCCCACTGGTTGAATCCGACCAAGGATGGTATCATAGGTGGTCTTATAGATATTTTTATCCTGCAACTTCCATCTGTCCTATCCAACATAGCCAATAGTGAGAGATTATGGGAGTTAAAGTCAGGGGTGTTGCTATGGGCAGACAAAATGAAGGCATTCGGATTTCCTCCCATTAAATTTTACTCCAAGTGTCCAAGCTTCTAGCATTGCAGTAGCTTAAAACTTTAGCTGAGCATTTCGAAATATAGTTATGCATCCGATGAAAAGAACCAGGAAAAGTTTCCAAGGGAATGTGAACATAGCAAATACAAGACTTCTAGGTGTGAATGATTTTCACTCTCTGCAGTGCTAGAAATTTGGAGGCCTTCCTCTGAGGCATTCCACTGTCAAACAACTCTTACAATCAAGAAGGTGTGTTTTCCCCCTACTGTTTAAGTGCAATTGCTTTTCTTGTAGTCTGAATCCACTCATTCATGTTCTAGCCTCTGGAGAAGCAGAAAACAAGTTTGCTCCATGTTCTACATGGAATCAGCTACATGACATTCAGATATTTAAAGGCAGATATGTAGTTATCTGTGTAGATATTTCAAAGCATCCTGGACAGAGAGCAACCCAAGAGGCAATGGCCAAGGGATTGAAAAATTCCTTGTCATCACATTTTGAAACGTTGCCTCCTGGAGGTACCACGATACCATGTTTCCCAATCCCACTCACAATAGACACTCCAGAAGGATACTGTGATCATTGGTTTTGAAAGTCAATGAGAGCGCCAGCAAAACCAGCCAGATTGCACCCACTGATCCATTCCCCAACTTGTCATGAGTCCCAGGAGAGCAAAGCTGCTCTGGACTCCAAACCAAGTGTGAAATTGAACTGTAATGAATACAAATGATCTGCATCATCCACTATTGCCTGGACTTTAGAAATCACCATGTTCTATAATACTGTCCAAGAACATAAGATTAATCCCTGGGTGGAATTATCTGACAACATTGGCTCTATTTTCCCCTCTAAATAGACTCTTTCTTGGATAAACCCTCACCCCTTCATTTTGAACTATGTTGTACCTCAAACAAGCATTAGTCATTTGAAGGGCCCATATCTTCAATCAGCAAAAAAAGGTCTTCAGTCAAACTTTGGCAGAGTAAAATAGCCAACAGGGATGAAGATAAAGTCCTAAAGCCTGTGTGTGTGTGTGTGCACGCACGCACGCATGCATGTGCACATGCCTTCAAATCACCTTTCAACTTATGGCCAACCCTGTAAATTTCATCAGATTTTCTTAGGCATTTCCTTCCACTGAAATATAGCTTGGTGTTGTTGGCAGTCTCCCATCCAAGTACTAACCAGAGCTGGCTCTGCTTAGCTTCCAAGAACAGACAAGATCTGGTGCCTTCAGGGCATTTTAATTTCTAAAAAAAATGCTGTACCTTTATTTTTAATACTGGATTTTATCATTTCTGGAAGTTAGGAAATAAAGTTTAAAAAGAGCTACTGTTTAATTAACTGATCCTCAAACTTTGGCCTTTCAGGTATTTTGGACTTCAGCTTCCAGAATTCCTGACTCTTGACCAAGCTGGCTGGGGCTTCTGGGAGCTGAAGTCCAAAACACTTGGAGAAGCAAATTTGGTAGACCCTGGTTTAGATCAATAGGAGATAATTTTCTTCAAGAATTAATGAGCTACCTTAGCTTTAGACCATCCTCTCCAAGGTTTTCATAGTGCACAAGGTCTTCAACACAGGCAGAAACTCAAGTCCTTTATGAATACTTAGTGAAAGTGCTTGCAGAAATCTGTGTGCTTGAACACCGCACTGCCATCCTCTTCTCCTGCCCAAACCTGAGGTTCAGCTGAAAGCAATGACAGTGAAAGAAGCAACAGTAGGCCAGGATTGGGCTAGGAAGACTACTGGATCTATCATCCCCTGTGAAGAAAATAGTCCCTATTTGCATCCCTTCTTTGTTGGGAAGAATGACCTTCTCCACCAAAGCTCGGTGCTTTTGAACGCCAATGTGCAAGGATCTTGTACAAGGAGAAAAGTTGGATCTGAATTAATCCAATCAATCTCTCTTCCCGACATCTGAACTGTAACCAGTATTTTAAAAAAAGCAAGTTTCAGTGTTACCCATTCTTCCCCTCCTCTTTCCATCTCTGACAAGGCTCTTAATCCCATGGGAGGCAAAAGGTACCTTTTTGGAGAAACTGGTCTCATTTTTCATCTTTTAAGGAAGTAGTCTCCTTCCTGAAAATGCTATCTGTTACCATAGCGACCACAGGCTTTTGGTCAATGAGTGATGTGGCTGCCTGTCCTCCTATACCTGTGACATGAACTTTTATCAGCTCAGCAGAGAACTGGGAGAAAAACTGTAAAGGAAGAATGGAAATGGGGATGCAGAGAAATGAAGCAGAATATATAGATATATGGAATAGTAATATGAAAAAATTGTAATAACAATTGTAATTTCAAAAAGGCTAGGTATAAGAAAGAAAGAAAGAAAGAAAGAAAGAAAGAAGAAAAGAAACCATTCAGGTCAGTGGCCAGCACTGAAACAATGCACCAGAGAGCCAGACTTCTTGAGACAAAGGATGTGGTAGGTGTGCATAAAAGAAAGAAATGCTATGGAAGATGCTGGGAAATAAGCAATAAACCGAATGTGAATGCTATTAGGTCATCTGGTAATTTACCTTGAAAGCTGAGCATTTGGTTTGTATAACTTCTGCCTCACCAAGCCAAATGATGGCCACTTATCAGCATCACTATTTTCTAGAGTTTGTTACTTGTTGGGACTATAGCTTCCAGAATCCCATGGCTCTGTGGCCAGTGGATTGGGGTGTACTGGGAGTTATAGTAAGATGAAGTGATGTTGCTAAACACTGCTGTTTTCATAGATTAGTCAGCAAAGCTAACCCAAAGTATTTGACTGCCTGAGAACAAAGACAGGATACCATCCAATGTGCATAAAAGGACTGCACAATTCACTGGACAGGCAGTTGAACTATACATCACCCTTCATGATGGAACAGTGCCCTCCAGTAATGGCCAGAGGGCTACCAATGCCAATGCTACCCAGAATTTTCTATCCAGAATCTTTAACTTTGCCTATTTCTTCATTATCTAGGTTGAATTTATGCAGATCCTCCATGGTCATTATTCTTATTTTCTTTAGGTTTCGCATCAAGTCTGCCTTTGCAATTTCTTCTTTGACTTTCCTTAGTAATTATTCCAAGTCTATGATGTTAGCCTATGTTATTGGGTAAGTTCTGAAGATAACCTCACAAATGACATCATACATTTCTATCCCAGAATTTTTTTCATGACAAAATATGAGACAAAGTACTAGTGTTTTGCAGGAAGTTTCTAATCCACAGGTTGACCACACCTAGATATAACTTAACTTAGAGCAAGGCAATTGTAGCATGCACCCTCAACTCATGCATTTGGATCTGAAATCAATAGTACATTACTTGCCATTAGCTCTTTGAAATCTATGTTGGAGACAAATATAAGAAATTAAAACTCTTCCCAGGATGAGTGTTATGTTATGAAAAAAAGTGAAAGCAAAAAGACACCCATGTTCCTGTAAAGAAAAAGAAGAAGACACCCATGTTCCTGTAAAGAAGAAGAAGAAGAAGAAGAAGAAGAAGAAGAAGAAGAAGAAGAAGAAGCAGCAGCAGCAAACTGTGACACAGAACATAGAAATACCTTTTTATTGGGTGGCAAAACAATTTCCATGTCAAGAAATGTGTTTTTAGATAAAAAGGCTTCCATGGGAATGTACTATTTTGCCCAAATCCATGTGATCAATAATGTAAAGGCACGTATTCCCAGTACCTGCATTTTTCAAAGAACTTTTCTGTTATCAGTAATGGGCCATATAAATCCCTTGATAGCTCACTGGCTTAGGAGTTAGAAAAAGAAAAAGGTAAGAAGTCATATGTATAGGATTTTTTTTTCATTATCAAAAGAAAAAGTTTTGATCCTCCAAAGTGTATTAGAACATTATTTCACTAATATTATGGTCTTTCCAAAGTGCTTCATGACAAAATTTTCATAGGTTATCACAGTTGAGGGAACATCTATGCTGCAGACCTAAAGTAGAGCAATAGTTATAACTCTCTCCAAGAAATTTTGGGAACTACAGTTCTGAGGGAAGGCTAGGGATCGCTATCTTAATTAATTAATGGCATTCTCACTGAAACATAGCTCCCAGGATTCCTTGGCTGAAATCATGGCACTTAAGTAATTATAAAAATCAATATATATTTGTTGCCAAGACATGCCATGTGTAACTCCAGCATTCCAATTTTATACACCCCAAACTGGTGGCAACACCAACTGGCCTCTTCACCAGCAGTACCACCACCAATATTGATGGATTTCAAGCAACTTTCTCTTGATTGTTCTCTTTATTTCACTTAAAGGAACAAAATTGGACTTTCTATTCTGCGGATTTGCAGAGCTTAATGGTAGTGGAAGACGCTCTAGCTTCTTACACCACTGAGAAGCACCACAAGTGTCACCAAACTTCAGCAGCCATTGCAAGAGCTAATAAATTCAATGGTTTTGGCAGCATCAATAACATAAATGGTAGTATGTCACATGATATGTTCGGGGGGGGGTTCTAATGCAGCCCCTTGGGGTGTAAATCTTCATAAATTTGATTCTTGTAGGCAAGATCCAATTATTTCCCCATTTTTCTTCTTGCTACAAGAAAGTCTCCAAAAGCTGAGCAATTTTCAAAGATTGTTCACAGTCTGGAACTTTCAAAAAGCACATATGGAAGTTTTGTGCAGAAAACAGGAAGTTATGGCCAGAAATGTAATTTTCTCCACACAGTATCATACTTTGTTCAGTAATTAATGTTTTCTATGCAAAACACCAAAAATTTAACAAAAAAATCCATATGCATTTTTTGCATAGAATAAATCCCAAAGTGTGTTAATCTTCATCTTTCTAGTATTACCCTTGTCAGGGTTTCCATTTTTTCATCACTCATTCAAATATTTTTCGATATAGTTTCCATCCTTAGCATGATCCTAGAGATTCGTCATCCCTGCTATAGACCATAGATACATCTGTACATACAGAAATACAAAGTACATGGACGCAGCCCCTTTCTTACATTGCATGTATTAAGGAAAGCAAATTAAGAGTAAAACTATTTTATTAATGTACCATATCTTGGTCTTGATTCATCTTCATTAATCATATTTTGATTGATCGCAATCAAAGACCAGAAACTCAGTCACTGACTTGAAACTCAGCTCAGAAAATGTGCATCTTTTCATAAATCTACAGAGCTACTATGTGACTGGTATACATTGCATCAGTTCCTATACAAACTATGGTTTCATATTCTACACCACAGGATCTTTTACTCCTCTTCTCTTGATGAGTTGCAGATATTATTGTTCATAAACCCATCCAATAATTTCTACAAATCCCATTTCAATCTGGTTTGAGCAGACTGCAGCTGCTCTCCAGTGAGAAAGGAAGCCAAGCATACATTAAAGCTTTCCTGGTCTTGTTTTAATACTCAAATTTCTTCACACACACACACAGACAGAGAGAGAGAGAGAGTATTATTTATTTAGTCTACTTTTAGCCTGCTTTCTAGGGAATTCTTTTCTTTCTAAGTCAGTCTCATCCATAATATAAATAGAAAGACAATAATTAAAAAAGAAATGAAGATGCACAGGCAGTCACGACAAGGCTTACACCCTAAAAAGGGCAAGGTACAGGGAAGGGGAATAAAGAAAGAGGATCACTTTTTGAAGATCAGAAAGAAAGAAAAAAACTAGAAAGCTATAAGTCAATAACTAACATATTCTATTTTTGCCAGGTTGATGTTTCCTTGCTGATTTTCATGCTGATATCCTTGCTGATATTTGGCTGAATAGCAACTGGTGGTTCTTGCCCCTTGGGCCAATGAATTGCACCTAGAGCATTGCTGTTTATGTCCAGAGTTTGACAAAGCTGCTTATTTTGTTACAACACTCATATTCTCCTTTGATACCCAAAGAAAAGTGGGAGACTTCGGGGATGCCTACCACATACGACAGTGTTAGTTTTTTGTAGGGCTTTTGGGCTACGTGGCCATATTCTAGAAGAGCCCAAAAACCACATAGGCTGGAAGCCCTACAAAAAACTATGGATGCCGGCCACGAAAGCCTTCGACTCCACATGACAGTGTTACTTTAGTTGCTGGGGAAATTAGGTTTGAAAGAGGTTGGGTAACCTTTAGGACCATTTGCACCTGTTTATGCCAGTAATAACTGAGTAGGTCTTCAGGTTTGGGGTGAATTAAGAGGGTTTTATTTATAAATGCATCAAACACACACAGGGAAGATTGGTTGAAAACACAACAGGGAGTAGGCAGGGAGACTGGCCTACTACTTTGAGTACAAGGAGATCCTTTGTTTCACAGTGCAAGAGGAAATGCAAATGACTTGATTTGATTGTCCCATTACCTGGATGTGGAGATGTCTCTGGACATGCTCCTTTTCTCCTGGGAACCTGACCTAGTGTTTCTGAAAGGTCTCAAAAATACTGTCTCCATATATGAGATATGAAATATGGGGCAAGCAGGAAGTGCTAACACCCTTACCATGCTGTTTGTCATGTTCTGGGAAGTGCAGTCCCAAAGACAAAAAAAACTTTTCCAGGTTTTGACTATTTTTTATCTACATTTTGGATGCAAAGAATGAAGCAGGCAACAAGACTTGAGTAACATCTTGGCTAAGACTTTATTTATTTACAGTTATTGGAAGGTTTAATAAGAAGGTGGATATTTTTAAGGAGACTGGCAATCCATGCCATATGTTATTCCTCCAGTGGTCAATTTACACCTTAGTGATAAATTTATCTCTGTCAGAATCTGTTCCAGGGTTACAGTGTCAGACACAGTGTGAGTTCTGATTCCAATAGTTGCCTAAAATCTGTGAGCTGCCCCACATGTATGCCCCCATGCCCCAGATCTTCCTGATTGCTGTCTTTATTTGTTCTAGTTCTTTTTCACCAAATAGCACTTTCTATGCACCCACCAAAGGATGACAACATTACTAAGGTGATACCTCAGAGATGGTAAGAAATAAATATCAATCTCAATCCAGTTTGGAACTGGGGCAAAAAAGTCCTAGCCCCCAACAGAATAATCAGACAATGACTTGGAATTGATTTGTTGGCTTGCTTGTTTATATCCCACTTTCCTCCTAAAATATTACTCAAAGTATCTTTTAGGACTTACCCTCCATGCCTGAGGATGAGTAGGTGAGGTGCTTAGCTGGGCAAGCTATGTGGGCTGTTGCCATATAAAGTCTCACCCTCACCCTTCCTCCTGAAGTGGGACAGACACTTCACAATGGTTTGCTATAACTGATCTTTCATATTGTGGCAAACATTGTGAAGCTTCACAACAGTCTTTCTGACTGGGTCAAACAGTCAGTTGGCATTCCTCCTTTAGTGCAGCAATCTCTCCCTGTGCCCACGGAGGATAAATGTATCTCTGCTACATTCTGGTGGTACACCCTCCCATGAGTTGAAGTTATCACTAGCTCTGATAAGCAGGACTGGACCAAGGCATACAAGAGCTAGGGCTATAGAACACTTGGAACAAGATTTATTCTTCCATAATGAAATTGCTGTTGTTAACTGCCTTTGAGTCAACCACAACTCATCATGACCCTGCAGATGAAACATCTCCAAGACCCCTTGTCCTCCATTTGCTCTGCTCAGGTCCTGTAAATTCAGGCCTGTGATCTCCCTGATTAAGTCTATTCCTTTGGTGTGCAGTCTGCCTTTCTATGGCCTTCTATCTTTCCTAGTATTATTGTCTTTTCTAATTAATCTCACAATATGACCCAAATACAACAACCTCAATTTCTTCATCTTGTCTTCCATGGAGAGTTCAGGCTTGATCTGTTTTGTTTATCTTTTTTACAATTCACAGTATCATCAGCACTCTTCTCCAGCACCACAGCTTCAATGAGATGATTTTTCTCCCATCCACCTTTTTTACTGTCTAGCTCTTACATCTGTGCATGATGATGTGGAATACAGTGGATTGGACGATTTTAATATTGAGTTGTTTATCTTTACACTTTGGGATCTTTCATATTCTTTCATGGTGTGCCTTCCCAGTCCTGGTCCTCTTCTTGTTTCTTGGCTACCATCTCCATTCTGATCAATGTAACTCTTTGATTCTTTTCATTTCCTTATTATCTAGGTTGAACTTTTGTAGATCCTCTGTTGTCATTATTTTTGTTTTGTGTTCAGCATTAAGCCTGCCTTTGTAATTTTGTCTTTGATAGAATATTAGAATTCATAATAGAATACAGGTACTACAGCCATACCCAATTTCCCTATGCTAAATGATAGCATTTGACTCTATTACACTGTGACCACCAATGGAATGAAAGTTGTTTTCCCATTAATCAGACCAATTTTTTTAAAGACCAATAAAGTCTGTTCTCTTTTACGGGAACTTCCTCATTTCTACTTCATGCAAATGCGTTTAACAAATGTTCTTCTCAGCAGAAACTAGTGAAGTGATTCTACTATGGCAATGGGAGGGGGCAGATTTTACACAGACCAACTGTGCAAAGGTAGCATTGTTCAGCTCAGTTGAACTTCATGGGTATAACTTGGTAGCTCAGGAAATATCTCTCAACCTTGATGTCTTATTCTCTTACACAAGTCAGAAAGGCAAGAGTATGATCTCATTTGTTGTTTTTACGATAGAAGACATTTTATGGCACTCAGCTAATAAAGTTCAGAAGTCAGCCAACCTTGTTCTTTAGAAGTGCAGTGAATTCAGGCACTTTGTCTGACATTTGAGAATAGCTAAGGAATTGGTAATCTGCATCTGCAACTTTATAGGAAAGAAGCTTAATGAGACTTTGAATTAGAGCACCATAAAAACCTTTACCTAGAAATGACAGTGAATTTTCTGAGGAAATAACAGTGCTCTTTCAGCAAAAGAACTGCCAGATTTTATTAGCTCTCAGAGTTTAGAAAGTTACTTTTTAAAAAGTAATGACTTCTAGGTAAGGTTTCAAGGCTTCAAAAAGAATTTGGCAATAATTTGTGGCTTTATATAAAAAGATATATGATACAACCTTTTCATTTCTGAAAAGTAACTGAAACAAAGTTCAGGGTTGTTACTGTTGTTGTTTTTTTTAAGGAACCCTATATGCTTTATAGCTTATAGCAAAGCTCTGACTGTATAGATCGTGAAAAACTATAGATCACTCTTAAGAAATGGGTGTGTCACAACATTTGATTGCTGTATACTCAGGACAAGAGGCTACAGTTAGAACAGTATATGGAGAAATTGAATGGTGTCCAATTGACACCAAGGCAAGGCTGCATCTTATCACCCCATCTGCCTAATTCATATGCTGAAAATGTCCTATATAAAGCAGGACTGCGTATGAAGGAAGGAGGCATGAATATTGGAAAAAGGAAAATCAACAATATAAGATATATGCAAAACGACACCATACTACTAGGAGAAAATAGCAAGGAATTAATGAAGAAATCAAGGATGAAAGTGCAAAGGCAGGTTTACAGTTGGACATTAAGAAAAAAAAATGACCTCCAAAAATGATTTAGATAACTTAAAATATACTATGAAGATCTTGAAATAGTTCAAGATTTCCCACACTTTGGCTCAGTCATTAATCAGAATGGAGACTGCAGCCAAGAAATCAGAAGGTGGTCAGGGTGTTGGAAAGGCAGCTATGAAGGAAGCAGACAAGCAATCTCCAATGTAAGGGGGAATTGTAACATGTGTCCCCTTTTGTCTGTTGCACTGAAGATTGCTTGTGGGAAGGATAGGAACATCAGTAACCAGGTTTCCAAGAGACAGAGGAACAGACTCCCATAAATATTGGTGGATGCTTCTCAATAAGAGGGTGTACAGACCAGCACTTTGTACTGGCCTGGACCTGGACTAGGGTTCAGTGATGGCTGAGTGTTTACACGCTCAAAGCCCTTGTGCTGGCACCCAGGTGCCATCTTGGCATGCGTCAGACCAGACAGCGTGTGCCATGATAATGTCGATTGTACACAGCACCCAAACAGCACTGCACACAAGGGCCATCAAAAGGCCACACTGCGGTGGTTATGATGCCCCTGTACCGGGTTGGGTATGTGGTGTACAGTTGCCATGCCCCCAACCCTGCACTTTGAGGGGCAGCATAGAGCTGCCCCTTATAGGCTGTTTGTACACCCCCTAGGTTGGGATTGGGGGGAAGTGTTTGGATGGAATTCACTATGCAGTTCCATAACTACAGAAGGCACACATTTGTAACTTCCCAATAGGCTTCCAGCCTCTGTATTCAGTGGAAGTTACTTCTGAGCAAGCACAGTTAATATCACAGGCACACCTATGCTCCCTATTGAGTTCTGTGGTGTTTATTTATTTAACTCAGACTCAGTTAGGATTGTGATTTCAGGCTGAAATTCTATGCACACTTTCTTGGGGGTGAGCCCCACACATGGACTTACTTCTAAGGAGACATGCACATGATTGGACTATTCTCTTTTTAATTTGCTTTGATGACATTTCTCTGAATAGTTACCATGACAGATTATTCTGAATGCACTACAACACCTTTTTTTTAAAAAAAGAAAAAAGTGCACAGAAAAAGATGACAAACTCTGAAATGAGAAATGAAGGGTTTCTTTTTCTTTAGAAATAAAAAAGAAGTATCCTTTCCAAATTCTGTTTGCCCATTCTGCATTTCAGCAAAAAAAGAAAAAAATCTTGGCACTAAATTGTGCAACTTGATAAAATGTTAAAGTGGAAAAAGTTTAATTTTTGGCAAAGAAACCCCTCGTATAAGAAAGCTGAAATTTTTTTGGCCTGCTAGAGAGAAAATAATAATTGGGGGGAGGGGGGGTGAAGTTGAGTGTAAGGCTCTGCAGAATGCTAAGATTTCCCTGCAGTTATTTTGATTTCTTTCAAATCTTGGAGAGATGAAACACATAAATACATACTCACAATATTCAGAGAAGAGGATATTTGCATGGACAGGTATGGGTATGGTCTTGTTAATTCAGGTATGGTCTTGTTAATTCAAAGACAAGTTAATGCTGTAAATGCTGTACAGACTGCATCCACACTGCAGAAGTAATCCAGTTTGACACCATTTGAACTGCCATGGCTCAGTGCTATGCAATTCTGGGAATTGTAGTTTTGTCAGACATTTAGCATTCTCTGTCAGAGAGCTCTGGAACCACAGCAAACTACAAATCCCAGGAGTCCATAGCAGTGAGCCATGGCATTTAGTTTGATCAAACTTGATTATTTCTCTAGTGCGGATGCAGCCACAAGCAATGATCTAAGAAGGAGAAAAAATATTAGCCCACTGATACTTGGAGACAAATCAAGAATCTGTTTAATTCCCACTGCTCCCAGCAGGTCCCAGTGACCTGCCCTAAAACCTTATTTCCACATCACTTCTCCACTCAAGATATATTTATTTTTAAATCATTCTTCTCCAGGGTGAACATCTGGAAGAAGACTGAAAGAAAGAAAAAGTTCCCTCCTTTCTGTCTTGGACACAACCTAATGGCAAAGGAAGGTCTGTGTGATGAACTCTTGGGCTCCAGTCACTCACTTTGCCTCCTTTACCCCCTAGATCCTCTCCTTGATCAGGCAATTGGGCCTCAAGATGATCTCTATGTAGACTAGTGGGTGTGTTTTTCTGTGAGTTCACCGTGGTAAGTGTAACAAGAGTCTCAATCACACTTAATGGGAACAAGCGGACACAATTGAATGCACACACACATGTAGATGTTTATTAAGATACATTTAGTTTAAAAACTATTAAGACCTATTAACTCCTGAACTATTTACAATAATCATTAAAAAATCCTTAAGACCTTATTCTGTTCTTCATCCTAGCTGACTGTTCTATCACCACATTATTCCCCCCTATCTGGCCATCATCCCCCATCTCTAGGCAATTGTTTTCCTATCTGCATTCTATCAGAGACAGGCTTCTGTTTTGCATTCTTTCTCTGCAGAAGACACCTCCCTTTCCCAGCATTTTCTGAGTTGTGATTTGTGTGGGCACCAACCAGGCTTGCCCACATCCTCCAGTCACAGGCTGGATCTCAGTGGCTCAGTTGGTGAAATTGCTCCAGGTCCTCTTCCCAAATTGCTTCCCAAATCTCCAACTTGTTTCAATGTTGTGATTGCTAGTCTGGGATGAAAGGTATCCTTTCCCCTTGCTACCTTTGTATGCTGTGGTCAACTAAAAAACAGCCATATTTCAAATCACTGCACTCAGCTCTTATTCAAAAATCTTACATCACAGTGTGCATATAATCAAGTTCCAACCTTATGAATGTTTTTGAGCCGTACCATACAGATGGATTTGCTTCTCAGGAAATGTTCTTACTATGCAGTATTACAATGCTATGTTGCACTGGATTTTATTTTCAGTTTTTGAGCAGATCCTGGGCTTCAGGGCTATGGAGTTACTCTGAAATTATGCCTGAGTTGAACTGTTACTATAACAACCTAAGAACTCTTGTTGGATGCAAATGTGATGGGGGGGGCATCATCATATATCACAGCCCTGTGGGATTTTACTGGCAGCAGAAGCTGATGCACACTGTCATGCTGACATCAGGATCAACTGAAAATATTTTGTTTCCTCAGGCATAGGTTAAGATGCTGCCCTTCACTTCCATTCTCTTTGCAGAAGCTGATTAAACTGATAGCTGCTTTATTTTACTATGTCCAGTAGGTGCGGGGGGAAAGCCAGCCAGATGCAATGGTTTGGGCATTAGACTAAGACTCTGGAGGCCAGAAATCCATTGCTTGAATCCATGGAATCCATTACTCAGCTATGGAAACTCACTAGGTGACTTTGATCAAGTCACACACACTCAATCTCAGAGGAAGGCAAAATCAAATTCCCTCTCTGAAGAAAATCCTGTGATAAGGTTGCTTTAGGATTGCCATAATAACTTGAAGGCACACAGCTACAAGTGGGAAAGAGACCTCTACCACCAGGCTAAGTCACACATTATGATTGCTTCACAATGATTAATGGCATTGTTGGGGGGGGATACACATTGAGAGTATTCCTACTGGATACAATCAATGTATCCTTCAGGGAAGGTATTGTACCATCTTGCTTGAAGGAGGCAGAGGTTAAGCATCTCCTGAAAAAAACCTTCCCTGGACCCCCTGGATAGAAACAACTATAGACTAGTTTCCTTTCTACCTTTTTTAAGCAAGGTGATCGAGAGGGCAGTTGCTTCCCAACTCCAAGCTGTCTTGGATGAGACCGATTATCTTGATTCATTTCAAACCAGCTGCAGGACAGGATATGGAGTTGAGACTGCCATGGTTGCTCTGACAGACGACCTCTGCTTGACCATCGACAGGGGTAGTGTGACCCTGATGGTACTCTTGGATCTTTCAGCGGCTTTTGATACAATAGATCATTCCATCCTTTTGGATTGGCTGAGGGAGTTGAGAATTGGAGGCCCTGCATTGCTGTGGTTTCATTCCTTCCTCTATGGCAGATCCCAAAGGGTGAGACTTGGGGACAGTTGCTCCTCCAAAACTGAACTTAACTGTGGCATCCCTCAGGGCACCATTCTGTCCCCGATGCTATTTAATATCTATATGAAGCCGCTGGGTGAAATCATCCAGAGGCATGGAGTACAGTGTCTTCAGTGATGACACTCAGGTATATTTCTCCATGACCAGGCTCAGACTTCAGATGGCATCTCTCCTCTCAATGACTGTCTTGGAGCGGTAATGGGTTGGTTGAGGAAAAACAGATTGAAACTAAATCCAGAAAAAATGGAGGTACTGACAGTCACAGGCCTGAAACCAGGTTTGGGAATAAAACTTCCAGTCCTAGACGGAGTCAAACTCTCCTCTAAGGTTTGCAGTCTGGAGGTACTCCTAGATTCGTTGCTTCACATGACTAATCAGGTGAACGCGATGGTCAGAAGTGCCTGTTATCAGCTGTGGCTGATATGCCAGCTGCGCCCTTTCCTGGACATGAAGGATCTGGAAACTGTGATACACGCTCTGGTAACCTCACGTCTGGATTACTGCAATGCACCCTACATGAGGCTACCCTTGTGCCTAACCTGGAAACTTCAATTAGTACAAAATATGGCAGCCAGGTTAATTACTGGAACATCTAGGAAAGAATACATAACACCTGTGCTTAAATCTCCCCACTGACTGCTGATTAGTTTCCAGGCACAGTACAAGTTGTTGGTTTTAACCTTTAAAGCCCTACATGGCTCAGGTCCATCTTATCTCAGGGACCGCCTCTTCCCATATGATCCCCCCACATCCTTCAGTCCTCTGGGAGGAACCTGCTACAGCCCATGAAGACTAGGCTGTTGCAGACCTCCCAGAGGGCCTTCTCTGTGACTGCTCCCAGACTATGGAATGGCCTGCCGGACGAGATTCCTCATCTCCACTCTTGATAGTTTCAAAAAAGCAGTAAAGACGTATCTCTTCCGGCAGACCTTCCCAGAATAACTTCCCGGCTCAATAACTCCCCAGCTACAGAGATGTTTGTTTACCTGCCCCCCTTGATGCCACTGCCTGTCTTGTTTTATATTTGGTTTTATTGTATTCTGTTGTCTTAACTGTTATTTTAATTCTGCATTGGTTTAATTTAGTTTTAAGGGGTGGGAGGGTTTGTGATTGGGTTGAAGGAGTGTTTTAACTGTTGTCTGTTTTAAATTTTGTTGTACACCACCCCGGTTGCTGAGAAGAGGGGAATGTTAGAAATAAAATTTATTATATTATTAGACTGGGTCTGTCTGAAATGTGTGTGTTTCTTATCAGGGTGGTCATTGGTGAGTATGACAAGACTAAACTAGCTACAAGAAACATTAACATGTAGAGCTGGCTGCCCTACACTGAGTCAGGCTCAGTTCATCTAGCTTCATCTTGTCTACTGACTGATGGATGGACTGATGGGAAATGAACCTGGGACATGGCACCACTGATTTGCTGCTCCTGCTTAACCACAGGATATCATTTGGTATGATGGCTTGGCATGTAGTGAGTGCACAGCAGTTTGACCTTGAAGGTGATCATACCAACACAAAGATAGGATCATGTCTTGAGCTCTACACCTCTGTCCAATAACATGTTAAAGCAAGCTGCAGGATAGACTTGTCTTATTCTACCTTGCCAATGAATACCCTCACTTTTTCACAAAACCTCTGTATCCCATGGTTACTGTACAAGCTGATTGAAAATATGCAAAATGCAATGCCAGGTGAACCTGTGGACACAAGAGATCATCCAAGCTGTCAGTCTCATTTAATATGTAATTAAGAAATGAGCCAAATCTTTAAAAAGTCTTTCAAAGCCTGGCACAGTTACACAAAGTTCTGCTTTATGAAGTTCTTATTTCCACCTGGACCACAGTAGCAATTGGAGAGAGTTCAACTGTACTGAATTTTACTGCAAACACATCACACGATTTTTGTTTCTTCCTTAATAAGAGGCGAATGACGAAAGATTAATGAACCATAAAGTTCTGTGGATTTGCACTTGATATTTGTGTCAACAATGCAGTAACTTACAAAATATGCATCCCAATAGGAATGGGACCATGCTTGGGGAACCTTTTCAGTTCAGTCCAGTTCAGTACATGATACTTCCCATTGCCTTTCTAGAATGCTCTAAGTATCACTAATAAGGCAATAAACAGTAAATATCATTCTTTAACTCAGTTTTCATAGAAAAGACCAAAATTCCAGTTGAAGCGTCATGATCTTAAATGTCAAATCTTAATTTCTTTAAACTGCTCCTATACTACTTAGAAATTCCACTGTGATGAATGCAACTATGAATTAGGTCACACAAACATGTATTCTATGCAAATAGCTATGGCAGTTTTCAATTCTACAAATAGAGAAACTGAAGCAACAATTTCATCTGATTCCCCCAGAGGCTGGAGAAATTCTTGCTGATCAGATCACTGTTAACGGCTCCAATGGCACATTTCTTGTCCAGCCTCTTTTAATTTCCCTGCTGCAAGTGACAGGAGCAACAACGTGTAGGAATGTGCACAGTTATGAATTGAGAACTTCCAGTTTGCTTTTTTCCACCTCTATAATGGAAGATGTCTGATCTTTTCCACCTCTATAGCGGTCTAGATTTCTCAAAGAATAGCAAGGACTGGTGGCACAGTGATTAAATGCCTGTACTGCAGCCACTCACTCACAAACCACAGGGTTGTGATTTCAATACCAGTCAGGGGTTCCAGGGCTGACTCAGCCTGGCATCTTTCCGAGGTCACTAAAATGAGTATCCAGCTTGTTGGGAGCAATTAGCTTACATATTGTAAACTGCTTAGGGAGTGCTTACAAGTCAATTGATAAGCAGTAGAGAGATGTACTTACTATTCCTGCTATTGCTCAGTGAGGGCTCGTACTGATCCCTTACACAGGCCTCTAACAATAATATGAGCATTGCAGCTTCTCTGACACTTGCAGCTAAGCCATGAAAATTCAAGCTCCCTCTGCAGAGATAAAGATGTTCTGGTTCAGGGATCTCACAAACTGTTTCTGTGTAGAGCAGGGTCATATCTTCCTTGGACTGTGAAGGTGTCAGCACTTCCCAGAGGAAAGGGGAAAAGGTATTTAAAGATAAGAGGAAATTCAGGTCAGTGGTCTTGTCCTGTTGGGTCAATTTCAGCATAATCCAGGCCTGAAATTCAGTAGGGAGGAAAATAATATTTGACAATATGTTTCTAAAATTGGTTGAAAAATGTGTTTCTTGACTGAAACGTTGACAAAAAAGATTGAATCTCTGCAGTTTAGGACTTATTTTCTGCAAAATTCACACTTTTGGGGTTCAGGAAATAGCATTCTCTGCACATGGAGAAGAACTCTGGGACATAAAATGTTTCTCCTGCAAAGAAAAATTTTCTGTGCAGAAAAAGTTTCCTGTGAGGATAATGATGTTTTCTCCACACACAAAAATGTGAAAAATTGATAGAATACGTCCCCAACTTCACCATCTTTTAAATGTATTTTTGCATAGAAATATTATTTTCTGTGAATAAAGTGAGAAAATGCTGGTTTCTGTGTATTAAAAAAAATCCACATACAAATTTCCAAACTGCAAATAGTCCTTGAAAACTGTACAGTTCATTGCATTCATTAACAAAAACAGGATGGGCAATAGGCATCGGACTTTCATTTCTGCACGTCTCTGGCAGGCTGCTCAGACATAAACTCGTATCTCCACATTCACTGGGGTTAGGGGCACAGGACCCCGTGAAAGTGGGAAAACCTCAGATAACAAAAGCACCACCTTTTTACCTGAGCAAACACCTCTCTACGAATCTCTATGTCCTCCAGTGCAACAGTGTGATCAATATCTGCCAGACATTGACCATAGAATTGTGCTGGAGGAGCTACAAATGCCTAGTGGAGTGTTCTTCCTAGGAATCTCTAGGTCTTTGGTTAAACTTGAGCATAGAGTTGCGCTGAAGGACCTAGAGATTCCTAAAGAGAACATATTGATAAAATCTGTGAATAACCAAATCTGCAAAAATCAAAGCCTCAAATGTGGAGGGGTGAGTGTATTTACTGCCGAAGATGTTCTACCATAGACCAGTCTTATATCCCTTGGGTGATAATGTCAAGAAATGGAGCATGGGACATGCAGTAATTGAAATGAAAAGATGTATGTGAGAAACAAAGGGACAGAAGATTTCCAATTAGAAAGTTTCTAGCATGGCAAGGCACATACACAAAATCACAGGTGCAAATATAATCAAAACAATAAGTCTTGAAAGTCAAGGTCACTAAAGAATGTACATTGAAAACACCATAGTCAAGGGTTGGATTTAAGTCTGGGGAGAGAAAAGTCAGCCAATCAATGTGGATATGCACACCCAGTGGGTGGCAACTAACAATAGGAATAATTGCCAGTCTTGTCCATGATGATGGTGGTGGTGGTGGTGTTTTTTGAACTGGGTGAGCTGTGAGGATTTGAAGTGAATGTATAGTGTGGCTTCAGTCACATTGGTGTGGCTTCTACACTATTCCAGGGATCAATAGAAGTAAAAATTCTACTTGTTTGAGGGGGGAATGTATAGACATGTGCGGTGGGAATACAGCTGTGAACCAAAATGAATGAGGGAAATAATTTATCTGAGCCAATGTCTCCCAAATCTGTGTCTCCATATATTGAACTGTAACTCTCTGACCCTGTGTCATGCTTGGCTTGCCTTGAATTCTGGAAAATAAAGATCCAACAAGATCTGAGGATTCAAGTTTGAGAATCACAGTCTAGGACACTGTGGTTTCATCCTTAACTCAGTGAATGTTCAACCATCGGATACATTTTTCATCACATTTTTTAAATTAACTAATTCAGTATTACAACAAAGTTAAGCAGTACATCAATACTTGTAGTATATATAATAATAAATCTATAAGCCTATAAGAGCATTGAATTAAACAAGATCAGCTATAGACACATTAACTCTAAGTTTTAAACAAAACTATTTAACCTTTAATTTTCTCAATAAAGAAAAATACAAACAATTGATTATTTCTACATAAATCTTAGCCGGGTTTCCTCATAAAGATTATTTTGGATATTTTGTCGGCTTTATGAGAATCTTTGTCACTGCTGACCATTCTTTGTCCCATTTATCTGTATCTTTCCAATCATCTATAAATTTTTCATAATAAATTTTGTTTGTCTTGTAGTTTTCCCCTTCTACTGAATGACAGGAAGAAAAAAATTGCCTGCTGTTTATTAGCCTTATTGCAAAGTTGCATGTATGAGAAGCACTGCAAATAAAATTTTTGCCATTCATTGGTTTCTTACATAGCTAACACTTTTAAACCATTAGGTAACCTTAAAAAAAATCAATGCCTAGCTTTGAACTGAGTGTTAGCATAGAAAAGTGAATGGCATAAACAAGTTCCAATGGAGGAACAAAGCCCTTAAGAAGTAGGGACAGATTTTGCTATTACAGCCACCACAGCCAAGCCTTTAGTCATTTCTACCATTTCTTTAACAGTTGCGGTTGGAAATGAGGATGCCTGGCAAGGATCAGACAACATGGAAGCGTGGAAGCAAAATTACCAATTTTTAAAGAACCTATAATTTGACTTTCTTCAGCAGAGCTGCATAGGGAAAAGAGGAGAGTTTTCTTCAAATTGTCCATGTCCAACATGACAAACTTGGGTTAGGGAAGGAAGGAAACCTTTTGTAATGATAGGAGCTTGTCTGTTCTGACTTACGCTTCCACTCCACCACTGGGGGGGGGGGGGAATCATATTTGAAATCCTCAACTTTTCATAGGTTAACCTCAACATTAGACAACTTTACAAACTTAAATCTCATCAGATATTTACAACCCATGACAAGTGGCAGTTATTTCTACGACTAGATTGAAGACAAGGAGACAACTCAAGACTGGCCAATGACTCAGCATCCTGTCTATTGCTATATATAGATATAGATATATATAAAATTAAATTGAAACATAACCACAAAGGTTGAGAGAAGTCTTATTTTAATGGGGAGTAGGGAGAGGTGGGGGAGGCAAGGGATAGAAAATATAGGGTAGGTTTTGTTTCTTTCTTTTCTTTCTTTTTCTCTTTTTCTCTGGATCTGTTTATCCCCCCCTCCCCAGTTTTAAGTTTTGTTTTTGTTTTTGTTTTCCTTTTTTGTTTTTATTCATCTGTCTCCATTCATGATGTAGTCATTATACACATATACTGGCTTTTTAATTTTAGAATAAATAATACTGCACACAAAAATATATTCATTTGCTTTCTCATTTCTAAAAAGTACCACAAATATTTTATTACTTATAAAAGAAAACCTTGAATCCTTTCCATTCAGTGGCACAAGATACAACACAATCCCTCACTTGAACCATGTTATATTCCTCTAGCCAAAATGGCCCATGTTGCAAGTGGGTGTGTGGAGCTAACTATGCTACTCTAGAATGAGATGTTCCCCTGCTTGGACCATGGGCCAACAAAAACCTGACCATCTATTAAGACTATACCCCATATCTATCACTCTATACTCTAACAGTTAGTTAGTTAAAATGTTACTCTAAAAAAGGAGGAAGGCCATACCTTGTTAAGTTATGGCCATGTTTTTGCTCGGCCATAGAAACCTACTGGGCCACTTGAACAAGTCACATTTTCTCAGCATTAGAGGAAGGCAAAGGCAAATCTCCTCTGTAAAATCTTGCCAAGAAAACCCCATGATCTCTTCACTTTAGGATTGCCATAAGTCAGAAACAATTTGAAGTCACACAACAACAAACAACAACAACGACACTTAAGTTACTGGAGAAAATAGTAATCTATATACATTTAGTTATTTGTAACTTCTCACTTTCAAGCTCTGTCAATTTACCTGAGAAATGAGCAGTGTGGCTGGTGTCTTCCAGTGGAATATGTTGAATATGGTCTGGGAGTTGATCTGAACTTTAAAGAAAACATTCAAGCTGCTGAACTTCATTCCTCAATTAGTTTTAGCACCTTGTATAGTTCCTTAAGAGAATAAAGTGTAGAATGAATTCAATGTTCCACTAACATGGAAGTCACCAGCTGTTACTGAAAATGGTGATATCTTCTCATGAAGCATCATATCAGAGGCACTTTGAAGGACAGAGCTGAAACTGAAACTGAAACTCCACTTTCAAGCACTATCACTGTAAGTGGCAGCAGAGACATTTCTTGCAGGAAAAAGCTACATGTGCAAGCTGCTCTGTCACTTGTGAAGATAAGCCCCCTTCCATCTGGCAAACATTTGTAATATTTCTCAGGGCACTTTCTCCAAATGTTTCCTCTATTTCATGAATTGGGCCAGTAAAATTGATATGTCATTTCCAGGAGTGTTTTATTACATGGCTAGTCTGTTCTACAGAACAATTAAATTTAAATAAAACAGTGCTTACCAGTCACTAAATGGTCTTGAATAAAACTATCTATCAGATTGGAGAAATGTAGAGTTGTAGTTCATCAACATCTGAAGGGTCACATCTTCCATTTATGGTGTACTTAAAACTGATCATTAAGTAATAATGCTGTTTGGCTTTCTCTGCATAGTGTTCAGGGTGGTATATGCTCCTGTTGCCATCAAAGCTCTGGGAAAACTATGAATGGGGAGTTCTTTGTGATTAACCATTGAATTCTGATGCAAGTGTACCTGATTCACACTTCTTTGATCAACATTTGGACTTGAACATGTCTATCAGTTGAATTTCACAGTTCCCTCAGTAATGTGATGCCATTCTTAGTTCTTAGAGTTTTAAAGAATGTACCTTAGGGTAAAGCAAGCTCAGGAATGTATATTTGGAAAGAAAATATGTTCAGTGCATAATAGATCTACGGGATCAAAAGAAAGACCAATCCAGTGCACCTTGGGTCCCATTTTGGGGGAAAGGTGGTATATAAGTGTAATAAATAAATACATAAACAAATAAATGTTAGGTTCTTGTAGTGGTCAACCAGATGCTGATGAGATTCTCACAGGTAGGAAAATGCATCTGAGGAAGTAGACTTAAATCTATGAAAGCTCATGATGCCTACTTCTTTCTTTCAGTTAGTCTCAAAGGTGCTACAAGATCTCTCTACATTATAGTAGTAGTATTAATCTCCAGCTGCATCTGAGGAAGCAGACTGAAGCCTAGGGAAGCTCATGCTGCCTACTTCTTGCTTTCATTTAGTCTCAAAGGTGCTACAAAATCTCTCTACAGGCAGGACAAGAATGAAACACTACCCTCCTGAAAGGGTGCCTATGACTTTCACATCAGTGCCACTGTGAATCTCAAGTAAAGAAACTGTCCAAGGTGCTGAACCTATTTTGGTGATAAGATTTAGTATCTTTACACTTCCAGTGCCTTCACCAGCAATTTGTATCCAGAGGCACACTGCCTGTGAACTTAGAGGTGGTAACAAAGACATCATGATTATGTGCCTTTAAGAGCCTTTATGATTGGTACACATATTTTGATCCTATTTAATTTCATTTGTTTTGGAGTTTTTTTGGGGGGAGGGGGAGAAATTGGAGAGAATACACAAGTAAAAGGGACACAGACCAGAAACAGAATTGATTTGTTCCTTGACAAAGTCTACTCAGTTAAATTCATACCAAATAATACAAGAAAATTTAGCCCATGTCTCCTCAGTCTCTTCAGTACATAATTCAGGATTCTTCAGTATCTCCCTCTGACATGGCAAGATCTTTCCAAAGGATGATCTTAGGTCTGACAATGGGAATTGGGAGTGTAGTGAACTTTTGTTTGTTCTAGGGCTGCAGGGCTAACACTGAGCTTTGGAAAGTTACATTTTGAACTACACTATCCAGAATTCCCAGGGGAAATCTAGGAATCATGGTATGAACCCCCATAACTTTTCCAAGCCCTGTTCTATCTGATGCATAAGAACGTATGCACAGACACATTTAACACATTGCGACAGTAAATTCTCTGCTATTGCCCCAAGTGGATTATTGTTTTCTTCATTTGTGCTGCTGAATATGTTAATCAAGTTTGGTATACCCACTTCATTCGTCATTCCACAAAAGCATCCACTGAGCATTAACCTGCCTGAAGGAATGAGCTTGCATTTGGCAGTGTGAATTGGCTGGATAAACTCAACAAAGCTTGTACTTCTGCTGAGTTGCACGATGACGATGCCCATCTAATGATTTCACTCTTGTACACAACTTGTCCTGCGCTCTTCAAAGCTGTCGCAGCTGAGCAGTCGGTTGGCACCGCAGGATAACAGAAGCACAGCTGAGAAAATTAAGTCTCTCTTCACACACTGTTGATCAAATGAAATGGCAAGTGGCTTATTTGTGTGGAGAGAGACCACTCTCTAAAGCAAAGATTTCTTTCTGATTTCTGCACTGTGGAGAAAGATGATGGTATGTAATTGCCAGTTTCTTTAATTGGATTGAAAAGATGAGTTGGAAACAATATAAGTCTGCATTTCTCTGATCTGCACTTTTAAAAAAATGTATCAGGGAAGATTAAGTCTTTTCTTGGCATTTGGAATAACTTTGTTCATCTCAATTTTTTGTTCCACAGTTCTTACTCAGCTTCACAAAAAGAAAAAAAAAAGTCATCAACCAGTTGAAGAATGGTTGGACTTTGTATTTGTCCTTGTGATTTTTGTAATAACTTCACATTTGTTTTGTCCTCTGTGCACTTTATTTCTCCCAAACAAATACAGAAAATACAACGGTCCAAGTAGAGTGGAACACAGCCGTTCCAAGAGCATTGGTTGAATGGAAGTGCTGGAGCTAGACTAGAGATCACAGTGATATAGCGTCCCCATGAACTCCAAACTAGCACACTGAGGGGATTTTAAGGGTGTTCTTTTCAACAATGAGCAGTGCTTCATAGCACTGTGATTTGACATCTGCTGCTTGTTAAGAATGTACAGTGAATACTTGGTATCTTCTGGCTTCTATGGTTCCAGGGCTCTCCATGGATGCTAACTTTTGTGGATGCTCAGCCCCCATTAAATACAGTAGCATAGTGAAACAGTGTTGTCCCTTATATAAAATAACAACACCAAGGTTTGCTTTGGGGAATTTATATTTCTTTGGAATATTTTCCGAGGATGGTTGAATCCATGGATAAAGAATCTGTAGATATTGAAGGCCAACTGTAACAATTATTTGTCTTGGAGCATCTGATCATGGCTCATCTGGTCCAGGATTGTGCCAGTTAGAGATTTTAGGGGAATACAAAAAGAGGGCTCATAGATAACTAAATAAGATACTGCTTATTTCCAGTAATATGGAAATATGGAAGTCTGCCACATGGATTTGTGTAAAGCAGATTTCATATGCACACATGGACCTGAATCCTATTAGTCAGTCCCAACTGGACTTCACTCACTGAGGTTGCGTCTGCAATGCAGAATTAATGCAATTTGATACCACTTTAATTGTTCATTGTTATGGAATTCTGGAATTTGCAGTTTTGTAAGATATTTAGCCTTCTCTGTCAGAGAGCTTTGATGCCACGATAAACTACAAATCTCAGGATTCCATAGGATGGAGTCATGGCAGTTTAAGAAGTGCCAAACCACATTCATTCTGCAGTATGGCAGAAGCCTCAATCAATTGTTCAATAGTGAAGCAATATATAGGTAAATCCCATTATTTCAAAGGGGTCTACTTTAATTACAATACCAAAGAGGATCCAGGCCATTTTATTCATTGTGTCTTTTCCTTAGTTATCTTTAACAACATCTTGTCCTACTACAATTATGAGGTCAACATCTCCCTTTCTGTTATGTATGTGTCTTGAAAATCATCGTTTTCTAAATTGTCATGTATCAGTCTGTTCTTAAAAGCATAGCAGTGAAATCAGTATGAATGAATAGGAAATGGTAACAGGTTGCTTAAGGATATTATTGCTATACCCAATGGTAGACCTGTCTTCTATGAATTCATCTAATCCAGAGCTACACAGAGTGACTTACATGGTAGTTATAGTTAGTTGGTACTTTATATTTCATGCAGGGGATAATCTAAAAATGTACAGGCATGGCCTAAAGTTGCAGAGAGGAGTTATCCTAAAAACCTTTCAAGTAAGCATTTTAGCCCACATATAGTAATGACAAACAGTAACACTACTCATTATATGAAAAATGACCATTTTACCAGTTGTTATCTTTTTTTAAAAAATGGATGAATGAAGCTATGCCCTCACTGCCCCCAAAAGTAACATGTTACAAGTCATATGTTGTGACCCATTCCTTCCAAGTCCTTTTAAAGATATATCCGTTTCCGACTGCGTTTGGTAGTTAATTACACTCTTGTTGCTGCTCTAATACATAATTATACCTGTATCTTGATAAGATTATAATCTTACATGTAATGTGGTAAAAATATTTCACATAAATAAAACTCAGAAACCTCTGAACTCTTCAAATGATACCACATTTAAAAAGAACCAAGGTATTGGCCACAGACTATGTAAAGCAGGGCTGATAAACGTATTGATGAACTGCAGCTCTCAACATTCCTCATCAATGACTGTGCTGGCTAGGGTTGCTGAGGACTGTAGTTTCAATAATATGTTAAAGACTGCACAATTGCCATCCAAATTTATAGGAAGAGTGGAACAACTTGTGGACCACCAGATGCAGCTCCAATGTCCACAGCTACCATAGCTAATGGTGAGGGGATTTGCAGTCTGGAGATCTGCCACTGATCACCCATGAAATAGAGCTTTAAAGATTAACATCTCTATTTGGAATTGATCCCAGAAACAGCTAGTGAATCAAACTTGAATGTAAAAATCAGGTATCATCAGCCATGCCTATGCAGTGTGTCTCAAGAGCTGTTCTTAACATTGCCGCAGAAAAGCTGATTGCAAGAAAATGGGACAACACCATCTAAGCCGTGTGGCTAGAATTCATGCAGCAGAGGTTCACCCCACAACGACAACAGAAAGATGAAACAATTCAAAGCAGCGTCCATTGGGAATATTGCACACACACAGGGTGTATCTACACTTTAGATATAATGTAGTTTGACACCATCTACCCTGTAGAAATAATGCAGTTTGACACCATTTTATGTGTTGTAGCTCAGTCCTACAGAATCCTGGGATTTGTGGTTTCACAAGGTCTTCAGCCTCTTCTTCCCAAGCAACCTGGGTGATTCACAAAATTACAGATCTCATGGTTTCTGTAGGATAACAAGAACAACAAAAACAGCAACAACAACAACTTATTTCTATTTCCCACCTCTCCTTCAGATTGAGGTGGGATTCCAACATATTATTAAAACACAGTGTTACATCAATCTATTAGATACTCTAAAAATCACTACACAGTTAATTGTAAAACAGCAGCAATAGTAATAAAAACAATAACAACGAAAGACAATAGAATTCAATCCTTCAACATCGTAGGTTAGTATCATTTCTTTCATCATTTGATTGAGCTATAGCAGTTAAAGTGGTGTCAAACTACATTATTTCTACATTGTAGATCCACCCTTAGTCTGACCCTGAACTTCTCAAGCCATTCAAAGCACTAGCAGCTTTGCCCATTCCACTGGGACTTCTATTGTCAGTAACATTCATCTTTATTACTTTGAAGCTAGCATTAGACAAAAATCCAGCACATCTGTTATGGCACCATTTTTGATGTTGAAAGATTAATGGCTCTAATGTCGTCCCCACAAGACATGTCAAAGTTAAAATTTGGAGAGTTCTGCACCTTCCATCAATCCATTTACAGCTGCTCTTTTTATGATGCAATGAATGCAAACATTATATAAGGCCAAGATAAAGTTATAGCATCCTTGGAGACCTTTACATCCTGCTGCCTTATGACTGCAATCAGTGCTTTATGACAATTTAGTTTGATGGATCTGGCACTGATTAGAAAAATAGTTTGTTGGATTAGAGAGTGCTTTTGTGAGAAAGAACCTTGATTTCACTATCTTTTCTCCAGGTACCAAACTACAAATCCCAGACTGATAAGAGTGCAGAAATGTACAATTTCCTCCCCTCTCTGAATTGCAGAAAGAAACATTCTGGGCCTCTTACCATTTTAGTACTTATTCCAGCCTGTTGATATCCTTCTTGAATTGTGGTGCACAGAACATTTCTGCAGACTTTTCAGCCTGGAATTTGTAGTTTGTTGTGGCACCAGAGCTCTCTGACAGAGAAATATAAATGTCTCACAAAAACACAATTCCCAGAATTCCATAGTACTGAGCCATGGCAATTAGAGTGGTGCCAAACAAGATTATTTCTGCAGTACAAATACAGCCAGAGCCACATGAAAACTTGACAAAGGAAATGTAGGGTTCTGACCCAAAATCACAACATTCAGAACTGAATTGTGTTGAAGAAGGGCTCCCCTAGACTAGATTTACATCTCAACATACCTAAAATCCATTGGTTTTGGAGGAACATAGAAACACTTGCAGTGCATCTCCCAAAACTACTACATTTCTCTCCAAGTCCTTCCTATAAGTCCTTCCTATACACTGGGGTAGGGAGAAGGATGGGGACAGGAGAGTGTGAAGTATTGTGATTTTTGGCTGTAGGTTCTAACCACAGTGAACCATTTTACAAAAATTCAGAAATCACTGGGCTTTGGCTTAGTAGGTTTAGCACTATATAGCACAGGACTAATTTAATTGTACTCTTTCCAAAGAGCAGTATTGTTAAAACAATTTGGTAGAAACAGTGGCATCTGAGAGAGGATATATTGGGGTGCTTGCTTTGAAAGTGATGGATCATAGAATCACAGAATCATAGAGTTGGAAGAGACCACAAAGGCCATCCAGTCCAACCCTATTCTGCCATGCAGGAAGTCACAATCAAAGCATCCCCAACAACTGGCCATCCAGCCTCAGTTTAAAGACCTCCAAAGAAGGAGACTTCACTACTCCCCAAGGAACTGCATTCCACTGTCAAACAGTTCTTACAGTCAGGAAGTTCCTCCTAATGATTAGGTGGAATCTCTTTTCCTGTAACTTGCATCCATTGTTCCGGGTCCAATTCTCTGGAGCAGCAGAAAACAAGCTTGCTCCCTCCTCAATATTACATCCCTTCATATAGTTAAACAGAGCTGTCATATCACTTCTTAACCTTCTCTTCTCCAGGCTTAACATAGCCAGCTCCCTAAGCTGCTCCTCAAAGGGCATGGTTTCCAGATCCTTCACCATTTTAGTCGCCCTGCTCTGCACATGTTCCAGCTTGTCAGCATCCTTTTTGAATTGTGGTGCCCAGAACTGGACACAGTATTCCAGTGGGTTCTGACCAAAGCAGAATAGAATGGCACTATTACTTTCCTTGATCTAGATGCTATAATTTCTATTGATGCAGCCTAGATGCTCCTGTCTTTTTTGCCTCTCCCACCGTACCCTTCACAGCCTTCAGCTTTCCTACCCTTTCTTACACTGTGTGTCTTATATACCAGTTCCACAGGAAAAAATGTCTGAAGTTATTTTGATTCCTTTTAATTCCCTCACCCTTGCACTTCTCCTTCCAGAATGTTTCAGGTTCTTTGCATATATCTCACAGATATCTCTGTGATACTTGCTATTTTCAAACAAATTATTTGGGAACAAGTAAAAAGGAAGACCTAAGAGCCACATGACACAATGGGTTCTGGCCACTAGTTCCAGTTTCTGCCAACCTAGCAGTTTGAAAGCACATACAAGTGCAAGTATATAAATAAAAATAAATGCAATAAAATAAATAAAAAGGTACCACTTTGGTGGGAAGATGATGATGATGATGATGATGATAATAATAATAATAATAATAAATAATATAATTTCTAACCCACCTCTCTGCACAGCAACCTAGGTGGTGTACAACAAAATTAAAACAAACAATTTAAAAACATGCTATCAACACAATCTATAACCCTCCCACCCCTCAAAACTAGATTAAACTAATGTAAAGTTTAAAATGACACTAAAACAAGATAAATACAATAAAAACCAGCTTTAGGACAGCACAGATAATGTTTGGGACAACACAGGCAATAGCATTGAGGGGGGCAAGTGATGCTCATCTCTATTGAGCCAGGAAGCTAGTCCGGGAAGGCCTGCTGGAAGAGATCCATCTTTATTGCTTTTTTAAAGCTATCAAGAGTGGAAATAAGACAGATCTCGTCTGGCAGGCCATTTCATAGTCTGGGAGCAGTCACAGAAAAGGTAACAGTGTTCTGTGCACCTTGGCATATAATCATGCTGGCCATATGACCACAGTGTCATCTCTGACAATGCTGACTCCCTCGGCTTAGTAACAGAGATGCGCACCAGCCACTACAGCTGGACACAACTAGACAATCATGTCACAGGAGAAAACTTTACCCTTTACCTTTAAAAAAATAGCCGCTGACTCTTAACAATTCACATGCTCCCTGTCTACCCAAACTCTCATACTGAAATATCATTAATTTCTTATCCAGGTCCACCTCCATTCTAAGTTTAATTTTCAAGATTCTCCCCCACCCCAAAAAAAAACCACCATGAGAAACATCTCTTCTCCCCCCCCCCCCCCTTAACCAATCAAACTGTAAAAATTATTTTTCACAGAGCCACCTTACTCCTCTTCTGAAATTTGGCAGACTGGATTCTTTCAGAAGCAACATCAATACTGGCATATTTCATTTAATTCAACCAAGTGATGAAAAGTTAACTATAGTTGTCTTTAGTGGACAGGGATCAATTTTAAAAGGTGTATAGCACAAAAAGGGACTGTTTAAAACCCCTGCACCTATTTGTCTGAAATTTGGCAGCCATATTCCTGCCACAATAACCAGACGCAAGACTGGGTTTGATGCCAGCATTAATCTCCTGTTTATGACATTTGTAATGCAAGTTGCATTAATATTGAGCTTTCATGGAAGATGAACAGGCTGCAGGGATTTCTTTTTAAATACTGTATCTGTCATCGGTCCAACAGACACTTTTACAGCTAGCTGGCTGCTCTTGCACTTGTCATAAAAACTATGTTATCCGGCCACATTTCATTTCTCTTTGCTTTGAAACACCCTAACAGTTTATGAGGACAAAATTACAACCCAGTCTGCAAGCTGCTATCTCACCTCTGGAACTAAATGGATCTACAGTCCCCTATGACTGAACCAGTCAGACTAACATATGTGGAGGGACTGTTGATTCTAACACTTATGCTTTTTTCCTGTGGATTTCTTCTTCTTCTTTTTTTTTCTACAAAAACAAGACTTGAGTAGTTGTCTACCATCAAATCTACCCCCCCCCCAACCTAGAATAAGTTTTCAAAAGCAACATATTGTAAAACATGTTCACTAGAAGTGAGAGCTTTCCTTGGTACTGTTTCTCATACAAGCTGTGACTTCCTTCTTTCCTTTTTTTTCTGATCATTTATTCAATTAGATATGTAAATGGGCTACAAAAGCTGTACTACACCTGTTCCTTCCAGCTGTCCTGCTAAACACAGATTCTTTTACATCCATAAAACTATTGCCCATCCATTAAAAGTATACCACAGGTGAGGGGGGAGCAAGATATCATTTCTAATTTAATATTTGTCGATATGTAAATGTCAGGAAATCATCTTTAACTTTCCTATGACTGCGGGCACATAAATCCAAACATATCAGAAAAGGAAATAGCTCAGAAATTATTACTGTAGACATGCTGAGTTTCAGTTGAACTTTTTCAAACCCTTATCAGGCATTGACCTGGATCCTGAGAACAGTTAAGTAAGAGGAAGCTTGTAAAAAAGAAAAGAAAAGAAATCAAATGGAAATTTCTCCCTTGCTTAAATTTTGAGAAATTTCCTGTGTGCTTAGCCACTTGCCCTACATGTCTCATCGCACATGTTTTAGAAGTAGGGACATCACAAGAAAGTAGGGACATTCATAGATACAAACTCCCTGGATCATATCCCAAGAAGATAATCAGACCGGGTTTACTCTGATCCTCAATCCCACTTCATCACCTCAATTTTCTCCCTTCCCTTGTCAAAGGGAACTTCCTTGAAACAGAAGACTTTGAAAAATGGCCACCAAAGCAAGTTCAGGGACGAGTATTGGAGCCGGGCTGTACCCAGATGGGCAATTTCGAGGAGAAAACCCGTGCAATAACACCAGCATGCAACCTGAAATGAAGATTGAATTCGGCAGCGGTAAGACACTTTATTTAGCTACGCAATAATCCCCAAAGTTTCACTGCCCTTTTCAATCAAAAAAGAACTGATAACTCAGTACTAAATTTTGAGATTTTTTTAAAAAAGAAAATTAGAATAGGAAGAAGAGAAAAATGGACAAATTCAACATTAAAATGGAATTAAACTGTTCACAGTATTTAAACTATTTAAGTTTTTTTTAAAAAAAATTAAAAACCTCCACAATTAAGGACAGTTTGGTTTAAAACTATACGGTGCTCATAGCCCATTCTTTAAAAACATTCTGCTTTAAAAGCGTTTCAGAATAAAATGTGTTTTTTTTCTGCCAATGAAAAGACAGCCAGAATGGGATTATTCTGGCTTCCCTCAGGTGGGATTTCCAGAGACTAGGTGCAGCCACTGAGAAGACCCTATCTGACATCTCCATCAAAGTGCCTGTAGCAGTAGTAGGTCTGACAAAGGATCCTTTCCTAAGCATCTAAGAGGTCAGGCAGCTTCATACAGGGAGAATTAGGGGGTATACAGATTGCCCCTTTTCCTGACTGGATCGAGGCTGCATCAACCTCATGCCAGAGCCCCAGTCTGGCCTCTGGAGGGCGCAAAAAGGAGCCACAAAAAGAGGCTCCTTTTGCACCTGCCAAAGGGTGCCATAGCAGTAGCAGCACAGCTGTACAGTGCCCCTTTGTCGCTGCATCATCTGGATGCAGCACCAGAGGTGCTTTATGATGGTGCATGCCATCTGGAATGGCACGCGGCATCATGATGCCATGGGGGCGGAGTTAGGGCATCTAGCATCAGGATGCTGCATCCTGACTCCATCCACAGGCTGGCACAAAGTGCCAATTTGTACAGGCCAATAGTCTACCAGCTCACCTAGACCTGAGCAATAAGGGGCTTTAAAGGTCATAACTAGCACTTTGAATTGTGCCTAGAAACAAACTGGCAGCTGATAGAGCTGTTGTAGCTGGCAACTTTATGATTCCTTGTAACCTGCCCTGGTGAACATCCTGGCTTCACCTCTTTGTACTAGCTGATGTTTTTTGAACACTCTCCAAAGGCAGCCCCATTTAGAGCATGTTATAGTCCAAACAGAATGTAATGTAACCAAAGCATGTACCATCATGGCCAAATCTGGTGTTTCAAGACGTGGGTGCAGTTGGCATACAAGCTGTAAATGTATGAAAGGCACTCTCGGCCACCACAGAAACCTGGACCTCTATGTTCAAAGTTGAGTCCAGGAACTCACCCAGACTATGAATGTAAGTCTTTAGGGGGAGTGTAACCCCATCCAATTCAGGCAAAATGTTTAGTCCTTAAAATTCTGGGTTTTAATTTCTATCAGTATTCAACCATGTTTGTAGTGCTGAATTAGTATTTTTACCACTTTTTCCTCTGACAGGTTTATTGTCTTGATAGCATAATGACCAGCACTTGGGAAAGCTACCCTATGGATCAGAATTCCTATCCAGTTGCACCATGGCTACAGGTGAATTCTGGGAGCTGAAGTCTGAAAAACTATTCTTCCTTAGTTCTGCACATGACATTATTATTATTATTATTATTATTATTATTATTATTATGTCATGTGCAGACATAATAACATGTTGTACCCCGCCCCGATTGCTTGCTCAGAGGGGCGGGTAAGAAATTATTATTATTATTATTATTATTATTATTATTTCTTACCCGCCCCTCTGAGCAAGCAATCAGGGCGGGGTACAACATGTTAAAAACATATACAGTTAAAATCCTCCAAGGATACCCACCTCTCTCCCCTTAAAACAGCATTAAACTAATCATAATTAAAAGAATCAAAATTTAAAATACATTCATTCAAATGTATGCATGATCCTCTCCATGTTGAGGTTAGCTGTCCTATGGAATCTGGCTGGTGCAGATTGTTCAGAATTTTGAGGAGTTAATTTATTAGCATCAACCATAATGTATATATTTCTTCATACATTTGAGAAAAACAATATGGGTATTTTTTTTAAAAAAAATGAATGTAAGAGAAACTGACAGATTGGTTCACCTCTAAATACGAATAACCTTGGGCCTGTATTATTTCTCAGACTAGCATTAATCATCTTCAGCATGTTTAGACCTGTGATCTACTAGTAACTCCAGCCTCTTTTTAATTATTAATATTTTTTCATCCATTTTGACAATTCCTCCTGCTTTGTGATTTTCCTCTTTGTCATTCCTCCTTGTTCCTTTTCTGTTTTTCATTTTTTTCTCTCTTAACACACCAGAGAATGTGATCAAACTGTCTGTTTATGATCCAATAGCTGAAGACCTCTAATGTTTGACTCATTGCTAAAGCTGTATTTGCTATAGAGAAGAATCAAGAAAATGACTATTGGAGCAGAATAACAATAGTCATGCAGTCATAATTCTTGAGTCATTATGCTCTGTGTTACTAGAGACCTGCAAGTCCCCCAGCAAGACTATATTAAAATGGATGGGACAGGGTAGCTATCAGTGTGTGTGTGTGTGTGTGTGTGTGCATGCACACGTGTGCATGTGCAAAATGAGGACATTAATCCAAAAATAGGTGGTATTCCACCACCACCACCCCCCCATGAAATTATCCTTCAGTCCCCAAATTTCTAGCACTGTAGGGTAACTATAGACTGCAATTTTTCATTTCAGAATACAGTTTAGGATACAAAGAAAAGGGGCTACCAGTAAACATAAGTTCTAGGCATGACTGATTTTCAGGTTTCCTTAACTGCAATGCTAAAAATTATGGAAACAGAAGGAAATTTTTATTGGAGAGGGGCAGAATTTTTATTTGCTAGGGGAATGCCTTCATCTCTGGCCCCCGGTACACTTTTGTGAGTAAATTTATATCTTGTTCAATCAGCTGGCGAGAAACTTTTTGAATTAGATGAGGCTAATAAAGCATGACTAGCCATGTCAGTTTAATACTGTTTTACCCTTTAAATCTCAACTTTTTAATGTTTTTAACATTTGCCAGAAATCACTAAGGCAATTACAAATGCATAACCACATTTCGGACTGGTCCATATTAACAATCTATGTCTATTCATCCATTTAGGGAATACATAGGGACTGTAAAAGTTCTCCAGTCCTCTCTTACTGGGAGGCAGCCACTGTGAGAGGTCTCTCACAGTGTAGATCAGGAAGCAGTTGACTGATGTTTACACACACACAAGTAAATTCTGGTGTGAGCAAAAAATCCCAAATGAGACCCTTTTTTGGCTGTTACATAAGAAATTGTTCTCAGGCAGGGATGGAAATGTCAATTGGATATTTCCTGGTCAGCAAGAGAACAGACCCCTGCTACTTGTGGCAGCTGCTGCCCACTCAGTGAGTATTGGGGTTGGGTCAGGCTGGAAGACACTATGTAGCTATGTGTCTAAGGTGGTTATGTAGCTGCATAGGTCATACAAAATTGTAGCCTATATGGCCCGTTCTAGACGGGCACAAAGCGGCGTGATTAGGGCTTGAGAGCCCACCTTTTGGGTTAAGGAGGGTGCAGCTTCTACACCCTCCCTAACCCTAAAGTGTATGGATGCCACCATTTTAAAATGGCAGTGTCTATACGGACACACTTTGAAAGGGTCATCATGTGCGCAGCTGCTAGATTCGCTGTGCACATGATGATGCCTTTGAGCCCCAAGAGGGCGCAAATCGCGCCCTTTCCACGGCACAAAAAAGGAGCTCCAAACAGAGGTCCTTTTTAGAGTTGGGTTTTTGCCGCAGCTTTTACACAGCCATGGCAAAGACTCAGAGAGGAAGGGGCTGCGGCAGCGGCCCCTTCCTCCCTTCGGCCTCATGGAGGGAAGTGGGGTGCAGCTTAGAGGCTGCAGGGAACTGGCAGTTTGCCACTTCCCCGCGGCCTCTGGAAGCGGCGGGATGGGGCCACGGAGGCTACACTGCTTCCTGGGGCGGTCACGGACCACCCCTTTAGGATGGTCTAGATCGCCTCTTTGTGTTTTTATAATTTCATGCCTTCGTTATTGTTCGTGGGCTGTAATAAAGGCTTGGCTAACTGACTTATTTCTTGCCTTTTACAAGCCACCTGGAATCTCAATCTGGGAAAAAGTTGGGATACAAATGAAGTGGTGCTGGTGGTGGTGGTGATCACAACGATGACTAGCCCAAGGCAATACAACAAGCTGCATCACTGGGCAGAGATTTGAACCCAGATCTCTCAATCTATGGCTGACAAACTGTCCACTGTGCTACACCATCTGGTTTCGGAGCTGCAGTGAAGGAGCCAGTGAGAATACTTGAAGACAAAGACCAGCTGGTTGAGACAAGAGTCTACACAAACACACACCTGTTAGTATAAAAGGACATCTGGTAACCTTAATTCATTATGACAAGACAGGAGAGAACAGCTTTAACTGAACAAGGCTAAAATTTTGCCTTGTCATAATGGCTGTGTTTTTGAGTGACACAGCACTTTGAAGGAAACATTGGAACTCAGCCTGAAATGTATTAATGTTCAGTACTCAGTGTTTCAGTAACTGCAAGCTTCTTTGACATAGTCCCAGCTTGGTGGTGCTTCCTAACTTGATCAAAGATTTAAATGGTACCTCTTTCTTCCAAGCATTTCAAGATTGTTACATCAACATCAATAACTAGTGTTGGTGTCACTTGGATGAACTACCAGAGGAATGATTAAAATCATTAGGAGTGGTGGATTTCATGCTGGGCTACAAAGCCATGTGGAAGGCACATATCTTAAAGTGTGTGTGGCAAACAAAATACATGTGGGGCTGGGGAGCAATAGCCATAATTCAGTGGACAAGTTCTAGGCTCAGAAAAAAAATTTCTATCACTCATTAGAAGATAGTCTATCACTGGGATGGAGAAATGCAGCTCTCCAGAAGTTGTTGGATTATAGTTCCCATCATAATCAGGGCATTGTGTGGGGCTGATGGGTATTAGTAGCCAACAACATCTGGAAGGCAACAGGTTCCATAGCCCTTGTCTACAACTCACTGATGGAGCACATGTTTTGTTGGCAGCACGTTCCGGGTCATCTCCTGCTAAAAATAATCAAAGCTATCAGCACTGGCAAAAAGCATTTTTCTGAGCCCTTGGAGACCTGATGCCAGCCAGAGTTCCTAGCACGGCAGCTTCTATGTCAGCAGGGAAGTAAATCTGATCCTGAGTTTAGCCCAAACTTTAGAAGAGCTATCTATTTGAATGGGTAGAATTCATCACTTTGAATAGCTCCTTTAAAGATAAGTCTAAGACCCACAATGGATTCACCATCCCACTCACTTAAAAGCCACCAGCTGTCATTAGTGCCTGGTACTGGGTTAGATAGACCATTCAGCTGACAGAATAAGAGAACTTCATTTGTCCAAGTGGCTGAACTTTGCCTAGAGGTTCTTCCTTCTTGTAGCAACTGCACTGTCTATCTTAGCTTTGGAAAACCCTCTACTTTTCCTCATGTCTGCTTCTATCATCTTTCAAGCATAGTTCCTTTGTGTGGTTACAGCAAGCATACAAGCCCACCTTTGGCAAGTTTGTTTAGTATCTGACTGAAGGGGGCAGTGCTCCTCTCTGTTACAAAGCTGAGGGAGCCAGCGTTGTCAAAGATGACTCTGTGGTGATGTGGACAGCATGACCGCACAGAATGCTGTTATCTTCCCAATGAAGTGGGACCTATTTATCTACTTGCACTTTTGCATCCTTTCATACTGCTAGGTTGGCAGAAACTGAGACTCGCTTGGGTCTCTTACTGCCAATCTGCCAACCTTGTAATTGGCGAAGTCAGCATCTTAACTGATAAGCCACCTAGTGATACAACTAGGAATTGTTAGATGCTGGACCATGAGACCACCTTGGGAATGATCATCGTGTTGCAATTTGGAAAATCCTGTTTCAAGTTCCCATTCAACCAAGCAACTTACTTTTCATCTCTCCTGCTGTCCTCCCTATAGTTTCTCACCCTTGGTGGTTTGGCAGCAGCAGCACGGAGTAGACGGAAACCACGTCAACAAGAAAAACAAGAGCAGGAAGATGAACCCTGCAATGCTTATACATTGCTTTGATGTACAGAAGCATGCATAGCAAAGGAAAGGCTGCAGAGAAGGGAAGGGAAAAGAAATTTAATGGAGGAGAGGAGAGGAGAGAAGGAAACATCTGGGGGGGGATACTTCTCATTCTAGTTTAATAATTCTCATTCCAATTTAATTTTTAAAAAGAAAAAACAAAGTGTAATTAACCTAAGTAATAATAACACATTGGCTCCAATCCTTGGCAAAAGAGAAAGGGGAGCTAATGATCTTTCCCTCATATGAGCTTATATAGCCACAAGCAGCACACTGTTTCAGGTGTGGAAATGAATGACCTCATACGAGTAGGCCAGCATCCAGCCTACAAAGTGTGGGAATACATGGTGAAAGGGACTGGATGTATACAGCTGCAGTGTCTGCCTCTCCTCTCCTTAGTTCTGGCAGAACCTGATGCACTGGGGTGGATGAACATAAAGTAAATCTAGGCCCAATTGATGGGGATCATAGGAGCAGCAGTGTCAGAGGTTTAGTAGAGGGCCTTCTCACTGAGGACAAGGTGTGACAGTAGTAGTCAAAATTTGATAAACAGAAGAAATTTCTCTTATTTGAAGATTTTGAAAGCTTTTTAAAGAGCAGAAATTATGAGTGCTTCTCAATCAACGAGTAAGAAATTTGGTTTTTAATTCAATGGCCAGGATTTGAATATTTTGCATAAGCAAAGCTACCATTCATATTGGGGTTTTCTAGCAGAGGTATGTTCTTTAAACCTCTGCCAAACTTCCTTTTGACATGCTAATTGAGTTTAAAATGCCAGATAATTAGTGTAAATGTTCACCTCCCTGGTCTTTTACTTTCATTTGAGAAATCTGTGAAAAATACTTCTCGACAGGGAGAGGAAAAAATAACCTTTTGAAAGTGAGACTTTTGAAAAGAATTTTTTTTTTTCAAAAATTCGCATCTAGTTCTCAATGGATGAGAAGAAGAAAAATGTGTTTGTCACAACATTAGACAGTAGGGCTATTGCCACATGTAAACAATTAATACAGTTTGACACCACTTTAACTGGCATGGAATCCTGAGATTTGTAGTTTGTTGTGGCACTAGAGCTCTCTGGCAGAGAAGGTTAAATATCTTACAAAACCACAAACCCCCAGAATTCCATAGCATTGAGTCATGACAGTTAGTGGTGTCAAACTGCATTAATTCTTCATCAGCCCTGATCACCTCCTGTTGGCCCATGGCTAGCAGTATCATCCGTTTACCCAAACTCCCATAGTAAGAAGCATCTTTTTACTGCATTATCCTCACCATCACCATTCATGTAATGGTTAGTATCTTGTGCTGTTAAAAATGTAATTTTAAAAGAGTCATAACTGACAAGCTTGCAGCCAATATCTACAACTGATTGGAAGTGCATGAATCAGTGAGATCAAATCGTATTCCCCCCTTTTTTCCAGTGTTCATCCCATCTGGCAAAACTTATCTGTACAAAGCCTCGCATTCTTGTCTGACATGTATGGTATATGTTTGATTTTTTTTCTTCAAAGTAAAATTGATTTTTGTGTGTGTTTTGCCACTTAAGCAAACAAACATGCCCTGAAGTCATGTCAAATTGATTTATGAAAACTCCAGGAATGCTCATTTGTGACTTTACATGCATATCAGATCAATATTTGGAATAATTTCTAGGAATGCCAATGTCCAGGTCACAGGCTATCAATTCCCTGAAGCCATCTACATAGTAATGGAGATCTATAAATTGCTGTCTCATAACCAAAGCTATGCGTACAGAAAGCAGATCTTTCTTTGAATAAAGCAGGCCCCAATGCAAGGATATTTATATAGCATATGTGTTCATCTCTGTGTCTGTCCATATTTTAATTGTTGTCAGCTGTTTGAGTCCCACTTTTGGGGAAAGGGCAGGATATAAATTAATGGATTCATAAATAATAATGGCTGGTATCCTGTACTGAAGTTATGCATCTGAAATCTAGAGTTATAGATCCATAACTGTTCTGTATTCAGTTATACTACATATTCACGATCAAAACACTGTTGCACCCCAAATCCCACCTTAAACTCCAGGGATTTGTTCTCAGTGAGAAAGTTCTGTTCTGCTGGTGACCGGGGAGAGCAAGATGACATTTTCCACCCCTCTCACCACTGAGCAAGACTGCATCAGAAGCAGGATTATTGTTACAATTCCTAGAGTAGCTTTGGGGGCCTGGACCAGGAGATGATAGGTACACATTTGCAACTGCATAACTAAGGGTGCATCTACATTGTAGAAATAATGCAGTTTGACACCTGCTGTACCTCTATCCCATGAAATCCTGGGATTTGCAGTTTTACGAGGTTTTTAGCCTTCTCTTCCAAAATAGTCCTGGTGCCTCACGAAACTACAACACTCGGGATTTTGTAGGATTGGAGCCACAGCTGTCAAAGTGATGCTTGTTCTTGTGGCGTGCCTTCAAGTCCTTTCCAAGTTACGGTGACTCTAAGGCACCCTATTATGGAAAGTATCTTCCGAGGGAGTTAGCCTTTGCCATTCTCAGTGGGTTTCCATGGTCAAGTCAGGATTTGAACCCTAGTCTCCAGAGTCATCACCCAGTGCTCAAACCACAACAAAACTGCATAATTTCTACAGTGTAGATGCACCCTAAATTGGTAATGTAGGATCTCGGATAACAACAACAAAAACAAACAACAAACAACAACAACAAAACTGAGGAGGAGGGGAAGGCAAATCCTCCCTCTGATTTAAGCAACAATGTCAGATGATGCAGTGGTAAAGGCACTACAAATAATAAAATCTAACAATAGTTTTCTTTCTGCCACATAAGAATTTGTTAAATCTCTATTTCCTTTATCCTGAACATAAAGAATTTTATGAATTTTTATAAATTTTTATAAATTCTTCAAAAATGACACAAAAAT
The DNA here is from genome assembly GCA_034509955.1 of Urosaurus nigricauda. Lineage (NCBI taxonomy): Eukaryota > Metazoa > Chordata > Lepidosauria > Squamata > Phrynosomatidae > Urosaurus > Urosaurus nigricauda. Next base: position 112,483,913 of record JAOEGL010000002.1, on the reverse strand, counting down.
AAAATTATCTCTTATCTGCAGTGGGAAATTTCAATTTCAAATTCAGCAAACTGCCATTGCTCTTATCTCCTAGGAGAGAACAGCAGCCAAAATTTGCTGGACTTAATTCCCTCTCCCACTGTCATCCCCCTTTCTTTGTTTTTTGTATCCACTTAGATTGCAAGCTTGAGGGCAGAGAATTGTCAAGTTAACAATTTGTAAGCTATTCTGGGAGTCTTTTAGCTGAAAAGTGGTGTCTCAATGTTCTAAATAAATAATAATAAACATTCCAAGCATGGAAAAGGCCATGTAATAGCTCCTTGGCACTGTATAAGTGGTAAAATGAGCTTTTCAGAAAAAGAGGTGGACACTGAACATATAAAAAAATATATACAAGGTTTCTAAAATAGACTTTTGTGATATAAGCACTCAAACTTCTAGGCCTGGATGAACAAATTTGTCACTTTTTGACTTTTTCCACATTCTGTTTTTAAACTCTCAGCTTCGTTCCATCCCAGATATAAAGACATTTGTGAATTTTTGTAAGCTCTTGCAGTAAATGATCTAAAACAAAATTCTCATTCATCCCTATGAAGCATACAAATTGTCTACAGAGAGAAAAGTGCCAGATGACATGAAAAAGTCATACATTCCAGAGCCACACACTACAGAGTAAAAGTGACAAAGAGCAAACTAACAGGCCAATAAGACATATCACCTGCAAACACACACATACACACAAACCAAACAAACAAACAAACAAAACACATTTCTAACTTCAAAGATAATCAGCAACTTAAAACTCTGTTTGACACAATCCTTTATGCTACTCTTCTTCTACAGTAGGCAATAACCATCTTGGTCAGTCTCCATGTTCTCTAATCTAATTCACACATCACTTACTGACAGAAGGATCAAATGATAGCTTATATTTATGAATGGCACATTATTAATCTACCACAAGCTGAATTTGCATCTGCATTGCAGAAATAATGCAATTTGGCATTATTATTATTATTATTATTATTATTATTATTATCTCGCCTCTCCCTACAGATCGACGTCACTTCAATTGCTGTGGCTCCATCTAGGCCCATAGATAGGCTGGGGCAACCAGGGCACTGCCCTGGGGCACCCAGCCAAAGGGGCCCCAAATTAGCTGGGAAACACAGCTCCTTTGTCTGCCACAACAGAGGCACCATAAGCACCCTGGAGCAGTTCTGTGACATCCCTCCTGCGCTGCGCCATTTGGATGCAGTGCATGAGCCATGTCATCAGGTGTGCCAAGTTGTGCCTGTAGCGGTGTGCCAAGATGGCGCCCACAGCAGGCCCTAGGACTCGGGGCATTAGGGCCCTGAATGGACTTTCTGTCCCAGGGCCCCTAAAGGCCTAGCTATGGGCCTGGCTCCATCCCACAGAATTCTGGGATTTGTCATTTTGTTTGGAGGTTCTAGCAGGGGAGCACAGCTATCGTATACCCTTGACCAAAGAATAGTACACTCCTTCTATCTGGGATGGTCGTCTTCTTCCACTGAGCATGCAGCTTCGGGAGGGATGCACATGGAGCAGTAAGGGAGGAAGGGGACACCTGTCCAGCCAGCCAGATCAGCTGAATCAACCCTGGTGATCAATGGGGTGATAGATATCACAGCCAGATTGCCCTCACATCCTGAGATTCGTCATTTTGTGAGCTATTTAGCTTTCTCTGTCAGAGAGCTGTGGTGCCATAACAAATTACAAATCCCAGAATGCATGGCATTGAGCCATGGGAATTAAAGTGGTGTCAAACTGAATCGGTTCTGCAGTGCAGATGCAGCCTCAGTCTGTTTTAGTGCAGCTGGTCTACACACCAAGCAATCAACTAACTAATCAGCTATTGAGAAATCCAGTGATGCTCATGTATATCTGAACTAGACCATGATAATTGTTAGCTGTATTTTTAGGAGAATTCATTCCATGTGAGGTACTTGTTCACATGAGCATATTCCCAGAGATGACCAGGGAGGCTTGCATGTCCCATAAATGCAATTGTTATGTTCACCATTCTCCTGAATAGCAACTAGATGAATGTGCTGTTTTGTTTGGCTAAGCATTGGCAACATCATAAATATTAGACACATGTGATGCCTTCATAATGTTTACAAATAAAAAAGCAAGATACAGCTGAAATAAAATGAACATGTAGAAGGCAACAAAACCATCGAGTCACTTTCTCAAAACAACCATTCAGGTTGGAAAGACCTCTTCTTTCTTCAGCCTAGAGTCTGTTCATCTTTGATGCTGCTCACTACTTATCACTATCTAACTGCATTTTCTTTGAAATCTAAGGGCAGGGTCAGATTCCCAAGGCCGAAGAGAGCTTATGGGTCCTTTTATTTAAATCCCTGGATACTTATCAGTTTCCTAATGATTAGGTATTTTGTACTCCTGAAGACAATCAAATTCACTAGAAAATTTAAAAAACCAAATGAACATAAAGCAGGCTCTGTTCCAAATGCATTTTGCAGGTAATAATTCTTTCTTAAGGGATAAGATTTTAGGGAGGCTAACATCTAATCTTATCCAAGGATAATGGATAAAAATCAAGGACATCTCTATGCAAATGCAGAGTGGTCTGAGGTTGCATTTCAAAATGGGGTGGAGAACTCAAACTTAAAAATCCATTATTGACTTGTACTGGTGTCTTTAATGCCTTTTGAGCAGTAGGTCATTCAATATATATAAATAATATATATATGCCAGGTGCAGAGAAATTCTTAGTGAGAACAGAAAGAAAAGTGTTTGTAATTTCTCACCTCTAAACATACATTTCATAAAATGTAAATAGCAAAAAAAAGAAGAAAAGAAAAGAAAAAGAAAAAGAAAAAAAGACTATGCTTTGTGCCCTGTATAACCTGATATATACCAACATATCCCATGCTGTACCACATATTCAGCAGCATGTGGTGCAGATGCCTATTAAATAATGCCTATTTTCTAGAAATATTACAATATATCCTTGTAATTATTTTGTATTACTATCTGAAAGGAGAAAGCTGACTATGAACCCCTGAACTTTAACTGTGAGAAAATGTGGAAGTGATTAGAAACCTTAAGCAGCTTCTTATCAGTATCAACCAGCATAGCACATTTAAAATGCAGTGGCCAAAAGAGTAGGAATACAAACACAAAAGACAGGGGAAAGTTGCAAGACAAGGCAAGAGGTCCTCAAGGAAGGTATTGGACAATATGTAGACCATCCTAAGGAGCCTAAGAACATCTCAGAAGTGATGTAATGTCTTGGCAAGCCCACAAAAGAAGAGAGGCTGATAATGCAGTTAGAGACATAAATCTTCACATTGTTCATCCTCATATGCAAGAACAAATAGTTTCCATAGTTGAGTTGTGGAAGAAATACTGAGGACAGAAATAATATTCGTTTGCTGTTCATTACTTGACCAAGAAAGCAATGATCTCCTCTCAGACAATCCTATTGCTGAGGAGGGAAGAGGTGAATTAACACAAGGACAACCAACTGGCAAAGAAAAGGCCACAACTTTATTGAATACAGCAAACAGTGAAATGAGGATTGGCCTGAAAGCAAGAGGTCTGGATCTGCCATCTCCCAACCCGTGCTGGTCGATGAACCGAAATGCCTGGTCACAGCCAGACTTCAGGATGACAGAGGGGTAACCAGCCAGAGCGTGCATGTCACTTAAAGACCCGACCATGTGCATAAGCGCATCTTCAACCCGTGTCACTGGGAAACGCTGAATCAATGTCACCCCCGCACTGGTGATATCGCTACCCACAGCACCCTTGGGTCCCTTTGGGACTCCCAATCCGATGGTCCACAGCACTGGAAACCACGCCCATCAGATCCAAGACTACTGCTGCTGCCGCCCCTAAAAAGTTGTGACAACACACAAGCAAGAACAAGGGAGGGAGCGTGTTGAGCCGGCGTGAGAATGGTGCCAATGCCAGGGCACCCAGGGCCTGCATAGGCCCCTCCACCAGTGAGAAGCCAGGAAGCTGGAGTAGGCCTGTCCATCCCCGGCCTCCTGGGCAATCCGGAGTGGCACCAGCCAGCAAACAATCAGAGGCCACTTCCGCCCCCGCATGGGAGGCTGGGAGTCGGAGTCTCCCAGCCTGGAAGTGGCCCCAGCGGCACAGACACTTCCTGTGACTGTCGGCCCCAGGGGAGTCTGGGAGCTGTAGTCCACCCCCATGGACAGGAAGCACCGCCACCAGCTGCTGGCTGCATTCCCAGCACTGTGCCGGTCTCACAGTGAGCAGGCTGCCCCCCAGGCCCCCGCACGGCCCCCTCCTCCTCCCCACAGCAACAAGACCAGCCTGGTGAGTCGGGTGGTCCCATTTGGGAAGAATGCAGGTAGCCACAAAGATGCTGTCCTATTCTTCACACTTCAGGAAGTGTTTGGCTCTGCAGAAAGATATGGCATTTGTTTGTTTTTGCTTTTGTGTTTCGCAGGGTTTTGTTTTTCTGCACAGAGATGTGTTCAGTGTTGAAATGCAATATATATTTCTGGAGAGAAAAGTGTCTTTTTCACAGGAAAACCACATCTATTTCTACACACACAAAAAAAAAAATGTTTTTCTGCACAGGGAAATCTATCTATCTATCTATCTATCTATCTATCTATCTATCTATCTATTGTCCTGAAGCACAGGTACCATTTTGGAAACTCTTGGAAGACTTCATGTTCTCATCAAGTGCAGAAATTATTCTATGCCAAAATGCATGTGATATTTTTGTGCGCCTATGCAAATGTTTTGTGCAGGAAACAATGCCCAGGAACAGATGGGCCAAAAGAAGTGGCTTCTGGATGCTTTCGAGGCATGGCATTCAAAAAATGCATCCCTCTAATGCAGCGCAAAGCCTCACTGAAGCTGCAAAAGGGAACTGGGATAATCCAGCTCCTAGCAGCACAGGTTGGATCCTGCAGCTGCAGCCCACTTTTGGAGAAGGCCATGAGACTGGCATGGTCCCAATTTGCTGGCCTGTCTGCTCCAGCCCAATGTTTTCTGTGAAAAACACACTAGTCTAAGTCTTATTGTTAGCCATGACTAGAGTAGAGCCATTGAATCAACTGGATTTGACTGTGTGTTAATTCACCAACTGATACAATAGCTCTTCTCTAGTTGAGACTAATAACAGTATTTCACTCACTGTCTCCTGTGCAGCAAGGATGTTTTTGTCCAACAAAGATGTTTTCCGTACAGAAACAATTTTCCTCACAAAATTGGGAGGGGGAATGTTTACAGAGCAAAAACACATGCCTATTTGCAGAGAATGATTTGTCTAAAAAAAACATTTGCAAACTGGGAAAAATCTCTGAACAATCTTCACCACTCTTTGTTGTGTAGAACTTTCTCAAGTTTTGAGAAATCCATTGTTTTAGGCAAATAAACAGTGAGGGATATTCTTTCTATCTCTATACTAGAGCAAGTGTGGTATAGTGGTTTGAGCAGAGGACTTGGACTCTGGAGATCAAGATTGGATTCACAGTTCAGCCATGGAAACCCACTGGATTACCTTGGGAGAGTCAAACACTCTCAGCCACAGAAAAACTCATGATAGGTTTGCCTTACAGTCATCGTAAGTCAGAAACAATTTGAAGGCACACAACACAAACTACAGTGTATATACTAGGGATGTAATTCTCAGCTAATTGAATTTTCAAAGTTTTCAGAAATGTAGTTGTGTTAATCTCTTGCAGCATAAAAAGAAAGAAAGAAAAGGGAGGAAATGTGCCAGCACCTTTAAGAATAACTGGTTTTTATTTTAGTATGAGGTTTCATGGATATAAACTGACTTCTTCAGATGCAGTACAGAGGGATATTAAAGCTACAGGTTGTAAAACATATTTGTACAGTTGTGGGAATGGAATGGAATATAATAGGATTCTTTCTTTCTTTTTTTCAATAGAAGACTGCATTTTCTATGCAGGAAACATCCTTTCTGAGCAAAGATAAATAATATTTTTGCAAATAGAAATTGTATTCTGACAGAAAATATTGGAAAAAAACATGTGCAAATTTTGCACTGACCTAAACTATGAAGATTCTTGTCAGTCCAGATTTCTCATCATCAGGATTTCCCAACAATGAAGAACATTTTAAAGCATTTTTCACATATTTTAAAATTTTATTTCCTTTGCTAATAGTAATAGATTAATGTTGTAATCCCAAATCATAACACAAATCATTAAGATGAAACATCAATGTCAGATATAATTTAAAACATACAAAAGACAAAGAGGTGGTATTATTTCCAACTTTAATATATGCAAATGGTATGAATGGTTGGACAAAGATGTGGCAATTCATTACAGATTCTTGCATTAGTACAGTAAAGCTCATCGGATAATATAATTTATTGTTTTATTTGTAAAGCACCATGTAAATTGAAAGTACTATAAACAAACATCATTGTCGTCATCATCATCATCATCATCATCATCATTTGACTGTGAAACACATCATTGAAGAAGAATGGACAAAACCTGGATTCCACATAACCAGTTTTCCTAAGGACACAGAGTCTGGCTCAGATTAAATCATTCTGCAATAGAGAATGCAAAACATACAGTACAGAAGAATGTGTCCTCCTGTGAGGGAGATTAACAATTCTGCCTTCGGGAGCTGATTCTGGTCATCATACCAAGACAGATATATAATAAGTATTTAATTGATTATAATTGTATTTTTATAGACAAGGAGGGAGAGCGGTACTTGTGAGGCTTTTATTTCCTATGTGCCAAAATCTTGTGCCTAGGTTTGTGTGCTCTGCATCCTGACTTGAGTGTCTGAATGTGCAATTTGCTCCACTGTTTCAGGCATCAAAATCTCTTGGGCCGGTCCCAGGCGCACGTGTTCAAAATCATAGTGTGTCACAAGACACTAGACACAAGAATGAAGCTTGGAACAGGGAATAATATATTGGCATTCATGGAATAGAAGTGATGAAGAAGTTTCAGGAGAACAGCAAAGAAATGGAGCCAGAGGAGGAAAGAATGTAATACAAAACTACTGAATGAAACAAGGAGAAGAAAGAAAATGGGACCAAACCAAAAATGTGCTGGGAATAAAAACAAATCTTTTTTCCCTCTTTCTTTCTTTCTTTCTTTCTTTTTGAAAAAATAACAAAGAGGAGCATGGTATTGGTTTAAACTGGACGTTTCATATTATTCTACAGCAGAGAGCACCAACCAAGAAACAAACCAACAGGAAGGGAAAGTATAAGATATTGGCATCATAGTATAATATGATAATATTAAACATATGCCTACAAATAAATGAATTGCAACAACAAATATTTTATCCTAATGATGGGAGGGGGAGGATGGATTCATTATCTAAATTCTGCACAATAAACATGCAGTGGCCAGAATGCTCACACACACATAAGTGTTCTTATGCGTCTGGATGTACATACTGTGGGCCCTTGTTATCCACTGGGGTTTGGTTTCAGGATTCCATGTGGATAACAGAATCCGTGGATGCTCAAATCCCATTAAATACAGTGGCACAACAAAATGGTGTTCCATATATAAAATGGAAAATCAAGGTTTGCTATTTGGAAATTGATACTTTGGAAATATTTTCAAGCCATGTATGTTTGAATCTGTGGGGGGGGGAATCTGTGGATAAGGAGGGCAGGCTGTAATTTTTGGGAGGTGCTGAGCAGGCTGATAGTCCCTTCTTTGTACTACAGTGCCCAACACTCCCCCCTCCCCAATTTACTGTAAATCCCTTGAAGTTATTCTGCACAGCCATTCTGTGCTTCGTACCAAGCAGACATCAAAATGGCACCTGGCTCTACCCCCATTGCCAGATGCAAAATGATGACATTAGCACTGAGATACTATGAGGTACTGCAGCAGTGTCAGTGCTGCTGTAATCATTGCACATCTGGCTATGAGAAAGTATGCAGACACTTCTTCAATCCTGCCTGCTTGCAGTGAGGCATGAAACATCCATGCAGGGTGGCTTCAGGGGCTTTATAGTAAATGTGTGTGGGGTGTCAGCATAGCATAGAATAACATGTAGATATTTACATTACACTGAAAGGATGTTGGACTGAGGCCACTGAGTCAGACAAACATCATGGTGAGTTCAACATAAGATAAGGGGAATATCATTCATTTTTTAAAAAAAGATTTTTACAGGGAAAGATTAATTAAAATTTTTAAGAGAAGAAAAGAAAGGATGCTGAAATTTAAAAACAAAAACAAACAAATTGTACTTGAAGCTACCCCACTCCAACTCACAAGGTGTTTGCTTCCCTTCTTCCTTGGTAAAGAACAAGTGAGCATAGGAAAACAAAAGCAACTCTTTTAGATTGTAAGGGAACCGTCTGATTATAAGATTGTATGTACAGCACTGTGTAAATTAACACAGGATTATTATTATTGTTGTTGTTGTTGTTGTTGCCTGGTTCACAGTCTTACCCTCAAAACAGTTACTGAACAACCTCTGATGTTCTTTTTTTTTTTTTTTTAATGTTCTAGGATAAGAAGGTGTACCTGTCAGTCACTCCACCCCACTTTCTCCCTCAGGTTATTTTCAATTCTGATATGCATCTCTAAGAAAAGGGTGATTATTTTTTGAATGTTACCGTGATTATTTTTACCATCTTGACTGATATTTGTATGATGCCTAATCTGAGAAAAACAGTTTTCAAGTCTGTTCTTAAAAACAATATTGATTATTGAAGCTTATCTGTGCTTACACAGAAGTCAGTCCTAGTATACTGTATATAGTTGGACTTAGCACTAGGTAAGTGTGTATTAGATTCCTGTTTGAAGCTTTTAACTCCCTCATTGCGTAATCTGAGAAGACACTGCCACTACTTGTCTTTCTTTTAACGACTACTTGATGATACTGATAACATTATGTGAACATTCTGCACAGGGGTAACACCTTATCCACAACACAACTAATTCCTTGAGCAGGCTGACATTGCTGTTCTGTGAAACAAAGCTGGCAAAAAAACCATGCCAGGAATAAGCTGTTTCATGATAATGAAATTGCTTCGAATGTGCTGAAAATATCAGATAAGCGGTCGGCACGGCCCGTGTTAACAAGCTCCAGAGTCTGCCTTTTCCTTTCATCTGTGACAACATTAAAGGTTTTACTATCCATTAGCTTGCTTTGTGAGATCTGCGAAGGCAGACAAGATGAGATGCTCCAGGAGAATTTTAAAACTGTCTAATGACTATACAAGACATTCTAATGTTGCCTCTTCAGCAGCTAAGAAAACACCAACATCAACATAATTAACAATTCCAGGCTGAGAATCCAATCTATTCTACAGGCAAACAAAAGCCCACATCTTTTTGGATGCAGTGGTTAGAAAATAAGCATAGACACATGGTGTGAAGAGGGTGTGATTTTAGTTGTCGTCACTTTCCTTCCACCTACAGTTACTGGATTGTGCTGCTGATAGTCCAAATAAATGGTGCCCCCAAATATATAAAAAAAACATGCCCATCAGATGTTTGCTGCTTCAAGGGGTGCAATGTTCTGTTGGACAATTCGACCATCACATCTCTATTCAGAATATCAAGTCAGGCACATTCCAACAGAATTAACTCTCCACAAATTCCGAGGTTCCCCATCCTCACCATGTGTGTGTGTGCCCAAAGTTAATTCAATTTGTAAAAATGTCAGTGAACATCTATGCATCATTGCTCATTTCTTAAAGCGATAAGCCTAAGGCCGCCTATGTTCTTGACATGTGAGCTACATGGAAACATTTGTTCTTTTTTCTAGCATATGTGAACTTGTATAGTATAATGTTAAAAGCCCAAGCTACATATTGGGAAATCTCTGGCTTAAAACTCATCCCTGTAATATGTGTTGGCATGCGCCTCAAATAAAGATGATAATATAGGCTATACTGTAACATTGTTAGAATAATAATTTCACAGAAGTGAAATTTACATTTTATGTTATTGCTTATTTGAACTATATCTAGGCTGCTTTCTGGGTCAGGTCAAACCCTCTCAAGGCAGCTTTCAACATAAAATCATCACAAAGGCAATAAAATTAGCAATAAAATACCAATAAACTGCAACATCAGTAATAGGAACAACATTAAGTCCAACATAATAATAATACTAATATGATCAAATTAAAACTTTTAAGACTATTGAAGCATTATGTCAAAGAGCATTAATTGATTTATGAGAAAGCTGTTTTCATCATTTATGAGAAAGCTGTTTTAAACAAATGGGCATTTAGACTTTCCCTTGAATGCCTGTAGTAATGGGCCTTGAATTAATTACAACCAAGCTCCATAAGGACAAAGACACCACTGTGAAGTTTCTGATTTTTGAATCCATCAGCTTAATTGACCTTGCATGTATACTGAAAGGTAGGACTCTGATAGTTATCTTCCTTTCTTACACCATCCATCAGGGTGATGGTATTTACCAGAACCCAATATGAATGTGATCCACAAAGTCAGGGTGTTCCAAAACAGCTAGAATTTTGTTTTTTGTTTTTTTTGGGGGGGGGGGGGGCGGAGGAGCACATGTTCCAATAGTTTGCCCAAGAATAGAGGATTAGAACTTCGGTAATAACAAATGCAAACCATTGGATCCAAGCTACAGTCCCCATCATATGAATAGAGATAATGGTAATTGTCAAATACATCTGAAGTATGACATGTTAGGGAAGGTGGTTGTTTTGAGTCATGTTAATAAATTGTATCGTTTCCTAAAAGTAAAAATAAAATAAAATAGGGGCTGTGTCCTTCCATGGAAAATGCACGGCCAAATTACACATTGGCCAGAATTCACTTGTGCAGTTATAAGTGTATAACCACTGTAGTTACATGGCTACACAGTGACTCCTAGCCAACTCCCACTCATCCCCACTTAACAAGTGACAGTTTCTGTGACCATGGGGGGGGAGGTCCCTGTCAGTCAGGAAGCAGCTGACTGATGTTCCCACCCCATCCTGTGACTGATCTTTGATGAGACAGGCAGACGAAAGGTCCCCATCATCATCATCATCATCATCATCATCATCATCATCATCATCCACCAATTTTATTTCTAACCTGCCCCTCTGCACATCAACTGGGGCGGTGTACAACAAAATTTAAAACAAACAGCAGTTTAAAAACACTCTATCGACACAGTCTTTAACCCTCTCACCACTTACAACTAGATTAAACTAATGCAGAGTTAAAATGACAATTAGGACAACATAAATACAATAAAACCAGCTTTAGGGAAACACAGGCAGTGGCATCAAGGGAGGTGGGCAGTAATCATCTCCATTGAGCCAGGAAGTTATTCCGGGAAGGCCTGCTGCTTTTTAAAAGCTATCAAGAGTGGAAATAAGATCTCATCCAGCAGGCCATTCCATACTCTGGAAGCAGTCACAGAGAAGGCCCTCTGGGAGGTCTCTGATAGCCCAGTCTTTATGGGCTGTAGCAGATTCCTCCCAGAGGACTGGAGCGCACGAGGGGGGGGGTCATATGGGAAGAGGCGGTCCCTGAGATAAGATGGACCCAAACCATGTAGGGCTTTAAAGGTTAAAACCAACAACTTGTACTGTGCCGTAAACTAATCGGCAGCCAGTGGAGAGATTTAAGCACAGGTGTTATGTATTCTTTCCTAGATGTTCCAGTAATTAACCTGGCTGCCACATTTTGTACTAATTGAAGTTTCCGGGTTAGGCACAAGGGTAGCCTCATGTAGGGTGCGTTGCAGTAATCCAGACGTGAGGTTACCAGAGCGTGTACCACAGTTTCCATATCCTTCATATCCAGGAGAGGGTGCAGCTGGCATATCAGCCAAAGCTGATAACAGGCACTCCTGACCACCACGTTCATGTGAAGTGAAGAATCTAGAAGTACCCCCAGACTGCAGACACTGTCCATAGAGGAGAGTGTGACTCTATCCAGGACTGGAAGTTGTATACCCGGAACTGGTTTCGGGCCCATGACTGTCAGTACCTCCGTTTTGTCTGGATCTAGTCTCAATCTGTTTTTCCTCATCTAATTCCCCCTCTCACTGGAGAACACTCATACAAGAGCAGGGAGGGAATGCAGGCAATCGCCTCCTAATATTCAATGGAAGATACCTGCATTGATCACAGCAGCTGCTGCTCAGTCCCTTTGTATTCCCTAAACTAGGGAATATCTAGGGATCATGGATTTGGAACTGTTATGAATACATAACTCTATGTTAGGAATATGTAACTTCCTAAGTGGATTCAAACACATCATCTTCAATATGTAGTATGTCATAATTAGACAGTTCCCTACCCTCAGGCTTATAATCTAAAAGAGACAACACAAAAAGAGAAGGGAAAGGTGGTGGGAAAGGGGATGAGGTACAGTGGTTCTTCTCTCCCTCTGGGGCCTGGCCCAAGGCAGAGGGACTGGAGGGAGGCCTTGGCTTCTTAATACATAGTTAAAACAAGGTATCCTAGGGCAGACGGCACAATCCTGGGAACGCTTCCCTAAACAATATAGTGTTTAAATTAATTTTGAAACTGGTTAGAGAAGCACATGTGGGGGAAGAAGGTTCCAGGAGTGAGGGGCAGCAAGTGAGAAGGGACGAATCTGGGATGGGGCAGTGGAAATCCTAGGCTGGGACATATGACCTTGACTACCAGAATGAGTAGTAGGTATGAGAAGGAGTGTGAGAAGAAAGAAGTTCAGACAAGTAAGGAGGGGCCAATCCGTGGAGGGCTTTGAAAGTCAACAACAAAAGCTTGTACTGGATGCGGAAGGGGAAGGGGGGCAGTGAAGGGAGGATAAAAGAGGAGAAACATGGTCAAAGCAGCAAGCGGATGTGATAATACGTGCAGCTGAGTTCTGGAGAGAGATTAAAGGATGGAAATGAGAGAGATGAAGCCTTTGTCAGAAGAAGGTTACAATAATCTAGTCGTGAAACCACTAGGGCATGAACCAGAGTCTTGGCAGTGGAGGATGATAGGAATGTTGTAAAGAGAGAATCTACAGGTCTTGGCGGTGGCCTGAATCTGAGGAATAAACAACAGAGAGGAATCAAAAATGAAACCAGGACTGTGGGCTTGCTAAGCTCGATGAATAGAAGTACCATCAACAGAAACAGAAAAGGAGTATTGAAGGGTGGGCTTAGGTGGGAAGACATGTTGAGCTTCAAGTGCCAATGCCACATCCACACAGAGATAACGGTCAGACAAGATGAAACTTGCTGTTCAAGCCCCAGCAAAAGGTCAGGGGTAGAAAGATAAAGCTGAGTATCATCGACGTACAGATGATAGGAGAAACCAAAAAACCTGATGAGTTTATCAAGGGACAATGTGTATAAGGAGAACAAAAGGGGACCCAGGACAGAGCCCTGAGGAACTCCAACAGATAAGTGAACAGAGGAGGAAGTCTGGCCACCCAAGACCACTGCAAAAGATCAATCCGACAGGTAAGATCTAAACCAATTGAGAACGGAGCCTGAGAAGCCAAGGTCAGTAAGTCAATCAACTAAGAGACAGTGGTCCACAGTGTCGAAGGCTGAAGACAGATCGAGAATTTCTAGTCAGAATAAAGAACTCTAGAATTCCTTAGTCAGAATAAAGCTTTTCTTTAAAGTACCTTGACTGTCTCACACTCCTTTTCACATGCCTTTGGCAGGGAAAAGTACCTATAAATTACTTAGCAAAGTCCTAGTGTGTTGCTAAGAAATAGGATCAGATAATTCATCAGGTGGTGGCAGCTATAGAAAAAGGCAATCTCGAGGGGTCCCATCCAGCTCAGCAGGAATGGAAAGTGGGCCAAGTCCACTTGGGCTTGTGGGTTTGACTCTGAGCCCACAGAAATCCTCACAGGAGCACACACTCCTATCACCACAGAAATGTAATACAAATTGCGGGGGGGGGGGGGAGGAACTGTTGAAGAAGAGAAAAGATCCTTGAATTAATTAACCAAGCAACAAATATGTAGCACTTTTCACTGCAGTGCAAGAAAGTGTTTAAAAACTAGTTTTAATGTATATTTAAAGTGTAGGACATTATTACAGATGGTTGTTTTGCCCCCCCCCAACAGCATTTTCTGAACAAGAAAATCTTTTACCAGCATCTTTCTTTTAGTTCATCTCAGAAGTGCTACAACATCATTTTGCATACTGATTTCCCAGAGTAAGATGTCTATGTCTTAGTACTGATGAAAACTGTGTTGTGAAATTTTTATGGGACTTTAAGATTCAATCTGACAATTAGAAATCATTCTGGCTGAGGAAAAAAAAGTGAGTAGCCCCATTTCTTTTCTTAACAAAACAAACAAACAAACAAACATACCTAAGGAGCTAGGACTGAGAGACATATTGCCTCTGATATTGAAGGAATGTGCAGGTATCAGGACTAATTGCCTTCTCTTCCATGGATTGGTCTAATTGTTTTGAGTAAATTCCATGCTTTGTGAAGAAGTGTTTCCTTTTATCACCCTGAATCTGTATAAGTGGTATATAGTGACTTGACAATGATGCATCCTAGTTGTAACATGAACACTTAAAGCATGTCTACATGGACCAATTACACTAGTTTGTTCCCACCTTCACCATGACCTGTTCATACAACACAGGGTCAAAGTGCCAATCTGAGTGTGGATTGTCTCAAAAGGGAAGGTGACATCCACACCAAACCTACCCTTCCCTTGGCTAAGAGAGTGTAAAAAAAAATTCCACCTTTTGCTCTGGATTTTTCTGGAAAATCCAAGGCACTCTGGAATGATGCCAGGCAGTTGTCTATATATGTGTTCTGCAGTGCTTCCTAGTGCCACCACTGCTCCTGCAAGTCACTCTCTCTGAAGTCAGAACTGAGGTGCCCAGCATCAATTATATGGATGGGTGCCCCCTTGTGACTTCAGAGAGAGTGACTCACACTAGCAGTAGTGACAGTGAGCAGCACAGTGGGATGCATATGTGGGCAGCCACCTGGCATCACTTCAGAGTGTGGAGGTAATGGGGGGAATCCAGTGCATCTCTAGGGCCAGAATACTCCAGGAGCAACCTCAAGTATTCTAGCTGGTGTAGACAAGCCCTTAGATAGTGGAACAGACTATCTTGTAAGTAAAGGCATCTCCTTCATTTGAGATTTTAAACAGCAGCTAGTGAGCCACTTATAAAGAATGGTATAGAAGTGGATTTTCGGCATTAGCAAGGGGTTGGAGTAGATGCTCTTTGAGATACCTCCAAACTGTATGACTCAGTGGGCTGTATAATCAGCAGCTGTATTTTAAAGTTCTGCCTGTTAAGAAAAAAATGATGGCTCCAATGAAATTCTCAAAGGGCACAGTTAACAAATCCAAAATGAATTAATATGACCTTACAAATCCAGCTGTTCTAAAGAGCTGGCTCAAGTGGCAGTGATCCAGATAATCCTGCTGGCTATATGCCAGGATTTGGATATACCCAGAGGGCCTCCTGATATTTAATTCCAATAGCAATTCTTTACAATCTACCTCATGCCTCTGAAACTCTCCAGCTTGCTAAGTGACACAAGTTGTTGCCAGGAAAATGCAACAAAATATAACAAAAGGTCAGGAGACCAAGCTGTTTATGAGATTCACTGTGCAGGGAGGGCAGGAATCAAATAATTTATATGATTGCCAGATGTGTTGAATGCTTCGCACAAAAAAGGGTGGTGTTTTGAAGGATCTCTGCAGATGATACCCTAATATGTCTGGTGACCCGCTCCATTACTTCCACCTACAGGTAAATGATGCAAAATGATAGATGCTGGTGACAGGAACTGCCACATTCAGATTGGATGCGGTGTAGCCTCTAGACACAATGGAAAGAATCCCAATGGGGCAAAAGTTGAAGCATCTGTGCTTGACAATATACTGGTGTTTCCACATTTAAATTTGCAATTCACATGAGACTCACAACCATTCAGAGTCATTTCTGTGATTTAATGCTTTCAGCAGCACCTTTTCCTTTGTGCAACAGAAGAGACAATTTCAATTCCAAGTGAAAATTCTGAAATAAAAATTAAGATTTCAGCTGGAATCCTATTAAGGAGTTACATCTTCATAAATGGACTTACAGTGGTCCCCCCGGTTTACGAATACCCCGGCCTACGAAAACCCCAGTCTACAAAAGAGCCGGGGCCGGAAAAACGGCCCCGGTTTACGGAAAAAACCCCGGTTTAAGAAAAGAAAGCGGTGGGAAATTCAAATGGTGCAGGGGCTGGTTTAAGGGGCCCCGGTTTACGAACTTTTCGGTTTAAGAAAGGGGTGCTGGAACAAATTAATTTCGTAAACCGGGGGACCACTGTAGTTCTGTAGGAATTTAAAATGAGTAATTCCATAACATCTGTCTCCAGTAGAGGACTACTATTACATCATTATGTATTATAGCTGACAAAGTCACTATAGCATAACATGCATTACACCAGTCCCAGTTGGATCAGGCATCAATATAGTTGCCAGTGTCCTGTTACGCATCTTCACAATTCATTAACAGGATTTCCTAGCATCTCTGCTACATAGTTAAGTATACCTAAAGTTAGGTAGCATAGATGGTGATATAGGATTCCGGTAACAGTTTACTACCTTTTTTTCCTTTGCTTGCTGTTAAAGATACATTTCCATCCCAAATTTTGGACTTATTAGAAGAAAACATGAGGGTTGCCAAAACATTTTTAAGACTTTTGTTTTATCATCTTTCCCCCTGAAAGACTCTCTCTCTCTCTCTCTCTCTCTCTCTCTCTCTCTGCATGTGTGCTCATTCACATGCAGTGCCATGTGTATAATTTTCTACATAAAATGGAAAAAATAGATATTTACTTTGCTTAGATATCCATTTGCTAACCAAGAAGCGTCAGCTTTACAAGCAAAGATACTATTATTTTTCGAAATCAAATCTGAGCAACAGGATGCATTTCTTTCACAAGAGTTTATAGTTTGAGAGATAACTGATGGGTGCATTGTGAATTATCTCCTCTACCAGAATATCAGAAGCTACTTTCTGCTTTATTATCTTTTAGTCTGTTTTTTGTTTGCTGGTTTGCTTGTTTTTCACATGGAGGAAGGTGGCAAATAGAGACGATCAATGGCTCAATGGACTTGTATCTTTCTGACCATGAAGAAAACTTTGCAAAGTGAGCAGCACAAAGTTTGCTTTCCAGTTCAGGTGAAATCCTCTGGATAATCTGAAGCTTGTATCCAGATATCCTGAGCTTTATCTACAGCCTAAACAGCTTTTCCAAATGCAGGGGTTGATAGGAAGCATAGAACCAATCTAAAAGTACAGCACAAAACTACAGCCCTCTCCTTAGAAGCAAATACCACTAAATTCAATGGGAAATGCTCACAGCAAGTGTATTATTATATCTTCCTTCCCTTACAAAAGTAAGATAATAGATGTCATTTTAACTGACAACTTTGTGAAGAAGTTGTTTAAACACCACCTCTTTCCTTCCTGTTCTGTTCACTCCCCAGGTCCACAATAATTCCTCTGTTTTTGCTTATTAAATTGTCTATGGAATTTCAAGCTGCAAATGTGATTCCAGGTTTCTCTTCAGTGCATGTGTCTAGGTAAATGCATTGATTAACTAACAGGTTACAAGGCAAGGGAACCAATTACAGGCTTACTCATGGCCCTTCAGATAATGCTTTTATCAGCTCTAACCAGCATAACCTATGATCAGAGAATATGGACATTGCAGTCTCACAACTGGAACACTACAGTTGTAGCATTAACAAGCTACTCCAGCCTTCTCCAAGCTACTGTCCTCCAGATATTCTGGACCGCAACTCCCATCACCCCCATACAGCATGGTTGTGGTGCCTGGAGATGATGGGAGTTGTTCCTAAACAGCATTTTGCCAGGATAGGAAAAGTGGTCATATTTTTCAAGTTCTGCTATGTTAAGGGGAAAGGATCATACAAACCAGGTGGGTAAAAGTCTGGTTACATCTACACACAATGTTTATATCACAGGTTGTATACTGCCAATGGAGTAAAAAGGAATTAAAGGGGTATAATTCTTCATTAAATTTCTTCTTGAAGGAAGTAACAAGTGATTTAAACAATTTCTTTTCTGCTATAAGAAAGTTTTCAAAACCACGCCATTTTTGAAGTTATATGTAGTTCAGGACTTGTTCTGTACAAATTTTGCACATTGTTGTTTTGAACAGAAAACAACATTTTCTTTGCAGGAAACATTTTCTACTGTTTCCTGTGTAGAAAAGGTTGTTTTCTATGTAAATCAACTACAGTACATGTGAATTTGGCACTGAATTACAGCATTGTTTGCCCAGAAAAAGAGTATATTCTTCATAAAACCATTTTTATGGAACTTTATGCACAATATGTCCCAACCTGCAAAGGTTCTCATCAGTCCAGGATTATTCTTGGCAGATTTTCCTAACCCTCACAAAACAGATTTTTAAAATAATTTTCTGAATGGTCTTGAATATTATTTCCATCCCTAAGAAGTATACACCTTTTTATCCCCTGGTGTGCCATTTAATGGAGAAGGTTAAGTTCCAGATTCTTTGTGAAGAAAGAAAATCTGTCCATGCTGTCATTCTTTCTAAAAAGCCAGTTCTTAAAAGCCAGTTCTTAAATCAGCTACCAGAGCACTTTTTTTTCATAGATAACATATAATTATTATGCACTGAGTTAAATCCAGGTGTTAGTCTCAACTAGAATAAATCCACTGAATGAAAGGGCTCGCCAAAATACTTGAGCCTACCATAGTTTGGACCAACAATGGGGTGAGGCATGTAAGTCTAAGCAAAGTGGGGTATGCTGTGTATTGTGGAAGAAAAGAAAGTGCATTCAAAGGTGGCATCCATTCATTTGTCATGGAAAGTAGGATCTCAACCAGACAGTAACTTCTTCATCTAATTCATTATGGAACATGATGCAAATCCCTTCTTCGGTTACTTCTACACCACCCAGTGTATGCATCTTAGGAGGTAGACTCAAGTCTATGAAAGCTCGAGCTACCAGCTTCTTTTTTTACATTTAGTCTGTTATTTAGGTGTTACAAGACTCCTTCGCACATTGATTTTCCAGACTAACACAGCTATGTCTTTGGATTATACCACCCAATATAGTATACCACAAAAGCAGTTTCAACAGAGTAATGTCAAGAAGCTTTAAATGTTCTCCATGCTTCCAATCAATCATTAACTTACTGCAGAAGGAAAACTAGAAGAGATCTCCCATGTTGTTATTCAACATTTTTGCTAAAATTGACTGTGGGATTCTAAGCTGAAAGACAAGGCTTCACCAGTATGACAAAAGAGATGAGTCACAGAGTTTAGTGAGAACAGAAGCTGCTACTTATGCACAAGGTGACTGTGCGTGAATGTTCTGTGTCCCTTGTGTCACCAGACTGTCAGAAATGGAAGTACCCAGTGTGACAGTTTCAAGCCCACCCCAGGTGAAACACGATGATGTACATAATTCAGCCAGAAAAACCTTAGGAATAAATGGTACGATCCCACTTGCTTCCTGCAAATAACTTCTTGAATGGCCAAGGCAAAAGGACATGATATCCAGGACATCCATGAACCTCCGGGCCATTTAAGCAGCCTTCAAAGTGCTATGTTTGAGCTGGTTGAGACATACCTGCTTGTCTCTTGACTTAATCCTTGCAGCATTAAGTACCATGTTGTAATAAAGCTATTGCTCACAGGCCTGGAGTGAGGGGCTTTTTGATTATCAAGGATGATAATCCACTCCTGTTCCCTCATAGTTTAGGTGCCCTCCTCACAGCAGATGGAGGAAAGGGATTTCTCCCAGTAATGATATACCGTTATTGTATCTATTGTACGGCAAAATATTTGACGAAACAATGAATAATTAAGACCTGTTGGCTTTCAAAAAGTTGAAACCACGAGACCCTGGATTTATTTTTACATTTTTACTCTAAGGATGTGGCTGCCATGGAGAAAGGATCCTATCCAGTGCAGGCGGACATAATGCTCCACCTATGCAATTCTGTGGCTCTATCATGCCCATTTGTCAGATTGCAGGAGACAACTAGGAAGCATCTGGCTGATGTTCTGCATTTGGGAAAAGAGAGAATTTCCTCCAGATGTCCAGTGACATCAAAAGCTATTGACATGTCTTCTGGCACTTAGAAGTTACCGTCTAGGGTTGGGATATAATCCTTTGCTAATTTTGTTCTGAAAGCAATGACTAATTTTAGCAATAAGAAAGTCTTCAAAAACTGTACAGTTTTCAAAAACTATTCACAGTTAAGGACTTGTTCTGTGCAAAAATGGGCATTTTTTGCACAGAAAAAAGTATTTTCAGTGCAAGCAGCTTTCTTTTCTGTGCAGCAAACCATTTTCTGCACAGAAAAATAATATTGCAGTGCAGGAATATTTAATGTTGCTTTCTGCACAAAATAATGAATTGTGTATAGAATATGTCCCAAACTGTGAAGATTCATATCAATTCAGGATTGTCCTTCCCAGGGTTTTCCGACACTTGAGAACATTTTAATCATGCTTTGAACATGATTTTGCAGCACCCCTCACCTAAACTCATCTTGACATTCTGTCTATGGAAAGGAATAGCAGTTCAAAATGGATTACTATACCAGAAGTTAAGTAATGGTGTTGTGTGTGAGCATGAGCCAAATCAGATAAAACAGAGTGAAAAATTAGCTATTGTGGATTGGTCCAAGACCAGTGTTGGAATCCAAAGGCATTCTTTCATGCATGGAAAGAGACTTTCCCTCTCATAAAAAGCCTCCCATTCCTTGAAACCAAACTTCTCTTTTGGAATTAGCTCACAGAACTTTGGCATCCCCTTCAAATGGGATAATAATGAAGTATCTCATTAAAATCACAGCAATTACTAAAATTGGCAATTTCCTCATCAGAGCTTGAAAGTCATTGCTTTATTAATTGAACTTCAATAAAAGTTTTGCTTGGATAAGGATGTCAAGGTAAAGTGTCGAATTCTTGGCTGTGTGTATTCCCCTGGGGGGTTGGAAGAAGGAAAAGTAAGCACCTTGGGAACATATGCCTATAGTTCAGAAGCAGATGGGTGAAGATTAATTTTACATGACAAAGGAATTCATCATTAATGCATACTATTGGACAATCACAGAGGAAACAGACTCTCCAAATTGTGATGGAGTTGCCACTAATTTTTGCTGTCTTTAATTTTTTTTATTAGAGGGCATCAGTCCTCAGGGGAACAAAGATAAATATTTTTATAGCAACCTTGCAGTTCAATTCCAAAAGACCTAGTAGACTTTGAGGATATTTCAAGCCTACTCCCCAAACTAGTTAGTACTTTTTAAACTCCTTCATTTCAGTGAGAGAGTCCAACATATTCTTAATATTTAGTTAGTAATATTTGCAACTAAAACAACTGGATGAACTTCAGTAATTAGGATCAGTCTGTGCATGTCCTGCACTGGACATGTTGAGTTTAAAAGTGGTTTACCATAATATTATCACATTTACAAAATATGAACTGTGACATGATGGGGGCTCAAAAAGTGCGTTATGTGTCATGCCTTAAAATGTCCCAGAATGTGATGATGTCTCTGACTATATCTGAAGACAGAAACATGGAATTATGAAGTAGTGCCGCAGAGAGATCAGTTTTTGAGCTTGCAGGGGAGCATTTGTGTCTGCTCTTTCTTCCCAATAAATTAATCATATTCAGCCTGGTTTCACATATATCAAAGCAGAATGTCCATTGTGTTGGTCATTGTTTCTGAAATCAGCATCTTAGATAGTCACAGTTGAGAATAAATCCAGGATGGATTTACTATTCCCCTGACCTGGGAGCCATCAGACACCATTGTGGGATAAACTCCCCTCAAAATTATCAGAATTAAAGAGCAGAATGACTCTTTCTTCCTCCACTATAGCCCCATGAAAGTTACCTGCTACTTCCTATCTGTTTTGAAAGGGAGGGCTTTCAATGGCAATGGGTGCTTCCTTCCAGCCCAGGGCATATAGCAAGTGAGGGAAATGAACATTTGCATTTAGCACACAAATAAATATATGTTCATATACTTATGAACGGCCGGTCTCTTTACTACCATTCTTGGGCAAGGTGATCGAGAGGACAGTTGCCTTCCAACTGCAGGCAGTCTTGGATGAAGCCGATTATCTAGACCCATTTCAAACTGGCTGAAGTAGTTGTGGGAATGATCCTGCCAAGACTCGGGGGGAAACATCACCCTTTTGATTCATTCAAATTCTGGCGCATAAATGGGATATCTATTAAGAACATAAAACAGTTACAAATATTGGAACTCAAATGGATTCATCGTTTGAAATCTGAATCCCCGGTGGGCTTAAATGAAAATGTGAACTGGATAGTTTGAGCTTTTCTTTGTCCTTCCAAGTCTTGGCAGGATCGTTCCTATTACTGGTTCAGCTGGATATTTAAGAGACTCTGGAAACAGGAGAAGAATATTATTATCCTGGAATTAAACAGAGTCATATTATCTGAATCCCTGGTAGGCTTAAAGGAATATGTAAATTGGCTAGCTTGAGTTTTTCATTGCCCTTCCACACCCTTAGCTTTCCCTAAGTCCCCTGAGTCTTGGCAGGATCATTCCCACAACTACTTTAGTTGGTTATATAAGAGACTCTGGGAGCAGAGGAAGAATATTATTACCTTTTGATTTAGCAGAGTCACAGTGTGTGAGCTGAAGAATTGATTTAAATTTGTTTAAATATAGTTAATATTTCATAGGCAGGCCACTGAGGAAGACTTTCAGTCAAAACGCGTCTGGCCTGAAGTTTGGATATTTCTTTATTATTATAAACTATTTGCTTTTGGCATTTTGCACTCTTCTCAGTGGGGTAATTACCCTTTTCGAAATTAACATTGTTTTTTCTGCTCCCTAGATTAGTTGCTTATTCCTTACAAAGTTGTTTTTTTTATATTGGGAAGTGAGACCACAGTTATCCTGTTCATTTATTATTTTTGGCAGAATCCTTTTGGTTGGTGTTTTGGTCATACATTCTTGGTTCTTTGGTTGTAGGGGGACTTGAGTTGGCATTTTTACATCTACAGTCAATGTCTACATCTAAGAACGCAGTGGGGCTTTCCAGGCTGCCCAAAAGGGGTGGTCTGTAGTTGCCGCAAGATGGGGCCAAGGCTGCTGCACTGGCAGCCCCAGAGGCCCCATCCGCTGCTTCCGGAGGCCGCAGGGAAGTGGCAAACTGCGGTGCTGACGGGAGAAAGGGGTGCAGCCACAGTCCCTTTCTCCCCTGCGTCCTTGGCACAGCCATTTAAAGACCACACCAAGGGCCCGACGCAAAAAGGGACTCTGTTTCGGAGCTCTTTTTGCGCTGTGGGAAGGACGTGCTTGGCACCCTCCCATGGCATGTTGTCATGGTGCGTGCAGCGTTTCTAAATGCTGTACGCACACCATGACAACATCATGGCGTGCCCATATGATGGTGGTGCCCATATGCTTTAGGGTTAGGGAGGGTGTGGATGCTGCACCCTCCCTCACCCTAAAAGCAGCCTTTTAAGCCCTAACCGCACCTCTAAATGCCCGTCTAGATCGGGCCAATGAGGTAATATGAATGAAAGGGCAAGCCTCTGCTTTCCTGAATATAAATCCCCTTGTTAATTGGGTAGCCGATAGACATTCAGAAACATTGCTCAAAAATATTTCTGTTGCAGCCAAGCCCATATATTCTCCAAGTTTTCCACAAAATGAAAACAACAGGGCTAGAAAGAGAGAGATAGGGGAAGGTTATATGAAAAACAGCTCTAGGTTTTAATCCCAGTGAATAGTTTTATGAGTGTGATGCGGTAAGGAATGTGGAAGGTATATATTGCTAGTAAAGATGTAAATACATGAATATATATATATATATATATATATATATTCTGTGATCAATTAAAGGTGATGTCTTGTAAGTCAAGGTCAGACACAATTGGAATAGATAGGAAATTGGGCTGATTTAGTCAAAGACAGGTTTCAGATAGACAATCATTCTGGTCCCAAATTCTTGATTTGTGGTTGGATTAAAAACAAATCTTTTTAAAATTATTCTAAGCCTTCGCTGACACCTTCTTTCAAAACTGACTCCTTTCTGCAAACAATTGTGCTGTTTTAAAAGAAGAAGAGTAGAAGCAGGAACTTAATCTCTGCAAGACAAAGCAAATCATGACAGAACTGAAGTCTATTTTTAGTCTTAAAGAAAATCAAGAGAGTATCCTCCAAATGAGGGGAAATGCCTAGATAAGCATATAATTGCCTTGGAACATTGTTGAGGTTCATGAATAAAATGAATATCTTCGTACAAAAGCTTCATAGCAATTAGCAAAGCTGTCAGGTTTAGGAACAGTTTCATTCAAGTGTCTGGTACTTTAACACTCTTGATTGGTTTTTTGTTTGGCATTTATCAGACATAAAATCATTTGAAAGGGTATGACAGTTAATGTGTGTCATTGCAAAGTTAGCCTCAGACCTTGATTGCTTAAGTTTGCCATCCAAAAGACTTTTCGTGTCATTCTAATTAACATCATGAATCCATTAAACAACACAATTTTTATTTCCAAGGATGTCAATGGATGGTATGGTTGTGCTTCGCATTCAGATGAATCCCAAAACCTGAACCAATTTTGGCTGATTTGGGGATGTCTGAATATGCACAGAATACATATGAAGCATACTGATTCTGAATCTGTACAATCAGTGGATTGTCAGCAGGGATCTAGAATTACAGAAAATGTGTCTCAAAAAACCTATTTCATTTTCTCCAAGTTTTCCACAAAAGGTTGTGCAAGACTGCTAAGTTTTGCGAAAAACGCAGAGCTTGCATGAAAAGATTATCTGGAAACAATGGATTTGCACAAAAACACCTGTGATTTTTGCACAACCCCCTAGTGTGTATTTCACCACAAAATATTGTCCTGAAACACTTTAGGACCTGCAGAAATTAGAAGATCAGAAGTTAATAATTATTCCCAGGTCTAATTGGAAGACTGATCATATCTTCATTATTATTTGTTTTCTAAGTTCTCTCTCCCAAGGACAAAAATGTTTGAACTGTTTGGATGGAGTCTCTGGGTACCAGGAAAAGCATAGCTTTGTCTATTTGGGGAAAGCTCAATGTTCAGCTCTTTTTATCTCTGCCCCACTATATGCACCATGTCCATCAGCCTGTCCTCTGGCAATTCAATCTATACTGAGGTGAACCCTAAAGTCTTAAACTGAGTTTCATCCATTGAAACTCCCTAGATTTTGTCTTTAGCTTTCTGGGTTTGTTTTTCCCCAGTATCATGTGTAGGATATCTCTGTGGTATATTTACAGTATTTATTTACAGTATTTCTAACCCACTCTTCTCAACCCCCGAGGGGGGACTCAGAGCGGCTTACAAGGCAATCATTAGATGCCGGCAGTATACAATTTAAAACATATATACAGCAAGTTAAAAGAAGCACAAACAACAATAATTAACAATCAAACAGTTTAAAATCTCAATATATGATCCTTCCATATCTCAAAGCGGTAATCCGTGTTCTTATGACCATCAACGTTAGCACTTTCGTGCAAATAAATAAACAAATAAATAAAGGAGAAATTCAAGCCCCACACTTGAAAACTCCCCTTCTACCCCCCACCTGCTATTCTTCTTTATGTCTTTTATTTTACTTTCTTAACTAGAACCTTAATGTTTTCTGTCATTTTCATAGAAATTGTCATATATATATATATATATATATATATATATATATGGACAAGCATATCCTCTTTTGCCCATAGTGTAAAGATTCCCTGCTACTTTAAAAAAGAAACACCTATTTAAGCATTAAACATTACAGTGGCATTTCTTGACTCCAGACACACACACACACACACACACACACCCTCCATGGATGCCAAAATCTGTAGAAGCTTAAGACTCGTTATATAAAATGGCTTAGTAAAATGTGTCCCTTATATAAAAAGGCAAAATCAGAATTGTTTTTGTTAATGAAAATTTAAGAGAAAAGCCCATCATTCCAAAATATGGACAAGCAACTTCAGATGATGAATGGTGCCTAAGTTGTTACTGACGTAATCAATAAATGATGACCAAGAAGAATAAAAGTTTTCTTCTATTTGTGAATCATTCAATACAAATGATATAGTAATCAATACAAAATTCCATTATATACCTCTCTATCTGTCCAGAGATAGACTAGGAACTCCTTTTCAGTCTATAGTAATTTCTAAATGTGCTGCTGCACACATAAAACTAATTAATGTTTTATACTTTACTTTTCTATTAACATTGATGAACAGTGAAAGAAGTCCAAAGGTGATGCTTTCAATGTTTGCCTGTAATTACACATGTTCCTACAAAAACATCAGTCCAGAAACTTTCCGCATGTGGACAAAACCACCACAAACCTGTGTAAGTGCCAAGAACATGTAAATTAGAGGTAATATACTTATGATGTTAGACAAAGTAAAGAGGCTTCAAGCATTGTTCCTTTACTGATGAGAAGATTGGTTTTAGTGGAGGTTTACTCTAAAGGCACCAGATCCCATCTGATTTTAGAAGCTAAGAAGGGTGAGTCCTGGTTAGTAGTTGGATGGAAGATCACCAATGAATACCAGGTGCTGTGGGCTATATTTCAGAGGAAGAAATTGGCACAATCACTTCTTGCTATTTCTTGCCTAAGAAAACCCTATGAAATTCTGGGGATCATCATAAATTGACAGGTAACTTGAACTCACATACATACACACACATCTAAAAATCTATCTTCAATCAAAATTCCATTTTCCCCACACTTTTTAATTCCTACCTTCTTTTGAAATATAGGGTGTATCTTAGGGTTGGGAACAATGTTTGAAAATATTAAAAATGGTTGAACAGTGTGTCTCTGTAGTGTCAAAAAACAAGAATTCTTGACTTATAAGAAACTTCACAGTTTAGGACTTTTTGATGAGCCACCATGGAAAAATGAGACCAGACAAGGAAGATGGGTTGATCAAGGACCACTTTATCGACCTAATTAATGACATTTACAGATCCTGGGAGATTAAAAAGGGAGAAACCTGATGTGGGATCAGCTGGAGCCAGGTGTCGTCCCCTGACCACCTCCCCAGCCTTCCCTTGAGCAAAACACCTGCCCTCATGGCGCAATCCATTTGACTGGATTGCCCCCCAGCCAGTCCTCTGGTAGAAGGCAGACACAGGCACTCCCACTCAAGGAGTATAATTTTAGAGGTGGTGACAAAACCCAGGTCCACCTGAAGAGTTGAGTCCCTCCCCACCTCCAAGCCTTGGTAATCCTAAAGAGGTGGTTCCAGAGCTTTAATTACATCACAAGCGGATGTCTCAGTGTGCACTGAAAATCTTCCATTCTCCCCACTCCCTGTGGTAGACAAGGGACAGGCATCCACCTAGTCCCTTACCCCAGTCAGGCCTGCTAAAATGGTTCTCGCACTCTTTTGCAGGTCTTCCAGGAATAAGAAATTACACTCATCTGAAAGGTGTATACTGTCTGCCTGTTAGAGCTGCCCAGTAGATCATGCTTGTGCCCACATATCAGGACTCTCCATCTTCCTGAACTGTGCCTGAAATCTTTACATTAACTAGTTAGTGTTAAAGGGGCTGCACACATCTTTTGTAGGATGTGGACCTCCAATGGCTGATTTTTTGGATAGACTGGCGGATGCAGCCCCAATGTCCTGCTTACTGAGGGCAGCACAGCAGAGGAGTATACAAAAGAATAGTCCAGAGTCCAGTCCAAAGGTCACACAATACCAGTCAGTCAGTCACAGCAAAAGGGCAGAAGCAAGAGCGTAGTCACAAGGCAAGTCCAGAGGTCAAATAACCAGAGTCATGAATCAAAGAGCAAGGAACATCAAGGCTGCAAGTCTGGTTGTCAGCTGCAAAGAACCTCTGCAGCTGGTGGTCTTTTAAAAGGCCTCTGCTTCTCTCAGCTGAAACCTATTAGCTCTCCTCCTGGCTTTTAGCCTGGAAAAATGCCTCAAAGACACCTTGACCTGTCTTTGCTCTACAGGTTCTAGCACCTGCAGAATAGACTCTATTTCTCCCTCTGCAACTTCCTGAGTCTCCTCTAGAACTGCTGATCCAGGCAACCCCAGATCTGCCCCTGTCTCAGCCTCCTCCATGTCTTCAGAGTCTGAGTCCTCTGATTGTGCCTCTAGGTCAGGCCCAGGGCAATCCATGACACGCAATGCAGAATGAGTGCATGCCAAATTGAGCCCTAGGAAGCACCAGCTTGCTCAGTGCCTCCAATGTTATCCTCCAAAATTGGTATTTGGTTAGAAGAGAAAGATCAGCGTGACAAAAACGTTGCCCAGGATGTGCATCTCTGAGCTTGAAGTAGTCTTGCACTGCAGTGACTGGGCATAATGATTTAACAGTACACTTACCCAGTGTGACTAGCACACCTTTGCCTTTCTGGTTCATTTTGGAGCACCAGACCCTCAACTGCACCAACTCTCCCAAAATCATTAAGTCACCAAGTTCCAGTTTATGGATATCTCCTGTTTCGATGTTGCAACCAGTTTGCTGACCAACAGGGCCCCCAAAAAAGGCTGTCAAAAAGGCTTTTCACTTCATGAAAAAGGAATACTTGGAACTGTGATGCACAAAGGCTTGCCCAAAGCTCCTGCAGTCCCTTTAATACTTGAGATGACAATGGCTCCCACTTATCCCCCTGGAGGCCATGCTCCATGCTCCACCCCTCCAATGCTTTATGCGCCCCAAAGTCCCCCATGATTGTCTAAGCTTCCCTGTTCCTTGGACATATATGTCAGTGCTGATAACCTGACCTTGATGGACTGTAGGGTGAGTCTCCTACCTCTTAACACAGCATAGTATTGTAGTATGTGATCTACTGGTATGGGCCAGGTGGTGTGAACCTCCCAGGAAGACCTAAAGCATTCAAAATCTCTGCCTGCTCACCAGTAGCTATTTCTGGTGCTGGGAGCTATTGGCAGGCTTATGGCCCAGATAACCTCACCCCTCCAAAATTTCACAGGTTGACTTGCATTGGTACCAGACAGGGATCTGATCCTGGGGCTAGTTGCCTGAAGTGGTCCATCTTCTGTCGGGAGAAAGAGTCAAGTATCCCAATGCCAGAAGGAGACCTGGAAAAGGCCTCACTGCTTCATAGAGGTGATACATGTGGCATCCCGCATGAAAAAGCTTCCACTGCTGCTTAAAGGCCCTACAAGGCTGTTAAGGCCTGTGAGAGGCCTGTGGTGAAGGGGAAGGAGCAGCCTGGGCAGCAGAAGGCCTGTCAAAGGCCCTGCTGCTCACATGGAGAAGACGCATGGGAGGTCAGGCTGGCCTTAAGTTACTGAAAGAATGTGACTTTCCCAAGATCACCGTGTGGTTATCCATAGCTGAACAAGGATTTGAACCGTGGTCAAATCCTCACTCAGAATATGAGTCCTAGTCCAACACTCAAACTACTACAGCATGCTGCCAAAAATACCATGTGAAACTTTTGCAAAGAAGATGTCTTAAATTTCACTGTTCTCAAAAATTCTCTTGCAGTGAGAAAAAAAATTGCTAACATTACTCATTGCCTTCTTTGAGAAGAAAATTAGTGAAGAATTCTCTCCCTAGGGTATCTCCATTGCACAGTTATAACAGTATGATATTATTTGCCATACCTCTAGTTTGATACTACATGTTATAGCTCTGTCGTATGGAATCTTGAGATATTTCAAATTCTCTGCTATTGCTAGAGAGCTCCAGTACTATATTTCAGGAGAAATAAACTAGAGCCGTCTAACAGGGATTTTCAAGTCCCTTTCAAACTACAAATTTCAGGATTCCATCTGATGGAGCCACAGCAGTTAAGGAGTTATGAAGCTAATATGACTGATATATGCACCCTTAGTAGGCTTAATATGCTTAAAAGGGGCAAATATTCTAGGGAAATTTATTCCAATTTCTCTTTTTTAAAATAAAAATTAAGTTTAAAGGTGTCACGAAAAGCCCTGCCTTTTATTTGACTGCAACCCAGATTTATTGGGCACAAATCCCTCATATTGTTCCTACAAAATTCATTCCATTTTGACAGGGGAAAAAGTACACCCAGTTTATATCCAGTATTCATAAGGATTTTGTTAACTTTTTGAGACTAACTGAAACTGATTCCACTTCATGCATCTGAGGAAGTAGGCACAAGTCATTTCCCTGTTAAAAAAAAGAAAATTAACGGTGTGTGGCATAAAAAAAGTCTACCTTTTATTGTCTGTAACCCAGATTTAATGGGCACAATTTCTTCATATTGCTCCTACAAAATTCATGCCATTCTGACAGGGGGAAAAAAATCATATCTAGTTTATATCCAGTATGGAAAGGGATTGCGTAGCGCCTTTGAGATTTACTGAACTCCACTTCATGTATCTGAGGAAGTAGGTGCAAATCAATAAAAGTTCATGATACCAGTTCCTTTCTTTCATTTTGCTGTGGCTCCTTTTTGCGCCCTTCAAAATTCAGATTGAGGTTGTGCCCTGCAAAAGTCAGATCGGGTTGTGGTGTGCAGTTGCCATGGGTCTGATTTGGCTGTAAAAGGAACTGTGCAGACTGTCTGCACAGCCCCTCAATTTTTCCCCCTCAAGTACCCACATGGCCAGAAGGAGGAAGAACCAGTCTTCATGAATGTCCTTTCAACAACACCTGAGCTGAAAACATCAAGATCTTCATAATGCAGGCTTGTGACTAACATCATCTTAATTTGTTTTTCTCCTGTATGATTTTTAACATCTTTGCCTGATGAAGAAGCCAGTGAAGCTTTGAAAGTTTGCAACATGTATTTTAGTGCATTTTGTTTGGCAAATAAAGGTATCACTGTTTTGTGGATTTTCTCTGTCAGGAATAGGATTCTGAATGGTTCCCATACAACCCAGAGCAGGTGTGGGAGAAATGGCTATAAAACTGACATTGGATTTACTACCTCCACAGGAACCAGTCCACCAGCTACCCCTGGCTTCCATCCTTGTTTATAATAGGTAATAGATAATAGGCTTTTTCTGAGAGAAAGTGGTTGCACCAGATGATGGGGATAATCTATAGTACAATCCCTAGAGGTGGAAACCAAATCAAGAGATAGTTTAGAAATTCCCCTCCAGCTGACTATCCCTGAGTACATATACTATTAATTTGTTACCCTTTACAGCAAACAATAAGCAGTTTTGTTCATTTCTACAAGCTGTCTGCAAGTGGTGTTTTAAGCAATGGCTAAAGCATTGTGCTGGCATGCATTTAAAGAAACTGGCCTGTAGATTGACTGTAACCATGACAAGGGTTGGATCTGGGATGGATCAAAGATGTCAGCTAAAATCAGTGTCTGCTAGGCAGGTGCAGTTGCTGTACTACTCTTTGGAGACAAGATCTGGATTCTGTACAGGGGCTGTATAAAACAGCTTGACAGATTCCACATACTGTGTTTAAGAACAAGAGGCATTCCACATCAAATCAAGTGGCGAGGGCAGCACTGACTTATTGTAAAGTCCTGCAGCTGCAGAAATATCTCATTAAGGGGCAGAACAAATGAATAAAAACACATATTTCATGTGGCCAAATCCGACTACTGTCAAAATCAGAAATGTTCAAAGAAGGCGGTTGATAGAACAAGGTTTGGAAATGTTATCTTTCTGGATGACAACTGCCAGAATCAGGGTCCATACTGGCTGGAAGATTCTGGGAATTTTAATTCAACTGGGTAACTTTTCTTAATGTTGCAGTGGTCATACTATCTATGCAAACAGGTGCATCACCACCCAGCTAGCATGTCCTTTGAGTCAAATTCAGTATCAAGTGTGTTGGGAGAATAGCTTTCATCAGATGAGATGCCTGCCTATACAGTTTCAGGGTAAGCATCTGTGGGGAGCAGGTAAGTGGCTTCAAGATGAGGACCTTGGTTAAAAAAATTGGTAAGTGGTTGCAGGATGAGTCTTGGGACCTTATCACATGAGGGTTTTAGACCACAATTTTAGTAAGAGAATATTTACTTTGGCAGTACTTATCGCATGGCATTATTTCAGATCCAATACTGCTGTGCCTCTGAAGTGTTGTTACAGGGCATCTTTTCATAGGGAGGCATGCTTAAGGGAGAATGAGGAAAACAGTGTGTGGGGACCATTGGTGGCACAAAAAGACCCTGTCATACTATTGAAGAAAGTTGAAGTAATAAATGTTCTAAGAAAATTATCATTTTCTTTTAATAGTACAATTCTGGCAATATTGAGATGAGACCAAGGCTCACTTGATAAAGTCCTTGGTAAGGAGCTGGTAAGCGACTGCAGGATAGTCACTTTCAGAGGTAATAGCTGAGTGCATGCAAGGTGATAAATTACAGAGGGGATGGACTGACGGAACTGTGCTCCCAAGTAAAGAGAAAGTAATAGAGAAGGAATGTCTCCTTAAGGTTTTTCCTGGTATAGTTTCCCAATGCTGGCAGATAGGTGACGTTTCTATGAACTGCTATGTGGGTCCAGAATAAGAGCCTTCATACAGCTCCATTCAACCCCAGAAGAGACAGCCCTTCTCCATATAACCAATGCCATCTTGCACCCTCTACCTCTCAGGTCCTCACTTTTAGAGCTGCTTGCTAGTGCTTTAGTTTCTCCTTTGCTCTTTCCCGCACAGCTCTCCTCCAGAAACTTTCATTGCAGCTTGCTTCCATCCACTACTGAGGGCAGGAAAAGGTGAGTAACCAATGTTCATTATCCATACTAGCTGAAGAATTCTAGGTGTTTTCATCCAACAAAGCAACTTTTTTCAGTGTTTCTAAGTCCTCCTTTTCAAACTGAGCCAACAATTGTGTTGGATATCAAAATTGAGAGGAGAATTGCAATCCTTACATGTGAAAACTATATTCTTGGTATACTATGTTACTCTAAGCTTTCTTCATTTCAGCAAGATCATTTTGTATGAGGGAGGCTCACGTGATTGTTAAACAACTGGGTGTCTGAAATCCTTTCAATGTCCCACAGATGAGCCAGAGATCTACCAGTAGATCCATATCTAACTGCTGTTCATCCCTTCTTGTCAGGAGATGAAGAATTCAGTTTATTTTTCATAGTGTGGATTATTCACATAGATGAGTATAGCTTTGCTTTCTTGCTTGTTAACTGCTGATTGTAATGTGTTATACTGTACTGTGGGAAGTGAGGGAATATGTGGTTACTTGCTAGAAATTGTAGCCCACACTCCTTTGTGGTTAATGAACCAATTGAAGGGAGTCGAGACTGTGGAGCTTATCACACTACCTTCATTCTCACCTAGATCATGTAAATGAAGTACATACATCCATGTTTGGGACCACTTCCTACCACAGACCCCTTTATCAGTATGACTAGTCTATTGCTGGCTCCTCATACTCTCTTCCATCTTTGTCCTTAACCACACATCCCTGCCCTATGCCCCACCCAGCAGGCCTTTCAGTTTTTGTGTGTATGTATTATTATTATTTGTTGTTGTTGTTGTTTTAAAAACACACACAATTCCAGGGCTATGTGAAGGTGGTTCAACAAAAGAAAAGAAAGTAGGGGTAAATGGCTGTTTTGGAACAGTGAAGGGGAGAGGGAACAGGGGAGAAGAGGAGGCATTAACACCATGTGACTGTGCAATCCTGGAACTGCCACAGAAGTAACTTCTGAGAAGTAACACCTGAGGACTAATACATCTCTATTGGAAGCTTGGTGATGTTTTCCCCCCATTAATGGAGAGGTATGGGCTAACCATGCTTCCAGGACAAGGCAGCAACAAGAAGGAGATGATATCATGCAATATGTATCACCAAAGATGATATTATCCAACTTTTATGATGATTTTAAAGGCATGTGTAACAAAGTCCTGTTTCTAGAAGATCCAAGGTTATTCTCTTGCAAGTGTTTGCAGTCGATGAAATGGGGGGGGGGGGGGGGGTTACATGGGTAGGAGGAATGTAAAGGATGTTTTGCTTCCATAATGAATGAGAAGATAGCCCACCAAAGATTTGAAACTGTATGTGCTTTCATTATGCTTTGCCAATGCTGGCTGGTTAGTTCTGACAACAACCTCCTCTGGCATACATCTTGAGTTGCTGAATAAATGTTTCTCAGGTTTACTATTGAAGCATGAATTTCTAAATTAAGTGTTTACCAGCCTTGACACTGCTACAGCCTGATTCCATCCACCCTCTGCCACCATATATCTTGAGGCTCCATGCTGGAAGATCTCTATATTAATATAGCAGGAAGCCTGCAGCTCTTGGGATGGATCCAGTAGCCCACAGAGGCTCCCAATCTCACCAACAAAGGGTTTTGGTGAAGGGCCTCCCTCCCCAAAACCAAACCTCTGGTGCAGGGAGATACTGCACCACATTTCTGATCTACCCAGTTGGGAGAGTGAAAAGTGCACTTTAGAATTTGACACTTATCTCCAATTACTGAAGTCCTCTGCCTTCCCTGGACATCATCTAGTCCATTAATGGGTCATTGGAAATTTTCTGCTTCCCCCCCCCCCCAAAAAAAAGGTTCACCACCACTGCTATATGGCACAGGATAGGAGGATAGGGAGGAAAATATCCTTTGCCCCGGTTGCGCAGTGGTTAAATGCCGGTACTGCAGCCAGTCACAGCCATAAGGTTGTAAGTTTGATCTCAACCAGGGGCTCCAAGGTTGACTCAGCCTGGTATCCTTCTGAGGTTGCTAAAATGAGCACCCAACTTGTCGGGGACAATTAGCTTACGCATTATAAACTGCTTAGGGAATGCTTAAGTGCACTGGTAAGTGGTATAGAAATGCACTTGCTATTGCTATCCCTCTCACCCACTTCATGTGGAGAAACCTCTCAGATACACACGGTCCACCCACAACCTGTTTTCAACCCTATGAGAATTTTAATCCCACTGCTGCCACCAAAATATGTGAAGGACTCCTGCCAACCTTCACCTAAACACTGCTCTTTAGGATGGCACAGCCCCTCTGTGTCACTAATATTAGGTAGTGCGGTTTGTTTCAAATGGAGGCCAAGTAATTAGTTAAACACTAACAAAAGTTTATTGAAGAAAATATAAAAATAAGCTATAAATTAGACTTAAAGTTGTTATATTCATCTTAATACTTAGTTACAAGCTGTTCTGACAAAAATCTTAATAATTATACAGCCACACAGGCAAACCTATCTCAGGTACCAAGACCAAAATCTTTCTTTCAACAACTGGCTTGTTCTGAGCCTCTCCCTACTAGACTTCCCAAGCCCACACAGTCCCTCTTTGGACTTTTAAGGCCCTTTCATGGTCACCAAACAAACCAAAAATGTTCCCTCAGGAAATCTACGAGCACACCCTCCCTTTGATATGACTCTTTCCCCAAAAAACTATCCCCCCTTTCACTCTCTGCAAGGCCCTTTTAAAGCCTGCCCAGCTGGCTTCCCATTGGCTGGTCACATGCTGCTTCATGATTGGCTGCTAGATCGGCCTTTTCACTACACTCCCTGTCTTTGAAATGAACTGCAGGATGTCGAAAGAAAAACATGCTGTTCAAATGCTGGTGATAAATTGCAACAGCCCAGTCAATTGTAGCCAATTCTTAAACACATTCAAGGCTGGAGATTTAAAACTTGCTGAAAATATTGCATGCTCTCATATAATTCTTCCTAACCAGCACCACCCCCCACTGCAAACAGCTGAAATGGCACCGCTGGGTTTTGTTTCTTTGTTTAACAAGTGATTGCTGCTGTCAGATACTCTATCTCTATCCACGTCTCCAAATTGTCTGCCATATTTTTAGCAACAAAATATGTAGGCCTGGAACTAAAGAAACAGCAGGAACCTAAATGAAGATGAGTGAGACATCGTTGGTGTCAACAGAAGGTTGATCAACAAGTTGCAAATGTTAGCTACAGTTTTATTACATGAAATGGAAACAGAATGTGAGTGGGCAAGTTTTTGTATGTTTTCCACCACTTTTATCCATTGTGGAAAGAAAGCATTTCTCAAGATTAATAGGGCATATCTACCTTTCCAGTTA
Source organism: Urosaurus nigricauda (assembly GCA_034509955.1). Classification (NCBI taxonomy): domain Eukaryota; kingdom Metazoa; phylum Chordata; class Lepidosauria; order Squamata; family Phrynosomatidae; genus Urosaurus; species Urosaurus nigricauda. The sequence continues at coordinate 112,447,976 of JAOEGL010000002.1, read as the reverse complement.
GAAACATTTCTGTCCAGTGAAATAACATATGAAGGACTACTAGAGTTCTGGAGAAGTTGCTTTTAAAACACTGAAAAAGGTCAGACAAAAGGGTGTACCTTCTATGTCATGAGGTTTTATGACCCATCTAGTCATTATACAGTAGAGCTAAGAGGCATGCAACTTGTGATCATATGGTCTATTTACTTTCCAGTGACCGAGAAAGGTCAGCAGTTACATATCACTTCCTTCATCAGAACACGCTTTTCTGCAATATTACTAGCATGAAGGTGAGCAATTTTGTCCCTTTTAGGAAGTCAAGAATGAAATATAATCATTCTGGATGCACTTGTTATTCATATACTAATAAGTTATCTATCTGGTTCCTGGAACAGTCCATAAAGAAAGTCTGGAGTTGAATGAACAAGTGTACATCAAACCAAAGTTTTCATTTCTAACCTTCTGCCCAGCTTTTTCTTTCCTCCAAGTTTTCAGCTCTCTTCTCTTTGTTGCTGTGTGCTTATGAGTCTTTTCCTTCTTATATGACCACCCCAAATGTGAAACTATCACAGAGTATTGTTGGCAAAATTTGTTTCAGAGGGGGTTTGCCTTGCTATCCGCTAAGGCTGCGAGAGTGTGATTTGCCCAAAGTCACCCAGTGGATTTACATGGCTAAGCCAGGATTCAAACCTGGATCTCCAGACTTGTTGTCCAACACTCAGACCACTACACCACACTGGGTCTTCTCTTAGGCTTCCTGACTTCCCTCTCTTTACTCTACTGGGGCACCTTGCCTTTGGCTGCATCATTCTACACCATAGAAATAATATAGTTTGACACCACTTAAGTTTTCTAGTTCTATCTAGTGGAATCCTGGGATCTGTAGTTTTACAAGGTCTTTAGCCTTCTTTGCCAAAGTGTGCTGATACCTCACAGAACAAATCCCAGGATATTGAAGGACAGAGCCTTGGACGATACCATCTTTCAGATAATCCATCCTCTGCATGTATTTTGATGGATGCGGTGGCTTAGGAGATACAGACTCTGATGATTGCAAGATCACCAGGTCAGCAGTTTGAGACCCAAGCACCATGTGATGGAGTGAGCTTCCATCACTAATCCGAGCTTCTGCCAACCTAGCAGTTTGAAAGCATGTAAAAGTGCAAGTAGAGAAATAGGTACCACTTTGGTGGGAAAGTAACAGTGGTCTATGTAGTCAGGTTGGCCCCATGATCATGGAGTCATCTTTGACAATGCTGGTTTCCTCAGCTTAGAAACGGAGATGAGAACTGCAACTTGACGAACTTGTCAAAGGGGAAATCTTTACCCTTTTTTACATCTATTTTTGTTTCCATTACTTGGCAGATCCATGACACCCTCTTGTTTGTGTGGGTTTGTTTTTTTTTTGGGGGGGGGGGGGTAATGTGTTATTACATTATATTTTCTTTGTGCCATTTTGCATATGTTTTATCTTCCCACTACAGTATGATGATGCTCCGTATCCTCCTCTTTCATAAGCCTGCCAGGAGGAATGCCTAGTCTGTTTCTCCAGGAATATAAACTAAGGAAATGTACTTTTATAGAAGTATACTGGGGAGAAGGTATGTACATCCTTCCAGATATTGCTGGACTGCAACTCCCCGCAGCTGTAGTCAGCACAGATAACAGTGAGGAACACTGGGGGTTGCAGTTCAAGAGTATTATGGCTTTAGGAAACACCTTTCCTCCAGGCTTTGTCCTTCAATCACCATTGTTAAAACTTAACTTGTCACCTCACCACCATACCCACAAGTTTTGCATGTCCATGGCTATTCATACAGTCTGATTATAAAGATCATTCCTGGGCACCTGTTCACTATACATCTGAGGGGTAGACCAAGCCTACAAAAGCTCATACTACAACATTTGCACACTTATCCTCAAAATTGCTACAAGACCCCTTTGAGTACTGCTATTCCAGTCTAATATGGTTATGTCTCTGAATTTTACATTACCACCAGGTTTTGAGTAAGGTTGTGTTTTTCCTCCCAGGAAGTGACTTCTTCCTGTGACTGCTCCCTAGGAAAAAGGAACTACCTAGTATTAGTTTCCCGTTGGAGAGGCTGGGACTCCACACTCCATGTGGAAGAAGAATGTTTTGGTGGAACATTCTGACAGAGAACACTTGCCACCATTTCTTTTTTTCCTTATGGTAGGAAAAGATTGATGCAGTGGCAGCAGAGAGCTCTGTAGGGTTGTTCTCTGAGTTTTTCATAAGCATTTGATCTGAACATGTTCCCATAACTAAAAAGTGATCCTTTACAAGCAAGTGGAACTCTCACTTAGTCCTGAATCCTCTTGAGTATGCCTTGGAGTGGTTGCACATCCCTTATTGTAGAACTAGAGGAAAGTTCCTTTTTTGGCTACAGCTCCCAGAATCCTCCAGCCAGCATGGGCCCTGGAATTTCTCACTGAAATAAGTAACTTTGCTAACTTCTATCTAGAAAGGAGTGAAATCCTGCCCCTTTCACTACCATTCATTGACAAATTCCTTTGCACATAGTCTTCATATGTACAAGCTGTATGCACTGTGTGACAAGGTTACAGACTGTGTGGAAAACATGTATGCCACAAGTGCAGAGAATTTTTATGTGTTTATCCTCAGTGCTGAGGAGTTCATCAATATGCAAAAGTTTGGCAGGTTTGTAGTGAATATGGCCTACAGACCCATTCACCCACCCTTGTGGGCAGATGGCCAGTGGGTTTTAGAGTGTTAATGTTTGCCCATGATGCCAACAGCTATAGAGTGGGATAGAAAGAGTTAACCCATATTTAATTGGCTTTGCTTTATAGTTATATTTCAGCTTGGCAGTTTAAAACATATAGCTGGGAATAAACAGGGGACAAAATGTTCCTGTTTGCAACCTGCTTGTATAATTTTCATCACTATTGGGATAGGAGGTGGGTCACATGTGTGCACTTCTATTTCATTTGTTGGCTTCAGCACTATATAACACCTGACAATCCATCTTCCATACCTTGGGGAAAACTATACCCCAGTTCAAGGATCCTGTGTAAAAGCGGATCGGAGTGTCAGCCATGGCATAGTCTGGATAAAATTAGCAAGCCTTTGACTTGCTGTGAGATGCTAGACCCCATCTGCTACAAGACAGAAATGCTTTCTCTAGTATAGATCACTTGCTTCACCATTTACCACCAATAAATCTTATCTTATAACAGTGATGTGTGTTAGTTTCTGGTACCGAACAACATCTTCAGGATGACAGAGTTATAGCTAATTCCAACTCAGATCAGAGGTGAGGAGCGAAGAGATAGAAAGACAGCATATTCCCACTATTCTCCAGATTTCAGAATTGTCATCTACAAAGGGCTGTTGCTAGAACTTACAGGTAAGCAGATAACTGAGCCTCACACAAACAGCCCATTGTTAAATGCTAATCCTGCTACATATATGAATAATCTCTTACAAAGCCAATATAGACTTCATTTAATTAATTTGCAGAAGCTCTTACACAGACTTCTGTTAACAATGTAGTAATCATCTACCTTTTTAAATAACTGATATGCATGCAGCTTAGCCATACTAACCCTGTTATGGAGTGTGTGTGTGATGGAAAGAGAGAGAGAGAGAATGAAAGAGAGGAAGTGAGAACTGATGCTCTGTTTGGTTAGTTCATTTCATTCTTAGGATCACTTTTTAATTTTGTGCAAGTTACATCATTACTTGCAAGCCACTTCAGTTAGATCCCACATAGAAAATCAAGTACAGATCTCCATTTAAAGGAAAATAAAGGTTATTCAAAAGCATCACTCTCCTGTATTCAGTGGGACAAATTATTCAATCTAGATCACTTTGCATATAATCAAACCTTCAGATAAATGTATCTGAGAAATTGAAGGAAGTTTGAGATGTCAGTGGTAGCTCTATTAGAGGGCAAGTGTTGTTCATAACTTTTTTTTTCTTTTTCTTTTTCTTTCTTTTTTTTTTTTTTGGCTTCCACAGTAAACTGACTCATTAGAAATTAAATAGCCTCATATTATAAAAAGTGGTCTCACTGATACCAATTAAAATTATCCCTTGTGCTTTAAAATTGACTTCCCCCAGCAAGAATTAATTGATTAACACTTTGTATGTTTCATTTCATCATAAAACTAACGCTTGAAGGTTTTTTATGGTGTATATACAAAATAGTTTCTTCAGGTTAACCAGCCATTAAGGTGCTTCGACTCCTCTTCATTTTCAGCTAAACATCTTTTGTGGCCCAAACGATACAGACTTTAGAATGCTTATCCAAAGAGAGTCACAAAACTGCTGTGAGCCCATAGTACTAAGGGACATATATCGCTCATCCTTGGTGAGGCTCCTTTTGGCGCTGTGGAAAGGGTGCGCTTGGTGCCCTCCCGTGGTGCCATTGAGTCATGGCATGTGCAGCGTTGTGTAAATGCAAGGATGGCATGCCTTTTAAAATGGCAGCATCCATACGCTTTAGGGTTAAGCAGGTTGCGAACACTATGCCCTCCCTAACCCTAAAGGTGTCCCTTCCAGCTCTAAACATGCCTCTTTGTGCCTGTCTAGATCGGGCCAATATCTCCTTATGCCTTTGTCCAGAAACATCTGCATGGATGACCAGACGATTTTCAACCACCTAGCTCATTCTTACCCAGCAAATCCATTCAAGACTCGAAATTGGCACAGTGGCTAAATGCCTGTACTGCAGCCACTCATTCAAAACCATAAGGTTGCGAGTTCAAGACCAGCAAAAGAGCTTAAGCTCGACTCAGGCTTGCATCCTTCCGAGGTCACTAAAATGAGTACCCAGATTGTTGGGGGCAAGTAGCTTGCAGTTGTAAACCGCTTAGACACTCCTTAGGTTGTATGAAGAGGTATATAAATGAAGCTGTTTGTTTGTTTGTTTGTTTGTTTTGAAATTGCAACAGGATCATTTTTAGGCTAAATATGTGCCTACTTGAGCAGTCCCAATTCAGACTTCACTGTGTCAGCTCCAGTTGGAGCTTCATGCCTGAACCTGCTATAGTATTACACTCTGCTAAAATCTCTAAGTTGCTATCAGCTACTATTCTATATCATAAGTTTTTTTATTGAGTGTGTGAGTGAGTGAATGCTAATTCCTTTATTTGTAAACAGAAGCCATTTTGAACTTGCATTCTGAAATTTTTCATAATCAATATACACAGATTAAACCCCAGCTTTAATTAACCAAAACCCTCTTGCCACTCTAATTTGAGTTAATTAAATCCCCCCTTTGTGAATTGATTGTGGGTGCCCTTTCACTCACCCTTGCATTTTGGGTAACAGGGTTTATATCCACAAAATAATGCAAAAAATTGTGCAAAAATAAAAGCCAGTTTTAAAAGTGCTTTTACATTCCTTACCTCCGCCTTCGTCTTTTGTATGCTGCACATCAGAATATAGCACTGCATCACTGGTGACAAGCCATATCCAGAAGGAAGCAAACACATGTAGTACAAAATATCACATGACTTAAGAATAAGATCAATAATAGGTCCACTGGGGTCAGTGATGCAACTCTCCTTGGCTTTATTAAAATGTTAAAACTGAATTCTTACTTTTTCTCAATATTAGTCCATTCATAGGATTACAAGAATGGTGCAGCCTTCTAGATGTTGCTGAATTCCAACCTCCATCTTTCTTCACCATTGGCTATGCTGACTAGGGATGCTCAGAATTGCAATCCAGGAACATCTAGAGACAACATAATTTCCACCCAGGGATATAGGGAAACACCTTTCATATTCAGAGCAGTATTCGGAGACCCCTTGCACAATGGTAAAATCCCACAGGACTCACTGGTATGCAACCTGAAGGAGCCAGGCAAATAAAGTTTATGATGTGAATCTCAAGTTAGCATTTCCCTCTTTCCAAGCAAAATGGCATTTGTAACAGAAAGAACTAGATCACTGGCTTTCTCTTAAACACTATTCTTCTTTACAGATGTCTACCATCAGCTCTCCCAATGGAGCGGAGGCACCTCCTAATACACTTTGGCTTTAAATAAGGCCTTCCTCAATGAAACTTTGTGGACACTGCACCAGAGAGAGCTGATGGCTTCCATCTCAGTGAGGCAGTGACTCTGTCCAGGATTTAATCAAAACCTTGAAAGAGCTCTCCATGAATCTATTTTGGGATATGATTCAGTACCGTGGATAGAAGAGATTCACTGCTGCATTAACATGGAAGCCACCAGTCAATTCTGAACAGTACTACACATAAATATATTCAACACAACATCTCCTAGGACACAGTACAAAGTCTGATATTGGAGAAATGTAATTTTATTGAAACTGTTTTCCTTGGTTGCTAGATACGTCATACAGGGTGCCTCTGGTCATGTCCTCTGAGGAGGTGATACAGGCCTCAGCTTTTCCTGTTAGCTTCTTCCCAAAATGGAAAACATTCCTCTCCAAACTGAAAATTGTCATGGCTCACAAACTGTGAAGCCTCTTAAAGTAGCAATGCACATCAGAAACCATGGCCATTTACACTGGTTTATGTCTCAATCAAGGTTTCATTATTAATCCTGGCTGAGATCCTGCTTCATCCGAAATAACTACAACAGGGATCCCCTTTTATAACTATGTGTGATGATGACCCTTGGGGAGAAAAACTCTTATCTTTTCAGCCAACCAATGTCCAAACCAAAGGGTTTCCAAGATGCTTCAGATTGAGGCACTGGACAATGACATCTACAACACTCTCCTGGTCCCTGGTCATATTAAGAACAGGCAGCTGGAGAGACCTCTTTGATCCCTTTTGAATTGCTTTTCTCAAGGTGTCCCATACTGAAGCCCCTATTTTTCATTTGCCATAAAACCCACCTCAATTGTTCTATATCCTTTCATGAGCAGCTTCCTGGGTCAATCACAGGAGCCTCTTCTCCAACTGTTCTTCAACTCACCTACTTTGCACAACACGGAGAGTTTGCCAAGATTTGTGAATAGCCTGCTTACTTCCATTAACGTTTACAAGATAAACGCTAGAAAATGTTCTCTGCCGTGGAGAGGTTTTGAGTTGCAGGTTGCAGAAGGCAATATAAATCTTGACTGATTTGCATTGCAAAGGTTCCAAAAGCAGAGTGTAGCTTCCATAGCCCCAGTAAATAAAATGAAGAATTGCTACCAACAGTGAGATGCAAATATATATATTTACCAAGGTGCACACATTTGGATAAAAGCCAAATCACTGTGAGTCAAATAAAAGTCTTAGATCTAACGATGCAGTGAAACAATAACACGAACAGCTGTATTGTAGGCAGCAATGCCTGTATTACTATTTACTTTAAAATATTTTAAAATTGCCCTGCAGGGCAAAGTTCTGTCTAGCTAGGCAACTTACATACATTAAACAAATAAAGCATAATTCCAAGAATATAATATGTTAGACTTGGCACTCAGTCTCAACTCCCATTGTCTTCAATGGTGATGCAGCCATAAGACTGCACCACCAATAGGAACAATGGGACTCTGCCCCCCCCCCGCCACCTAAAACCCGCCTCGCTGCTCTCACTACAGCTGGGGCTACATCCTCCTCCTCCTCCTCCCCCCTCTACTGCTGCCACCAGCTCTTCCTTCCTTCCTTCCTTCCTTCCTTCCTTCCTTCCTTCCCCCCCTCCTCCTCCTCCTCTTCCCCTCTGCTACTACCACCACCTGATCCTTCCTTCTCCTCCTCCTCCTCCTCCTCTTCCCACCACTGCTACTGCCTCTTCTTCCTCCTCATTTTCCTTCTCCTTCCTCTTCTCCCCCCCCCCCCCTCCCAGGCTTGTCCTTGGATTCAGAGGGCCTACTGTATAAAGCATGAACTACAATCAATAATACAGCAGACAGACAGACAAAAAATAGCTACAAACTGATTAAACTTTAAAATGAGTATATAGGACAGCATAAAAATAATAACCAGAAATGTAAAAACAATATTCTAAAAACACCAGCAGACTTTTTTAAAAAAGCTAGTGAAATCAAAGCCCTTTTTTTTAACCTGCCACAGGTGGAAAATGAATATTCTTCTGCAATTGCAGCTGACTGTCTTGCAATGTTGTGGGGGAAGTATTCGGTTTTGTCTTTTCTGAAAGTTTTGGGGGTGCCTTTTAAAAAACAGTTCATGTGAGATGCTAGATTTGCTATCCTGAAACCAATCTGTCCTACAAATTTTAGGTCAATCTTTTGAACCATTTGCTGAACATAAACTACAAAAATGACTCCTCTCTTTACCGAGCCCTTCAATTTCTGGTTCCAATGGGGCAATGTGATTCATCTGCCCCTGTCTTAATACAGTCATGATTTCCCCCCCCCCCTCCTTAATCCCTTATGATTGTTGTAATAATTCTGTTCAAAAATTCCTACTACACACCAAAAACTATATCACTGGGTTCCTTTCAAAGAAAGATTTACTGTTAAACCAGTTTAAACATATGATGTGCATGTGTACACTAGTGGCAGTTGACTTCCATGTCACAAAAGTGTCAAACTACTCTAGTTCAAATTTTAGAGGAGTTGTTCAATTCCCAAATAGAATCAGTACCTTGGATAGATCATTTGAACAAAATCCTAAAGCAGTTATACCATTCCCAGGCCCAGAAGCCTCCAGCCCTCAGTGGATAGCCCAAGAAACAGAAATATTATGCAGGTTTATCCAAAGGCAGAACATCAAACCCAGCTAAAAGCAGAGCTTAAAAGAAGAAAAGCAGAATTTTGTTGTGTGATATATATAATATATGAGTGGACAAGAGATGCAAGTTAATGTCCAAAGCATTATAAAACCTATTATTATTGCCTCTTGTTTGGGATTACTGCATTATATATATCTTTCCAAACAAGAAGCAATAAAACCTTTAAAGGACCCCATGCTATCATATATTTTAACTGAACCACATATGTTCAGTCTAGTGATTTGTTTTAGGTTCATTTTATTTTACCTTCCCTTATTATGAGATTGCCATTTTCTCCTCCCCTGGATTATATTAATTGGAGGAGAAGCAATGATGATCCTAGCATGAAGGAACCCAAGTGATGCCCACATGTGCAATTTAGGGATGATGAATATAATGACTCCTTCATTTTATTGGGGGTGATAAAGTACCTATGTGGTTACCTTGCTGGTGTTCTCTGTACTACTTAATGAATGTAGCATATCACCAAGAGAATGGAATTATTGGTTTGTTGGCTGTCATAGGCCTAAATGCTCTCGCTAAGTTCAAAACAACCAGGCTCTTCACCAGAGTGAAGTTAATTTACAATCCAAATACACTATTGGCTGTTTCAGACATATGTGACTTCCCCAATAATGTAGAGTACACCACTTATGTGATGAGAGGAGGGTCTGATGGGGTATAATTTCTCTAGTAATGAGCTGAAAAGTTAGTTGAAAAGCACTCTTGACCATTTATACTAACTGGAGAAACATAAGTAGATTTGGAATCAGGAGCATGTGGGCTGGAGGATTCCAGTAACCATAGTCCAACAAGGTATTTTTACCCAAGCTCTGGTAGGAAGTTGTTGACAAACTCATGGATAGCACTATTTGTGTGAAGGAGAACAAAACAGACAGCAGGCTCTTGATAATAACTGGAGCATGAGGTCAGTGGTGCCTGATGGCTTTCCTGTCAGTGGAGTAATGCACTCACTCTGGATTTAACTTGAAGGTTAGTGTCCATGTTACTGGGCCCTATCCTCAGAAATATCACACCTTGGATAGATCCTTTAAAGTTCAGAGTAAAATCCAGAGAACATTTTTCAGCTCAGTGAGACATAAGAAACCCAAGCTACCATGGATCACACAGCAGTGTTCCTAGATACTGGTGCGCTTATGTACACTCAGTAAGTATCAATAACAAGAATTCAAAGATACAGCCATGTTAGCCTGTAAAATGAGTATGTAGAGAGAACTTGTAGCACCTTTGAGACCAGGAAGATTATTGCACATCTCTTTTTACCCAATCTGGGCACAGGCTGGGCATGGGCTTCAAAGGGTGAAAAGAGATCTTATTGCACGCATCTGTGCCCAACTCAGCTACATCGTGTACCCTATCCGGACTCCTGGCATACTTCTGAAAGAACAATACTTTCCCATTCTTCTAAAAGTATGCCAGGAGTCCAGATTGGGTATGCGATGCAGCCGAGTTGGGCATGGAGACGTGCAATAAGAGCAGTGTAAACCCATGCCCAGCCGGTGCCCAGATCGGGTGAAAAGAGGTTTACGATAATCTCCTCACTGAAAGAAAGAAGTTGGCAGCAAGAGCTTTCATAGACTAAAGTCTACTTCTTCAGGTGCATCTGAGGAAGTAGACTTTAGGGTCTATACAGATGGGCAGTATTCTTCACCCATTTTTGCCCCAGATTGGTGCTGTGGCAACTGAATGCAATAGCACTGATCTGGTCCCTGAAGGGAGCAAAAAGAAACCATGATGATGCCCTTTCCATGCTGTGCCATTTGGGCACTGCACTGGAGTTGTGCCATTATGCCATGTACCATCTAGAAGGGGCAGAGTCATGGCATCCAGCATGTTCCTTCAAGTCATTTTCAATTTGTGACTACCCTAAGGTGAAACTATCACAGGGTTTTCTGGGGCTGACAGTGTGTGACTCACCCAAGGTCAACCAGTGGGTTTCCATGGCTGAGTAAGAAATCAAACCAGTTCTCCAGAGTCATAGTCTAATGCTCAAACCACTACACCACAGTGGCTCTCTGCTCTTCACAGCTATCAACATTAAGAGGTACACTATCTCAGGACCATTATTTTTTTTAACTTATGCTGTCAGAACAATATTTAAAGTCACTTCTTGTGAGCTTTTATTTCCCTTAATAAATAAGGTATAAATCCCCAAATGCAAATTCATTTTTGAAGCCCCAAAAAGGTAACTTTCTGAAATTACACTCTATTTACCTTCTGCCCTGCCTGGCATGACATTTCAGAAGGGATGATTCTTCTTGCTTTGGTTTCCCCACACCTTTTATGTAAAAATGTATTGAATACATTAATGAAACCAATTAACCAATTATATCTTGCAGTCCTTGCTTCAAATGTGTGCATCATTTTCACATGCTTCAAGGCCATCTCCCTTTGTCTCAGCATCATTTAAGATATTTACCAACCTTAGGAAAAATTCTTAGGACAAAAGCATGTGATTCACTGTGTCTGAAGTTATAGTTCTGCATTTACGTAAGAAGGGCATCAGTGTAGAATTAGATGAAAAGCCACTGAAGGCCTGAATTGCCATTACCTTGGACAAGTCAAATGTTAAGTCTGACACAATCTTTGCAGACATTCCAAAGCAGTGTCTACAAGAACCGTATGTCAACAAAATTGTGCCTGACGTTTCCAATATCCTGAAAATATGCATTGACTTCTTGACTCTTTGTCATCCCATTTTGTGCTCACACCTTTAAGACAGCCAAAATAAAATACTGTCATTCCCCCCCCCCCCTCTGCAAGTCCCTAGACTAATCTCTACCTTCTGCATTTCCAGTACAGATGGCAAACGGCTGCCTGTCTCAGAAACTGAGGTAACATTGGCACCTGACCAGGAAAGAAAATCTGGCCTGGTCCTCTTGTATTTTTAACTGTGGCATGATCAGAACAAAATCAACAGGTGAACCACAGAAGGGAAAGAAAGATTATTACCAGATAATCCCTGCTTATCAAAGTGCTGTGAAAAGCACAGCAGGAGGGCTGGATCAAAAGCTGGCAACACTTTCCAAAAGCTAGATCCACGTGTGCAGGAAAAGACCATTTCAGAGCAAGCTATCTCCATACTGGCACTTTCCATATGTATCCAAATACAGCTCCTATAATCCCCTCTTTTTATGATCATCTTTCTAGGATGAAAGTAAGGGTCATTCACCCCATATAAAGAGTACCAAGTTTGGAAAGCTATTATAAAGTTCTGAGATGGTAAATTAGACCTGCCACTTTAGAGTTTCTTTTTGTTATTTTAGAATGCCCTCTCGTGTGTGTGTGTGTTTAATATATTTTGTAGTAAACCACCACAAGAGAAAAATTTTAGACCAGAAATTGAAATTATGCCCCTGAAAGTTGTTGGGCAAAAAGTCACAGCAGCCCTGGCCAACACAATCAATGGTGTGGAAAGCTAGGAACTGCATTTCAACCACATGTGGAAAGCCACATGATTCCCACCCTGTTCTAAGCTAATCCTCTCATATGTTACACTTTCCATTGCAGATCTAGATGGTCTAGATCCTATGGTCTAGATCCTATGTGGCTGAGTATGGTGTAAGAGTTCCATATGCAAGACTCTAATATAGCTCCCCTTTCAACATCACCAGGATTCACCTTTGGACAACAATAGTCCTCACGGCCATTGGGCAAGCATATCATAAGAGATGGAAACTGTAGTAGGGGACCACATGACATAATCATCCCTGCTAATATAAGACACCTTCAGTTTTGACTCCAGAGCCCAGATACCACTACACTATTGGGTACTTTCATTTCACCGTCTTTCAAACTTTGATTCTGGGGAACAAGTCAGGCAATCCTCCCTCTTTTGTATGGAAAACTTAGGAAGGCAGGGACTTCTGTTATCATGACAAGATAAAGTCTGCAAGATGATGTTAAACTTCTTTGCACTTGCAAGGTGTGCCGTGCAAATGACAAGATTTTGAGGTAAAGTCTTATTTAGTTCTCCTGATTTTAATTGCTGTAAAAAAAAACAGAACAATTAGCAACATTGTCAGACATGAAAGCTGTACAAAAGAAATAATCATACAGTTTGAAGGGATCCTAAGACCCACCTCAACCACCTGGCAGTTCAAGAATCTATAGTTACAGCATCCCTAAGAGGTGCCCCTCCAAACTCTTTTTAAAAACTTTCAGCTACCACTCAGGTCATCTATTCCACCACCAAACAAGTCTTATAAGTGTCAAGAAATTTGTTGGAATATCCTTTCCTGCAATTTAAATCCTTTGGTTTGGGTCTTGCCCTCTCAATCAGCCAAAAACAAGCTTATTCCATCTTCTACATGACATCCCTTCAGATATTTAAAGATGACTATAAAATAAATTCTCTGTTTTGTCTTTCCATTGTTAAAAATAGAATCATGGAATCACAGAATTGGAACAGGCCAACAAAAGCCATCTAATCCAACCCTCTACCATGCAGAAATACATAACAAGTAATCTTGAAATATGCCCACCCAAACTCTGCTTGAAGATTTCCAAATAAAGAGAGTCCATCGCCCTCCAAGACAGTCCATTCCACTGTCAAACAGCTCTTAGAATAAAGAAATTCTTCCTAACGTTTAGGTGGAATCAGTTTTCTTGTAATTTGAATCCATTGGTTCACGTTGCAGTCTCTGGAAAAGCAGAAAATAAGCTTTTCTATCTCCTACATGACATCACTTGAGATATTTCAAGATATCTATCATGTCACCTCTGAGGCTGCATCTGCACTGCAGAAATAATGCAGTTTGATACTACTTGAACTGCTATGGCTCAATGGTATGAAATTCTGGAATTTGTAGTTTGTTGTAGCACTAGGGCTTGCTGAACAGAAGGATAGTATCTCACAAAAATTACAAATCTCATAATTCCATAGCATTGAGCCACAGCAGTTAAAGTGGTGTCAAACTGGATTATTTCTCCAATGCCGATGGAGCCAGAGTTTCCTCCAAGCTAAACATACCCAAGTTGTTCTTCATAGGGCTTGGTTTCCATACCCTTAATCATCTTGGTTGCCCTTCTCTGGACATGTTTCAGCTTGTCAATATCTAAACAGGGGGAAAAAAGAAAAGACTATTTCAATTATACAAAGTGACCACTATATGGATGCATACAGTTCAAAGGCTTATTAACAAGCAACAGGTATAAGAAAGAAAGAAAAATCAATGCTCAATAAACATAACTCAGTGTTTGCTGAGGATTGCTTGCCTATAGCTATTTAAGCGCCTGCTTTTAAACATGGCATCAGAATCAAAAAGAAGAGGTGGTAATTCCAATGATAAGGTAGAAATAAAGCAATTGGCAAGATATTTTGACGATACAGTTTTTAAATAGTACCAATATTGGCATATTCTTATACTTTTCTAAATCCAGAAGTACTGCTTTAATCTTTGGTTTGGGTTTGCATCGTAGTGATGTTGGAGTTGACATTGATGGTGACCATTTTACTGTTTCTATATTGTAAGCCATGTCGTGACAATAGTTCTATATGGTGTGCTACAAATCCAGAAAGAAAGCAGGTGGATAAAATAGTTGAGGATTGCCGGGGGGGGGGGGGGGGACAAGCAAAATTGAGGCGACAACTTTTAAATGGTTCTGGAAATAAGTTTTAAAGCAAAGGAAAATGTTAGAATAAAAAATGAGTTGTGCATTTCAGTAAATCAAGATTAAATAAAGCCACATAAAATAAATAAATTATTATTATTATTATTATTATTAATTATTATTATTATTAGCCACATGATGACAGAGTTATCTTTGACAATGCTGGCTTTTCTCCTTAGTAATGGAGATGACTACCGCCCCCTACAGTCAGTTACAACTAGATGAAGTTGTCAAAGAAAAACCTTTACCTTTACCTTTACCTTTAATTTACTTGGTGCAATGAACATGCCCTCTTAAGCGTCATAGAAGCAGAGATTTCCAGAGGCAGAGCTAAATCCAGAGAAAATCTTATGCAGTGATAAAGATTTGAGTCACTTTGGGTTGACCGGGGTTAGTTGTGGCTCCCACATCACTGAAGTAGTGAATCGACTGTAGGGTTCAGACTAGAGCTTAAAGAAGCTTAAAGATGCAAGTTTCAACATCTTGGATAGTTCCTTTAAAATATGCACTGAAAGTCCAAAGTGGGTTCACTGCCTGCCCTGACACGGAAGCCACCAGCCACCATTATATGCTCAATAAATTGTGCACACTTGGTATTTCTAGAGTCTAGAGGTATGCTAAACCTGTAACTTCAAGTTGTTCATGCCGTCTGCTACTGCGCTATGTCATATCCATAGCATTTTATATTTACTTTACTTATGTCCCATTTTCTGTGTACAGCGGGGGTGGAGAACCTGTTGTTAGCCATACATTATTGAAATGTGTGCCATCTCATGGCTCAGAACTGGCCATGCTGGCTCAAGGTGATGGAAACTAAGTCCAAAAGCTTCCAGATGACCATAGTCTGCCCAACACTGCTTTAGAAGACAGCTTAGGTACCAAGCACCTGCCATCCCAATACTGATCTTTAACATCAGACATTGGTCTGTAGCAGATGTTCCCAGTCCCTGGGCTACTGACCTTTACAGCTTTAGCATAGAGTGGGATATTAGTGTGTGACAGTAAAAAGCTACAGAAGCTTCTTGTGTCATTTTAAAGCAGTTTCCCACAACCTCCTGCCTTCTAGATGTATTGAACAATGATTCCCACTACTACAAGTGGATCAGAATGATAGAAGTGGTAGCATAGCACATGTGGAATTAACTAAACTGGAGAAAGCTGCCTGGGAGAATAACAAGACTTTCCATAGCTTGTTACAGAACAATAGCCTCCTGCTTGTATTAATATTGTATTAATAAAATATTAATATTTCCTCAAAGAGGGAAATGGCTTATGGCTTTATTTGTTTCTTAGTTTATTTAAATGTTATCACTCCTACCTTATATCCAAGGATCTCAGTTTTGTTGTTATGTGTGTGTGTGTCACAATTACTGTACATGACGTTTTACAAGTAAAAGAACAACAAAATAGTTTTCTGCACTCAGGCTTGCAATCCAATAAAGTCATGACACATTTCTTTATTGGAGGGTACACTTTGGGAGGAGAATTAAGTCCAGCCTCTTCTTCTCTCTCTCAGAGGGCAGGGCAGTGGTAGCTGGGATGGAAAGAGGGCCTAGGTATGATGGAGCCATGCCTTGTAAACAATAAAACTAATTCCATCCATTTAAAACCATACATTACATACCGATGACATGTGAATCACCTTAAACATTGCCCCTGGGCTTAAGGAACATCTCATATGACCAATTCTCAGGTCAATATTCAAATATACATGGTAGTTCCTGATATGTGCCCAGAAGGCTGCTGAACCCTTCAGATCTTTCCACAACCCTCAGTGAGAAAAGGGAGAAAGTGGATGATGTGAGTGAAAGGGGGGGGGGTGTTGAAAGATGGATGGGACTTTGTATATCTAATATCCAAGACTGCCCTGCCCTCCATCATGCCTCCATGCAGTGGTGGCTTCTATGACAGTAGGCCAGCTTTAGAACATCTATCCAAATTACTGAACCTATTTTGCAGGTAAGGTTCAGCAGCACAGATTTCTAAAGTTCAGGCTAAAACCCGGAGTAGATTCAACATCTCACTGACGTGGAAGTCAACTTCTCCTTCTGTCCCCAGCATGAGAAGATCTCACGGAGGAGACTTCTGTCCCATTCCTTGCTAGGAATTGGACATAGTTTAAGAAATGCCTGAGCACTCTCATCCTGGAAGCAGGATTTCCCCTGCCCATGAGTCATGTCTGGAGTGTGTTCATATCTGAAACGTATCTGGTGTGTGTTCATCCACGTCTTCGTGTGTATATGCTTTTTTTGACTTAGTAAGTATGGAGAAGTATTCAACAGGATGACAGTGCATTACAGGTGGATAGTTTCAATCAAGGAAGCCATGCCCCTAATTCTGCAGGACCTGAGCAGACCTATAGAGGATAGGGTGTCTGGGAGATGTCTCATTCATAGAGTTACTGTGGGTCAAGGGTTAAGAACAACAATCTAACAACAACTAACAACAACCAGTACATGAGGAGTGGAGGTTGAACCCCTTCCCTTTCCAGTTGTTATCTCAGTGAAAATTCCCCCTCTTTCTGTTGCTATTGAAAGCTTTGGTTCACACCTGTTAATCCCTCCCTGGAAGTGATAACTCCAATCACAAACACACAAAACAAACAGCTTCATTTATATACCGCTTCATACTGCCTAAGCAGTGTCTAAGCAATTTACAACTGTAAGCCACTTGCCCTCAACAATCTCATTTTAGCGACCTCGGAAGGATGCAAGCCTGAGTTGAGCCTGAGCCCTTTTGCTGGTCTTGAACTCACAACCTTATGGTTTTGAGTGAGTGGCTTTAGTGCAGGCATTTAACCACTGCGCCGCAAGGCTCATCATCTCTGACCATGGCATGCTGCCTGAGGCTGATGGCACTGTAACACTACAGATTCCCCAGCTCCAGTTCAGTATCTTGTGTAGTTTGGCACTGAATGTTCTACTGTATTTTTTAAGGGAAAAGGGAAAAGGTATGGAGAAGTATTCATCAGGATGAGAGTGAAAGAAAAAACGCTAGTGGGATGTGTTGTTTCTTCTCTAAAAGCCCCTTTCATATACAATTGGTTTTTTTTTTAATGGCCTTAAATGTGCAGGCTTTTTTAAGAGAAAAGGGGGAAATAATCTGTACCTCATAAGATAGTATCTTATTTTATACCACAGCCCATTAAGTGTCTCCTTACAAGTCCCCCTGAGTTCAACAAGGCTTACCTCCCATGTTAGTATGTACAGGACTGGATTATTAGGTTTTCTCTTAAAAAAGTAGTAGCAGTAGTAGTAGCAGCAGCAGCAGTAGTAACACTGAGTTCAATGGGGCTTTCTCCCAGGAAAGTAGATATGGGTGTGCTTTCAATATTAAGCTTAGTCACTCTGTCATTGTTCTCTAATCTTGTTTGCATGTTTAGAGAGTTTATAATTTCGGATCATAGACCCATTTCCTCAACACACACATAACAGGTTGTTGGATTGCAACCCCATCAGCCCCAAATCAGTCCATGGCAAGGGGTTATGAGCATTGCAGAGTGGCATAGTGGACCCGGAACAGGACCCAGAACAATGGATGCAAGCGCCAGGAAAAGAGATTCCACCTCAACATTAGGAGGAACTTCCTGACAGTAAGGGCTGTTCGACAGTGGAACACACTCCCTCGGAGTGTAGTGGAGTCTCCTTCCTTGGAGGTCTTTAAGCAGAGGCTGGATGGCCATCTGTCAGGGATGCTTTGACTTGGAGTTCCTGCATGGCAGGGGGTTGGACTGGATGGCCCTTGTGGTCTCTTCCAACTCTATGATTCTATGGTTTGAGTGTTGGGCTCCAATCCTGGAGATGAGGGTTTGATTCCCAGCTCAGCCATGAAACCCCCTAGGTGACCATGGATAGCTCACATGCTCTCAGCCTCAGAGGAAAGCAATGACAAACCTGAATGAATCTAGAACATACCTTATGGTCGCCATCAATTTCAAATGACTTGAAGGCACACAACAACAACACTGCAACAACTACAGGAAGGCAACAATTCAAAGCCACAGATGTGTTAGTCTGGAAAATCAGAATGCAAAGGGACTGTGTGTAGCACAGGTTGACCATCCCTTTGCTAAGCAGAGGGCAGTGTTGGCTGTTGCTAACTTGGATGGACCACTCATGGAAAAAAAAACTCCCCTGGAGGGTAGTGGAGTCTCCTTCCTTAGAGGTCTTTAAGCAGAGGCTGGATGGCCATCTGTCGGGGACGTTTTGATTAGGAGTTCCTGCATGGCAGAATGGGGTTGGACTGGATGGCCCTTGTGGTCTCTTCCAACTCTATGATTCTGTGAAACTCTGTGGATGAGCCATCTCCCTGTCCTCAGCCAGGGCAGTTCAAGAGGTGCCAAACCGGGTTATGATTCCCCCAGTGTGGACGCAGCCCGTGAAACAAATCGAAAAGGGAAGGTGTTAGTTAACCTTCTTCTAAAAGAATAGTCCACGTGGCTTGGTTTCCTTGCTGTCCCCTTCTTGAAGTGGCACCTTCAGAAAACGTTTCTCGGGGCGGTCTTTCCCCGATCTCCCTCAATCCTGGCGGAGGGCGAGGTCTCTCTCTCTCTCTCTCTCTCTCTCTCTCTCCTCTTCCTTTCCTCTCTCTTCTTCTGCCCAGAAGAGGAAGGCAGAGAGAGACAGAGAGAAAGGAAGGAGGGAGGGACAGGAGGAAAAGAAGCCGTCGGGAATTGAACTCCAACTAGAAAGAGGCGTGGAGGCGGGTTAGTCGAAACCCCGGCCTCCCAGCCCCCCCCCCAGCCCATTTCTCCCTGGGTGGACTACACCTCCCATCCTCCGGGGCCGCTACCTGCTGCTGCTGCTGCTGCTGCTGCTGCTCTCGCCCTCGCCTTGGCCAGCCGCCTCCCTGGGAGTGGAGCGCAGCCAAGCGACCGCCCGGAGACCCCGTTTGCGACAAAGACGGGCAGCGAAGAGGAGGGAGAGGAAAAGAGGAGGAAGAGCAGCATCTAGAGGAGGAGGAGGAGGAGGAGGAGGAGGAGGAGGAAGAAGAAGAAGAAGAAGAAGAAGAAGAAGAAGAAGAAGAAGAAGAAGAAGAAGAGGAGGAAGAGTGGCATCTAGAGAAAAGGAGGAGGAGGAGGAAAAGGAGGAAAAGAGGAGGAAGAAAAGGAGGAAGAGCAGCATCTAGAGGAGGAGGAGAAGGAGGAAGAGGAGGAGGAGGAGGAGGAGGAGGAGGAAAAGAGGAGGAAGAGCAGCATCTAGAGAGGAGGAGGAGGAAGAGTAGCATCTAGAGAAAAGGAGGAGGAGGAGGAGGAGGAGGAGAGGAGAAACAGTAGTATCTAGAGAGGAGGAGGAGGAGGAGGAGGAGGAAGAAAAGAGGAGGAACAGCAGCATCCGAAGAAGGGAAGGAGGACGAAGAAGGGTTGGGGGGTAAGAGGAGGAGTAGCAGCATCCAGAGAAGAAGAGGAGGAGGAGGAGGAGGAGGAAGAGGAAAAGAGGAGGAAGAGTAGCATCTACAGAAGAGGAGGAGGAAAAGAGGAGGAAAAGCATCTAGACAGGAGGAAGAGGAGCAGGAAGAAGAAGAAGAGGAAAAGAGGAGGGACGGTGACATCTAGAGAGGAGGAGGAGGAGGAAGAGGAAGAGGGGGAAAGAGGAGGAACAGCAGCATCTACAGAGGAGCAGGAGGAGGAGGAAGAAGAGGAAAAGAAGAGGAACAGCAGCATCCAGAGAAGAGGAAGAGGAGGAGGAGGAGGGAAAGAGGAGGAAGGGTAGTATCTAGAGAGGAGGAGGAGGAGGAGGCCGTCTCGCTTCTCCCGCCGCCCGACTTGACCAAGAAAGAAAAAAAGAAAGAAAGAGGCAGGAAGAAGTGGTTGGCAGCAGGCGATGAGGCATCCCGGGGCGCTGGGCTCCCTGCCCTTGCCGCCCCCTCCAGCCATGGCTCCTTCGCCCTCTCCCTCCGAGGGAAGGCTCTGCTGCCCCCCGAGGAAGGGCTCGGGCCCCCCTCTTGGCCTGGAAGGGCTCTCTCTGGGCTGAGCCCCTCTTGGGAGGGAGGCGTTGCTTCTCCGGCTTTGGCTCCTTCCCTTCCTCTTCCTCCTTCTCCTTCTTCTTCTCCCGGCCTGGGCCCTTCGGATGGCCGGCGTCGGGGGCTGAGAGAGGGGCCGTCGGGGAAGCCTCCCGGGATGTGGAGACGGAGCCTGTGGTGGGTGCTGAGCCGCCTGGCCCTGCTCCTCCTGCCGCCTTGCGCCCTGGTCTTGGCCCGGGCCCCCCTCTCGGCCTGCCACCCGCAGCCCTGCCAGATCCTCAAGCGCATCGGACACACAGTCAGGGTCGGGGCCGCCCAGCTCCAGCCCTGGCCTCCAGCAGCCGCTGCCTCCTTGCAGGAGCATGAGGCCCCCCAGGGCCCCGGGGACCCTCTGCAGGAGGGGAGGACCATGGCCCCGGGGAAGCTGAGGAGCCGTGGGGCTGGCCAAGGGGGGCTGCTCCTGCCCCGGGAGGCTCTCCTGCAGGCGGTGGAGCGCTTGAACGGCCGGGAGGGTCTCCTGCCTTACAACCTCTCCTTGGAGGTGGTGATGGCCATCGAAGCCGGGTTGGGCGACCTGCCTCTTTTGCCCTTCTCCTCCTCCTCTTCATCCTCTTCATCATCATCATCATCATTCTCCGGAGCTGCTGCTGCTGCTGGTTCTCCTTCCCCCGGGAGCAAGGACCCAGCCTCCTTCCTGCAAAGCGTCTGCCACACGGTGGTGGTCCAAGGGGTCTCGGCCCTCCTCGCCTTCCCCCAGAGCCGGAGCGAGATGCTGGAGGTGGACCTGGTGGCCGGAGCCCTCCACATCCCGGCCATCAGCATCGTCCTCCAGGAGTTCCCTCGGAAGAGCCAGGTAAGGAATTGGAATCTAGCTCCCGGGGAGGAACTGCTTTGAGAAAGTGGCTAAGGAGTGGGGGCTGGGGGGCACAGAGAGGTTATGCATAGGGAAGACCTCGGGCCAGAGGAGGGAGGGCCAGCACCAAGGACCAAGCCCAGCACCAAAAAAAAGATCACCCAGACCTTCAGCACCACAGATTGCCCCATGGGTCCATCACCAACGGATCAGGACCTAAGGGCTTGGCACCCAGGGTTCAGCACCAAAGGGTCAGCACCCCCCCCCCAAGGGTTCAGTACGAAGGATAGTACTCAGTGGGATCAGCACCTCGGACAGCAACATGGTTTCAGCACCTAAGGGTCTGCGCAATGAACCGGAGAGGCTCAGCACCATGGATAGCGCATGGTTCAGTGTCAAAGGGTCAGCACCCCAAGAGTTCAGTAGGAAGGATAGCACTCAATGGGTTTAGCACCATGGTTTCAGGACTTAAGGGTTTGCACTATGAACCTGAGAGGCTCAGCACCATGGATAGCGCATGGTTCAGTGCCAAAGGGTCAGCACCCCAAGAATTCAGTAGGAAGGATAGCACTCCATGGGTTTACCACCATGGTTTCGGTGCCTAAGGGTTTGCACTATGAACCTGAGAAGTTCAGCACCTTGGATAGCGCATGGTTCAGTGCCAAAGGGTCAGCACCCCAAGAGTTCAGTGGGAAGGATAGCACTCGATGGGTTTAGCACCATGGTTTCAGGACTTAAGGGTTTGCACTATGAACCTGAGAGGCTCAGCACCATGGATAGTGCATGGTTCAGTGCCAAAGGGTCAGCACCCCAAGAATTCAGTAGGAAGGATAGCACTCCATGGGTTTACCACCATGGTTTCGGTGCCTAAGGGTTTGCACTATGAACCTGAGAAGTTCAGCACCTTGGATAGCGCATGGTTCAGTGTCAAAGGGTCAGCACCCCAAGAGTTCAGTAGGAAGGATAGCACTCGATGGGTTTAGCACCATGGTTTCAGCCCCTAAGTGTTTGCACCATGAACCAGAGAGGTTCAGAACCATGGATAGCGCATGGTTCAATGCCAAAGGGTCAGCACCTCAAGAGTTCAGTAGGAAGGATAGCACTCGATGGGTTTAGCACCATGGTTTTAGCACCATGAACCTGAGGGGTTCAGCACTATGGATAGAAAGGGTCAGCACCCCAAGAGTTCAAGGATAGCACCAAGGGATTCAGCACCCCAAGTGTTGAGTAGGAAGGAAAGCACTCAATGGGTTCCAGCACTAAATTGTCGGCGCACCCCCCCCCCAGAAGGGTTCAGCACCACGGACAGCGTATGGTTAAGCACCAAAGGGTCACCACCCCAAGAGTTCAGTAACAAGGATCTCTCCGAGGGTTCAGCACCAAGGACAGCACACAGCGGGGCATGACTGCCCTCTCACTGTCACAGATTCTTTCTCATTCCTGCCAGACTTTGACTGTGTTCACACTGGAGAAATAAACCGGTTTAAGTGCCATGGCTCAATGCTGTGAAATTCTGGGAATTGTAGTTTGTTGTGGGGCCCAGAGCGGACAACAAACTACAATTCCCAGAATTTCACAGCATTGAGCCATGGCACTTAAACCGGTTTATTTCTCCAGTGTGAACACAGCCTTTGGCTCTTTTCTGTGCCTTGACAGCATTTTTCCTTCCCTAGGCAAAACAGCCCGAGTCCAAGGTGAGCAGTTCTTCCTTGACTAATGGTACAGAATTAAGGATCGGGAAGTTAAAATACCATCTGCCTAAATGCCCGATAGGCATCAGGTCCCTGTCTGATCGTGGAAGCTATGCAGAGCCAGCCCTAGTTGGTACTTAGATGCCAATTCCCAATGTACAACAGGTGTAATATTTTATTTTATTTTTCTATGCCACCTTTCTCCCAGGCGGATAAAATCATTTAAAAGATTTTACAATGAAACAACAATCAAAATCAACTACTAAAAAATGGATAATATGACATAAACACACACACATTTTTAAAATCATATCTAAAGCACACACCCCATGTAAAAGTCTTCCTGATACTTATTTAAAAATATATTTATACCCCATTCTGCAGCCACAAAGGCTCTCAGAGCGGCTTACAAAGGGTTAATTAGACATTTCCCTGCCCTCAGGCTTACAATATAAAAAGACGTGAGACAAAAGAAGAAGGGAATGGCAGTGGGGAAGGGGATCCTAGTTGAACAAAAAATTATTTGCCTGCCAGTTAAAGGAAAAGAGAGATGGGGCCAGACTCGCATGGGAGGGAATTCCAAAGAGTGATAGAAGCCACCAAGAAGGCTCTCTCTCATGTCCTCACCAAGTAACTCTGTGATGGTGGGACTGAGAGAAGAAACTGGCAAATCCACCTCTGATTATCCCTTGCCCAAGAAAACCCTATGAAATTCATGGAGCCACTGTAAGTCAGTTGGCAATTTGAAGGCACATACACATGCAGTTAAGATACAAAGGAATCCTGTAGCACCTTTCAGACTGGGAGAAAGAAGTTTAGAACATAAGTTTTAGTAGACTCTGTTAAAGGGCATAGTTCCAAAAGATCCTAGAAACAGGCATATAGATAGGTAGTTAGAGAAGTTTTCCAACACTTTAAAAAGCCTGTCGGGTGATTTCAGTGGTTCTCAGAAATTCTGGGTGGATTTACACCGATTTAAAAGAAGCCAAAACACACAGTAAAACCAACAAGCCACAGGCAATCGGGATTGTCTTAATTTTCCTCTGAATGTCTTTTTCTTTTCTTTTCTTTTCTTTTCTTTTCTTTTTGATGGAGACTCTTGTGTAGTTCTGTAGTTCTGTTTTAAAACTGTCACATACCTTGTTTTCTATTCTTGTCCATGGTTTCTTTTCTATGTTCGCCAAATAATGTGAGCTTCCTGCGGAGGTAAAGCAGTGTTGATCTGCCTCAACATTAGTGTAGTCATATTTGAACACTGCAGAGATGCATTCCTGTGTTGCTGTGTAAAACACACACACCAGCAGGTTAGAGAAGTATTGGAGGAGCTTAACTTTGTTGGTTGTTTTTCTGGTTATATTATTTTTATTATTTTTGATAATCATTAATAATATAACAATATGATCAGTAAGAACAAACAGTTTTAATTCTACAGTACATTTCAGCACTCAAGACACCGGACACATCTCATTGAGCTAAAGTGACTTCCAGGTATCATCTAGAAGAAGAAGAAAATCTTATTTCTTTTCTTTGCATTTCAAATCTGGGATTGGGTGATCTAACAAGTCACAGATCAGTGACTCGACTCATATGCCTTGAGTTCATGGAAGTGTGATAAGAGCTGACTTATAATTTATGAAGAATTTTCATTTTCTTCTTCATTTAGCTGACTGAGGGTCACTTTCTTAAATCTAAAAGGTCAAGGAAGTGTCAGGAAAAAAAGGCTACTTCTCCCCAGATGGAGAACTGGACATACAGAGAAGGAATGCTGCAAACCTACACCTCTTTATATGGAGTCATTTAATTCAGTGTCATTCCAATGCAAACATGCAGAGGTTTTGGATGAACTTTATTCACTCCAGGACGTAGCGTGAGTAGGAGGGAGGGAACATTAATGTGCTAAGGCTATGATCTTAATCACATTAGAGATTAAGTCCCTGCTGAATGCTTAGAGTTGTGTTGTGAGACATCTGTAAGCTTTCATGTTTTATAGAAGCATAGCACAAGAAGTGACATCAAAGAGTATCTAGTCCAGCCCCCTGCCAATATAGAAACCTACTATTCCAGAATTATTGACAAATGGGTATGCAGCCTCCTATTTAAAACATCTGCTCCACTCTAGAACAGAAATATTTTCCCGACTTTCTTTATCAAAGTCCTTCCACTATATGAAATTTGCCATTATATCGGCTCTAAATTGTTTCTTCACCAGACTACACATATACATATACGTTCCTTATAGGACTTGGTCTCTGGGCCTATTATCAACTTTGACAATCAGTTCTGAATGTGTTCCAGATGGTCATTTTTTTGTATAACTATGGGGTCCATAACTAATACTCCAGGTGAGACTTTATGTATGTGTATTTGTCTCCAAATCACAATTTCATGAATTTCCTTAGGATTTGTTTAGGCAATTTCAATTTCGTGTGGTTTTGCCAGTTTCTTCCTCTGTAATATACCCTACAGCTCTTGGTGGTCTCCCATCCAATTACGAGTCAGAGCTGATCCTTCCAAGATTAGACAAGATCTGGTGGCTTTAACTTATTTAAGCAAGTGAGACTTTATAGAGTGGTATAATTTGTTCTATGATCATTCTGCTTCTGTTGGTGTGGTCTAGAATTGCATTAGCCTTTTTAACAGCTGCCTCTCACTGCTGGCTCAAGTTTACTTTCATCTCCACTGAAATGCACGGTGTTAGTTTTGGCACAGTTCTTCATGCAAAATAATCTTGAATTCCTTCTTGCCTTCCAAAATATCCTCTGAAAATTTGACCCATCTTTCCTTTCGCCCAAATCATTTGTAAAGAAGTTTGACCACACAGGGTCCAGGACAAAACTTTGCAATACCCATTCTTCACTAGACTGACATTTCTGTTCCTTTCTGATTTTGAAACCATCACAATTGTTTTATATTTTTCTGCAATATCATAGACTTCCAGATTCTGAATTTTTTGGCGGGAAGGGAACGTACGTGGCAGATTTCACACTTTTGGCAGCCCTGTACAAAATGGGTGAGAAACCTCCTGTCCCTAAGGATAGGCTGACCCAAGCTACTCCCCTTCCCCAAGCTCCACCCCTGGACACTAATATTAGAGGAATTCCCACTGTTTTCTTCAATTGCTGTTCCATTATCCCCCGGTTTGCTGCTCCACACAGACAAATCCCACTATCACCACTGATCACTGACCAGCAGAGGAACTCTAAGTGCCCATGTATTAAGATATGTTTGGAGGAGGTAACTGAGTCTTGACTTCAGGAATCACCTGGCTCCTGTAAGTGATGCTTGAGAAAGGTTTGCTTCTCCCCTTCTTTCCTCATGCTGGGAAGAGGGACGAACCAAAACAGAGCTCCTTGGTCTAAGCATGAGCTGGAGAAACTCCAGTCTGTACTTTCGCTTGAGACCCATCATCCAGTCTTTGGAGGTGTTGAAGGTGAGAACTGCCTCCTCAGACCCCAAAGGTTCACTATACCCCCTGTGCATCTTGTGAACTCACAAAATAAATGCAGCTCTTGAGTCATGTAATGTGACATACTAGTTCCTTGTCCCTCAACCCTCTGGTTAGCTTTTCCCTACTGAGATCCT
The DNA here is from genome assembly GCA_034509955.1 of Urosaurus nigricauda. Taxonomy (NCBI): domain Eukaryota; kingdom Metazoa; phylum Chordata; class Lepidosauria; order Squamata; family Phrynosomatidae; genus Urosaurus; species Urosaurus nigricauda. Next base: position 112,421,592 of record JAOEGL010000002.1, on the reverse strand, counting down.
GTGTGTTGTTGGTGTGTTGCAGGTGATGAAGATTATCTACAACCTGAACAAGCTCCATCAATATAGTTAGTGATTTTGAACTGAAGTAAATGATTGTAGTAAATATTTGTGTTGGTTGTGGTGAATTGAAGTGGAAGAAATTTGAGTAAGTGGAGAGAAAAAAGTGCTTTCCCTTTATTGGCTTATGTCTCAGCTGATGTTTAGAAGGACTTTCTTTGTAAAGTAGTCTTCCTGAATCCACAACTCTCAGAATTTTTGTCCATTGGCTATAATGGCTAGGGATGGTAGGAGCTGAAGTCCAAAACATCTGGATTGTACTAGTTATGGAAGATTGTTGCTGAATCTGTATTTGTTACCTCAAGCCCTCTTTTTATTTCTACATTGTAGAACTGCACAATGGAGCCCCAATTTGGTGTAAAGGTGAATTCACACAACTGGATTTGGCCACAATTTGGACCAGGTCCATCCAGATTCAGGTATCAATTCAAATCAAAATTCAGATATCCAAATCTTAGTATTGCCCAGATTTGGCCACAATTTGGACCAGATCCATCCAGATTCAGGTATCAATCCAAAATAAAATCCAGAAATCCAAATGTTAGCATTGCCCACTGATTTTCGATGAAAAACAAAAACAACATTAACTTTGTGAGAGTTTCTTTTCAACACATTTACATGAAATTTTCAAGACACAGAAGCCCTCAGCTCTGTTGAACTCCATCAAAGGAAAAGAAAGAAGAAGAAAATATGTCAATTCTTTCATTTTCTGACTTCATCTGTGCCAGAGGTGGGCAGAAGGTACAATGAGATCTCCTGGTAGATCCCTGGATGATTTGTGGTAGGCTACCAAGGATTTCTCATGTGCAAAGGGCTATTATCTTAGACACAGGTGATATGGTAAACCCTGTCCAATACACCCCAAAACTGTGGGATGGGAAAAGCTTGACTGTTCTTAAAAGAAAGACATACTGCACTTGGATGACAATCTATAGTGCTTCCATTTTCAGTTTGTGTCTGCTGTATGTCAAAAATAGGTCATACTAGTGTTCTGGGCTGTACCATTTTTAAACTGTAGTTCGAAAGTGTTTTTAATGCTCCCAGTGGTTGGATGGATGGATGGATGGATGGGAAAAAAGAAAGATCTTTCTTCAGTTAACTTGCATGTGGAGTGCCAATCTTCACGATTTAGCTACAGTCAATGAAATTTTACATGAAAGGAGTTGTTTAATGGGTGGAGACACATAAGCAATTCTCCAATGTATTACAGTCTAAGATGTGATTACTTCATTTCAACAGTGAGTAAGAACTTCTGACTTTCTTCTATAGTAATCATATATGAGGTCATTCAATATTATAACAGTATGATTAGAAGGGGGAAAGAATCTGAGTCATGTGGGAACTGAGCTGTGCCACATTGCCAGTTGTTTATATGAAATGTTTATGGCTGAAGTTAATTGTAGCTATGGCAGAGAACCACTTTCCTTCTTGAGCTCTCTGTTTGACTTGGTTATGATTGTCTCAATAACTGGAGGCATCCTTTATGAATGTCTTCCTCAACCTTGCCCCCTTAGATGAGTTGAACTACACCTCCCATCAATCTAAGCCCTACCAGCTGGGGATGTGAGAGTTATGGTCCAAGTCAACAGAGGCACTGACTTGTGGAAGGGTGATGAATTCATGTGGTCAGGTGAATAATATCCCATTTTTTAAACATCAGGGTATCAACAGAGCTTTACATCTCTTGAGAAATATATTCTTTAAATTCTTATCACATCTCTGCTCAGCCACCCATGCCCAATACTATCACCCACATGCCACTGAATGGTGCTTCTGTAGTCTGTCCCATTTCAACTTCTTAGAAGCAAGTCATTCTTCAGCCCTGGGTAGCTCATGAAAAAATATCTGTGCCACTATCCTCACATCTTGAGAGCACTCTTTTAAAATGTGTTTGTTTTCCCCCAAAATGGCCAGTACCCTTGATCAGCACTTTTTTACCAGCTTTATCAAGAATGATACCTTCCAGGGCTATATAGCAATTTAAAGCCTGAGAAGTCATTGTTATTTTTAGGAACTGTCTGCTAGAACTATAAAATGACCCTGATCTTATTTAATAATTAAAATTATTGTTTTGAGTATATCTTTCTTCTTACAGCAAAGCATTTGTAACCTACAATAGGAGAATACAGGCACACATTGACAAAATGTTGATACATTGGAACGGAAATTGCTCAAGCTGTTTATTTCATGACAACAGGTCATGAAGCTAGTTTGGTTTGCAGTTTCTTAGCTCTGCTGCATTCTTCTCTGTTTACTACTTGCTTTCCATCTACTTAGAGAAGACATTTATTGGATTCTTCTCTTACAGAACTAGGGAGCATGTAGCTAAACCTGAGTTTTGGAGGGATGCCATTGTGCTGCCTCATACATAGAAGCAAATGGCACACAGACAAGTCAAGGTGGACCCCAAACCAGACAAATTCTGTGGGCAACTAAAGCAAATGATCCTACAAGAACCCCTTCCACCCCAACAGCTTAAAAAGAAATAATCACTTTTAAATTAACTAACAATATGACACCTGCTCTGCTCAATGGTAGAGCACATCCCACCTCTCTTTGTCTTATGGTAGGACCTGACCTGCTTTCCATAATTCATTTGAGATAAAATAATCAAGCTGCTTGTGAACAGATGCAGAAGTGGACATTGCAAAAAATGCAACAGTCTTCCAGTGCAAATGTACCAAGCAATGAGGACGTCCACCAAACTGCTGACCTAAGCCAGTGCCAGTGAAAGAAACTATAACAGCATCAAATTGTAAGGAGGGACTTGATGTGGTCAGATCTATTATCTTTTTAGGTGAGCACTGCCTTCTTTGACTTGTTCTACATTTTTGTAGAAGATCCTTTCTCAGTTTTAATATCTGAGGTGCTTATCAACCAGACCTCCCATGGAAAGAGTCTGGGACTTTACATTTGAAATATTTCTGCTCTACCACTGAGCAGTATCGGGACTCCTTTGGTAAGAACATGAAAGTACCTAATGAGCTAAAGATTTGGATGAAAGGTCTCTGGAACATTTGGGCTGAATAGGGGCAGGCAACCAAGCTAAGCAAAGTTGAAGTCTTACTGAATGGGACATATTTAAGCATGCACTTAATTTTCCTGTTGTCTTTGAAAGGATATGGAACTGTTTAAGGTGATCATCCAAACTGATCTTGCATTTTATTTATCAGCCCTCAAGACAAAGCTGTGCAAACCACAGTTTTGTTGTCCCTGATGATATTTTATATATCGAAGAGCAAGATATATGTTACAGTTTGGTGGCTCATGGCCTTCATGTCACAGGAGCAGTGGAACAAATTTCCACGTTTTAGTCCAAACTTTCCAAGAATCCTAACCTATTTTCAGGGTAGGGATCAGCTTCTTGGACAGCAACTTTAAAGTTTGGGTCAAAACACAAAATGGATTCAGTGCCCCACTGACATAGAAGCCACTAACCATTACTGATATTATATATATAAATAAATGTAACAATCCCTCAGTGGGCTGAATGAAAAGCAGCCTTAAGAGAACACAGTCTGGAATAGGGAACAGGGGCAGAGATTGAGGGCCGAAGCACACAGACTCTGCACAGAATAAGTCCTGAATTGTGAATAGTCTTTGAAAATGCTATGATTTTCGAAGGCCTTCTTTAATGGAAAGAAAATTGCTCAAGTTACTTGTTACTTCCCTTGAGAACAAACATGGAATTTTCCATTCAGCTAGGGATGTTGTGCAGTTTTCTTTCATTTGTAAACAACTCCCTCGCTGGACATTTCTTTGTGGTGTACAGATTAGCTTTTTTTAAAAAAAAAAACCTGTCAATAAACCAAGAAAACTGCTGAAGGAGTCAAGTACACAGTATTAAATATGTACCAGAATTGTGTCAAACTAACAGCCATGACCACTTCACCCACAACAGTTCAACCTCAGCAAGTGAGGTTTCCTAGTATCTTCGGAACTTGCTTTGCCTGCTTTACTTTCAATAAATTAGGAATTCTGCCACTACAAGGAATTCACTCAGAAACATTGCGCACACTATAGGAAAGGCCCTATTTCTATGGAATTGCCCCATTGCTGCATGTGAGAACATGAAATGCGGATGGGGGGGGGGGGAGAGAAATTTCCCTCAACTGTAGGATGGTGTGGTGTTTCTGATATTCTTGACAAGAATTTTCACATTTTTGTGAAAACATTTTCAGCTGTATTTTTGTACAAAATATTAAATCAATTTCTCTACACATTCAAGTAACTGTTTTGTTTTGTTTTTTATTTTGGTGTTTTTTTTTTTTTTTGTTTGTTTTTTTTGAGTGGAAGGACAGGACATACATTTGACATACACCATTGCTACACATATTTTTGCTTCCTTTGGAAGTCAAAATTCACTACTGGCCACAATGACCAAAATCCCCATCCCCAAACCCATCTTTACTTAGGTGCACCCTGCTCAGCCTAACAATTTCATAGTCAGTGGAGAACAGATGTAGCAGCAGGTAAGCATTCACCAGTCTTCCTATAGTTGGAAGGACAGCAGTGACATAATCTGCAGCAACATATAGAGGACCCATGCAGGTCTTTGTGGTTGCCTGTCGCAGTGTGTTCAGCTATAGAAGAAGAAGAAAAACCCAGATGCTTGTTTGATTCTTCCCTCCATTTGGCCTGGAGATAGCTGGGCTTAAAGACATTCAACTGAAAATAGGGGGGGGGGGGGGCTCAGGAATAGGTTGAACAGGAGAGTATAGGGTCTGGAGAGTTGCATGAGTCCCACCACTGCTTTTAGCCCATTCTCCATCCTGCTCACTGACAAGGCAACTGATTCCAGCTGACATCCAGGGAGCAGGTATTTCTTCTTTTGATGATGGCACCTCCTGACAAGAACTTTGTAAGAGTGCTCAGCAGTGACAGCGTCGAAAGTCATCTTTGAATATAATTGCCAGCAAACGTGTAGATCAAGGCTAGGCAGAGCGAGGTAATGTATAACTGTGACATTTATTTTCCCAGTTGGGTGGCATGGAGATGTGTTGGGGAAGTGCTTCAATTCAGTGGGTTTCTTTTTGTTAGACAGGGTGTTCAGAGCAGACTGGAGAAGCAATTGAACAAAGGTAGCCTGCCTGAGGAATCTTTGATCAGAAATATACAAGTCATGGGCAGAGGAATGGAGCCCTATCAATGTTTCCATACACTTTGGTGATTCCAGCTCGGTGGGGAAAAGTGTGTATGAGAGTGTGGTTGGATTCCAGATGTTTGATATAAATATTATACTTCCAGTGGTGGCTGATAAATCCCAGTTGTTGTTGTTGTTGTTGTTGTTGTTGTTGTTGTGTGCCTTCAAGACATTTCTGACATGAACTTATCATGGGGTTTTCTTGGCACCATTTGTTCGAAGGATGTTTGTCATTGCCTTCCCCTGAGGCTGAGAGCATGACTTGCCCAACATCACCCAGTTAGTTTCAAGGCCAAATTGGGAATCAACCCCTGGTCTCCAAAGTCATAGTCTAGCACTCAAAGCACTATGTCATGCATGTTAATGGATTTCTAAATCTATTCCAGGATTTAGGTGCTATCTGATGTGCTGAACACCTCCCACAAAATGGTTTCAGCACCTTAGATCTCTCCTTTAAATTTGGGGCTATAACCCATAGTAGATTCATTGCCCCACTTACATAGGCTTCTCAATCAGCCACAGTCTCCTTCTATTTGGAGTCAACCCACATACACAGTGGGCTCATGGGAGACAGAGGTTCTATTCCTGGGTGAACTAAACTGTTGAGTATACCGATTCAGGTGAGGAATTGCATAAATGAATCAGTGCTCTATTTTGTACACAGAACTTTTGGACACCGACATTGATTATTAGTTATTTTTACTTATCCTACCTCTCCTCTAATGGCTCTCCTCCATCACACTTTATCCGCATAACAACCCTGCAAAGCAGAGATAGGCCCAGGTCTCAGGTCAACCCATTAGTGTTATGGCTCAGGGAGAGTTAACCTAGATCTCCCAAGTCTTCCTCAAACATCTGTACTCAAACTCTAACCTCTATACCAGGGGTGAGAATCATGTCTGCACATCCCAGCAAGACCATCTAGTATAAACAGCAGTAAGGAATGCTGGGAGATGTAGTGAGGGATTCTGAGAGGAATGCTGGGAAAAAAGCATCTGGAGGGGTATGTGATTCTCACACATGTACTGTTCTATAGAAATAATAGTAAATAATAATAATAATAATAATAATAATAATAATTTATAGCCCGCTCCTCTGGCAACAATCGGAGCGGGTTATAGCAATAAAAAGTCACAGAGTAAAACAATTCCAATAACCCGTCCCCCAACCTCCCACCCCTTAAAATTAAATTAAACTAATAACAAGTTAAAATCAAGGAAACAATTAAAAATGTATACATTATCAAAGGCAACTAACCATTCCATAAAGAACGTAAGCTGTGGCTTCAAAGGTAAGGTGTTTAAAGCTGGTAGAGGGAGGCATGACCCATTCCAGAACCGCGAAATTATGTGGTTTCCGGGAAGGCCTGCCGGAAGAGATGTGTCTTTATAGCTTTTTTAAAGCAGCCGAGAGATGTAATAAGACACATCTCATCTGGCAGGCCATTCCATAACCTGGGAGCAGTTAGCATATCAAAAAGAAGATGTCTAGCCTAGACTTCTGTTGAGTGTGGGAGTATTACTTGTAAAGTGTGGAGTGATTGCTGTTTCTATTCAACATAGGGAAACCCTGATTAATTTCCTCATTTGCAAATCTGAAGTGTTACATTCTCACAAGAGCCTGAAGGTCTCCAGAAAAAGCCTGTAGTTCCCACCCTGTGTTAAAAGATTTCACCTGGTGTACTGATTAAATGGAAGTCCATTTTGTATTTTTTTAAAAGATGGTAAAAAGAAATTACTATCTTTAAAAAAACAAAAACAACATGGACTTCCATTTGAGAACCAGTGTGGCATAGTGATTTGAGCACTGGAGACCAGGGTTCAATTCCAAGCTCAGCCATGAAACCTACTGGGTAACTTTGGCAAGTCACATTCTCTCAGCCTCAGGGGAAGACAATGACAAACCTCTGAAAAAAAATCTTGCCAAGAAAACCCCATGATAGGTTCGCTTTAGGATTGGCATAAACTGGAAATAATTTGAAACGACACAACAACAACAACAACAGATTATCTTTAAACAAAAATCAATAGGGAGAGAAGGAGGAGTGCCTTTGTGTGTGCATGTCCACATAATGCAATACAACTCATGTTTAATGAGTAGCAGTACAGGTTTTCCAGTAGCAAATGGGTCAGGAGCTTCAGGTGCCCTCTTAGACGTTTGGCCATCTCCATTAGAGGAAGCAGGATAAATTATGCAGAAGAGTCAACCATGTGTAGGTGTGTGGTGGAAAATGATTTTTATAGGGGTCACGAAATTCAGCTCGCATACTCCCCTTCTCCACCCCTTTTGGTGCACATCCGTGGCTGTAATGTTTCAAAACTGACCATCAAGGGACAATGGGAAATTACAGCAAAGTGTTTTTCAGCCCTATGTAGATTTTTTTCTACCTGATGACACCATGAAAACCATAGCAGCCATAAGAAGGCTGTAAGTCTATGCAGGATTGCCTGGGAGAAAGTCCCATTGAAGTATATATCTGAGCAGACATGCTTAAACTTGCACCAAAAGTAGGTATTCGGCCAGGGAGAAAAATGTCGATTAAAAATGTTTTCAAAGAGTATTCTGGACTCATGTAAACCTAGAAGATAACAGGGCCCTGCCAGAATGGAATAATCTGATATGACTGTCTGATTTCTTTCTGTACCCACTCTCCATAAGATTTATTCAGTAATGTCTGCTGACAATAAATCCAAACATTGTTATTACCAAGGAAAGGCTGCTTTCATCCTGACATCCATTTGGAAAGAATAAATCATAACTTGGAACAAATGCTGCAATTTGAAGCAATCGTTTAGCAAAGGCGGTCTGGATTTTCCTTGATAATAGTGCTCATTGCTTTGCCGATTTGACAAGTAATTGTTTTGGAGAGAGAGGAGTTTGCAACTGACAGTCAAGCAGCAGCCGGGATTTCTCTACCTACACACATACATATGCAATGGACAGTTTCATCTCTAGAATGCTAATAACTCTTTTTGCCATATACAAAAATCACAAGACAGAAAACTACACAGGAGATTATACTGTAAACAATATTAAGACTGCAGGATATTTTTGTACTTGGCAGAAAGCTCAGCAGAATTTAATGGGACTTACTTCTGAGTAAGAATGCTTTGCTGGGGATCTAAAGTTTCTGGAAAGCAGAAAGGCAGCATAAAAAGATCATTACCCCCCCCCCCCCCCAAATTTAAAGATGAAAACTGGGACACACGTAGCCAAGCAACATCAGAGCGTGCTCAAGGTGTCAAACATTATTAATGAGGGAGAACCTCTAAGCTAGGAGAGGCTGCAGTAGTTTGCGTTTGTCAGAGTCTACTGGGAAGGATGAGATTCTGACCCTACCTCTGATTTCCTCCCTTCTGTGTCAATTGAGTGCAAAGTACTTTGGAATCCGTCTGCAGCAAGTGAGGTCAGCTAGTGACAAAAGGGGGAAATGGGAGGAAGATATTTTAAAAGAAGCTGAAAATGTGGGAGGACAGAGAATTAATTGGGATTGTCCCTGACAAATCAGGACAGTTGGAGAGTATAAAAGATTCGTGTATGAATAAATAATAATAGACATGTTGCTGATAGGTATGCAAGATAAAACTGTATCACCTATCCTGACTTCCATCTCCTCCTCTAAACTGGGGGGAAAAACCTAAACCTTGGGTAAGTTACTTTTTTGGATAACAACTGCTGGAATCTCCACATCAGCATAGATAGTAGTCCCTCAAAGCAATTTTTCTGAACTCGGCGGGGGGGAGGGGGATATCCCCCAATGTTGTATACATTCTGGTTGCTTTGGCACTGAAAATGTAACTTTTGCACAATAGGTTATCAGGGTCATCTTATTATAAAGACCCATGATTTGGCTTTAAAAAGCAATTTCTTTTTAGGTTAAGAAATAGATGAAACTGAACCTATCATAACTGAAGGCAAGTGTTCTTAGGTTTTGCAGTTTATTTGGGAGCAGTAATGGATTTTTTCCACCTTCATTTATGAGATATCTATTGTCCCTTCCCTTCCAGGTATCATATACCTTCATTTCTCAGTTTTTGCAGTGCACCCTGCAAGGAATAGCCAGATGCCTGGAAGATAACCAACAAGCCTCCAATAATTCATATAGCCTTCCAGTCATGATTAAGCACCTACTCATTTACATTATATAGACTCGGTCTTCCAACAGCATCTCAGCTATTAGATTTAAAAAATAAATTTAAAAAAAAAAGAATTGGCAAGCTAGTTAGTACAGAAGGCACTTTTTCCCTTCCAAGAAACTCAGCTTTGTTTGGGCAGTAGAAAAGTACACTTGGGTTGACTACGTTTTAAACATAGGCACTGTGCCTTTGTTTATATGTAAATCATTAAAAGATTCTGTTGTTAGCCTTTGATGAATGTGTGAACATGTTTCTCTTCCACCATTTTGACATGGGAATTAGTATATGTGCTGCCGAAGGATTAAGGATTGTTTGTTGAGCTGGGACTATAGGATGACTTATCCCATCTCTCCCAGAGTGTGTGCTCCATCTGTGTTTGGCATTCTTCCCTATTGTGGAAAGATACTGGACTATTTTCAATCACTATCTCTACAGGCTTCGAGGAAAGCCTTCCTTTTTGCAAGGCTGAATATACACCCCTCCAATGTCACCAGAGGCAGATATTTGAGGATCCCCTTTTCAAATCGAATATGTTTGTGTGAGCAATCCCCGGATACTCTCCAACATATTATATTTCTTTGCCCGCTGCATCAAACACCAAGAGTGAAATTGTTAAAGAGACTAAGGGAAATGAATTACTGTTTGTCAGATGTAACATTAGTACACCTATTAGATGATTGTAACGTACAGATTACGAGGCTGACGGCCAATTTTCTAATGGAGGCAACAAAAATTTGGTATAATTTAACTAATTATTCAAAAGTCAAATAATTTTATAATGGCAAAAAATTTTAATGTGGAAACTTGCTCTAGTTGTTTTAGCCTTTGTACTGCAAAGTGCTATGTTGTAATATCGTGATATGCCTAATAAAGGTTGATGGATGGATGGATGGACATGGGAATTTTGAGCTTTTTAGAAGTTTGTTTGCTGGGAAGCAATCTTCAGACCAAACCCAATTGGTAGTCCCACCTAGATTAGATCCATTGAATCAAAGATAATCTGTGTTCAGGAAATCATTCAATGGGTCTACTCCAGTCAGTGGGTCTACTAGTAAATGGGTTTAGTTCTTAACTTTCTTTCTTTCTTTCTTTCTTTCTTTCTTTCTTTCTTGTTGAATATTTCTTGCCCTTCTTCTTCTTCTTCTTCTTCTTCTTCTTCTTCTTCTTCTTCTTCTTTTTTTGTGATATGCAATTTTGGCCAGGATCCAGAGTTACAGTGATACAGTTCCATTGTCATAGCTCTTAGTAGCTTTTCAATGTGACTCCTCTCAAAACCCACCCTATAAGCTAAGTAGCTATACCAATATAGGATTTGCAAGGTGCTGGGAACCTATAAGGCCACTGCTTATTGAAAAACACCTCACTTCTGGAAATGGGCTGCAAGTTTCTTCATTCATTGTCCTTTTGCCTAGCACCTTGCTAATCTCCATCTTGCTGGTAGTGTCTGGTTTCTAAGGTGGGTATTTGGGGACCCTCTTGGTCACTGCATTGATACAATGGCTGTAAATGTGAATTCCAATATTCCAATGATGTCATAAATCCAGCTTACAACTTTTGTAAATCCTCAACAGGAATCCAGACGTTATTTTGAATTGTAAAAAAGGAGGAATAGGAAACATTTTTATTGGTTAGTTTTTTTTTAAAAAAAATACAGTTCTCACCACCACACCGCCCACATCTGTGGTTTGCAAAACCATTCTGGCAAAAGTAAATAATATCTTTTAGCTTTCCACCAGCAATACAAATGAACAAAAAGTGTTCATTTTCAAATGATACAGAAATAAATAGACACAATTCAGATGCCTATATTTGAAAAATGTGCACAAGCATACTTTTGTCTACGGGGATAAGCTGGACAAAATGTGTATGTTGACACAAATGTATGTTTAAAAGTTCGTACATTGTGACAAGTTTATGCTAAAATACATAGACATTTTCAGGTGAATCCTTCCCCCCACCCACACACATGAATTCTTGCAACCCAATACAAAAACATATGGGAAGACTTAGAGAAAAATAACAACACTGAGTCAAAGATTTTCACATTCCCACTGAAAACATAAACAGATAAAATGTGTATAGTGCTGCTATTCCACTTTTACTGCTCTGGCTGCCTCCTGTTGCATTCTGAGATTTGCAGTTTAAAGAGAGGCATTTAGAATTCTCAACCAGAGAGCTCTTAGGTTTCACTGAACTACAAACCTCAGAATGCAACAGGAAGCAGCCAGAGAAGTAAAAGTGGAATAGCAGCACTGTAAGAGAGTTGTGTTGTAATGTGGTACGACAGTAAGAAAATTTATAGGGGTATCAATATTCAACAAAATTAAAAATACACCTCACTATGGCACCTTTATTTGGCAAACCAAAATATATTTTGTTATTTTTAACAGCATCTCTTCATTGGACAAGGATGTTAAAAATCATATGGGGGAAGCAAAAGACATAGGAGAGTATCACACCCAGCTTTTATTCCCGCACTAAGCACAGGATGTAAATGCACAGGGACAGATTCTATTGCATAGGCCCATCCCCAAGCAGTACTTATCCCAAACCTGATCCTCGCTTCTCCCAGACCTTTTAAAGAACAGGATTTTCCCATGCTTTAAAAGGTCTGGGAAAAGCCCGGTCCGGGTATGGGATGAGTACTGCCAGGGGACAGGGCTATGCAATAGAATCTGTTCCCATGCATTTACATCCCACACCTACCACAGAAATAATAAAAATAAAAAAAATAGTGTGATAATCTCCATAGTGTCAGTATTGAAGATCTGCTTGAGCTGTTCACTTAGATGTTGTTTAAGATAGTCTTAAGGGTGAGTCCATGCTGCTAGAAGCCACGGCCCTTATTAATCTTTAGGGAACTTGAAACAGAGGCAGTAAAAAAAAGCAATGCAATAACATTGTCCTTTTCTATTAGTCGAATCAGAATAATTCCCTTTGAGATCTGGGACTGTATGTGCCTTGTTCAAGCCAAAAGCCAATTTGCAGGCAGTATGCAGCTGATCGCTTAACAAGTTTCTATACTTTCGGGCATGGAACCTGAACTATTACAACCTGATAGTAACCTAGCCCTATCAGGTTGTAATAGTGTTCCCTGTGCATATCATTCTATTGTGCCCATACCCTGACAGAGAATGTTCTGGGTCCTTTAGAGAAATAGTTGGTTTAACAAGATTTTAATATCATAATCTACTGCCCACCTAGAGCCAGCAAAGAACCAGAAAGCTTATTTTGAGGGGGGAAACAAACTAGGGCACAATTTGTCACAGGGAACCGAAGTCCAACAACATCTGGAAGGCCACATGTTACACTTGCCTGTAATACATCATTAATTAAGATGGGGGGGGATGAAGCTCATAGATAACAGATAACCTGTCTGACCACCTTATCCAACAGCTAGAATATTACAGTTTGAAGAAAGACACAGATCATGATGTTTACCTGATGCTGCCCAGGATTGATGTTAATAGTTGCGTTTGTGATTTTGAATGAAATAGAAATGAAACGGGTAGTAGCCACAAAACTTTAAAATTTGTTTCACACCAAACCAGCCATTCCCACAAAAAAATGTTGAAGTTGGATTATCAATTTGCATGAAAATGTTTGGAATGTCATCCTGCATTCTGTATTAATGCATGCATAGTTAATAAACCTAAAACAAAAGGCAGTAAAATAATGTATAGCACAAATGTTTTTAATAAAAAAAATTAAGCAATCAAGTTAAAACACTATTTTAAAATAATCTAAAACATTCTAGCACACCCCATTAAAATAGACATAGGTGTAGTGGTTTGAATGTTGGACTTGGACTCCAGAGACTAGGGTTCAATTCCTCACTTTGCCTAGGAAACCCAGTGGGTGAACTTGGGTTAGTCACACATCCTTAGCCCCAGAAAACCCTGTGATAGGTTCACCTTGTCCCTGTTAACTGCTCTTGAATTGACCCCAACTCATGGCGACCCTGTGTATGAGACATCTCCATAACCCCCAATCCTCCCTTGCTCTGCTCAGGTCCTGCAGTTTCTGGCCTGTGACCTCCCTGATGGAATCCAGCCATCTGGCATGCAGTACTAGCTTCTATCTTTCCTAGCATTATTGTCTTTTCTAATGAATCATGCCTTCTCACGATATGGCCATAGTATGACAGCCTCAGTTACATCATCTTGGCTTCTAGGGAGATTTCAGGCTTGATCTGTTCTAGAATCTATTTGTTTGTCTTTTTGACAATCCACAGTATCCTTAGCACTTTTCTCCAGCATCCCATCTCAAATGAGTTGATTTTCTTTCTATCCGCTTTCTTCATTGTCCAGCTCTCGCATACATACATATTGATGAGGAATACAATCGCTTGGATGATTCTCACTTTAGCTTCAGAGTTATGTCTCTACACTTTAGGATCTTGTCTAGTTCTTTCATAGCTGCCCTTCCTATTCCTAGTCTTCTTCTGATTTCTTGACTGTAGTCCCCATTCTGATCAATGGTTGATCCAAGGTACAAGAAATTTTAACTATTTTGATTTCTTTATCATCTAGTTTGAATACATTTAGATCCTGATGTTGTCATTCTGTGCCTTCAAGTTGTTTTCAACTTATGGTGACCCTATCATAGGTTTTGTTCAGTGTGGGTTTGCCATGGCCTTCCTCTGAGGCTGAGAGTTCCCAAGGTCACCCAGTGGGTTTATATGGCTGAGTTTGGATTTGAACCCTGGTATCCAGAATCATGGTCCAACACTCAAACCACTATGCCACACTGGCTGTTTATGTAGATCCTCCATGGTCATTATTTTTATTTTCTTTATTTTCAGCAGTAAGCTTGCCTTTACACTTTCTTCTTTCATTTTCCTTAGTAATTGCTCCAAGTCTATGATGTTTCTGCTAGTATTATGGTGCCATCTGTTTATCTTAGATTGCTGATGTTCCTTCCTCCCATCTTCACTCCTCCTTCTAAGTCTAAACCTGCTCTTCTTATGATTTTATTTTATTTTATTTTGCATACAAGTTGAACAAATAGGGTGATAGAGTGCAGCCTTTTGCCAATTGGGAACCATTCTATTTCTTTCTCTATAATGTAGCCTCTTGTACTAAGTACAGATTTGTCAAATGTGGTAGCACTCCCATGTCTTTAAGAGTGTTGTATAAGAGTGTTGGTTGTTACCTTTAAAGCATCACAAGGCTTGGGTCCTCTTTTATAATCCACCTCAAACACTCGGGTGCTCTGGGAGACATTTACTTCAGTCATCCAGGACTGGGTTGGCAACTGCCATCCAGAGGATATTTTCTTCATCTCCCCTAGACTGTGGAACAACCTGCCAGAAGAGATTCAACAGCTGAATACTCTATCTGTGTTAAAGACCAATCTCTTTCAGTAGGCCTACCCAGGTGATTTTTAAATTATTAATTTTAAATTATTAATTTTAAAGAATGGTCTGGTTGCTTTAATATATACAGTATTGGTCTCATACGTTCTTTTAAACTGATGTTGTGTGATTTTTAATTGGGTTTGTGTTGTTTTTTTTAAACTAATGTTATGTGCCATATTTTAATCTTCTTGTTGTTCCTCATCTTGAGCCACACTTCTTGTTGTTAGCAGCAGCAGCAGAGGCAGTAGTAGTAGTAGTAGTAAGAAAGCAGAGATGAGACCAGGCTGGGAGATATTCTATAGTTGAAAAGCAGTCTAAGGCCCTGTCCCATGTCCCCACCAGCTATGCCTTTGATGTTGGCAAAACCAAGAGAAAGCTCTCTCCTGGGGTATGTCAGGATAATTAAAAAAAAAATACAGAAATCCAAAGTGGTTGTTCAGAGATATTTGAATTTGTTGAGAACCAGGTCCAGAATCTTAAGTTGTCTAGAATTCCAAAAGCTGAAAAATTCCAAAACCCAAATCTTTTTTCATGAGTGGCTGAGATAGTGATACCTTTGCTTTCTGATGGCTCAGTGTACACAACTTTTTTTCATGCATAAACTTATTTTAAAACATGGTATAAAATTACCTTCAAGCTAGGTGTATAAAGTGTATATGAATGGATTTTGTGTTTAGATTTGGGTCCCATCTTGAAGATATCTCATTATGGACATATATGCAGATACAGATATTCCAAAACAAAATTTAAAAATGTGAGATCGACCTCTCTGTTCCCAAGCATTTCAGATGAGGGAGACTCACTAGATCACCACACTACCCTCTTATAGTGCTACTATTCCAGTTTAACTGCCTTGGTTGCCTCCTGTTGCATTCTGGGTTTTGCAGTTTAGGGAGGGACATTTAGAATTCTCAGCCAGAAAGATCTCAGGTCTCACTGAACTACAAGCCCCAAAATGCAATAGGAGGCAGTCAGGGCAATTAAAGTGGAATAGCAGTAGTGCGATAATGTAGTCAATGTTTATGGTCTTTGTTTTGGTTGTGTTGAATAATACACCAAGTTAGTTGCCTCTCTAAGCAAAGGTGTTGATTTTATTGCATAATTTTATTGGTTTTTGTACAGCGCCATGTAAATAAAGCTAACAACAACAACAACAACAACAACAGAGGGACAAATCAATAAAAACTCTGTAATATAGCTATCTCATACACAAACAGACACACACCTGAATTTGATTGAAGTGTAATCAAAAGCTCTTTGACACAATACACTAATGGGAACTACGGTGGCATAACATTATGTCTTTCTTTTAATAGAATTCTTTGCTTGGTGTACTTGATGAGTAGGTTTGTACACAATCATTGTATTCTAAATCTTGTCAATTCACCTCTGTTGCTTGGGAGACTTCCAATTATATACTAGCCATGCTTCACTGCTGTATACAATTGTTTAAGAAGGAATTCAGGTCATTAGGGAATTTTACTTCTCTGCTGGTTTCTGGGTATTCAATTTAGGGAGAATGCAGACATGAATAAAAACAACTTCACTATATCAAATGGATGTTTATTCTCAGCAATGCAGGGGATTGTGGAGGGGTGATCCAAAAGAGTTGAAAGCGTGTGTGTGTGTGCCTTCAAGTCACCTGTCAACCTATAGTGACCCCATGAATTTCATAGGGTTTTCTTGGGCAAGGAATATTCTGAGATAGTTTTGCCAATTCTTTCCTGTGGAATGCAACCTACAGCACCTGGTATTTGTTAGTGGTATCCCATCCACATACTAATCAGGCATGACCCTGCTTAACTTTCAAGTTCAGATAGGTTCTTGTGTCTTCCACGTATTTAGGCCATCCAAGTTAAAAGTACTATTGGTTAAATGTTCTGTTGATTTAAGGTTAAAGGATCTGGAAGCCATTTGGCCACACGTTCTGGGGTGAGAGGCACTCTTGGAACTCACAGAGGATTAAGTTCACAGATAGATCCAGCCACTGATGGCTTCTGTTCTGAGCAGAAGATATGCCCCATCCTTCATTGTAAGATAAGGCATCTCCTTGCTCAGAGCACTAGGCTACAATGCATCCACCACTAGGCCTGGATCTATCACTGGTTATTGTTCATTCCAGTTTATCTTTATTATAGTCATAGACCAGCACAAACCAGTTATCAATAGTCATGTAATGACAGTGGCTAGGATGGGTATGTAGAGAGATCTTGTAGCACCTTTGAGACTAACTGCAAGAAAATGAAATGAACTGAAAGAAATAAGTTGGCAGCATGAGCTTTCGTAGATTTAAGTCAACTTCCTCAGATGCATTTGGCCTATGAAAGCCTATGTCTATGAAAGCTCATGCTGCCAACTTATTTCTTTCAGTTCATTTCAAAGGTGCTGCAAGATCTCTTTACATGCTGGTTCTACAGACTAAAATGGCTATATCTTTGAATTCTACTCGTGGCTAGGATGGTGTTCCTTTTACCAGCTTTGGCTGATAAATCAGAGCCATTTGCTACAGAAATCGGATTTTTACTCAGGACATTTCATTTCCAAATTAAAGAAGCATAATGAGGCTGCTTTCATGTCAGTTCAAAAACTTAAGTGGGATAAAAAATGTAGTCAGCTGAGGCATACAGATCAGAGCAGACATTTTCATCTATCTTCATCTGGTATCACTTTGTTTTTGGATTCAATTCATGGTGCTAATTTTGATGTCAGAACATAAGAAGGTCCCATTGGACAAGACCAAAGAACTGTCTAGTCCAGTATTTTGTTCACATATTGCTCACTAGGAAAATATGAGCACAACTGCACATCTTCAATCCTGTATCCTCCCATAAATGATAAGTAAAGGCATACTGCTTCTAGTACTTGAGGTGATGTACATCTGTTTTCACTAGTAGCCACTGATGGACCTAACCTCTGTGAATTGTCTAATTCCATTTTAAATCCACCCAAGTTGGTAGCTATGAGTATATCTTGTGGAGTCAAATCCACAGTTTAATTATTCACTGGCTGCATGCCAACATCCCCTTAATGTAACCCCCATGCAAAATAGTTACATCGTGCAACACATCTCAATGACTAGATACCATTGCAACTATGCAAAGTACAGGCTGTACAAATGAAATGCAAAGTATAGGAGGCACAACCCAACACATAATGAACAATGTGCAACTTGCAAAGACAAGGCACAGATGAACACACTGCCTGTGCACCCCTGTTTCTGATGCTATCAAAAGAATATTCCATTGCACAGTGGTGATTTCTTGACTCCTCAGGTGTAGCATGACTAATGTTTATAAATGTGTGGATAAATACTTGCTTTTATCTGTCTTTCAAAGATCTAAATAGCCTAGATCTGGCCATATAAACATGTTTGAAGATAGAGCTCACCAGCAGCCTTGATCTGTGTCCTCCTCTTCACTTGCAGTCCAGTAGATGGGCCCACGGGACATGACTTTTTATTCTGTGAAACTAACTGTATTCATTGTTGAAAAAAAATATGTCTGTCTCTGCAGCTGCTCACTTTTTGGCAAACAGTTAAGAGCAGGCTTATTTCAGTATGCTTTTAGGTAGCTTTCAGTGGATGGGTCCTGCTGCTCTTTATTTTAATTCACACCTGGTTTTAATTTATTTTTTATTACTATTAATCCTTTAGAGCACAACCTATTACCTAGCTTATGCTCAGGAAATTTAGTATAAGCCTACTTTTGCATTTACCTTAGAAATAGCAGCTGCATCTCAGTCTATGGTTTGTAGGCCAAGAGCAGTGATGACCACTAGGATTGCCCTTCCAGCACTTGAGGCACAGACTGAGATGATCTGTGACATTCTGCACAAAGGCAGAAATGTATTGCAAAAATTTATTATTTTGAGAAAACTACTAGTCATTCTAATCCCTGACATTCCCTGACATCCTCCATGAGGTACATGTGGAAGAGCCATTCACCAAGGGATGCTGAATGTGTGTAGACCAGGAACAAGGACAGGGGCATTATCCTGCCCTCACTTTGCACTCAGTGCCTGATACCAATTGTATAGAGCCAGCATAATCCTTAGGCAGATGCTGTGGACTCTTTCACACAGGAGGAATTTCTCCCAACTTCGAATGGAGCCAATGCGAATTCACGTGAATCCCCATTGAGTTCGGAAGGCGTTCGGAATGACTTCCCATTACCCGAAAATAACCCCCCTTGCCCGAAATTGCGTGAGAAGCTTTAATTCACAATAACGTGAAACCTATGATTGCATTCAGAGTGACTTCCCTTTTGCCTGAAATTGCGTGAGAAGCTCTAATTCACAATAACGTGGAACCCCATGATTGCGTTTGGATTGCCCTTGGATTATACTTCCAATTTCCCACGTCTGAAAGAGTTGTGTGAGATACATTGGCAGGTACTCAACATGAATCTCCTAGCTATTGCCCTGTGGTGCAGGAAAGAGCTACATGCACCCAACACCATTTACTGGACTCCCCAGATAGTCTGCTGTTTCCTTTCCTGTGAAGGGCCCTGTCCCATCTCCAGTGTTGAATCCAGACACCTAGTTTTGGTAGAATGGAGTAGGCATTATTTTGTCTTTAGCACTGGAGAAAGGCTATCTTGAGTCAGCCATAAAGTTGTCTAACAGTGGCTAAACAGGTGGATGTGTTGCTGCAGGGTAGCAAATGCACTCCTGGTTTTATTGCCACTCCTACTGCAGCTGCTCTGAGTTGTATGGGCCTTTTCTCTATGCTAAATGTATAAGAGTACCAGATTTGCTTTAAAACAAAAAGTGAATTTGTCAATTTCAGAGTGACAGTCTAATGGCTGGCCCTGGACATTTTTCAATGCCAGTACAAAATATGATGATGATGATGATGATGATGATGATGATGGTGATGATTGTCTCAGACACAACAGGGAAGTGGACACACTCATGTACACACTGCAGGTCAAGATGCATAGGAACTCTGAATAAATACGGCATTGTTGTATTTTCCTCACCTTCTCTCTTTTCCTCCCACTTTCTATAATAAAGTAATAGAACAATTTAATTCAAGCTTAATGTCCAAAAGGAAGTGTCTTTCATAGAATGTCCTTAATCATCCTGACATGGAGTAAAATTGAAAAATTTCTATGTGGCTGAAGAAAGAGATCTTATCCATTTACCAGAAATTCATAGAACAAAAAACTTCCTTTATCAAGACAGATTGGATTTGTATGTAGCTCTTGTTCATATAACAAAACAAAGTGGATTATTATCATCTTGGGTACAAAACCAATGTGCTGTTAAAGAACATTTGGCAAACTGACGTTTTATTATTTTTCTTTACAAAACTTATAAAGGCTATTGAGAATTTAAAGATGAGGTAGCTTGATATTAGCAGAAAATTTTAATATGATCTTAAAACCTGGGAAAGACAGATCAGAGACAGAGATTCTGCCACAGATATGCTCCTAAAACTCTTTATTTTAAGTGGGGTATGATAGATTTATTTTTATTTTATTTTTGCCAGTTCAGTCCCAAAGCAAGGTATTAAACTTTTTTTTATCATAACTCATACTCCAGGTTAGTTTGTATATTTGTATCATATATGTTCTTGAAAGGAATTACAGCTAAAGCTGAAAATTAAATCAAATTCAGATTGTGCTCTCATTTTTTAATGCTCTAAGAGGGAATGTTATAAGAAAGCACAAAATGTTATCTGGACTCATTTCTTTTTAAAGATGAGAATATGAATGCATGGATGGATGGACGGACAGATGGGGAGATATATCAGATAGATGTGAGGAAGTACATATACGTACACATTTGTTGCTGTTGTGCGCCTTCAAGTCCTTTCTGACTAAGGAGCTTATCCCATGGCTTATTGAATTGATTTACCTCAATCTGGTTTAAAGTTTAATTCAGGCACCATCCTACAGCCCGAGTCCATCCCTGCTTCCAGGAACACTCTGGCAGCCATTCTCTTAAGCCCAAAAGAGCTGCAATGAGCACTCTTGGAAGCGGGGATGTATCCAGGCTATATTTGAGTGGCAAATTTAGTGACAAAAACCTTCTGATAATATCAGGGTGTCACCTGAATTAAGCTTTATGCTTTAAGCCAGACAGAGGTAAATCGATTTAGTAAGCCATGGGATAAGCTCCTTATAGTGGCCCTACTGTGGGATTTTCTGGGACTGAGAGGGTGTGACTTGCTTAAGGTGTGGGTTTCCATTGCTGAGCTAGGAATTGCACCATGGTCTCCAGGGTTATAGTCCCACTCTCAAACTACTACACCACACTGGATATCACATACACATACATGAGGACTAATGAAGGAATCGTAAAACAATTAATAATGATCCACTTTCTGAGACAGGTTAAAAAGGGTAAAATTAGTAAAAGTTACTTGTAGCTGCCATTACCATCTCCATCTAGAAACACCTCCAAGATAAAGCATTACCAATAACAACATTGACACATTACCTACAGAAGAAACAGGGTAACAGTACTTTTGTTGAAAGCAATATACAGTAGTGATTGGTGGCATCAGTATCTTTTCCCAGGTAATGAATGAAGGGTAAAAATCCTTTTTTTGGGCACGTTGAGGGATTTGGTTTGGAATTTTAGGCCGTTATCGTATTGTTTGGTTTTCTTTTAATTAAACTAGCAAAGCTTAATGAACAACTCGACAAAAAAATTAAGATGTTACCTTTTTGAAATCTTAATGAGCAGTGATAAGGAAATATTTTAACTTTTTAAGCTTTGCTCCAATTGTGAATGTGGCCCTTCAGGAGGAATGCAACTAAATCTGGTTGGTTGAATGCCTCTTCCTGATCTATTGATTGATTTCCTTACTCAAAAGAGATCCATCTTGTCTGGATTAAGGATGTGTCCATCTCTCAAATTCTCTGTTTCCCACTTACATACCTGACCTATAACCAATTCCTGTAAATGGTGTGTGTGTTTTACAAGATGAAATCAATCCCATTTGGGGGAGCGTTATGTTTTTGTTTTGTTTTGTTTTGCAAGTTTACATATTTTTTCTGTGCATTCTTCTGAATTCTGTGCTTCACCTGTTCATATTGCTTCTATTGACTAAACCATCTTTAAATAGGGCTTTGTCCAAATTTTTCCATAATAATTTATTTCATGTAGCGTCTGCTGGGATTGTGTATTCCTGCATGGCAGGGGGTTGGAGTAGATGCCCTTGTGATCTCTTCCAGCTCTATGATTGTGTGATTCTTTTTGGCACAACCAAAGGAGGAATCACGAACCAACATGGCATAGTGGTTTGAGTCTGTGAACTACAACTCTGGAGACCAGGGTTCAATTCCCTGCTTGGCCACTGGGTGACCTTGGGCAAATCACGGTCTCTTAGCCTCAGGGGAAGGCAATGGCAAACCTCCTCTGAACAAATCTTGCCAAGAAAACCACATGCCATAAGTTGGAAATGACTTGAAGGTACACAACAACAACAACTAAAGGTGGAATCAGTATGAGGATTAAAAAATGTAAATGACATCTGGCCTCTGGAAATGCAAACTGGGTGACGTCTGGAGGGGGGACCATTACACCAGGTTGCTTCCATAATCCATGTCTGGATTAAACTTCACCTTCTAGATTCTCCACAAACTACCTCCAAACACATATTCAGTCCCATATGTACCACTGCTGGATTTGATTGGTTGGCTGGTTGGTTGGTTGGTTAGGAGGAAAGGGGGAACCATTTGGAACTCTGCTGCCAACAATGGCCACCCAATGATGACATTGAAGCCCATGTTCCAAATTATTTTCATGGCAATGTGGAATCGAAGGCTTTCATGTCCGTCATCCATGGTTTTTTGTGGAGCTTTCGGGCTATGTGGCCATGTTCTAGAAGAGTTCCTTTCTGACGTTTCACCAGCATCTGTGGCTGGCATCTTCAGAGAATGATAGCCTGGAAAAGGATTGGATATATATATATCCTGTGTGACCCTGGGAAGGAAGGAGTAATTTGCAAATGTATTGTTCTGTTGCTAATGGCAGTCCTCAGTGTGGGAGGATATGCAAACAAGGACTAATGTCTGCTAACTGGTGCTCATTGTCTGCTGGGAATCCCCTGGCCTTAGGCTGTTGCTCATATGCATATTTTCATGGCAGTTCCAGGAATAGGAAGTATATGTGTTATTACCTTAGACTGCTTCAAGTAATAACTAGGTAGAATAGGAAGCTGTGTATGTCCTACTATTGCTACCGTATTGTCCTTTCCTTGGGTAGAGCACACCACTGGCACTGTATCAGTTGCTGGCCTTCTCTAGCTCTCCTTACTATGTGTGAGCAAGCAGCTGAATGGCCTGCCATAGCCCTCAAGTAAGCACCCAAGAAGGCAGGTGAGCATGCAAATGCACCACCCAGCCCACTTCTGTGTCCCCCTCCATCCTCTTTGAGCCAATTGGAGAATCTTAAGGGGGTGCGGGCAGAACAGCAGACTGCAGGAGCAAATGAGGAGAGAACTGGAAATGGAGGAGAAAAAGTATCTTTTCTTAGCTTCAAGTCATCTGCTGCCCAAGGTCAAATAGACAACCAACACTTTTGTTTTCTAAGGGCAATTTCCTCTCCTATCAATATCATATGGTAATGGTTCTTAATTTTTGATCTGCCAGACATTTTGCACTTCAGTCCCCAGAATCCCTCATCCAATGGCATACAGTTTTAGCAGCTGAAATCCAAGACATTTTGAGAGTCAAAGGCTGAGAAATACTGGTTTAAGACATTCTTTACCAACTTGGTGGTTGCCATTTGCACTGGATAATTCTCAGCATCTTTGAGCAGCATGAACAATAAGTATATTGTGTCAGGGTACTCTGGGTTGTAGCCTAACACATTTGAAAGGCACCAGATTAGGAGAGACTGGTCTAAGGGCATCTTTCCTACTTTTACAGAAAGTTTTATGAAAGAGGTCTGTGTCTGTGTACATGTGTTCCAGTGTCCTGTTTTTCAGGCCATGCTGAAAACTTCAAAACACAGCCCTATATGTCCTATTCCTGTCATTCCAGGATTGATTCACTAAAAATTGAAAGCATTAAGAAGAATAAAGAAGGCTATAGCATTCACTTCAAAGATACTTTGTTCCTACATAGATATCGAGGCATTTCTCTGAGAACCAGTATGTATCATTATAACCCAAGTATCTTTCTGCTCAGGAAAAAACTTAACACCATAAAAATGAGCTCTCCCATTTATGCTTTTCCAGAATTCCGATTCTGTCAAATGGAGTGTGAACTCCTTTTGCCACATGCTGCATTTGAAAGTAGTCATCAGTGGCACTTACAGCACATTGTTGCATGTGTACTTCTTTTTTTGTGTGACATGAAAAGATATTTGGAATGCCTCTGCACTCCACATTCATGCTACACTCAATTGGCTCATGCCCTTTAACAAACCATATGCATGGCTGAGCTTTTTCATTGGTATGAAGTCTGATTCAAGACATTATAAAATCATTAACTGGAATTAGAGAGAGATAATTTGTTTTGTAGACTATTGTGCAATGCTAGGTTAAACAATGCGTTAATATACATAGTTCTAATTATTTCTTCAATTTCCAGGTGATTAAATGGGCAATCAAAGTTGAATTAAAATGGCACTATGGAATGTATATACTTAGGGGCTGAGAGTCATATAAAATTCATTAGGCTAAAATGAAGATATTAAGTAAAAACACATATTCTGTTCTTTTTTTAAAAAAAGTTAAAACATAATTTTTTGGGTTAAAGGAAATATTTTCAATTCCAGTTTTGATTCTGGGGGGCAAAAAGGGAGCTGACATTTTCATTTATGCATTCCCTATAAATGCAATCAGGAATTCTGCAAAGAATGCACTAAGCAAAAGCAATGTCATGGTGCAGTGGAGTTTTTGGGAACCTGGTACCCTTCAGATGTGTTACCCATCATTCCTGAAAACTAGTAGAGTCTTATGGTAGCTGTAACCCTAAACACAAGGAGGGCCACATGATGGGTAAAGCTAGTAGTCAAAAATATGTTGGATTGACACTGGGGAAATTTGGGTTTACATTTTGCTGAATGATGAAATTCATTAAATGATAACATCTCAGTCTCTTTCTCACTAGTGTGTCTGTCACACCGTCTATTTCTGGATACAGTTCAATTCAAAATTGCCAGTTATGACCAATAAAGTCTATATGGCTTAAGTACAGACTATCTGACATGCTATCTCCCATGTGAACCTGCCTTTGCCTGAGATTTCACGAGAGGCCCTTCTCTCAAGCCTGATCTACAGTGCAGAAATATTACAATCTGATATCCCTTTAACTTTCATAATTCCACTCTATGGGATCCTGAGATTTGTAGTTTGTTGTGGCACCAGAGCTCTTTGACAGAGAAGGCTAAATATCAAATCACAAAACTACAAATTCCAGAATTCCATAGTATTGAACCATGTCAAACTGCATTATTTCTGCAGCGCAGATGAGGCCTCAGTCTCACCGCCTTCCTGGATACATCTGCTGGGGACACACAATTGGTCTTTCTCTGTAGCTTCCCTTGGTTGCTGGAACCTCCTTCCAAGAGAATCCAGAATGTTCCTTGCTGTTCTCTCATTGCTGGGTGAAGACTTATCATTATTATTATTCTGGCAGCTTTTTAGAATTAAAGCTTTTTAAGGGAAGTGCTTTTAGCAGCATGATGTACTGTTTTAATAGTACTGCTTTTTAACTGCTTTCTATCATTTTTAAGTGTGTGCCTTAAATTATTTTACTGTTGTTAATAGTTTAATTATATTTTAATGTTGATCTTTTCTGTGGCTGGAATTCACTAAGGCAATTACGAATGTGTAACCTATTGTTATACATTTTAATTTGTAAGCCACCTTGACCCCCATTTTTGAGGATATACATTGTATACATAAGGATGATGACAACAACAGTAGGGGGATGGCATATCCTAACTTGAGTTGTTGGGGGGGGGGGGGAGTAAGGATAAAATGCAACCAATTAGCAAATACTTGAATAAAGGAACATCACAGAAGCAACATGTTATAGGTAATGAATTTACTTCTAATGAGATCTGGGAGGGGGAGGTTTAACAAGAGTATAATAATGTTCCCTGTGACATCATAACATTGTCACTTTTGTGCAAGGAGTAATTTCCCCATAAGAGTAGCCATTATATGGGGGAAAGTAGCATCCCTACTCCTAGTGTCACCCAGTGTGGAGGTGGGGCTCTGGGAGTGGGGCTTCTGGGGCAAAATGCTCAGCCTCCCTTGGGCCACCTTGGGCCTCTCCTCATGAGAAGAATGATGGGACAGCATGCGGGTAGTGTGCTCATCTTCCTTCGTACTGCCTCATCCCTCTTCTCATGAGGAGAAGGATGGCATGGCATGGCATAGTATGGCATGGCATGGCATGGCATAGCATGGTGGGGAGTGCACTCAGTCCCCCTTGGAGCCATCTCATCCACTTCCTCATGAGGAGAAGTATGGGATGACAGGGGGGAGACCTGATCAGAAGTCCTCCCTCTTTTGAGGTGTCACCCAGTGCAGACCTCCTAATGATGCCCAGTGCAGACCTCCTAATGATGGGCAACCTTTTGAGCTTGGTGTGTCAAACTTCGCCAAAAAACTGAGCATAACTTGGGTGGTGTGTCACTGAGGAAAAAACATTATTTTGTGATATTTATAGTTTAAATCGCTTATTTTTATAGTTTATATATTTATAGTTTAAATCACTTATCTCAGTAATGATAGATTAGAAATCCATGACACCCCAGAACAGTAGATAATGGTTGCTGTGGTTATGTGTTATTTGGTTACTGGTAATAGCAGGGCCCCCAGAGATGCCAGAGGTCTGTAGGCCAAAACAACAGAAGTCCGTCACAGAGCATCTAGTTCCTGGACTTCCGGTTAAGCCCTCAGTTCTGCCGGCAGAGCAGGGAGCAGCGGAACGCAGCACGGCCAAGTGCAGTAGCCGAGGATGAAACATTATTCATCCTCGGCTACTGCACTTGGCCACGCAGTAGTCGAGGATGAAACATCCTTCTCGGCATGCAGCTGCATCATTTCTGTCTTCAGAAATGGCTACGTGTGTCAGTGCTGACACGCGTGTCATAGGTTCGTCATCAGGGCACTAGGTAGTGGTGTCCCTATCACTGGTGTGTCTTGGTGCAGGGCGGTGGTGGTGGCAGCAGTGAAAGGCCTCACCCGCTTTTTCCTCCCTTTATCTTACCTGCTCATCTTCTGCCAATGGATCAGCCTGTGGGTGAGCTCAGGAGCCACTTCAGATCACCCGTCAATTTACAGTAAACCCAGGAATTTCACAGAATTTTCTTTGGCAAGGAACACTTAGTGTTGATTGCCATTACCTTCCTCTGAAATACAGTCTACATGGCATACTTTGGCAGTCTCCCTTCCATGTACTAAACATGTCTGATGCTGCTGAGCCTCCAAACAGTTTTTACTAGAGAGTAACATGATGCAATTCTTAACAGAAGTGTCACTAGTTTCTACAAGTTACCCTTCCCAAAGGCACTAATTTACTTATCTTTCATTACATCCTCTTCCTGGAGAAATGCATCATGTTGTTCACTGGTGCTGAGTCAGGAGAGATGACGAAATGTCTTTCAAGCCATCCCTGAAGCACAGATAGGGATCAGCAGGGCTGTGAGCAAAATGGGACCCTTGTTTTAAGTTTAAAAAAAACAAAAACAAAACAAAAACAAAAAAACAGAGGATGTATGCATCTCGTTCTTTTATCTCAAATGATCAAACTCCCTCGTCCACCAACATAACATATAATGTTACAAGTAGTGTGTATTTTCTTTCTTTTTAAAAAAGGCAACAACATTTATAAGTACTGGGTAAGCATTTTATCAAGTAACATATCAAATTAATTTTCTAAAGTAGTATTCTGTGTTAAGGCTTGACAGAACTACTACTGATTGCTGAGAAAGCATGTTCAGGCTTTGGTCAACCATATCTGATATTTTATTAGAAATAAAGAGTGCACTGAAATTACCCCCCGTTGATCCCAAAGAGCATATGCCTAAATATAGCAATGGCCTTTTTATTTCTTTTTCCTGCCCTCTCAATTTTTTTTAAAAAGCTTTATAAAATATTTGCCAGCTTGTGAATGAAATTGCATGACCTTGTGCACACTTGCGTAAAACTAAATGCCACTGAACTCAGTAAGTTTTATTTCTGGGGAAACATTCTGAGGATTGTACTGTGAATGTCATTGTTTTCTAAATGCTTCTGAGATATCACTGACTGATTTTTTTTCCCCACTTACCACAGGGGAAAGAACTAGTTTATCGAGTTCATATTAATAACCTCTGTCTGAGATTGTTCAGTGGAGTTTTGCCAGAATTGTGCCCTTTGCAGGATTAGATAGAAAAGAATGACACCAAAAATAGCTTTTGGAATTCCTTGCTTCCTTCCAAAGATGGCCTTTCAAAGGAGCTGATATGTTCTAGTGGCCATTCTGTGTAATAAGCTTTAATACATCCCCGTTTTGTGGCCAGAGCAGATATAATGCTGCCAGAGTAATTGCTTGCAAAAGCCAACTAGGCCCTGATTTGAACAAAACCTTGGCCTTTTTTAGCATTCCTTTCAAAAAGATAAGATGAGAAGATAAAACATTTGCTGGTTCTTCTGTCTGCAGTCCTCCTTCAACAGAATGAGGAGACAGGGGATTTATGTATATGCTTGAAACTGCCTGACACAGAGTAAGGCAAGGGCCAAAGGCAACTGTCTAACCCAAGTCTTGCAGCCAAAAGAGGAAGCGGTAGATAGACATTATAGAGAGAGCAAAGGTGCCAAAAGCTTTTACACCATGATGGAGCAAAGCCTTTCCAGATTTTTCTTCCTTTCCCTCTCCTCTCCAAAATTGCTAGATAATATGTTGTGGATTGCACCATGATCTTAAACGTGGGGAGAAAAAGAGAGAAAACACTGGAGGAGGAGGAGGATGGGGGAGAGGCATACCTAGTAAACTGAAAGCAGATCCCACTAATCTGCATTATTTTTGTAGGAAATGCACCTGCATCAGACTACAAAACACCGCTCACATTGATGGAAAAAATGCACCTGCCACTTTATTGTGCCACCACGTTGAACAAAGACATAGATCCTGATGGGTCCACATAAAGTTTACACAGATTTTTACCATCTCCTGTCAAGTTACACATGAAAATGATGATTACTGAAAAGTGGAGAATCCCTCATTTTTGTTTCATTCTAGCCAGGTGAGAGGCCTCTCTTAGGGGCTGTGCAGACCGCCCTAAAGGGGAGGTCTCCAGCCGCCCCTTTTACAGCCAGGTCAGGACTGCGGCAACCACACACCACAGTCCCGATCTGACCTTTCCAGGGTGTGAAAAGAAGCTGCAAAAAGTGGCTCCTTTTTGCACCCTGGAAAGGGTGTGATAGATGTGGCACCGTGGCTTTACGGCACTCCTTCAGTGCTGCATCGTGTGGATGCAGCCCCAGAGGAGCACCATGATGTAGCATATCATGAGGTGTGGCACGTTGCTGCCCTAGATGCGGAGGCAGGGCATGCTTTGTGTAGACACTACACCCCGACTCCATTCCCAACCTGGCCCAAACTGCTGGTCTGCACAGGCCCTTAGTAATGTAAATCCAAGCCAATCTGTTTTCTTATTCATTGGATTACAAATTTCATTTGGGGACTCTCTTCCAAGCCATGTAGGTTCTCATTTGGTGCTTCCAAATACCATGCTGTTCTTTTTTAATGAGTCCTAAATTCACATTAATCCAATTCAGTGATGATTTTCTGTTAAATTCAGTTTCTCTTACCCCAGTGCATGAGACCACCAATTCAGTTTAAAGCTCTTTTCAGACTGGATTGATGTGAACCCAACCTGTTCCAATATAGAAGCTGGATCAAGACAAAGATTGAGAATTCTGGATCATCAGTCCTTTTCTGTTGACTTGCACTGGAAAACCAAAGATGACAATAAAAAATAATAATAAAAATAAAAATCATATATCCATATAAAATTCAGAAGTATAGTAAATGCTAAAGGACAGCTTAATCCAAACCAATTTCAGATAGTAAACTCTAGTGGTTTTCAGTACTAGCACCTGTAAATGTCAGTGCTTTAAAAAAAAACATCAAAACTGTTGTTGATTGTTCAGTTTAGACAATTCATTTTACATTGCTTTTGAGCTGGTATTGTCCCTCTTGAAGAGTGTCAGTCAGCTAAGTGTGCTAAACTTTAACTAAGACATATGCTATAATGAGGATCATTATGATACTATACTTGAAAAAGAGGATTTGTTATTGTGTGTCTTGAAGTCATTTCCAATCTATGGTGACCTAACTGCAAGCCTGTCATGTGTTTTTCTGAGGATGAGAGAATGTGACTTGCCCAGTGTCACCAGCGGGTTGTCAGGGCCGAGCAGCAATTTAAACCCTGGTTTCTAGAGTCATAGGCCAACACTTGAATCACTATACCACACTGGCCTCAATTGAATAATGTTGCATATGGATTTATGATGATGCAGCCAGACTGAAGATCTGGATGAAGCTTTCCTAGAACAAATGACCAAACATTTTAAATATATATATATATATATATATATACACACATACACATACATACACACACATATGGTATTAAGGGACACTTCAACCACCCTGATATTTGTTGGAAGTCAAATTCAGCCTAGGACTCATGGTCTAACAAACTCTTCACTAGCCTTACAGACAATTTCATTGTAGAGGAGGTAACAAGGAGATCAGCTATTCTGAATTTGATCCTAAAGAACAGAGATAAACTGGTCAGTGGAGTAGAAGCAGTGGGATCCTTGGTTGGGAATGATCATCTCTTCTTGGAGTTTGTTATACAGAGGAAATGGCAAGCCAAATGTAATCAGACATACACTCTGGACTTCAAGAAAACTGCTTTCAGTAGCCTTAGGAAAATATTCCGTCAGCTCCCATGGTCAGAAATGCTCGAAAACGATGGAGCACAAGATGCATGGGAGTTTCTTAAAGGCAAGATAGTGTAAGTGCACTTGCAAACAATTTCAATGAGAAATCTAAAGAAACCAGGGTGCGTGTACAAAAACTCGAGATGAGATCAGTTATGAAAGCAGCATGTATAAGAGATGGAAGAGTGAAATCATTGAAGAGGAAGACAAACATGTAGCCAGTATTTGTGGGAAGAAAGATAAGCTAATACTCAGAATTTGCTCACACTTGCTAGAGAGGTTAAAAATAATAAAAATAGGTAAGGGGGTGATTGTGTTCAAAGCAAGATGAAGAACAAGGAAATGGAACGGTTGCTGTATAGTGAAAATGGTAAAATGTTGACAGAGAGACAGAAGGCCAGACTGTCCAATACCTTCTTTGCCTTGTCTTCTTCCAAAAGGAAAACAGTGCTGTAGTTGGTGAAAATAGAATAAATCATGCAGTAAAAGCACTATAGCCCTAAACAGATAAAGAGTTAACAATGAAATATCAATCAACTCTATATAAACTCAGGTCTTCAGGGCTGGATTAACTGCATTCATGAATACTAAATGAACTTGCAGATGTGATTTTGGAGCAACTGCCAATTATCTTTGAAAATTCTTGGAAAACATGAGAGATTCCAGCAGTTTGGATGTTTGATAAATGTTACCCCCATCTTCAAAGAAAGCAAAATTGTAAATATTCTGGGGCATATACGTGTATCCGCTATTCTAAGACGTGTATGTCTGTTTGGAACACAACAACTCCTTGCTGATTTGTTCGTGATCAGCCAGTTTAAAGAAGAAGTGATACTTTTATTTTGAATTTTGGATGCAATATTTGATTTTGATTTGTTCTCAAGCCAATATAGCTGCCTGTTATTGTTTCTGGTCTGATTTACAGCACACTCCTTCACACACACACACACACACATTAAGAACTCAGTTACATACAAAATCATAACCCTATTCTAATTTAAAAATAGTCCTAAAATAAACAAAGCTACTCCCCATCCACCCAGTTTTCCTCCTTCCCTGGCCCCATAAAACTATATCTATTACACTCCAGATATAATCAGCATAAATTCAAGTTAAAACAGTGACACAAACTAAAATTGACTGCCCACTTTCAAGCTTAGAAAAGTTTACACTCAATATCTTAAATTTCACAGTAATGCTAACTCATTTTTTCACTTCCAGTCAAAAAATCTAAACATAATTGTGTCACTCCTCAAAGTGTACAACTGAAATCTTCAATTGTTAATTCTTTGTAGAAGTCAAAAATAGTCCCCAGTCTTTAAAAAAAACCAATGATTTTTCTTTAATGAACTTTGCCATCTTGTCCATCTCAGCCAACTAAAATACTTTAATAATCCAATCTTCTTGTTTACAGCACACTCCTAAACATGCACCACAATTCAAAAAGGATGTGGAGAAACTGGAGCGGGTCCAAAGGAGGGCAACTAAGATGGTGAAGGGTCTGGAAACCAGGCCCTATGAGGAACGACTTAAAGAGCTGGGGATGTTTAGCCTGGAGGAGAGAAGGTTAAGAGGTGATATGATAGCCCTGTTCAAATATTTGAAGGGATGTCATATTGAAGAGGGAGCAAGCTTGTTTTCTGCTGCTGCAGAGACTAGAACGCGGAACAATGGATGCAAGCTGCAGGAAAAGAGATTCCACCTCAACATTAGGAGGAACTTCCTGACAGTAAGGGCTGTTCGACAGTGGAACACACTCCCTCGGAGTGTAGTGGAGTCTCCTTCCTTAGGGGTCTTTAAGCAGAGGCTGGATGGCCATCTGTCAGGGATGCTTTGACTTGGAGTTCCTGCATGGCAGGGGGTTGGACTGGATGGCCCTTGTGGTCTCTTCCAACTCTATGATTCTATGATTCTATGATTCTATGCGTCCCCAATAGAAAATTGCATTTAATTCAGTAGGGATCACTCCTGAAGTAAGTGAGTATAGGATAACAGAAGGACTGGGCACATTTGTTAGTTCCAGGGACCAGAAAGATTGCCAAAAATCCTCAATTCAAAATAACATTGGAAGGGCTCTGAAGTCCACATTTTGTTGTTTTTAAAAAAGCTTTCTTAGGCTGCATCCACTCTGCAGAAATAATCCAGTTTGACACCATTTTAACTGTGATGACCCAATGTTATAGGTTTCTGGGAATTGTAGTTTTAAAAGATATATAGCCTTCTCTGTCAGAGAGCTCTAGTGCCACAACAAACTACAAATCCCAGGTTTCCGCAGCATTGAGCCATGGCAATTAAAGTGGTATCTAACTTGATTATTTTTGCAATGTGGATTCAGCCATAGTGTTAAAAGGTACTTTCAGGAAGGCCATAAAACCCAGTCAAAAGGTGAGACACTACTTCGGGAAAGGCAGTTAACCCCTTTCTTCCACAAAGTGGTCTGGGGGAGTTGAGGCCACAAATAATAATAAAAGCCTGCAAAGGTCCACATATAGCCCTAGACTTACACTCTGCCCACCCTTGGATTGCAGTCTTACTGAAAATCACAGCCTCTTTTATTGCATAGATATTCATCCACAAGCTTGCTCCATAAAAATCTGACCCCTAGCCAATAAGAATTTGGCAGATCTGTCTGCCAGGTCAAAGCAAATAGCTGCTGGGTGCAGCCTTTTTGATTTTTCAACACGAGTAAGGTGGACTGAGAAGTTATAGCAATATTCTAAAATGGCAGGCGGGTAAGATATAGAAATTAATTCCTTTGGGAGTTGTCAAAGAGAAGGCGTGCAGTCTGGCGCTTGGCTTGTTTCATTTCTCTGGCAGCACATGACAAAACACCTCTGCAGCTGACTCGTATGAAATCATTACCCCTCTATCGATTGAGTAATGCGATGAAAAGGGCAAGGGAAGCCACTGCCGGGAGAATAGTCTCCAATGTGTTTCTCTGGCAAAACTGCAGAAAGAATGGAATGCACTGGTGAAGTATAACGTTGCAGTGGTGTGCAGAAAAAGTGGTATGCGGGAGGCTGTTTTGTCTTTCAGAGAGTGTAAAGGAGTAGACTATTTCTGACTGTGCAAATCAAATGCAAGTATTTGTGATCAAATTAATAGCTGAAATGGAATTTATACTCCTAGGAAGCTGACCTCTCTATTTCCTTTCATAGAATGAAATTCTGTAAACGTCTATTTGTTCCTGTTCAGACCTATATAAATCTATTCAGCACTGGCCCAACCATTAAGCAGAATGAGGCAGCAGCCTCAGGCAATAGGTGCTAGAAAATGGCCATGCCAGCCTCCTTAGTATTCTTCCTCGTTGCACTCCACGGTCCTGTCCTGGAGACTCTAAAGTACCTTACTGCTTTAGATGTGCCAGTTTGCCAGTACTGAAGTCAAAGCTTGAAACTTAGCAAGTACAGGTAATCCAGGCCTTATCTGCACTGGCTGAAAGTCTGGGGACAATGAGGAGCATTATACACTGAAACTGGCCCCAGACCAGCTACGGCACCAGGTTGCACCTGGTGTGGTGGCATAGCATTTTTCAGACAGGACAGCTGGGCCAATGCTGCATGAGCATGGCTGCCCCATCCCTTGTCCCCAAAGCCATAGTCACTACTGTCATACCTGCAGGAGCCCCATGGAAAGACTGCCCTGTGTGCCTCCACTTCTCCAGAGAGTGGCCTTGTCCACATGATCAATGAGAGAGGACAGAGAGCCACTCCACTCATATGGCAAAATTATTTCATCATTCTAATGAGTAATAGTTTCTAGTCACTATCAAAGTTACTTTCAAAGGGCATTTGGGGGGTATTTTGACAGGGATGTTTCAAGCTTGACACCCTTCTCTTTTTAATCTTAAGGGTTTTCTTTTCTTTTCTTTTTTGGTCAAAAAAGAAATAGAAATTAATGGGGAAAGTAATAAGCAGAGTAACAAATAATGCAACACGTTACTTGTTTTCCACTATAATAATGGCCACTGGCAACAGGCTACATTTAAAAGAGTAATGAATAATGGAATGAATTAATTTTAAAAAGTAACTTTCCATCTCTGGTTAAAGTAAGGTTCAATTATCAGTCAAATTGGCTTTTGGAACATAGCACTGAGAGAAGTACTATTTTGGTCTCCAGTAGCAAAATAATATCAGCTGGCCCTGCAACTCTGATATGTTTCATTCTAGGGGACATGTGTACAGTAATTCAACCTGGGCTGCCACCTAAGGGTGGCAAAGTTGGGCATTTCTTTGGACCCCGATACCAGAGAGGGGCCCATGCCCTAATGATGCTATCATAAAGATCAGATGTAGCCTCAGTTTCCATACCTCACATCTTCTACGTCATGAGTGAGTAGAATGTAATCAGGGTTCCAGGCAGCTTACAGTAAAAATAATCTGATACATAATAAAGCAACAGTACTCAATAACCCTAAATTCTACTCCCCCCAAAAAAAAAAAAAACAATTAAATCATGTATACATTAAAAATACATTAAAATCAACAAAATGGAGGATGGGGTGTGGACTAGTCAGTGAGATGGGCTGGACCATGGTTGATGATTGATTCAGTTCAGTGGGTGGCTGATATAATAGAATCATAGAATCATAGAGTTGGGAAGAGACCACAAGGGCCGTCCAGTCCAACCCCCCTGCCATGCAGGAAATCTCAATCAAAGCATACCCGACAGATGGCCATCCAGCCTCTGTTTAAAGACCTCCGAAGAGGAAGACTCTGAGGGAGTGTGTTCCACTGTCAAACATTGTTCCACTATCGAAGCTTGCTCCCTCCTCAATATGGCATCCATTCATACATTGAAATTGTTATTATAGCTGTCTCTCCCAAAAGGCATCACTCCATGTATCTGATGATCCACAAAAGCATGGACTAGAAATTACTTTTTCTCAATCAGTCTGAAAGATACTATGGCCCATTTTAGATGGGCACTTTGTGGTGTCTTAAGGGTTAGGGAGGGCGTCTTTAGGGTTAGGGAGGGCATAGCTTTTACACCCTCCCTAAGCCTAAAGTGTATGGACGCTGCCATTTAAAGATGGTGGCGTCTATATGGAGGCGTCGCAAAGGCGTCATCACGTGCGCAGCGTTTTGACACGCTGCGCACGTTGTGATGCTTTTGCAGCTCAGGAGGGCACCAATCGCGCCCTTCCCGCGCCACAAAAAAAGAGCTCCAACGCGGAGCTCTTTTTTGCGGCGGGTCTTTGCCGCGGCCTTTAAATGGCCGTGGCAAAGACCCAGGGAGAAAGGGGCCGTGGCAGCAGCCCCTTTCCCCCTTCAGCCCCGCCGAGGGAACCGGGGTGCAGCGGGCGCCCAGAGCACCTGCTGCACCCCGCTTGGAGGCTGCAGGGAACCGGCAGTTTGCCGGTTCCCCGCGGCCTCCAAAAGCGGCGGGATGAGGCCTGTAGGGCTGCCCGTGCGGCAGCCTAGGCCTCATCTCGCCGCTAGAAGGGGCGAATATGGACCGCCCCTTTTGGGCGGTCTAAAAAGCCCCTATGGTATTCTTTTATATTCTAAAAGAGACTGGCACAGTTATATCTTTGAAAGTCACTACTGTGCACTTGTCAAGGATGTTCCTCTCTGCACAGGAAAGCCCTGTGTTATGTATATCGGGTTATAGCCTGTACATTAGAGCCTGCACTCAAAGCTCATATGCATGTGATAAGATCACCAACTTTCCTGTTGTTTGCTCAGATGCAACAGAGGAGTGGGAAGGAGGAAGGAAATACAGTCCTTTCTGACTTCCCACAACATTTTATAACTTTATGTTTTGTAGTAGCAACTTGTGTCTCTCATATTATTGGGTGGTGAATTTCATAGTAGTGGCTGGTGTCTCCCATATCATTGGATGGTGAATTTCATAGTAGCAACTGGTGTCTCCTGTGTCATTGGGTGGTGAATTTTGTAGTGGTAACTGGTGCCTCCCATGCCATTCAGTTGTGAATTTTATATATTTTTATTTTTATTTAGAGTATTTATATCCCATTTTTCAGACACAGAGGCTCTCAGAGCAGCTAGTGGGGACTTGAGTCTCCTATGCCATTGGGTGGTGAATTTTGTAATGGCAGCAGGTGTCTCCCATTGTTTTTGGGTCATGAATTTTGTAGTGGTGGCTGGTGTCTCCGATGTCACTGGGTGGTGAATTTGCTCCAGGTATTAGCTTGAACTTTAAAGGTGCCATCAATCCACTGAACCTATTTGAGGGAAAATGTTCAGCACATTGGACAGATCCTTCAGATGCACTGCCCTCTGAAATGGAGACACCAGCTGCCACTGCTGTTTTTGCTTAAAAATTGTGGCCTTGCATGATCTTTTGATCAAAGCCAAGCAGCTGTGAAAGCTAGAGGCAATGTGAATTTATTTTAAACCTTCCAGCCACCTAGCAATTAAAGGTATGAGATTTCCTCTTCATCTACAATGCCAGGAGACGATTCCTGAGGAGGTAATTCTATAGCACTGCACAGTGTGTATGTGTTTTTTCCTCCCTTCAATTATCCTGTAGCAATTAAGCCTTGATTGACTACAGTTAATCTTTAACTAGAAACCTAGATTTAGGCTGAAATCTTAAAAAGCCACTTAACCAGGGCATAAATCCAGCTGAAGACAAAAAGGGCTTTGGGGTAGACATGAATAGGCTTGCTCTATAAAAGAATAATCCAAAGCTTCTCCAAATGTAAGCTTCTCTAAATTCATTAGGGCTTACTCCCAAGTGAAGATGGCTTCAAATGCTAGCTGAAACTAATTTGGGAGTTCTAAAATCTGTAGATTTGCCTACATTAAGAAAGGCAACAATGCAAAGATACGAAGAAGAAAATTTAGCTTTCAAATGAAAGCATACATTTAACTTTCAGGTGATGTTCACTGCAAGCCTGAAGTATCACTTGTAATCAATATTTTATTTAGTGGTAGCCCATGTGACAATGATGAAATGAAGCTCTGTATCACATAAGCTGCTCTACCTGTTGAGAGCTGCATGTTGAGCACAAGAGGGATGGTTCCTCTTGCCTACAGGAAAAGAGGGTAGGTTATCTCAAGTAACAGTGTTGCTGGAGATGGAGCTGTTTATTCTAAGCAGCATGTCCAACACCTCAGAATTAGCTGGGTGCCTTCAGGTGCACTGAGCATGGACAGTGCCCAAAAAATAATAATGTGCTTTCAAGTCACCTGTCAATTTATAGTGATCCCATGAATGTCATACGGTTTACATAGGGCAGGAGTATACAGAGATAGTTTTCCATTGCCTTTCTCTGAATGTAGCCAACAATGTTGGGTATTCTCTGCCAGTATCCCTTCTAAGTACTCACCAGATCTGGCCCTGCTGAGCTTCTGAGAGGAGACCAGATCTGGTGTCTCTGGGTGTTTAGATTGATGGTGTCTCATCACTTGTATCAAAATCAGATTCATCTTCCAATCTGGTCAACTTCTGCATGTGAAAATGTGAGAGGGGGGGATATTCTGTCAATAATCCCAGGCTGCTAAAAGTCTTGGGCTAGCCCTGATGCAAATCTCTGGCCAAGGGAAGCATGCTGAACTACCGCTATACACACTATGGTTCCAAACAGTTGAGACCCCCAGTTAAGTAAGAGGGTTCATCCAGTTCTGAGGAATATTTATCGCTAGTTTTGCCAAGCTGGAGAATTATGGAGAAAAGAATTATTTGTTTTACTTATAGAAATATAACAGCCTTAACCGAGACAGTGCACAACATCTTGTTATAATAAAACCACAGTAAAAATAGCTATTGGCAACATTGACATGAAGTCAGTACACATTAAAACCTGACAAAACAAGAATATCTTGACTGTCCATCTAAAAACCATATAGGAAGTAAACCTGTCTAAGGAGGCAGTCCCACAACCAGGGCAATGCCACCAAATAGATTTTATTTTGTGTTAGCACTAGATTCATTTTCTCTTGGAGACAAAAGACAAGGCTCCTTAGTCAGAAGCTGAACAGTCCTTAGGCCAATCCAGTTGCTGGTTCTTAAGGTGGGCTAGAGAGTCCAGGCCAGGAGACATTAATTAAGCCCATATTCATAGCTAAGTAGCCAATCTTGGGTATCATCAAAAATAAAGTACTGAAAATGTTCAACACACACAAAAAAAGGAATCAGATGCTTTCAGTATTTTCCATATCCTATACTAGCCACAGTTTTGATATACTTTTCAAGGGCAACCCCACATAGAGTGAATTTCAGTATGTCAACCTCTAAGATTGCCAGATCATCAGTATTCTATTCCGTAGGTTTTCAGAGCCAAAACTGGACACAAAGGGCATGTCCTCGTGATGACGTAGGGGTGACTATGGGCTTGTCTACAGCTGCCAGAATACTCCAGACTGCTTTAATAGTATTCTAGTCCTGGAATTTCCCCATATTGCCCCGTTACCTCTGCACTCCATAGCAACAGCACACAGCTGTCTCTACACATGTCCTACTCTTCCACTTGGGGCCACCATCACTGCCTTAAGGTTGGAAACAAGGTTGCCCAGTTTTGAGCAACCTATGCCATTGGTAGTGGCAGTGGGCAGCACAGCAGAATGCATGTCTATATATCTGCCTAGCATCACCATGGGCTGCTCCAGATTTTCTAGTAAAATCTGGAGCAAAGGGTGGTTTTTCTTACACCAGTTTAGCCAAGGACAGAGTGGATTTGGTGTGAAACTGACCTTCCCTCATGAAGATAATCCACAATCAAATTGGGGCTTTGAACCTGCATGATGTAGACAATTCATGATGAGGGCAGGAGAAAACCATTGTAAAGTACTTGGTAAGTGCAAAGCCAGGACAGACAAGTTTTAAGAGACACGCTGGAATTACGTCTGGGTCATGTGATTGTGTAAATGGGCATGATGTGTACCATCTAAATAAGGAAGCCCAGAATTTCAGAAAAAGCCAGTTAACTAAGTAATATTGCAACCTGAAGCCAGGAGAAACACCAGCATTGTTTGACAGCTGGGCAGTTGTGAAATGGGGCTACTCTTGCCAGGGCTTGCATCCTACATAGCCTTGCTTGCAGCCCATTTACATATAGTTAATTTTTTCTAGGACCTACACTGTTGGGAGTTTTTCACCAGTTTTTCAAGGCTGTTGCTTTAAGGGTTAGTACCCCAAGTAAGACCATGAGTTGCAACACTGACATTTCATTCCCTGCCTGACTCAGAATGGCATGAATGGCCCAAGTGCATGTACCCAAATGGCATTTTCCTCCCTGGGCCCCTGCCTTGTGCCTGCATTTTTATTGCAATAACATCTCTCAAACACAACAAACACCAGTGGGACCAATGTACTAAGTGAGTACACAGGAGAGAGCTTCCCTTGCTTTGCCACCTTAGTTGTTGAATGTCATCTTTCTGGTAGCCTAACTGGCACCAACAGTGGTTTCAAAAGGTGTAATGTTATCCCTAGATCAGTACAGATACATGTTTTCAAACTGTTTTAACTTGTTTAATTGTTCATTCTTTAACATGTTTTGGACTGATATGATTATTTTATTTTCAATTTTTGATGGTTTTATGCTAATTTTTGTAAACCACCCAGATACATCACAGTATATAAATATTTTAATAAAAAACAAAACAAAACAAAAAACAACACAGACACCCATGAGCTGGAGTGAGTCTTGAGAATGGGTGCAGGTGGATCCCTAGGTTTTAAAGTCACATTGCAAACAAAAACCAAACTTCTTCCTCCTTCTGCTCCAGTGAACCCTGAGATTTACCCCCTTGCCTGGAAGCCTGGAGAAGCATAACAATTCCATGAGACTTCAGCCAGCTTCCTGAGATCTGGCAACCCTAACTTTCACAGTTTTGACAGAAAATGATGGTGGTGCTGGTGATGGGAAAGAGAAGCAGAGATCAGAACAGCCAATTTGCTGATGCTGACTAGAACGCATCCATTTTTGGCAATGGATTGGAAAAACTGGGCCTGCTGTGTGATGGCTAATTAACTTTTATCTTAAAAAATTTCATCTGCCCAAATCTGAATAGTTGCAATTGACAGATGGAGGGGTGGGGAACATGGTGGACCATTAGCTACTGGCAATGAGCAATGAATGTGGAAATGATGGCCATCATTGGACTGCTGGAACTAGATGGTGAGAATTTGATGTCAAGAAATTCAAAACTGAATGCCCTTTCCTTTTCAACCGCAGAATCTTTACTACTGACTTACCACCAGCTTTCAGGCACCCCTGCCCCCTGTGTTTCTTTTACAAACTGGGGAGGGAAATGTGAAAGTCATTACAGAAAGCAGGAAAATGCTGCCAGGGCTTTTTTCATGAAGATTTCATATTTCCCTGATGGCAGACAAAGCTACACTCCTGTTCTTTTGTGCTTTTAGTAATATGATGGATGTTTTGCACATGTTCTGGATTGATGAAGTTTTAGAAAAAACTCAAGGAGGGTAGAAGCTGAGAAATAAAACAAGCCTCAAACTGCACAGGTCGCATTTTATTCAGGGAAACAGAATGAAAATAATTATAAGACATTGCATTTGCTGACCCAAGAACTTGTTATGTGCCTTCGAGTCAATTCTGACTTATGGTGACCATCTCCTGAGGTTTCCTTGACATGATTTATTCAGAGAAGTTTTTCCATTGCCTTGCTCTTAGGCTGATAGAACGTAGCTTGTCCAAGGTCACCCAATGGGTTTCCATGGCTAAGCAGGAACACAAATCCTGGTCTACCAGAGTCACACTCAAACCACTACATAACACTGACTGTTGACCAAGGATGGCCACTCTATTAGGTCTGCAAAACACCTGATTCGGAGCTTGAAAATTTTATTTTATTTTTTTTAACCATAATTTATCCGAATCCCCTCTTAGGGCAGGCCAGATTATTCTGGCCAGCTCCCAGAAGTAATCTGGCTATGAGGCAGCCCTCAATCATCTCCCTGTTACTTCCACACTCTAGGGTGATGCTAGGCAGCTGTCTACATTCACAGCCCACTGTGTTGCCCAGTGCCACCACCACTTGTGTGAGTCATTGCTTCTCATGCTGAAAACAAAGGCCCAACATCAATCACGTGGCTGGGCACCTTGTTGTAACCCTAGGGAGAAATTTGTATGAGCAGCAGTGGTGTCATGTGGCACAGAGGGGTGCACATGTAAGCAGCCACCCGAAGTTACTCCACAATGTTCCACATTTTTCTGGAAAATCTGGAGTAAAAGGTACCATATATACTTGGCTATAAGTCAACCTCATGTATATATCCAGGGCAGGTTTCAGAGCTGTGATTATGGGTGTTGATATGACCCATAGATGAGTCAAATGTAATACTTAGGGGCATGTAATAAAGTATCTAAAGGATGAAACAGAAGAAAACAATGCCAAAGAACTTAGTTCTAGTTCTAGTTAAGTTCTAGTTAAGAGTTAAAGTGCAGTACTTACATTGATCCATGGATACATTGACTCAGGTTTTGAGAATCACTTCTTGGAATAAACTTTCTAGACTTATACATGAGCATATACAGTAAGTTTCTAAAATTTGATTTAAGAGAGAAATGGCCTGGATTTGGTGTGGTACTGGCCTTTGCACCTGAAGACAGTCCACATTTGGGTCAAAGTGTTGGTCCTGTGTCATGTGGAGACATGAGAGTAGCAGGGGAAGGGGCAGTATGAAAGGCCTATGCAGGCATTTTCCATTCCATATGACAGGAATGGAAAACAGGCCAGGGCTATTTGGCTGGATCTCCCTACAGTCAAGCTATTTCCTCCAAATGAGTTAAAGTGGGGTGCATTCTGCGTGGTTTTTTTAAAGGCCCTCCCAGCTATTTTAGGTTCAGGAGAGGAAGTTAACAGAAGTGTCACTTTATTTTTAAAGGCCCCTTCTGTGCCTAAAATGGTCTGAAGAGGTAAAATGTGCTGAAAATGCATAGTTTTAGAGATAATTTGGGGGCCTTTGGAGTCCAAAACAAAAGTTTTGATTTCTTTTCTGGAGGGGGTGGTGAGTGCTGCTCTTCCAAGGTTCCCTACTGAGCTAATGTAGCCCCCTAGCCTCTGACAGTTCCTGCTCCACCGTATAAACTTCATATTTGGTCAACTGTATTCCAAAAGCAGCCCATTTCCAAGCTCTTCAAAGTGGTGACTGGTAATTCCCATGTCAGTGGAGTGTTGAATCCACCCTGCATTTCAGCCTAAACCTTAAAGGCATCATTCATTCTCTGAAGATGCCAGCCACAGATGCTGGCAAAATGTCAGAAAGGAACTCTTCTAGAACATGGCCACAATTCATTGGGGATAAGGTTCCACACCTGCCTCCTTCTAAGTTCAGGCTGAAACCCAGAATGGATTTATTCCCCACTGACCTGGTAACCACCAGTCAGCACTCGTTTTTTGCAGGATCTCTAGTGTGTTTCTTAAACGTAAGGACTAAAGATAAAACAAGACAGGATTCTACTACTTTTAACAGTGACATGGTAGTAAATGTTGCTTTTCCCTCTGCGTGACAAGCTGCCTCCCTAATTGTCATTGCTTTATGGCATTGCTTCTGAGCTGTTAACAGCAGTCTGGCACTTAATGGTACTGACAGTACCTTTAAAATTGAAGTTCCCAAAGTTACTGAGCGAAAGCTGTGACATCTGAACTAATATGCATAATGTTGATAGATGGACCATAGCTCAAGGGAGGAGCACATGCTGTGGTGAAATGTACACTTCTCTTTACAAACAAAACAAAACAAAAGGCTGTTTTGGTTAAATGTGTGAACACAACAAACTGTAAAACCACTTCCTGCAAATTATTGGTTACTTTTCCATCATACTCTCTTGTGAACTTTGATTTTTAAAACCCTATAGTTGCAATAACTGTTGGAGCTAAAGCATTTACCCGATGATCTCAGGGGCCACCTTTATATTAGTATAAATAATTTATTTTGTGCTGGATGCTTACATGCTGGCTAAAGCAATTAGCATTGTGTTTGCATCCAATTATACCCAGAAGATCTCCTTAGTGTGCATAATCTCTCTCACAATATTTATTGCATCCTCACTCAGCTGTATTTTCTTCAGGTTGTTAGTTTTGACTGTGGAAATATTGAGTCCTGTCAAATAAACCTATGTCCCAGGGATTATTTATTTTTTTAATACCCACATTGACAGACCACAGTCAGATGCAGTATGCTTCAACAAGAAGAACCAGTGAGCATTGGCATGGTTAAATCTGAGCTCACATTTTTTTAAAAAAAGTTTATTAATACATTCTAAACAAACCATGACAACAAACAGTATGCAAAAAAAAAAATAAAGAAATAAAAATGTCAGAGACAATAAACCCCTCAAATGTGGTTATTTCATTAAAAAAAATTAAATAATAATCCAAATAACGCCCTGAAGATTATAGACAAAAGTTGCATTCAGGGATCTTGAGAGACATCTTTCCATAAGAATTTAGTTAAAATTGGGGAATGTCTAGAGGCCAAATCCTGCTAGATGTTTTCAGTAAGTGGGTGTCAAATCTTATGAAAAGTAAATCAAGTGTGTAAGCCTACCACTCTGTTGTTATTATCTGC
The DNA here is from genome assembly GCA_034509955.1 of Urosaurus nigricauda. Lineage (NCBI taxonomy): Eukaryota > Metazoa > Chordata > Lepidosauria > Squamata > Phrynosomatidae > Urosaurus > Urosaurus nigricauda. Next base: position 112,377,487 of record JAOEGL010000002.1, on the reverse strand, counting down.
AATTTTCTCCATTAACCACAGGTCCCAGAGATTAGTCCACCATCCTGCAATATTCAACTTTCCAGTTTTCCAGTTCTTGGCTATCTGAAGCCTGGCAACAGCCATAAGGAAACTGATAAGTTCTTTGTGCTGCAGGGCTTTATTTTCATTCGTAAAAAATGGAGAACAGGAGTAAGGGTGATGATAATTGTATACTTTGTTTAGTGATCTTGGAGACTTCGGGAATTTTCTGATATGACTAGGACAACAAAATGTTTTGAGCTGAACCTGATTTATCCTTAGAAGTTATAACTAGGGATACAATTTGTTCCTAAATTCTCCTCAAAGGGAAAAATTGGTAACTTTCACTATTTTCTCCATGCTGTGAGATTTCAAAGACTATTGCCAGTTCAAGACTTATTCAGGACACCCACTTTTTGCATAGGAAACAGCATTATATTCTGCACAGAAAATGCTGTTTCCTGCACACAAAATAATGTTTTTTAAAAAAAGGAATATTTTGCCCAGAATAAGTCCTAAACTGTTCTAAGTCCTATGCTTCTTATTTGTCCAAGATGCTCCTCGTGAGGATTTCCCAACAACAGAAACAGATTTTGCAACCATTTTTCTAATACTGTTTCCATCTCTTGTTATAACAAACTCATTCAGAAGGCTACCAGAAGGTTTACATTTTTTTATTTTTAAAATGGCCATAGGAAAAACAGTCGTTTAGCCCTGCAGTGCAAATGTTTCTAGCTGAGAGCAGATGTTGACTCATACCCTCTCGTATGATTCATGTGGATCCTGAGAGCTAGTATGCCATTACTTTCTTCACTACGTCAAAGGCTGTTACTTCTAAAAATTACCATTATGTCTAATTACATTTGTGTTTGCAATATAGTGATTGTAAGACTCAGCTTCACTATGTTTTTCTAGAGAATACCTTAAGTAAAGTATGTGTAGAAATGTGGTTGCTCTAATTCTAGGAATGATAGATAATTCTTATTGGACTTAAAAGCATACCACACATCAGGAGGAGGAGAATATAGATACTGTATAGGATACATAGCAAAAAGGTCTGCTGTCACTGTACATCTGGAATGGTGTCCCAATAACTTTCAAATATTCTGATATTCCACAGCAGCTCGCCTGCCATTGCACTATTGTCATGCAACCCAGGCGTGTTCCAAAGGTTTGGGGCTGTATTTAAAGGTGGCTATTTTTGGACTTCCCTGTTGCCCTCTGGATAGATAGCATCTTTTATTGTTCAGTTAGAAAGTGGCATTAAGTTGGTTGAATTTCTACATGGAGCTGAGAGATTCATATTGGTTTTTGGTTGTTGCTGGAAAGAGTCTGTAATGTTTTGGTCTGGTGGGCTGAGTGGTGATTTTTTTTTAAGTCTTCCATGGCATCTTTCAGAGATTCCATCTCAGCAGTTTAGGAGTTGGGGACCTAATATGATCCAAATATTGTTCTGTAGCAAGGGCCAGCCCTAGGATTAAGAAGATTGAGATGACCTCCTCAGTCAGCAAATGCTTGCTGGTATGGCAAGATAGAAGCCACCCCCCCCCCCCCACACACACACACTAGATGTCAAGGATGCCACCACCTCACTACAGCTACAATCAGATGCACTTGCTGGACAAATCACATTCTGTACATAGAATGGAAAATATGCCATTTGGCCTTTGGCCTCAGACAGCAAAACACTGTGGGCCAGCCCTACTATATGACTATATGCTGCAGCAGCAGTAGAAGCAGCAGAAGGGAAGGTGGGAGAGCAGTTATGTCATGATAGATGACCTGTAATTATTGGCCTCTCACTGAGGAACCGCCAAGAATCTCGACTGTCTGCAGGAACACTGTATGAAACCAATTTTTGTACCAGCTGAAGCTGAAGCAAAAGCAGTGAGATTACCCCGGTGGTGCACAACAACATGTTCCCAGTGTCCCCATGCTAGGCGTTAACTAGTTTGAGTTAACACTATTGATTTTTTTTCCCCTGCCACCAGTGGCAGCAAAAGCAACTAGTGAACTCTTCTTGACAAACAGCCCTGTTAACCATGGAAAAGTTTTCTACTAATAGGAAAACATCATGATATGGCATTATACCAGGGCGATTCCTCATCTAATATGACCACTTTTAATCCCTGAAATCTAATTTTTATCTGGGCTCTGATTCTGGAGAAGAAGAAGAAAAAAATACCTATAGAACCATACTAAGAAAATTATGTACATACAAAAAGGGGAAAAACTCATGAACAAAAGCAGCAGTACTGCTGTTTATATTTTAAAAAACCAAAACAGCAGAGCAGTCTAGGCACAGCAGGAATCCTTTCTTAATAGTTCCCAAAGGCTCTCCTTTTTAAAGAGGGAAATGGGAAGTGAAGTTTGGAAGAACCATCAGTTGACTAGTCAAGGCTGTCTTTCCAAAGAAATGTAAAGCTGTTGTGCTCCCATGTCAGCCAAGTCATTAATCTGCTTTGAGTGTTGTATGTCTTAAAAGTGCAGCAAATTGTGAGCTACATGTTTTAGTAAAAATGCTTATTTTTAAAATAAAATATTTATTTTGAAAATAAAAATATTTATTTTAAAAATAAAAATACTGTCTGTGGCGGTTTTTTACAAACAGGGAGGAGGAGAATTGTGTGCCTTATGCAACAGAGTAATTTGACTGGCTTTGGATAATATCTGAAAGATTCTGGCTCAGGAAGCAAGATGCCTTCAGGTATGACTTAGAGATAAACCATGAGCTAAAGTGGGGTAGGTACCATGCAGTCCTCCATCTCCAAGATCCACCAACAAGTGGAGGGCTGCATGGTTACTATGCTTGGTCTAAATCTAAAGTTAGTTCTTCCTAGAGGAGGCCCAATGAAACCAGTGGGATTGCAGTTACTTGTGCAAATAGACAGGAGAGTGAAAAAAATGAATCACAGATGAAATAATGACCCTGTGACAAAGAATGAGTACAACTCAAAAACCACTCGAGTTTTTTTTTAACTAGAAAGAATGGCACAGATTTTTACTTAGCCTTGAAGTCTGATTCTTGAAATCTGGATGTTTAGTTTTCTTTCTTTTTTCCTTTTCTTTCTCTCTCAGAGGGAGCCAACTTTTCACCCAAGTCCCCATTTCCAGAGAAGCTTTAGAACAAGAGCTACTGCTTAATGCAGTGTCCTTAACATAGTGAAACATAAATAGCGCCACGCTGACAGTTATGGGTGACATAATAATTCTGAGCACACCAAGTGCTTCATGTCAACAAAGTTACCGTAACCTACACATGAAAAGGAACACATTTCCAGAGGGCGATACAGACACCACAGAAAGATTGAGTGCAGCTGAGGGGTAATTTATATGAGTTACTGGCACGGAATCTCACATTGAAGAGGAGGCCTGAGTGTTGCAAGCTGAGATCATGGCTGCAGAAAATAGCCTGAATCAGACAATGTTGAGGCAAGAAAGCATGGATTATACCAGCTAATCAAACTATATATTCACATACTCCTGTTTCCTCCCTCCTGTCTGTCCTCACACACCCAGTTTTGTTACAATTTTCCCTGGTTGGTTTAATTTCTTATTGGCTCTCACATTTACACCAAGAAATGTGGTCAAATGTTACAAACTATGAATGTTTTAAAAAGGCATTACATGAAGTGGACCCTTGTCTTAGGTGGGGGATCCATTCCGGACTCCTCCATGTAAAACAAAAACCGCCTATTCTCGAGCCTCATTTAATATAATGTGGTTCGGGTGTGGCGACATGGTGGCATGCACACCATACATTCTATTGCCTCATGTCTTCAGCATAAGGTGAAAGCCATGTATAGTGCACCCACATATGGTGCAGGCACATTGTATATACTTTTATCCTACTTCCACATCTGGGTGACCTTGGGCAAGTTACATTCTCTCATCCTCTGAGGATGTTTCTCTCATCTCAGAGGATGTCAATAGCAAACTTTCTCTAAACAAATCTTGCCAAGAAAATCCCATGATAGATTCTCTTTAAGGCCACCATAAGTTTGAAAGGAGAGAAGGTCCAAGACCTCGTAAAACTAGGATTCCACAGGATGAAGCTACAGCACTTAAAGTGGCATCAAACTGCTTTATTTTGACAGTGTAGATTCACCCTAGTTCTTAGTGTTTGAAAAACCTGCACAGCCTGTTTGGCTGGAGACAAAAAGAAGAACAAGAACAAAAGCTTGTTTCCACCTGTTTCATAGACAATGAACATAAAAACTAATATCGGTCTTAAGTTCTTAGGAAGGGGGAGAATCACTTTTGTCCTCTAAGCTGTAAATATTTTCAAGAGTTTCAGAATTCTTCAAACCAATATATACATGTACCTGGGGGGGGGGGGGGGAACGGTACTGATTATAGAATTCGGAATCTCAAGATTTTTACTATTTCTTCTTTCTTGGTCAAATTTCTGGTACTTTTGGCTGCAAATATAGAATTTTACAGTCAGCAGCACTGCATAATGTAATCTCAAAAGCCAAAGGGGTCATTGGATAGGATTTTCAGCAGTATGGGGGATAAGGCTTCAAAGTCTCTCATAGCACATTGTTCCTACCCATGATTAATAATGGAATAAATTATGTAAATTGAGATATGCAAATATGGTTGATTTGCATGATTTATGCAGGTCACAACATTTAGCTTTTCATGAATCAAAATGTTTATTCCACTTGGATTTTTAAAGTACAGGAAACACGCAGTCCTGCCAGGGGTCAATACAAAATACACAAGGCTATCAAAGAAAGTTAGACTTCTTTGTTAGAAGATTCCATCACAGTGTATTAAATGAAAGTCACCTCAAATACTGGTTTCAAGTCATGGTTAAGAGGGAACTCAGAAGGATGGTTAGAAGAAGAAATCTTTCCTTGAGGAAGAAGTCTTTGCTTCCTAATCTTTTACTGGGAGATCTACAACTCAGCAACAGCATATATATATATATCTGTTGGGGTTTGTTAGTTACTTCGTTAGTTTCTATGTCAAGCATTCCCCCCCCCCCAAAAAAAAACCACCTTATTTTGCACTGGGTTGATTTTGTGTACGCTGCCTTGTGTAGTTTTGAGGAAGGGAATAAATTCTATAATATTTTTAGGTTATTACTATCACTATCTGATGAGGTAGGCTATAGTCTAGGCAAATTGATAGAATCATAGAGATATAGTGGTGGAAGATACCACAAGGGTCATCCAGTCCAACCCCCTGCCATGCTACAATAACTTTGGTAGTCTTCAAGGTGACATAGAACTATCTGCTGTTGCTGTTTTCTTTTTTCTTTTCTTTTTTAATTATCATCGCCATCATCACCATCATCAAAATCTATACCTAGCGGAGAACTAGACTTATTTTATTGCTTTTTGCTGCCTACCTGAAAATTTATTACTGAAGCAATTTGTTAGCTAAGGGTCAAGAGGCAAGAACTATAAAGGGGTTTTTTTTTTTTTTAAAAAAAAAAGGATTGGGGTTTTGCTGTAGTTATTTCTTACAGACATAGGAGTTTATCATACGATGGAATTTGGGGGTATAATGCAATGGCAATCCGAACGCAATCATGGGGTTTCACGTTATTACGTATTAAAGTATCTCATGCAATTTTGGGCAATGGGAAGTCATTCCGAACACAATCATGGGGCTTCACGTAATTGAGTATTAAAGCATCTCACACAATTTCAGGCAATTGGGGGCGTCATTTTTGGGTAATGGAAAGTCATTCTGAATGCATTGCGAATGCAATTAGAATTCACATAAATTTGCTAAACTAGTGAATTTATGTGAATTCGAATTGGCTCCATTCAAAATTGGGAGAAATTCCTCCCATGTGATAAAACTCCATAGTAAGAAGGGCCTAATTTATCCATTCTGGTAGGCTACAAATGTAAGCATAAAATCACAATCAAGGATACTGTAGTTGCCATTCAAACGCTGAAGACCCTCCCTTCAGCCACAAAGTCATAGTGCAATAGCTGGAAGAGACCACAAGGGCCAGCCAGTCCAGCTCCCTGACATGCAGGAAGACACAATCAAAGCGTTCCTGTTTCTTGTGGAGGCAGACTGGGAATCAGAGAAGCATCCAGCTATGTTCTCATAGCCAGTCACAAAAAGATTGCATCAACCACTGAGACCTCCAGAGGACCCTGGTGAATTTTTTCAGATAATGTCACCATTCTATTGAACTCGCCACCATATGGTTTTGAGTGAGTGGCTGCAATACAGGAGAGCACCACGGAATTTCAAAACAAAAGAGTGATTTATAGACTATAGCAAAGCCTTTGACTGCATAGGTCATGAAAAGCTATATAATGCTCTTAAAGACATGGGAATACCAATACAACTGATAGTCCTGATGAGAAATCTCTTCTCATCCTAAGAAAACTTAGGACAAAAGGCTACTGTTAGAACAGAATATGGAGAAATAGAATTGTTCACATGGCGAGAATGGCAAGGGGTCAGGCAAGGCTGCATATTATCACCATACTTGTTTAATTTATATGCAAAAATATAATACAAAGAGCAGGTTTAGACTCAGAAGAAGGAGTGAAGATAGGAGGAAGGAACATCTACACTCGAATACATGAAGATGACATCATACCGGTACTACTAGCAGAAAACATCATGAACTTGGAACAATTATTAAGGAAGGTCAAAGAAGAAAGTGCAAAGGCAGGCTTATTGCTGAACATAAAGAAAAGAAAAATAATGACCATGGAGGATCTACGTAAATTCAGCCTAAATCATGAGGAAATCAAAATAGTTAACAAGGTCCTGTACCTTGGATCAAACACTGATCAGAACAGAGATTGCAGTTAAGAAATAAAAAGAAAAGGAAGGGGAAGGGGAGCAATGACAGAACTACACAAGACCCTAACAATTAAAGATACACAACTAAGGAATAAAGTTAGAATCATCCAATCCATTGTATTCCCCTTCACCATATACAGATGTGAGAGGTGAACAGTAAAAAAGATGAATAGGTGGAAAATCTACTCATTTGAGATGTGGTGCTGGAAAAGAATGCTGAAGATACCATGAATGGCGAAAATGTCAAACCAAATGGGTCCTTGAACAGATCAAGCTTCAACTTGCCCTGCAAGCCAAAATGATTAAATTGAAGCTGTTGTACTTTGGCCACATACTGAGAAGTCATGGATCACTGGAAAAGACAATAATGCTAGGAAAGATAGAAGGAAGCAGAAAGAGAGGAAGAACACATGCCAGATGGATAGACTCAATGAGGGAGGTCACAGGCCTGAATCTACAAGACCTAAGCAGAGCAGTGGAGGATAGGGGGGCTTGGAGATTTCTCATCCACAGGTTCTCCATGCATCAAGATCAACTCAAGCGAAGCTAACAACAATAACAACACAGTGAACCCATGCCAGGATTTTCTTGGCAAGATTTATTCAGAGGGGGGTTACTTTTGGCTTTCTCTGAAATTGAGAAAATTTGACTTGCCAAGGTCGCTCATTGAGTTTCACGACTGAAAAGGGATTAAAACTCTGGTCTCCAACACTCAAAGCACTGCACCATGAAAATTGGGACATGTGTCCCAGGCAACATCAGATGGTAGTCAAGATGGCATAATCTCTTCCAAATCAGGAGGGGGTGTTATGATACTGACACAAAGTAAGTAATTCACTAACACTAGTATCATTTACCATTCATTAAAATTAAGATGCAGCTGAACCTACAACAGAGCTGCCATTTTACCAGATCTTGGACTGTGTCTGATGCAGCGCTGGAAGAGAAGATGGCCATCTTTATTTTGATTTAGTCTATTCAGAAGAAAGATTCACTTTTATTCTAATGAACAAATAGCTATGTATAAACTTACAACAGGAAGACAGCTGTGCAAAGGGGAAACTGCCATTTCATGGGGAGGATTTCTGTAAGAAGTGGTGGTACACCTGGCACTGTCAAAAAAGTGTATCATCAGCAAGAAATGAAAAACTGTCTCAGCTTTAGATTCTGGCTTCCCACAGGAAACCTTCCCATTAATTAAACATTGCAACAGCACCTCCTGGTCTTATTTAGCAGCAAATGGAAAATCCAGAGTCTGTGCTGTATTGACCTTGATTTTCTACAAGTCCTGGCCTTTCATGTACCAGCATATTTCATGGAGAAAGAGTTTTGCCCAGTGTTTGTACACAAAAAGCCAAAGCATTGCCATTTTGAGTCTAGTGGCCCTCGCCATTTTCAGGTCTTTCAGCTCTGAGGTTACAAAGTGTGAGAACCTCTGATTTAGTCCCTTAAAGTGCTAAAACATTACCATAGTTCGATAAAAATCAGCATTATTTTTCTATTTGTTTTTCTGCCCCTACCCCTTCCCCACCTTCCCTCTCCTGCAGTATAGCATAGGCACACACACTAAGCAATTATTTCTTTTCCGGTTAATTTGCAATCCATCAAAAATGGTGGGGTGGGGCATCTTTTGCATTTACATCCCAACTACTATTCCAAGTTCAGATCTGTCCCCTAAAATTTTGTGTTCATTGACCTTCTCCATCTTTGCATTCAGACAGAAACAGGACCTTGAGAGAGAGAGGACGAACTTCACATACACCAACAGAATAAAACTGATCAGGTTATTTCTCAGCTCCATAAATTGCTGTTAACCTATTCATGCAGTATAATTAGAAGTTCTGTAATTAGTGTCTTTATATCTTTTTCCTAGGTTTTTAAAAATTGTCTTAAGAAAGATTTAAACTCTGATTTAAATAAAAAAACATAACATCACTATTATTATTATTATTATTATTGTTTTTAAAAAATCCTTAGTGATTTTTATCAACTCGGTTTCTCCAAAGAGTGATCTAGTTTCCTGGATCTGGACAGAGATCTAGATAGGTTTGAGGCACAGATCTTCCCAAATCTGAGAATAAACTTTAGAACTACAAGGCCCAGGTCCTTTAGTATGGACTGAAATCTTCTGTGCACATGGCAGCCATTGGTTGCAAGAGAAGAGGAAAGCACAGCAGCACTGGTTTCAGTAAGACTGGGAGGAAGACGGTCCTCTGCCAGATTTACAGACCCAGAAGATATGTAACTGAATAATTTCTCTTTAAAGTAAAGGTTCATAAGTTTATCAGAGATTTATGTCAGTGAGAATTTATGGTGTGTATTGTTTTTTTTTTTTAAGACATTGTAGTGTATGGCTGAAGCAATAATCATTTTTGCTATCACACTTCTTTATTGGAATAAATACTTTTTTTGAAACATATATTAAAGTGACTTAGCATGCCATAAAAGTGCCCTCTTTGATGTCTGCCTTTCCCAGTTAAAAATCACTCTTTAAGAATATTCTTTGCCTCTTTCTAGCTCCAACACTGTAGTTCTGAATGCTTTTATCCCCACTCCATTCTAGAAAGTTTCAGAGCCCTCTCTATAGCCTTAAAACCATATAGCCTTAAAATCATATCTGCTCGCCGCTTTGACCATGTTTCTCCTCTCTTATCCTCCCTTCACTGGCTCCCCTTCCCCTTCCGTATCCAGTACAAGCTTTTGTTGTTGACTTTCAAAGCCCTCCATGGACTGGCCCCTCCTTACTTGTCTGAGCTTCTTTCTCCTCACACTCCTTCTCATACACCCCTGTTCTGGTAGTCAAGATCTCCTGTCCCAGCCGAGGATTTCCACTGCTCTGTCCTGGATTCATCCCTTCTCACTTGCTATCCCTCACTCCTGGAACCTTCTTCTCCCACATGTGCGCCTCATCACTTCTCTAACCAGATTCAAAATTAATTTAAAGACTATATTGTTTAGGGAAGCGTTCCCTGGATCATGCCATCTGTCCCAGGATGCCTCCTTTTATTTATGTATTAAGAACCCATGCCCTCCCTCCATTCCATCTGTCTTGGTCCTGGCCCCGGAGGGAGAGAAGAACCACTGGTCCTCATCCCCTTCCCACCACCTTTCCCTTCTCTTTTTGTGTTGTCTGTTCTAGATTGTAAGCCTGAGGGCAAGGATCCGTCTAACTTTAAGATTGTATGTACAGCACTGTTTGCACAGCGCTATAATAATAATAATAATAATAATACAGACTTTTTCAAAATAGAATCAAATTCAGTTTAACAAGTTGGATTAAGATATGGTAGGCACAATGCAGCCAGTGGGCCATATGTGACCCCCACAGCCATTTTGAGATCCCCCAAAGCACTCCAATATTCGTTTTTAATTGCTAAAAGGCCCTCACATATTCTGGGAGAATAGAAAGCAAATTTGCACCCCCCCCCCACCCCAAATTGCTTTGAGCCCATGAGTGACCTTTTAAAAAAAATCTGAAAGAAAAAAAAAAAGAGGTGTTTTCTCTAACATCAGGAAGGATAAGCAACATGATCCTCAACATCTGATAGTTGCCTGTAAAAGGCTTTCCATGTTTGCTCAAGATCCAAAATGCCAGGACATTGCAGATGGTGAGGGTCACATCCATAACAGATGTATTATATCAAGACAGCACAGTATCCCATGCTGTGGTTAGTTTCAGTGTTATTGTTTCCTTGGAGATAAATTGTTGTCCATTGCAGAGTGGCAGATCTGCATTTGATATTTATCTCTACACTGCAGTAGAAACATGCAATTTAAACCACTAATGTTATCGTGTTGTGGAAGTTACCATTCAACATATTTATAATTTCTAATTTAAATAGTAACAAAAGGTTTCTTTTTAAATATTTTTAAGAAATAATGTGCTCAAAACATTGATTCAGGCTACCAACCCTGAGCACACACTTTTTTGGTTATAGGCATGATTATCAAAAATAATCTGATTATAGAATCACAGAAGCCTAGAGCTGGAAAAGACTACAACAGCCAACCTCCTGCCATGAAGGAATACACAAGGAAAGCACCCCTGACAGATGGCCATCTAGTCTCTGTTTAAAAACCTCCAAAGAAGGAGACTCCACTCTCTGAACCAGTGTGTTCCACTTTCAAGTCCCTTTCACTGTCAGGAAGTTCTTCCTAATGTTTAGGTGAAATCTCTTTTCCAGTAGCTTGAATCCATTACTTTGTGCTCTAGTTTCTGGAGAAGCAGAAAATAAGCTTGCTCCATCTTCAATATGATATCCCTTCGATGTTCATGTTCCTCAGCTAAACAAAAAGAAGGTCAACATGCATGAAGGCCTTCACCCTGTACAGTTCAGTACAGAGGTGTGCAATATAGGTAAGTGTGCACACCACCTGCTCTTTTTTAGGGGGTATTAAAAAGTCACATTGGTCAAAGCAAGGAGAACAGGTGCCTTGTTTTAGAGGAGCATCACGTTCCTAGAATCCTTCAGAAATCACTTCTTTCCTAATACAAGTCCTGTGCTTCTTTTTTTAAAAAAAATTAAGAAGGTAGTGAGGGATAGTATCCCACAATGGAACCAGGGGACATACCAAGGTTGCCCATCCCTGCCTTGTGCATAGGCAAATATATGTAGAAACACAAAAAGCAATGGTCAGATATTATCCATTATGTATGCATTATTTATTTATAAATTTTCTCTATTTCCTATTTCCCAGCAAAGGGAGTTCCAGAGCAGCATATATACTATAATTATAAATATATAGTAGCCATTAAAGTTCTTCAACAAATAAAAATATTTTCAACCAGCATGCTAAAGAAATGTAATGATGGTGCCAGGTGGTTATCCCTTGGGAGGGCATTTCTAGAGTCAGGGCACAAGGCTCTAAGGGAAAGAACCATTCATGTTTTGAGGCAGTACCCTCAAAATGGACTACTATCTGTTAGTGGTCATGTGGATAATCTAACTCAATTTTTTTCTTTTTTCTTTTTTCTTTTTTTTTGGGGGGGGGGGGAGAAGAAAGAGGAAAAACTCGATCACATATTAGGACTGAGCATGCATTATTCTCAATTTTTCATTAATATTTTTGGCCTAGCTAAAAACAGTTCCTTTCTTTGGGAATTTTTTTTACTACTCTTTGTAAAATTGTTTACTTAGTCATTACACTTGCCTTCTTAAGATTATTTGAAGTTTTTGTCTATCATGTCATCACACAGATATATACCACTGGGTGCACTGACTCAACCGATTTTATTTACTGTTGTCTGGTGAAGCCATTACATCAGGCAGTGTCTTGTGCCATCAAGCCATTCCTGGCTGATTGCTCATTGGACTGATGACTCTTATTACTTTTTCAGGAAAGACTCAAAACAATCCTGCAATAGCAGATGTAATCCTGCAATAGCTAGTGGTGATCACCATGCTAATCCTGATCTTTGATGTGTAGCAACAAAGAAAGGCAAGAAAATAATTGAAGTACAAGTAGTATAGAATTTGGACTGAATCCTACTGGCATCCCAATTAGCATAGATCCATTGAATCAATTGCTGAACAGTGAATAAACTCTTCTGTAAATACTATTGAATTCAATGGTTCTATTTTAGCTGAGACTAACAATGGAAAATCAGTTACTGTGTAGGTAAGAGTTAGGAAAATTTGTCCCTCCAGATGTTTTGGACTTGGACTACAATTCCCACATTCTTTTACCATTGGCCATGCTTGCTGGAGCATCTGGGAAATGATTGCCGAAACATCTGGAAGTCATATCCCTGTGCTGTTGAGGATAAGCAAAAATCCAAAAACTGTTGTTTCTGTTCTGGTTTGTTTTTAATTGATGTATGTGGAGCTTATTACAGGAGACAAGCATACCACAATTAGAGCAGGATAATTGCTGGGGCTTATCATACAGTGTCTTTCCTATTCGGTTGTTCTTCTGGTAAGGAAACCATTTGGAAAGCATTTATGTTACGATCACGGGGGGGGGGGATTAATTATCTCATTTCCTGCTACTGTTCTGCTACAGTTTCTTGCATGAAAGTCCAATAGTGATTTGGGGCAGTTAGGTGGCATTCTGTGGTTGTGTTATAAGTGTGGCTTAGGTGCCCCTCACTTACATTCCTGTATGGGACAACTTCAGCCTACCTCCAGTAGAGGAGGAGAATGGGTAAAAATTTCAGTTTGATGCATCAAGCCGCCCCTTTAGGGCCATCTGTTTCGGCCCTAATAATCCATAAACAAGTGGCAAAGTCCTCATTGCCTCTGAGTCAATGAATGCTGTATTTCTAAACTATCTGTGAATTGCTTCTTAATAGGACAGTGTAGAGAAAAGGGGGAAGGGAAGTTTTGAAGTTGCACATACTGTTTCTTCTGATAGCTGCCATCTTTGCTGACCTATTCCAGAAATAAGGAGATCAGACAGCAGGCTTTGGGTTAAATAAGGCCACTTATATTAACTATTTAAGTTTAAAACTTTTAAACATGAATGGTAATTGGGTCAACTAAGTGTGGGATTCTTCTAAGGCACACCCCTTCCCAATCTCTTCCTAAACCAGCCTTGTGCAAATCACCTATTCCCAGAGAGCAGTCCAACTGCTTTATCACACTAGGGGGCAAACAGGATTTAAATGAGAGTTAAACTAGAGAAAACCAGGAAATGTCGTATGATAAACATCAGGCATTTACTGGTTTTCTCTAGTTTAACTCTTCTTTAAATCCCGTTTTCCCCCTAGTGTGATAAAGCGAACTTAGGGACTAAATAGACAGGCAAAAAGAGGTGCTTTCAGGCTGGCTTGAAGGTGTGGCTTTTAGATGACACATGCCCTGAAGTCAGCAGGAAAGTGCCCTCTAGGTGCCTTATGTAGAGAAAAGTCATTTCAAAAAGAAGCAGTTTTTTCCGCTTCTTCCTGGCTTGAAGCCATGTCATGTGGTCATGACATGAGCACTTCAGCTGCCTTGGGAGCCGGTGGTGCGGTTTCAATGGGGCTTTAGAAAAGGCAGCGTCAAGCCACTTTTTCCTGGCCATCTGTTTCACCCCTTAGTTCAAGAACAAGAGTACTTAGTTGGTCCCCAGCCTGCCTTCTTTCTGGAAGGACCCCGAAGATGCAAGAACATCTCCCAGTAAACTTCAAGGATGATCTTCCTCACTCCCCAAGTGCTATGACAAAAAGGGACAATTCCAGAGCTCTGCCTTCACCAACTAGGTCTCTAGTGGGGCTCATCATACTTGTTATTTTTCTCCCCACCCCATCTTTCAAGTGACCACCACATTAACAACCTCACCCATTGCCAACCTCCCATATTTTTCACAGCTTCTATATAGGTAGGCAAACCCCATTCCCCACTCCGTGTGAGAAGAAAGAAATTCCTACTTGGTTCCATTTAACAAGGTGACGCCTACACTGACCTGGAGGTGGGTGAATGGGCAAGCACCTTTTCTGAAAGAAAAGGACATGAAGAAGACAGAGTAAGCTTTTATCAGTCTTCTAAATCCACCCATTACCTCCAATCTCTGGCATAGAACCAGACCAGAAATTGACTTGCTGAGCTGCTTTCCTTTGAGGGTCACTAAGACCAACCCACCCACCACATGTACATGTGATGACAGGTTTGGGAATAAATTCCATTGAAATTTAGCACCTTAGAAAAGTAGAATAAGATGACGATGAAGATGATGAAGAACATTCCTCATCCTTTTGTTCTGGCTTGATATCCTACCATTCTGGAAACTGTCCAAGAAAAATATGTAGAAAATCCCCATCAGTAAAATCCTGCCTATATGGTGATCCAAGTTTCACACACACACACTCATGTATTTCACTCTGTAGTTCATCAGCTCATAGCAAAATATGCACACTGTCCCCCTCTCTCTCTCAAAAAAAGAAATCTTGTTTTCAGATTGATTGGGTAATAGGAAAATCCCATGGGTTTTGCTTAGAACAGCAAGAACAAGACCTGACATGTGAAGTGACATGCACAGCAGTACTTGTTCTTTTAATCCTTGCCAAACATGTGTGGACTTGTCCAAGCAATTTTTCCTTGAAATTTCTGGACCAAAATTCCCCCAACCCAATGCCTCCTAAGTGTGGTAGGCTACAACCCCCATCAGACCCAGTCCACGTGGCCAGTAATTGGGACAAAGAAGATTGTAGTCCAGAACATTTGCTGGGGCTCTGAATGTGGTAGGCTGCCTTGAAAGATTTCAAATGGGTGCTGTTTTATACAGTGACTGATAGCTCTATATATTTCCTTTTCAAAGTCACTTTCATGGTGATCATAAAAAAAAAATCTTATTAAAAATATCAGGTTAAGGTTTTCCTCTCTCTCAAATATACATTTCATGTATGTTTTAAAACATCATTAGAAGTGGCCTCGGAGCGGTGTCTTTTACAAGATTCAGGCTAAAATCTATGCTGATTTATACGCTCTGCAGACCAACTTAATTTTACTGCTGAATATTTTACAGGCAGGAAGAGTGACGGAAGAAATCTCACTGCCTGAATGGTTCAAAGCACATCAGATGCTCCTTAAGCAAATGCTACATGAGAGAGCTAGGCCTTGTTCGCCATCATGGAGAAAGGGCTCACTGAGTGTCTGCTGAAAAATAATCTGTAAAATATGTGCTTTTTCACTCACTGGCACACAGCATAGCTTTACTGAGTAGTAATATTTCCCCCATTCCTCAGCAGTGGCCTGCAGCTTGCATGAAATGATGTTCTTCCAACTCACACGCACATGCCAACTTTGGTGGCCTTGCCCAATGACCTCATGATGGGTCAGTGACTGAATGTAGAGGCCACCTCCCCTTCCCTTCCCTTCCCTTCTCCTGCACAGTAAAATGATGTCTGATATTGCTGTTACAGCTGAATCTAAATCCCAGATACAAACCACAGAGGGCCATTGGTATCTGCTGAGGCTTGGTTCCAGGACTTCTGTGGATACTAAAATCTGTGGCTACTCAAGTCGCATTAAATACTGTACAATGGCATATCAAAATTGTGTCCCTTATATAAAATGGCAAAAATCAATATTTGCTTTTTGGATTTTTAAAAATGTTTTCAAGATGTGGATGGTGGAATCAATAGATGCAGAATCTATGGATATGGAAAGCCAACTATGGGGCTTTCTAGATTGGCAGGAAAGTGTGACATGAAGTTGCCTTTTCTTTAATGCTTAGCAGCTGCACCACAGCCTTTAGATGGAGCTGCGATGTTCTGCAGTTTTTAAAAAAGAAGCTGGCACCTTTTTAAAGGTGCCTTTTTAAAGGCGTTTCTTCTCCCCTAAAACGGAAAAAAAGCGTTTTCATGGCACACTTTCCCTTTTTCTCATCTAAAGGCTAGAGTTTCATGCAGCCATGAACACACTTCTTTTTGCCAATCTAGAAAGCCCCTGTATAAGCTTTTCATCAGGAAAACTGTCAGAAAATTGTTTCAGTTATAGGTGGGATTCCTAGATTTCAGGGCCTGAACTCTCTTCTCCAGTCTTCAAGGGAGGAAAAGGAATCTAAGAGCAAGAGTGCTATCTTGATGTGTGTGTGTGTGTGTGTGTGTGTCTCCATACCCTATGACATTTCACAGATGTAAATCAGCTCATGAGTAGCCAAGCAACATCAGATGGCAGAAGATATTAATGAGGAAAAACACACAAGCTAGGAGAGGGTGCAGCAATTTCTTTTTGCCTGAGTCTACTAGGAAAGGCAAGGTTTTGCTCCCTCCTCTCGCTTCCCCCTGTTGAATTAATAGAGTGTAAAGTCCGAACTCAGTTTGCAGCAATGTGAAGTATAGTTGGCCCTCTTTATCCACGGATTTCTTATCCATGGATTTGAGCATACGCGACTTGAAAATATTCCAACAAAGTATAAATTCCAAATAGCTAACCTTGATTTTCCATTTTATATATGGGACACCATTTTGTTGTACCATTATATCGAATGGGACTTGAGCATCCATGGATTTTGTTATATACGGAGGGTCTTGGAACCAAACCTCAGTGGATAACAGGGGCCCACTGTATTCTTGGGACAAACAATGAAAGTAAGAGGAGGAGAGAGAAACTAGAGCATTTTAAAAGCAATGTGGAATCATATAGAGCCAGCATGGTTTAGTGGCTTGAGTGTTGGATTAGGACTCCATGCTACCAGGGTCTGAATCTCCACTATTGGGTGACTTTGGGCAAATCACATCCTCTCAGTCTCAAAGGAAAGCAAAGGCCAAACCCCTTGCTGAACAAATATTGCCAAGCAAAACCAATGATGAGTTCACTTTAGGGTCACCATAAGTCAGAAATGACTTGAAGGCACACGGCAACAAAGAATGAAAAGCAATAGAAAAGGTGTATTCATCAAAAAGAAATAAATATGGGCAATGCAATACATTGTTAAAAGCCCTTTCCCCATATAGTGGTGGTTCCCAATGTTATGTTGCAGCACCAGAGGAATACCATGAACACAGCCAGTCTAACCTCTCTAAGGAAGGAGTTCCAGAGGCTGAGTAGCCACCAACAAGGCTCTCTCCCATGTTCCCACCAGATGTAGCTGTGAAGATGGTGTAAAAGGGAAAAGAGACTTCCTGGAGGTTTTTTTTTTTTTAAAAAAAAGACAGACTCTCATGTGGGAATATGGTCCTTCTACTTTCCTATTTCAGTAGCAATCTTTATTTATTAAGTATCTCCACAATACAATTCTTGCACTTACATACCAAAGTCAGAAAAGCTCCAGGGTATAAGAATTCCAAAGTTCCGAAATGTATGTGAAATTATTCTCTTGCTGCAGATATGTCCTCATCATTAGATATTGAGGAGTTGCTTGCATGTGGAACATATTATCAAAGGATGTGGAAGTATAGGAGACCTGGGTACCAGGTGTGCCCTGGTCATCAGATTAGAAAAGAGATGCAGTACTGGATGATGTTTGTTTGCAAAGTGGATGCAGAGTGCCATCTAATGGCTCAGAGGAGGGAAAATACATGCATTGTTTTTGGAAACCGAAGAAATAAGCTGGACTTCTTAGCTGCTTCTCAGCAGAAACACAGAAAATAATTACATTAGTTGAAGGAAAAGAAAACATAGTGATTATCACTACTGCAAACATTACAGTACATAATGCTGACTTGGGTTGATGTTGGTTATATAATGCTGTTTCTCTACCCTGGAGGCCAGTCACATTCCAACAAACTCCATACAGAATGTCTGAAGCCTGAACCAGCAGCACTCCAGAGGATTGCACCAAGACATTTTACTGTACAAGGCAGAGAGATAAATTGCAATCCCACACACCTAACCCAAGGTGCATAGCAGTAACAGCTGATGCCTGTTGGTGGCATGGTGAAGCAACTCCAGGCTTTAGTATGAACTTGAAAGCAGCTGTCCAAGGTGAGAACCCTACCCCCAAGATAGGTTCAGCATCTCAGGTAGCTAGAGAGGAGTGCTCAACATATTCTTGGGAGTTGAGGTTACCATTCAGCATCTTGGCTAGCTCCTCGTTCTGAGCAGATTCATCAACCTGCTGATATTGGAGCCACAAGCTACCACTTCTGCAAAGTAGCCAAAGGCAGCCAGTTATCTTTGCATGGAAGGCAGAAAATCCACCAGTTACATCTTCCCATCCCTACCAATAAGAATACAATAATAAGAAAATACAGAACTAACAACTTCCTGTCCTTTCATGACCCCCCCCCCCCCCTTGCCAGATCTGTTGCCTGTAGCAGTTACTTCACTTTGTAAACTCTGTCAATCTACCAGTGCTGCTTGCTACTGCTCAGGGCATTAGCTTCTTCACTGTCTTTCAGAAAACATGTAAGCCTTGTCCTTTGTTTTGAACTATTGAGATATAAGTTGTTGTTATTGTTGCTGTTGTTATTTCTTACCTGTCTCTCCCAATGGATTGAGGCAGGGAACGACAACAGACCAACAAATATACAACATCAGTTAAAAACCCACATCAGTTCAAAAGAACAAATAGGACAAATGCATATTAAGACAATCCACATTTAAAATTCATCATTTAAGATTTACAATTTAAATATCATCTGGATAGGCCTTCTGGAAAACTTCTCTATTAACTATTATTTTTTTAAAAAGTACTCTTGCTGTATATATTTTTAGAAATTTTAGGAAATGTTTACTGCTATGCCCATGTCCCACATTTTTCTACTAGGGTTCTTTTTAGCTGATGATTTCATTCATGAGCTTTGAGTAGGTGTTGTTGTTGCTGTTGTTGTGACTGTTATTGCCGTGTTTTCTTTTTTGACAGTACAGTACAATTTTATTAATGATGACATTTTCTGTTGCTTTTAAACTTGCAGCCCAGTAAGATGTTTTGCATGCACACAAATATTAGAATGTGTAATAATGAATAGAATTTTGAAGTAATGTTGAGCAACCTGGGCATGCACTGGTGCCCTATTGAATGAACTTATAAGCACTCTGAATGCTATTGGGAACAGATGGTTGTTAGATGGTGAAAGTAGGTTGTGCTGTGTCTCAAAAGGTTCTACTACATCAGTGTCCAAACATGTCTGAAGACTGCTAAGGTTTGGCAAAATGCAGAGGCATAGACAGTTTTGGGGCCCACAAACTATTTTAGGAGCATACCCTCAAAATTTGCCATCTTATCCAATTTGAAATTGGGTATTGTATTATTAATCTCATTTTATAGATAAAAAATGAGATTAATAATACAATACCCAATTTCAACTCAAACTCAAGATCTAGAATCTTTCCAGATTCTCTCCCTTATGATTTCAGCTCTACCCATATAGCTCAAGAATTTTTAGGTTTTCACATTGTTTTGTACTGCGTTCCTTGGGATGGGATTGATCTATTTTAACTGTTGTTGTTTTAATTTGTTGTACCCCTCCCCAATTGCTTGTTCAGAGGGGCGGGTTATAAATAAAATTTATTATTATTATTATTATTAAAGAGGTTAGGAATGCTGAATTATTACTGGCCTCCTTGTTGTTGTTCAGTGTAATGCTGAATTGACTATGAATTCATAAAGCAAATGTTATAGGGTGGAGGTGATACGTTTGTGTGTGTGTGTGTGTGTGTGTATTCATGAGTGTTGGTTTCCACTCTCCAGTGCAGATGACTGTTTATCAAGTGATATGTGATAGCCACAGTCATTTCAATCATCCTGCCATGTGTTGGAGGGAAATCAAATATTCCTCATTCTTCCCATGTTGCCACTAACATCCTTTTGTCCACCCCCTTAGCTTTTCCCATTACTAGGCTTAACAAAAGTTAGATCTCAAGGATTGGGGAAAGGACCACATCAAAATCCAAAATACTTGAACCAAACACTGTGTGAATGTGGAGTCCTCTGTGTGTGTGCATGTGTGTTTACGTATGTATGTACATATATAGAGAGAGATTGCTAACTATGGTTTCTTGTCTTCATCCTGGTTAAGATGCTGAATATACAGTGTATCCATGGTTTCATTTTCCATATTCTGTTCTTGATAGTACACATAAGGAGATCTATTTTTCAGTTTATTTCTGATTTGACAGATGGATGGGTTGGTGGGTGGATTGACTTGTAAACCTATGTGACTTTCAGCTTTCAATCAAAAAACTTGACTACCTTACCTATAATTGCTTTGGTAGAGATGTAACATATGCCCTCCATTGACGTCGACTATAGTTTGTAACCCATTTCATCATGTTTCATAAGATAATCATTCTAATGGCTTGTTAGATATATCTGTAGTATGAGTTCAATAACATTGGCAGTAGAAAATACATTCCAGCATAAATAATTTGGAAACCCTTTTGCATTATAGTTCTTTTTCACTCTGACATCATGTCATGCTTCAATAGAGCATCTATTGTCACATAACCTAAAAATACCATGTAGAAGATTCCAGTTTCTCTGTCCTCCCCCTTTGAAATGCTCTCAAACTGAGAACACCTTCAAGCTTCTGAAGTTACATTATTTATCCTCATTTGTAACCAGAAAAGTGAATAAATAATAGATTATTCTTTCCTAAAATGGCTGACTTTTGTCACTCCCCCCTCCACAGCCTCTCTGACCTTGCGCAAAAGCTTAAAATATTCATATATATTAGATTGGGATGTTTGTGTGTATAGCATCTCAAAATGCTAAGCAACCCTGCAGCACAATCTGCTCTGAATAGAAAGCCTTTTCAAGACCAATTCAGACAAATTTTAAATTAATTAAAGAAAGGATGGTTAACATTTAGTTTAGTTTTAGTTTTTTTAAAAAAAAACCAACAGTAGATGTCTGCTTATTTGTGATGCTTGGCTGGTTGCCAAATCTCTTTGGCTGCAAGGAGCAGGGGATCTTTAAGACTGCCTTGATTAGCTTCTATTTCCAGAGTTCTCTGATAAATATTTCAAATGTTAAATTCTGAAATCTACCTTGCTTTTAAAAATATCAGATACTTGGTACTGGTGTAGCCATGGAGCAGCTCCATATTGAACAGATAGGAACAGATCGAAAAGAAGTAGCCCACTCTTGCTGTCTGCATCAGGTCATGGTCCCTAAGGCAAGACTTGATGACTGTTCTTTCTGTTTTTAGAAATGATTTACTTATGTTGAGTGTAGCAAGCAAGGAAATCATTACCACTTTGCAGAAGGGATGTTCATAATATGTGTGAAATGGAAGGTTTGTTTTCCCTGAAGCTGGGACAAAACATGACACTTAAATGGGAAATCTTACATTCTAGTTCAACACCACCCATACAAATCAATGTTTGAGGAGTTCCTTGCATCACACTGAG
Organism: Urosaurus nigricauda; assembly: GCA_034509955.1. Taxonomy (NCBI): domain Eukaryota; kingdom Metazoa; phylum Chordata; class Lepidosauria; order Squamata; family Phrynosomatidae; genus Urosaurus; species Urosaurus nigricauda. Next base: position 112,355,984 of record JAOEGL010000002.1, on the reverse strand, counting down.
TTACAAGGCCATCCCATTGTAATTCTCCTTGTCTGTTCTGCAACCTCTCAGACCTTTTGTCAATTTCATATTTGCAATGAAAAGATTTATCTCCCACACAGATGTGAAAAGAGAGGTTTCAGTCCCATACACTGTATCATTCTGTACAAAATCAGTCAGTCCTGATTATATCTGATTTTGGAAGCTAAGCACAGAGGGATTGGATAGGAGACCTCCAGGAAAACCACAAATCTCTAAGTAGGGCTAGGAAAGAATGGTACCTGTAATACAATGTGCAAGTTTGCTGCATCTTCTAAGACCAGTGACTTGGCACAACTAAGTATTATGGGCAATGCACTGGTTTTCTAGTTAGGAAAGAAAAACTCTTCCAGGCACTAACTCTCTGCAGTACCTTACAGGTTGAAGGTTTTAAAAATAGACAATTAACCAGACTGGGTCCAAATGACAATGAGGTGGAAGAACAAGCTGGTTTTGCCAGAAAAAAAACAAACAAACAATTATTTCTTCATTTAAAAGAAAGAGAAAGCTATCAGCAGAAACCAACAGAACAGTCTGTACTCAATATAGGCTGTTTCTCAAAGTAAAAGAAGGGGATGGTGGCAAGGGGTCTAAAACTCTATTCCTAATCAACCTAAGGGGGTATAGCTAAATTTAAGGAACTATAGATTAAAACACACATGGACTTTCTCACCCTCTGATGTGCAGAGAAGTCTAGGATGGCTTAAGAGCAGGCCAGAGAACCAGGTCTCAGAGAAAAATGAAAAGAAACAGCTCTAAGAGAGAGAAGGAGGTCTAAGACAGATGTATCTAACTTCTTCCTAACTTGGAGTTGGTCTCCTAACAGTGAAGGGAATACATGGTGGAGCAAAACCTCATCGTTGTTCTAAAAAAACCCCAAAATATGTGCCCACAAACGGCAGAGGTGAAGGTGGCCTTCAGGTACTGATAATGACTCTTAAGTGGCCTGGTCAGTAGAGACAATGGGCTATGAACACAAGACAAAGCCAAGCAGTATAGATGTTTACTCTCTTTCAAATCCAGATAAGTTGCTCAATCTTTCTGGAAGAGACACTATACTTCACAGTAGGAGAGGGGCAGGTGTGCTAGTCTGAGCCAGTTTGTCAGGTCTCCATTCAGTGGAGGTAGACAAGACAGTACCAATTGCTCTCATCTGCTGAACCATTTCCTTGGGGGGGGGGAGTTTGGTGTATAAGTTCCAGTTTATATTTTTAGAATAAGGCTTGAACACACACACACACACACACACACTTACAAGATGGACATGGATCCAGGCCACCATCACCCCTATCAGTCCAACATGCTTTCTTATAAACATGTACATATTCTGACAAGAGACATCTTACCTGTCTTATGAATCAAAATCTAATGTTCATATTTATTGAATATAACTGCTGACAGTAGACTGCACTTTGCATGTCAGAAAGAAGGAAATATTACTGGGAGGGGATGACTCTGAGGAGATCTGTGAGTCTTTCCATATGTGTAGCCACAAAAATACAGTGGAGATTGGTCATTGAAAGAAAATGGGGTGCTGCCTCCCTTATGACTAGAATGGTTGACAGAGGCTAGACTCTGCCCACTCACCAGATAATCAAATATTATACTTCCAAACCAACTTCTGAACCAACACAACGGATGCATCTCTTCCGGCAGGCCTTCCCCTGAGGAGGGAATAAATATAACACTAACCCCTGACCCTGGAAAATGCAATTGAAAATGTAAATGGAACTGGGGGATTAACCTTAGCTGTCCCCCTGTTTAAATCGTCTGATTCCACCCATTGGGGATTGCACTCACACTGTCCATGAAACTGCACCATGTTTTTACTATTTTAATGAATTTCAACTGATGTCAATTTTAACTAGTCCTGGTTTAATCTAGTCTTAAGGGGGGGGGGAGGTTGGGAAGGGATATGACTGCTGTTTTACCTTGTATTTTTAAAATTTTGTTGTACCCCGCTCCGAGTATTTCATTAGAGGAGTGGGTTATAAATAATAATAATAATAATAATAATAATAATAGTTTATTTATAGCCCGCTCCTCTGTTCATACACTCGGAGCGGGGTACAAGTAAAAGAAAAAACATAGATTAAAACAATCCCATAACCCGTTTCCAAACCTCCCACCCCTTAAAAATAGATTAAACCGGCAGTGATTAAAACAGTAATTATTTAAAAACATATAACAGCATCCTAACCCTTCCTTATGCGGCCACGTCATAAGTGGGGATCAGAAACATGGGAGTAAGCAGGAAATCAAAGTCTGGAACCGAAGCCGGAGATAGGAAATTTCAGGGGAAGGCCTGCCGGAAGAGATGCGTCTTTAGGGCTTTTTTGAAGCAATCTAAAGATGTCATGAGACGCATCTCATCCGGCAGACCATTCCAGAGCTTGGGAGCGGTCGCAGAGAAGGCCCTCTGGGAGGTCTGTGCCAGCCTGGTCTTGATAGGCTGTAGTAGGTTCCTCCCAGAGGATCGAAGTGTGCGGGGAGGATCGTACGGGGAGAGGCGGTCCCTGAGATAAGATGGGCCCGAGCCATGTAGGGCTTTAAAGGTTAGAACCAGCACCTTGTACTGTGCCCGGAAACTAATTGGCAGCCAGTGGAGAGACTTAAGCAATGGAGTTATATGTTCTCTCCTAGATGTCCCAGTAACTAATCTGGCTGCCATGTTTTGAACCAATTGAAGTTTCCGGGTTAGGTACAAGGGCAGCCCCATGTAGAGCGCGTTGCAGTAGTCTAGTCGTGAGGTGACCAAAGCGTGTACCACAGTTTCCAAATCCCTCATCTCCAGGAAAGGGCGCAGCTGGCGTATCAGCCGAAGCTGATAACAGGCACTCCTGACCGTCGCATTCACCTGACTCGTCATGTGAAGTGACGAGTCTAGGAGTACCCCCAGACTGCGAACAGGGTCCTTCGAGGATAGTGTGATTCCATCTAGGACCGGGAGATGTATTCCCAGACCTGGTTTCGGGCCGGTGACTGTCAGTACCTCCGTTTTGTCTGGATTCAGTCTCAATCTGTTTTCCCTCATCCAATCCATTACCGCTGCCAGGCAGTCATTGAGAGAGGAGACGCCATCTGAGGTCTGAGCAGATGATCTGGTCATGGAGAAATATATCTGAGTGTCATCAGCATACTGATGACACTGAGCTCCATGCCTCCGAATGATCTCACCCAGCGGCTTCATGTAAATATTAAATAGCATCGGGGACAGAATGGCGCCTTGCGGGATGCCACAGCTTAGCTCAATTTTGGAGGAGCAGCTGTCCCCGAGCCTCACCCTTTGGGTCCTGCCGGAGAGAAAGGAACGGAACCACCGTAAGGCGGTGCCTCCGATCCCCATCCCTCTCAGCCGGTCCAAAAGGATGGCATGATCTATGGTGTCAAAGGCCGCTGAGAGATCCAAGAGCACCAACAGGGTCACACTACCCCTATCGATGCTCAAGCGGAGGTCATCTGTCAGAGCAACCATGGCAGTCTCAACTCCATATCCTGCCCGGAAGCCGGTTTGAAATGGATCGAGATAATCGGTTTCATCCAAGACAGCTTGGAGTTGGGAGGCAACTGCTCTCTCGATCACCTTGCTTAAAAATGGCAGCAAGGAAACTGGTCTATAGTTGTTTCGGTCCAGGGGATCAAGGGAAGGTTTCTTCAGGAGGGGCTTTACGGCCGCCTCCTTCAGACAAGAAGGAACAGTGCCTTCCCTGAGCGGCCTTTGACACCATAGATCATGCCATCCTTTTGGACGCTCAGGAGCAAATAAACATTATTATTATTATTATTATTATTATTACAGGAAAGTTTATTTTAAACAAAGCAAAAGTCTCCACAAATCCTAGGAAAATACCTAGAAATAGAAGTAAGCTGATTATCAGGTTGAGGCATACTTGTTCTACCTCTAGTTCCTTTTAAACCAAAATAGAAAAGTAGAAAATAAATAAATATGTTCTGTGGCTAAGGATGTCTCACACAGAGGCAATATAATGTATGAAGTATTCCTATGTGATGAGTTGGCTTAGAAAGATAAGCTACAAGCCCCTGCCTGTTAAATGGAATAACTGTTCTTTCTACAGTAATGCAACTACAATCTCAGAAACCAAAAAGATATCAGAATAGGAGTACTGAGTATGTACAAAAAATATTCCTACCAAACAGCAAGATGCAGTGGTGACTTTCCAATGTAGAAATTGCTGCCACAAGCCTTGAACTTTTTATGGGGAAAATTAATTGCTGAAGCAGATTGTAATTCTTTATGGAATTTTTATTTGCTTCTAAAAGGCAGTACTTTTTTGATAACTGAGTCTGTGGCCAAAAGAATTATGCAACAGGGATACAGGCAGCTGCTAAGAGGACTACTGTTGAGTCCAATTGTGTCTGGTTTTTAATCTTTTAAATTGTTTTATTCTGCTGACTTTGATTATGACTTTGCACATTGTGCCTTCTCACTGAAAGTCTGTGACAAAAATGAATGTGTTATTCACTCATCCAACTATCAGCAGAATCAGGAGGGATAGACATCCAGAGCAGATTGTCCAGCACTACACTGGGGGTGGGAAGAGAGAAAAAGAATCCAGTTGATCTAATACACCTGTGCTAGTGCTGGGATGAGCATCTGGCAACCCTTTGGCCATACATGGTCTTCAGTCTGTCCTTATACAGCCTCATTACAAAGTGATCAATGAACCGAAGTGATCAGCTCAGGTCTATGAGGAAAGGATGTGTTTTTCCCATAGCAGCTGTGAGAAGGTGGGAGGCAGAGAGAAAGAAGGAGAGAGCAAGAGTGATGGAGAAAGATGGAGAATGAGAAGAGGACAGCAGAAAGAGAGAGAGAAAGACAAAACCAGTGGAGATTGGTCATTGAAAGAAAATGGGGTGCTGCCTCCCTGATGACTAGAATGGTTGACAGAGGCTAGACTTTGGCCACTCCCCAGAGAATCAAATATTATACTTCCGAACCAACTTCTGAACCAACACAATAGACTCTGTTCAACTAGGTATTAATTGTTAAGGGCCTGTATAGTAGTGACATTGCAATAGAGGAGTAAGAAGACAAAACAAGATGACTCCACCGTTGTTGACTTGGGCTTCCCTTCTCTTGTCCAGCCTGTGCTATCACTCTCAATGTGAATAAGTACCCACAAAATGGGTGAACTGATTCATTTTTGTCTCTTGCCCTGTCCATCACTGGTTCCAGTTTCATCCACCACGTGCAAGTGGCCTCTGATGGAGTTTTGGCCCTCAACAGAAAACTGGTTGCCCACTTTTGTTCTAATCTGATGCTGGATTAAATCCAAAGAAACTAAATGACACTATACACTCTGCAGCCTTAAATATGGCCGGGTACAGACGGCCCCAAAGGGCCATCACCAGAGCATGAGTAGGGCTGGGGAGGGTGCAGCATTTGCACCCTCCCCAGCCCTACCGCATATGGACGGCGCCATATTTTTTGCATGTCGTCCATACGTACGCAGCAGGATGACGTCATGGCATGCACCATTTTTAGACAACGTGGCATGCGCCTGGTGTCATGGCACCACTGGAGAGCGCCTAGGGCGCTCTTTCAGTGGGGCCAAAAGGAGCTCCAAAATGGAGCTCCTTTTCAGGCCATGCGTCATTCCTGCGGCAACTAGATTGCCACGGAAATGAAGGCAGGGAGAAAGGGGCCAGGAAGCTCTTTTCTCCCTGTCCTCCGCCAGTCAGGCTGTCCTTGGGGCATGAAGCCCCAAGGACAGCCCTTTCCAGGTCGAGGGGAAGTGGCATTTTGGCCCTTTCCTGCAGCCTGGAGAAGTGGCGGACTGGGGCCTCAGGGACTGCCAGTTTTGGGTGGTCTGTACAGCCCCATTGTTAATCAATCAGTCTAATGAGTTTGATCCAAAGCCTGTTTATGTAAGTGGAAGCACTCCAGTGACATGTGATCCAAATTTGGATACTGTTTTCTAAGCTGGCTGCCTAACCTGAGTAACTGGGAGTATGCTATTATACTCCAATGCCCATTTTAAAAGAAAATAGTTAAAGGATAATGGAACTAGGTTAAAAGAAAATAGTTAAAGGATAATGGAACTCTTTAATATCCAGGTTAATGTTAGGAAAAATATAAGAAAAGGGAGTTACTGTTAATTAGGATTTGTGTCAATGTGCTTTAATTTCTTTATGATACATTTATGATGTGAGTTATCATCCTTGATGACAAGTTTAGGCCAACATCTGCTTGATATCAGAAGTACAGTGAGCCTTCCATGTTTGTGGCTTTGATTCTCATGGATTTGCTTTCTATATACTAGGTTATACTAGACCTGCTTTCTATATACTAGGTTACTACCTATACCAGACTGCTGTCAGTTGAAAGAGTACATTTCCTCAGTTGAAAAGAACTGATGTTGTTGAGCAGATAGAATTAATGTGGCTCATTCTAGGACTGGACAGTGGCAGACTAGGGCTGGGTTAGTGATATCAGTCTTTGCAAATTTTCTTCTTGGGATCAAGAATGAATAATATAACCATTTTTCCTATCTCATCAGGGGCCCATCCACACTACACAATTATAACACTGTTATTCCCCTTTAAAGGTTATGGTTTCCTCCTGTGGCATCCTGGGAATTAGCAGTTTAGAGAAGGGGATCTAAAATTCTCACCCAGAGAGATCTAGTGCCTCATCAAACTACAAACTCCATAGGTTAGAACCATGGCAGTTAAAGTAGAATCACAATGTAACAATTCCGTAGTAAAGCCCTAATAGCACAGTAGTTAAATGCTGATACTGTGGCCACAGTGTTGTAAATTCAATCCTAGAGGAGTCCACTCAGCCTCCATCCTTTTATAGGTCAGTAAAATGAGGATCCAACTTATTGGGGGCAATTGGTTTACACACTATAAACTGTCTGGATAGTGCTAGCGGTGAAGAAATGTACTGCTATTGCTACTTGCCACAAGTTTTTGCAGTGAGGGGTGGCCAAAAACATTTTGCTACTAAAAGCTATTTGGGCTGGCAGTAAAAATTTAGGGGCATCCGCCATATCTGAGGGCAGCACAATGGTTTTGGGAGTATAGAGCAAGTTGTTTGTCATACACTTGTCTGTCATGCAAGAGAGAGGTATAGCCAAAAAAACTTAGGAAAAAGAGCCGTGGAACTGTCAGCATTGGTCCTCACTTCAGCCTCTATTGCTTCAGTCAGTTGCTTTACCATTCCTAATGGTAGGGTCAGCCTCAGTTAAAGAAGGGTGGAACCTTTTTTAAGAAAGGCAAGTCACAATATTTTATGCATGCATGCTGTCATTTAATGCTGTAGCCAACAAGTGATGGAAATGCTTATGGTGGAGATCAGGGGCATCAACTGGCTTGCATGTTAGAAGGGTGGTTAATCCATTTGATATTATAACCTGAACATTAAAGGGGTTGAAGCCAATTTGCAGAACATGTGTGACACCATAGATAGTTCCTTTAACATTTGGATTAAAACCCAGAATGGATTCATGGACCCAGTGACATGAGAGCTACCAGCATCTGCTAATAGAAATAATTCCCCAATGGTAGAAAGATCATGTGAGTTGCAAGCATGTACAAATCAACTCTTTTTAATTTTTTAATTTTTAATTTTAAAAACAGTGAAAAATCAGCTATTATGATATTCAGGATGGCTTCAGTTGGTCGTTCAAGTATATTTTTACCTTTATTGATTTGATTTTCCAGTCACGTGGCATCTATTTCCATATGATTTGTATTCATCTTCAGCAATGTCATTGGAGTTTATCAGACGGGAGAAATTTCTCATTATTTTGAAAGGAGCCAATTGGATCCAATTCAAATTCACATGAATTCGCTAGTTTAGCGAATTTACGTGAATTCCAATTGCGTTTGGAATGCATTCAGAATGACTTCCCATTACCCGAAAATGACTGCCCATTGCCCGAAATTGCATGAGATGCTTTAATACGAAATAGTATAAAACCCATGATTGCATTCAGAATTATTTCCCTTTTGCCCAAAATTGCGTGAGATACTTTAATACACAATAACGTGAAACCACATGATTGCGTTCGGATTGCCATTAGATTATACTTCCAGTTTCTGTTGTCTGATAAACTCCATTGTTTAGTTTGTTGATAACTTTTCTAATGTTCAGATTAATAGCCAATGCATAGTCTAGCCATGGGTCATAAATGTCCTTTGGCTACATAAAAGGTTGCAGTACATTCCTATATTTTTAGGTGTAGCTCTAGATCTATATTAGCCTTAAATTCATACTTTCTCTTTAAACCTCTATACGTACCTTGCAGTTACTATGTGCCCGAGTGCTGTAATCTTCCATAGGCCTCCATCGTAACAAAGGGGAACTGTTAAGAGCAGTGTGCTTTTGGAGGAGGGAAGATCTTCCAGGCACTAACTTGCCACAGGACCTTACAGACTGGAAATTTTAAATACAGACAATTAAATAAAGTGACTCCAAATAAATATGAGGTAGAAGGACAATCTGCTTTTGTGCAAAAAAACAATTATTTCTTTATTAAAAAGACAGGGGGAAAATAGAATCAGAAACCAACAGAACAGTCAACACTCAATGCAAGTTGTTTCTCAAAATAAAATGGGGAAAACAGCATGGAAACTAAAAACCCTTCTCTTAGCCAATCTAAGGGGCTAGAGCAAAGCCTAAGGGGCTACAGGCTGCAATACAGACATGGCTTTTCTCATCTTCCTACATGAAGAAGATGACTGGAGAATGGAGTAGGAATGTACCAGTCTGAGTCAGTTCAGCAGATCTCCAGAGGTAAACAAGGCAGTTAAGGACTAGTTTGTCAGAAGGGAGAGTTTGGAGTTTAGAATAAGGCTTGGATGGACAAAGGGTCCAGGCCACAGCCCTACCTTGTCCAGTATGAATTCTTAACAAATTGTGCAGACTGTGGCAAGAGACAGCTTTTCTGTCATATGCATCAAAGTCTAATATTCAAAGTAAGTTGAAGAGCCCTCCCTCCAGCCCATCTGCCATGGCCATGGCCCCAGAGGGAGAGACGAACCAAGGAATCTGATCCCTTCCCCACCACCATTCCCTTATCCTTTAGTGTCATGTCTTTTTCAGTACAGTACTTCACATGACGCTTTGACCAGAATGCTTGAAAAGTTGCTCCTGTACCCAAGCACAATCATATTTTAGTGCCGTGCATGTAAATAGCTGTATGGGGTTGCTATATCAACTATTTTGAGTGTTTATTTCTGTTTTGAAAAGATAATGCTCTCTGCAGCTCAGCTCTTCATTTATTGGAATCACCTATGATCTGTGCTTATTATTCTTTTTAAACTTTTACTTCAGACTGGATATTTCAGAAAAATGATTCTCCTCTCCCATAAACCTTCACAAAAGAATAGCTACCTTGCCCTTATAAAAATACATTAAACTTGGTTGAACACTTTTTGACAAAAGAGACTGCACTGAAAGAAAGTTATAATCTACAGAACAGATACAGCAGTCATGATACATACGATCACCATCAACACAGCCATGTATCAGTGCCATTTTCATACCCATTCAATAGAAAACAAAATGCATTATACACTGGCTGGCTTCTGTGAACAACTAGAAACAGCAATATTCAAAAGTCATTGAGAGGATGTTTTCACCCTACATAACTGTAACTGACCTTATGTAAAGAAAGGAACTTCAAAGTGTGACTAAAGAATGACTTTCTTTCTTTTTTATTTTTTTACTAAAATATTTATATCCTTCCCTATAGTACAAGAACTCAGAACAGTGTTGAATAAGAAAAAGTCAATTCGATTTCATTGGGTTCAGTTTCATATCTTGATTTAAACTGGGATAAAGGGTTCTTTTCTTGCTACCTTTGTTAATTCAACAGTACCAGAATGTATGTGCTATACCTTACTATTGTTTTAGACTCTGAAGACTATTGATAATGTAAGTATAATGTTCCCTACTTTATTACCCAACTTTCTGGGTTATGTTTACTTCTGACCCATGATCCTAGGCATGTCTCAAGGTAACATACCAAGCAGCTGATTAAATGAACTGTCATCCATGAACATTTAGGCCATAATATGTATGTTAGTCTTTCAGATGCTACAGGTCTCTGTTGGTTTTACTGCTACTCTACAGGAAATTGAGATTCATTTTGAGATCTATGGCATATGGGTGGGGTCAGTTGTCACCCCAGAAAATGCAAATAATCTCTGCTAACTGGTTTATCATTTTAGGTTCTTGATTTATTTGGCTGTTCAGTCTGCAACCTCATTGAGAGGTCCTCTAGGGAGCAATCAGCCTTTCCAAGGCTGTTCACTTAGATTTCGGCTATGACCATAAGGGATGCATGATCCGTCAGTCCTATTAATGCATTATCGCAAATGCTGAGCCCTCCATTTCTCAGTTGAATAGATCTGCAATGCTCTGTGTTCTGTGACTTGATTTCTTTACCAGTGCTTCAAAATGCAGAGTTCCTTGTTAATCGCCCAGGCTAGTGCAGCATTGATCTATTGTCTCTGAGGTTGCTGCTTAGCTTGCCTTAAAACATATATATTCAAATGCAGTATTTATTTGGGGCTTAACATAATCCATGAAGCTTTTTGGAGTTATATGGAAGTCATCATCTTTCCTATCTGGGTGTCATATATATCTTAAAGGGATTATTAATTACTTCTGGGTAATTATGCATAGGATTCTTGTGACTGGCACACTTAGCATAACCTTACAAAATGAAACTGTGCCATCACCAGGACCACTAAAATGTTACTGCTTCAGATTAATAATAAGATTCATCCCCACCCCCTCCCATTCCTAGAGCAAGGAAGTAACTAGCTTGTCTAATAAGTTGTCTGGGTGCCTAATTACTTTTTGGAAAACAGAGCTGTGACTGAGTTACTTTTTGCCTATAATGTTTATGGCTGTGATTCACAATTTTTCTGTGGAAGGGAAGTGAATTGTGTGATTGTTATTCATTAGTAGATGGGTATGCTGACTCAGTCTGATCAATGGAAGGGGGTGGATGAAGGATCACCTGCATTTGCCTCTTGGGGTGGAAAAGACTTTCAAAATTAAGTGGTTTCCACCCACTTTGGAGGCAGGGTGTTTAGATGATGCAAAAGTGGCTAGAAACTGGACTGAAGCCATGATCTGTGGCTAAAATCCATAGCAAAAAGAAGCTGGGATGGTCCAGCTCAAGGCAGAAAATGTGTGTTTTTGCACCTGCATATAGGCATCCTGATGCGAGTGCAGGGCTGCAGCAAAGCAAAGAAATGAAAGTGCAACCACTCCAATGGATGTAATTACAATATATACCATATGCACCAGAAAGTCCAGTGAAGAGAAGTGAAGGGGGCATGTATAGGAGAGGCTCCACCATTGTGCTTTGGAGATCAATACACTGATGCCCTGAACCAGCAGAGGATTGCATGTGTGATTGTGTATCAAAGGGGCGGCCATGGAAAGGGATGGCATTTGGGTGGACGTGTGACACTACTTGGTTGCAGGCAGTGTGTTTGTGTGATAGTGTGCATGTATGGTTGAACAACAACAACAAAAATATGTCGTGGCTTGATGTTGTGCCATGTGGTTGGCCTGTGCTTATTCTGCCCACCTTGAGAGTGGGCCATGCAGGACTGAGCCACTTTTTCCTGCCCATCTGTTCCTCCCCAAACTGCAACAAAAAATAATTGTTTTATAATGCATTTTGCATTTATCTCAGAACCGCCAAGGGACAATATTTGAATGTGGGGACACAAAGAGCGTACTCTTGCACTTTTCTAGTGCCATAATAGCAACAGTAATGATAACTTCTTAGTAATAAGTTACTCAGATATTTATCTTTCTGGACTGTAATAGTAGTACAGTTCCCCCTTGCTATCCACAGTTTTGGATCCCTCTGTAGAAAGCAAAAAACGTGAGACCTTAAGTCCTATTCTTTTCAATGGGCATTCACTCCCACTCACACCACTGCATGTGCATGTGCCCATTGGAAAAAAAAACAGGGCTTGCTGTCCACGGAAGCTCAAACCACAGATGGCAAGCCTGCGTTTGGCATGGGCACATTGTAAAAAGTGATGGCTTGTGGTGTGATCAGGGTGATGAATAAAGCAACTACAGTAGTTCCTTTTATAAAAGTAACATTTCAAACTGTGCCCACTCTGTATGCAAAAGATGACTGGATGAACTGGCAATTCAATTTTTCTTCGGGAATGAACAAACCTTGCCAAGAAACCCAATGAGTTTGCCTCAAGGGTCACCATAAGGTGGAAATGACTTGAAGTCACACAACACACAGTGATGGGACAACATTTTCCACAACTCTTCAAGGCAGCAGGCTGTCTTAGAGAAGGCAGGGCAGGTTATTTAACATACAGCTTTATCCTCCAGTGCTATTATTTCACTGGTGGACCATGGTCTGAGTGGGGGAGAGGCATATAACTACAGTACTGCACACGCCCCTGCTCAGACTATTGTTTGTCAGACTATTGTTTTATACAACTGTCCAGCAGTTGATACCTAAACTGAACACCCTACTATGTATATTGGTAGATTTGGCCCCAACAATCAGCTATCACAGTTACAACATCCTGCCTAATCTGGCTCTTGTCTTTTTCATCCCAGTTTGGGTTTGTTGTTGTTATTGTTACTGTGTGTCTTCAAGTCGTTTCTGACTTGAGGTGACCATAAGGCAAACCTATCATAGAGTTTTCTTGGCAAGATTTGTTCCAAGGAGGTTTGCCATTGCCCTCTCCTGAGGCTGAGAGCATGTGACCTGCCCAAGGTCACCCAGTGAGTTTCCATGGCTGAGCTGGGAATCCAACCCTTGTCTCCAGAGTTACAGTCCAATTCTCAAACCACTACACCATGCTGGCTCTCTTCTTTTAGTAGCACGTCTTATTATTGTAGCCCATCCTTACTACTACTGCCTACAGCCATCCCAGAAAACTAGTAAGCTCATCCCAGGCTTCATCACCTTGCCCAGGGTCTTGTCATATCTAACACCACCTCTGATATGACACTCTCAGTCTGATTTTAATTATATGTTTCCATAGAACTATTAAATTATTGATTGTATTCACACATGCCAACAAGCCATGCTGTGCTTTGTTGAGCTCTAGCTTTGTTGTGCCCACTTCTATTTACAAGCAGTGGTATGTTAACTAACTACAAAATATAATATTAACTTACATTTTGTTATTGGTTTATGGAGTCTGGCTTGCTTAAACTATGGCATATGGTGATGTCTAAACACACAATCATGGTTTCTTCCTTAGCTTCCTACCCTGAACCAAAAAAAAGTGACAAAAAGGCATGAGTGTAACAAACTAGAAGTGGGGGAGGAAAATCACAGTATTTTTGGTCATCTGTTACATAATTCAAGAATTAAATCATAGTTAATACAAGTCATTGCTTATTGTGGCATGCAAACACACTCATTCCCAATGTACACTTAAGGCTCATTCAACAAGAAATAAACTTGTTGAAAATTGAATAGGAATGTTATTCCTTCTCGATTGTAAGCTTCTAACAGTTTGCAGCAGCCATCTAGAATATTAAGTAAAAATTCAATTCATACACCACTAGTTTAATACAGAGAGAGAGAGAGAATGAGAGAGATAGAGAGAGAGAGACTTAAATAGTTGGTGAGTATGCCATGAGCTCTTTGGGTAACAGGGTTTTAGAAATTATAGCCATCAACACATTTAATTCATTCTATAGTTAGAGTAAATAATTGATATTACAAGATGTGTTTTGATTGTGATAGTCTTATACATTTAATTAGCTTGCCTCTCTGCTTATATAAAGAGGCTCTGAATACTTAGAGAGAGGAAGGGAGAAAGAGAGAAAGAAGGAGACTGAATAAATATCCTGAATTGCAGTTTTCTTATCACACTCTTGGGAATTACACAAACAGCTCATTACAAATCGAATGGGAGTACTGCTTTCTCCTATCACTGTGGATTAACATGCTGTGAGCTGTTTCCTTGTTAATGGGGTTCCTGATGTGGCTTTATGCAAAACAAAAAAAAATGGACCTATTTCTAATATATTTATTTCAATCAGAAGCATACGAACAAGATGCAAACAATTTCTCATCCTGATGTTGCCCAGTTGCTTGCTGTGACCTGTGAAAGTCTGCTTGCTCTATGAACAAAGCATGAATGGAGGAAGAGACCCCCCTCCCCCTTTGTGGACTGGATGGTGTCAGAGGATCCAACCACATGCACTGATGTCATATGGTTCCAGTTTGAAGCACTGGATGGAAGCTTTCCCCCAGGCACTTCAGAAAGGAGCCCTTTGTGCCTCCCTTCCCTCTCATTCCCTTTTCCATCTCAGCTCTGGGAAGCCGAGGGTGCTTCATTCCATGTCCCTATCTCCTAAAGACAAGGAGAAAAGTATTCTCAGGTTATGCTTTTAAAGAAATCCTGGAACTCCCTGCTGAGAACAAATCTCCAAACTTTGAAAGCTTGCATGGTGTGATTTGGTCAATGGGGTGATATGGTTGGTCAATAAAGCTATCACTCTTTCATGGATTTTGTATTTTGTTATATTTTGCTATATGTAGAATGTACATCGTTAGCAGGTTTCATTTTTATCAATTTTATTAATTTTATGTACAGTGCCATGTAAATCTACAGTGCTAAATAAATAAATAAGTCCAACATGGCTACCCCCATATATGTTTCTTGCAAGTTCCAGTCGGTAATGGAAGATAACAGTAAAGATTCCCTTTCTTGGCTGGGAGGGGGATATGAGATATGAAGAATACTCTCAAAATGTCTTGGTTTTAATGAGAAAAGTTGTTTCCCATATCAAGTCTGTCTGCTGAAATATCTTCGGGCTAGTTCCTGCCTCTGGCACGAGAACAACACAAGGAACACTTTGCATTTTCACTGAGATTTCTGTAATTTGCTAAGAAATACCACTATCCAAAATTCTCATCTGTGTGTCTGAAGAGAGGACATTTCTACATCTTTCACACAAAATGAGAAAAAGAGGGCCATCTTGAATAATTTTTTTAAAAAATAACTTCCATGAAACATCAAACATATGATTAAAGGACATAAGAATTCGTATTTGGTTTGGAAATCCAGGGAGCCATTCCACAGTGTCTAAACCTATCTGCCCTTTTTGGCAGTGCAGAAGCTTTCCCAAGGAGATTTTTATTACTTTCTTAGAGATTCAATGACCATCATTAAATCTATTCTTATGAACACTCAAAGCAATCCATTCCGGTTGAAGTAAACAGTTAGATTTTAAAAAAGGAAGAGCTATTACTTTTTGTGGCATCCATGTTGTATACAAGATCTTCTTGTGTTGCCATTCCTGACATTAATTAATTAGTTTCTTGTGGCTGCCACCTCAAGTCAGAGTTTTTATCATTTGCTTTAGTCCAATGTTTTTTTATCAACCAATTTGCTGTGGGTGTGCAACTTAATCCCATCAATTTCACAAATAATGGACTAAAGGTATTTGTTCCAGATTGTTCCAGATTCTCTTGTATTTGTTCCAGATTTTAAGTACTGATTTCCTTACCACATGCTTGTTAAACTTTTTGTATGTCACCCTATCTTCATAGCATAAATAAGCATGCCAACCTTTATCCAGGTCAGCACCTTCTAAAGTTAGTAATCTGCTATTTTTTAAAATCAATCCATTCCTTTAACCATGAAAAAACACAAGCGTTGTAATAGATTTGCAGGTTTGGTACGCCCAATCCTTCTTTCTTTTTACTGTCCTGCATCAATGCTGTCTTTATTCTGATTTTTTTATTTTGCCAAATGAATTCTCTGATGTCCTTTGACCATTTATTTAAAAAGATTTTTTAGAATAGTAACCGGTATATTTTGAAATAAAAATAACATTTTTGGAAGAACATACATTTGAATCAATGCAATTCTTCCAAAGCATAATAAGTTCCACTTTTTTAGATCCTCCTTTATTTTCTTCCAAGTCTTAAGATAACAGATAATGATACCTTTGCTTTCTGATGGTTCAGTGTATACGAACTTTGTAAATAGTAAAAATATTATATAGAATTGCACATGTTTGGCTATGTTTATAAGGTGTATATGAAACATAAATAATTGTCATTTTTAGATTTCGAGCCCATCTCCAAGATAACTAATGTATATGCAAATAATTGAAAATCCAAAGCATCCAAAATCTAAAACACTTCAGGTTTCAAGCATTTTGGATAAAGTATACTCAGCCTGTAATATTCGTTTGCTGCAATGTTGTGACTGATTGTAGAGTTTCGTGATCAATTTCTCCAAGTTCAAATGTGCATGCAATGCAGTTTCGATAAAAATTAAATTTTAAGATGGCAATCCTTGGGTAGGCCATTCCACCCAATGAGGCTTTGTTCTAAGACATTTATAGGCTAGTGCTATTAGGCAGCAATCCTATACACATTTACTGTGAAGTAAGCCCCATTAAATTCAAAGGAAATTTCTTCTAAGTAGACACACTAGGATAGTGCTGAAAGGTGAATTACATCCTTTTTTTAAAAAAGGAATTTGGGTATTTATGCCAGCAAAAGGGTTGACAAAACAAGTGAAGAAATCTCTTCCCCACCTTACTCAAAAATGTCCCTCCTCAAACCTCCTACTGTATATATGTGGCTAAATCTCTCTAATCTATTCTCTTCTTCTTTTACAGAATCCCCTTCACCTACAATTGAGTTTAGAACGCTCATTAAGCTTTGATGCTGATGTCACTTTCTCAATTTTGGCCTTGAACAACTGGTATAATTTTAGTTTGATGGTATGCCAGGAAGAATGGAACATCACAGATTTTCTCTTCCTCACACAGCAAAGCTCCAAATTTCATTTGGGATCCATTATAAATATCACAGGAAACCTCACATCAACCAGTGACCTCTTGACCTACTTGCAAGTTCATCTGGAGAACATTAAGGATACAACATCAACTGTGGTGATGTTCGGGTGTGACATGGAAAGCACAAGGAGGATTTTTGAGATAACCACCCAGTTTGGGGTGATGCCTCCTGAACTTCATTGGATTCTTGGGGATTCGCACAATGTGGAAGAGCTGAGGACAGAAGGCTTGCCGTTGGGTCTTATAGCTCATGGGAAAACAACACAGTCTTTTTTTGAAGACTACGTCCAGGATGCAATGGAGTTGGTAGCTAGAGCTGTGGCTTCAGCTACAATGATCCAGCCAGAATTGGCACTTATCCCAAGTACAACAAATTGTTTGAACACAGAGGGAAAAAATCTCACTTCAGGACAGTATTTATCAAAGTAAGGTTTTGTCTTCATTCATTTTATCTTATGACTAAGATGAATATTGTGTATTATAATCATTATGAATATTGAGATTCTATAAGATAAAGGATAAATGATAAACTCTATATGATAAACGGCCAATGGTTATCAGTATAGCAGTTAGAGTGTTGAACCAATATAGTGGTTTCATTGTTGGACCAGGACTCTGGAAGACCAGAGTTAAAATTCCCACTCAGCAATAAAAATCCACTGAGGTCCTATACAGCTCGAATGGCCGGCCTGTGGCAGAGTTAGGGTACAGTGTCCTGATGATGGATGCCCTGACTCCAGCCCCAGAGCATCATGGCGTGCCTCCAGTGCTGCATCCACAGCTATGCTGCCCTTTGGAGCATAGCTTTTTGCAGCTCCTTTTTCTGCCCTCCAGAGGCCAGATTGGGACCAAGGCATGAGGTTGCCACAGCTCCAATCCAGCCAAGAAAGGGTGGCCTCCTGTCACCCCTTAGGGGCAGTCTGTAGAGTCCCTGGGTGGCCTTAGGGAAGTTACCCTCCCTCAGTCTAACAGGAAGACAGCAGCAAACCTCTTCTGAATAAATGTTGTCATGAAAACTCTAGGATAAAGTCACCAGAAGGCACATAACAACAGCAATGGTAAAGGGTCAAACAAACCATTTCAAGCCACCTTTGTCAGCATGGTGATCTCCAGATGTGTTGGAGTACAACTCCCAGCACCCCTACTAGCATGAGCATGGGAGATGTAGTCAACATGTATGGAGGACACCATGTTGGAAAAGGTAGATTTACAAGATGAGTGATGACAAATGGAAAGGTGTCCTTTACTGTAACAGAAAATCTGTCTTGGGGTGCATCTACACTGTAGAAATAATGCAGTTTGATACACTTTAAGTATGTTAGCTCCATCTTACAGAATCCTGGAATTTGTAGCTTTACATGCCTTCTCTGTCAAAGAGTGCTGGTGCCTCACAAAACAGAATCCCAGGATTCTGTAAGATGGAGCCATGGCAGTTAAAGGTGTGTCAAACTGCATTATTTCCACAGTGTAGATGTAGTCCTGGTGATTTAAACATTGAGTTTATATCTCTTGTAGCATTCTGCCTGTTGCAAAGTATGTAAGGCTGTCTCCTATACTTAAGGCTTTGCTTTTTGCAGTGGAGCACATACATTAGAAGCCATGTGATGAAAGTGAATTTCTGCTAATGCCTAATCTAAATTGCCCTTGTTGCAAGGCAAAAAGCATCAGGGTTTGAAAGGCCCATCTCATCTGTAAATTATGGTCATTTAACTATACTGTTTGGGTAATTAAAGTACTGTGTGATTTGACTTGCTGCCCATTCTCATTTGCTCATTCTGTACTAAACTTTCTGAGATAAAGACAGAATGACCCAGTCACCAACCTAATGAATATGGAATAATTTAATTAGCCTACTAATGAAAGCTGACTGCTTTGACTGGTGGTGTGATATCTGCAAAAAAAAAAGCACTGGAATGCATATAGGCAAAGGATTAGGATTTTGTGTCTATAAACTACTGTGCATATTATTTTTTTAAGATGTGCAGCTGTTTAAAGTGTGTACACTTGTAAAGTGTGAATGGGGTAGCATGCCATAATCGGACACAGTTGTAGCCTTTTTCAGACATCCCAGGAATGAATGGAGGATAGAACTACAATCACATCAGCATCTGTTCAGTAGCATTCACCAACAATCAGGACACCATTTCTGCATGAAAAAGCAAGGAGCTTAATAATTTGGGGGGGGGGGGGGAGGAAATGGTGAATATCAGTTGGGGTTGCCATTTTCCTGCAACACACCTTGGAAAAATGCTGCACTTGGACATGGGAGTGAAAGATAGTGACAGTTTGGTGCATCAACAAGGAAAAAAGGAAACTGAAATTTTCTCTTCTAGGGAATTATCACATGGAAGCTTACCGTGGTTAAAACACTGACATAACGCTCCAGAAGCATAAAGGTGTGATAGCCGGTCATGCTTCTGAAGCATCACTGAAGTGTCCCCTCACTCTCCAATAATAATAATAACAACAACAACAACTTATAGCCCGCCCCCTGAACAGGCAATCGGGGTGGGGTACAACTAATTAAAACGACAACAGTTAAAATACAACAATCCCTTCCCAACCTTCCACCCCTTAAAATGAAATTAAATTAGCAGTGAGTTAAAACATAAAACACAAAACAAAACAATATCAAAGCTAGGAAGTCCTTAAACTGAATGGATGGGTTAAAATCATAAGAGAAAGAGGCTAAAAGGACTTCTTACTCTTGGATTTGGAGCCAGGAGATGTTAAACGCTGTCAAGGAAGGCCTGCCGGAAGAGATGCATCTTTAAGGCTTTTTTGAAGCCATCGATGGATGCAATGAGACACATCTCATCGGGCAAGTCATTCCACAGCTTGGGGGGCGATAGCTGAGAAGGCCCTCTGGGAGGTCTGCATCAGTTTAGCCTTCATAGGCTGTAACAGGTTCCTCCCAGAGGATCAGAGTGTGTGTGGGGGGGTTCATACGGGGATCAGTGGCCCCTAAGATAGGATGGACCGAAACTAATTGGCAGCCAGTGGAGAGATTTAAGCACTGGTGTAATGTGCTCTCTCCTAGATATTCCCATCACAATCCTGGCTACCATATTTTGGACCCGTTGCAGTTTCCAGGTTAAGCACAAGGGTAGCCCCATGTAGAGCGCATTGCAGTAATCCAAATATGAGGTTACCAGCACGTGTACGACAGTTTCCAGATCCCTCATATCCAGGAAAGGGTGCAGCTGGCGTATCAGCCGAAGCTCATAACAGGCACTCCTGACCGTCGCAGTCACCTGACTAGTCATGTGAAGCGACAAGTCAAGAAGTACCCCCAGACTACAAACAGAGTCCTTCGAAGAGAGTGTGACTCCATTGAGAACTGGGGATTGTATTCCCAAACTGGGTTTCGGGCCTGTAACTGTGAGTACCTCCATTTTGTCTGGATTGAGCTTCAATTTGTTTTCCTTCATCCAATCCATTACCACTGTGAGACAGTCATTGAGAGGAGAGACGCCATCTGAGGTCTGAGCAGACGATCTGGTCATGGAGAAGTATATCTCAGTGTCATTAGCATACTGATGGCACTAAGCTCCCATCAGCAGAGGGTTTGCAGAGTAGCCATTTCTTCATAATGGAAGTTCCTTCTATTGAAGAAATGGTTGCTCTGCAAATGCTTTGACGATGGAAGAGGAGAAGGGACGCTTCAGTGACGCTTCAGAAGCACAACCAGCTATCATAGCTTTGCACTTCTGGAGCAATTTACCTGCAATTTAAGCATGGTAAGTCTCAGGTGTGATAGTCCCCCTAGAAACAAACAAGAAAGCAACATAAAGGTTTCTATAAGGCCACATATAACATTAAATATAAAGAACCAATTGGTGGATGCAAGAACATTTACCAGTGAGCAACAAAGAACATGGATGAAGCAAATAATATGTCATGTTTCACCCTCAAAAGATATTGGCCAGCATTCTGTATCATCAGTTTAGGTAACAAAATAGCCTTCCCTGGCTTGACTCTCTCACCAAAAATTCACCTATGCTCCGATTGCTGGCAGAATGGTACCCTGTCAGGTTTGGGAGTGGGGTCAGCCCAGGAGAGGTTAGTTAAGTATATTTTACTTAAGTAGCTGGCATTCTTCTACACTTGGAAATGGCTTAGCACATGTATACCTGGCATTGGGTTATGATTACACTCCTTTTAGGCATCCTCCAATGCTCTATATTTTATGCTATGGCAGATTTAGTCTCTTGAATAGTTGAAATGACAGATTCATTATGGCAAGGAGTGGGAATTTGAATCCTTCCAGATGTTGTTGGATCATGTAATACTTCCCTGTTGGCTGTGCTGTCTAGGGCTGATGCAGTCAAACAACATCTGGAGGGACATTCTCCATCTTTACCTTATGGGATTGTGTTTCTTTTTGCCAGTTTCTCCATAATACACTTGTGTTGCGCCATTGTTTATATGTATGATTCTTCCCTGGTAACAATTAGTAACCTGATTAAAGTACTACATATCTCTACATTTCTGTTTATGGTTTTACAGTGGCTAGAGATGATATTCATTTTGGTTTCTGAAAAAGAACATTTATTCATTTATGCATGTATACATTTTCCCTCCCTTTTATTGTGAGCTTTCAGAAGGGTTTACAGATAAAATACTATCAACAATTTAAAGCAATTACAGGTTAAAAGAATAGAAGGCTTTTAAGACTGAATCATATTTCTCTGTATATATGTTTGTGTATATATATAAAACTCTCATTATATTTATCTACATACTTCTATATTTCCCAGCTCACTTATGTTGTCTACTGCTCACTTATTAGTGAGACGTGTACTGGCTTAATTTCAGTAGCGGTTTATGGCATCCATTTCAGAGGGGTAGTGAATCCATTTTAGGCTTTCATTTGAACTTTAAAGGAATTATCCACAGTACTAAATCCAAGACAACTGAACCTAATTAGGGAATAGTCTGTAGCACCTTGGATAACTTCTTTAAATTCCAAATTAAAACACGGAGTGGATTCAGTGCTTTGCTTTGCTTATTAAAAGTAATCCTTGTATGTGTAGATAGCTTTCTTGGTTCTCCGACAACCAGAAGTTGGCTGTGCTGCTTTCTGGTAAGCCCTACCACCATTATCCCTGGATGGAATAAATGGGAATGAACAGAAATCCTAGAAGGGAAGAGAGGTCCCATTCATACTTGCTCTTTCATATGAGTGCCCACTATGGAAAAAATGTCATGTGGTTCCACTTTCAAATTATCCTGGTCTCCATTTGGTTCCACTTTCCATTTATTCTGAAGCAAAGAGACTCACCAAGGGAAGAATTGCTAGGAACCGAATTAGCTGGGAATTAACATGTTTGCATATTTGAGACCAGGATGGAAGGAATAGCTAGCTTACCATCTGATTCTGTGCAACAAAAGCCAAGCCCAGAGATGACCCTAACATTGAAAGATTAAGACAACTGCCTCAGACAAGAGAGTATGGATGACATTAAAAAAATACATCAAATTGTGAGCTGTTAATTTCAGTATTACTGTACTGTGTTTACAGCTCAGGAAGGGGTGCTTTTGGGACTTTCTGCCTCCTGCATCAAAATAATTTTGCTGGTATTGGAACCTGTGCTTCTTCAGTTGCCAGGCAGTAAAATGTCATGGACCAGTCCTGGCCAAGCTCCTGCAAAATATTCAGGGGGTGACATTTTTTTGAAAGATAAAACAGGGTGTTGTGACACAGACTTTGCAAATGCAAATAATTCCAATGATTACAGATCACGTGGCAAGGCATTCTGATAAATTTAGAATATGGAGATCCTTTCATTCTTCCATACATTCAGGCTTCTAGCATATGCAGCAAGCACATTTAGTAGTGTTTTTCCCTTTGGACCAATTTGGTTTTCTCTGTTTGCATGACATGTCAGTCAGAGGCAATCTTCAACATGGTGGTTAGCCCATTCCAGAGAAAGAGGAAAATGGAAACATCATGCCATTAAGGGGGAACTTGATGTAAGGATGGACAGCTGAGAGAGAAAGGAATGCTTATGTAGGTTATAGTTTATTGTGGAACTCTCACAGAAATCATTATTTTAATGATGCTGATGGATTGATTGCATTTATTATTTGCTTTGCCCCATTAGAAATCTGTTAGTTCAGACACAGTGTTGTTGTTTTTTTAACTCAATAAAATATTTCTCAAACCAAACAATTCTGTTTTCCTGTGGTACAGGAATGACCAGGGGTGCCCTTTCTGCATCATCAAGTGCATAATGCAGAATATGCAGGTAGAGACTCAGGGGCAATAGCAATAGCAGCTTTATTTGTATACTGCTTCATACTGCACCAAGTGGTTTACAACTGTAAGCTAATTGCCCCCAACAAGCTGGGTACTCATTTTAGGGACCTCAGAAGGATGGTTGGCTGAGTCAACCCTGAACCCCTGACCCCTGGGGATTGAACTCACAACCTTGTGGTTTGTGAGTGAGTGACTGCAGCACCAGCATTTAACCACTGCACTAACTGCCCCTTGGCTAATTTGCGGGCCAGGATATTTTGTGTGGTGTGCATAGTTCTGCTGCCCAACAGAAGGAAGCTGCTTGAGGTGATCGTCTCACTCTGCCTAATGTAAGGGCCTTAACACAGGAAGGAATCTCTACTTCAGAGTATCTTTTAAGGGCTGCATTGTATAAATTTCTGTTTATAACCTCTTGCCTTTGCCTTACAGATTTTTAGCCAACACCACCTTTCATGGGCTTAGTGGCGACATTAGAGTAAAAGACTCCTCCATCATCAGCTCTGAAAACAACTTCTTCATTTGGAATCTGCAGCATGATCCTGTAGGCAACCCAATGTGGACCCGTTTGGGGAGCTGGCAAGATGGCAAGATTGTCATGGATTATGGGATCTGGCCAGAGCAGGCTCAGAGGCACAAGAATCACAACCAGCATCCTACCCGGCTACATCTGAGGGTGGTGACCCTCATTGAACATCCGTTTGTGTTCACAAGGGCTGTTGATGATGAAGGCTTGTGCCCAGCAGGTCAGCTCTGTCTGGACCCCTTGACCAATGATTCTGCTGTGCTGGATACTCTCTTTGAAAACCTGCAAGGGGGCAATGACACAGTGCCCACCAAGTTCAAACAGTGTTGCTATGGCTACTGCATAGATCTGTTGGAAAAACTGGCGGAAGATATGAACTTTGATTTTGACTTGTATATTGTTGGCGATGGGAAATACGGGGCATGGAAAAATGGCCAGTGGACGGGCCTTGTGGGTGACCTCCTGGCTGGCACTGCCCACATGGCTGTGACATCATTCAGCATCAACACAGCCCGTAGCCAGGTGATTGATTTCACCAGCCCCTTCTTTTCAACCAGCTTGGGCATCCTGGTGAGAACCAAAGACACAGCGGCTCCTATTGGAGCCTTTATGTGGCCACTCCACTGGACCATGTGGCTGGGAATCTTTGTGGCCCTGCACATCACTGCAATCTTTCTCACCTTGTATGAATGGACAAGCCCCTTTGGCATGACTCCAAAGGGAAGAAACAGGGATAAAGTTTTCTCCTTCTCCTCTGCCTTGAACGTCTGTTATGCCATCTTGTTTGGTAGAACAGCCGCCATAAAACCCCCCAAGTGCTGGACTGGAAGGTTTCTCATGAACCTCTGGGCCATTTTTTGTTTATTTTGCCTGTCAACATACACAGCTAATCTGGCTGCTGTCATGGTGGGAGAGAAAATCTATGAAGAGCTGTCTGGAATACATGACCCCAAGGTAAACAATGCACTTTATTTCTGTATTCAGGTTGTTGTTCTTCTCATAATCAGATGAAAAGTTTTGATGACATTTTATGCAGATTAATACATGCTCCTTCTCTGTTGTCTTTTCAGTGGTAGGTTAAGCTTTCTTTTCCAGCAAGCCTTTGGAAATTCATTTTTAACCTGAGAAGTGCTGTACTGCTTTTAATCTTTGTTTTAAATATTTTAAATAGTTTGATTCTACTCTTATTTGATACTATTTTAATCTTAAATTTTTGTGTTTTTAACTATATCTGTTTTATTGTGATTTTCTGCCTTTTTGTAAACTGTCTTAAATCCTGGGGTGCATCTGCTCTACAGATATAATACAGCTTGATACCATTTTAATTGTTGTGACTCCATCCTATAAAATCCTGGGATTTGTGAGGCACCACCACGCTTTGGCAGAGAAGGCTAAACACTTTGTTAAACTAGAGATCCCAGGATAGAGTTACAGCAATTTAAAGTGGTATCAAAGTGCATTATTTTTACAATATAGATTTGCCCCAAGTCTGAGAGAAAAGCAGCCTATAAATAAAGGCAGGCAAGCAGGGATGGATAGATGCACATATTTTGGCCATTCAAAATTGTATTTCACATCTTACTGTTGTGTAGCTGCTTCATTCAAAGCATCAGGAAAGAGTAGGTCCCATGTGGGAAAGAGTCATAACAGACCCCATTATCTCAGATAGCACCACCATCAGTTCAAATGCCCTATTTTGAAATGAAGTGCTTTCTGCACATTCATCTGTGAGTTGTCAAATGCTGAGTAGTGCTGAAAAAATTATTTAAAGTCCTGTAAAATACCCTGATCCAGCTGCACTCTTGGGCAACACCTGACCTTGACCCTAAGGTAGGGTGTACATTTATACTGATGTTGTAATGCAAATGGAAATGTACCCCTTTGTTTATACTATGCCACAAGTGTACATTATTATCCGCTTTTCTCTCCCCTTTCCACCATTACTGCACATACTCTTTGCTCAGCTGATCTGGCCTGTTGAGTTCTAGAGAACCTGGAAAATGACATGCTATTTTGTGACATTTTGAACAGACTCAACAGATGTGAATTGAGATTATACATATTGCTAGAACAGTTCAGTACCATTCTAACAGCCCTGGCTCCATCTTATAGGTGGTGAGGGACTTCTAATTATCTATTGTAGTTCCAGAAACTATTGTCAAGCAGAGAAGTCCCTCGTCAAACTTCAAATCCCAAGATTCCATAGAATGGAGCCATGACATGGTATCAAATCCTAATAACTCTGTAATGTAGATACAGTGGGACCTTGGGAACCACTTAGATTTTGTTCCAGGACCCTCCATGGATACCAAAATCAGTGGGTGTGGATGTGGATGTTCAAGTCCCATTAAATACAATGTTGTAGA
The DNA here is from genome assembly GCA_034509955.1 of Urosaurus nigricauda. Taxonomy (NCBI): domain Eukaryota; kingdom Metazoa; phylum Chordata; class Lepidosauria; order Squamata; family Phrynosomatidae; genus Urosaurus; species Urosaurus nigricauda. The sequence goes on along the minus strand of JAOEGL010000002.1, from coordinate 112,330,005 downwards.
AATGGTGCCCCTTATATAAAATGACAAAAATCAAGGTTTGCTTTTTAGAGAATATATACACATACATACACACATACACACACACATACACACACATACATACACCATCAAACCGTGGATGGTTAAATCCATGGGTAAGGAATCTATGGATACAGAGAAGGACTGACTCTACATTCATACAGCTATTGCTTGAGTGTGGATTTGGAGATTTTTCTGATGAGATCAACTGAGATTGCTTTATTTATTTATTTCACATTTACTAGAGCATGAATGGGTAGCATTTTTACTGTTGGAGCCACTGTTCCCCAGAGACAACCTGTTGGGGCTGCAGGCCAGCAGTGAGGGCCAGTGTAACCTTAGGAATGCAGACTGCTCATTCCTGTATTAAAGTGTAGAAATCTGTTTGTTACATACAGGGTGGAATCCTTTTCATTTAAATGAAAAGCAAACCGATGTTCCATTGAGCCATGTGAATTTTCAGTTCTCCTTTCTATTTTATGATACCTTGTCATTAAGGTGACTCTTTTATTGTTGCCATGGTAATCAGATTTATCTGTGCTGATCCATTCTTGATGCATTTTTAATGTAATGGCACACACAGTTCTGATCCAGCAAGGGGCCTCCACGGTGTGCATCCCTATCCCCAAACCAGGGATTTAGATGTTAATGATAGCACCTTTAAATTTCAGTCTAAAACTCACTGATAGAGAAGTCACCTGCTTCCAAGAGCCTGGAGAATAGGGATGGAAAGATTATTTGACAATATTTGGAAAAAAAATCAATTTAAAAACTGTGTCTCAAATGTCAGAAAAACCTGACAAGGAGAAGACTGGACTAATGAGAATTTTGATAGTTTGGGACTTATTCTGTGCATGCTTTTATTGCTAAGAAAACAGCATTGTTTTGTGCACAGAAAACTTTACATGATTCTGGATTACAGTATATAACTGTGATAGCTTACTAACTAGGAAATGCAGAAACAAGATAAAAGAGTTGAGTATTAAAGGACCACTTTATTAACTATTTAAATATTTCAGGAGGAGGAAGCAACCTAAAGAGAGTTTCAGCTGAGAAAATGAATCCCAATCTGGCCTCCTTCTTAGCCATCCCTGGAGGCATAGCACCCAAATTCTGAGTGCCAGACAGCATTTTGGATAGTATCAGGAGATACCTTCTTAGGAAATCCTCCCCACCATGATGGCCCAGGTTGGCCTCAAGAGTAGATTCCTTTCCCAATCCCTAGGCCCTAGTAACCACAGGAGCAAGTCCAGAGGCATCCCCTGCACCAGATCGGCTCCTATGGGTGCTCCTCATCGCTATTCCTTCAATTCACTCCCCCAGCCTGGAAGGACATGAGAAATTTTCCTTAGACAGCTACCTTCAATCCTAATAATTAAACTTGCCATTTTAAAAAAAGTCAAAGTAATTATCCATATTGCATTCTTCTATTTTGCAAATACATTATTGATTTTAAAGCACTTTTGCTTTTCTGTCAGTTAACGAATGTAACTGTCAAACCAAACTGCCATTTTGAAAACGTCTGTTCAGAAAGTCTGGATTTTAAGCTATGTGGATGGATAAGGCGTAATTAAAGAAATAAGTGCTCTATATTTTAAACTGGAAAATTTAAAATCAAATGAAATAAAATGAAGGCTAGCACAAACTATCGCATAAACTCAAAATGGATAGTCTTTTTTTTAAGGGCGCATGTATCATTTGAAATATCTTTCCTATGAGATCCATTGATTACTCATAGATGGATTTCACTCATAGAATCATAGAATCTAGAGTTGGAAGAGACCACAGGGGCCTTCCAGTCCAACCCCCTGACATGCAGGAATACCAAGCAAAGCACCCCTAACTGATGGTTGCTTTTAAACAGCCACTGTTTAAAAATCTCCAAAACAGGAGAATCCACCACACTCCGAGGCAGCCTATTCTACTGTCAAACAGCTCTGCCCATCAGGAAGTTCTTTTCGACATTTAAGTGAAATCTCTTCACCTATAGTTTGAATCCATCGATCCTTGTCCTTGTCTCTGGAGCTATGGGGGGAAAGCCTCTTCCCTCCTCAATATGTCAAGGTATTTCTAAATTTTAAACCTTTCCTCTAGGAAATTAGCAACCCCTCCCAGTTTGGTATCAGCTGCAAATTTAATCAACATGCTCTCTATTCCTTTAAGGCACTGATAAAGAAGTTGAATAACACAGGGCTTAGTACAGATCTTTGTGGCACTCCAGTTGTCATCTCTTTCCAGGATGAAGAGAGCATTGCTGAGCACCCTTTGGATTTAGTCAGTCAGCAAATTACAAATCCACCTAATAGTAGCACTGTCCAGGCCACATTTTGCTAGGTTTTTACAAGAATATCATAGGGAACTTTGGGCCAAAACAGACAGCCCTAAAGGGGTGGTGTGATGTCGTCCCTGTGAGTTCTGCGTGCTGTAGTCCTGGCTCAACAGGGGGCAGCAAAATGCTGCTCCTTTTTGAGCTGGCAAAAGGCTGCCCTTTCAGCCACTGCAGCAGCTTTGTGGCGCTCCTGCAGTATGCGGTGTATAAATGCCACACCACCAGAGCATAGAAGAAGGAGAAGGAGAAGAAGAAGATTATTATTTATTTCTAGCCCACCCAATCACGAAGAATCCAGGCAGGTTACAACAATAAAATACATTGAAGTTACAATAAAATCAAACCCTAAACTTCCCCCGCCCCCCATTCCCAGTACTAAAATAGAATTAAACGGTAATAGTATAAAAACATTACAAGCATTAAAAACATTAAAAACATTACACAAAGACAAAGAAACAAGCGGGGAAGGATATGCGGATACGGGGGCAGATATCTCAATATCTGGGGAGGGTAGCTAAGTTGGAAAGGCCTGCCGGAAGAGATCCGTCTTGAAAGCTTTCTTAAAAGCTGTCAGAGTAGAGATGTGACGGATCTCCTCTGGCAGGTCGATCCATAATTTTGGAGCAGTAGTAGAAAAGGCCCTATTTAAAAATCTCTCTCATTTTCACTAAATTGTTCAAACCAGCACTCTCATCCAGTCCTGGTTCCATGTAAGGTTACAAGATCTTCCCATGTCCACTACAACATTTATCTATATTTTTACCTTTTCCCCCCAAAGTGTACACATTTTTGTATGCATTTTTGCTGTTGTGCCCATTTTTCTGCATGTTTTTCACTGACTAATGTGAGTTTGTGCAAAAATTTCTAATACAAGAGATCTTTTTTCCCTATCATGCAGAAGGTCTCTGCACATTTTTTTTTCTTTCCCAAAACACACTGCACCATCTGGAGTGACACATGATGTCAGGGTGCCCTGCGGAGCAGAGTTGGGCAGGCATCATCAGGATGCTGTGCCCCAATTCTGCCCCAGGCAGATTAACCAACTTTGGTCCAGGTCTCCTTTCATTGACTTCCATGATTATACAAGTTGAAAATGTCAGGGCATTTATTATTATTACAATTATATAATTATTATAACTACAGTGCAAAACAAGGCAATCTTTGTTTATAGATAGATATTTTAAATACCTTTTAAATTACCTCTGTGTATTTTTATCTGAATGTGTGTCCCTCCTCAGTTTATTCCATTTCCAAATGAGAATCTAGGGGGGGAAAAACATTTGTTCATTCTAGCTAAAGAAAACAGAGGTGAGATTGCTTGTGATACTAATAATCATTGGAGGCTTGGCAAATGTAACTATGGAACAACAGCTATTTTCGGGGAAGTCCAAACCAGCTCCTCTCAGATTAATGGGCTTCTTCTTCCAATGTGTTTAATTAACTGGAAAGCCTCTGGGTGACTCTCATCCTCTCCTTAATTGGCTATGACAAATCCTTCCTCCCCTCTTGTGCACTGCTAGCTTCTGCATTGCTAAATTCATTGTTGAAACCATCTATTAGGTGAAGGAAAAGACGCAGCCAGAAAGAACAGCAACCAGGACATAGACATATCCTGTGGGAGCAAAGTGGTCCATGCATTGGGCAAAAAGAAGCAACGTGTAGGCCGTGGGCTGCATGAGGGTCCTGCTGCAACCATTCACTCTTAGGACTCGTTCTGACATCTCTCCTTCCAATTTTCTACTGAAAAATTCCCCTGATTGTTTTTGACCTCAAAGGGCCTGTTTTGTGGTCACTTCTTATTTCTTAAAAAACCTTTTCTAGCCAAGGACGGGTAAGGGAAAATATGTCCCAGTCCAACCATGACACCAGACTGGAGCTCTTCTTAGGCTCATCACAATTTGTTGTCCACTGCCCTTGAGTTGACCTCAACACATGGCAACCCTGTGGATGAGACACCTCCAAGCCTCCCTGACCTCCACTGGCCTGCTCAAGTCCTGTAAATTCATACCCATGACCTTCCTGATTGAGTGTATCCATCTGGTGTGTGGTCTTCCTCTCTTTCTATATCCCTCCATCTTTCCTAGCATTATCGTCTATTCCAATGAGATGTGCCTTCTCATGATGTTGCCAAAGTATGAGAGCTTCAGTTTGGTCATCTTGGCTTCCAGGGAGAGTTCAAGCTTGATTTGTTCAAAGACCCATTTGTTTGTGTTTTAGGCTGTCAATGGTATTTTCAGCCCTCCAGCACCATATCTCAAATGCCTTTTTTTTCCTTCTTGTCTCCTTTCTTACTTTCCAACTCTCATATAGGTGGCAATAGGGAATACATTTCAGTTCATCTTTATTACATCCATAGACCAGCACATTAGGGAATACAGTGGATTGGAGGATTCTAATTTAGTGCTCAATTATATATCTTTACTCTTTAGGTTCTTATCTAGTTCTTTCATGGCTGTCCTTCCCACTCCTAGTCTTCTTATTTTTTGACTGTACACTCCATTCTGATCAGCGCTTGATCCCAGGCACAGAAACTCTTTAACTATTTCAATTTCCTCATTATCTAGGGTGAATTTATGCATTCCTTCTGTGGTTGTTTTTGTTTTCTTTAAATTCAGCATTAACCATACCTTTGTACTTTCATCTTTGACTTTCCTTAGTATTTTTTTTCCAAATCGGTGATGCTTTCTGCTAGTAGTATGGTGTAATCCACATATCTAAGGTTGTTGATGTTCTTTCCTCCAATCTTCATTCCTCCTTCTTCTATGTCTAACCCTGCTCTTCTTATGATATATTCTCAATACAAGTTGAATATGTCATCCTAACCAACCTCCTGGATTTTTGTGAAGATAAAGTGTGAGCAGAGGCCCATGGACAAGATGGACTTTTGCTGTGGAACAATGGAATCCAGGAGAAGCCAGAAAGTATACTCCTCTTGATACTACAGCCATACAATTCTCCCCCAAAACTCTTCTCCATGTTTCTGAGAAATACCTAGGAGACACTTTTGGGACAGCTCTGGAGGCTGCTGGGGGCAGCAAAAGGAAGAAAGTTTTATTGCATGGGTATGGAATTGCCATTTTGATCTCCTGGGAAGATCAAAGGTAGCTTACAGTTGTAAACCACTTAGACATTGCTAAGGCGATACGAAGGAGTATATAAATGAAGCTGTTTGTTTGTTTGTTTTTTGATATATAGATGAAGCAAATAAATATACAGCCACCCTTCCATTTTCGCAGACTTGGAGTCCGCATTCTTCACCTATTTGTGGGTGGCAAATGGAGGGGGGCAAAATGGGGTGCACACCACCATTCAAACCAATGAGGTTTGAATATTGATGATTTTGCATTTGCGTGGCTGGTCCAGAATGGATTCCCCATGAAAATGGAGAGGCAACTGTATACATCTCGGAGAGGCAGAATTTAATGAGGATCCAGTGCAACGCCATGTCATTTGAGACATGTAATTCAGCTAATGTTTTATCCTTCAATAACCATTTTCATCCAAACCTGGGGGGGGGGGGGTAACAGACAAGTGGAGGGTTGCACCTAGTCAGGTAAGGATTTTAACAAATAGTAGATGTTAGTCCTTCTCTTTACCTGAGTAAAGGTTTCTTATATTTTAGAGCGTGGCCCCTATTCTTTAATTCTCCATTCCTAAGGGCAAGGGGAAGACTCTCAGGACATTGGTGTGTATGTGTGTGTGTGTGTGTACATGCACACAAGTGTGCATGCGTGGGTGCATGTACACAAAAGGCAACATCTTGTACAGGTTTGAGTATTAAATCTGCATTCCTAGAGTCCAGGGTTCAAATCTCCACATGGGCATGGAAACCCACTGAGTGTCCATGGGTAAATGACACACCGTCAGTTTCAGAGGAAGGCAATGGCAAACCTCTTTTGAATACAGCTTGCCAAGAAAATCCTGTAAATTTGCCTTTGGGTCACCATTAGACAAAAATGATTTGAAAACACACATCTCTTTCTCCCTCTTTCTACACACACACACAAACACACACCCCTCTACCCCATTGTTAGTTTTGGTGGCTCTTGTTTGAACTGCATACTCTGTGCAATTGTGATTGATGCTTAATATATCATGATTAATGACATTACCGGGAGCTGCTCTTTGTAACATCACCACCCCAAGGCATCACAAGTTTCTGTCCATAAGTCTCAATTTTTGAGGGCTGAAATCTCAGGGCCTGTGATATGCCTGCCCTGGCAAACCCAGCTGTGTATCATCTCTCCATCATCTTTTTTACACACTTTCCATTTTATATTGGGACCAACTCCATTATTCGTAAAAGCAATTATAGGATTGTAGGTAGAGAAATAGCTGCCAAAAGCTAACCACTGGTAGAATAATACATGTAATAACTAGTGTTTACTTCCAACTGAGTACAAAATAACATAGGAATGTAATTGCTTCACATATGCTTATATGCACCTGGGAGGATTCACATCTACACTGGTTTACACTCAACATATATAATAGTGGAACTGCTATTACAAGCTCATACAAGAGAGCCATTATAGGTTTACAGCCTCTCTGAGCACAGGAAAAATATCAGTAGGGGAAATGAAAGCTTTGACCTTTGAGGGACTATTTGCAAAATTGACCAACTAGCAGCAATCCTGATCAGAATGTCAAACAACACACAAAACAGAAATATGGGAATACAGAATCTCACTGGGGGGGGAGCTCTCATACAGAACGTTGGCTTTCCTCCTGGACTAAAACAAAACAAGCAAATGTTATTTAAACCTGGAGATTTGACTCGAGGTAGGATCATAAGACCAGTCAGTAATTAAAAGAAACAGCAGTTCAGACTTTTAACTTAAATCAAAACTCTGTGCTCCATGAAGTCTCTATCAGAAATACAAATGGCATGATACATTGAAGTACCACCAGTAGTAGATTAGGAGCCATTGTGCAAGAGGTCAGAGGAAACTCACTAGTAGAGTGGCAACAACTCTATTCTTCCTGGTGCTTCTCTTTGAGGTTCTCTGCTCACTGCCCTCATTTTTATTTCTCACAATTTGCGTTCTACAAATTTTCTCCCAAACAGTTTATCCAAGCCCTGCTATGCCATCATACAGTGCAGCATATAGGTTCCAACCTATGGAATCCTGGGATTTTTAGTTTGTTGTGGTACCACAGCTCTCTGACAGAGAATGCTAAATGTCTCATAAAACTACAAATCCCAGAATTCCATAGCATTGAGCCATGACAGTTAAAGTGTTGTGAAACTGCATGAATTTGCAGTGTAGATGCAACCTAAGTTATCGTTTCTAGCATTGGTCTCTCAGGCTGCAGTGTTATGGCAACCTCCTTAAGAGTAAGTTTCACTGGAAGCATTGGGAGTTGAATAAACAATCATAGCTTCAGGCTGGAAGATTAGATTTTGCTCCTGTCAGCGCTCTGAGAATAGCCCTTGACAGTCAACAAAAGGATAGCAGGCAGCATATCAGTTAATTCAGCTTGAAGATTGCTGCCCTTTTTGCTATTAAAAGGCTTGTGCCCTGAACTTGGCTGTCAAAAATTAATCTCAAGATTGACTCATTCAACTCATATGTCTAAGGGAGAGAGAAGAAAAGGAAGTGAATTTTCATGAAAATCCAGTCCTTACATATATGTAAGCAGGCTCAATTTGTATTGAGGGTCAGGGCTGGCACCATAAGAAATAATGACCATACTTTCTGTTAGATTCAGCACTTAGGAACATCAGAAGATCCCTATGGAAAAGCTTATGTAGGAACCTTATCCTGCTTATCAATGATCAGCCAGGTGCCCATAGGAGGTTATCAGCTAGGACCAGTGGCATCACTAGGGCTGACGACATCCAGTACTATAATTCATGGTGCCATCTCCCGTTGATCTCCTCCCATACGACACCATACAGAATCCTTAGTAAAAAAAATTTGTACTAATGTTACTTGCATTGAACAAATCACAATTCCCATATAGCACTGAATATAATGGCAATAGTTGTGACAGAAAACTAGCATAATTAAAGTTATACCTTTAAATTACAATATCGTATGCACAGCCTAAAAGGATTTACAAGTACATAAAAGAGTTTCATGTTGCTAAAGTACAAATTTAGTAAGATGTGATTTTTTTAAAGAAAATTTTATCTATTTAAAAAATAATTTTAAAAAAAAACATGGGACCTCTCTTTTCTCCTCCTGTTGAATTTTGCCCCACTTACACCATCTCTTCAGTGTTTTAAAAGAACGCAGGTGGACTCCACAGCCCATTTTTGCCACAAAACAGATATTTGCGTAACAGTAGTGTCACTGCCCCTTAGGGTATCACCTGCCCTGCAACCCCCAGCTGACATCCTTTGGCAGGACATGAGAGAACAGTATCCTTCTACTCATGCTTTCCTGCAGCTGGTATTCAAAGGCGTGGAGTCTCTAATCTTGCAGGGGTTATACTTATTGTGATTAGTAGCACTGACAGCTAGTAGGAAGGGGGGCACTGTCTGTCCACTTTCTCCAAGCCAGAGGTGACACTTGTCATTGAAGCACAGAGGCAGAAAAGGGCCAGACAGGAAAGGTGTTCTAGTGAATTGGCACTAGAAGTGGTGGGTGTCTGAATGAGAAGGTGATGCACAGTTAACAAGAATAGAGGAGGTAAAGATCCCTGTTGTTCGTAGTAGCTGCTGCTTAGTAAGTGGGGACTGGAGGATTTTCACAGCCCCTACATAGTCCCTAAAACAGTGAAACTGTAGGGACTGTGAATATGAACCATTCTTGAATACTGACTCTAGGTTATGCATTCGTAATTGTATTAGGGAATTCTGGCCATTGGCAACTAATCATAGAATCATAGAATCATAGAGTTGGAAGAGACCACAAGGGCCATCCAGTCCAACCCCCTGCCATGCAGGAACTCCAAGTCAAAGCATCCATGACAGATGGCCATCCAGCCTCTGCTTAAAGACCCCTAAGGAAGGAGACTCCACTATGCTCCGAGGGAGTGTGTTCCACTGTCGAACAGCCCTTACTGTCAGGAAGTTCCTCCTAATGTTGAGGTGGAATCTCTTTTCCTGCAGTTTGCATCCATTGTTCCGCGTTCTAGTCTCTGCAGCAGCAGAAAACAAGTTTGCTCCCTCCTCAATATGACATCCCTTCAAATATTTAAACAGGGCTATCATATCACCTCTTAACCTTCTCTTCTCCAGGCTAAACATCCCCAGTTCCCTAAGGCGTTCCTCATAGGGCATGGTTTCCAGACCCTTCACCATCTTAGTTGCCCTCCTTTGGACATGCTCCAGTTTCTCCACATCTTTTTTGAATTGTGGTGCCCAGAACTGGACACAGTATTCCAGATGGGGCCTGACCAAAGCAGAATAGAGTGGCACTATAACTTCCCTTGATCTAGAAACTATACTTCTATTGATGCAGCCTAAAATTGCATTGGCTAAGTGGCACTTCATTTGCTTATGATGTGCCAGTTAGAGGTTTATGGAGATGACTTCTATGTTTCAGGATAGAATTCTGCAGAACTTTCCTGGGAGTCTCATTAAACTTAGTGGGACTTATTTCAGAGTAGACATGCATAGGATTGCACCAAAACAGTAGTAAATTTCCTAGAACAGTAGGAAATTTTACCTGTCTCTGCCTGTATTCCCTGCATGTAAACATCTCTTCTAATGCATGCTGAAGTTCACAGTAGAAACCTCTGTTCAGAAATAATTTGTGTTATTCCAATGATGATTTTTAAATAATGTAATTTTTTTTAATGTCCAGAAAAAGGAAGTTAGCAGAACACACATTCCTCAAGAAAAGTCTCCTCCCAATAATCTCAAATAACAGAAACATACTTTATTCTTGGAAGAGCTTATCCTTTTAGAAGATTACGCCTCACATCCTGCTAGTCAGTTACAATGTCCTAAGTCAGATTACTTTCATTTGCTATCATGACATAATTGCCATGAGTGCAAATGAACTTGAAACCCACCTAAATACCTGTCAGCCATTTGGTGCTGCACAATGATGTGTCCAACACCTTTCCACCAGAGAGTAAAGCTGTTGTCAGGAGAAACAGGGCTCCATTAAGAACCCTTTCACAATCCTTCATTGCAGCCTTGCTTGCTGGTGATAGAGGGATGGTCACGTCATCTGGCAGTTTCTAGATCAGTTGATATAGACAGTTGGTTGCCTTGTAAAGTGAGTTTCAGGGATCAGATGGTGACGTAAAGCATAGTTACAACTAGGGATGGAAAGAATATTCAAAAATATTTGGAAAATGGTCCAAAATATGTTTTTCAAGTGTTGAGAAACCATGATGAGAAGAATCTGGCACTGACCAGGATTATCACTGTTCAGGACTTATTCTGCACAAAATTTGCACATGGTTGTTTTGTGCAAAACCCAGCATTTACAGTACAGTTGGCCCTCCTTATCCACAGATTTTTTTATCCATGGATTTGAGCATACATGGCTTGAAAATATTCCCCAAAAGTATAAATTCCAAATAGTAAACCTTGATTTTCCATTTTATAATTGGGACACCATTTCGTTGTGCCATTATATTTAATGGGACTTGAGCATACACAGATTTTGTTATCTACAGAGGCTCCTGGAACCAAACCCCAGCGAATAACAAGGGCCCACTGTATTTAATATTTCTGTATTAAAATATTATTTTCTGTGCAACAAATGCTGTTTTCTGCACAAAACAACCATATGCAAATTCTGAGCCAATGAGTCCTGAATTAGAAAAATGATGTGGTTTTCCAAGACTTTCTTGCATCAGGAAGAAAATTGCTGACATTACTTAATGCTAACTTTGAGAAGAAACCTGTTGATGAATACATCCCTAGATGCAGGATCTCAGCCTACATATAAAACACTGTGTGGATTTTTCTTCTTTTCACAAATACAGTACATAAGTTCAAAGGTTGCTGTGCTTATAATATTATGTTTTTTGTCTTCTTCCTCATTGATAACTTTTGTGCTTGGTCACACCTAAGGTTGCCTGGTCACGCCTTCACATGCGTGTGCTTATTTCTGTCTATGAAATGTTGAAGGGTGAGCAGATCCCAGAGATAAAAATTCAATTCTGTCCATTTGATAGTCCCTGATTCCTTGGCCATACATCCACTAGGTATCTTGAATAAGTCATCTAGCAAGCTTATAGAAATGCAGATTTTGGTCTCTCCAGTGGCCTGACATAGGTTCTCTGTTTAAACATTTTAAATTTTGGAAACAGGGAGCAGATGCTGGCTTTGCTACATAAAGAGACCTTTTAAATTGGTATCCTAGAATAGTAGTGGGACATATCACTGGGGGAGGATTCTGATGACATCCTCAGTTTGAAACAGGTAGAGAAAAGGAAAGAATAGGAAGAAAAACTTACTGAATAGTTATCGAAGTGTTTGACCATATTGTCCCTTCTTTATTGACCTTTCACAGACAAAGTGCACTGTGAACATTCTACTTTGGGGGTTTAATGATTTCCCCCCTTTGCTTTTAAAGAATGCCAACCTTTTCAAGGTGCTGGAAGGCAAGCATGATTTGGGGCTGGCAGATGGCAGGTCTGACACAGAAATAAAATCCCCTGTGAGCTCTAAGCAAGCGAGCAGTCTGTGCTGAAATATTAAACAGACTTTCTGCCCTGAAAAGGAGATTAAAAACTTTGCCATCCAAAGTTGCTGTTGCCAGAGTACATTGGTGCTCCCGAGACATGATCACAGACTGAGGCAAGGATCAGATGGAAACCTAAATGTCTGTCATCCCATAAAAATGCACAAGAAGGAAGCACACTGTGGGAGCTAGAGAGCTTGTCAGTCAAACAGTGAAAGGGGCTAAGACCAGTGTGGGAAATGGATTTCCTATGGGGTATCTCCCATGTCTTTCCAGTCTCAGGCTTATGGTCTGACCACAGGCTGAATTATTAATCTAAGAAGGCTACCAATTCATTCAATGTTAAATATCAAGGGCAAATTTTCTGTTCATGAAAAGAATGTAGTTTGTTTTCCCTTGATTTGAGTACTGTCTACTCCCCAAATGAAAATGATAATCAGATATTTCTCTTTCCCTATAAGGAAGGAGAAAAAAAGCAGATTAGAGGGCAGGTAAATTTTCAGTAGAAAAAGTTCTGAAAACGAAAACTTTCGTCTTGTAGCCTTGCCTCTTCTGTGGCACCATTTCTGTTTTGTTTGGGAGAAAATTACAGGTATTTCTAAGTCATATTAATTTGCCTTTGGACACGTAGGACTGGTCTACATCAAAGTCAGAACTGTACTAAATTGAATTGTTGTAATCCTGCCTCGATCCAATGGGAGAGGCGGGAAATATAAATAAATTATTATTATTATTATTATTATTATTATTATGTACTACCACGGACCCTTATCTAAGCAGTGGGGAAGAAGGTAATTTCCACTGCAAGAGGAAGTGACCCCCTGCTCAGACTCTGGATTATTGGTATCAATCACCTGCCTGCCAATAAGTAGAACTAGGCATTTCTGAAGGACTAGGCAGTTAGGAAGAGGGTTCTATGGGTACCATAGATGGAGAAAAAGACAAGAGCAATTAACTCCCAAACTCTCATTAGAAGCCAAGATGACTAATCTGATATTGCTTTATTTTAGACATGTAGGGGCTTTCTAGATTGGCAGGAAAGGGCGACATGAAGTTGCCTTTTCCTTAATACTTAGCAGCTGCACTGCAAGTCCCAGGTGTGTAATAAAAAGGTATAGGGCAGCTACACTGAGGAGGTGTGAGGTCGACTTATCTGAAGTCTTTTCTGTTGCTCAGCAACTACATTGGAAGTTGTCAGGATGCTAGAAACAAAGGTGGAGCAGCTGCATGGGTGGCAATGAATGGGGCTTTTGGACGCACTGAACCTTTAATATTTGTTGTTGTTGTTGTTGCCGGCTGCGAACTGCACAATTGCACCGGTACATCATACAGGCAATTGTATTGCCAGCTGTGAACTGCGCAGTTATGAAGATCTGTCAAATTACCATTGTGGTTTCGCTTCCCTTTTTAAAGTGTGCAGTTGCATCAGTACACCATGAATGAACCCCTTTATATTATTATTATTATTATTATTATTAATACCCCACCCCTTTGAGATCAATTGAGGTGGCTTACACATTAAAATACTATTACATCAATAAAACAAACTGCATCCCTCCCCCCTTAAAAAGATATTAAATCCATTACAATTTAAGTTTATGAATAAACTTCTTTATTTTATGAATGAATTGACATTTTATGCGCAGTTGCATAACAGTTACAGCATCCCAGAGTCCCTACTGCGCATGTCTAGGGTTCAGATTAGGGCTGGAGCTAGGTTTTGGGAGCTTTAAAAAACTGCACAGTTGCACCGCAGCATTTAGACACAGCTGCACAGTTATACCCTTTTTAAAAAGAAGCTGGGAAAAGCAGCTCCTTTTTAAAGCTGCTTTTTCCCCACTAAAATGCAAAAGAAGTGTGTTCATGCCAAACTTTCAATGTGGGTCATCTAAAGGGTACACTTTCAAGCAGGCATGAACACACCCCTTTTTGCCAGTCTAGATCAGCCCGTAGTGAGACAATGTGACTCACTGGAAAAGATAATATTGCTCAGCACAGTCAAAGGCAGTAGGAAAAGAGGAACACCACAATACAGGTGGACTGGTTCAGTCAAGGATGCCACAGCCCTGAGTATGTGTCAGGTAGTTGATAACCAGGACTCTTGGAGGTCTCTCATTCATAGGTTACCATATGTTGAAGCAAATGTGATGGCAAAATAATAACAAAGACAGTTAAGAATCTCTGGGAAGTCTTTGCCCAGTTAATCTGTCACCCATGAACTCACTGGATGTATTCAGGTAAACTCCCATCCCTCCCTTTCAGTCCTCCCCTAAGAAGAATGGTAGAGGCAATATTTTCTTTCTGAGGTTGTTGCAAAGAGTTTCAAGTTGATGTGTGCAACATTAAGAAACATTGTGAGTATATTTTACAACAGAAATACCTGGCATTCCAACTCCCTGAGTCTGGCTTTGCTTAGAATCAGGCTCAGCCTTCTTTGAGCCTGACCCATCTCAAAATTGCCCCACCAGGCCTTTCCTTACCTTGGAATAGCATGTGGTTATCAGTTCTTTCACCTTGTTACTCCAAGGCAAGGCTTTCCCTCCTCAGGAAAAGAAAGAGCAAGGAACAAGGAGGACTCCCATTGGTACAGTATTGCTCCCTTTCCATTGTCAAGGCAGACAACAATTTATTTATTTATTCAGGAAGGCTTTGGGCTTTTAAGCTTTTCTGCTCTAATTAGTTGGCTGTGACTTTTACTGCTGCATTTTTCCAGGTGTTTTCCAGGTGTTTGTTTTCACTGATATTTTGTTTTCCATCTGTATTGTATTATTCTAAGCCTCCCTGAATGCCTTTTTGGCAGCTGACATGTCCTGGGAAGGCGGCTGCTTCTGCTGCTTACCAGCAAGGGAGGAAGGGGGTTGTGGAGGTAATTCAGACCATGAAGTAACCAGCCGACTCAGCTTGGGAGGAGAGTAAAACAAAGGTGTGCTCACACAGATGGAGCGCCCCTTCCTTTCCTTCCCCCAGGAGCCTAAAGCAGTGATATCCTTTTGGTCTGAACTGCCTTTCCCCCTTCCTCGCTTTCCCACCACTAAGAAGCAGCAACAGAAACTTCTCCCTGGTCTTGAGAGCTCCAAATGAGAAGTTTTGAGGGGGAGCACAAGAGCAAAAGAATCACCCTCTGCACCCCTTCCAGAAAGGGACACAACACATACATAAGCCACACTTATGCATACATATTTCATTAAGAAGGCATTGGCCTATGCATGCTTTGTCTGTTGGACCATGGGGCACATCTGTTCTAATAAAACTGAAATAATCTGCAAAACCCAAATAGACATGTCATCATCACACTGTATGCTGCAGACCCCCCGGCTTTCAAAACATTTGAAAGTAGGTTTTGTTTCCTTCTGAGTAAACTTGTGAGCACTTGAGAATGTGAGAAGAGCTGTTGCTGCAGAAGGAAACTAGATGAGATTGTTTCATAGGCCAAGTCCTTCACAGACTGTAGTGATCATATCTAGTTGTCATCTTCCAAATCACTGGCTCTTATGGGCCCAAGTACCTACCCTGGGTAAAGAGACTGCCTTCATATCCTCTTTCTGCTATGCAAAATTTGTTCTTTAATTGCATATCCTTTTAATTTGCCTCCACTGGAGGATGGCTCATATTACCACATAGAAACAATCGATGTAGTATGATCTGTCCAGGTATGCTACAGAGTCCACAGTCCACTGCATGAGCCATTGCTCTGAGCTTGCTTTTGTCCCATGAGCAGGGCCAGCTCAATTTACACTAAGGCACAGGAAAAGAGGCATCATTCCTATTCCATCCCACATATAGACTTTTGTTGGGCACTGAAAGCAACAGCAGGTCAAAATCGAAGAGACACAGAACCAACATGACTCTGTTTCCAGATCTTGAACAACAAATTCCAGGTTTCACCAGGCAGAATATTAACTGGTCATGCTCAGAATAAACTGATGGCCCCAGTGATATCAGTGAGGCAGAGGTTCCATTTTTGGTTTTAATCCAGAATGGTCACCTGTGATAGAATATTTGGGAAAAATTTGGGAACAAAGAACAAGGCAAAAATAAAAAAGGCATAATAATAAGGTTGTCATCACCTATTAGGATGACAAGGTAGACATAGAATATGTTGACAGAATAGTAGATGTTTAATGAAATAGAATTAAGAATGTAGATTTCCATAAAAAGGCAAATGTGTGGATATAATACCAGAGGTTTAGCAATAGTAAATGTAGGTAATAATATCTGTATATTAATATATTATAGAAGAGTGTTTAGATTGAGAAAGAAGGAAATATATTTTTTTAACATTTTAATAGTGTAATCAGCAATATATTTAGTTTGATAAAAAATATGTTATTTAATGGAGCATTTGCAGAATAGGATGGTGAAGTCATGTATAATTAGGATGACTTATAAGACATAATGATAGTCTCAATTTTGGATTTTGAAAGTCTTTTTTAAAATGGATGTGATGTTAGTAAAGTTTTGCTTTGTCTTTGAGTTAGTAGCATGATGTAGTATTATATTTTTTGAGTATACAAACATATACATGTAAACATGTATAAGTTTGTATATGTTTACATGTATATGTTTGTCGGTTTGTTCTACATCTCTGTTGGGTTAATAATGTCTAACTGCTGCTGTTGTTTTTAAAGAAAGGAAATAAAGATGAAAAATAAAAATAATAATTTTCATTACACAGGAACGTCGTTATTTTTAGTTTGAAAACTTCAAAACTAAACAAAATGCCTCATACACTATATGCAAAGCATCTGCTTATACTTTTTGCATAGCAACTGATTCATAAGATATTATAGGTTGCTATGAGAAGTGAGTGCAAACCAGTAAGTCATCTGGGAGACCTTTTGTTCCAAACAATGTGTGCTTGGCACTCATCTTTATACTTCAGGTAGGCAACTGAACTGGGGCAGAGGCCAATGTTCCCACACACACACACACACACACCAGTAAGACAATCACACAAAAAGTCAAAACTGATTTGACATCAATTCTGGTTTCATTTTTGACCAATTTGAGGACATTGTTTTCCTTTTCTTCCTGAGATAACATCAGGCTTTGGAGCTGGAAAGCCTAACTAGTGCATTTTGTGTTATTGTACGTCTTGTCACTATTCGGGGTCAAAGAAACAGCACCTCAATTTGAGAGGAGTCTAGGAGCCAGCATGTAGTAGTTTGGATCAAAACTCTTAAGAGCATGATTCAAATTTCCACTTGACCATGGAAACTCGCTAGGTAACCTTGGGCAAATTTTACTCTGTCATTCTCAGAGAAAGATAAGGCAAAAACCCCTCTGAACAAATCTTGCCAAGAAAACCCTATGATGGGTTTGCCTTAGGGTTGCCATAGGTCAGAAATGACTTGAAGGCATTTTCCCATAGGGGCTTAAGCAACATCCTAGACTTAGAGCCATATGCAATCCATGATCATTCTATTCCTCATCCCTCCTTAAAAAGATACTCCCCATTGTTTACAAAAGTAATACATTGCTTCTTACTATACAAGAGCCCATCTTGCCATTAGGCAGAGTGAAACAACTCTTTCAAGCAACCAATTTGGGTATCATGAAAAGGCAGGAAATGATTAGCTCTGCATTTTGTTATCATTGCATTTTATTACTGATAGGGATTGGGAGAGATGCTTATGAGAAATTTTCCATTGTTTGCCAATGTACACTCTTTAGCTTTGGATGTTACCTTGAAGAACAATGTTTGTAATGACATAGTGGAGTTATATACAGTAGTGGTAATATGATGTGTCAGGTCCCAAAGGATCATCCCAATGTTGCGCAGTTATGGATGGTGTTAGTGTGTCATCTTATTCATTCTTCTTCAAAGTAATTTTTCAAGTTTTGCTTGGGTAGGAAGGCTGTGCCATTTGCTGTTCTGCTTCAAAATGCCTTGAGAAAACCCTGCATTATTTGTGGTGTTTCTGTTGTGGTTCCTCAGAGGCAGCAAGATGACAAATCATGGCATATCCATTGTATTAACATAGAGTCCCATCTAACTGCTGGTGCTTATTGTGCTTAAGAGGACAATATGGTTTAGGATGGATGTGAACTTTCTCTTTAAAGAATTGATATGTCAGCAGAACATGAACCGTGCTGTGTTAGCTATTATGAAAAAGGGCACTGTTGAGTCGTGAAGCTTCTCTTTCATCCTGCATCACTGGAATGTTACTCAGTTCTGACAGTCACTATCAATCAAAATAGGGTTACTGATGCTTTTGCATCCAAATCTCACTTAAAGTGGGATACAGCCAGCAGCAATTCAGAAACTAAAAACAAAATCCAAACAAGCCCAAATAGCAACAACCACAGAAACAATGAAACAGCCTTGCTATGCCAGGAAGGGGTGGGGTGGGGAGTAAATTAAAATGCCTGAATAATTTTTTTGGAGTGGGAGAAGCTTTCATAGCATGGCTAAAAGTGTGTTAATTCCCTTTGTTAGAAATTTTTCAGGAGACTATTCCTTAATAACTGCTCCAATTAGGAGAATCGATTGCCCTTGCACCAATAAATCTCATCTTTTTTATGAAGTTCCCTCATTATAATCAGCCCTAACTGGAAGGACCTCTCCTAAGATGAACCTTTCTTGGAGTCTCTGAATTTGGATATACTGAAAACTATAATGAGAACTTTCTCTAGTACAAAAGTATGTACACTTTCAAACTGATCACTGAAGTTCTATAGGCAGAGATGTTAGAATCATAGAATCATAGAGTTGAATGAGACCACAAGGGCCATCCAGTCCAACCTCCTGCCATGCAGGAATTCATAATCAAAGCATCTCCAACAGATAGCCATCCAGCTACTTCTTAAAGACCTCCAAAGAAGGAGACTCCATCACATTCCAAGGGAGTGTGTTCCACTGTCAAACAGCTCTTACTGTCAGAAAGTTCCTCCTAATGTTGAGCTGGAATCTCTTTTCCTGTAGCTTGCATCCATTGTTCTGTGTTCTAGTCTCTGGAGCAGCAGAAAACAAGCTTTTTTTAAAAAAAAAATCTCCCCCCTCCCATCTTGCTGCAGATAGGTGGCTGGGTCTAGGTGGTTTATTAATCATGGTGACTTCACTAGGTTTGCAAAATCAAAACTGAATATTAGATCAGCAGAGCCATCCCAAATGTGGTTGCATACCAGCTACTTGGACTATGTGTGTTTATGCCATAGAACCCACTCAGGTACCTGGGGATTCTCCTGGATCTACAGTGTTCTTACTTGAAGAGGATTCCAGACACTCCCACCATTGATTAGCCTTGGGGGGCTGTACTGATGTAAAGCTGAGGTTATTTGTACAAGGAGATAGTGGGTAAAAGATGTGATGTATGATAAAGGTCCACCAGTTATTACTATGATATGTCATCCCTTCTTCCTGTGCCTCCCTGCATGACTATTTATTGACCAATGGAGAGCAAGAGTAATCAGGGATTTGGTCACTTTGTGAAGGGAGACAGTGAATTGTTTCCTCCTCAGCAACCAAAAGAATTTACTATGCAGACATAACTGAATGAGGGTGAGGTCTCATATATTTCACTGACAGGATGCCAGTCCTTATGCGATATATGTCACCAACAGAATTCCAGCCACAATGAAATATCCTGGATCAGATATAAATACTGTATATACTCATGTATAAGTCTGGAAATTTTAGTCAAAAAATTAACTGAAAAAAACTGAGTCGACTTATCCATGGGTCAATGTAAATACTGTACTTTGACTCTTATTTTAAAAATGAACTATGCCCTGCTGAAAGACAAGACTGAAATCTGTCCTGGAAGCACTGACCCTCCTCTACTCTCTTATCCATTCTGGCTTTAGTGTGAGCACAAACAGTTGTGTCTGCTGGAATCGTGTAAATTCTTTGGCATTGTTTTCCTTGCTCCATCTTTTAGATCCTTTGTTACATGCCCCTAAGTTTTACCCTCAACCTATCCATGGGTCATATCAAAATCCATAATTTTGGTCCCAAAACCAGCCCTCGACTTATACATGAGGTCGACTTATGGTCGAATATATACGGTATTAGGTATTTGGCCTTCAGCAGGTAGTAGGTTTAGTAGCTACTTCATAGCCTCACAATAAAAATGTAAAGACCATTTATCTCATTGAAACTGTATAAAATCATTAAATGGTATATAAAAGTTGAAAATAAAGCATCCCCATAAGAAGCTTCTCTACAAACAACTACAAGTTAAAAGCCTGCTTGGACAATAAAACTCTTTCCCAGTTGATAAAAGGAAAGCAGGGAGGGGGCAGCCTAGTGAAAGGGGATTCCAGAAGGTGGGAGCAGCCACTGAGAAAGGCTTCTTCCATGTCCTCATCAAGTGAACCTGGGATGGTGGTAGGACTGAAAGAAAGCCTTTCCCAGTGAATCATAAGAATCTTGTAGGTTCATGTGGAGAAATACAGTCTTTCAGATAGAAGAAGACTATACATTTGGCCCTCATTTTTCATGGGGGCTCTGTTCAAGACCACCCCGACGAAAAAAAAATAGGCTTGTACATATTCAAGACCCATAGGTTTGAATGGGGCACCCACCCACCCACCCTCCCCCAAAAGACCCATTACTTACTACTGAACATCCAAAAAGACCCATTACTCACTACTGTTGTTTTGAAGGGAAGATCTGTAGAAGTCAAGCAGATGAGTTTCCAGAATCAAAAACCTTTGTTTCATTAGCAGCAAATCAACAGCGTTGGTGAACTGCAAGAACTGAAGATTCAGGGGCTGTACAAACCGACCATTAAGGCCAGCCTAAGGGTGGAGTCAGGGCATGGCATCCACATGACTCATGTCATGTCCCAACTCTGCCCCCAGGCCAGCATGATGCTGCGCGCTGCACCACACAGTGCACAACATCATGGTGCTCCTCTGGCACTGTGTCTACATGACACAGAGCCAAAGAAGAGCAGAAAAGCTACATACTGGCAACTGTAGTGCCCTTTCCAGGGCACAAAAAGGAGCCACTTTTTGCAGCTCCTTTTTGTACTGTGGAAAGGCGAGATCAGGCCCACAGCATGTATAATAATAATAATGATAATAATAATAATAATAATAATAATAATAAAATTTTATTTATATACCGCCCGTCCAACGATCAGGACGGTGCACAGCATATAAACAGTAAATACATATACAATGCAAACAATAAATACACCTAATATATCAACATATTATAGCAATTCCAAATCATACAATACGACATCAACAAAACAGTACAAGGTAGATACATGTAGCTGCCACAGCCCCAATCCAGAGCTAAAAGGGGTGGCTGCAGGCTGCTCCTTAGGGGCGGTCTGTACATCTCTTTACTCTAACTAACCTTTTTGCATCAGAGGTGCCATTTGTGAATTTGTGGATTGCAAGAGTAGTGAGAGCGCCAATGTGGTGTAGTGGTTTGAACATTGGACTATCACTCTGGAGACCAGGGTTCAAATCCCCACTCGGCCATGGGAACCCCCTGGGTGACTTTGGGAAGTCACACATTCTCAGCCAGGCAAAGGCAAAGGCAAATGGCCTCTGAACAAATGTTGGCAAGGGAACCTTGTGATAGGTCTGCCTGAGTGTCTCCATAGGTCAGAAATAACTTGAAGGCACACAGCAACAGCACTAATAAGTCAAGCACAGTTTTCACTAGTAAGTCAGGCACAACAACTTTCACAGCAGTAATGCAGACTGAAGTCATGAACAGATAATGGGAACTCTCTTAATGTTCAGTTAAGAAATCACTGATCTTCTGTTGTGGTTTGTCATCAAATCAGCTTCAGCTTACGGAGACCTTCTCATTGAGAAACTTCCTTGAGTCCTAGTCATCAGCAGCCTTGTACAGTTCAGGACTCTGGCCCACTTGAGTCATGCAATCTATCTCTAATGTGGTTTTCCTCCTTACCTTTAAATACATTAAATATCTCTGTGTACTACATGTACAAGTTTTTAAAAATCCAAATTGAACCAGCTGGAGGAGTTAAGATCCCAGCTGTGTGTAGGAGAAACTTAACCCTTCCACCCCTGCTATGATTCTGAGGAAAATCCCTCTCCTAAAATGTGTCTTTTAAGAGAGAAATCATTGTAGGGTTTAGGGGCATGGCTGGAACCTGCTCAGGCTGTAGCCAACCCAGCTGGAAATGGAGAAAAAAAGTCATGAAAATGGTGGTGGCTGAATGGCCAGTGCTTCCTCAACCCCTCTGTGAGAGGGATACTTGACAGAGCTCTTCTCCCTATATACACCAGATTAAAGACTGAGATCTACTGGTGAGACTCTCCTTGGTGTCCCACCAGTGAAAGCAATATAGTGTGTGAGGACATAAGAGAGGGCCATCTCTTTCACAACACCCCCAATTTGGGATACCCCTCTCTTGGAAATTGGTTGGATGATGACATTGGCTGCATTCCAATGCTAAGTTAAAAGATGGATTTTAATAAAATAATTATTTCAAAGAACCAGCATGGTGGAGTAGTTTGGGCAGTGGGAACTATAAGAGAGGCAAGAGAGTGCAATGAAGAGGGAGTGGACCCTAAAACAAGGGTAGAGCAATCTCTCAAATGTGGAGACAACATTGACACACACACACACACCCCACACATGCTAGTTTTCAAAGGGTTGGAAGACATTAAAGGGTGGAGTCTGTCACCCCAGACCTCAGGAGCATTCCTGCTATGAACACTTAGGATAGTGTCAACTCTTGGGTTGCATCCTCATTAGGGGAATTTGAGATTATAGCAGGATTTTCTCTTCTTTACTGATCTTCCCTACTGAAAGGGTGAATGGGGTAAGGGTAACCTGAGGGGGCACAATACAGAGAAATTGCCCAAAATAATAATAATAATAATAATAATAATAATAATAATAAATCTTTATTTATATACCGCTCTTCCAACGATCAGAGCAGTGTACACATACTTAAGGAAATGGATCCTTGGGAGAAGTGTCCCTCAGATTGGGACCAACACAAACTGGATTGGGCATGCAGGCCAGACTTTAACCTTTGTTACTCCAGAACCTGAAGAAGAGGCAAGTGCTCTTCACCTATGTGTTACAAAAGGACCAGAGATCTGGTGCTCACCTGAGTTTGGGAAGGGGAAAAAGCAGAGCAAAGGAAGGTGGTAATTGGAAGATGTCAAAAAGAGGGATAGCAGAAGTAACCATAGGAGAAAAAGACTACATGTACAACATGAGGTATGGGACTGTGCACACCAGCCATAAAGGCTGGCCTGGGGGTGGAGTCAGGGTGTGGCTTCCACATGACGCATGCCCCAATTCCACCCCAGGGTGGCGTGACGCCACACGCTGCTCCACACAGCATGTGGCATCATGGCGCCCCTCTGGTGCTGTGTTCACATGATGTAGTGCCAAAGGGCACCTAAGAGAAGAGTGAGGGAAGGGCTCTGTTTTTTCCTATTGTGGAAAAGCTTTCCACAACCAATTTCACATCCCCCTCCTTGTTACTAATTACAGATTCCTGAATATCCCGTTGCTGTGATCTTAATAGACCTCATGCCCATTCTATTCCCCAAACCAAATGCATATTTTTTTAAAGTGCATGCTAAATGCAAGGACGCATTTGATGTCACTTTCAATTTAGTCCTAAAATGTCAGCAGTAGAGGGAAAAACCTCAATAAGTTTCCCAAAGGCATCATGCTGACCACTCTGGGAACAGAATGCTGGACTAGGTCAGCCTTTAGTCTGATCCAGCCAGGCTTTATTTAGGTTTCTTATGTCATCTACCATTTAAAGTGTAATCTGACAGCTGCTGATGGTATATTTTTGGACAGTGTTAAGAGGAATTGGGGGTAAATGTGAGTAAATGCAGTATGTAATTATCGTCGTCATCACTCAGGACCCACTCCTGAAGGATATATGCAACAATTCGAGATATAGGAATCAGCAGGTGAAACTTTTCCTGGCATGGAGCCTAAGTGTTATAATTTCTGCTGATAGGAATATTTCTAAAGGTTCAGAAGTTGCCCACTCAAACCTTTGTCTCACATCTGCAATTTAGAGAGGAAGATTAGCTATGGTGGACAAGCTTTCTTTCAGGAAAATCCATCTTCTTAATGAGGAAGCCTCACACATAAGTACACACGTATTTCAGTTTGTTAACATATTTCAGGTAACAAAGCCTCTGACAAAGAAGCTCCTTTCTACAAAGTTTTTTTACAGGAGCGTAGCCCAGTTCAGCACACACATGCCCTTAGTCTTCAGTCTATCTGTCTATCTTTCTTGTATTTGTTATTTTGGTTTGGTTTGGCTTTTTGTAGTATTGGCATTGGAATAATGATGATGAAGGGATAGAGAAAAACAGATTTTCAGTGTTGGGTCTCAGCAGCATGTCTGCAGTAAACAATGGACGTTATCACACAGGGGGAATTTCTCTCAATTTCGAAAGAAATGAAAGTGGAGCCAGTTTGGAATTGAGTGAATTCACTAGTTCAGCGAATTTACATGATGGTGTATTGACGCCGCATCTCATTCGGAACTGCCCGAAATTGCATGTGATATTTTCTCATGCAATAACATGAAACCCCACAATTGTGTTCAGAAGGACTTCTCATTGCCCGAAAATGTGTGTGATCAGCTTTCACACAATAACATGAAACGCCATTATTGTGTTCAGATTGCCATTGGGTTATACTTCCAATTCCTGTTTTGTGATAAACTCCAATGGAATAAAGCTTGAGCTTGAAAAATGGGATTCTGCTCTGGAGAAGAAGAAGAAGAAGAAGAAGAAGAAGAAGAAGAAGAAGAAGAAGAAGAAGGGGAGGAGGAGGAGGAGGAGGAGGAGGAGGAGGAAGAAGAAGAAGAAGAAGTTGTTATTTGTATCTCCCGCCTCTCCCTGCGGATCGAGGCAGGCCTGCGGATCGAGGCGGGTGATCCTACTGGATGATCCTACTATAGCTGTGTGTGCTTACCTACAATGGGCAAGGTACACAGCTGCATCCAGAATAACTTTCTGAGCATGTGTGAAGGGCAAACCTGAAACCAAAGGGCAAAGGAGATTAGCCTGTTACACCAGCTGGCATCACAAAAATGGAAACCACAAGAAAAGTGGAGGTTGTCAAAAGCAGGTGGAATTGTCCAAGGATGAATTGTGGAAGAAGCTTTCAAGTGTCTCTAGAAAATTTAAAATGTTTTGTTTACTTATGCAAGGCTCACTTGACCTGGTTGATTCATTTCACATGTGCATAAAAAGTTGGCTGAAACATGTTGAACTACTCTTCTTTTTTATGGTGCAAGAACCTGTCCCTTTTCTTTCCATGGTATTTCTACCTCTGGTACCAAAGTCTGTGTTAAAGAAGTGAAGCCCAGAAATGTTTCTACTTCATTAACTGTATAAACCTCCAAGGAAATTCCAGATTTCCTGGAAGACAATATTTTAACAAGACTGTGTAATTAATAGTATGGCATGTGTGGTTTTGGTTTATAGCACGTACTGGAGAACATATTAATTCTTTCACTGCAGTGCCAGATTTGACTTTGGTGTGTTATCGGGATATTACTGTATTAGGAATAAGGCCTACAAACAGAGTTATGGATCAGAATGGAAGAAATTTGGTTCAGTTCATTGACAGCATTACTGTATCTTCCCTGCTGGAAGAAAGAGAACATTATTTCTGAGTCTGGAGCTCTAGATTCTGGAATGAGGAAAAATACTGATAAGTATTTGCTCAGTGGCCTGGACTGATCCAAGTTAGGAAACAATGGACCACTATGGCTGCCACGGTAAGCAATTAAAGCCATTTTGACAACGCTTTAATGGTCATGGCTCCACCTTATGGAATCCTAGGATTTGTAGTTTATTGTGGCACCAGAGCATTCTGACAGAGAAGGCTAAATATCTCACAAAACTAGAAATCCCAGAATCCCATTGTTAAAGAGGTGTCAAACTGCATTAATTCTGCAGTGTAGCTTCTGCCTCAAACAAACTACAAAATGGCATTCTTTCAGCGGCCTTATCCACATTTTTTAATGGTATGTTGTTTCAATCTTCTATTTTAAACTAGTTTGGGTCTCATATTGGGAGAAAGGTATGATATAAATTAATAAATAATAACAAATAAAAAAAATATCCTAAGAAGAACCTAGATTACATCAACTTCTCTATATAAAGAGATTTTTTTCCCCTTAAGGAGTTAAAAGAAAGTGCAACTTGCCCTTCTATTAATACAGAGCTATTTTTGTCATCAGGGAAGAGAAGGGGCCAGTCAGAAAGCTGGAAGAGGTTTGGGAGAATGTTGGGAAACAGAAGGTTTATAGACCAGTTCTTGAGCTTCAGCTCTCCCATTTTCCCCATACAAGCAGTTTTGTTCCTTGGTACATTGTACGTGCTAAGATTTAGCTCTCTTTTCTGAAATACAGCAAGATGGAAGCTTGCTTTTGGATTTATTTCTTTTTACTTCCAATCATTTCACAGTGGATTAGATTTTCCAATGCCACTTCTTCAACAACTCTGATTAATCTTGCTACTTATTTTGGAAGATTCTCCTTCTGTCTAATTGGAAATTCTCCTTGTGATTTTTGACGTAGAGCTTACTTTTTCTTAGGTTAGATATTTGGCTGGTGAGTAGATTTGCATACATCTAGATTTCTTGGGTGCCTGTTCCTTTTATTATTATTTTCTTCTCCTCCGTTCCTTCTTCCCTTTTTTCCTGGTAAATCTCTAGTGTTGTCACCTTATTTTCACCTTCCTGTTCAACTATGTCCCCTTGCCCCACCTTCTATACTTGAGATCCAGTGACAGCGGAAAATTAATAGAAGTAAACAACTGGTAAACTAGTAACAGAGAGCAGAAGATGTAACTTGTTAAAATTAATTAAGTTATCAATGAAGTTGGAAATTTGCTAACAAAAAGGGGCAACTCAGATAGATTTTTTTAATTAACTGGCATAAATGAATTGGAAGGTCAGCTTAATTATTCAAATTTAATTTTTTTTTCTAGAATTAAGTTATTAGTTATGAATTAAAATGGCCCAAAGTGTGAAAGAGCCCCCAAATTTGGCTTTTTAAAAAAATCTCAAACCTAGTGCCCTAGTTCCCCTAGGGCTGGGGAATTGCAATATATAGATCATAAGAGTCCCAACGCACATTGGGCTCTTTTGATGTTCATTAGCACTCCCTCAGCGGTGTCCGAAGGCACATCAGGTCCCGTATGCATCAGGTCCTGAGGTGCATTAATCCCATTGTACATCAATCCCAATGCACAATGGTCACTTTGCCAGCCCCACTGCATAGCCCCAGGCTGAATATGCATGTTACAAAACTCCTTAGTTCTATTTCCCATAGAAGTCAGATTATGAAGACCTAAGTCCCCCAAGTGAATTCCAGCTAAGGTTTTTTGTTTGTTTGTTTGGGTGGGTGGGTGGCTAGGTGGATGAGAAGTTGGGTTTTCTAAATTTCATACAGTTGTTGCCTTCTCTCATAAGGACAAAACTTGGAAGGAGAGTGCAAGAAAAATTTTGGATGTCATTTTTCAGTTTTATTATGATAAGGCTTTTCATTTATTTAGCATAAATTTAAGTGACAGTTTACCATATACGTAGTGGTTAATTTCATCCTTTGCAGTGTGTTGTACTGGTTTAGGTGTTGGACTAGGACACTGGGAGACTAGGGTTTGAATCCCAACTCAGCCATGGAAACTGACTAGGGGACTTTGGGCAAGTCACACTCTCGTAGCCTCAGAGAATGGCAATGCCAAACCCCCTCTCAGGAAAGTTGCCAAGAAAACCATATGAGAGGTTAGCCATAGGTTCAGCATAAGTCAGAAACAACTTAAAGGCACACAAAAACAACAAAATTTAAATGTAATTAAATATGACCCCTTTTTGCCTATCAACAGTTAAATAAATGCACTACTTTTGCGCACAATTTTTCTTTATCTGAGTGAGTGGTCTTTTCTGATCCTCACCCAGGTCCATTGTGGTATCTCCTTCAGGTCTTTGCTATGGATTAGCTGGACCAGTGATAGCGAACCTTTTAGGGACCGAGTGCCCAGACTCAAAGGCATTCCAGCACCAGGTGTTACCCGGTGCCATGGGTGGATCTTCCGGGGGGGATGGGACTTCTGCCTTCTGGAGATGAGACTTCCGCAAAGACAGCTAAACAATTTTTTAAAAAAAATCAAACTGCTGTTAGTTTTCCATGCTATAATTTGCATTAGTAGCTATTCATTTGGTGATGTAGTATAGTTCATTTCAAGTTGTTTTCATTCTATTAGGTCCATCAAGAATTGAATTGTAGTTCTTGTGGGGATGCATGTAACAATCATTCTGCCTTGTGGTGTTTAGTTAAAACTGCATTTCCTCTGTTGTGGTTTTGTTTTTCACTTTTATTTTTTGCATAGAATGTTGGCTGTTTCACATTTTATCCCTGTATATGCTGTCTTCCATAAATCATTTACGTTGTTTTGATAGTCACTCTTTTTGCAGCCTGGTGTTATATATAAATCTTTCAAATTTACTGCACCAATAAGAAGTATTCAACCATTTCCGGTTATACCCTCTTGCCCACTGGAGTAAACAGCCTCATTTTCACACATACAAGAAAGCACATGGCAAGCTGTTAGTGTGAAGTAGCTATCTGTGTAGTTGATGCCATTTTCACTGTGCCAATAAAATTACTGTATTCTTAAATTTTTTTAAACAACCTGAAAGATCATTGTATTGGAATGAAAAAGTCACCACATCTGCAGGAGACACAGTTTCAGACAAGTTGCCTTGTCGCGTGGAATTTCCAGTATTAAGACTCATGTAAGTTGTTTTGCTGCCTGAGGCAAGATATAAGATGGTCCTCCTCGTTCTTTGTACTTAAAATGGCTGAACTGGCAGTTGACTCAGAGAAGACAGCAGTGTCCTCCAACATACCTGAGGGCAGCAGGCCATCATCCTAAGATCTGGAGGGATGGTTCCATGGTACACACATAATATCCTCTAATATCCATATCCTGCCCACCAGCATTTGCTGGTTAATGTTAGTGCTGGGCCTGCCCAGCATTTGGTTTCATCCTCAAAAGGTGGTGAGAATTTTACGACACTGAGGAATAGAGGTCTAGTAAAAAAAAATTCATCTATTCCCAACATAGATGTATTTCAGGTGGCAACAACATAGCTATGAAGAAGTGGATCGCAGATGTCCCTAAGTCAAAGCAACATTTAAATTCTGAGGGAAGGACAGATTGGGTTAATGGTATTCCTATTCCTATGAGCCTGGTGCCTGGAAAGAGCTAGTGCTCTCTGCCAGAGACACTATGAAATGTGATCTCCAAATTAGCACAAAACTGCATTTCATCTGATTTCTTGCAACAGTGTGTGTAATATCTCTTGGGTTTATAGGTGTCTTGGGCAGCCTATCTACATTTTTGCAAGACTGGCTGTGTCACAAAGCCAGAGATGAATCTGCAGCGTTTTAGTTCATTTAGATTTAATCAGGGTGAATCAGTGAGTGCACAACTGCAATGACTGCATCCCTGGCCAATCTTTTAAGATAGTGTATCGTACATCGCCAATAAAGCTTTGATAGCACCCAGTGTCCTACTGTGTTATGGGACAATTATTCACTTTTCTGTTTGGCTCAATGTCAAATTAAATTGAATATAGCTAATTCCGAGGATGCATTTCAGTTATCTAAAGCCGTGGAAATGTCTCTAGCTAACTCCAATGCAGTGCATTACTTCCTGAGAGAAACTCCTTGAATTATGTAATGTTTTCCCACACTGGGACAATTCAAATAGAGCTAAAATTTCCTTATCTGTTACTGTTGTTCCAGCTCTTAAATTTGGAATTTACTTGCTGGAGGCAACCTTTGGTAACATCAGTGACCAGTCTCGTGGCCTACAACCATTAGCAGCACCTTTTTTTATTAATGGTTCAAAGGTCAACTTATTTTTTTTGTTCCTACTGCCATCACTTCTTTGGGGGCATGTGTTTCAGCAACCCACTCCTTTTGTTTCTCTCTTGCATTGGTGGCATTCTGCCTTATTAGCACCATGCTCCCTATCATTCAATTGGCCACCACGTTATCTTTTAAAAGGCCCCATTTTCTGGCCAATGTGTGTGTGCATAGCCCTCCATTTGAGATGTGGTGCTGCAGAAGAGTGTTAAAAATAGCATGTATAGGTAAAAAGACAAACAAATGGATTCTAGAACAGATTAAGTCCAAGCTCTCCCTGGGAGCCAGGATGACTAAATTGAGGCTGTCACACTTTGGCTTCATCATGAGAAGGCCTGAATCACTGGAAAATACAAGTGAAAGGTAGAAGGCAGCCAAAAGAGAGGAAGACCTCATGCCAGATGGTTGGATTCAATCAGGGAGGTCATGGGCATGAGCCTGCAGGACCTGAACAGAGTAGTCAAGGACAGGCAGTCTTGGAGATTTCTCATCCACAGGGTCACCATGAGTCAAGGTCGACCCCAGGGCAATTAACAACAAACAAAATTCCATTGAAGTGTGTGCAGCTTACTTCTGAAAAAAATGTATTGGATTGGACTGCATAAACTGTCAAAAGGCTAGGAGCTATTGAAAAATAAGCATCTCTCCCATTCCAGTCTCCTCTCCCCACTTTTTCCCATTTTCTCCAAGAAAGCCGCCACCACCACCTTCTTCTGTTAGGGGCTCCACCAATTGAAGGTGGAACAAGGTGGGCTGTAGCATGGTGGGTATGCAGAGCAGGCATACTCTCCTCACCTGTGTATATGAGCACCAGCCAATGATGACCTGGTCTTACATGCATACTCATTAATCATTGTCTGGAATCCTGTTAGAATCATAAGTAGATGTAATTTTAACTTTGTTGTGCAAGGGGATATTCACTACCTCCTTGTTCAGTAACCCTCCCTCTCCCTGCAGATACTGAAATATTAGTAGAAAGGTCTTAACATATAGCAAAAAAAAAAAAAAAAAAAAAAACCTCAGAAATCCTTTTACAATAATGTTGGATGGTGAAAATATTTATATCATTAAGTTGCCTGCATGTCAATTGTCAATATTAATGTTAGAAGTCATTAGATTGATAGGGGAAATGGCCCAAAATGCTTTGGCTGACTCCTTTGCCCACAAGCGACATAATTTGTTGTTGAAACTTTTGGGAGTTGAAGTAGCCTGGAAATATCCAGATACATGTCTCATTGGAGGATGGTGGGATTTGTAGTTCAGGAAATCTGGATAGTACCAGGCTATACATACAACATGGTATCTGACAATCAGTGCAGTTAT
The DNA here is from genome assembly GCA_034509955.1 of Urosaurus nigricauda. Taxonomy (NCBI): domain Eukaryota; kingdom Metazoa; phylum Chordata; class Lepidosauria; order Squamata; family Phrynosomatidae; genus Urosaurus; species Urosaurus nigricauda. The sequence continues at coordinate 112,298,869 of JAOEGL010000002.1, read as the reverse complement.
ATTTTGCCACCAGTTACAGGTCTCTTCATTTATAATAATAATAATAATTATTATTATTACTATTTCTAGCCCGCCCCTCTGTATTTACATGTATGCTATTCATTCTTCAAAAACCATCAGTTGCTTAAGAGAGAAGGCACAAAACGTGAAGTAAAAATGTAAAAATGTAAGTAAAAATGCCAGCAAATGCCCTTTGAAAAGTAATTAGGTCATGCTTCATATTAGAAAATTAAGATAATGTTGTTCCTATCCTTTTAAATTATGACAAGAATGTAACACTGTTACACCCAGATTACAAAAGAGGAACTCAATATAACTCATTGCAGTTGAGTTATTTTAACTCATCACTTCCAGTTTCTGGCCAGGAGTATACAGACCCACATCAATAATAATAATAATAATAATAATAATAATAATAATACCTCATTCTTAAGACCTAAAGGCTTTTCTCTCTCTTTTACTTTTTATCATGCCCATGCCGCCTTTCTATTTCTGGCATCTTTTTTTCTCCTCCTCTCCACCCAGCAGGCCACCAAGCAAGGGTAAAAAACCTTACAAAATCTTTTCAAACTAGGCTGAAATTTTGAAACTATGAAATTAAAACTAAAGCCGTAGGTTGTAGACCTATATCTCACTCGACTCTCCCTGCAAGTGAAGCTAGTTGCTCTACTTTCAATCCATCTGTCATGGCCAGTCAGGAGGAGGAGGAGGAGGAGGAGGAGGACAACGAGGAGGACTTGGACCCTCAGGTACAGGTGCCACCTGAGGTTGAGACAGGTCCCAGCTCTGCTGTGCCAGGTCCTAGCTCTGCCCTGCCGGCTACTGTAGAGGTGGCCCAGCCAGGACCCAGCTCTGCTCTCTCAGCCCCAGTGGAATCTAGGGTTGAGCAGCCTTGTCTGGGCCCAGTAGTAGGACAGGACTCGGAAGAGATAGTGGAGAATGTTCAAGTCCTTGCCTTTACTCAGAGGAGAGCTGAAAAGCAGGACTTGAAAAGGTCAAAGAGGCTTGCAGAGGGAGCCTCATCAGGCAGTCAGCGGCTGTGATCAGGGAGTTATTTATAACAGGTGGCAAATGATGAGGACTCTTGTCAGAGACCATTAGTTCTCCTAAGAGAAGGCTGGCTTTGGTACCTGACTCCTAGACCCTTGACTGCTTTGGATTCCTAGACCCTGTATCAGACCCGCTGGCCCACCCTTCTGGCTTTTCTGACCTCGGACTGGACTGATATTGTTGCTCTCAGTAACCCTGAACCTCAGATTGTTTTTGACTTACTCTCTTTTGGGCTATGTTTGGGTGTGTTTGCTAAAAGTACTGCCTCGGCATTTGGTGTGTATCTTGTGCCAAGGACACTCTTATCAGCTGTGGGAGTGGGTGTTGGCAGCTTTCCCGGACACCATCCTCTTTTGCAGAGTTGTTGTGTGGGTCATATTAAAAATTATGAAGTGTACTGTATGTTTAATAAACTGTAAGAGATGTAATTATGTATATGGGTCAGAAATGTGGGACATGTTTCTTTGTGTTTGCTACAAAGTTCTGTTACTTGCTTTGACAAACCTGGAAAAAAAAGGGGGGGGGGAGGTTAAATTTGCTGTGACAAGGCCTTGCATATATCTCCCATTCTCAAATATTGCTATTTTTCTCAAGACAATTTCATGATAAAACTTATATTCAGTGAGTAGTGAGTGATAATTTGGGATTTTCTGGAGTGTCCTTCAAAGATTTCTTAAGTATCTGTTACACAGAGGCCATCTCACTTTGTTAAGGAATAGCGAGGGTATAATAACGCCATAATGACAGCAACCATAATGAGGAGACTGAAGTAGGCCCATGACTAGCCTGATAATGGTCCGTCTTCCAAATGGCACTAAAGTGAATAAATGACATTGAGCTTTAAAGAGAAGTAGATGGAAGCTTTCTTTTTTAAAGTAAAAGCGACTTTCTAGCTCTGTTTCTCAAGAGATACTGAAAAAAGACAAGCATATGTTCAGGCTTCAATAACTCTCTTCTCCATTGGCACCGTGGCATCATCCAGTGGTGAGGAGGAATATAAAGAATATTCACAATCCATCTGCCATTGTTTTAAAAAGAAAAGACACATCAGCACAACCATCTGAAAGATGGTCAGCTGTTGAACTTTTTTTTTCCATTTCAGAACTTCTTGTGCAAATTTATGTGCACACGCAAAACCCTTGGAGCTGGGAAAGGGACTATGCGTGGAAAACAATCCCTTTTTCTACCCCCCCCAACCCTCCTCTAACATCTGAAAAACACCTTTAACACCTATATGTGGCAGGCAGTGGGATTTGTATCAGTGAGGTAGTAAATCTACTCCAGGCTTTAAAGAATCTTGTATAAGAATCTTGCCCAGCTGGATTGCAACTTCAGTTACTCCCTGTTTTTTGGATTTTTGTCCAGAAATAGCAGGAAGGCTACACGTTGGTTGGTTGGTTGGTTGCATTTTATATCCCACGTTTCTCCTGCCAATTAAGCCAAATAAATCAAATAAAGGTTTAGCTTAAAAATCTACTATTAAAAAATTACAAAAATAATTCAACTTTACTAGTCTCATGTGTGGAGACAGTCTTTTAGGGTTTGGGCTCAGTCCATTAGGGTTTAAAGGTCATAACCAGCACTTTGAATTCTGTCCAAAAATAGACTGGGGCCAGTGAAGTCATTTCAACAGGAGAATTACATGATCATAGTAGGTAGATACACTATATAGGAATACAGAGATAGATAAGAATAAAATTCCACTTGCTACACTCAGTCTGAGTAGACCCTCTAATCAATCACTATATGGTAAGTCATAGTATTGTGTGTGTGTGTGTGTGTATTCCATTGATTCAATGACTCTGTTCTTGGAGGCACTTGCAATTGGTTTTGGCCACAAATATAGATAAAATAATAACTAAAAAAGTACTTTTAAAATATTGTTCTTCTTGTTGTTGTTGTTGTTGTTGTTCTAATAATTATTGCTGAGAGTCATCATGGTGTAATGGTTGAGTGTCAGAATATTACTCTGGGAGACCAAGGTTCAAATGACGGGGCAGGTATTTGAGCCCTGTTCTCTCAAAGTATTGGGTGACCTTGGGCAAGCTGCACTCTTCGCCTCAAAGGAAGGCAATGGCAAACTTCCTCTGAATAAATCTTGCCATGAAAATCCTGAAATAGGTTGCCCTAAGTAAAAGCTGACTTGAGAGCACTGAACGGCAACAAATATTTTTATTTATGGGCAAGCAGCTCTATGCTGGCAGTCATGTATCTGTCAGCACAGCCCTGCTGGAGTGTCTTTCTAACCTGTAGGCTTCCTCCATTATCATCACTACTAAGGAGAGTGTTTTCTTGTGGATGTAAACCATACTGTATCAGGCAGTATCATTCATCTCAAGGCTGCAATTATGACATTCCCTCAGTCAAGAAATAATAGTTATCATCAGTGTATTGTGTCTGAAGAGAATTGCAGTCTAAGAAACTTTAGGAACTGATGTCAATACAAATTCTTTGTCACTTAAAAAAAATAATTTGGCTTTTTTTCCTCAGCTACACCACCCTTCACAGGGGTTTCGCTTTGGAACTGTGCGAGAAAGCAGTGCTGAGGATTATTTCAAGCAGAGCTTCCCTGATATGCATGAGTACATGAAAAGGTTCAATGTGCCTGCAACTCCAGATGGAGTGGATTACCTGAAGTAAGTATGTGCCTTGTGGTATTTGATCCAACTCAGGTGTGACTCTAACAGTTGGGTGGCTGACCACAGAACCTGTGTTTTCTATTAAGGCTGTAATAGTTGGGTGGAGGACTATAGAACCAGTGGTTTCTTTTAAGGCTGGGGCTTCCATGCTTTGGGAGTTCCATAGTCCATACCAATAGATATAAGATATCAGAACATGACACTTTACAGAGTGCCCTGTTTTTGTGCTTCTAGTGTGCTCAATTCACAGACAGCAGGAGGAAATGAGAGAGGCACCATTAATATAGTGGGAATGCAAGCAGTTATAATAATCATATAATCATATGTCACTCACCTGGAATAAAATTCCTTTGAAATCAGTGTGACTTAACTCTGAGTAGACAAACCAGAGACCCCACAAAAGAGACAGACTTTATGCTGGGGACTGAAGGAGCGAGAAGGTGTCACCATGTGCTTTTCATATGGATCTACCAATATTTAGACGAACTGCTTTGAAGCTCCATCATTTGCAGTGGAAGAACTAAGTGTATTCTTAAACCTCTAGGTAGACATATTGTGTGGCTACTACTCTTAGACTTCTGATAAGATCTAATTATTCTAATTATTCTATTATTGTAATTATTCTAACTTATAAAGACTTTCTTGATAACTTTGATTTTATCCCTAAAAATACAGATTTTTTTTTAAAAAAATCAGTGGTTGTTTTCCATTATATTGTTAGATAAAATGTATTGTTAGTATTTATAAGCCATCCTGGTTTCAGTTCATAGAGGTAGAACACGTTTCAAAAAGAAAAAAAAATCAGATAAATCAGTTGGTTGTTATGTATCCTACCTCAGAGTCAAATGTTTGTGTTTATTGACTTATGAGTTAGATTTTACTTTGATTTGTTGTTGTTGTTATTCTATTCTGTATATGTCAAAAGGCTCTCTGAGGATTAAGTCAAATAGATCTGGCATTTCCTTTCAGACAAAATAAGTCCTGTACAAATGAATAAAGTTGTACAGGTTTTTGTTCCTTTGTTGAATGATTTTTTGGTGTTGGTTTTATGCCTTGATTTACAGGCAAGATCCAGAAAAATTAGATGCCTTCATCATGGACAAAGCACTCCTGGATTATGAAGTATCAATAGATGCTGACTGCAAACTTTTGACCGTGGGGAAACCATTTGCTATTGAAGGTATGAAAAAGCTTCCTACAAATATAGCCTACACAGCAAAACTGCAGTTCTTACTGGTGGTTTTATATGTTTCTTTTACAACCTATGAGGCCACAAAACAGTTTAAAACAGTAAAATAACTATAAAATGTGGAACGTTTTGATAATAAAAACAGTTCAAAAAAATTAAAATGGAAGTATAACAATAAAATGTAGGCCAAGAGGCAGTGTGGGAACACAGAACAACCAAGAAGACTAATAGCGCAAGCAGTTCAGGAGGGGTTAGCCTGAGATGTATATCTTGCTATATCTGCAGAGTGGAGACATCATTTTTACCTGCAGAACACTTCTGCCAGTAATAAGCAAAAGATCTCAAAATGGGCATTCAAGAGCAGGGAATAGGCAGTACAGAGGCAGCTTTGGATCTGCTATATCTAAAGCATTGAAATCAGTGCTATCATTAACGGAAAAAATCTTTTGATAGCCTGATAGACCAGAGGGGAAACTTCACCCCTCATGCCTAGCATAAGGGGTTCCATCTCTTCCACAATAGGCTTCCAGAGGTTTTCCCATTCCCAGCACTGCCTTTTGAAGTGGCCAGTCATGTAGCCAGACAAGATTGTACCTGTTCCTTTCTTGCCTTTTCGGACCCATGAGGGAGTACAAGTGGAGGTCCCCTGGGGACTAGGGCTTGGTGCATTTCATGCAGCTGCTGTAAATTTGCACTCCCCATTGGGTATCACTTGACACCTTTTCCAAACAGCTCTCTTGACGTTTTAATCAAATTGGTGATTGGAACAGAGAAGCTGTTTTTCTGCCTTCCGTTCCCTAATCACTGGATGCTGTGCTGTATTGAGGCTGACATCAAGATAACTCAAAGTGTGGCTTGAAAGCCCAGCCTGCCAGAAGCACTTGGTAAAGACCTTGAAGGACATTAGTGGTCCTTAGATGAAGGCCTTCCTGACACAGGGTAAGCAGAGCTGTAAATGATCTGCACACACACACACACACACAAAACATTCTGCAGCAATCTATCAGTCCTCCATATCCACTGACCTCTGTGCCAAACCCAGCACTTTCCAGATTTGGACACCTGACATGTTCAATGAAACTGCAAGACATCTGGTTGCTTCATCTGTAATTTAGATCCTGTTTAAATAACTTTAAAGATCTTGCAATCCAACCTGACAGTCAGGAAGGTCAGGTAAGGAGACTTTGAGAAGTCTACTGTGAAACCAGTACTGTGAAACGCCAGTTTCAAATAGGTACACGAGATGTGAGAAACCTGTAGCTCTTCAGATGTTGATGGGTTACATGGAGTCTAACCATATCTCCAGCTCCTAGGCACAGCAAACTTACCCCTGGAATACCCTTTTCTGCCAACAATCAGATAAAAATATTTTTGAAATCAGATCTTTGCAAACTATTATGTACCAGTTGCTAAAAGTATGCACTGTGGGCCACTCAAAATGTGTGCCTTTTCAGAGTTGTTACTTCCGGAGTGGTGATTTCTCTGACTTTAGGAATCCTGAGGTCTCCTGGAAGGCTTTGGCACTTTTGCAAAGTCATTCATTTATTTCTCTATATCTCATCAGTGTGAATGGACTTTGGCTTATTCTATTTATATAGTAGAATGAGATAGGAGGAGGAATTAAACATTTTAAAAGTCCATAACTGAATGTACCATTTCAGTTTGGCTCCATTTTCAGGTAGTGTCCATGTGGAAAATAAGTAGAAAATATGTAGAAAGCTAGCACAGAAGGGAGAAGGCTAAGCTAAAATATATATATTTTTGCTAATGCACAGGTTTCTCCTTCAATTTCCAGGGAGTTCTGGGGTAAACATAATGTGGTAAGCAATACATACATGGGGGTTTTGTACTGCTTCCCAAAGCCTACTGACTCCATCCCACTATCATGTGTGGATAGTGCCATTTAATCTATATAAATCAGTCACCTTTGTAGAATAAATGCATAGGGTAGCCAGTGGAATTTAATGGCAGTAATTGCTCACCTTGCTCACATTGTTATAGGCCTGACTTGGATTTAGTTTCTTGGGTGCACCAAAGTATGACAAAGAGAGTGAATCCAAAAACTAGCTTTTATGTATATTGGTTCTGAAGTGCCATCACTTAAAAGCATCACTGGACTATTTTAATCACCACTTTTCTAGATGCCAAATCCAAACCCAAAAAATATCTTCAATATGTTCTATCCTTCCACAGGCTTGAATCCAGTTTTCTTTCTCTCTCTCTCTCTCTCTCTCTGGCAGAATTGGACTTTAACTTTCTGTAACATAGCTATTTCTTTCTCTATATATTCACTTAGTTGATTAGAATGGGCAATCCCATTGAACAGGCCAGCTCAGCTCATAAAATCTCATTTTATCTGTATATACACATACCCCTATAATACATGTTGCCTAATTTTCTAGTAGTATAACATGACATTGGGGCTGCTGCCCCCCACTTGCTCCTTTTCAGTTTACTGAAGATGGCTTAGTAGGCTATGGTTTTACCACAAATAGCCATAAATTTGCATGCACTAAAAGGGTGATATTATAAGCAATTAGCAGTTTTCTTGCCTGCTAACAGAAAATTCCTTTATTAATTCACCCACTTAATAGACAAAGACTTCTTTGCTTTTTCAAACTGGTGTGAACCTGATTTCTCAGTTTGTCAAAAGTTCCCATTCAGTTAGATGAATTGGAACAGTTTACAAATGCAAAAAATACGTACATTTTCCTCCTCTGTCTCATCCTGCCTTCTGTGTATATGCATGCACCCATATACACATATAACCCTCCTGTTATATTGAGAGGTGGGATGTATGCAGTGCCACTGAGCTAACATAAAAGCAGGGTTCGGTCCCTCATGGTTGACCCAATGCACTGTTCCCTATTGGAATTGAAAGACAAGATGGCACCAACAACCACCAGCTTTCCATGTGCAGAGCTGATTGGACAGTCAATAGATTATTTCAACAACTGCTCACAGAACTGTCCAAGAACTCAGTGTTTCCTCTTATTTCTCTCCTATAGATTTGCTCCTGAATAAATCCCCAGAACTAGGTCAGTTGCACATATTTGAGTATGAGCATTCAGTTTGGATTGGTAGTTCGGCATGCTCAAAGGAAACAAGTGATCTAAAACAGGAATGAGGAACCTCGAGCCCTCTAGATGTTTTGTCCTACAAGTCCCCAAATCCATTACCATTGGCTATACTGTGTAAGCTTTGTGGAAAAGGAGAGCCAGTTGCTTCACTTTTGCTCCCCTCAAGCTATAGATTAAGCAGGATGTGTACTGAAATGCAAAGGTCGATATAAATGTTGTCATATCCATTGATATACTGCCTTTTCCCCAATATTGGGATGCCAAGTGGCTTACAGGTAATTAAAACCAGAATAGATTGCACATTTTCATGCAAAAACATCAGTAAAATATATGTTATTTTAAAAAGCAATTAAACAGTCTATAGAATTAAAACCATTTTAAAAAAATTAATTGAAAGACACGATATTAAAAAACAATAAACAACACACCATTAAAAGCCTATTAAATTCAATTCCTGAAAGCCTGTTGGAATAGGAATTGTTTTCACTTCACAGCAAAAGGAGAGCCATCCTAGAATCCATATGGAAGGAATTTAGAAGCAGCCACTGAGAAAGCCCTCTTCTTCGTATGCAGAAAATGTACCTGTGGAAGCAAAGGGACTGAGAGAAGGGCTCCTCCAAAGATCTTAGAGCTTCAAGAAGCTCATATAGGGAGACAAAGTTTTTCAGAGATCCTGGATGTGAGAAAGATGTTTTCTGTTTCTGTCAATGGAATTTGCACTTAGTGGACAACAAGGCTGTGGGAGTGTTCAGGATCCACATTTAGATGCACAAACTAATATGTGCCAGTGTAAATCAAATGTTTTTCTTGAACTGTCATCTGTAAATAGCTTCCACCATTTTGTCCCACTCCTCACACATTGTGTCACACTTTCATGTGATCAAGAATCAAGCAACATGTTAAAAATGTACTGTGCAGTTAAAATCATTTATTTCTTCCACATTTTCTTTTGAATAAACAATATGTTTAACTTGTGCATCCTTCATCTTTAACACAGCATATAGTCTAACCCTAAGAAATAGGCTCCAGGGTTTGGAGACAGAAGCCCCAACTCACCCAATGAATTTTACAGGGGCTTCGGCTGTTGGGACTCTGCTCCACCTGGAAATGTTCTTAGTGACTGGAGAGAGCAAAGAGAGAGCAGAGTTTCTTTCGGCCCCATCAGTGACACGTGTGAAATGCTCCACTTTTGGTGAAGGAACTCAGAGATTCTACATGCAATGATTTAAATCTAATTGCATATTCCAACTAGAATAGATTCATTGAATCAATAGGATTTACATAAATGTTGATTTTCCAAGTCCCCATTGATTCAGTGTATCTGTTCTAATTGGAACTAGCAATTGGATATAGGCCAATCTACTTGTCCTCCACACGTGCCATGCACCAAGCACAGGGAACGATATACATATGACTGTTTCATAACAAATGTACCTGCAGAAAAAGAAAGAAATGAATTTATGTGTGTTCACACTTAAAAATGAAGGTATCCAGATGGTTTGTGGGTGTAATATGTGCTATTAAATCGATGTTCAAAGAACAAAGGGAATGGCTGCATGCCACTACTCTTAAATGGGAGCAGTATTGTTGGAGACTATAGAGTGCTTAGTAGCAATTAATTTAAAGATTGTGGTTCTATTGGGATTTATATTTGTGTTATTTTGTTATTGTTTATTTGACATGGAGTACGTGCTTTTTATTACTTTTACCAAGAGCTATTGCTTATTTCAGTGACTCATGAACAGATCCTAGCAATGGCCAGGAACAAAATCTACCCAAATAGATAAGAGAAACTCTCATTGTACTGAATGATGTAGGCATTTCATCTTCAAATGTTTTTTCTCCCTTTGGTGCAATAAAATCCTATAATAGAATGATAGTGTGTTTAGTGTGTTTAGAACTATTTTTCAAATAGTATTTTTCCCTTTTGAAAAAACTAAATCTTAAGTTCTATACATTGGTTTTGAGGTCAAGGTTGATACTAGCACACCAAATCAAGAGACAGTTTAAACAAACAGAGCTTAGAGTCATAGTTTTTTAAAAAGAGCCATAAAAGAGGATTATTTACTCTTTACTTTGATCATCCAGGATATTGGGTAATGGTTTTCAGAAATGACTGTTGCCATTTAGAAAGATAACTTGGAGAATTGTTCATGTCTACACCATTCTACAGCATTGTTCCCAATCTTTGGGAGGGTAGTTAGAATTCTCAGTCAGAGGAAAGGATCAAAATTCAAAATGACCTGAATAGACTAGAAAGCTGGGCCAAAGCTAACAAAATGAAATTCAACACGGAGAAATGTAAGGTACTGCACCTAGGATGGAAAAATGAAACACAGAGATGTATGATGGGGGACACCTGGCTGAACAAGACCACATGTGAAAAGGATCTAGGAGTCCAAGTAGACCATAAGTTGAATATGAGTCAACAGTGCGATGCAGCAGCTAAAAAGGCCAATGCAATTTTAGGCTGCATTGATAGAAGTATAGTGTCTAGATCAAGGGAAGTAATAGTGCCACTCTATTCTGCTTTGGTCAGGCCCCACCTGGAATACTGTTTCCAGATCTGGGCACCACAATTCAAAAAGAATGCGGAGAAACTGGAGCGTGTCCAAAGGAGGGTGACTAAGATAGTAAAGGGTCTGGAAACCATGCCTTTTGAGGAACGCCTCAGGGAACTGGGGATGTTTAGCCTGGAGAAGCGAAGATTAAGAGGTGATATGATAGCCATGTTTAAACATTTGAAGGGATGTCATATTGAGGAGGGAGCAAGCTTGTTTTCTGCTGCTCCAGAGACTAGGACCCAGAACAATAGCTGCAAGCTCCAAGAAAAGAGATTCCACCTCAACATTAGGAGAAACTTCCTGACAGTAAGGGTTGTTCAACACACTTCTTCCTTGGAGGTCTTTAAGCAGAGGCTGGCTGACTATCTGTCAGGCATGCTTTGATGGAGAGTTCCTGCATGGCAGTGGGTTGGACTGGATGGCCCTTGTGGTCTCTTCCAACTCTATGATTCTATGACTTTAGTGCCTCACCAAACTACAGTCCCCAGCATTCCATAGAGATGTAACTCATTAGAAAGATGAGCTCTTTTCTAGTTCTAAAAATAATTACACCAGAAAATTATTTGTTGCTTTATAGGAAAATCCAGCCCTCAAACATTCTAATTCAATGATGCAGCCAAAGAATCTGTCTATCGAGATTCTGAGATGGAGACTGAATTTTAAATTAGATTAATCTTAATGCAGTTTGGACTTCATTTGGCAACCACACTTCAAGTAATGTGTGGGCAAGCTGGAAAATACTCAGACAAATGTGGCAAACAAGTTATCTGTGTAAAGTCCAGAAAACAGATTGTGCTTCATACAGAGAGGTATTTCAAAATTTGTGGAGAAAATGATAAATCCACAGCTTGGAAAAGTAACATTTTAGACCAGAAACTTTCAGAATCCCTCAATTGGCAGTCTTGCATGGGCCCATACCTAAAGATTCTGGGCAATTCAATCAAAATATATAACTTATCTGGACTTTGGATAAATCCTTGTTGCTCAAAAGGCCAAGGATAGCCAGCAGGTGAACTGTGGACTGGATCTGAGCCTCTGAACCTTATTATAAGCCACTTGGATGAAGGAATACAACACATACTTATGAGATTTGGAGTTAACCCCAAACTAGGAGCAAATACCCCAGAAGATGGTGTGGGGAAGAGAGGAAGAGGTAGATAGAGAAGTTCTTTCACACTACAACATTATACCATTAAGATTCCAGTTTAACTGCCATGACAACTTCATATGGAATCCTAGGATTTGTAGTTTGGGAAGGGTACTTAGAATTCTTTATTGGAGACTCTAGTGCCTCACCAAACTACAAACCCCAGGATTCCATAGGATGCAGCCATGACAATGAAATCATAGTGCTATAATTGTATAATGTGAAAGGGCCCCAGAAAGAAAAGGATGGTGTAAAAAAAAAAAAGCAGGGGGAGAGGGAGGGAGAAAAAGAGAGATACAATGAAAATATATGGCCCTGTTTCCCTTTCATTTAGAGCTTCAAACAGAAAACCCCTGAAAAAATGAAGCTCTGACAAAATAAAAATAAAAATCCCAAACTCTGTATCATATGTAGTACACACACTGGTACTCCAGAAATTTGGGCTGAGGTAGTATTATATTTTGCAGCTTCTAATGCAAAGCAAATGCAAGGTTTGAGGGCAGTTTTGCCTAGAAAACAAAGGTAAAGCAAGAGATATAAGTGTGAAAGTGAAGCTGTGGAAGACAAAATACACAGGAATGCATTTTAACAATTGCATTGATTAAAAAATTGGAGCTAAGCAATATCAAACTATATAGATATCATAACAAGCCATGTAGGTATCCTGTTCATATGTATGATACTGGAACTTGCACATCAGAATGATGTGAAATTTGGGCAGATAAAAGGAAGACATTTTTCACAAAGCCTATAGTTACAGTACAGAAATTATAGAGGTTTTGGGAATCTCTCTTCCAACATGGTCACTAACCTAGCTGGGGATTCTTGGGAGAGTATTATCCAAAAGGTAAATCTTCCAAGCTCTAGGGATTCACCACCACAAGATGTATTATCACACTAGGGTCAATTCCAGAACCATCCCACAATTATCCCATTATTAGCAATAAATATCCCATTATTGGCAATGGGATCATTGTGGGATGATAATGGGATGATTGTGGGATGGTTCTGGAATTGACCCTAGTGTGATAATCTAATGCCTGCCAATTTGAATGGCTTTAAAAGGTTTTCAATTAGTTCAGCATCTAGTTAGCAGTTTGTCAGAGTGTTCTACCCTACAGAAATAAAGCAATTAGACACCACTTTAACGTTTATGACTCAATGCAATGGAATTCATGGATTTTTAGTCTTGTGATCCTTCCCTGTGAGAGGGCTCTGGTGCCCTCCCAAATTATAAAACCCAGAATTCCATACCACTGAGCCATGAAAGTTAAAGTGGTGTCAGACTAATTTATTTCAGCAGCGTAGTAGCAGCCTCCATATCTCCGTATCAGAGTCAATCCCAGTTTCTGACCAATGCAAAAGGAAGGGTGCTATTTCATTCATGTCCTGAGTGAAATAAAAAGAGACAGTTACTGGAGAGCGCTCAACAGAATCCACAAGGGAAAGGGAAGATATATCTCTAAATGCTCAGTGCATGGTTGTTTCTTGTTTTTTTGTGGGGTGAGGTTGATTTTTTTGTTTTTGTTTTTTAAAAAGCTCAATGGGTTTCAGCCTGTGTACATATTTCAATGGCCTTCTTCAGGGGCAATGTGAAATCTACAAGCAGAAAGATTCAGCTAATGGAACAAGATTTTCCATGCCAGAAATTTCTGTTGTCAGATATCATATTGCCCCTTGAGAAGGGCATTCACATGTACAGTTATCCCTCTTTATCCGCGGATTTTTATCCACAGAGTCAAACATCCATGGCTTGAAAATATTCAAAAAATTCATAAATTCTAAAAAGCAAACCTTGATTTTGTCATTTTACATAAGTGAAATAATTTTACAATGCCATTATATTTAAGGGAACTTGAGCATCCATGCATTTTGGTATTCATTGTGGTTCCTGGAACTAAACTCCAGCGCATACCAAAGGCCCACTGTATACATATGCCAAAATACATTGGGCTTTCCACCACTCCCACCAAAAAAAAAAAAAAATTCCATCCACTGAGCACTTGGAGACATACAGTGAGCCCTCGGTATCCACTGGGGTTTTATTCCAGGGCTCCCTGTGGATAATGGAATCCATGGATGCTCAAGTCCCATTATATACAGTGGCATGGTAAAACAGTGTTCTTTATATAAAATGGGGGGGGGGGAGGGGAGCATCAATATGTGCTTTTTGGAATTTATATATTTTTAAAATATTTTCAAGCCATGTGTAGTTGAATCCTTGGATAAAGAATTTGTAGATATGGAAGGATGGCTGTAGCTCCCTTTTTTCCCAGTGGATTCCTAAGTGAAACAAAGGCTTCATATTAAAATCTCATTGAACATTGTGTGGGCAAAATGCTGAACTATGGTCCGTTTTACATTGGCAAAAAGAGGTGTGTTGAAGGCTGCATGAAAGCCCAGCCTTTAGATGAGAAAAATGGAAAGTGTGCCATGAAAACACTATTTTGGAGTTTTAAGGGAGAAGAAGTGCCTTTAAAAAGGAGCTGGCCCATTTTACATTGGCAAAAAGAGGTGTGTTGAAGGTTGCATGAAAGCCCAGCCTTTAGATGAGAAAAATGGAAAGTGTGCCATGAAAACACTATTTTGGAGTTTTAAGGGAGAAGAAGTGCCTTTAAAAAGTAGTTTGATTTCCCCACTACTTTTTTAAAAAGGGTGCAGCATTGCTGGCCCGTTTTACACGGGCAAAAAAAGGCGCTTTTAGGGCTAAAAAGCCCGCATTTAGGGTTAGGGAGGGCGTAGCCTTTACACCCTCCCTAAGCCTAAAACGCATGGACGCCGCCATTTAAAGATGGCGGCATCTACATGGTGGCGCCGTACAAGCGTCATCACGTGCGCAGCGTTTTGACGCGCTGCGCACGTTTTGACGCTCTGGCGGCGCGGGAGGGCGCCAATCGCGCCCTTCCCGCGCCGCAAAAAAAGAGCTCGATCCCGGAGCTCTTTTTTGCAGCGGGTCGTTGCGGCGGGATGAGGCCTCTGGGGCTGCCCGTGTGGCAGCCTAGGCCTCATCTCGCCGCTAGAAGGGGCGAGTTTGGACCGCCCCTTTTAGCCAATGTAAAAAGCACCCCTATTGCATCTAAAGGCTAAGGTGTAGTTGAACGGTTAAATGGGGCTCTGTATCTTTAAAGCGCCCATTTAAAGGCAGCGATACAAGTGCGGAGGGAGGGAAGGTGCCAAGACAAGAAGAGACCTTCAGAGCCCGGCCAGAGTGCGCCTGCACCTTCCTTCACCTCCTCCCTTTGGTTGAGAGAGTGTGACTTCTAGGGAGACAGCAGGGCACTGGAGGCGCTCAGCCAGACCAGGGCAAGTTGGCAAGAGGAGGAGGAGAAGGGGAGGGACCTGGAGCACCTCCGCTGCCCTGCTTCCCTGCAAGTCACACTCTCTCAGCCGAAGGGGGGAGGAGAAGGCAGGCCCAGGCACACTCTGGCCAGGCTCCATGGCTCTCTCCTGGCTGCCTTCCTCCTCCCTTTGGCTGAGAGAGTGTGACTTGCAGGGAAGCAGGGCAGCAGAGGGGCCCCATGTCCCTCTCCTCCTCCTCCTGTTTCCAGCTTGCCCTGGCCCAGCATCAGGAGGACCTGGAGCATCACCGCTGCCCTTCCTCCCTGCAAGTCACACTCTCTCAGCCAAAGGGAGGAGGAAGGCAGCGGGGAAGGAGGGAGGGAAGGAGCCAGGAAGAGACCCCCAGAGCCTGGCCAGAGCACGCCTGGCCCTCCTGCTTCCTCTTCAAAAAGAAGGCTGGAAAAGTAGGACGTGTCCTGGCAAAGGAGGACGTGCCTGGTCAACTTGGAAAAGGGGGGCCTCTGCTCAAGAATGGAGGACATATAGGAATCCCTCCTGGACAGAGGGATGAAACCTCAAGACAACTCAATATAATGCTCTGACAGAACACAGACTACAACTCCCATGAGCCTTTGCTACCATTTCCCAAGATGCCTTAATTTGCAACAGAAAGCCGACCAGTATGTTCACATGTGATGAATTCTTTCGTATTGACTCTGCATTTTCTTTTTGTGTAGATGCTCTCTTGTCTTGTGTGTGATGAGCTTGTGCGTAATCATGTGCATTTCCGAACTGACCTCACTTTCTCCCTCTTTCGGAATGGTCCTGTACTCCCCAATGTGATAAGCTCCGACTGTATGGTGTACCTGCGCAATTGCGCAATTCGCAGCCAGCAAGGGAAAAAAATGTTTAAAGCGCGGCTAAAAGCCACGTTCCTTGCCGCCCATGTAGCTGCTCCACCTGTGTTTGTAGCGTTTTGACAGCTTCCCATGTAGTTGCTGAGCCACAGAAAAAACCTCAGGCTAGCTGCCCTGTACTTTTTAAATGCACACCTGGGGCTTGCTGTCTAGCTGCTAAGCATTAAGGAAAGTGCAACTTCATGTCACACTTTCTTGCCAATGTAAAAAGCCCCTATGTAAGGCTTTCAACTGATCCAGCAAGGCTTTTCTTATGCTCATATTCCAGAGTAAAGACTTCTCCTCAGTAGCCAGGATAACCTTTCTGATAGCTGATTCAAGCCTAATTCTAATGCATGGAGGGTTTCAGCTATTGTAGTATAGTGGCTTCAAAGTTCAGTAGACTAGGATTTGAATCCTACACAGCCATGGAAACCCACTGGGTGACCTTGGGGGAGTCACAGGAGTTTATCACATGGGGGAAATCCCATACAGAAACAGGGGTTTAAATTGGAAAGAAAAAAAAACACAAAAACAAGTTGATTTTCACACAACATCCTTGTTAAAGTGGTGTTAACCTGAACAGAAAGTAGACGGAAAGTAAGTAAAAGCCTCTCCTTTTTACTTTTGAAAAATCCTAAAAGTAAAAAAGGAGTGGCTTTGGTCTACTTTCCATTCGAATTAACACCGGTTTAACAATGATGTGTGTGAAAATCAACCTGCTTTTGTGGGATTTTTCCAGCTTTTACATCCCATTTTTGCGGATTGGTTAAATCCCAGTCTATTCAACAGAATACCTCCATTGAATCGGTCTGCAGGGTTTCTTCAGTCACGTGAAGGGACATAACCATAACCACACTAAAATGTCTGATACTGCACCAGACAAGTCCTTTGAAAGTGGATTACTGCCTGAAAATGCAACATGTGAACACTTCCATGTGAGCTTGTTGAAACTGGGCTTCGTAATGGGAAAGATCAATATTCCACTCAGTAGCGGGTAAACTTATAAGGACATGGCTCACTGCTGGATTGTAGATGTTTTAAATGGCACACTGAAATCTTTCCAGCCAGAAACTGCTCATGAGTTTTTTTAAAAAACTTTGCTATGATGCCTCTTCCCATGGGCTGCTGCTTTTCTCCTTTTCCACATGTGCCAGTTGTACACTAGCTATAAAAAGCTGGGATGTACTCATTTCTTCTTTGGTCATTATTGCAAAAAGGGTGGACAAGTCGCCATGCAAGATTACACTGATTTTTTTTCCCCTGTCTTTCCCTAGGGTATGGTATTGGCCTTCCTCCAAACTCTCCACTAACCTCAAATATCTCAGAACTGATCAGCCAGTATAAATCTCATGGCTTCATGGATGTCTTACATGACAAGTGGTACAAAGTAGTGCCCTGTGGGAAAAGAAGCTTTGCTGTGACAGAGGTAAGAGATGCACCACTATTATCTGTCTGACACTATCTTGGATTTGCTCAGAATGTAAATGCTTACCTACCTCTACATCTGTCCTGGAGAAATTTGGCATATGGCAAAAAGGGAAGGAAGAACAGTTTTATTGGTTTCAATGTAAAGGGAATTGCTTGATGATGATGTTTGCGGAGCAATTGGAAAAAGGCATTGGAATCAGTATAGGGACATGTGGGCAAGGGGCTGCAATGGGTCTATCCTTTATCTAAAATGGTTGGAACAAGAAGTGTTCATATTTCAGGGCTTTTTTGTTTTGTTTTGTTTTGTTTTGTGTTGTATTGGTTTAGTTTGTTTGAATACCTGCATTTGTATATACATTATGAGACATAATGAGGCTGGAGGATATGTGAAACAGTGGAAGGTGTGGATTTGCACCACTTTACAGGTCCTTGCCTCTCTCTCCAGCTGTGTTTCTCTCCAGTCTTGCAAATACAATACATGGACAGACTTCTCTACTTGTGTTGTAGCTCAAAGCCAACTTGGTGGCACACAACAAGTTTCAATTAACACCTGAATGATAGGAACAATCACTGCTCCATTTGGACAGGATGTCACCTCATGTTAGGGCTCAACTTCCAGTTAATGACTACAGAACTGTAGCATATGTAATAAACAGTCCAGACAGAGTGGATAATTGTGTCTACATGTCAATGAAATCCATAGAGTTTAAGCAGACCAAGGGAGAGTGTGTCTCCTACTGCTTTCGAAAAGGCTTATTGAAAGCCAGGTGCACACTAGATTATTCAGCAACAATGTCAAACTAGTCTAAAACAAATTGTTCTTGAGGAAATGCCAGTTTTTAAACGCAGTATGCCTCCATCCAGCAAACAGCATAATCTGTGATCTCTTGATACTTTCCATTTTGGAACATCATCCTCTTGGATACAATCCTGTTGAAAGGACCAGTAAGTAATGGATGTTAGTTACCAGAAACATGGGGACACTGATGACCTAAATTTCCCAGGCAAAACTCAAGCTTGTTAAATGCTAAATGGACACTGGTGTTTTTCTTAGTTTTTTCCCCTCCTCTTCTCCCTGCTGTAAGAAACTTTCAGGTTTGAAAAAGAGAGCCTGGCTGGTTCTTTGGTGTTTTGTTTTTTTTTAAACATTTCTTGGCAACTTTACAGTGAAAATGGTTAATGACATTTTCTACTGAACTGTGTTAAATGCTAAACCAAAACTGTGCAAATTAAAAGCAAGAGATAGTATTCATCTGCATTGGAACAGAGACATCTAGTGGCACTGATTGGACAATGGTGAAAAAACCCACATTTTAACCTCACTGGCTGGCATTTGAAGACCTGTCGAAGGAGGATGGGATGTATTAAAACAATTAAGTCCAGAAGACAGAAATCATGTTAAGATTTTTTTTAATAAAACAAAACCAACTGGTTGATTAGTTCTAAGTAATTCTGTTGGTCAAAGCATTATCACTTAAGTTGCAATTAATTCATTAAGGGAATAATATGTAAACATTACGATCTGGACCAAAAGGAAGCACTCTGAAATCGATTTCTACTAAATGAAGGTCAGTGCACATTTGTAACCTGTCTATATAAGCCAGTTGAGTTTCAGCTTGCTTAAGGTTAGTTGAGGTGTAAACAAAGCAAGGATGTTTTGTAAATTAATGAAGCGCCCAAAACAATTTATTTAGGGACTATTAGGTTTAAAAAAATGCCTAAGGGTGGACAACACTGATCCCGTGGGTCGCATGTCCTTCCCAGCTGTTTTTGCATTTTCCACATCCCTCTATTTGTTGTTTTGACCTCCAAAAGTACACAGCCACAGACTAAATCATTAAGAGCACAGTCCATCTAGGAGGTAGTTATGCTAAAGTATTTATTAAATTTCTTTGTTTTCTCGGTGAAGTTACATCCCACCATAACAACAGCAATATCTTCTACAGCACTGTTTTTTAGGCAGTCTCATGAGGGAGAATAGCAATAAAGTTTTTTCCAGTGTAACAAGGACCAGCGCTATATTCATGCTCATCACCTACAATCATTTTCATATTTCCTGAAAACTTGCTCAAGGACTGACACCAGTCTAGGGACCATCACTTTGAGCAGCACATCTCTTCAGGATAGCATACACATTGCAGTAAGTTAAGACATTAACATCATTTGATACTTGGCAGCTTAGAGAAACTAGAGCTGCAATGAAAAGCAGCACAAAAAGGGGTATAACACACAAAATTCATTAATAAATCTGGTGTTGAAATGATTACAAAATAGATCCCAAGTGAGAATATGTAGAATTAGGGTACTATTACTGAAAGAGCTGCCTTCTGGTTTCCACTGATCATGGACAGAATCCAAGTTAGTTACAATGATTTTCACCTATGCACTAGCAGTTCTGTCAAGCAGTTGTCCAAGAGATTGTGCAACTGTAGCACAAACAGTTGGGCAAGGAGTTGTGTGAATAGATGGCAAAGAGATTGTGGAACTGCTTACATTAAAAAAAGTCTTTGGTGTCATCCTTGCTTAAATGAGATTATCACAAAAGGCTAAAAAGTAGGGTTTTAACAGGATAAAAGTGTTTTGGGCTCCTACTTATCACATGGCATCATGTCTGTCCTGCTACTGCCTTGTATGCAATGCATTACTCTTGTGCACTTTTTCATTGATGGGCAAAACCCATTAATAGGCCCTCTGTTGCACTGCTATGCCTTGGCTCCTTTGGTGCAATACTTCTCTTCCATGGCAGTTTCACTTCTCAATCAGTCATTTGGTGCAAATCGTAGGGATGCTCCTCTCCCCCTCCCTCTCACAGTGATCCCAGCTGTCAACATTTCTCCCAAGCCAGTTGCTGTTTCTTTTTTGGTAATGTTGGCACCTGAGATCACCTGTCCTCTTGCTTCCTCTCTTCCCCTCACCCCACTCCACATAATCTGGTATCCCTGCCACCCTTCATTGCCTGATCATCCCTGCACAGGATACCACTGCACCATACAGTGCAGCACCATACCAGCATTGAAGTCAAGGTGTGATAAAGTTTTACTTCAATACCAGTAAGTTTCCCTATGATCCAAAATGTGATTGCTACACTATAGAAGCTTTGTGTGATAATCTCTTAAATCTGAAAAGGGACAACCAAAAGTGTGATAGGCGTAATGCTGTCACATGTTATAGTTGCTTCCAGACAGCTGCTGTAGTGAGAGCCATTCAAAGACAGGAATAATTTGGGTTTGGGTTTGTTTGTTTCTTTAATGATGATATTTGTGAATCGCTGGGCTCATGGAGAGACAAGGGACGGAAGAGATGCAGCGAGATTGAAAACACAGGACATTTTTATGAAAAGAAACATATAGCTTTAAAAGGAAGGACTATGAGCCATGCTGGATGGTACCGTATTTGTAATTGTGACAGGCTGGCATATATGAAACCCTGGTTCTTCTCTCTCTCTGTCTCATTCTCTCTCTCTCTCATTCTCTGTGTGTATGTGTGTTTTAATGGACCACGATAGTGCTTGAAAATCTCATTACTTCAATTGAGTTAGCTTGACTTCTTCTGTTCTTCATGTAATGCAGCAAAATTAGGTCACAGAAATTAAAGTGCAGTGGGGTGGGGTGGTGAGGATAAATATAACCTGTGTGCTACTCAGTTACATTATCAGTCTCCTACACTGGTACTATCAACAATCCAAGGTCTCTGGCTGGTAGGGTTTTTCTCCCTCCTTCTTCTCTTGTGATACCACATGAGTTCTTTTTCAAATAGGAGAGGCTTCCCCCTGCACCTGGATCTTTATGCAGCCAAAGTTGCAGCTCCTCTCCCTTTGGGATTTTGACCAGAGTAGAATTAATGCAAGCTGAAGCTGTGTCAAATGGGGCTATCATCAACTGCTTCAGTTATCCTCGAGGGAAAGAATCCATGAAAAAATTGGAGAGATAACCAGAGAGTCAGATTTATATTAGAGGAAACCATGCAGTACTATAGACAGCAGTAACCCAGTACTGTACTATAGACAGCTGGTGTTGTTGCTGTTAAATTACAGATTATAGGAACATATGAATCTGCCTAATATCAAATAAGACTGTATGTTCATGCAATACTGGTTGCCCATATACTTTCAGTCTGAATTCAAGGTGCTGGTGGCAACATTTAAAGCCTTAAACTTCCTGGGACCTTGATATTTGAGGGAGTGCCTCCCTATACAGATGCCTGCCCAAGCATTGAGATCTATTGTAGGGAGGACATGGAAGGGGGTCTTCTCTATGGTGGCACTCCAGTTGTGGAATGTCTTTGGATGTTTGATTGTAGCTAATGTTCTCATTTTGGTGCCAAGTGAAAACTTGTCTTTTAAGCCGGATTGATTATATTGACACAGGCTATGTATGTCTTATGGTTGCACTATTTCAAATTGTTATAACTAGTTTATAATAATTTATAACAAGCCCAAGGTACTGAACCATATCCATATCCATTGTTGTTTTGTTATTGTGTGCCTTCAAGTCATTTCCATCTTATGACTATCCTAAGGCAAACCTATCATGGGGTTTTCCTGGCAAGAATTGTTCAGAGGAGGTTTGATTGAGGCTGAGAGCATGTGAATTGCCCAAGGTCATCCAATGGGTTTTCATAGTTAACTGAGGAATTGAACCCTGGTCTCCAGAGTCCAAAACTCAAAGCACTGCACCATGCTGGCTCTTGCATTACCCTTTTTACACTACGTAATTATACTGCTATGATTCCACTTTAACTGCCATGGCTACACTCTAAGGAATCCTGAGAATTTTAGTTGGGATGTACTTAGAATTCTCAGCCAGAGAACTCATCTAGTGCTTCATCAAAATAGAATCCCCAGGATCTCATAGGACCGAGCCTTGGCAGTTGGAGGAATCATACTGCTGTATCTATATAGTGTAAAAGGACCTTATAAAAACTATTTTGAAAGAGCTGGTAAAAGAGGATGCCATATGAGTAAGACTTACCATGAGAAAGGGCACATGTGATCATTGGTAAATTTAAATGTGGGATAAGGTATCATCTTTGTTACTATTAAGGAAACATTTGATTTCCTTGCCCTATGTAAGCTGCTGGATGGTATAGTTCAAAATCAGCATATCATCATCAAGGAAAAGAATACAAGTATTTTCACACACAAGGGCCTGGTTAATTATTGGAAGTAGTATTCCAAATACATATGTTTTGTGAGCTTTATTGTTCACTGGTTTACCCACTATCTGCTTTTTAAGCATCATGTTGTTATTGTGAATATATTATCTATTGTTTTCAGTTTTAATGATTGTTAACTATGCTGAATGGTGTGAATTCACAGGAAGAGTAAGATACAAGACTTTACATAAGTTGTACTCTCTCAGTAATTCATACACTCACTCACTAGACTCTTCCAGTCAGAGTAAATGTTGCTGTTGACTGGCGTATTTGTTGCAATAGTTTTTGAGGGTTTTTTTAAAAGAAGTTTCTGTTGTCCTTATTCAAGTGTCAATTCCCAGCATCAACACCTACATTTTATTCCCACCCATAGGGTGTTGTTGTTGTTGTTGTTGATGATGTTGTTGTACACTTGCCATTCATATGGAGTTTCTTGGCCAACTCTCCTTGTTGATAGGATGGGGGGAGAACAGACATTCTTTATATAGTTGGCCCTCCATATCCACAGATTCATAGAATCAGCCATCCACAATCTGAAAATATTCCATTTTTCCCCAAAAAGCAAACCTTGATTTTGCTGTTTTATATAAAGAACACCATTTTACCATGACATTTTTTATAATGGGACTTGGGCATCCATGGATTTGGCATCCATGGGGGATCCTGGAACCAAACCCCAGGAGATACCGAGGGGTCACTGTAGTGTATATTAAGATTTTTAGAATAATATTCCTTTAAAAAGAAGGTATGACAATACTGTAGTTCAACATCCAGAGCTAGTAGTGAGCAAACTGAAGTGATCTACATGATGGTTTAGACAAATTGCCTACAGTGTCATGAAGCTTGAATGAGGATTCGCTAAATTGCCTATGATAGAGGGTTACTCTATCATAGGCAATTTAGCGAATCCTCATTCAAGCTTCATCCTCATCCTCCACCTATCCCTGGTCACTTTAGTAAGAAAAGGTTGTTGGTGGACCCTGATGCAACACAAAACATGACCAACTAACAATAAGTAAAGAGCTCTCTTTGCAAAAGCTCTTGCTTCTTTGTACTCATCTGGAAGAGGTCACTGTCTCTCATTCAAATACATACTTGATGTAGGAGTTTGAGTGCTGTACTATGACTATGGAGGCCAGGGTTTGACTCCCACCTCAGCATTGAAACCCACTGGGTGACACTGGGTAATTCACAGCCTCATGGGAAGGCAATGGCAAACCTCTCCTGAACAAATCTTGCCATGAAAACCCCATGATATATTTGCCTTGGTGTATCTATAAGTCAAAAATGACTTGAAGGCACACAACAACACACACACACAGACACACACATATATATATACTGTAGTAGATGCTGAGTTATCTATAACAATGAGCCAGAGTGTTCATTGACCTTACAAATTCCGCTTTCCCTCTGCTCATCCCTTCCAGATTAACACCCATCAGATATTCTCTTAAATAGGCAAAAAAGTCTCAGGCTGTTCCTATGAAAGCTCTCAGACCTTAATAACAATTCCCCCAGCCTGTGCTGTGAATGTCTACAATATCTCTGGGCTGAAAAGATGGCAAACAGGATATTGTTCATTGTGTACATTCTACAATGAGATGCGATATTTGTAATAACCAGTGTGAGATTTCATATAGTTCCTCCCCACTCCCCATACTTTTTTTCATGAACTTTTTTGGCTAGCACACAAGGACATGTTGGCAAAGAATAATGGAATTAGTCTGTCCATATCTGTAAGTGAAATATTGATTGTGATGATCTTTTAAAATGGTGAAATATCCATCTTCTTGTTTTTGTCACTAACTCATTATCCTCATAACCAGTTTTTAGACACACAATACATTTGCGCTTTATTCCCAGATGAAATACTCATCGTATTTATTTCAAAACTCTTCTATCTCAGGTGTTTTTTTTTTTTTAAAAATACAATCTTGCTTTTGAACAAGTTCTATTTTTCTCTGGCAGCTGAACTCTCTAAGTTCTGTAAAATTCTGTTAGGAAATGATAGCCATCTTGGAGGAAGATGAGGAAAAGAGACCAGGCTATGTTAAGAACAGATAGTTATTACATGATGGTCTTTTTGTACTCGGAACAAGATAGTTTGGAGCTTAAGTCAAGGGAGCTGCTACCCAAAGAAGGCAAAAAGGTTGGATGCCTTCCTTATAGGCAATTCATGGAGAGATTTAATCAAGAGAAGAAAGATCCAACTATGGGGGAAATGAGTTTTATTCATAATAGTGCAAAGATGATGATCATATGATTGAAAAAAATCTTTTGATGTTAGAGATGAAAGATGTAGAAAATTATAGTTAGGCACAAAATTTTGGGTACAGTGTTCAAATGGAAACGTGGAGGGGAGTTGTAAATCGAGGATATAAAATTACTGTGTTTGGTAATTTAAAAGAAAATATGTACAGTATAGGATGATGTACAGATGGTATTTAACTCCAAATAAACTGTCAAAACTTTCTAAGAATGCTTCAGATCAGTGTTGGAGCTGTCAAGATAAGGAAGGCACTCCTTTTTCCTATATGGTGGACATGTAAGAAAGTGAAAAGTTATTAGTCCAAAATATATATGCAAAGATAAATGTAAAGGTATTCCCCATTGACAAGGTTGTCAAGTTGTGTCTGACCATAGGGAGTGGTGCTCATCTCTGTTACTAAGCCAAAGAGACAGCATTATCAGAGACTACTCTGTGATCATGTGGCCAGCATGATTGCAAAGAATGCTTCTTACCTTCCCGCCAAAGTGGTATCTATTTATCTACTTGCATTTGCATGCTTTTGAACTGCCAGGTTGACAGAATATGTGCTAATACAATAAAAAAATAAAGATAAAGGTTGCAGTAACATCATCAGAAATGTTTTTATGTGGTATTATCAGTAAACAATTGGATAGCAAATGTGGATTATTTCTTAGGAGTTTATCACACAACGGGAATTGGAAGTATAACCCAATAGCAATCTGAATGGAATCAAGGGGTTTCTAATAATAATAATAATAATAATAATAATAATGTTTTATTTCTATTTCCCACCTCTCCCATTGGATCGAGGCGGGATTCCAACAATATTAAATACAGTCATTTACAATCACATCTAAAATTATCTTAAAATCGTTATCTTAAACTATTATACAAACAATTCTAAAACAATACCGTTTAAAACTAAGCCTAGTTAGTTGATATCGTTTTCTTCAACGTTGATCTGGTTCAGAATCGATCTTCGATAATTCGTTATAATAGATTGGGTGGGTAGGCCCACCAGAAGAGATATGTCTTCAGTGCCTTTTTAAAGGCATCTAAAGTGTTAATAAGACGGATCTCTTCCGACAAGTTGTTCCAAAGTTTCGGGGCCACAGCCGAGAATGCCCTGTGGGAAGTCGTCATTAGTCTAGTGTTGTTCAATTCTAGTAAATTCTTCCCAGAAGTTCTGAGAGTGCGGGGCGGATTATGTAGGGAGAGGCGTTCCCTCAAGTAACTCGGGCCCAAGCCATATAGGGCTTTAAAGGTAATGACCACTTTGTATTGGGCCCGGAAGCTGATCGGTAGCCAATGTAGAGATTTTAAAATAGGGATGATATGGTCCGTCCTCAATGCCCCTGTAAGTAATCTGGCTGCCACATTCTGTATCAGATGAAGCTTCTGGACTTGGTACAAGGTAGCCCCATGTAGAGCGCATTACAGAAATGTAATCAAGAGGTTACCAGTGCGTGTGTCAATGTTTCAAGGTCCTCTCTGCCCAGGTAGGGACGCAGCTGGCGTATCACCCAAAGCTGATACCACGCACTCCTGGCTGTCGCCTCCACCTGTGAGGTCATTATTGTGTGAAAGCTGATCACACACATTTTCGGGAAATGGGAAGTCCTTCCGAACACAAATCATGGGGTTTCACATTATTGCATGAGAAACTATCACATGCAATTTCGGGCACTGGGAGGCAATTTTGGGCAGTTGCGAATGCAATGCAGCATCAATATGCAATCACGTAAATTCACTGAACTATCAAATTCACTCCCCCCTTTCATTTCTTTCGAAATTGAGAGAGATTCCTCCTGTGTGATAATGTCCTTAGATATATAACAGCCGCAATAATATTGTTCATTCAAACATGGAAAATGCAGAAGCACAGATGACAGAAGAATAGATGGTTAAGATTGCAGAGTTAGCCTAAATAGCCAAATTAATGTGTGGGTTAAAAGACAAACCAGTTGATAAATTCCTGAAAGTCTGGAACCATTTATGGAACAATAAAAATACCAATGATAAAATAATTTGTAGGTTTGGTTATGAATAATCTCAATACATTTATTTATTTAGATCTGTAATGAAAGATTAATATATTCTTTTGGTGGGGACTATGCTTTTCATTACAGTTTAGAATGACGGATCAAATTCATTTGTGTTACTGTCTTACTCAGTTTTAGGTCAGTAATTAGATTATTAGTTATTTCATGTTTATTGTCTTAATTAACATCTTTTATAATATTTACTGTGATGTTTAATTTTAGGTTAGCTTGAATTTTAATATATAACCATACGCGCGCACACATGTATATATTATTATTTCATTGTTTCCTCCTTTTTTTCCTCCTCTTTCTTTTTTGCTTATATGTTGTATGATGAAGAAGGTTTGCCTTAAAATTAATAAAATCATATATGAACAGGAATGCTTAGATGCCTCCAGTCACATTGGGAGGAGATGAAAATATGACACTGAGAAGGAAAATAGTGAATAGTAGCACCACTGTATATATTCTACTATTTCTCAAACTTTAGTCCTCCATATGTTTGGGACTAAATTCCCATTATTCTGTCCTAGTTAGGACATCTGGGAGTTGAAATCCAAAACATATATAGAGGACTAAGATTTGAGAGCTGCTAGTCTGTATCACACACCACAAATATATACTACCACAGTTTTCCACTCCAAAAAAAAAAAAAATCCTGGAATTATAGTTTGGGATGGAATTTAGTGCTTGCGGGAGGGGCAAAGAATTGTATTAAATATCCCTTCCATCACTTTCAAAAAATTGTTCCCAGGCATCTATGGGGAGATGGTATTGTAGTTAAATCAATTTTAGTTAGTATGCAAAGGGATCTTGTTTCACCTTTGAGACTTACTGAGAGAAAGAGGTAGTAACATGAACTTTTGTGTACTTTAAATGGGATAGAAGTCCCTCCCTAAGGCCTAAATACTCTGAAGACATCAGATCTTGTTTATTTTGGAAGCTAAACAGGCTTTTTGATGGACAACTGCCAAGGAATAGCAGGTGCTGCAGCCTATATGGCTTAGGAGGGAATAAACAGAAATGCCTAGCACCACCATAGGAACTGGCCTCAAGTGGAAGTGCCCTCCCTCCATGGCAACACCATCTGGCCTAGGAGGGAGTGAAAGGACTGGCCAAACTCCATCGGGCCTGTCCTAGATTAAGAAGCAGAGCTCTCCCTCCAGTTCATCTGCCTTGGTCCAGGCCTCAGAGGGAGAGAAGAACTGCTGGACCTGATCTCTTTCCTCACCACCATTCCCTTCTCCTTTTGTGTCATGTCTTCTTAGATTGTAAGCCTGAGGGCAGGGAACAGTATAATTAAAATAATAATTGTAAGCCACTCTGATAGCCTTTAGGGCTGAAGAGCAGGGTATTATTATTATTATTATTATTATTATTATTATTATTTTCCAGAGGAAGGCAATGGCAAGCAAGGTGTGAATACTCCTTGCCTAAGAAAATTCTATGCAATTCATGGGGCTTTACAACACATCCTGCCAAGGTGCAATTGGATTTGTAGTGTCTTCTCCTTCCTGGGCTATGCTACTCTCAATGCTGCCTTTAAAGCCCTATATGGCCTGGGCCTGAGTTACTTGAAGGAACGCCTCTCCCTACACAATCTGACCCGCACTCTTAGAACATCAGGGAAGAATTTGTTAGATGTCACTAAAACAAGATTGATGTCAACCTCCCACAGGGCTTGCTCTGTTATGGCTCTGAAACTTTGGAATGACTTACCGGAAGAGATCTGTCTTATTACCACTTTAGATGCTTTCAAGAAAGCACTTGAGACAGAACTCTTCAGGCGGGCCAATCCCCCAGACTTACTCTAATGGACCAGAAATTAGACACAGAATCTGTCCTAAATGGATTATAGGAGAATCAATTAGACTAAGGACTGAATTGTAGCTGGTTTTAATTGATGGTTTGATGTTTTTAGGATGTTTTCGATTGTATTGCTTTGTAATTGTATTTTAATACATGTTGGATTCCCACCTCGATCCGAAGGGAGAGGCGGGAAATAGAAATAATAATAATAATTATTATTATTATTATTATTATTATTAAGCACTCTCAAATATTTTTATGAAAGCCATGTCCCATTAAGGACTGACTGTGTATCCCTACTTTACAGAGGATTCTTTGGAGGTGTGTCAGGAACAATGCTCCATTGAAGTCATTGTCTCTTTCAGCTTTCTGCAACATCATGATACCTTCCAGATGCACTGTCCTACCCATCCCATAATCCCCCAGGAGGCAGCCTCACACTTTAAACAGCCAGCTGGGTTGTCAATGCCTGTAGTCAGAGGATCGTATCTGAAGGACAAAACTTTGGTGATTACAAGAGAATCCGTCACTTGATTCCCTCTTCTTAATTCACTACATCCCTGCCATTTAGATAATTGCTTGGAAGGATTTTGTAACTCTTCCTTGAGAGACTGTTGGAGTCAGTCACCCTCCTGCAATTTTCTCCTGCTTTGATCTTGAAGTTCATCCCATTTTAAGCATTTGTGTGACAAATTTCAGCTGTAGTTATAAGCTCAGGCCTACTAAACTGGGAGCACAATGATCAAAGCAAGGAACACAAGTGCAATGAAATGGAAATGGAACATGGTGTGCTTTTATTAATAGACGAGCAAGTCAATGAATTCTTTCATCTTTTTATTGGTATGCATGTGGAGAATGATTGGATTTCAGTGCGTTTTTGTCTTGTGCATTCGACTGATGCATTGCAAACTCATACTTGCATTTTTCAACCAAAATCCTGTTGGGCAGTTACATAACCTACAGTTACACATTTATAACTACTATGTATTCACAATCCCTATGTAGCGCTAGATAGGGACCTGGAAAGTCCCCCAAACTCCACTTAACAGTAAGTAGCCACTGGGATTAACAGAGGTCCTTACCCCTGTCTATCAAGAAGTTGCTGCATGATGTGCCCACCACCCGCCTTGTGCAAGTGCCCTCCAGTGTAAGGGGGATTTGTGACAAGGTTTGCTGAAGATTGCTTATGGTAGGGGGATGGGGTAGGAATATCCGGCAGCCACTTCTTATTCAAGAGTGAAGTGTGCTCCCATTAATCTCAGCAGCTGGGATTTGGAGAGGAGTCTGGCCAGAACTGATCCCATAATAGTCATACAGGATTCCAACAACTGTATCAGCATGGTGTAGGTGGTCTGAGTGTTGGACTATGGAGACCAAAGTTCAAATTGCTACTCAGCCATGGAGACCTCTCTCCCAGACCAAGAGGAAGGCAAAGGAAAACCCCCTCAAAACAAATCTTGCTCAAAAATACCTGTGATAGGTTTGCCTTAGGGTCACCGTGTGAGAAACTACTTGAAGATGCACAACAACAGCAATTTTATCAATTATTTCCACCAGAAGAAGATCTTTCATAAATCTAATGGGTCTTCCTTTCCTATTCAAGACCAAGCCTTCACAATACAATGGGGATAGCTCACAAAAATATATTGGTCAGAATTAAGTATCACATTTACAGATGTGTAACCTCAAGTAATAATAATAATAATAATAATAATAATAATAATAATATTTATAATAATATTTATTTGTATTTCCCACCTCTCCCTTCGGATCGAGGTGGGATTCCAACAGTTTAAAAACTAACATAGTTCAATACAGTTTAAACATTAAAACATTGAAAACTCCAAATCAATAAAATTTACAGCACATATTCTTATTCTTGTCAATCTCACTGTGCCTATATTTGATCTAGTTCTGTTCATCCATTCCCGGTCCATTAGAGTAGATCGGGTGGGTAGGCTTGCCAGAAGAGATCTGTCTTAATAGCCTTCTCAAAGGCATCCAGAGAGGTAGAATCATAGAATCATAGAATCATAGAGTTGGAAGAGACCACAAGGGCCATCTAGTCCAACCCCCTGCCATGCAGGACCTCCAAATCAAAGCATCCCTGACAGATGGCCATCCAGCCTCTGCTTAAAGACCTCCAAGGAAGGAGACTCCACTACGCTCCGAGGGAGTGTGTTCCACTTTCGAACAGCCCTTACTGTCAGGAAGTTCCTTCTAATGTTGAGGTGGAATCTCTTTTCCTGCAATTTATATCCATTGTTCCGTGTCCTAGTCTCTGCAGCAGCAGAAAACAAGCTTGCTCCCTCCTCAATATGACATCCCTTCAAATATTTAAACAGGGCTATCATATCACCTCTTAACCTTCTCTTCTCCAGGCTGAACATCCCCAGTTCCCTAAGGCATTCCTCATAGGGCATGGTTTCCAGACCCTTCACCATCTTAGTTGCTTTCCTTCTAACATGCTCCAGTTTCTCCACATCCTTTTTGAATTGTGGTGCCCAGAACTGGACACAGTATTCCAGGTGGGGCCTGACCAAAGCAGAATAGAGTGGCATTATTACTTCCCTTGATCTAGACACTATACTTCTATTGATGCAGCCTAAAATTGCATTGGCCTTTTGAGCTGCTGCATCGCACTGTTGACTCATGTTCAGCTTATGGTCTACTTGGACTCCTAGATCCCTTTCACATGTGGTCTCATTCAGCCAGGTGTCCCCCATTTTATATCTGTGCATTTCATTTTTCCTCCCTATGTGCAGAACCTTACATTTCTGTGTTGAATTTCATCTTGTTAGCATTGGCCCAGCTTTCTAGTATATTCAGGTCATTTTGAATTTTGATCCTGTCCTCTGGGGTATTAGCTACTCCTCCTGGTTTAGTGTCATCTGCAAATTTGATAAGTATGCCCCCAATTCTGTCATCCAAATCATTAATAAAGATGTTGAACAGCACTGGGCCCAGGACAGAGTCCTGTGGGACCCCACTGGTTACTTCTTTCCAGGTTGAAAAGGAGCCATTGTTGAGCACCCTTTGGGTTCGGTCAGTCAACCAATTACAAATCCATGTAACAGTTAACTTGTCTATCCCACACTTTGCAAGCTTGTTTGCAAGAATGTCATGGGGAACCTTGTCAAAGGCCTTACTGAAATCGAGGTAAACTATATCCACAGCATTCCCTTCATCTACCAAGCTGGTAATTTTATCAAAAAAAGAGATCAGGTTCGTTTGGCATGACTTGTTTCTCTGAAACCCATGTTGGCTTTTTGTGATTATGGCATTGGCTTCTAAATGTTCACAGACTCTCTGCTTAATGATCTGCTCTAGAATCTTTCCTGGTAATAAGACGGATCTCTTCCAGCAAGTTATTCCACAGCTTTGGGGCTATCACAGAGAATGCTTTGTGGGAAGTTGCTACCAATCTTGTGTTAATAGGATTTAATAGATTCTTTCCCGACGTTCTGAGAGTGCGGGGCAGATTATACAGGGAGAGGCGCTCCTTCAAGTAACAAGTTATGCATCCTTAACTGATCAATATTCACAATCACTACACAGTCAAAAATCAGGGAACAGTTGCCACAATCATAACTCATCTCCCCAAACCTATTTTACAAGGCATCAGAAACACAGACAGAAGAAGGTCCGTTCTTCTGGCGATCAGGGCACAGATGGATGATATTTCAACCCCCTCCCACCAGCAGGCAGGGCTGTTGTAAAGTAGGTTGGGGAGGAGGTATCAGGGTTGGAGATGCTACCTAAGGCATAAAAGGATGTCAGTGCATTAGTTTAGGATGGGAATAATATATTGTACACCATTAAGAATCTAATGTTTTAGTTGTTATTCTGTATGTATTATACTGTGTGGGTGAGGAATTTTTGTCTCTACAGATGTTATTGAACTCCTGCTCCCAACATTCCCACTGGTCAGCATACCTCAAAAGTAGTTTTTCTAAGCTCTGGAAATAGAAATGGGAGTGAAGAGGAAACGGGGAGGGGCTCACTAGAAAAAAGCTTTTGCTAGCATTTGCAGAGTGTAAATCAATAAGCACTGAGGGGCCATAAATTACCTATCTCTTTAACATCAACCTGCCCACAAGAGAAAGAATTTCTCAGGGTGGTTGTCCAAAGTTGCTGAACATAAGAAGGAGATGAGGGGTTGACACCATGAGGTACCACACCAGGTGACAGCAACCCTACACTGACTCATACTCTCCTACTTTCCTTCACTTGATCTCAGGTCCTCACAATGCAGCAGCTGGCATGCCTAGAATCCAGGTAAATCCCAGCCAAATTAGGGGAAAGGCAACCCAACAAAATCAGCTACCTAACCCCCTCAATCATCCTAATGATGGGGCTGGTCCTGGGTCCCTCTAAGAAAAAGAAAAGAAAAATGGATCTCTAGAGGGTTTGAGATATTTTTCATTCATTTGGCACTTTGATTTGTCATCAGTTTGTCCAAATTAAAAATACCTTGCTCCCTCTATTAATTAAATGGAGTTGTTAAGATCATTACTCAATTTATCAACCACAGTTGCCATATTTTATCTATTAATGCTTAATATGAAAGGAAAGGACTTGAATTGGAAACTTTTCTGCAGTGGGAAAAGCTTGAGCCAGTGAAAGAGAGATGATTACACAACTCATGAAAAGCAAACTCATAAAAAGCCAAAAAGCAAAGAAGTATTATTGCAACATAGTCATTTCAGTTCAACAAAGCTTAGATCTGCCATTAAAAGATTAGATTCTTAGGGCCAAATTGGATGTGATGTTCTTCATATTGTTTGGCTTCACACTGTTTGTTGTAGTTAATTTAAAGAGAGAAAGAAGAGCCATGCTTTTGAGAGGTAGCAGGGGATACACTTCAACATCTCATAGATGAAAATAATGATACGTGTGACCAAACAACCTCAGGATTTGGTCAAGATGACAAAAGTTAGTAAAGAGGAAGAAAACACAGGTTAGAAGAGACTGCAACAATTTATTTTTGCCTGAGTCAACAGGGAAGGTTAAGATTCCCATACATACACTGAAATGGGAAAGACAGATCATTGTCTATAGTTTTTTGTGTTTGAACATTGTGTACAACCATCCAAAAGAAAGGTATTTTTACCATACACCAAAGAAATCACAGACAGAATAGGGAAACTTATGATGAAATGCAATCTCCAGATGATCTACAGACTGACCAAGAAAATCCAGCAAATGCTGCGCTCAGCAAAGAACAGGAGGGACCCTCTCACAGCTGCAAGAGTTTACCACATGCTGTTCAGCTGTGGACAAGTCTGCATAGGGACCACCGACACAGTGTTCAAATGCAAATCAAGGAACACAAGAGATACTGAAGACTGGGTCAATCAGAAAAATCAGCTGGACATAAATTGCTATTTGAAAACACTGAAATTCTGGACCATGCCAACAATGATCAGGTTAGAATGCACAGGAAAGCCATGGAAATCCACAAACACCTGGACAAACTTCAACAGGAAAGAAGAAACCCTGAAAGTAAACAAAGTCAGGCTGAAAAACACCAAAATCAAGACTCAGCATATGGAAATGAACATCACCCTGTGTCAGGGGTTTTCCCAGCAGACAATCGATCATTAATTAAATAGACACAAATCCTCCCACCCTGGGGCCTTGCCATTCACCAAAAGGCCAACAGAGAGATAAACATTTAAATCACTTCCTTTCCGCCAAAGGCCACACAGTATATATACCCCACACACCATTCTCTGAAGATGTTGGCCATCCATGGCATCCTCAGCAGTCTTCTCCAGCACCACATCTCAAATGAATTGATTCTCTTCTTATCTGCTTTCCTCAGATCTTCACAGATCTTCACATTATAGGTAATAGATCTTTATGCTATCGTATCCTGCATAATAATCAACTGGAGAAAAGTTCTACAGTTATTGTGGACTGCTAAAAAGACAAACAAATGGGTCCTAGAGCAAATAAAGGTTGAACTCTCTTCCTAAAAGCCAAGATGACTAAACTGAGACTTTGGGCCTATCATAAAAAGACTTGACTCACTAGAAAAGACACAAATGCTTGATAAGACAGAAGGCAGTAGGTAAAGAGAGAGACCACAACTTGCAGGTCTTGCAGATACATTAGGCTCAATTAAAAAAGTCATAGCCCTGAATCGGCAAGGCCTGAGCAGAGCTGTTGTGGAGATCTCTCATTCATAGGGTGTCCGTTAAGTCAAAGTTAACAACAGCAAAAATGACTTGTTAGATGCCTCACCCACTGTTCTTTCATGGTTCCCTGGCAATTTGGAACAATTTATATGACCATCATTAGAAGTCCAGTTCAGACTGAGATTTAAAGACAGCAGGAATTTGGGGCCCCTGACCATGTGCATTTTACAAACGTATCTGTGAAACAGCCTTGGAATGAATAGGAGTAAATGAGACCTCTAGAGAGTCATTGAAGTGTATCTGTTATGTTTCTTACGCACAAACAACTGCACTTGGGGGGGGGGCGGGTAGCGGCTTGATTTAAACAACAAAGAAAATTGCTTTTGTGGTGGTTAATCATCTCATATCCTCCAAGCCATGTTGCTGTAATTATTTTGCCTCCCTTTCCCCCACCTCTGCTTCTCATCAAAATATGTGCCTGAATTTTATCTCTGTACTGTATGCTTTAATGAAGGGCTGTTGCAATATGTTCATCTCCATTTTCCCTTGTGTTTCATACTGGCCTCTCCTGTATCCGCAGAGAAAGGTACTCTGTTCAATGCAGCTTAAAGATCTACTCCTGGAAAGTGCCAATACATTTAATTACCTTGGCTAAGTACTTGTTTCCAAGTCATGTTGATGACTTAATCCAATTGCATTCCTATCCCAGTAAATAGTGTGAGTCACAATCCACCAGGATGCTCTTATCTACCAAATGTATTGAAATTTCATTTCTGAGATGGCTGTAGAGGAGAAGGTCCTGGTGGTCATCTATATCCCACAGTGATAGGTCATATTTTTGACATTTTGCTTTCAAACTGGCTAAATGCTCAGCCTGGTCTAATAAGTAGCAAGCAAGATTAAATACCTTATGGTGATCTTTAAAAGCTCTAGATGGAACAAAAATATTGATGCTGGCAGATAAAACCATGACTTGCAAACCAATAAATGGATGATTATAAGACCTGAACCTGGTTTTCTCAGGATCCCAATTATTCGGGTATCCACAGTGGGCTTATTTCTAAACAACACACTTCTGACAACTCTTTCACCTCCTTCTGGCACCAAACACCATTTGAATAAGCTGTGAGGGATGTAACCCTCTAATCATCCATAGCGCTTTGAAGTAATGTTGTTCCAAAGCATTAGGAGGCAAAGGTAATGGCAGGTGACTGGCTGCCACCAGCCCCTTTTGCCCAGTTATTTCAAAGGCAGACAAAACATCAGTATCTCTACATTTGGGGGCAGCAACATGTGGCCTTGGAGCTTTACTCTCCCCTCCCTCACCCCACTCTATGGTTTCTTGCACAGTGTTGGTGCCCCAGACGTTGTCCAGAGATTCCAAATGTTCATTCCAGATCTTGATTCAAGAACCTCATGATGAACCCTCCCAGCTCTGAATATTCTTTTTTGGCTATTGCCTTTGTGTTGCATCAGATTGCAGTTCTGGGGATCTCCTGGGGGGGAAAAAACTAGTACAGCTAAAGAGGAAGAAAGAAAACAGACATAGCTATCTGAGAATTTGTGTCCCGGGCTGTGATGTGTAACTTCCTGATGATGGAGCTATATTGCTGACAAGATAAGCAACCTTGATAGATGTGGAACAGGGGATTGCATGTGATGGCCTGTTGTACAAAAGGGAGTCCAGCTGCATAATGGGCACCACTCGAGATATCCTGTT
The DNA here is from genome assembly GCA_034509955.1 of Urosaurus nigricauda. Classification (NCBI taxonomy): domain Eukaryota; kingdom Metazoa; phylum Chordata; class Lepidosauria; order Squamata; family Phrynosomatidae; genus Urosaurus; species Urosaurus nigricauda. Next base: position 112,262,472 of record JAOEGL010000002.1, on the reverse strand, counting down.
GCACAGGGGGGGCTACCACCTTACAATGGGGCACCACAATCCAGCTGAGTGCTGGGCACTCTGATTTTCCACTGCCCTCCATTCTGGATTACTAGTGCCCCGTGGCTTTGTTGGGGTCATTCTCCCCACCTTGTGCTATCAACCTATCCTGCAAAATGTCTTACTGTTTTGGATCATGACTGCTGGCAACAGCCATGCTGCTTTCTCCACTTGCACAATGGTCATTGCTACAACAACGTTCTCCTTCTGGAAATACAACCACTGTGTATAGGGCTATAAAGCTCTATTTATTGTTGTTTCAGCTAGCTGAAGGATCGTACCTCTTTATGAGCTCATTAGAGCTCTAAAATCATTTGGAGAGGCCCTTCTGTGCCCTATCACCTTTCCAGGCTTGTTTGACGGGAACAAGGGAGAAGACCTTTTCAATGACCAATCCTAGACTTTTCAACTCTTTCTCTAGAGGAGCAAGAATGGCCCTATCCTTGCTCTTCTTCCATCAGCAAGTCACAATATTTTTATGCTCTGGAAATTTACTGTAATGGACTTTTCATGCTATAGGGGGCTGTTTTTAAGTTTGGCACGTTGTCCTTTAATGAATTTTAATGGTTTTATGTTTAATGTTTTTAAATTTAGCAATTGTTTAACAGTTTTGTAATTATATATATATCTGTACTTTTATTGGAGCTTTCATACAGTTTTAACCTGTGTTGTTTTAAATATGTTCTCAACTTCCTTGAGTCTCATTATTGACAGAAAGGCAGACAATAAGTGAAATAACAACAACAACAACAATATACAATGCCACAATTAAAATTGTGCAATTTTAAGCCTCTTTATGATATCATATAAATTTCTAGCATGATCCTAGCTGTAAGTTTTAAAATACCTAGTCAAAAAGTGTTCCCAAATTGCAGTTTGAGGTCCTTCAATCTGATCTAAAACTATTAGACTATTAGAACCCCCCCCCCCAAAAAAAAATAGTGTGTGGGGTCAGGGTGGCAGAGGGGTGTTGAAGGGAATTTGACTGATTTTTACGATAGTTTTGCTAATGTCACTCACAAATCAATGCCCTCTTTTTTAATCCCCTGACAGACGCTGCAGATGGGCATCAAGCACTTTTCTGGACTCTTTGTGATGTTATGCATTGGATTTGGCTTGTCTATTCTAACTACAATTGGAGAACATATTGTGTACAGGCTGGTAATCCCACGAATAAAAAAGAAATCCAAGATGAAATATTGGCTCCATACAAGTCAGGTATATTGTTAAATCTATGAAAAGAAATAGTCTTGTTATGAATGGAGTGGATCAAAAGAATCCCAACAAACGTTAGGGGGCTGAATACAGGGAACTTCAAAAGCCACTTTCCAAGATGCCGTGTGACCAAGAAACAAAACAGCCAGAGTAGAACAAAGAGTCAAGCTATGTAGTTCGGGTGCTACATAGTTAGGGACCTGGTTTGAATGATTTCCACAATGTTTGATAGAACTGAGGAATAAAGGGCAAACTGGAGGGACCTTTAAAAAAATTCTCTCAAGTGAATGTGTCATTTGTTTACCACCCCCCCCCCCAAAAAAAAAAGTCTTAAGCAAAAGTACAACTTCTTCCCAGTGCTATTGCTGGAGTTCACAACACTGAATGCAAGTCCTTTTGCATATAACTGTGGTCCCTCAACAACCAAGGGAGGCATTGGGAAAATGTGGCTTGGCATTACCCTGAGATTAAATTCACAGGAAGTTTATATATATATATATATATATATTATATATATCTCCAGCTTTTGACAAATCTTTTGAATATTATGGGGCCTTGCGCATGAAGCCCAAGTTTTGTACTTTGTCTTTGTCTTAAAATGCAACGGCAGTTTCCCTGCTGATTCATTTATTTTCCTTGTTTTCTCTAGAGATTGCACCGTGCCCTAAATAGTTCGTTTATTGAAGACAAACACCAGCCTACAGCAAAGCGAGTAGAAAAGAGGTAAGAAAAATGACTTTTTGAACTCCTTGTTTGCAAATGAATCTGTAGATACTAATTCCCCAGATACAAATTGTATTGGTTTAAAGGAAAAGAAAAAAAAATTGAAAATAGAATTGTACTACATGTGGAACAGAAACTGAAGTTCATATTTATTTGCGCCATGTGAGCCATAAATCATAAACAAAAAATGTCAGCTATATGACTTTCTTCAGAAAAGCAATTATATTTCAATCAATTTATTATACACACACTCTCTCTGTTTGATTCCTCAGTATTTGTGAGCAAATCTGGTGAATCTGGTGGCCACCAAGAGCCATCTTCCTCTGAAGCTAGAAGTAGCCAGACATCCACTACTGGCTTCTTGAAAATCTTCTGGTCAAATTTGTGGGAGTTGGGTGCCTTGTAAGAGAAACAATTCCTGGAGGCTTCTCTCTTTTAAAAAATAAAGATGGCAAAAATTGGAGACATACCAGGAGCCACACTATCAGACAAGAAAACCATGAATGGCTGTAGCTTCCATGTCAATGAGGTGGTAAATAAATTTGTATCTGGGGAATTAATATTCAGTACATTAAAGGAGGTATCCAAGGTACTGATGTCATCCTTAAAATAAGATCAGCACCTTGGATAATTCATGTAATGTCTTGTATAAAGCACAGAAAAGAGTTAACCAAACCACCAAGACAAAAGCCTCCATATCCATGGGGGGGGGGGGAGTATCCTACTCACTCCTCTTGAGAGTAATGTAACCAGAGCATTAAAAGCCCTGCTTGACAGTAACGTGAAAAGAACATGGAAGTAATTCAATTCCACATTTGCTCACTATTGTATTTGAAAAGTAGTTGCTACTGTTATTTTTTGGAACATTGAAAAGAAATTCATTACATTACTTGTTGCACTGTTCACTAGTTTCCTGTTAGTTTTATTTTGGGAAACAAAATCTTGGGATTAGAAAGAGAATGGTATAAAACCTGGAAAATTCCAATCAAAATTCCAATCTAAAAAAATGTCTTATGCTGACCTGGAAAAAAAAAACTTTGGAAAGTAAATGGAATGTTTGACTCATTACATTACAAAAAAGGCATTCCTCCTACTTCTTGCATGACTTTTAAAGTATAATGATATTTTACCCTTGTTGTCCAAAAAAATTAATTAAATACATTAGGTACTAGATCCCATCTGATCTTGGAAGCTGAGCAGGTCAGCGCTAGTGAGTACTTGGATGGTAGACTATCAACAGGTATTAGATGCTGTAGTCTATATTTTAGAGGAAGGAACTGGTAGAACCACCTCTGAGTATTCCTTGCCTATAAAAACCCCACAGGATTCATGGGTGCCATAATTCAACAGGCAACTTGAAGACACAGAGAGACACACACGTGCAGGTGTTTATGTTATTTATAACATACGACTTCCAAGCTCTGAATATGACAGACAGACAGTCTGAAGGCTCTGGGTCTGGTGACTGCCTACATGGGAATCCGGCTAGGAATCCTATTTATGCAGCCTAGAATTTCATTGAAAGAAAAGGCAGTGTCAGCTGTCTGTTGCACTGTGTACTCCTTCCATTCTTTGCTTTCCTCCAGGAGACTCTGTGCCCTTCACCTGGCTACAAAGGACCCCCCCCCCAAAGTATTCTGGCCCTGAGGCTGGCCCAATTTCTCCCCATTACGTGCGCATTCCAAAGCAACATCAGGCAGCTAGAATAGTGGCCTTGTTAGATACATGATCATTTAAACCAAAAATGCAATACATTGAACTTGGGGTCCCTGACTCCCAGCCAGGACAGCCCTTCTCAATCTGACAGTTTCTAGATATACTGAATTCCCACCATTCTCAGGCAATGATCATATTATGGGCTTTGTACATAGTCCACTATGTAGCTTTGTCGTTCACATGGGAGGGAATTGCAGTGTCTCTGAAGGAGCTGCTAATGAAATATGCCACAAATTTCAAAAGCAACAACCTCTGTGCACATAAGATCTTCAATAACAAGTTAGGCGGTGGTAACTCAACTGACTAAATTATTAACATTTTCAGTGTTGATAGCAAGGACCTAATTTCCAGGTTTCTAACATTTAACATTACTGCTTCCAAACGTAACTTTTCAAACTCTAGCAAATTTACAGTCTTCCAAATTGGCTGGGAAGGAGATCTCCCTCAAATAACAGCAGTTCATCAGTTGCTGCTCTTAACACCTGCTACTCATCTTTAGAACTCTTTTTCCCTAGAGATTTGTCAGCCACCAAGCATCCTTCAGAAACGCTGTGTGATCTTCCTTTTCTAGTTGAGAGTTTGTACCATTGCTCCAGACTTGTGAAATTTGATATTTTAATATTGTGATGGTTTTACAGTCTGTTTTTTTTTTTCTCTCTGTTTGAATCTGACCATGTAAGGAGGATTTTTTTATATATGTACAAGTTTTGGATTTCAGATTCTGGAGAGATTTTGTAATATAGATACGTAACGAGACAACTTGGAGTTAAGAGCCATGTCTAAAACACAAAATTCATGCATGTTTCATATACACCTTATACACATAGCCTGAGGGTAGTTGTATGTTATATTTTTAATAATTTTGTGCATGAAACAAAGTTGGTGTACACTGAACCATGAGAAAGCAAAGGTGTCACTGTCTCAGCCACCCATAAAAAAAATTGGATTTTGAAATTCCAGATAATGGAGACTCAATCTGTATTATTTTATCTATATTTGCAAAGGCCAACAAGAGCAGATCCATTGAATCAATGGGATAGACATAGGCTTTGACCTACCATTTAGTGATTTATTAGAGAGCCTACTCTTGCTGTGACCAGAGTATTGGTTCTTAAATATCTTTGTTCCTATGTATGTACCTATCTACCTACAATGTTCATGTAATTCCCCTGTTGAAAGAGCTTCAGTGGCTAGTAGTTCAGTTCTGGGCAGAATTTAAAATACTGGTTATGACCTTTGAAGTCATACATGGCCCGAGTACACTCTATTAAAAGACCATATTCCCCCATACAAGCCAGCCTAAATTTTAAGATATTCACAGGAGGACTTTGACTTGGTCCTATCACCTTTTGGTTTTTGGAGTATTTCAGGTTTTGAAATTTCAGATAAATGTATAAAAAAAAGTCTGCATCGTTTTCTGTGTATTTGTATATTTTACATTTTATTGAGACACACTAGTTTGACATTTTCATATATAAGCAAAATATAAATATTTGAATAAATAAATAGCTATCTCTCAACCCAGGGCCTTTGTTATTGAATGGTCAGTCAATTATCAAGGTGACCTACTATTGCATGCCTACATCAGAGCAAACTAAAAAAAAAATCAATTGGGATTTGCTCAGAAAACTGGGCTATAATTGCACAGCTTCCCTTTACACTGTTTCCTCAAACAAGTGAACAAAAACAAAATTATAAACTCTAATACAGTTTCTTTTATTCTGACACCTCCTTAAATAAATCTTAGACAATTAATCATGAATTTAAATCAATCAGTTTGTAACAGCTGTAGCAATAACATCATTGTTCAGCCATAGGCCATAATAAAGCAAAAAAGAGAACATTCAGAGGTAAGCACGAAATGTAGCTCTTAATTTCCTAGCCTCCAGTACAAATAAAGATGCATTTTGTTTGCATTATCAGATAGCAGAAAACATATTAATCCACTGGATGTAACAGAATCATCCCTGAAACTAATCAGGAAGATTTTCTTCATGTAGATTTTTTGGAAGAGGACATTGTGCGACAAAATAAACAACAAACAAAACAAGAGTCCTTTAATGTCATAACTAACACATTTGTTATAGCAGGACCCTTCCATGGACTATAGCCAATTTTGTTAGATGCTTGAAATGTTGTGCAGAAAAGTCTACAATGACTAAAACCCGTGTGTGTGTGTGTGTGTGTGTGTGTGTGTATACCGTGTTTCCCCCAAAATAAGACAGTGTCTTATATTTATTTTTGCTCCCAGACATGCAGTTGGTTTTATTTTCAGGGAATGTCTTATTTTTTCTAAGAAGAAGAATTCACATTTATTGTTGAACAAAAAAAAAATAACATTTATTATATACTGTATATATACTAATATACAAAAACTTTGCTAGGTCTTACTTTTGTGGGAGGCCTTATATTTAGCAATTCAGCAAAATCTCTACTAGGTCTTATTTTTTGGGGATGTCTTATTTTCGAGGAAACTGTATATATATTATCCCTCAAAAGAGAGGGGGCAATTTGCCAGAAACTTGACATTCTTCTTTGAATGAAAACTAGCACAAGTGGCACCCAGTTCAGGCATAGCCCCTGAATCTGTTGCAACAAGAAAAGCAGGTGACATTTGAACGTCTCAGTAAAGTTGCCAAAGTGGATCAGTGACAGAGCATGTGCATGGGAAATATTTGCATCAGCTCTTTCTGCCCACAAAATGTATCCAGTACAGGTTTATGCAGGTGGATTAACATGCTCTGCATGCCCAAATTCTAGACTTTATATCCTGCCTTACTCAAGAAGATACAGTGACAGCTAGTGCCTTCCAAGGCTGCATCTACACTGTAGTAATAATGCAGTTTGGCACCGCTTTAGCTGCTGTAGCACCTTCCTATGGAATCCTGGCATTTGTAGTTTTACAAGGTCTTTAGCCTTCTCTGCCAGAAAATGCTGGTGCCTCACAAAACTACCAGTCCTAAGAGTCTGTAGAATGGAGTGAATGGCAGTTAGTGGTGTCAAACTGCATTATTTCTACAGTGTAGATGCACCCTCGGTAGATTAAGAGGATGAATGTTAGAAGCCCAGGAACACAACTGCTTTGGATTTTATTTCAGACTTTTAAAAAGAGCTGCTCAGGGTACTGAACCATATACATATCCATTGTTGTTTTGTTATTGTGTGCCTTCAAGTCATTTCCAACGTATGGCTACCCTAAGGCAAACCTATCATGGGGTTTTCTGAGGTTGAGAATGAGTGACTAGCCCAAGGGCACCCAGTGGGTTTGCATAACTGAGTGAGGATTTGAACCCTGGTTGCCAGAGTCATATTTTAATGTTCAAACCACTACAGCACTTTGGGTTCATACTATAGCCATATCCATCTGTATTCAGCCCCATGGATTGCTCTTTGAACCCCAGAGCAATTTCATCTCATGAGAGATCGATCCAGCAGCCACCAATGAGAGAATATGATAAGGATTAAATTGTAATTAAACATAATATTACCGGGGGGGGGGGGGACGGACTCTTTCCAACTTGTTTTGTTCTGAAAATGAACCCTTGTTTTTGAACTGATTTTGTGTAGCACCATGTCACTGACATTTAAATTGCTGAACTACTTTACAATGTTACTGAGTTGCTTTTTAAATACTGTGACTATGGAGTGGCATTGTAACACATTATGAGCTTGACAGTTGTGTTGTTAGTTCTCTGACATTACTCAGTGCATGATTACTAAGATATGTGCCTGCTCATGTTTTTCCACCAATCTGGTCTTGCCTCCTCGACGTGTCTCCACAACTAACCCAGCCTAACCATAGGGAAAATTGTGGAAATCTGACAGAAATAAATCGTGAAGCAAATGTGAATTTCCAGATGTTTTCAACAGAAATACGGTACTTGAAAAACTGGGACCAAGAACTCTGTGGAAGCAAGGATAGAAGCCCAGTCCTAAAAATATTATTTTATCATTTACTATGTCTAATTGGAGCTCAATCCTGTTCAAACTCATTCCATTTCAACTGAGGATTTATGTCCACAGGGCCATGATGCCGAACTAGAGCCCAGGAACACAGCATTAATGAATTAATGTGCTGGAACAGTGTAGTGAGTTCCTTTTCATTCCATGATAACACTCATTTATTCCTTTAGATAGCTGCTGTATTGAAAATGGGAAGAATGATGAAAATAACTTGAGCTGTATAACTATTTCCCTGAGGAACAATCCTTTGATGCTTGCTTCCATCACACATTTCTCAGAAGGCTCTTCTTTTTAATAGAGTAAATGCAGACCTACAGCTTCAAGTGTATTAAGATTCATCTATTTCATTCAGCATGGATTTGCTAAGTTCACATTTGTTGGCCCTGGGGTCAAAAATTCTCTACAGGGATACAGCAGAAGCTGAGATCTTAACAGGCTTGTGTCAGTTAGCTAGATGATAGATACCAGTAATTTACTACTTTCTGCTATCATTACTTGGTTGTAGCAAAGGACCTTAGGAGGCCCACATGTTATTGAATAGCTATTATAGTTTATCAAAAAGGTATTTTTTTTGGATTATAAAGCTTAGGCTCTGTCAGCCAGTGGCCATGTTGGATTCTGCGATTATAGGCCAAAATATAAAATTTCCAAGCTCTGTATTTTCTATCTTTCCTCTCTTCCTCCTGAGATTTTGAAGTTGTATACAAGATATTCCTAGGTATCTTCCATTCATCTTAAGCCAATTTCTGATTCATATCCCCATACCAGTCTCACTTAACCTTTGGTTTTATTTGTCTACAATTCCCAAAAATCCCTAGGCCTAAGGATGATGGAGCTTCATCGACAACATCAAGGGAGTCTTAACTTGAGGAAGGATGTAACAGGTCATGCCTTGGGACTAGTCAGGACTTTCTCAGCTTTGGAGAAAATTGCCTAGGCCTGCTTGAGTCCACACCCACACTGCATGGCTGGAATTCTGTCAGGGATATCAGTATGCATAGCTTTCCCTTACATATGTGGACATGCTTTTTTTTTAGCATTATGGATTGGTAATCCTTTCCTCCCTCCAAAGCATCCAAAGCCCACCCTTACGAAAAAGCCCTTGAGGCTGTCTCATTCTGTGCTTTGCAGTGAGCAAGGAGGCTTGGAGAGATGTCTGGATACATCCCTGTAGCCAGATGCAAAATTATGGCATCAGCACTGAGATCCACTGTGAGGACATAGCCAAATGCTTCTCAGAGCCTGCCCGCTCACTGCAAAGCATAGGATGGCTGTGCGGCATGGGTTCGGGGACTTTTTAATAAGTCGGGGAAGGATAGATGGCTTAATGCAGCATGAATCCACATGCAGAAGTTAACACTATGCCGCAGGGATGTTGGATTCAGGCCATAATTTGAAAATTGAGAGCTAATAGGGATAATGCAAGTCAAAGAGACATATGACCAAATCCTATCAATATATGAGCTAATACATTGATGGATCCATCACAGGGCATCTCTACATAGTACAGCATAGTAGATGAGCCTGGAAATTGACTAAGAAGGGTTGGTACCTATATCTTTTATTTTCCTGAAAAAAATGCTGCTCTATGAAACCATACCAGTTGTTATGCTGTAATTGCGGTGGGTGGCAACAAATTAGACATTGAAGTGTTTTTGTTATATGTATAACATAACTAGTGTCGTGTGTGGGGGGGTGAGGTGGGGTGGAGATTATCTTCATGTAGGGAAATGCCCCATGAGGAGCACCTCTAAATATTTTGAGAAATACTTCATTGTCTCCTCAAAGACGGCCTTAAAACATAAGGATCATCAAACTGTGTATGTCATGTAGTTCTACATCTCAGCTCTACACTGAAAAAGGAATTGTACCAGATGGTCCCCAATTGATCATCCAATTCTACATTTTTGTAGTTCCTATCCAACTTTTTTTCCCAGACAAAAAGGCAATTCATGAGGCTGAACTGGGAAACCAAATAGCAGGCAGGAGGGGCAGTTGTGTACCTAGTATATTTGATGCCTGATGTGGATCATTTTTAATACCTCATCTCTTTGCTCAACAGCCTTTTCCAAATCTGGTCGAGCTGCTAGCCAGGTGGGAAAAGGAGGCGGCTTTCCCACCCAGCTAGCACATGCGCCAGACCCAAAAGACAGCCACTTTCCATCAGTGGACCAGGTGTCTGAGGTGTCACCCAGTGCGGACTGCACTCCCCACACTTGTTAGCAATGCCCCAATATCCATTCCATGTAGTTTCACCTGTTTGTATCTTCATAGATTCATCTCTTAGTTCTGGTCCAGGCAAGTGTGCTCACTAGCAATCCACTCTTGATCAGGCCATCACCTTTCTATGTTTCAGACTGTTTCAGAAGGGTGAGGCATAAGATATGCAAAGTTTTTTTTTATTTTTTAAACAAAGACTCATCTCCTAACTGTACATGTAACATTCTTTGCACAGGTCCAACACAGCAAACAGTGAGCATTCTGTGTGGAATACAGCCAGCCCAGGCAACTGCCATCAGAGGAAATATATCTGCAGTGACGAAAGGCAAAATGAAGTGCTCCTCAAGCAACAGCAGCAACAGGATCAAGAGATCCCTCTTCCCCCACTGAAGAGAGACTCTCCAGCACCGCTGACCACAAATGGGAAAGCAGACACTGTTAACGTTGCTAGGACCTCAGTCATCCAAGAACTCTCAGAACTGGAGAAGCAAATTCAAGTGATCAAGCAGGAACTACAGCTGGCCATGAACAGGAAACTGGAGCTGGAAGAGTTTCAGAGGACAAACAGGACTGCAGAGTCTTAAGTGGCCACTTTCCAGTCCTTCCCACATATCCGTATCCTGTGACAATTTAAAATGCACTTCTTGGGGTAATGCCAGAAAAAGGCACTGCAATCAGCAAGCAATACTTCCTTCAGTTGACAGCAACTTCCTTCCAACATCAAAATGGAAGGTAGCAGCGTTCCTGATTTCTGGTTGTGAGACCATTTCAAAGGAGAAACAGACTTCCCATAAAAAGTTTTAATTTACTAGAAGGACTGACCTCAGGCTGCAGCAAACTGTGAACCACTAGGCCATGTGGTTCCTATTTTTCTTCTCACCACACACTCCAAATGAAAACTCTACTTTTTAGCCCTTTCTGTGCATTAATTAAAAAAGTGAAAGAGACTTAAAGCAATGATTCAGAATCACACATCTTGGTGGTATTTTATTTGCATTTTCCTATCCGAAGTTGTTTTGGCCTACCTAGGAAAATAGGTCCTTAAACACTGAAGCACGCAAGATCCTGTGTGTGCAATTCCTCTCCATTATTCCCATTAGCCAATCTAAGCAACGGTACAGATGTTCCCCCTAAAAGAGTCAGATGCAAGCGTTAATGTCAACTATAAATAAATGCTTCTGTTATTGAAAGAAGTCATCGTTGACCTAGACCAGGAGCCAAGAATGGCACTACACTTGTGCAAACCCTGGCTGCAAAAGTGGTTCTCCCTTTGCAAAGCTTGTTCAAGGAGGCATCTGATATCTCCTTGCACAAGTTCTTGTTTAGTTTTTTTTGTCCTCTTACATGATGATTAGACATAGCTCTATTACTACCACCCACATCAAATCAAAACAGCCACTTGTTGGCCCTTACAGGATGGGGAGGAAAGAAGCTACCAACAGAGCTGCCTTCACAGCTGGGTGCCTCCATCCTTCCCATCCTAACCCCTGCACAAGCCCAAAGATCCACCATAAGTATGCTGGCAAGATTCTTCACCGTCCTTGCAATATTTTGGATCTTTGACTCAAGCATGAGATAGTAGCATTCTTGACTGCCACTTCGGATAGTAAACAGGGGAGTCCTGTTTTTGAAAGCTCCACCTTTGCAAAACCAGCCCCTCAAAACCACTCCTTCAGTTGTTAAACTCTTGCTCTTGGATATGTTAGACAACTACACAAAGGTGATCTTCTATGCAGGAAAACATTGAAAACATGGCTTTTTGCCTCCATCTTAAATGTCAGGGGCATTACTGACATTCTGGATAATGTATATAGAATGGTTCTCAGCAATCAGATACAGCAGGTATGGGGAATGTATGGCTTTCCAGATGAGGAAGAATGGGAACTGCAGTCTGGCATCATCTAGAAGGCCATACATCTGCCATCTTTGAGCATCCTGGAGAGATTTAGTGTTGTATTTTCTTACACAATTCTGTTCTTTTGCTACTTCTTTGAATCAACTGCCAGGGCAGGACCCAGCTCTACCCTCCAGTTCTTTAGACTAAATCCACCATTAGTCAAAACTAGAACAGATCAATTGAAAAGAGTTGGAGATATCAGTCTCAACCAGAGAATACCTCTGGAAATGAATGGAACTTTCATTCAATGCATATGTAAGGTGGCGAAATCCCATTGAATTCAATGGGGCTAATTTAGAGGAAAACTAATTGGATTTAGCTTTTTGCCTTTAAAAAAATAATCCCATGGTTGCCGTTAGCAGGTTCTGTGGCCCTGCACTTCCATTTTCAACAAAAGTACATTTTTAAAAGCATTTCTAAAGGTACAGACAGTTTATCTATGGTAGCATTTTAAGATGTTTCCTGTTACCAGTTTTATGATATATATACATACATAAACATTATAGATATATATATATATAGATATATATTTGACCTAAGATTCCTCATCATGATCTCAGAACTGTTGTTTTATGCTAGTGATGGGGAACCTCTGGTCCAAGGTTGGCCAAAAGTCAACACTATGGCTTAATGTTTTTGAAACGCAGTGGTATCCTTCAGTGAAATGTGTTGTGTAAGTTGCCGGTGGTGGCTTGGCTCTCCAATTGTAAATGTCTGTTCTTGATGCGGGTGCTATGCAAGCAGTAGGTGAAACAATGTATGGCATACAATCAACTGGCAAACCATTCCACCTAACACATGCCCCCCAACCCATCTATACATGCAAATTAGTGCTGCCAACATGGCCTAATTCACATGCCATTTGACTTGTGTGGTCCCTGTCTCCTTGAGCATTCTCATGCTATTCTCATGTTGTTTCTTCTCCCACATAATCCAGTTGAATTATACACTTACCAGCCAAGCCAATGGTATGTACCTTATTAAGGGATGTGCTGCCAACATAAAAGGTAACCATGGAATCCAACCTAACCATCGGACTGGATAGGGATGGGGAACTCTGTTGGCCCACATTCATTTTTTTTTTTAAAAAAAAATCTCAAGTTCTTTCCAATTCAAGACACAGAAGTGTCTGTTAAATTTTAATGAATTCTTCAGAGAACAAAACGGGGTTGAATTCTCCTTCTGCACTGGCTAAATTACATTAGTACCATTATTACAAAAACTGAGAAGGCAATATTGTATTTGCCTGCTTTGCTGCTACTTGAAAATTTGGTCTCTGAGCAAATGAGGTAACAACCCTAATACAAAGCTAATATGACTGAACACCAATTTTAAGTGCTAAAACTCTCCAAGTCCTGGGACAGGAGAGCCAAATTGATCAGTTTTGATTTCTCCCACATCATTTTTTTTTAAAAAAATGAATAAATACATTACTTTTGGTAGATTCTTATCATATATGAATTGAAAGATTTTAATGCATTCCTAGGACCAGAACACTTAGCATGGAATGGCATGAGAACAGTGGCTGGGGAGGTCGCAACCACACTAAAGTAATCTGGGGCCTTGACTTAGATTTGATAACAGATGTACTTGAGGATTAGTACAATAACTGACCCTTCTGTATACCGCATGGGCTTACTTTGAATACTCCTTAATGCCTATGTGATAATCTGGATACAGCCTCATGAAAATGGCAGTCTTCTAGCATACAAGACATTCAAGGCCCAAGAACCCAAAAATGTGTGTGTGCTGGCCATGGCCTAGAAGGCATCTCTTTTCATCTGAGTAACTAGGCAATTATTTTGCGCAGTCCAAAAAGCCCTCCTTTTCCCATTCTTCCCAGTGTATGCTGGCATTTATTTATTTTTGAAGTATCCGGCAGAAAGCCAGCACTCCAATACATCTCACATCTTTGGTGTAAATTAATAATGAAGTCTTTTGTGGATTTCTACAAGTTGCCCTTGGCCATCTCCTTTTCTGAGTGAAAACTCTGGATGGGATTGTGGTTATGTTTTTTTTTTTTTAATTTTCAATAAATTTTAATATTATTTGTTTAGGCTGCTCAGTCTTCATTATGGTTTGACAAATTGCCGGAGAAGAGCCGGCTAATGTCACAAGACAGAAGTCACTCTGGAGAAGTAAAAAAGTTTGTAAGGAATATCCAACCTTTAATGTCATGATTTTTGAGGTAATATCCAGCTATAACACCAATGGTAATATTCCAGCAAACACTATGTGAACATAGAAATTTCCACATGAAAGTTTTACAGTGGGAAACAATCACGCATCAGATGCCACCCAAACAAAATGAGATACTCTAAAGTCCAGAATTTAGGATTTAGATATGTATCAAAAGTGTGAACCTCATAGCTCTCCAAATCATTAACCTACATCTCCTATTCATCCCTGAACACTGGAACTCTGCTCAGGTCTCCTGGGAGTTGAAAGTCAGGAACCTCTTGAAGATCACAGACAAATAAATGAGTCCTAGAACAAATCAGGCCCGAACTCTGCCTAGAACTCAAACTAACTGTTTGAACAATAAGATTCATCACCATGCTGTACCGCATACTTGAGTAGCAGAAGGTACAAAATAATAATAATAAAAAAGTCCTTCTTCATGCAGTGCAGAACTAATTTAGGATTTTATTTTATTTGTAATTTAAGGCAGCTTTTTAAAAGATGACACAAGATTAAAAAGTGAGCTCTGGCCTAATGAAGCTTTCATGGTAGCAATCACCTTTATGCCTTCTTCTGGTACTATTTTCCAAGCTCATCTGATTGGTTGTTTGCTCAGAAGGGAGAATACCAAGCTACAGAGAAGCCTGCGAAGCGATTATGGAAGAAACATAATCTTCAGTGTTGGCATGCTTCAGTGCCAACATCACAAACACCCTATAGCACCAGCCACTAATAATAATCCTATGGTGCAGTGTGTTAAGAAAAATAACTGCAAGCTTGATAGGGCCAAAGAATTTTGCTGCTTGAAGTTAAAGACAAGATTATACAGAGAGAGGGTGGAGAGAGCTGACCCCATTTCATGCACACAAATTGATAGGATTAGCCCTGTAGTCCCATCGCCAATTCAGCATTTGATCATGGGACTATCCACTGAACTTAAATGCAAAACCTGGGAGGAGGGAAGTCTGCTGACATTACAAACATTTTGCCACCACTCCTTTCTCATCAACCCCAACACCCAAAGTACTCTCCTTCACTCTGGAGGGGCGGGGATACTAGGGCCAAGAGTAGAGATTGGAAAATTGTGGCCTGTTGGTTGCATGCAGTGCCAAGGGAAATAAATGTTTGTGGCCCCAAGGTCTCCCCATCTTTTTATGAAAGAAATGAAAATACCCACACACACATGGTTGTGGGGAGCAATTTTTCCATGTTTTGGTCCTAATAAGCTGGTTTAGGTCGAGGAGAAACTTTTTTCCATCAGTGGAAATAACTTACAAGCTGGCTTTCAGGTGGCGCTCCTTCCAAAGTTTCCTGGGAGGGAGCAATGTTGCCCCCTAAACTGTGATAGTATCCCACCTGGTCTAGAACAATCTGGCGCTTGAGGTAATACAGTATCTCTCTCTCTTAAGGTAATATCTCTCTTCATGCTCTCTCAGTGGCCTGAAGAAATGCTCTCTCACAATTTCTCTCTGAATTTCTTCTTCAGTCAAAGGATATCAGCCTGCTTCACAGAAAAAGCATTGTCTATTAAGCTTTCAGCATTGCAAAGAGGTGCTCTGGCACCCTTCATACAACCCCACCAAAGTTAAAACCCTTAAAATCCTACCAATTTGAACAAGACAGAAATTGAAGAAATTTAAATCCAAGCCCAAATCTCCTGTATAAAGTAACACAACTACAGGAATGTGTAATTTTGGATCAGCCATGTTTTATTCTTATTAGAATACAAAAAATTCCAATGCGATTATATGCGCTCACCTGCCAAACACTTCTTTTTTGAGCTTTATGACTGGGGTTATCACCACTTCATAATGGAGATATGGCTCCTTAAAGAGTCACAGAAGCCAAAAAAGACTTCTCAAATAAAATCAACCATATCACTGTGAACCTGAACTGCAGAGATCACTAGATGCTGTTTTGGAGACACTTCTGATGCCTCCCTTAAGCAGGAGCACTTAAACAATTTTGCTTAAACATCATTTGTCTCAAACATGGTCAGCCCACAAACTTGCATGCACATACATAACCTGCAATCAAACCCCAGACGTTTTCAATGGCAAAAAAGTTAGAAGAAACATCAAAAGGAAACAAAAACTTGGGGGAGCCAAGACACTACACAGAACCACAGTTTTTTATTGGCACAAATTTACTTTCAAACTGATTTGTATAGCAAAAAGCGGCGGGGGAGGGGGGGAGGAATCTGACACAGTAAATTTAACTGAATTATTTGATATACTGGCCACTATTTTTTCCTACCATAACCCCTCTACTCTAGCCTAAAAGGGGTTTCATAGTGGAACAGTGGGCTTAAAGGTCCAGTTTGATTTTTTAGTCCCAGGTATAGAGCCAGTACAGGAGAGGTCATAAGAGGTGGCCTCTTTCAGGACACATAGCAGATTGAATCAGATGCTGTTCGGGTTCATGCAAGTTGACCGCACTTGTGTGATTCATCTGCCATGAAAAAGTAGGAGTCTGGTCCCACTTGTGTCTTTGGCCATCTAGGCTCTAGTTCAAAGGCTCCATTCACTTGGTATGGTAAATTACACTTCTTCAAGAGTACTGGGGCCTACAAGCAGGTGTCAATCCATTCCCCCTCCCCCCCTTTTTTGGTCTTTTCTCTTCTTGGTGCAAAAAGTCATATAGAGACAAGGCAACATCTTCTCTGATGCAACAAGTTGCTTTATGTATGTCCCTTGTGGTCTTGCGCCATTTTAGAAGGTTAGGATTGAACACCTTAGTGGTTCTACCGCAACCACTCTTCTTACCAGAACTGAGCCCTTCCCTCCCTCCCTCCTCTACAATGTAATGGCTATAACAGATCACTCTGAAAAATCCTTAAAAGGGAGTAACTCTGTGGACCCATAAAGCTGTTGAAGGTTCTCAACAAATGCAACTGTAAGCATAAACACAGACAACATAGAGGAACATTTTGACCAAGAAGATGAGTGTTCTCCTTTATTAAACAGAGATGGAAAATGAACTTAAAATGTCCACAAGAAAACTCATTAAACTAACCCAAGCCAGTTCTCTAGTGTTAAGGGCACTGTCTGATTCAACCCCTGCCTATTTCACAGCTATTGCTTGTGTCAGGGCTCAACTGAACACCATTTCTCATAATAAACACTCATCCCTAGTAGGCAGAGGCAATGAACAAGGACCCGCTTGGGGGTTGGCAGTACTAAATGAAAAGTAAATCAAAACAAAACTGAAAGGATAAAGTGGGGGGGGGGGCAACAAAAAACAAACAAAAATAACCTCATTTCTCTAACCAAAGGAGATCTGTCTTTAAAAAAACAAAAAACAAAATGGGGGGACAAGAAGACAGTGACAGAGAGGAGCAGTATCCAGCCTGCTGATGAGTAACAAGTACAGAATGTTGGCAGCTGAGATTCCTTTCGGCCCCTGAACAGGCAGACTCAGCCAATATAGATACGGTGGAAGTCGTTGGCCCCAAAAGCAGCATTGCACTTAGGACATTTGCGCTGCCGGGTGTCATACCGGGTTTTCACACATTCAAAGCAAAAGACGTGGAAGCACTTAGTGAGCACAGCATCCTTCTTGCGCATGTTGCAGCAGGGACATGTCAGGCGGGCCTTGGAAAAGAAATTGGATGGTTAAGAGAAAGGGATAGAAGTGAGGCTCATTATGAGTTCTCATCTCCTACTCCATACAAGTTATGCTAAAGTCTTTACATATAAAGTCAGAAAACTTCAACCTGATATAAAATATCCCTGCCTATACATGGAGCTCTTTACAGAGTGTTTGACTATACTTTGTAAATGTATTCCCATGGTCACTGTTAAGGGAAATTCTCCAGACATGCTTAACCTAAAATTTAGCTAGGCCCAAATTCATTATCTACAGGGGACTTCAGCATCAAGTTACCTACCTTATAATCTTTAATCTCCTCCATAAGGATTTCATCACAATTAGGAACCATGTCAGGTTTCTTGGTGGTCTCCAGCTTCCTCCTTAGCCTTGAGATATCTTCCTGCAGGTGAAATATTAGCCAGGCAGATTAGAGCCTAAATCCACTTGCTAGTCCCAACCAAAGCAGAACCAGAGAATCAATTAGTGAATGTTAAGCCTGTTGTTGTTGTGTACTTTCAAGTCACACAACAACAACCCCAAGGTGAACCCATTATGGGGCTTTCTTGGTGTGATTTGTTCAAAGAGGGTTTGTCATTGCCTTCCTTTGAAGGTGACAGAGTGTGACTTGGCCATGGTCACCCAGTAGCTTCCATGACTGAGCAGGGATTCAAACCGTGACCTCCTGGGTCCAACATTCAACCCACTACCTCACACAGTACATATGTAAATCCCACTGATTTAATGGTCTACTCTAATTGGAGCTAGCACTCTTTGCAGAAAAAGTGTGCAAGATTCTAGCAGAGAATGAGTAAGTCTGTTGAATTGTTCATAAGGAAGCTCCCTTCTTGCCTTTATAACCCAAAGAATAACTTCAAGATGACATAAAGAACACAAAACACACCCATTATGCTCTGGGAGCATTAATCCAGTATATGAGATGCCTGAAAAATAGGGTTGGGGGATATGCAAGATGATTTCTGCTACAACTCATACTAGCCCAGCCAGGATGCCCAATGGTTGAAGATGATGTGAACTGTAGTCTAAAACAACTGCCATACTCACTGCTCACCCTTTTCTTAGATAAATTTCTGGAAAATAACTATTTAATAGCTAATGAAACGTAATCTCTACAGGCAGTATACATTTGACTACTCAGATATGGCAGATAAATTAACCAAGAAGGGCCACTGTCTATATGCCTAGTTTATTACCTTCTTGCCAGGACACCTGGAGAGCAAATGCTGGATTAAAATAGATCTCTAGTCTGCAAAACAGTTTTTATATGGGCATTCACAACCAGTATTTGCTATGGAGGAAAGCAAAAAGGGGAGGCAGTTGGAAGTGAGCCATGTAATGGAGGCAAAGATGCCAAGGAGGTGGAAATGAAAGCATTGATGAAAGAGATGGGTCACTGAGTACTCTGAATAAATGTAACAGGTAGCAAAGACAGGCTGCTCAAGATGGCTAGCCAAGCATGCAACCACGTGCCAGTTACCTGCGCTCGTTTGAAGTTGAACATATCCTTCTCTTTGGTCACACTGTTCTCCACAATCTCCTCCTGGAAGTCATGCAATTTCTTCTGAGCCAGCTCCAATTGAGCCCGAAGGTCATCTGCAAGCTGAGCTGCATCCATAGCCTGAAAAACAGAGTGAAAATACCACTTTTCTCCATCCAAAATGGATATAAGCATCTCCGCAGTTTGAAAATGATGACTTACTCTTCTCATTAATGGACATGTGCAGGCCTTCTGCTTACAAAGGTTGGTCAAGATTTCAAGCCTACCTGAGAAAAATCTTCAAAAATGAGACTAGCAAAGTGTGGGGAAGTTCCTGGGTAAATGTGAATGTTCAAAACTGAATAGCTTATCCTACAATCCCACAATGAATCAAATTACTACATGCTGGTCATTAATGGGGTTTTCTTCAGGAAATAATGATAGCTGTTTTTGCTGCTGTAGACTCCTCTTGGTGACATAGACAAGCAGGGAAAGGCAACTGAACAAATCTTCTCAAGAAACCCCCATCATAGGTTAACCTTAGCTACTTGAAGGCACATGACAACAAACCCCACCCCAATGATGTAGGAAGAGGGTGCCATTTCCACCAAAACTATCCACCAACAGCATAAGTGCTCTAGCAGAGATCTGGGCTCCACCAGTGTGCTTACTGGATCCCAACTTGGATTTCCAGCAGGTTGACACAGAGGCATCCATAGCAATTCTGGGGGGGAGGTTGCCGGGTAGAGTAAAGCCACAGAGTGTTAGCTGACTGTAGTTTACATACATTTTTTGTGTGTGTGCACACATCGTTTGTTCCTCAGTGTCACATTCTATGACATTTTAATGTAACAACAAATACTAGAAATGTAACAGCACTAATGTAGTGGAGGACATTAATCAAGCTTCACACAGGTGGAATCAAGCATGTCAACAACACTTTATTTGGCAATTAAATATACCATTTTTAAATCCCTCACTACATTCAGGGAATTTTCTTTCCTTTTTTTTTCTTTTTTACATTGTGAAACTTCAAAAATGTGATGCTACTCCTGTGATCTGATGTGAACCCAGTCCAGATTAAGACTGAGCTCTCAGAGTAAGAACTAGATGTAATAAGCAAAAAACAGAAAGAAAAAGATAGAGGAGGGAAAAAAATCCAGCAACACACATGTGCACAAACACATCCATTGGAGCTTATCTCCTCCCCACCACCGCCACCACCTGGAAGCCTTAAAAATCAATATCCAAGTCAATGCCAGATAATCCTCCTTGTGAAAAACTCTCACCAAGGAGAACTATTTCTCACTTATCATGATGCTGTTTCTGCACCAAGCAGACCCACTTTTTAGGACCCCCCCCCTTCCTAAGCTTTTGAATCACTCGCCCGTTCTTTTTCATGCTTCTTCAGTGTTTTTATCTCTGCAAATTAATTTTTATAAACCACTCTTTTATGTTGTAGTAACTTAATATTTTCTTTTTAAGTTTTTTTAAACTGTGCCAGGAAGCTGTTTAAACAGGGTGAGAGGGAGAATAAATTCATTTAATCAGTTTAATAAACATCATGCTAGCATGGAGATATGGATACATATGAACTGTCCATCAATTTCCCAAAATAGCATTGCTCTCCTTTCATATCCTGCTTATGAGTTCCCAGAGTAGTTTGGCTGATTGCTGAATGCACAAGCCTGGCTGGGCTGAAGGCAAAATGGATGACAATGATAGTGGGAAAGGGTTGCATCATGCACTAAGGTATACTGTAGAAAGGCAGAAGCAAGGATTCAAATGTTGTCAGTCTGGATTCACCCTCAGAGATTCCCCTCCCAGATGTTGCATTACAATGGTCATTAGTTCAGGTCAGCATAGCCAGTGGTTAGAAAGCATGAAGGTTGTAGTCTAATTATATTTTGAGAGCCTCATATTTTGAGATCCCACAGAGACACATGTAACCTAACAAGGTAATTTCTGCTTTTGCTTATTCCTGCACCATACATTTATACCAGAACTAACACCACTGGGACTTGATCAGTTGTTGCTGGCATCACCACACAACCTTCTGCTTGGTTCTGCTGATGCAACAGGACCAATCCAGCCTGTTATACTGATGCTATTTCTTGAGCATGGAACTCCTTCCCAATATTTCCAACAGCAGCAACAATCTCCCTTCCTCTCTTGACCTTCTGCCCTCAATTCATTCTGCTTTGCTCTTATTCCCAGTGTTTATCCCCCCCGGAAGGCCTCAGCCAGCTTAATTATTTTCATCTGGCTGCCTTGCTCATTACTTCTTTGAAGTTCAGGATTTCCTTTCATCCACTGTCCTTTTTGGTCTTCATCAAACTGCTCTGTCACCAGTGTTTTTCTCTCTTTCTATATATGTACACACTCCAGAGGGTTTGCAATCTGTTTTTGTATCCTAATTACAGAATTATTTGGGATTTCTCAGTGTTTCCCCCTGGAGAAAGATCAAATAAAATAACCATCCCTCCCTATTAAAGATGAGACAAATGTTCAAAAGGATTCACACAATCACTGAAACAGAGAGAAAGAAGCCTACAAGTGTATCTTTGTAACCATCTTTACAGCTACAAGCAAAGTCTACCCTTCAAATGAAATCTGCTTTCAGTTTTAGGACAACCGTTCTCCTGCTACACATGCCCCTCCTACTTTGTTTTATTGATATTACATGTTGCCCACTGCCAGTTTAACTACATTGTTTTATTACTGTGTTTCTTTGCTCAAACTTATTTTATTCTCTGTCTCCTTAAAATCTGTAGAAAACACAAGATATAAATCTTAAAAGAAAACCACTTTTTATTCTGTTTAAATTTCTTTTTAAACTATATCTATATCCACTCTTCCTTTCAACAAGTTCAAGGAACTGTACATGGTTGCCTCCCCCTACTTCATTTTACAATCACAGCAACCTTACAGGGTAGGTTAAGTCTGGGAGAAAATTGCTGGGTCAAGGTCTCTGTGAGGTTGGCTTCTCAAGGATGGTTCCCAGTTTCTAGCCTTGCTGCCTGCCACTCTCACCTTAGATCAAGGTCCCGCTTCAGAATCCCTCCTTCGATTTGAGGTGACTGAGTCTCCAGGTCATCTCACTATGGACCTGTGTATGTATAAGTTTTGCGTTCTTTACCCCTTCATTTAAGGTTAAAGAAGACAGTCAGAGTTAATAAAGTAACAAAGAACTGTTATTCCCTACTCCCCATTGATTCTTCCAACTGTCAACTCTCAACTTACAAAGCCTCTCTCTTAGTCTTTGTCCTTAGACACACACTCCTACTTTTTATACTTTCTGATTTCCTGCATCTCCCGTTCACGGTCTCTCTGAACTGTGACTGGCTGCCTTGAAGTCAGTCTTCCTAGTGCCTCCTTCACTGTTTCCTTCTGTAACATATGGCTGGTGAAGAAATTTAGTACCATGGCCTCTACCTTACACTTACCTTACGTTTGTTCATCTCTAGTGCCTGGGTCCGCAAGCCCAACTCCTTTTCTCCAGTGCCAATGTTGCTTTGCAGGAGATGCTCCTTCTCCTCTAGCTTACGCACAACTTGTAACTGGGCATCCACCTCCAAGAGGCAAAATAGAGGAAATGAGAACAACTTAGCTTAGAAATATGCATATTGCACACCAATGCATGTCAAATCCTGTGTCATGAGAACACAAGATTCTGAGTGTCTTCCAACTCTTATTCTTCCCACTTACCTGTGTCTTCAAGGTAAGCACCTGGTCTGCCAGCTCCTCTTTCTCCTCTTTTAGAAGCTTGTGGATCTGGTTGGATTTGATACGTTCTGACATGAGCTTGAAGTTGGCGTCATCCTTCTCCCTCAGCTGCTGCATCAGGCGAATGTTCTGCTCTTGCATATCCTCAAAGGCTTGGCCTGTCACATCCATTTCAGAAAGCAATGCCTCTTCTTCCTGTAAATTGATTGGGAAATCAGGCTGTGATTTCAAGTCCTTCCCATATAACAGGATGGGAAATCCTGTACGTTCATCCTGTCTCCTTGTTAAAAGAATTCACACAAGGCTGCCTGAGAAGTGATAAGGATGGATTAAACCCAAGGAAAGGATGATACACTGTATCTCAGAAGATGAGGCAATAGATTCTTAATTTTCTTGCTCAGGAGCAAACTGATTATAACATATTGGAAAGACAAAGGAAATGTCTCTTTTTTTTCCCCTTTAGCAGAGTTGAAGAGTCAGGTGCTCAGGTTTAATCTGGCCCAGAGATAGCCAGACCCCTTTCCCTATAACACTGCCAGGTAGTTATTTCCCCATTTTTAAGAGTTTTCCCCTATATATTAAAAAAGATCAAATTATGTCCCCTCTTAGTCACTGACAGTAAGAAATTTCACCAAAATGCCAGAACTTTGTTCTCACCTTTTTCCTATAGTACCAGCCACAACTGGACTCCCAAGCTGAAATAGGTTCCCAACCCCTGCAATTTACAATATATGTACAGTGGCTTTTGGGGAGCACCATGGGATGATTTACCAAATCTGTTAACTCACTTTTAGTTCCACGAGAGCAGATGTGTCTAGCAATTTTCAATTTGTGGCAGATTATACACAGTTTAAATATAAATTGAGTATCTCTTATCCAGTAATCAGAAATCCAAAATATATAAAAATCTAAAATTGTCCACATGGGTGGCTGAGATAGCGACACCATTGCTTTCTGATAGTTCAGTGTACACAAACTTTGTTTCATGCACAAAAATTATTTAAGATATTGTGTATAAAATTACCTTTAGGCTATGTGATTAAGGTGCATATGAAACATAAATGAATGTATATTTAGACTTGGGTCCCATCTCCAAGATACTGCATTATGTATATGCAAATATTCCAAAATCCAAAATTCTGGTCCCAATCATTTCAGATAAGGGAGCCTCAACCTGTATAAACTGATGGCATTTACTTAGTAGCACCCACTTTGTGGAGTACTCTTCTTCCAGAATAACAGAGTATAATTATAATATTTATTTTTAATCCCCTGTTGAAAATTCTCTAGCTTTCAGCTTACTAGGTATTGGTTTTATGATTTTTATATTGTATTCTTTATACACCATTTTTATATTGTATTCTTTATACACCATTTATATGTAAGATTTCTGATAAATGCTGCTCACCTGCTTAGCCATGGCTAGTTTCTTCTGTAAGTATTCTATCTGTTCCTCTACTGCCCGGATTTTCCGTAGGGCATCCTCGTCAGCCATTTTTTTGCTCTCCTTCTTCTCCTTGTCTTCCAGTTCCTTTACTCTTTGCCTTAACTCTTCTAGCTGCAGTGAGGAAAATTATGCAAAGGAGGAGAATGAGTTTTCAAATTAAAACAATAAATTAAAAATCAATCACCCTAGGTATTTTAGTTTTTTAAAAAAAAGAAAGAAAAAAGAGGGAACAGTGATATGCTAAAGTGGTTCCAAGGAGTTTCAAGGATGAATTCAAAGTTAAACAAAAAAGGAAAAACAAGTTTCACAACATAGCAGTCAGCAGAATTCCATCCTACACAGAACTCTTGTGCTTCACAGCAATGAACCACATTAAAGTGTTAATGGAGGACACTTCTAAATTTCTTTCATTTCACTGTATTACTTTATGATGCAAGTATTATACCACCATAATACCTTGAACACGTCAAGTCTCATCTGATTTCAGAAATTAAACTGGCTTGAGCCTCATCAGAACTTGGATGGGAGAACACCAGGGATATAGGACTAGGAAAGAATCCTGCTGAAAATCCTGAGAAGTGGCTGCCAGAGTTCACAAAACTCCACTAGAAAAGTCTTATTCAGTATAAGGAATCTTCCTATGGTTTTTGTTTTGTTTTGAATTGGATTGGGGGGGGGGGAGGTGCTATACATAGGGTTTCATATCTGGCAGGGTATAAATAATTTCATACATAAATTAGACCATGGCAGACATGAGTACCTCAGCTTTGGCCTTCTTCTCAGCAGCCATCAGTTGAACTTTATCTCGTTGCTCTTTTGGGGCAGAGCGGTACATATCCAACAGCAATTTCATTTCTTTCTGGCTTTCTTGAGCTTTCCTGAGTGGAGTAAAAAATAAAATATAGAATACCATTCAAATCAACAATTGCTCTCCTGCCACATTAGTGCTAAAATACATTAGCAGCATCTTAGCATGTAACATAATAAGTGACACAGGGGAGACAACCAAAAAACTTCAATCCACCTATGTTATTGGATTACAAAATCTGATCTGTTGTGATCACAACCAGATTCTCCACAGAAAGCATTTCTCCTCCACTGAAAATTTCAAGAAACGAGATGTTCTTTGCCCCAGCAAAGAGAAGCTACACCCAATTCCCCACCCTCAAGACTGGCCATCAAACCTGTCTACTTTCACATGTCATGCTCAGCCATGACCAAGCAAAGCAGCTTGTTTTTCCAATTTCTGGTCTATTTTTCTCCTATCCTATTTGTCAGCTCCTGTTTTAAGGTAAGTAATGATGCCTTCCAACTGTGATTTGAAGCTGGCTAAAAAAAACCAGTAGTTTATTTGTGGGTAAGCTACAGACCCAACATGGTATTCAACAAGGCATATCTTACCGTCAAATATGAACCTCGATATTGTTGATGCATTTTCCCTCCAGCCTTAATACTGCATTGAATTGTACATGGGGCTGCTTTTGAAAATGGTCTAGAAATCTGTTAGCTCAGGATATGGCTGCAAGAATGCTCACTGGAGCTGCATTCCCCTTGCAGAAATAAACCAGTTTGACATCCCTTTAGTGTAATGGCTCAATGCTATGGAATTCTGAGAATTGTAGTTTGTTGTGGCACCAGAGCACTCTGACAGAAAAGGCTAAATGTCTCACAAAATTACAATTCCCAGAATTCCACAGCATTCAGCCATGGCAGTTAAAGAGGTGTCAAACTGGAATATTTCTGCAGAGCAGACGCAGCCTGGAACAAAATGAATGATAAAAGCCCATCCCACCAACACCGACTTCATTTCTGAGTCCATAACTATGCTAGTTTTTATCTTTCAGATCCTTAATATTTTGGAATCAGGTTACCCAAAGGACCATCACTTTACATATGCACTAACCAAGTTCTCCTGGAAAATTCATGTACATAATTTGGAATGATACTGTTGTAAAGGAATGTACAATACAGCAGTAACTTTTCAAGATCAAGGGCCCAAATGTAATTCCTCTCTATTTTCTTTTTGTCACAATAACAGTTTTTTCAAACTGAAAATCAAATACAGTTTCAACCATTAAAGGAGAATTTCCCCAGGGAAGAGATGATGATCATCTTACTTAAGATCAGCCTTCAGCTGCTTGATCAGTTCTGCTTCTTTTTTCCTTCCATCATCATGCTTTCCTTTGTCCTTCTCTTTGGCAGATTCCCTCTCCTTCTCCGATTCCTTCTGCTTTTGTTTCTCCCGTTCTCTTTCTTTTTCCTTCTCCTTCTCTCGTTCTCTCTCCTTCTCCTTTTCTTTCTCCTTCTCCCGCTCCCTCTCCTTCTCCCGCCTTTCACGCTCCCGCTCCTCTTCATCTCGTTTTGCCTTGGTTTCAGGGGCATCCTCAGGGGGTCCCTTGGAGGCTGAAATCTGTGAAGAAGGATCATCGGGTTCTTGCTTGATTTCAGGAGGCTCCTCTTTAGTCTCCTCAGTACTAGACTGGGAGTGGAGAAGGGCACTTCCACTGCGGGAACGGGTCTGGAGCAGAACGGAAGAAGACAAGTAACATACACAAGATGATTTTTCACAGGGACTTTTTAAAGTGGGCTTCCCTTGCTCTTTGGCTTGATTTGTCTTTAGTCACAGGTACCAAACTTCCAAAAAAGAACCTTTAAAATATAATATACGACCTCTGAAAAAACATGCCATTGTCCTGGTTTCAAAGGATCCCCAAAATGCCCTTGTTACTCAGATTATCATTTTAAATATATTTTTAATATTATATTTTATTAATACAAATTATTAAAAAGACTATGGATGCCAAGCATCATATCTGGGTAGCAAAAAGATACTGAAGAGAGGTTTTAATTTGTGTTATAATGCCCAATACTAGAACAATATCCAGAGGCTGGTGAACTGGGGTGCTGAACCCCAGTTTATGTTTGTTTTGGTCCCAAATTCCCCCTAGATAGATTTCCTTTCTTAAAAAGATTTGCCTGAAAATACTGTCCCTATGTGTCTAGATGGAGTATTTTTACACAAACAAAAACAAAACAAAAAATGAAATGCCCTCCTGAGGAGCCCTAAGATGCTCAAAATATCCTTGGGGTCCACATGCAGCACACAGGACCAAGCCAATCTGAGAAAGTGCCTTCTTCCATATAAACCATCCTAGCCTTTCTATTCAGGGTGAAGAGAAGATTTTGTTTATACTGCAGCTTAGTAAGCCAATACAGTGGCTACAATACAGAAAGGGCTTCCTCTTTCACATTTCTTACAATGTGAAATGGGCTCCCTAATAAAATTAAATGGGCTCCCCATAATGGTTGTTTCCACTCCCAACTGAACACTCATCTCTTTACCAGGCATTTCCTGATCATTTTTCCCCTGTTCACACTGTTAAAAACTGTTAACGGTTTTCAATGAGCAGTCTTTGTTGGATTTTCTTGTTTTGTTATGTTATTCTTTTGGATTTTGGCTTTTGTGCACCTATTTTTATTATGAACTGCCTTGAGATTTCTTTTCAAACAAAAACTTGTATAGAAATACTGTAAAATACAATTCTTTTTTTAAAAAAGTATACAACCTCTCCAGCATATACCTCCCACTGCTTCCCAACACATGCAAACTTCAAAGCACAAGACTTGTTTCCACTTTTTTCCAACATGCCCTTTATTTCTTCCCCTCCCTTACCTTGCTCAAGTCAGATTGAGCCTCCCTCAGCTTCCGTTTATATCTCAATACCTCCCCTTTCAACTGGTGATTGTGGTTCTGGAGACTGCTGATGAGGTGGCGCATCTCACGATTAATGGGACCTACATAAAAACATTACACAGAATCAGCTGCATCACACAAAAAACTCTCACCTCTTTCTCTGTGAACTGAGGAATTGCCCTCCTTCATAGGATGGCCTACTCAGCTTCCAACCAATAAACAGCTATAGTTGGTTCATACCAGAGGAACTGCAAATAAAAGGTTTCAAAAGATACCAAAATCTGTGGGGCAGTGGAGCCAGAATTCATAGGGCTGAAGTGTCAAGACTTTTTGGCTAAGGTCTTCCCTCAGAATTCCTTCTTCTCTGTGAGGTGAATCAGAAATGGGCTCAGCAAGCATAATATTGCTGTATGATATTCCTTTTGCAATCTAAAGTGCTTAGGGGCTGGCTTGGCCTTCAGTGGAAAACTAAGGCTCATTAGCTGTGCAAAAGACGTGGTTCTGATAGAGATGAAACTGCTAGGAGCAGCTTGCTGATACAGATTCTTATTGCTACTGTATATTTGGATTGCCCTTGAGAGGTGTGACTACCATATAAACTCAACTTATAAGTCGACCTCATGTATAAGTCGAGGGCAGGTTTTGGGGCCAAAATTAAGGATTTTGCCATGATCTGTGGATAGGTCAAGGGTAAAACTTGGAGGCTCATTGAGTGCATGTATGTGTGCATGCAGCAAAAGGGACTCTTTGAGCCTTTTTGCTTCAGTGTTCAGCTTTCGTTTCAGCCTTTGTGTGGGTTGGAGAGGGACTCTTAAACAAGCAGCAATATCAATCACTCACCCAGGACTCTTTCTGCTTGGCTCAAGAGAGAAAGAAAGTGCATGGGGAAATCTGAAAGAGCTGCTAGCACATTAACATAGTGACTCATAAATAAGTTGAACTGGAATTCTGGGACCAATTTTGGGCATAAACTTTTAGATTTATAGATGAGTATATATGGTAAAAAAAAATTGCTATGATGAGAACCCACATTTCAACATTTCACCACTGAGCGTATTACAAGGCATTGTTGTTACAGTGAATAGCACACACATGGAAGCTTTTTTCTCCCCACCCTACGAGAGGACGGTAAACTGTACAGAACAAATCACATGCCTGCAGTCAATCAATTTAGACATTTCCCAAAACACATGAAGATGGCAGAATATACCTGCTTGTTCATTGGCTGCAAGCGTCTGCTCAAACTCAATCCGCAGCATCTCATATTCCTTCCGGACCTGTGCAAGAGTGTCTTCCAGCTGAATAACCTCAGTTCGCAGTTTCTTGTGCAGGCTTACTTCATCCCGCTGGCAAGAGAAACAGAGATGTTGCAGGAAGTCTGTTTTCTGCACAGAAATGTTGTTTTCTGTGTCTGCAGAAAATGTTGTGTTTTTTACATCCCACCTTTCTTCCAAAAAACTCAAGATAGCTTACATAATCCTCCCTCCATTGTTAACCTCACAACAACCCTGTGAGGCATGTAACGCTGAAAAAGAAAACAACTGGTCCTACATCATCCAATTAGTTTCATTGTGAAAAGAAAGGGAGGAGGGAAAAGAGAGATGCTTGACAACTTTGAAACTAAGTGATATACAGGTTGAGCCTCCTGTTCTGGATTTTGGTTTGGGGTTTTTTTCTTCAGATTTTAGATTATTTACATATACATGAGATACACTGGAGGCAGGACCCAAATTAAATGTGCAATTTATTTATGTTTCCTATACACCTCATACATATAGCCTAAAGGTAATTTTGTACATAATATTTATAATAATTTTGTTTATGAAAGGGTGTGTATACATTGAGCCATCAGAAAGCAAAGGGATCACTATCTCAGCCACCCATCTGGGTGATCTGGAGTATTCTGGATTTCAGAATTCCAGATAAGGGAGACTCCACTTGTACGTCAAACTAATAGTAAGACTACAATAAGACTGCTAGTCTTAGAAGTGACACAGCACATCCTTTCTCCTTTCCTCCCCTTCTTTTTACACTGAAACACCTTGTCATTTCTGTTCTCTGTAGACTGTTACCGCAGCACTACTGGTGAACAACACTCAAATCTGTACTTTCCAGATCAAAGTAAAAGGGGACAGGAAAAGCAGGGGGAAATGTTTACCTCAATGAGCTCCACCTGGCGCTGATGGGTACTTCGGGTGCCATGAAGCAGAGTACGGGCCTCGTCCAGCTGTGATTTCAGTTGGAGGCTCTCGTTGTAGAGAACAGAGAACTGGGACTGCATGCAGCGGTATTCAGGGGTTTCCTTCACCACCTCTTCCACTGCCCGTCTCAGGTCCACCTGGATAGAGCCACAGAAGAGAGCTGAGCAGAAATAGGTAGCCACATTAAAAAGGGTGGGGACCAAGACCAGAGAGACAAGCCTCAGCACAAAGTGAGTAAAACTATCTTGAATTCCACCCATCCACCCACTGACATCTCCTGAAACAAAGCTTATTTTGTTCTTGGGCTAAATTATGCACTCAAGGATTTGGTCCAGACTAAATACCTCACATATGGATTGGACAAAGTCACGGTGTGAGGTGCAGCTATGGATACCTATCAGTTCTGGTGGCATTCCAAATGTCAATTAGTTAAAACAGCCCAGAAGATGGCAGCATTGTACAAAGAACGCTTACCGTAACAGTTAAAACAAAACAAAATCGTAAGACCAACAAGCACACATGCAACAAAACACTGTTTTCAAATCAAGGGGATCTAACTCTGTTCAACATGTATCCTACTTTAGTCATTTCTAAAATGTTTATCGTGAGACATTAGTTAAGGTTCTTGTGAGTTCAAAACACAGGAGTCCATGTATTCTGCATCTACTCTGAACTTGCCTCTTTCCATTCTGTTGATGGGTGAATAATTTTGGCATGATATCTGGCCCATCGTCATAAAGACAAAAAGGAGCATCAAGATCTCTTGTCAAGAATAATATGGATCCTTGTGTGACAAGTTACAAAAGAACCTTTGTCCTTCTCTTTGGCAGATTCCCTCTCTTCCTGAGAGCAAGGTGATCTCAGGCTCTGGACTGGTGTCATCTATCCAGGCTGCTGTGATTTCCTGGCAGAAAGGCCTCTACAGGTACTCTTTAAGGTGGAATACTGTCCTTGCTCTAACATCTGGTTTTGCCCTTTCATTTCTAGGTCCCCTCCAAGCACACCTGCAAAAGCTGATTACAGCCTCGGCCTGACGGACTTCACAAGGAGGCTAATTGTTGCATCTCTGCAGATGTTCTCCCTTTAGAGGGATGCAAGAACAATTACTACAAGGTACATCCAGAGTGACAGCACACATACGGTACAAATGCAGGGAGAGAGGAGTTTTTCCTGGTAGGTAGGTGTAAGCATTTGTCAAGGTTAGGTCAACACACTTGTCACCATGATGCCTGCAAAAAGAATATGCACTTTTGCCCACAGTGCTTCACACAACTGCTAGGAGCTGGGGAGCTATTTCAGCACTTTTTTTGCTCTTTCTGAGCCATTTAGGAGAGGCCTTTCCAGGTCATTTTCTGTTGGAAAAAGACTTGCCCTTGACTTAAAGCAACTGCATGGCAATTAGGGGGAAATATGGTAAAACTGGACTCCTTGTCCTCTGGCTTCATTGGAAGGCATTTAGGGATGCAATTCCCCCTCTCAAAAAAAAAATCCTCCTTGCCCAAAATATCTGGGTGTGGCAGCCAAAATAGTGGCTGAACTGCATCTTCTCCATCCCTGCTGTATTGCCTATAAACTCTTACTCTTACAAAAGTAATCCATTTCAGTTGTAGAAATGAAGTGAACCTCCAATGTTAATCTAACAGGGGGAAGAGAAATAAAGCATTCTTAAGAATTTGGGAAACATTTGCTACTTTATACCTTTAACTTATCATTCTGGGTTGTCACCTCCTCAAGATCCTGACGCAACTTCTCCAGCTCACTCAAGCGATTCTGGGCCAGCTCCTTATTTTCTTCCAGTTCGGCATTCATCTCCTCAAACTATAGACAACAGGTAAAGCAGGAACTTGGAGTTAAACTCTCCCTTTTATTTCCCTTCCTAGCTATAACTGCTTTCATCTGCAACTTCAAATACAGTCTCACATTTTACCTTTCGAGCGTTGATGGTGATAGTACCGCCATAGAGACTGCTTCCTGCACCATATACCTTATAGCCTTTTGAGTTCACCTGCAAAGATGATAAAATAAGCAGATACATATGACACATTAGAGCATGTGGTCACAACACAACTTACTGTTCCATAAAAATTCTTTTCAAGAACTCTAAAACCCATCTGCCTAGTGGCAGATGTCCAACTCGCTACACACTCTCCCCACTGTTATCCTTATTTGTGCCAAATTATTTATATATGCATTATTACAAGTTGATGTGTGTTTACATTTATATAATTTACTTCCACCATAAAATGATGCTCAAGGCAGCTAACTATAAGAAAATACAAATCAAAAACAAAATCTTGATTAAAACCTGAGACAGAAATAAATCAGCTAAGGTCAGAAATAAGAACCCAAGAATGAAATACAATTGTGGTGTCAAGAATGAAATACAATTGTGGTATCTTGTAAGCCGCCTTGGGTCCCTTTCTGGGAGAAAGGCGGCATAGAAATTAAGTAAATAAATAAAATAAATAAAACCAGCATTTCCCTTTCACCACTAGGTGAGCTCATTCTCTTAGGAAAGATTACAGCTCCCATAAAATAGCACTTCCAGCTCCCATTTCAGACAGATGTCTCAGAATTATATCATGGTCAATAGTACTGAAAGCCATAGCGAGATCCAACAGAACCGATATACCCCATCCAAGTCCTAGTATAAATCACTAGGAAAGGCAATCAAATCTGTCTCTGGTCTGAGGCCAGGTAACCCAGATTTTGAACAAATGAATCTCATGCTAAATGGGTGATATGCAGCACTGCCTGTAACACAGAGACACTCAGTACAAGAATGTGCTATTGCCCCTTTGAACAACATTTTCCCAATGTTAAAAAAAGAAATAGAAAAAGAAAAATTCCTCTGAGTGCTGATATCTGAACCAGGTTCCACAGACTGCTTTTTTTAAGAGGAAGAAGTTGAGAAATAAAGAAGAATTTAAAAATCAAAAAGCAGAAAGGAAAGGGACTGCAAGGCTGAGTCGCAGGAAGATGAGTCTGATCGGAGCAGAGGCAGGAACTAAACTGAAGCACACAAACGGGAGTTGACATCCTCTAGCAGTGACCTTTCTGAAGGTATTTCACTTCCTGCCTGGTTGGAGGAAGGAAAGGGAATCAACCCACTACAGGATGCTTCCCCTCCATTGCTGGAAAATGTACTTTTCTTGCAATCCTGTGAAACAGTTCTATTTAAGAACAAAGTACGGCAAAATGTTCTTTTTAAGGACATAATCACCTCTGAATACCTATGATACAACAGGTTTAAGAGAAGGATGCACAATGATACTACTCCTGATTCACCTGGACTTATCCCACCACCCACTCCACTGCTCTTGGTGTTCATTTCTTCTTTTTAATTCTCTTGCTTCCTTTTTTATTTTCAAGCCAAGTAATTTTTTTTAAATTCTTCACTTGCCCTGTTCTCTCCACTTCCAATCAGGTCTCTTTTTGTGGGCCCTTTTTTTTTTTACAATTCTCATTTTAAAAACAGTATGGCCCTCAAAAGAAATGGCTGCACTCTTGTTGAGTATCATGAGATGCTTTAAAGGATGCTCATTAAAAGCTGGAATGCAGACCTAAAAGTAAAACTAAAAGGCTTTTCACATGTTTTTTCCTTCTGACAAGACTGTGCCAATATTTTCCAGTGTTGTTCCAACTCCTGGACCCCAAGAGCCACAATGCTTACTCGTTCCAGGACATCTGCCAGGTGCCTGTTGAGGCGCTGTTCCCGTTTACGGATTTTATCAATGTCCCACTGCAAGTCATCAATCATGGTCTCCAGCACAGATACTCGAGACTCTGCCGCCTCTACTTTCCCTTGCAGTTTGGAAAACTGAAGCAAAAAAAAAAAAGCAGGAAAGAAACACAAATTATGGATCAATAGCATTCTTTTCAATTGCTCATAGAACAATTACCTAATCCTGATTTTCTGCTCACTGATCTTTGTGGTTTGTTTTTACGTGGAGTCAGAGAAGGAACAAAAGTTTCTGAAAAGGGAAGAGGAGCTAACGGGGGATTTGAAGCTTGATAGAAAGTGGAGTTTGGAATTATCTTGTGTGGGACCCACTGTAATAATTATAATTAATAGGAAGACGACATTTCTTTTCTTCTGGGGGTGAAATGTGTATTTTAGGTGGCTGCAAAGTGATAGGATGAATCTGTAATTGGAGGAGTCAGGAGTCAGAGAGGAGTATTCTGGTTGAATGATTAGCTATTATGATCCAGGATTATAGGCCTGAAATGCACAGGCCAAATAAAGCAGTTTCCAGTTGCTTTGGGAGTGTGGTGTTTAGATGATGCACGTCCCAAGCAGCTTTCTATCAAGCTTCAGATCCCCCGTTAGCTCCTCTTCCCTTTTCAGAAGCCTTTGTTCCTTCTCTGACTCCACATTAAAAATAAACCACAAAGCAAATACACTGGAGGTCTCAGGCAATGAGTAGACTCAGTCATAAGATGAACACTCTCAACCTAAGTGCTGCAGCACGCTGTATACAACCATACTGCCCCATTATCTTCTTAGTCCAACTAAAACACAAACACACGCACTCAGCTCCACTAGTTGAGTGTCCAAACGAAAACAGCCACAGAACTCAGCTGACAGCAAGATTTCTGTCACTAAGTTTAAATATTCTTTCCTTGTACCTCTTGAGACATGGTGCGGTGTTTTTCCTGAAGCAAATCAGCCAGTTCCTGAAGCCGCCTATTCTCACTTGCTAAGTAAGAATTCAGCTCTTGGACAGCTTCCTCCATCAAAGAAACATCTTTAAAAAAAAAGAAAAAAATGTCAAACACCACTATTAAAATAGTAGAAGCTAGTAGTCTTATGTATGTTCTAACAAAATTCAGTACTGGCTAAGCAACTCAATACTTTAAAATTCCAGTGGTTTTTTAAAATTTGTTTTATTTAAAAAAAATACATACACACTTCCAGCTCTGTAAGACTTCAAAAGTGTGAGAATAATGCATAGTAATCTTTCCTTCACTAAAATCTAATTTCAAGTTACTGAGTGTTTAATAAAATTAATAAATAATTTGTAAGACTTCAGCATCTTACACACTTTTTGCATGCTCAGGCATGAGGTTAAGACAATGCACAGCTCAAACCTTTAGTAAATATTAGTCTAGCTCAGTGATTCCCAAAGTGGATGGTACTGCTGTCCTGGGGCGGTGGAAAGGTCCAGAGAGAAAAGGGGGTCAGGGGGACAGTGAGGAAAAAGGAGGAGGGAGGGGAGCCTTCAGTCAAAGTATTGGTGTGCAAGAAACACACAGGGAACCAGAAATCTTGAGAATCATGATGGGGATGTAGGTTGTATGAAACTTCTCTTTTCTGGATC
The DNA here is from genome assembly GCA_034509955.1 of Urosaurus nigricauda. NCBI lineage: Eukaryota > Metazoa > Chordata > Lepidosauria > Squamata > Phrynosomatidae > Urosaurus > Urosaurus nigricauda. The sequence goes on along the minus strand of JAOEGL010000002.1, from coordinate 112,227,043 downwards.
TCTTAAAACTACTGTGCAGCCTTGTTGATTGCTTCATGTAGTGGTGTTTCCTACTTTTTGCCTGCCCATGCAAGCTCACTCCTGCAGTTTTGGGATAGACTGTTTTGGAATTGACTGACTAATTGAAGTGAGGAGTTAGAGAACATGGTGGCAGCTGCAAAAAGGAGCTTTCACATTTGGGACCCTGCTTAAGCTTTATGAGCTTTGCTGTTCCCAGGGTGACTGGGTGCAAAGGGAGCAGAGACCAAGATTGGTTGTTTTGAATTTGCAGAACAGTAGACCTAATATCAAGAAACAGGTTTGGGGGCATTAGAGTTGTCTCCCAAGAAGAAAGGGAATGGTGGCCTGAAAAAAATTGGGGACAGTAGTATAGGGCAGAAAACAACATTGTGCAGAGTAGAGAAAGCTTGTACACCATAACAGTCCTACACTGATAATATGCTTTAAAGATACCCAGCACTATCAACAAATACTGCAACAGGAAAAACCGGCGTAAAACCAATCATTTTGAGTTAAGAGGGGCAGTTGGCAGTCTGATTATTGGACCAAACACCAACTGGCAAAATAAAATAAAATATATTTTTTTAAATTAATGGCTTAGATTCTAACCAGCTATGACAAGTACGAACAGTACTATACATATGTCTAAATACTACTGACAGAATTACAGGCAGGACCAAGAGAATCTATCTCTCCAGTAACTATTAAACTCCCACCAAACCCAATTAACATAACCAACAATAATGGGGGATGGGAACTGTAGCCTAAAATTATTTTCAGTCTACAGGTTCCTCACCAATGAATAAATGACAATGAGTAAAATATGCCAATTTATTTCATCTGTTCATTTCCATTAACAGTAAAGGACAACTGCAAAAGGACCAAGTACAACTGATCACAATTTATCTGCCAAATCAACTTCAAGGTGGATTAATGAACAATGGACTAGTCCCAAAGGGACTGCTGCCATTTAGCCAGAAAGGTTTGTAATACAAAAATGTTTTTAGACACCTGAACTAGAACGTTCCTGAGTTTACTCTCAACTGGAAGAGACCATTGTATACACCATACCTCCACTGTTCAGCTTTTGGGACAGGACATCCACTCTCTCCTGCAGTTTATCATACATGGTCACAATCTGAGTAACTGCCCGACGGGAAGACTCCACACGTTCCTGCAGCTGAGATTCCATCTCTTCACTGGTGCTGCTGGCCAAAGTAGCCAGAAAGGAGAATGCTGGCTCAACTATCTCTCCTAGCAAAAGAAAGTGCAAGAACAAGGCCATGACAGCACCAAGACCCACTCTCTCAAGAATCCTAAGGTCAAATCAACCCCCACCTCTCAGAGCTCATAAATATCTGACGCAGGAGGACAAGCTATTATGCAGCCGGACATAGAAGATCAAATGTCCCCACCAACGTTGCATGAAAACCCAAACCACATAAACTATTTTGGTACAGAAGACAGAAAATGCCTTAAGCATTAATCTCCATCCATGGCAATAAAAATACAACAAAGTAAATTACTAAGAACTTTAAGAAATCCCAAATTTGCTACCTGAGGTGGCCACCTCATTCTCACTTATGTTTTGATGCTTTAATGTGATAACTTATTTAATCATTTTAAATTCCTTTATTACTGTTATTAACTCATGTACCTTGTCTTAATTTTGTGAGCCACAGTGGGTTCCATTTGAGAGAAAGATGAGATATATATCTAATAAATAAATTATAGTATTAGTTGTTGTTAGCATGCCTTCAAGTCGCTTTTGGTGACCCTAAAGCAAACCTATCATGGGATTTTCTTGGCAAAATTTGTTTTGAGGGTTTGCCTTTGCCTTCTTCTGAGGCTGAGAACGTGTGACTTGCCCAAGGCCACTCAGGAGCTTTCCATGGCCTAGCAGGGATTCAAACCCTGGTCTCCAGAGTCATAATACAATGCTCAAACCACTACACCACTTTGGCTCTCAAATAAAAGTATATCACAGAGAAAGTATTTCCAGCCAGACTCAGAAGCCTTACCTCTCTCTCTCTCATCTTTGCGTTCCTGGTTACTGTCTGAATCAGGTTCAGGTTCTGGTACTACCAGGGCTTTACGTTCTGACAGGAGGTCTCCAAGGCCTTGGTCCAAGTCATAGCGCTTCAAAATGATGCGGATGTTCTCATCAAACTGAAGGGGATGAACAAAGAGTCCTATACTTACTTTTTCAGAAGAGTGGAGTAAACAAAATTAAAGGAGTGGAACTTTATTTATGTCTGCATTAGACATACTAATATTTCATCTTTCCTCTAAAGAGCTCAAGGTTGTGCCTTACTTTCCTCTTCTTCATTTTACCTTCACAACAACCCTGTGAGGCAGGTCAGACAGGCTCAGAGAGTATGTGACAGGCCCAAGGACACCCGTTAGGTTTCATGGATCTCAATGCTCTCTAAACACTATCCCGTCTCTCAGTGTCAAGAGGAAGTAAGCAACATACCTGACTCCAGTAGCGATTGACAATCAGCAGCGAAGCATCATCTGTGGCCTGCCGTCGCTCCAGCTTCTCAATGTGTTCTCGAAGCTCATCCTCGATGGCTTGTCGCTGGTCCAGCATCTCTGCCAGCTTTCGGTTCTTGGTCTGGAGTGTACGAATGTCTAATTCTTCCTGAAAACACACCAATATCAACACAGGCTCATCTCAGGCTTCATCCTAAGTTGGTAAACTAAACTCTGGGCTATAATTGTTGTATATAGCGCTGTAGATTTTATAATCTATAGATTCTATAATGGAGCAGTACCATACAGTCTGAAGATTTTATAGTCTATAGATTTCATAGTCTATACATCAGACTATGGCAGGGGAGAGTAATCACTAATATACAAAGGATGATAACAGGACAAAAAGAAATACAAACCGTTGAGGAGACACCTCCAAGCTTAATGGTCTCTACTGTAGTCCCAGAGTCCTCAACGCTGGCTTTCTTTTCTGGAAGTCCTGAGGGACTGGACTCCGCAGCTACCCGTTTGTTCCCAATTCCAGACATGATAGCTGTGAGTGGAGAGTCCCACCTCTCCAAGCTTCTCCTAAAATAAAGAGAACTTTGTTTGTTTATTTGTTTGTTTACTTCTCTATTTCATTACAGAAAAGGCCTTAATGAATAGCAAAGGTAGGATGGGTACAAAAAAGAAACAAAATTTGCACAAATTATATTGGACTTTCCGTATGAAACAGAAGATAACTAGTCCTGTTCAGTTCTGAAATCCACAAAGGGGACCTGCAGATCCCTGGTTCCTTATTTCGTTCGTCTGCAATTGTTTTGAAAGAGTGGCAATTGCAAGAGACCAAGGCGAAGAAAATATCCTTTTCTTTGTAAAATAAAGAGGAATTTTGGAGAACGCCATCAAATCTGAATACACAGACTCTGAGCAGGCTGAATAAAAACGGAGCATAACTGGCAAAACACACTGCAGGGACCAAAACAAGGTTGTCCTCCCTTCAACAGAAGGATGCAAATAATTAAATATAATAATAATCAATTTTTTAATTATTACGTATTATACACTTGTCCTATGAAGCAAGGCTCAGCCAAAATAAAAAGTTACAGATCCTAAATTCTTCTACTGTAAACTAACAGCACGGTCTACAGTGTTTTCGCATTGGTTGGTCTGAGCTTTAAGCCAGAACATCCAACAGAAAAGGCAACTTATTCAACTATTTATATAAAAATAGCGAAAGAATTTTAGAGGCTGAATATAGTAGCAGCTTGACTTCCCATTCTTCCATTTTCCCTCCCCTCTTTACTGCCTATGGAAATCCTGGGATTTGTAGTTTTGTGAGACATTTATTCTTCTTTGTCAGAGAGCTCGGGTGCCACAACAAACTGCAGTTCCCAGAATTCCATAGCATTGAGCCAGGGCAGTTAAAGCGGTGTCCAACAGGATTATTTCTGAAGTACGGATACAGCCACAGAAGGCTAAATCTCTCCCAAAACTAGGGCTGCGTTTGTGCTGCGGAAATAATCCAGTTTGAGACAGCTTTAACTGCAATGGCTCAATGCTATGGAATTCTGGGAACTGTCGTTTGTTGCGGCGCCAGAGCTCTCTGACAGAGAAGGCTAAACATCTCTCACAAGACTATAATTCCCATAATTATGGTTTGAGGCACCCAAGCCTGGAGGTGACAGAGCTGCATCCGCACTGCTGAGATAATCCAGTTTGAGACCGCTTTAACTGCCCTGGCTCAGTGCTAGGGAATTTTGGGAACTATAGTTCACTCTGGCACCAGAGCTCTGGCAGAGAAGACTAAGCATCTCACAAAACTAGAATTCCCAGAAACCCACAGCATTCAGTTTAAAAGGGTGTTAAACCAGATTATTTCTGCAGGGCGGATGCAGCCAGAATTATTATTATTATTATTAAGCTTTATTTAAATATATATATTATTTACATACGTCAATTAAAAGAGAGCTAAATGTCTTCCAAAACCAGGGCTGCGTCCGCACTGCAGGAATAAAATAACCCAGTTCGAGACCGCTTTAACTCCCCTGGCTCAGTGCTAGGGAACTCTGGGAACTATAGTTTTGTTTGTCCTTTAGCCTTCCCTCTGTCAGAGAGAGAGAGAGAGAGAGAGCTCTGGTGTGCCACAGCAAACTACAAATCCCAGGATCCCCTAGCACTGAGCCTTGAGGGCAGTTAAAGCAGGGCCTCCAAGTGGGTTGCAGTATTCATTCCTGCAGGTGCAGCTGTGTCAAACCAGATTCCTGGGAATTATAGGTTTTTTTGTGTGAGGCACTGAGCCTTCTGTGTCAGAGAGAGAGAGAGAGACCTCTGGAAACTACAGATCCCAGAATCCCATAGCACTGAGCCCCAGGGGCAGTTAAAGCAGTCTCAAAGTGGGTTATTCCTGCAGTGTGGAGGCAGCCTCCTCCAGTTCAAGTCCCTATGGGTCACCCACCCTTTCTGCCCAGCAAGGAAGGACCCCCAGCCAGCCCAGCCAGAGCCAGCTCTCTTCCTTTCTTCCTTCCTTCCTTCCAAGGCGACAGCAGGAAACAGAATGACCACAGTCCTCCAACTCCTCCTCCTTCCAAGCAGCCATGACGTCATCAGCCGCCCAGCAGCCAATCCCGTCCCGCTCCTCCTTCCCTTCCCAACCCCGCCTTCACTCTGCCCTCACTCAAAATGGCGGCCGCGCCATAGACTTTACGAAAAAAGTTAGACAACCACCTCCGCCCTGCACTTCCGAGTCGAAACATTCTTCTTGGGCTGCCTCAGGAAAAAAAGAAAGGATCCATGACTTTCATGGCCAACAACAAGGCTCAGCCCCATGGAACCCTGGGATTGGTAGTTTCATAACATAGCCAGCCTCCTCCTCCTCCTCCTCCTCCTCCTCTCATAGTCAGGGAGAGTGGGATTTGTTTATATTGTGTGAATTTTATAATAATAATAATAATAATAATCATTTATTTTATAATAATGTAGTAATAATATAACTTATATTTGTATTATTATTTTTATGTTCTGTGTGTAAGGAGGGAGGGGTAGTGGGATTTGTTTATATTGTGTGAATTTTATAATAATAATAATCATTTATTTTATAATAATGTAATAATAATTATTATTATAAAACTTAAATTTGTATTATTATTTTTATATTCTATGTGTAAGGAGGGAGGGATAGTGGGATTTATTTATATTGTGTGAATTTTATAATAATAATCATTTATTTTATAATAATAGAATAATAATAATTATTATAAAATTTATATTTGTATTATTATTTTTATATTCTGTGTGTAAGGAGGGAGGGATAGTGGGATTTGTTTATATTGTGTGAATTTTATAATAATAATAATCATTTATTTTATAATAATGTAATAACAATTATTATTATAAAACTTAAATTTGTATTATTATTTTTATATTCTGTGTGTAAGGAGGGAGGGATAGTGGGATTTATTTATATTGTGTGAATTTTATAACAATCATCATCATTTATTTTACAATAATGTAATAATAATATAACTTATATTTGTATTATTATTATTATTATTATTATATTCTATGTGTAAGTAGGGAGAGATAGTGGGATTTATTTATATTGTATGAATTTTATAATAATCATCATCATTTATTTTATAATAATGTAATATTAATAATATCTTTTCCAATTTTATTGTGAATTTGTAATTTAATGTTTTTAAAATTACTATTTTAGATTAGTATGTTTTTTATGCTTGTGTCACATTGTTATTTTTGTCAGTTTTTACTGTCCTTTGCTTGCTGTTACCTGCCTCTATCCAAATACTGTATTACAATATATAATACAATATACAAATAAATATATTATTAAATTTATTATTATTATTATTATTATTATTATTAAACTTTATTTATATACTGCTGTAAATTTACACAGTGCTGTACATACAATCTTATAATAAGACGGTTCCCTGCTATCAGGCTTACAATAATTTATAATAAACTTTATTTATATACCGCCTTTCCAAACGATCAAGGTGGTTTACAAAGTAACTTAAACAAATACATAAAATACATAAGCGATTTATTGTAGTTGTAAGCCGCCTCGATCCTATGGGAGAGGCAGGAGAGAAATAAAATATTATTATCATCATCATCATTATCATCATCATAGTATTGGGACATGGCAATTAAATGTGTTGTCAAAAGTAAAAAGGGGATGAGCCGCCTTGGGTCCCTCCTGGGAGAAAGGTGGCATATTAAATAAATAAATTTGTTGTGAATCCAGAGCTCTCTGACAGAGAAGGCTAAATGGCTCACAAAGCTACAACTCTTTCAATTACACAGATAGCATTGACCCATGGCAGTTAAAGCAAGGTTAAACTGGATTATTTCTGCAGTGAGGATGCAGAACTAGGATTCCCTAGCATTGAGGCATGGCAGTTAAAGTGGTGTCAGACTGGAATATTTCTGAAGTGCGGATAGAGCCTTTGGCAACTTTCTATGCCTACCGCAGAATCAAGGCATATTCTTCACCTCACCTCCCCTAGTTATTAAGGCAACTTGCGGGTACAGTTGGCTTTCTACATTTAGGGGTCCTGCACCCCAAACCACATGAATATGGCGGGACAACAGTAATTATCCCTCATGATAATACATCGCATGTATCCAGGACTTAAGCCATGAAGATCCAGGAATGCTCCAGCAACAAACCATTCCTGGGACTTCCCTGCGATAAGCCCAATGTGTCTGAAAATCTTCACCATGATTGCACGACTTTGCCAGGAGTATATGCCTTTTACTCCTGGCTTTCTCCCCGCCATCTAATAATCTCTACAGTCAGGCAAAAAGAGGTGCCTTCAGGCTGGCTTGAAGGTGTGGCATTTAGATGACACACGCCCTGAAGCCAGCAGAAAAGTGTCCTTATGCAGAGAAAAGCCGTTTCAAAAAGAAGGAGTTTTTTTTCCTCTTCTTCCTGGCTTGAAGTCATGCCCTGTGGTCATGACATGAGCACTCCAGTTGCCTTGGGAGCCGGCGGTGTGGTTGGTGGGGTTTCAATGTGGCTTAAGAAAAGGCAGCTTCGAGCCACTTTTTCCTGCCCACCTGCTTCGCCCCTTGAGCACTAATACTTTGTCTGAAAACGCCCCTGCCACTTTGTTCCTACCAACCCCAGGGGGGTGCATACCGACCACGTTGAGAATCATTGCCTTAGAGGACGATATAAATAAGGCAGCCTACAAAAAGAATAAAAACACTGACATAAAGTTGTTCTCATAGTTACTTTATTGCAACCCTCAGTTTTAAATAATTAAATTTTTACAAAACCAGCTATTAAAAACTCAAGAGTTCTAACTTCCTTTGCATGGGATTGCCTGAGGAGATCGCTGACCGACTGTCAGCTCCTGCCAGACTTGAGAACATGTTTAATTTGTCTTGTTCGCTGCCACAGGGACCATTCCTATATAATCATTTTATCTTTGTTTTTTTGTTTTTAAATCATCTTTTAAGGTGAGGCTTTCCTTGAACTTCCAAAGCAGTGATCCCAAATGAGATGATTCCTGGTGTAGAGTCAGCTCACGCTATTCAGGATTCAAAGAGTTCTCATTCAATTTAGAGTCCAATGTTCAAGCAGCTGTAGAGCAAATCTTCTTTAGGACTACAGCAACCCCCCTGTGGCCAACACATTTTCCAAATGGGAATAAACAGTTCTACAGGACAGGGAACAGTTTGTAAAACAGGATTTTGAGTTGCATTTGATAAGCCTACTTCACCGAAGGATCTGACTTCAGATAAGCAAAATAATACACATATGTGTGTGTGTGTGATACAAATTTCTGGGCAAGGCATAAATGGTTTCTTTGGTTATATGTATTAGAGTAGACAACATGGCCCAGGTGATGCTGTTGGGTTGCAATTCCCATCAGCTCCAGGTCAATGTTGACAGGTAATGGGAGTTGTAGTCCAGCAACTACTGGAGACACCCAATTTCCTCCTCTGGGATATCAGATGCAAATTCTGGAACTGTGGTTACCAGCCACAAAGATTAACACAGCACTCAAACATAAAGTGAAATATGCTTCAGCTGGTCCTTCCACTCACAGCAGCCACTGCAGGTAGGGCAGAAGTGGAGAAATATTAGGCCTCCAAACACTTTGAACTTCCACTCCCATCAATCCTTGCCATTGGCTCCATTGGATGAGATAGGTTTCAAAATGTTTGATGGGATAAAAGTTTCTCCAGCCCAGGGGCAGAGAAAAAGCAGCTGGCAAAAGGACTAGGGTAGGAAAGTGCAGAAGTTGTGGCTTCCTCCGTTCATATTAAGATTGGTGTGTTGCAAAGATTGCCTTGGAATATGCAGCTTGGCAATTCCAGTTACTCCCTCTGTAGCTGGGCTGCCAAAAGCTACATTCAGGCAGCAGCACTTCATGTGGAGGAGGGAAGCATGTGCTTCAGGTGATGCCCGATGCATGTGTTAGCTTGAGAATAGTTAGCTTTCACATAGCTTATGCCAAGTATTTAGAACATTTCATGCTCTGCCATCTAGCCATCATTGCGCCATCAGGTAGGCTGGGAGGCTGGGAAGCTGGGAGGGGAGCATCAATGTTCAGACACTGGCAGCCTGCCTCACTGGAGGCTGAATGTCTGGGGCGGAGGATCCATTGCCGTGGGAGTAGCAAATCCAGTTTCATGGTGGCTCTTTACACAGAAACTTCAAGTTGTTTGGGACCTCTCCCTGTACCAAACCTCTGTTGGGATCAGATCCGGCATCCATAAAACTTGGGTCACCTGAAGGAGTGGATTTGTCATCCACAAAGAAACAGAGCCACTCAGCACTTTGGAGTTAAAGTTCAAAAATACAATCATTTTACTGTGCTCGAGTATGTATTGGTTTCATCTGGGACCTACACAGATTGTAAGCGGGAAGACTATGGCAGAAGTTTGAAGTGAGAACTTTCTGCCCTACCTACTTAGCCGGCACATTACAGGAATTCTGCAAAGAATATAAGGTTTCCCCTTCCACACTCATGTGCCTGTTTGCATGCAAAATCTTGTCAGTGGGCATGTGGTATAAGCCTTCTGATAAAAGTGGGGGGGGGGGGGGGACTATGTGAGAATATGTTTTTCCAGCCTTCATGCTGCCAAATCTGTACCACAAATGGAAAAACTAACTGCCATCCTGGCAAGAGGGAAAGAAATTTTCTTATTACACATCAGAAAATATACTGTAAAATTATTATTTGCCAATGCCCCACTGTACAGCAATACAAGAAAACAGAGAAGGCGGAAAAAGGGGGGGAGGTTGCTGTTCACCTGAGTTAACAGATTGTAAAAGAGACCAGAAAATGTTTCTTAGAAGCTATGTGCTGGCTAGATAAGGCACTTCTACTTCTTCTTAAGAAGTCTGGTGGAGATCAGATTGAATAGCACCTTGGGCAAGAGGTGGAAAATGCTGAAGAAAGTGAGATGGCCTAAACTACTTAAGTTTGCACTTATACTTGTGTTCACAGCCAGAAGTGAGGAACCTCTGTGCAGTTAGACTTTAACTTCATCCTCATCCAGCATGGCCAGTGGTCTGGGGTGACAAACGTTAGAATCTAAAACATCTGGACACCTGCAAGTTCTTTACTCCTGTAGAAAGCTATGTTTTTACCTCCCCTTGATTATCTTCTAAGGAGGCCAAGTTATTAACAATGTGGGACAACTGGAGGAAAGTCCCTCCAAAGAGTCTGTGTGCTCCAAGTTTTTTGGAAAAATACAGCAACAGCACAACAACCATCCAGACTCTCCAGAGGGTGCAGCTTGATTCAAACACTTTCTCAACTGCACTCTAAACTGATGCAAGAATGGCACCACTTCAGCAAAAACAAGCAGACTAGCTCTGTGCAAAAGCCATGTTAGCAGGGCATATGTTAGAAACAAATATTAGGATTGCTATGAATCCATCCTTTCCTCTGAAAATGGCTACCTTATAAGAACATTATAGAACATTTTCTTTTCAAAAGACAACTCATACCTCTCGAAGGAAGGGAAAGTGACTGTTAAAAACAGTTTTACATATACAGTGGTCCCCCGGTTTACGAATCCCCCGGGGAACGAAATCCCTGGGGTCCGAAACCGGCGGGACCAAAAATTATCCCCCGGGATCCGAAGGATCCCCCGGGATACGAAGAAAAAAAACCGCGCGGCCCCTTTAAATCGGCCACGCGGTCCGTTGACCACTGGTGTCCCCACCCAACTGGTCTATGACAGATAAAGAACAAGATATTCACAAAAGCTACAAGTGCTAAGCAGAACCTCCACGTGATGTCTCTCATTATTGGACTGGGCTATTTTGGATTGCAACCATGATATTTACTGGCTTCCCCCCTGATTAATGATATATCTCTAACCCAGGAGCTGACCATTTGTGGCTTTCCCACTTCAGTTGGCTCCGAAGCAGGATTCCAGGCAAACGACTCTCGTTCCCATTTGAAACCGCTTCTGATCCTCACTGGATCAATTCCAGGGACACAAATAACTCAGGGGTTTAAAACACTAGTTTTAAAGTGTGTGTTTTTTTACCTGCTTCAGCAACAGATTGATTTTTCAATCAGTTCTTTAAAAAAAAAAAAAAAGTCTCTCACCCTCCTCCTGGGTCCCTCGGCCTTTCCTTGCTCCCAGGCTTTCTGCTTCCCCAGTGCTGGCTGGGCCCCTGCGCTGCTGCCATGCTGCCGCCACTTCCCCGGTGCTGGCGGGGCTTCCTTCCTTCCTTCCTTCCGTCCGTCCCTCTTTCATTACAGGGTCCCTCCTTCCCCCACGGAAGACCTTGTTGGGCAGCATCCAGCAGCACATGGACCCCACCAGCCCCGGGGAAGTAGTGGTGGTGTGGCAACAGCGCCAGAAGCCCTGCCAGCACCGGGCTGCGCCTCCACTGCTTCCCTAGGGCTGGCTGGGGCTTGCAGCGCTGCATGCAAGCAGCGGTGGCACAGCAGCAGCACCAGAAGCCCTGCCAGCACTGAGGAAACGGTGGCAGCAAGAAGGAAAGAGGGAGGAAGAAAAAGGAGGAGAGGGAGAAGGGAGGGAGGGAGGGAGGGAGGAAGGAAGGGAGGTGGGGAGCGGACGAGAGGGGAGGGGACGAAGAAAGAAAGAAAGAAAGAAAGAGAGAGAGAGAGAGAGAGAGAGAGAGAGGGTCTGGTTGGGACCTTCTGAAGGGGTTCCTGGTGGGGGGGGAGAGGCCGTCTGAAGAGCTGCTTCCCCAGCTCCATCTAATGGGAATGACAAGCATTCCCAGCAAAACAAGCAATTCCACAAAAGATCCCTTTTCATAATGAGAACGAGGAACCTTTTGGAATTGCTTCAGAAAGTGGGGTGGAGCCAGATCGGAACATGGATTATACACCGAGTGGGAATGTTGTTAAAGTGTAACTCCCATCAACCCAGGTCAACCAATGGTGAGGCAAGATAGCTGTTGCAATTCAGCTATATCTGGAGGGCTATAGGTTGCCTCTAATTTACCTCTAATCCAGAGAAAGATAGCATTTCAGGGGGGAAAAGATTATCTAACCTTCTCGGCATGTTAAGTTTTCACATGCTGAGTATGTTTTATGCCAAGCATTCAAACAAACAGCTCAGACATCACCCAAGGAGCTATGTCCATCTGACTCCTATTGACCATTCAACTGTCAAAGTAGCTTTGGGTTGTCATTGAACCTGATGCTAGAAAACATCCCCACATGCCTGACCAGATTGGGTTCCACCACAAATGCCCGCTCCCCCTTCTGACGCAGTAGCGAGTAAAGGGCGGTATCTTTGGCAAAGCCTTGGCGACAGCGTAGTTCCTTCAAATAATTCAAGACACGCCGGGCAGAAGGGACTGAGAACAGCATGGCAGGAGTGCAGCACTCTGTCACAGGCACAATGTTGTAGAGAGGAGGGGCCAAGCGGCGAAGCTCCAGAAAATAATGGCGTCCCACCAGCTCTACCAGCAGCATGCTGTATAGGGCAAAAAACAGTCCTATGGACCAACTCAGGCTAGAGCGTCCAGAGGCCCAGGTGTACAGAAACCCCAACAGCACTCCCCAGAACATGCCTATTCCAAGCCACTCAAGGATCCTCATGGGCTCTGGGTTGAGATAATGCTGTAGTCTTTCAGGATGGTAGAATTTCACATAAAGGGCATCCTGAAGGTGGGGCTTTGAGAACCGTCTCAGCAACAAGTGATGCAGCACAGGAAAGATCTCTTCCTCTGGGATAGCGTCATCTTCCACCAGCAAAATATACTCCGGCTTGTACACCTGAAGCGATTTCTCAAGGCAGTAAGTGTAATCCTGCTTCTCCTTTTCAAAGCGGTTCAATGAGAGGTCTGAATCCTCATGGTCACTGTAGCGATTCACTGCAGGAAAGAAGTTGGCAAGCAGCTTGGCATCCCAATGGGTGTCAGGACTGGAGTCCACATTGCAGAGTAGGAGGCGATGGTGCTGGCAAGGGGGACCACATTGCTGGAGAAGGCGGTGGAAGCGGGATGCCACCTGGAGGACATAGTGGAAATCGGGATGCCGCTGCACTGTGATGATGGTGATCAGCAGCCAAGGTTGTATGGCCTCGCCAACCAGTGTCTTTGATGAGTTTGGGGCCTGCAGCCTCTCAAAGTAATGGAGTGCTTTCAGACCCTCCTCTTGGTTCTCTTTGAGGAAATCCTGGCTCATGGGTTTCAGGTACCAGCGTCGCACATAGAAATAAGAATGAAGGAGCTGCTGACAGGTCAGTGGAGCTAGCACACCAAATGTTACAACTGTCAGAGCCAGGAATTGCATCCATGGGTTGGACCAACGGCAGAATCTCCCCCAAGGATGCAGTCCTCGTGGGAACATGGCTAAGAACGTTCAGTGGATGGGAGCCCACAGGCTCAAGTCCCAGGTCTTTCATTCAGCTCATTTTTTTCCAGGTAATGTTTCTTATAGCAGTATAATAAAGTTAATCACTAGATTCAAACCTGCAAAAAAAGGAAGAAACAGTTGCCATGATCACTAAGGCTATTGCATACCTGAATGAATCTGTTTTGAGGGCCTTCGGTTGTAAGAAAGTCATATATATTAAAGGTGATAAATGTACATACAAAAATATCATCTCTGATTGCTCCTGCTCTAGTCCTTTCTTGAAAGCCCAAACCTCTTGGAAGTATCTTCTGGAGGGGGAGAAGTGGGTTGAAATGTTTAACAGTGAGAGAACAGGCAGATATGGGGAGAAGAGGGCTGCCTGTTTTAGCATCATTACATGTATTATGACTAGGCTTCATTTGTGTTGGATTTTCATCACAATCCATTTCCAGAACAAATACTGACAGGAAAAAAAGAATATATATGTATGCACATACATGTGTGTGTGTGTGTGTAAGGGGATATGTGTGTTTCTAGGGGGGTGTGTGTGTTTGTATACAGTAAGCCTTTGGTATCAGCTGGGGTTGGGTTGCAGGAGCCCCTGTGGATACCAATATCTGTGATGCTCCAGTCACTATGCTCCAATTCACTATGCACCATTGTGAAATGGTGTCCCTTATATAAAACAGCAAAATCAAGATTTGCTTTTGTAATTTATATCTTTCTGGCATATTTTCAAACTGAGGATGGTTGATTCTGTGGATATGCAGAGCTCTGTGTGTGTGTGTGTTATTTTTCTCTAAAGTAAACAAATTATTTCAAAGGTTCTGGCGTTATTCAAGTATCTGACATCCAACAGGTTTCTTGCAGCTCCTCATTACAAAGGCACACAGATGTTCTCATCTATAGTTCTCATCTATAGCAATATTTAGCATGTTAGAACTGATAGAATCTATTACGACAGGGAGAGAGAAAAGAGAGATCTTGAGGAACAGGCTGTTTCCAACTACACAACTTTTGTCTTTCAACATTGCAATTGTCCATTCTTTCTTCTGTGTAGACAAAATCACTTCATAGATCTAAATGCTGCATTAAAACTTCCAGTGCCTTGAAGCAAGTAAAATACTAAAAACTATAGCACATCAAACACATTTTAAAAGAAGATGAATTGATACATTAAATACTTGTGAATAATTGAGCTCATTATTCCCAGTCTGGGTTACCAAAACTACCTCGGGATCCCTAGTAAATTTGATCTGTCTTCAATAAAACCAGATTAGGGTGCAAGATATGGCTTTATAATTGTAATTAATGGATTAGACCTTGGAGAGATTTGTTCCTTTCCAAACTAAATTTTCTTGGCAGGGGGTTAGACTGGATAGCCCTTGTGGTCTTTCCCAACTCTATGATTCTATTATTCTTTCCATCCCCAAATTTCTAGCATGGTAGTACAGTCAGCCCCCCACATTTGCAATTTTTGACTTTTGCAAATTTGATTATTCATTAATTTGATTAATATGTTCTCTCTAGGAATCTCTAGGTCCTCCGGTACAACTCTGTGGTCAGCTTTCACCAGAAGTTGCGCTGGAGGACCTAGAGAGAATACAACTCTAGGCATATTAGGTCATCCAGTGCAATTCTATGGTTAACTTCCAGTAGATGTTGACCACAGAGTTACACTGGAGCACCTAGAGTGCTGTTCTCTCAGGTAAAGAAAAGTTTTTTATTTATTTATAGTTTTTCCACTTTCATGGGGGTCCTTGAGATTTAGGAATACATTTTAGGCATCCAAAGAAAAGAGTTTAAGTTACTGAGCAAATAGAAGAATTCTAGACATGAACGATTTTCAGTGTCTCACTCTCTGCAATGCTAGAAAATTTGGAATTTAAGGAAAATTTCACGGGGAGACAGAATTCTTATTTGAAGTGTCAATGGCCCCATTTTGCCTCTCTCCTGTAGCTACAGCCCTACTTCCATCTTTGGTATTTTGCACCTCTCTAGACAAACCACATTTTATGGAGTTGATCAGGTTCAGTATTCCTCCATTCCCCAACCCTTTGAGTCTTTTCCTCCCTATGGTTCTTTTGTACTTTAGGAAATGTTGGGGTCCTTCTTGTTCACAACAATATTGCAAACACAGGATTGAGATCACAGTTGGTTCAAAATTATATTGACACAGGGAAAATTTAGTGCAGAGCTACTGTTTCACAAATTGGTCTCTTTACCCATAAGTTCATGAACCACAAATAAAAAACATTATTTTCCCTCAGTTTCCTTCCTTTTACATCCTTTTATCATGATTTTTAAATTACAGTTTAAAAAATAGTTTTTTCATATACAGTCATCTCTCCGTATTTGCGGTTTTGATATTTGCGGATTTGATTATTCACGGATTTGATTAATATGTTCTCTCCAGGAATATCTAGGTCCTCCATTGCAGCTCTATAGTCAACTTTAACTAAAGGCTGCACAAAAAGACCTAGAGATTCCTAGAGAGAATACCCTACTAGGCCTTTGTAGCTCCTCCAGTGCAAGTCTATGGTCAGTGTCTGTTGGATATTGACTACAGAGTTGCACTGGAGGACCTAGAGATACCTAGAGTGGTGTCCTTTCAGGTAAAAGCATGGTGTTTTTTTATTTGTGGTTTCTCCATATTCACGGTGATCTTCTGCCCCAACCCTAGCGAATATGGAGGGACAAGTGTATTTGTTCTTTCATTCCAGACTATCTACAGGGGGGAAAAGTCAAATTCTAAAACAATAAAATGCATTGCATGCAAAATATTGTATGTGTTTTGCATAATTCGTATGCAAAATGCTGTATGGGGAGAGGGCCCATAGCATTCAGCAGCTTCTTAAGAGGTCTATAAACCCTCAAAACATTATGAACCACTGCCTTAGCCATTATTCTAAGTTGTCGTTGCGTGCCTTCAAATTGTTTCTGACTTATGGTGATACTAGGCCAAACCTATAATGGAATTTTCTTGGCAAGATTCCTTTAAAGGGGGTTTCTCTTTGCCATTCTCTGAGGCTAAGAGAGTGTGGCTTGTCCATGGGCCTCTTTCCATCGCCAAGCAGGGATTCAAACTCTGTTTTTCTGACTCCTAGTCCAATGCCCAAACCACTACATCATGCTGGCTCGCCATTGTTCCATACCAGCTCTCATTAAAATAAATCTTGTTCGCTCTCACTTTACAATTTTTCTATCCATCTACTTAAAGAGGTCAAGAAGTCAGAAATTAAAAGGTTCAAAATTGTTGTTCTTTTGTTGAAAGATCTCGAATTAAACCAGGGCGATCCCATACTAGACTGTTTCTCT
The DNA here is from genome assembly GCA_034509955.1 of Urosaurus nigricauda. Taxonomy (NCBI): domain Eukaryota; kingdom Metazoa; phylum Chordata; class Lepidosauria; order Squamata; family Phrynosomatidae; genus Urosaurus; species Urosaurus nigricauda. The sequence goes on along the minus strand of JAOEGL010000002.1, from coordinate 112,210,412 downwards.
GTACTACAGTTGTTTAATTAAAAGGAAATCCTGTAAGCTTCACTGCTGCAAAATGGAGGAAAACCTCAGAAAATAGTATTATCTGGGCTATTATCTGGGAAGAAAAAAATAAATAAAATGCAATAAAATACACTAACATACAATGAAATACAATGAAATAAATAATAAATGAAATAACTATAAAATAAAATAATACAATAAATAATTAATAAAAAGTACATTAAAAATATTTTAAAAAATCAGGAGTGCCCGATTTTGCCAGGAGAGGAGGCATGTTCCACCCCCTGGCCTTTTCCCCTCCCCTGAACTTGACCTGATTTATATTGTATTATATTTTAGTATTTTTAAAATATTTTTTAATTTCTTATATATTTTTTTAATTATTTTTTTTTAGTTTGACAGCTTATGCGCATTCTACGAGGCTCCTTTCCCATCCAATTTTATGAATGGGGAAAAAGGGAAACTCCTGTCCATATATGGATTGGGGTTCCCTTTCAATTTTTAAAGGGCCCCATGAAAGGGAACCCCAATCCATATATGGACAGGAGTTTCCCTTTTTCCCCATTCATAAAATTGGATGGGAAAGGAGCCTCGTAGAATGCGCATAAGCTGTCAAACTGAAAAAAATAATAAAAAATATATATATAAGAAATTAAAAAATATTTTAAAAATACTAAAATATAATACAATTAAATACAATTAAATTACTAATAAATAAAATACAATAAAATACAATAAATAAATAATAAATAAAATAACTCTAAAATAAATAAAATAATAAAATAAATAATTAATTAAAAATACAGTTTAAAAATATTTTAAAAATGCTGGAGTGAGTGCCCGATTTTGCCTGGAGAGGAGGCATATTCCTCCCCCTGGCCTTCTCCCCTCCCCTGAACTTGACCCGATCGTGATCGGAGCCAAGTTCACATTCCCCGCAAACCGGTTTTTCCCAAAAGAAACGGTAAATACACCGCTTTGGGAGAACCTGGGTTATGGGGGATTTACCCCACTACGGGTGTGCAAAATCCGGATTCAGTAGTGTTAAATCCGGTTTCAGTGTGAACTTCTTGATTTTAAACCAGTTTGCTAACCGGTTTATAACGTAGTCTGAACGGGCCCTCAGAAGTAGAAATATCTAGTATAAGCTTTCATGGACTTAGTGTATCTGATAAAGCAGACTGAAGCCATCAAACCTTCTGCTAGAAATTTCTTCCTCAAAGGCTAGGAGAGACAAACAATATAATCTTGTTGAATGCTAATTCGACATGGGGAGGGAGATCCCTCAAGCAGCAGATTCACTGTGTCACAAAAGAGAAACAAATTTTTATTACAGTTTAACTGTCAGGGATGCAAAGAGGTGCTTGTGGGAGTTTGCTTCTCAAGTGCCAAAATGCCTTTTCTGGCTCTGGGAATAATGTAACTTTTACTTGAAGTTACAGTAGGGCAGCAAAATACCTTGGCCCAGCCTTGAGCCTATTTGATCTCTTCAAGGAGATTTCAAGAACCAACATGGTCTCATGGTTTGAATTCTGTGATACCAGGGGTCATATTCCCACTGTGTGACATTGGGCAAACCCACTGTGAGACCTTGGGCAAGTCACATACTCTCAGCCTCAGATGAAGACAATGGCAAATCTCCTCTGAACAAATTTTGCCAAGAAAACTCTGTGATAGATTGGAAACAGGTTGAAGGCACACATGATTTTCAAAGACAGGAAGATATGCAAAGGAAAAGGGATGATGCTAGGAATAGGGCCGATGTCAATCTCTTAGAGAAATGCTGTCATTGCATTGATTCATAAAGAAGATACAGATGAGACGTTAACAAAGAATTACAGACCTATTTTATCACCAAATGATAAAATAATCAATGATTATAAGAGGTTTACTATTATTTTGGCAACCAGATGGAAAAAACATATCTCTCAGAATATTCATGAGGGTCAGAAAGGATTTTTGCCCAAAAGACAACTAAGGAATAATGTAAGAACTGTTCTTACTAGTACTGAACATCTGGATCATCACAACGACAAAAGTATCATCTCGTGGGATTTTAAACACAGAGAAGCATTCACTGATATCTCTTGGAATTACGTATTTTGAGTACTATTGAAAATGGACTTCATTCCACCTTCTGGGATAAAAAAAAAATGGGAGGAAAAGATTTGGTCACTTTACAAAGCTGAGATCTTTTAGGATTAACGGTAGTTATAGAGGTGATGCTGGGCAAAGGAGAAAGAAGGGTCAGATAAATGCCAGCTGATCTCTGTGTTGCACTCCCTACACTTTGGAAGGCTGTTATTTTAAGAATAGTTAGAAGTCATCTCTGGGCAGAGATTACGATGACTAGCAGTCTCTGATTCTGAAAAAGAGCCTCCTATTATCCATTTTCACACGCTGTCCTCTAATGAAAATTCTCAGAGAGGGATTAAATCCAGCAGAAATCCAATAAAACAACAACACAGAAGACATGGTATAGTTATAAATGATGCAAAAATCATTTAAAAACAGAGAAGGAATATATACAGCAGCAACAAACCAATTTATGTATTATTTTTTTATATAGTGTAAATAAGAGTTTTTAATTAATGTTGGAATTTTAATATTATAATTGTTTAATCTTGTTTTAAGGGGGGATTTATATAGGTATATAATTGTATTTTTAACTGTTGTACGCCGCTTTGATTGCGTATGCAAAAAAGTTTTATTTATTTTTTATTTTATTTAAAATAGATGGTGGGGAGGGGATTGACAAAGCTCACTATAAAGCAGTGGCATGATTTTAAAAGCCCTCAGCAGAAAGGCATTTTAAGGGGTGTCAGATCAACTTAGATGCCACTGATACCAAAAAGTCTCCCTCCCAACCACATCTATAGGCTGCATCTGCACTGCAGAAATAATTCAGTTTGAAACAGTTCAGTGCTAGGGAATCTTGGGACTTGCAGTTTGTTGTGGCACCAGAGCTCTCTGACAAAGAAGGCTAAATGTCTCACAAAACTACAAATCCCCCAAATCCCACAGTACTGAGCCATGGCAGCTAAAGTGGTGTTAAACCAGATTATTTCTGCAGTGCAGATGCAGCCCTACAGAGACTGTAAACGTAGGCAGCTTTAAACAAAGAGATCCAAAACACACTGCAGAAAATAACCCAGTTTGAGACCGATTTAATTGCCCTGGCTCAATGCTAGGGAATTTTGGGAACTGTAGTTTTGTGAGACATTGACCATATTACCCTACACTCTTATAGTGCTGCTATTCCATTTTTATGCTCTGGCTGCCTCCTGTTGCATTTTGGGGTTTGTAGTTCAGTGAGGCCTAAGAGATCTCTCTCTCTCTCTGGCTGGGAATGCCTTCTCTCCTTAAACTGCAAATCCCAGAATGCAACAGGAGGCTGCCAGTCAGAGCAGTTAAAAGTGAAAAAAAGCAGTGCTATAATAAGAGTATAGTGCAGTAATCTAGTTTATCAGAGAGCTCTGGTGCCACAACAAACTACAATTCCCAGTACAATTAGTACTAGAGCAGTTAAAAGCAGCCTCAAACTGAATTATTTATTTCTACAGTGCATTTTGGACCATAAATTAAAAACACATGACATCCCACCCCCCCCCAAAAAAAAAAAATCCCCAAAAGAAAAAGGCATGTATATGGGATAACAGTCACAGAAACCCTTCCCTGGATAGGCAGTTTAGATCAGTGGCACCCAAACTGTGCTCTTTATTAAGGGATTTTGGACTCCAGCTCCCAGAATGCCAGGCTATTGGCCCACATGGCTGAGGCTTCTGGGAAATGAAGTCCAAAATCTCTTCTTAAAGGGCACAGTTTGGGGACCACTGTTGCTTGATGAGGGGAAGGAAAAACAACAACATTTTAACCTGTACCAAAATGGAGGCTGGGGGGGGGGGAGGAATCTTCCCTCTCTATTTTACCTCAGGGAGAGGCAATATTGAGCCCCACATATTCCCCCCTTTTCAGCATTCCCTTAAGCCTTTTTATTTTGAAATTTAAGTCCATTTACCCCCCAAAACTAAAGAGGGGGAGAGACCCTTGAGGTCCTCCTTTTCCAGGGTTGGTCCTCCATTCCCACCCTCCTCCTCCTCCTCCTCCTTTTAAAAAATCAAAATGTCCTCCATTTTTGGAGCATGACAAAGCAGCAGCAGCAGCAGCAACAAACACCTCTATATCTATATTTATTTCTCTCTATATATCTATATATAGTTTTATCTTTTTTTAAATTTTGTTTTACCCTTTTAATTACTGTCTTTTTAAAACACCTTTTTAATATACTTCTTTTTTAAAAAAATCTTTTCAATTGTAATGTTTTTTTTTTTTAATGCTGTGAAGCAGCTCTGCCTATAGTCCCAAAAGAGAGGGATACAAATAAATATAATAAAGAAATATTATTCTATTGATAATATATCCTCCATTTTGATGCAGCTTGTCCTCCTTTGAGGAGGACAACCCACCCCCCTCCAATTGCTTTGCATTGCACCCCATGGAGATGATAAGAGGAAGAAACACTTTTTTAAATAAAATCTCCCCTAAATAGTAGTCAAAACAAGGTTCAGATCTTTGGATACCTGAGTATCAAAGCCAGTCAATGGTTCCTCTCTTTCTCCTCCTTTGCAGCAGTAGCAAATGGAGGAGGAGGAAAAAGATAAGGACTAGGAGGAGGAGGAGGAGGCAACATTTACATTACACTACCAGCAGCCTCCTTTTGTTTTTAATTCTTTATTTTCCCTCCCTTGCTTGATGATGATGATGGTGCCTGGTGGTGACTTGGACTGGGGAATTTTGCCTCTGGCTGCCTGCCTCCTTCCCTCCCTCTTTCCAATATTTTCATCATCATCCAGGCTGGGAGGAGGATTATCAAAGGAAGAGAAGGAGGAGATGGAGGAGGGACAGGGTTGGGGTATGGCAGCCAGAGAGAGTGAGGGAAGGCTTTAAAAAGAGTAAAATACAGCCCTAGAATTCATTCAAATATACAGTATAGCCCTGTTAGTCTGTGGAATCAGTGTATGCAAACAGATCTTTGTAGCAGCACAGTGAGTGGTGGTCCCCACTAAACTGTGCTCTTTATTATTAAGGGATTTTGGACTCCAGCTCCCAGAATGCTAGGCTATTGGCCCACATGGCTGAGGCTTCTGGGAGATGGAGTCCAAAGTCTCTTCTTAAAGGGCACAGTTTGGGGTTCTATAGTCCTATTCAGTGGTCTCCACTAAACTGTGCTCTTTATTAAGGGATTTTGGACTCCATCTCCCAGAATGCCCGGCTATTGGCCCACATGGCTGAGGCTTCTTGGAGATGAAGTCCAAAGTCTCTTCAAGGGGAACAGTTTGGGGACCACTGTGTGTGCACCTTTGAGAATTAAGTGACAGAAAGAAATTGCTAGCATGAGCTTTCCTACTAGACTAAAATCTACTTCCTCAGATAAGCATTTGGTGGCGTGGAAGGCAGGGACAGACAGAACCTGGCTTCCACTCCACCAAAGATATAGCCCTGTTAGTTTGCGGAAGCAGTCTGTAGAGAGATCTTACTGCACCTTTGAGGCTGCATTCACACTGGAGAAATAAACCGGTTTAAGTGCCATGGCTCAATGCTGTGAAATTCTGGGAATTGTAGTTTGTTGTGGGGCCCAGAGCGGAGCTCTGCTCCGCTCTGGGCCCACAACAAACTACAATTCCCAGAATTTCACAGCATTGAGCCATGGCACTTAAACCAGTTTATTGCTCCAGTGTGAACGCAGCCATTAAGAGATTATGGCACTACTGTAAATGCTCTTATAGCGCTGCTATTCCACTTTTCCTGGTCCGGCTCTGGGATTTGCAGTTTAAACTCCAAAAAGCAACAGGAGGCAGCCAGAGCAGGGTTTTTGTTTTTTTAACATCAATTTGTATAGTTTGTAACCAACACTGTTTTTTTAAAATTAAATTTGAAAAAATAAAAATAAACATTGCAATCCGGGAACCCTTCTGGACCGGTGAAAAATTCCCATACCCAGGGACATTCGAGACACTTCAAAATATTTTGATTACCGAGGTACTTTAGGAATGTGCGGAAGTAATCCGAAGCTTAGCACATTCTGAAACTGTCAAAAGTATCCCAATCCGGGAGCCCTTCCGGACTGGTAAAAAAATACCCCTACCCAGGGACCTTCAGAAGAGGTGAAAATAATTTTTTCAACAGGGTACCTTGGGCACATGATAATAATCCCCACCCCTAGGACTTTAGGAATCTGTCACTTTTACCAAAGGTCCGTGGGTATGGGAATTTTTCACCATTCTGGAAGCAACCTTTGATTTGGGTATTTTTGAGTTTCCTAATGTACTAGGGCTAGGGATTACTTTCCTGGGTCCCAAAGGTACCCCGGTGAGGAAATCCTTTTGACCTTTCCCAAAGGTTACCTTCAGGTATGGGAATTTTTTCACTTTTCCAAAGGTCCACAGGTATGGGAATTTTTTCACCATTCCGGAAACTACTCTCAATTTGGATATTTTGGACAGTTTCCGAAAGTACTGGCACTGGGGATTACTTTCAAAGCTCCTAAAAGTACCCCGGTGAGGAAATTATTTGAACCTTTACCAAAGGGTACCTTCGGATATGGGAATTTTTTCACTTTTCTTGAAGGTCCCTGGGTATTGGAATTTTTTCACCGTTCCAGAAGTGACCCTCAATTTGGATATTGTTGACAGTTTCCGAATGTAGTAGGGCTGGGGATTACTTTCCCGAGTCCCGAAGGTACCCTGGTGAGGAAATTATTTTCACCTTACCCAAAGGTCCCTCGATATGGGAATTTTTTCACTTTTCCCAAAGGTCCTCAGGTACAGGAATTTTTTCACCGTTCCGGAAGGGACCGTTGATTTGGATATGTTTGACAGTTGTACCTGGGTATGGGAATTTTGTCACTTTTCCCAAAGTTCTCTGTGTATGGGAATTTTTTCACCATTCTAGAAGCGACCCTCAGTTTGGATATTTTTGACAGTTTCCAAATGTACCAAGGCTGGGGATAACTTTCCCAGGTCCCAAAGGTATTCTGGTGCAGAAATATTTTTCACCTTTCCTGAGTATCCCCAGGTATGGATATTTTTTCACTTTTCCAAAAGGTCCCACGGTATGAGATTTTTTTCACTGTTCCAGAAGTGACCCTTGATTTGGATATTTTTGACAGTTTCCAAATGGACTATGCATGTGGATTACTTTTCCAGGTCCCAAAGGTACCCCAGTGAGGTAATTATTTTCCCCTTTCCCAAAGTATCCCTAGTATGGGATTTTTTTCACCATTTGAAGCAACCCTTGAGTTGGATATTTTTGACAGTTTCCGAATGTACTAGAGCTGGGGATTATTTTCCTGGGTCCCAAGGGTACCCAGGCGAGGAAATTATTTTCACCCTTCCTGGTGAAGGTCCACGGGTATGAGAATTTTTTTTACTTTTCCCAAAGGTCCCTGGGTATGGAAATTTTTTCACTGTTCCAGAAGCAACCATGGCTTTGGATATTTTTGAGAATTTCTGAATGTACTAGGGATGGGGATTACTTTCCTGTGTCAAAGGGTACCCCAAAGAGGAAATTATTTTCACCTTTTCCAAATGTACCCGGGTTTGAGGAATTTTTTCACTTTTTCTGAAAGTCTCTGACTATGGGAATTTTTTCACTGTTCTGGAACTGACCCTCTGTTTGGATTTTTTAAAATTTTATTGTCAACAATGAAAACACAAAGCACATAAATGTACTCTCCATATACAAATGTCCCTTGTTTTTATGGTCTTCTTTAAAATAGGCTGTTCTCAAAGTTATCACCCATATATTCAATCTTTTATCTCCACCTTGCCTCTTTCAGTCATTTTTATATCTTAATATCTGCATGTACAATTAGAAGTAAATCTTCATCAACATAGGTATTTCCTGGTAACTCCTGATATTCTTAGAATACCATATTCTTATAACTAATGTCTCACACAGTTTAAATATTACATCTCATATTTAAACCAACTCTGCTAAAAACTGTCAAATCCTCAAATAGTTATACCAAAATATTCTATCACACATTCCCATTCTTGCTGCCATTTTTCAATTGATTTATCTTGTAACAGGTAAGTTAATTTATCCATTTCTAAACAGCCTAGAATTTTGAGTTCCCATTCCTCTATATGAGGAATTTTTGAGCTCTTCCAGTTTTTGGCATAAATTACTCTTGCTGCCAAGATCAGATATAATATAATTATACTAAAATTTTGCACTTTGCTACTTTCAACCGTGTTTAAGAGAAAAAGCTCTGGTTCAAATTTGATTTTAATTTGTAAAATTGCTTGTATCTTGTGGTGAATTTGGAGCCAATAGTGCCTTGCTGATGGACATGTCCACCACATATGGAAGAAGATACAGGTAGAATTTCTGCATTTCCAACACATAGGACTATTAGTTTTACAACACTTCACCAATCTTTCAGGTGTGAGATAGCATCTGTGAACAAGCTTAAAAATTGTTCTTTTATATCCATAGTTAATGTTTCTCATTTTTCCAATGGAATTATATGTCCAATATTTTTGGCCCATCTAATAATGTTTGGTTTGATAATTTCCCTTTCTTGTTCTAGTTTCAACAGGGTTTTGTACATTCTAGCAATAAAGCCTTTTCCGGATCCAAAAAGTGTCTTATCTAATTCGTTTTCTTTGTTGGTTATATCTAAGTTTAGTTTAATATCCATTTTTGTTCTCTTAGTAAATTGCCTGTATTGGAACCAATTGCAGTTTATTCCTTTATCTTTTAATTTCTCTCTATCCATTCTGTTTCTAATATATCCTGTTTTTTATGAAAGGCTTTGTGGGGCGATACCCAATCTGGCAATACAGGTATATTGTATAGTTTCAATTTTTTTTTTTAAGCCAGGTCTTAATTAGAGAATTTTGAATAGTGTGGTCCTTAAATTGTTTGTTTGCCTCTAGTTTATCGTACCATAGGTACGCATGCCAGCCAAAAATTATATTTAATCCTTCTAAATTAAGCAGTTTTGAATTTTTTAAAGATGATCCACTCTCTTATCCAATCCAGGGAACAAGCGTGATGGTATAGTTTGAGTTCGGGTACACAAAGTCCTCCTCTCTGCTTTGCATCTGACATATTTTTCCATCTTATTCAGGGTTTTCTACGTGCCCAGATAAACTTCGAAATTTCTTTTGACATATTGACAAAAATTTATTCATTTATTATAATAGGGAGGTTTTGGAAGAGGAACATCAATTTGGACAATATATTCATTTTGACTGATGCAATTTTCCGCATCAGGGACAGATTTAACATTGACCATCTATGCATATCTTTCCTGATTTCATACCAGATTTTTTAATAATTGTTTTCAAACAATTCTGAGTTTTTCTTCGTGATTTCAATGCCCAGGTATCTCACTTTCTTTTTCACCAAAAAGACTGATTTTTCCTGGAGAACATCATCTTGTGATTTCATCATATTAAAAGTAAGCATCGCTGTCTTTTGCTTGTTCACTTTTAAGCCTGAAATCGTTCCAAATTCTTTTAAAGTCTTCAAAAGTCTCTGTATATTATTTTCTGGGTCCTCCACAAAGACCACAAAGGTCATCAGTCTGTAGGGAGAGGCAGGAAATACAAATAAATTATTATTATTATTATTATTATTATTATTATCAGCGTATGCCATCAGTTTGTATTTATGCTCTCTAATCACAGCTCCTGATTGTCATCATCTCTGATGTTATTATTTAATATTTCTAAATATGAATATTAGAACTCCAATGACTTCATTATTTCAATCATGTAGCTCCTCTTCAAACTATCAAAAGCTTTTTCCATGTTGAGAAAAATCATAGCTGCCTTTTTTTTTTCCATGTTGAGAAAAATCATAGCTGCCTGGGGATTACTTTTCCAAGTCCCAAAGTTACCCAGGTGAGGAAATTATTTTCAACTTTCCTGTCCGTCACCTGGTATGGGAATTTTTTGCCGTTTCCCAAAGGGTATGGGCAGTTTTTTCACAGTTCTGGAAGCGACCCCCAATTTGGACATTTTTTGACAGTTTCCAAATGTACTATGGCTGGGGATTTATTTCTTGGGTCCAAAGGATATCTCGGTGAGGAAATTATGTTCATTTTTCCTGAAGGTTCCCGGGTATGGAATTTTTTTCACCATTTCAGATGGGAACCTGGATTTGGATATTTTTTACTGTTTCCTTGTGCTGAGGATTACTTTCCTGGGTCCCAAAGGCATCCCGGTGAGGAAATTATTTCCAGATTTCCCAAAGTTCCCCAGGTATGGAAATTTTTTCACTGTTCCAGATATGACCCTTGATTTGGATATTTTTGACAGTTTCCAAAAGTACTAGGGCTGGGGAGAACTTTCCCGCGTCCGAAAGATACCCCTGTAAGGAAATTATTTTCACCCTTGGGTATGGGATCTTTTTCACTTTTCCCGACAGTCCTCGGGTACAGGAAATTTTTCAACATTCCATTAGCGATCCTCAATTTGGATATTTTTAACAGTTTCCAGCTGTACTTGGGATGGGGATTACTTTCCTGGTTCCAAAAGGTACCCCTGTGAAGAAATTATTTTCACGTTTCCTGAAGGTCCCTGGGTATGGGAATTTTTCACCATTCCAGAAGCAACCCTCGATTTGGGTATTTTTTACAACGGATTACTTTCCGTTGTCTGAATGATATCCCAGGGAGGAAATTATTTTAAACTTTTACCGATGGTACCCAGGTATGGAATTTTTTCTCTCTTCCCTAAGGTCCCCGGGTATGGGATTTTTTTCCACTGTTCCAAATGGGAACCTGGATTTGTTTTTGTTTTTGTTTTTTACAGTTTCCAAATTTATGAGGGCTCAGGATTACTTTCCCAGGTCTCAAAAGTAATCAGGTGAGGGAATTATTTTCAGTTTTCCTGAAGGTGGGGGACCTTTTCTTTTGTGTTGAATCCATTGCCCGGAGTCCAAGGGTGTGGAGAAGGAGAAAGTAAGCTTGCTTTATTATCAATAGGATATCTCTTTAGATGTGTGAAGCCATTTCCATAAGAGGGCATAGTTTAATAGGGAGCCCTACATTTGTAGGACCTGTCCTACATTTTCAGGTTGCCCCATTTTTCAAAAGTGCATGCTTCATTTTTACACTGCTACACCCAGAGTTGGTATATCCCATCTCTCCAGACTCTATTTCCATTTGAAACACACCTACTACTAGCCAAACATTTTAACCTATCCGCGTAAGACCTGATTGACAATGGAATCAATTGTTTTGGACGGCTGTGGTGTCTCCGTAATTTGAGGTGGGATTCACAATCTTCCTGAGTCATTCAGGGACATATACTACTGGATGGCAGGAAGTTGAACTAGTTGGCTCTTATCATTTCTTCCAGTTCTAAGATTCTTTGATTTTCTGACTGGCATTCTAGAAGGAAAGAGTTCAAAGAGAAGACAAGGGCCATCCAATACATCCTTGATTTGTCATGTATAGAGAAAGCGTGAAAAAATTGTGGGCTGATGGGAAAACAGGATCCCTTTAAAATCATTTGTAAATAAGGGGTCTCCGCCTGTGTCGAAAGAACATCTTCTGTTCTCCAAGATCTTTCTCCATAAGAAAGTTCTTTGTAATGGTTAGGTGGAATGTCTTTTCCTGTGTTTTGAGACCATTGCCCAGTGCCTGAGGGTCTGGAATAAGAAAAAGTAAGCTTCCTTTATTGTCAATACGATATCTCTTTAAATGGTGCAAATATTACTGCATGGCAGGAACTTGAATTAGGTGGCTCTTATCATCTCTTCTGATTTTAAGATTCTTTTATGTTCTGACTGGCATTCCAGAAAGAAAAAGTTGGAAGAGAATGTAAGGGCCAATCAATCCATCCTCGATGTGTCACATAAGAAGAGAGTGTGAAAACACTGTTGGCCAATCAGAAAACAGGATCCTGTCAACTTCACTTATAAATAAGATGTTCTCTTCCGCCATTCATGAAAAAAAAAAAAACTTCTGTTCTCCAAAAACTCTTTCCTTGAAATATTTCTTTATAAAGGTTAGATGGAATATCTTTTCCTGAGTGTTGAGTCCATTGCCTGGTGTCCGAGGGTGTGGGGAAGGTGAAAGTAAGATTGCTTTATTGTCAATATGGTATCTCTTTATATGTGGCAGGCTATTTCCTTGAGAGTGCGTAGATTAATAGGGAGTCCAACATTTGTCAGATCTGTCATACATTTCCAGGTTCCCCCAATTTAAAAAGTGCATGCTTCATTTTTACACTGGTAAACAGAGTTGGTATATCTCATCTCTCCAGAATCTATTTCAGTTTGAAACACACCCACTACTGAAGGGGATTTGGCGCCTAATTGAAGAATTATATTAGAAATGCTTTTATGAACTGTTTGTGGTCATGATTTTGGGTGAAACTAGGTGTTGACTTGAGGTCTCAATAGAAGCTAGAATTTGGCTTTTGCAAAGACCAATTTCAGAGCAAGCTATTCTTGCATTAGATGGTTTAGAGAACACAGTGACCCTCGAAAAGGCCAAACACCTTGAACAGAACAGTTTGAGGTTCTTGTTTTATAAATAATGTCATAATGAGCTAGAACAATTTCTACAATTACAAAATATGAACATGCTTGCTAACACCATAGAATGTATGTATTAACGTAGATGACTTTGGGGTCCTGTTTGTGCATGGGTATAAAACTCACTGTAAAGAATGTTTGTGGTCTCTCTTGCATCTTTCGATGCAGTAGAGTCCCAGCCATAATAAACTGTGCCTTCTGACTCGGTGGGTCAAGCTTGGTTATTTTTCCCAGACCTTGGCTTACTTGATATAAGCCCATGGTTTCTGCTACACTACACTACTGTTTTGGATGGCTGTGTTATATCCGTCTTTTGAGTTCTTTCAACAGAGGTGGGATTTACAATGTTCCGGAGTTGTTTAAGTTCATATATTACTGCATGGCAGGAAATTTATGTAGGTGGCTCTTATCATCTCTTTCAATTGTAGGATTGTTTGATTGTCTGACTGCATTCTAGAAGGAAAGAGTTGGAAGAGAAGGAAGGGACATTCAATCTATCTTTGACGTGTCATGTAAGGAGACACCGTGAAAACACTGTTGGCCAATGGGAAAATAGGTCCCTCCCCCTTCAAAATCACTTGTAAATAAGTGGTCTACGCCATTGTTGGGAAAAAAAAATCTTTGTAATGTTCTATGTAATGTTTGGGTGCAATGTCTTTTCCTGTGTGTTGAGTCCATTGTCCAGTGTGCGAAGTTTGCTTGTTAAGAGGATATCTATTGTGGGCCGATGGGAAAACGGGATCCCTTAAAAATCACTTGTAAATAAGGGGTCTCCACTGATGTCGAAAAAACATCTTCTGTTCAACGTAAGATTTGATTGACAATGGAATATATTGTTTTGGACGGCGGTGGTGTCTCAGTCTTTTGAGCTCTTTCAACAGAGGAGGGATCCACAATCTTCCTGTGTCATTTAGGTCCATATATTACTGCACGGCAGGAAGTTGAACCAGGTGGCTCTTGGGATCTCTTCCAATCAGAAGGAAAGAGTTGGAAGAGAAGGCAAGGGCCATCCAATCCATCCTTGATGTGTCATGTAAGGAGACAGCATGAAAACACTTTTGGCTGATAGGAAACAAGACCCCTTAAAAATCACTTGTAAATAAAGGGTGTCCACCAGGATTGGGGGAAAAAAACCTTCTCTTCTCCAAGATCTCTTTCCTTGAGAAAGTTCTTTGTAATTGTTAGGTGGAATATCTTTTGCTGTTTGTTGAGTCCATTGGCCAGTGTCCAACAGTTTGGAAAGAAGAAAGTAAGCTTGCTTTATCATCAATAGGACATCTTTTTAAACATGTGAGGCCATTTCCATGAAAGGGTGTAGATTAATAGGGCATCCTACATATGTAGGACATGTCCTACATTTTCAGGTTCCCCCAGCTTCTGAGGCACTTACTTCTTTTTTACACTGGTAGACCCAGAATTGTTATATGCCATCTCTCCAGAATCTATTTCTATTTGCAACACACCCACTAAAAGCCAAACATTTTAATGTATTTGCGTTCGACCTGGCTGAGGGTCTTGCTTCCAATTGTAAAGATGTCTTTGAACACACAAAACATTTCATGGCAATAAATATTTGCTCTTCCACCCATTACTGAGGCTTTTCTATACAATACGGCATCCTATATAGAGCTGTGGGGCAAGGGGGAATTTGTTTAAAAGCATTTCTACACATAAAATGCCATCCATTAAATGGCTCCGCTATGATGTCCCAGGGTTTTGAACAAACTGCTTCCATGCCAGATGCTCATCATTATTAAGGACTGCAGCACCATTTAGTGTAATTATTCCTTAAACGTCTCAGCAATTTCTGTGGTGGGCTTTCTTCGGAGAAATAAAACAACAGCTGCTAATTTTCTGGTTACCAAAATAAATTATAATAATAAGCTCCTTCTGCCCTTGAAGGAAAATAAAAGATTATTGATACTGATTAGATCAGCCATGTCAACATCCTCCTAGAGTCAGATTCTCACCTTCCAAGACATATACCTTGTCTCTTTATCAAATCAAATAAATTTTATTTACAGTCTATGACCAAAGTTGTCTCTTTACAATTGTCAGGTGCTAAGTAGTGAAATAATTATATTATTATATTAATTATTATAGTAAGACTGCTGTGAAAACATAAATATCTTTCATCCATAGGGGGCAGCCCAGATCTAGAAATGGAAGAAACTCTCGATTCTCGTTTCATTTTGTTTCCCATTTTTCTGACTTGACATTCATTTCCGTATCAGTCTTTGAATATTTTGTTTAGGGGGGAAAAACCTCAACTGTTACACAACATTGTAGCATCATTTCCTAAAATGCACTTTTTTCCAAGGCATCCACCCCTCCCCAAGATTATTTGTTTTTGCAGATTTGTTTTAGGTGAATATACACATTTTTCTGTGCACTTCTAGTGGAGAACAATATTTTAAAACTGTAAGAAATGTGATATATCAATGAATATGCTTCTCTGTATCAGTATATTTCACTGCATATCTTGTTTGTTTGTTTGTTTTCAGTTTTTGTCCATTTGCTCCATAATCATACCAATTGATATACACTTAACTGTGTTGTGGTTCCCATATTGGTGAAATGACATTATGTACATTGCATTAAAAATGAAAAACTACTTAAATTTCTCCCCTGTCCCTACTTGGAATACAAGATGTTATTTAGTGCACAATTGAGGAACAGTTTTTTTTTTCTCAAAGTAACTGATTATTATCCCAAATTCAAATTTGTCATTTCAATGAAAAAAGATTATATAAGAGTTGATTTATCAACTTTTCTTTGATTCAACTGCTCTGTTCAATTTGAGATCGACAATTGGAATTAGGCGTCTTCCCACCTCCCCAGCAAGCAATATACAATAGAAAACTTGTGATCATAACTTTATAGCATCTCTAGACATTGTAGATCTACACGGAATTTTTTTTTAATTATATTTTTAATCCTCTTTTGTACTATATCAATGCAGTGTTGCAGCTTGAGCATTGGGCCTCAAGTCTGGAGATCAGGGTTTGATTCCCCACTTGGCCATGAAAACCCACTAGGTGACTTTGGGCAAATCACACGAAGGACTCTTTCAAACGGGAGGAATTTCTCCCAACTTCGAATGGAGCCAATGCGGATTCATGTAAATTTGCTTGTTTAGCAATTTACCTGAACCCCTGCTCCGTTCGGAAGAACCCCTGCTTCGTTCGGAATTACTTCCCATTACCCGAAAATAACCCCCTCCTGCCCGAATTTGCATGCGAAGCTTTAATTCGCAATAACGTAAAACCCATGATTGCATTCGAATTGGCTTCCCTCTTGCCCGAATTTGCGTGCGAAGAGTTAATTCGCAATAACGTAAAACCCATGATTGCATTCGAATTGACCTTAAATTATACTTCCAATTTAGCCTCGTATGAAAGAGTCCACACTCTGCCCCAGAAAAACCCATGATAAGGTTACCTTAGGGTCACCATACATCTCAAATGACTTGAAGGCACACAACAGAAACAATTAAAGACTAGGTCTGAAAGCAAAAAACAAACATGATTAAAAGCAAATTAAAAAGAAATTAGATAACCAAGTATCATACTTGAAAGCATTAAAAATCAATACACGGTCAGATTGAAGAGACATGTTTTCACACATTTTCTAAAAGCAGCAAGAGTGAGAATAGGTTACAGTACAGCTGTGCAGGAGTGTGTTCTACAAAATGAGTGAATGCAAGGAAAAAAACCTCTCCTGTGTTCATATCAAGTGAACACAGGTTCATAATGAGACTTTTCTTCTCTCTCATGTGCACTAAGCTACCTGGACTATTTCTGCCTACACGGATTGTTATAAGAATGGTAACTTTAAAAAATTGATGCTTGTGGCCAAAATCGAGTTGTTAGTCATAACTAGAGTGACTATTAAATCAATGTGAACCTGTTAAGTCAACAGCTAGGTAAATTCCATTTATTCAGTGGCTCTACTCTAGATGAAACTAACAACTGGATTTACACCTGACTTTGCTTCCCCCCACCACCATGTCCTTTTCTCCTTTTGTGTTATGCCTTTTAAACCACAAATTTGAAAGCTGGGACCATCTCATTTTTTAAATTGTTCTGTATCACTCTTGGGAGGCATTTCAAGTGAAGGGCAGAGGAAAATGCCATAAGTAAGAAAATATACTCATTACAGTTAGCACCAATAATATCTGTGTATTTGGTACTTCGATCTTTCTACTCTGATAAGGCACATGCCCTAAGTAGCAGCTCATAGTCAAGAAATGAGACCCTAGTAGTGCAGGGGTTAACATGAAAAATGAACCTGTATTACAAGCAAGCAATTTAAGGATGCTATAGAGCACATATCCTCTATTTCTCAGTCAAAGCAATCATCCCTGTCAAAAGCAATACGATCCCAACTGTGAGCCTAAAGATGTTGTTTCCATTCTGCCTTCACAGTGAGAGATGTCTAAATCCACAGCTTCTCTCCTTGTTAATGCCCACTAGAGTCAAATTAACAAATGCATTCAGTTAATGAGGATTATTTTAATTTCAGGCATAGTGTGCTTTCTGGGTGGCCATTTCAGTGGTCTGAATAGAAAGCTGTAGGAATGGATGTGAATAAAAGAAATACTTCTAAAAGCCATGCTTTTGTGTCCTGTTTTCTCAGATATAAAAGTTACATCTTCATCTTGACAGGCAATGCCATTTTTTGAACAGCACAAATTACAGAGGCATAACATAGTAAATCTGCTCATGGGATAATGTAGTCCTGAGTTCAGCAAATTTATTTTGCCAGTTAAGATGTTGTATGTTATGGTGCTGTATTCATTCCAAATCTATGAAATTGGAGATGGGACAATATAACTTACAGTGGGCAATTGTGGCCAGGTCACAAGGTGCAGAGATTTTTTAATCTAGTATCTGATGGCTGCAGATGCTACTTCAATACAGCTGCTGTTTTCTCCAATGGATTAAGACTTTATTGTCTTCTACACTAATATCTGATCGACTATCTGCTCTTCCTCCTATCTGAGGCCTTCACCTTTTTGGTGATGAGTATATAACAAGTTGAGCCTTTCCATTTGTGGCAGTTGCCAGTGGAGAGTTACTTCCTGTGAGCTTAAGACCCAAGAAGAGATACCAAGCAGTTTTCACTCCTTTGGGTCACCACTTCAGGGGGGAATTAGGGGTGGGGAATATCACTTCTTTTCTTAGTGTTGGATAATGGAAAACGGATGGGATAGACCATATAGATTATCACATGGAGGAGCAAAGCTCCTATCCTTAACCCATGGTATTCATGCAATGGGAGGGGGGATTATCACACCCCTGCACACTTATCCCATCCATCTCCCATCCGTAAAAAGTAATGGACCCGTCATTTGGTATTAATGGGAGTTTCTGTTAATACCAAATGATGTGTCCATTACTCTTTATGGATGGGAGAAGAATGGGATAAGCATGGTGTGTGTGTGTGACAATCCCCGCCCCCCCCCATCACGTGAATACCACAGGTTAAGGATGGGAGCGATCTGCTTTACTCCCATCTCCCATGAATGATATAGGCAAGGTCTTGTGAAATAATGTTGCCCACAAAAGGACTGTGTGTTGATTCTGTTAAGAAGCTCTATCCAGAGTCCCTGAACGAGAGCTATGGATTACAAAAAGAAATTTCAATTGCTCGTGTGAAAGGAGAAAACTGGGAGAAGTGTCTGAGGGCTGTATGTGAGTGGAAGACACATTTAAGCATCCTGCAATGCAATGCATCTCATTCCATCTTTAGAAAGCTTTTAAAAAGCTCTAAAGACACATTTCTTCCGGCAGACCTTCCCAGAGAATGCGAACACTTCCCGTCTCCAAACCAAGGCCTTAGTGCCTCTCCAGCTGTCCTTCTCCAGTGTCTTTTCCACCCCTTTACAGCCTAAGTTTTCAGGCCTGCTTCCCTGTTGCTGCTTTTTACTATTATAATTTGTTTTATTTTATGTTTTTAGTTATATAGTGGTTTAATTCTCTTTTTAAGAGGGGGGCGTGAGGGAAGGGATGGGACGTTTTAACTGATATTGTTTTAATCTTTTTGTTGTAACCCGCCCCGATTGCTTGTTCAGAGGGGCAGGCTAGAAATAAATTATTATTATTATTATTATTATTATTATTATTATTAATTATTCCAGGAGGTCTTTTAAAAATTAGGCCTTGGGTTGTAGGTGGATGAGAATGAGAAAGTGTGTGTGTGAGAGAGAGAGCGCACACCCAGTTGTTTTGACTTGCTACAGTGGCACCCTGTCATTGCTTGTTTAGTTTTTAGCTGTTCTATATTAAACATGTGTTTGGGTGACTCACAGGGGAGGGGAAGAAATTAGACTCCCCTGTTGGCATATATTTGGGCAGAGGAAGGTATGGCACATACTGGGTAAGAGGAAGGCTGGATAGATATTTCAGAACTATCAGATATTTCTGTTCTTCTCTCGTCCAGGTTACTATGTCAGACCACCTTTGGATCAGTTTTTGCAGCTGCTGAATCCCATGTTGATGCACAATAAAACAACCACCATTTTTAATTTTGTTATGGCTTGGTCTTTATTATTAAGATAAGGATGGATGGACTAGGACGGGTGGAGAAGTCTTGTCCCAGCTTTGTCTCATTGGACTGGTGGGGTGGGATGTGCTCTAATCCATAAGGATGCTATTTTTCTCATGAGAATACCCACTGCCATTCCTTTGACCTGGGGCAAAGAGACAATACAGGTAAATTACTGAGGTACTATCCAACACTCTCATTGGCTGATCTGGACAAGGTGGTCTTCAAGGTAGTGCTGAAGAGCCTCCAGGATTATGATTTTGGGGGATTTCAATATCCACACTAAAGCTGCTGTCCTGACTGGGCCTGCTTGGAACTTCATGGATACAATGCTAATAATAGGGCAGTTTTAATTCACTGTTGATCCAACCTATCTGGCAGGTCATATCCTTTTTTTTTGCTGGTGGCTTAGTGCAAGATGACCAGCTATTGGGGGGAAGTCTTTAACTACGCAGATAACTTTTTTTGTAAAGTTCAGTTTGATAAACTCTCCCTGTTCTTATGGAATGCAAATGCAAATGATTCCTGAATGCTCTGGTGGATTTCCACTAACTGAAATGGCAATTTACTTTGAAGACATGGTTTCATTATGGAATGGTGAGATGGAAAAGATCACCTATACAATTTTTTGCAAGCATCATTCCATTGCTTTAGAGTTGTAATTTCTTCTTGGTTTTCAGAAGACCGATGGACAAGGGAACAGGCTGGGCAATGGCTTGAATGCAGGTGCATAAGTCATAGAGTGAATGGGCCAATCTAGATTGGCGCAAAGAGCCGTGATAAGGGCTCTTTGCGCTGCCTTTAGGGTTAGGGAGGGCATAGCTTCTATACCTTCCCTAGGCCTAAAGCGTATGGATGTGGCCATTTTAAAATGGCGGCGACCATACAAACGTGTTTTCATAGTGTCATCATGTGCGCAGCTTTTAGACGCACTGAGCACATGATAATGCTTTTGCGCCGCAGGAGGGCGCCAATCACGCCCTTTCCGCGGCGCGAAAAAGGAGCACCGAATGGAGCTCCTTTTTGGCGGTGGGTCTTTGCCGCGGCTTTTATATGGCCGCGGCAAAGACCCTGGGAGAAAGGGGCCGCAGCGGTGGTCCCCTCCTCCCTTCATCCCCGCCTCCGCAAGCGGGGTGCAGTGGGCACCCAGGCGCCTGCTGAACCCCGCTTGGAGGCCGCGGGGAACCAGCAGTTTGCCACTTCTCCGTGGCTTCCAGAAGTGGTGGGATAGGGCAGCAGAGGCTGCCAGTGTGGCAGCCTTGGCCCCATCTCGCCGCTTAAAGGGGCGGTCACGGACCGCCCCTTTTGGGCGGGCTAGATTGCACCAGTATGAAAGAATAAACTCTTCATTGTGCCAATGAGGTTGGCAATTGCACAACTTGATGTTCTACCCTGCAGAGTTATTCCAAGTCGTAAGGAACCCATTGGGACTGGCTCAGAGAAACTATCAGTAAAAGCCCTGGCAATTCTTGGACCCAGGGCATCATCACAACATTGCTTAGTGATAGATTTAATACATCATTGTATTCATTCTTCTTGAAAGCAACCTTCCAAGATCTGTCAAAGATTAGCAGAAACATAAAATACCTTTTCCTACATAAAAGCCAGAGTGCCCAAACAATCTAGTAAGGATGAAGCATATCCAATAGCCATGAAATACACATTCTTTGTACAGAAGCTGGAAAACTGGAGGAAAGTGAGTAGTCTGACTCCCCAAATGGGAGTGAGAACAGGAGAGTCTCAAAATCAGAGGTTTTAAAAGTAGTCTGTGCAAAGTAAATCCATGACTTCTGAATAAAGTCTTGCTTTACTATGGAAAAAGCCAGCCCATGCAAACTTTGAAATGAACCACTATAACTACCCTATGACAGACCATACTAGATTGTACAGATTATGAGTATTTATTTGGATTATCAACCACAAAGCATGGATGTTTATTTTTATTTTTTATTTTTTTGGGGGGGATCAACAGCCACTACCAGCTATTAACTTCTGGAAACTTGCAGACATTTTGTCTTCAGATGAATAATTTTGTTTACTACTTATATGCCTGTGGAGACTAGAGCCAGGCCAAAACCCTTATGTTCATGATTGCTCTCACAAAGTAAAATCAGGATAGTAAGTGGTAGACAAATCCAGTTGGCTGACACTTGAGGGATCTAATTCTCCAACTGCTGACTAATTGCCTTTTCCTATATTGTAGATGCAGGAGTTCTGTTCTTTTCTCTGCAAGGAGAAAAGGAAAATAGGGATGGCATAGATAATGCCAAGATGTGGAGTTTGAAGTGAAAGGCTTTGAGGAGAAGACCTACCCCAAAATCATCCAGTCTTCTAGATTGGTCCATAGAAGCAATACAGATTGATCCTCCCTTATGTAAAATGCCCGTTCAGAGGGGCGGGCTAGAAATAAAACTTATTATTATTATTATTATTATTATTATTATTATTATTTCAGAATACCTGTATTTACATAAATGTACATGGTGAGATATTTTGGAGATGGAACCCAAGTCTAAAGACAATATTCATTTATGTTTCCTATACAACTTATACACATAGTCTGAAAGTAATTTTAAACAATATTTTTAACAATTTTGTACATGAAACAAAGTTTGTGTGCACTGAACAACTAGAAAGCAAAGGTGTCATTATCTCAATCAACCAGGAAAAAAAGTTTTGAGTTTTGGAACATTTTGGATTTCTGGATACAGGAGATCAATCTGTATTTATGAAATACTGAACATGACAAACAAATCATGACCATTATAAAATTGTGAAGTGAAGTATACCCAGAAAACCCCATGAGAGGGTCACCATAAGTCAGACATTACTTGAAGGCACACAACAACAACAACAACAACAACAAACATCTAATCAAATCATAACATAGTACTGTACAAGTACAAAATCATTATTGTTTCAGAGGAAGTTCCACTTATGCCCAGGTACGTGTGTATATGACTACAGGCTTAAGCAGGTAGAAATCTTAATTGTGTAGTACAAAAGCAGATGGATTACAGTGCTTTGAATTAAGCTCCTGAGTGATGTAAGGAGTCTATTGAGATGCAAATAAACGTTTTCTTAATTGTTATGCCTCCAATTGTGGTGTGTGCTTGTTTAGTGAATATATGAAACAGAAAGTAGAAAACTTGATTTAAATTGATCTGTTGTTTTTTTCTTGGTTATTTTAAATAAATGATTTAAACTGCTTTGATTTAGATCAATCCACCATGTCTTTTGAAGTGTATTTTACCTTCAAGCAGCTCAAGTTCCACAGAGAAATGAAGTCTATAAAAGCTTCTCATCTTCCCACACCCTACAACATGACAGAAGCAACTGGAAAAGTGTGTTCCTCTGTCATCGAGTCTCTGGAACTCGTTGCCCATAGAGCTCCGTCGGGCTGCCTCTCTCACCCAATTTAAAAAGGAGTTGAAAACATATCTATTCAAGCTCGCTTATCTTTAATTGTGACTTTCTATTGTAACAGCCCCCCCAGATGAGCTGCTTGGAGTATTACCATTGAACATCAGCATTGGGTTGATAATGATTTTATCTATTTGTTTAGTTTTATTGTAATGGAATGTTTTTAACTGTAAATATGTTGTGCACCGCCCTGATCACAGGAAGGGCGGTATATAAATAAAGATTATTATTATTATTATTATTATTATCTGGAAGAACTGGTCTACATTGGCCTGTATATGCATACACATATGGTAGCCAGTCATTTTTGGCCAGACCCTCTGTAAAACCCATGTGTTTTATTGCACTGATCTCTTTAGCAAATCCACAGGCTTTGACTGGTTCCTGAAGGCACCGGGAAAGTATTTTCTCTGTTTTTCTTCTTCCTCTTTACACTGCTTGTTGGGTAGATTCCTATAGTCACTGTGTTATGTTATAGATGTGATTGTTACCATGCCCATTCTTGTACAGTGTTCCCCCGGGTTACGAAAGTAATCCGTTCCGGCTTACCTTTCGTAACCTGAAAAGGGCCGGCGCTTTTTTTTGTTTCTTAACCCGAGGTTTTTTGGGTTTTTTGCAAGTACCCTCTTTCGTACCCCGGGGTTTTCATGCTCCAGGGGATTCGTAACCCGGGGGACCACTGTATTTGCTTTTACTTTGTGTCTGTGATTATCCTGCTGTGACCATGCTGATTACTTATGCTGCCTCATCAGAACTGGCTATGTTTGTCTATGATTCATTTTTTCTGTGCACATTGTGTTATATGTATATATGGAACCAATAAAAATTAAACAAAAAAAACTGGCAGGTATGGAAAGAAAGAGAGGACATTGGATATGAGCTAACTTGAGGAGAGGAAAAGCCCATGTGGGGGGAGCTAGAGGATTGACAGGGAGGAACCTGCAGTCTAGGTGAATCCAGGTGGCCTTTCCTCCAGCCAAGCATTTGGGTAGGTCACACAGATTGGCTGGTATGAAAAGCCCTGCCCAGATGCTTATTAGATAGGTGCGGCTGGCAGCCTTGCTTGAGAATGTGCTGTTCTTGAAACCATCAGTCCCTGTGCCCTTTCAACCTTAACTTGCCTGCACCTTGTCAATCTGAGGATGATATTACCTATGAATGTGACTTGTGATACTCGTGATTTCATTAACGTTGTGGCCAAACTGTTAACCCATAACACAATATCCAGCCATTTATCTCAGCAAAACGCTGTTTGTTTGTTTTTTGCTGGAATTTTGTGTCACTCATTAGAAATCTGTAAGGACAAAGTCTGTTCTTTTTTCCTGGCTATAAAACAGTGGCCCTTCACCCTATAAAAAAAGGTAATGGTAGTCCCTTGAGATGAATATCTAGTCATAAGTGACTGTAGGGGGTGGTGGCCATCTCTGTTACTAAGCCAAAAAAAAACCAACCCAGCATTGTTTGAGGACTGCTCTGGTGGTCATGTGGCCAGCATGACTGCACTGAATGTTGTTACCTTCCCACCAAAGTGGTACCTAGTTATCTATGTGTATTTGCATGCTTTCAAACTGCTAGGTTGGCAGAACCTAGTGACTAGTGAAAGGACCTCATCCCATCATGTAGCACTCGGGCCAATTTTCCAATCTTCAGACTTGGTGTCTAAACCACTATGCCACCACTTCCCACCCTTCACCCTATCCCGACTACTAACTGGTCATGGAGGCATGCACAAGTGCTAAAAATATATATGTTAGGCTTGGAAGGTGACCTTTATGCAAAGATGTATTGAATATCGTTTTCTGCAATAACCTAAACAGCACATGACAGGTTGCACCACTGTATGACACCAACACGATTCACTACCAGAATTTTGACCGATAAGGTACATATAACAATGTTACTTGTAGTGTGTTGTTTTAGAATAGACAGAGCACAATTATACTCTTTTTTTTTTTGCATGTAATGCAATCTGATAACATGGTTGCTCCTATCAACTAACAGCCTCATTAATTTTTGAGGGGGAGAAACACTGACTGCTAACAGGCTTGCTGAATCAACTGGCAAGTAGTGAGTTAACACATAGGTAAATCCTATTAATTCAATGGGAATATTTTCATTGGAAGTAACATTTGGATGCAAACCTAAATATTTTTGTTTACTTTGGGATGTCAGAAGAGGTTTCCCCCAAATTTTTGGTTCTGGAAAAAAAAAAAAAAGCTCTAAATTTCCCCATCATCCCCTAAAAAATTAAGAAGCAATGGAATGAGCTATTAAGAAAAAGTAGGGAACATTTCAGAGGGAGGCAAGGGCAACCCCTCTCTGAACAAATTCAGCCAAAAAAATCACAGTGGGGTTCTATAAATCTGAAATTACTTGAAGGCACACAACAACAAGAACACAACAGCAGCAACAACAATTGCAACATTAATGGCAATGTTACTTTGAGGACTTTATATCATATTACATAAGTTGCTTGTAAAGGAGCATTCCAAACTCTGACTCAGACATTATATACAGTTAGTACTTCAAAAAATATAATCTAAATTTTCCCCACTACCCTGTTTCCCCTAAAACGAGACATCCTCTGAAAATAATACCTAGGAGAGGTTTTGCTGAATTGCTAAATATAAGGCCTTCCTCAAAAGTAAGTTTTTGTTTGGAAGCATGTCCTTTTTTATTTATTTTTTATTTATTTATTTATTTATTTATTTATTCAGCAATAAATGTGAATTCTTCTTCATGGAAAAATAAGACATTCCCTGAAAATAAGACCTACCACATCTTTAGGAGCAAAAATTAATATAAGACACTGTCTTATTTTCAGGAAAACATGGTAGTAAATTGTACCCCTAGAAAGCAGCTCAAGATACTTTCAGTTTCTTCATCTCAGGGGTCTAAACACTGGCACAGATATAAATCATCTGCATTTTGCAGAGACTCAGGCATCAAGGAGGCAATTTCCAAAGGGATAGTGGAGGGGGATCTCCCTTCATTTTTCAAAATCTTGCACTGGAAAATAGTTATAAATGGCTTTCTATTCCACCACATATTAGAAGATGCCTGCATATATACACACACACATGAATATGCCTTGCATTCAGATTAGCACAAGATCTATAGTTAAGTGTTGTGGGGACTGGGTGATTCCCCCCGCCCCCTTTCAGCTATGATAGCTATTATTTTTAATTATGTCCCTGCTGGTGTAAATTAATTATGGTTTATAAATGACAATCAATTTAAGAACCAAAAGAACAAATTCAGAGGATGTAAGGGACAGGCAGGATGTTGAAAAAAATTGATTTCAAAGTGGGAAAAACCCATTTGGAGTTAAATTGAGATTATTTGGTGCAACCAGGGATCTGAAGATCTGCCATGGCTCAATGCTATGGTATTCTGAGATTTGTATTTTTATGCGACATTTACCCTCTTTCAGAGAGATCTGGTGCCACAACAAACTACAGTTTCCAGGATTCCATAGCACTGAGCCACTCCAGTTAAAGTGGTATCAAATTGAATCATTTCTGCAGTGTGAACACAGCCTCTTCCTTTGGGGGGGGGGGCATTCAGAAAAGGGATTCCCTCCCCCCCGGCAGCTTTACGAGGATCACAACCAAGAAACAATATAATTACTTTATATGACTGAACGTATAAAGAACATAAGATACAACCTTAAATCAAGTCAGGCTATTGGTCCACCTGACCAAGTATGGTTTTGATACTCGCAACTGTTTTTCAAGGTTCCAGTTAGGATTATTTCCATCTATAGCTGGATATGCTAGGACCATCTACAATCAGATCCATGTATTGTAGCACTGAGGTAATACTAGTCTCCCTGTCTACAATATGCTAGCTACCTAGTGTATCTAGATTCATTTTGTCACTTGAAAGCAATAGTTTGGAAACTGCTGCAAGGTGGCTCATACAGGAGGCACCCACACAATGCTCCCTTTGTGCATCTGGAACAATACCGCAGCAGTTTACTTGCCATGATACCAGTTTCATAATAGAAGAGGCCCTCTGCCACACAGCTATGTTTAAGGGAGAAGACAGCAAGAATAACTTCTCAAAAATTGATTCAGTCATAAGACTAAGCCTAAAGGAAGTGTGAGGCACTGAACCTTAGTGGGATGTAATTAGGCATGCATTTATTTATTTTTTCTATTAAAACCAGTGGTATGTTTTTTGAGAACTGTTTGGTTTATGCCTCTGTTTTTTTGCAAGTAAAATAATGTCTCCTCTTGGCTCATGGAAACTGTTAAAAATGATGAAATACTAGGTTGCTAAATGAACAAAATAAGAGGAAACATGGAAGAACTTTATAGTATACAGTATGATCACTGCAGCAAGAATAGTGTGTGCCCAAGAGGACTGGCTGATGAAGATAACTAAACTTGTTGAAACAGAACAATAGACAATATGGATTAAGGAGAAATCTTTGAAAAGATTAAGAAAGATTGGGAATTGTTTATTACTTTTTGCAATTTAATTGGGGAGTATAAACTGGTTTAGGTTTTGTAAGATAATTAGTTATAAAAGTACAATTATATTATAATATAAAGGAAGTATAGTAATACTGGAATATATCCATCAGTTAGAGGGTGGGAAATCAATAGCGTAAGTATTGTCTGTTTTTGTCTTGTTGTTTAAGCAAGTTTGTAGTTTTGTTGTTTTTATGTATCTTTTGTTGTGTGTGTGTGTGTAAGATTGTCTAGTTGTGTTTATGTTTAATTAAAATGATTTATAAAAAAATTGGACTAGGTGGTATTTTTATTGTTATTGTTATGCTTTAGCCATCCCTATAACTGCTTGAAATTAATATTAATTAAATGAATTAAAATTAATATTTTAAAATGATTGTTTATTTTTTAAATAGTTATGTGTTGTATCTGTGTTTTGAGCCACTTTCAGTTCCAGATGAGGAGAAAACTTTGACTTTTAGTCATTATCCTTGCTAGATTTGGGAGGTGTATCCACATTCACTTACATTCTGACATAAGTGCACATATGTGGTGTTGCTAGTTATGGGTGAGATGAGATACACCCTCTAAAACAGACAAATTTCTTTGCAAATGCCTTGAGAAAACTGGGGGGAAATGGAATCTAGGAGAAAATAAAACAGACGATTTGTACATCCAGGAAGAATTCATTGAGTTCATAGCTCACAAACAGCTGGAATTTGATATTTGTGTATTCAGCAATATTTGTGGTGTTGAATTAGGGTTATGACCTGTTTTTTTCACCATAGCCCCCTCATTTTAACAGCTGAAGAGCACACAGATAGAACAGGGTCCTCGCCATGTACAATGAACAACTATTATTATTATTAACCTTTATTTATATAGCGCTGTAGGTTTACACAGTGCTGTATATATAAACTGATAATTAGAAGGTTCCCTGCCTCAGGCTTACAATCTAAAAGACACAACACAAAAGGAGAAGGGAAAGGTGATGGGGATACACCTATTGCATTTAGACAGTGCAGAGTACAGAGAATTTTGGACATATGGACAAAGAATTTTGCTCAATTTGCTTTAGATTAGAATTAACCAAAATCCTAAATCCTAAATTTCTTCAGAAACAGGATGGACATTTTGGAAGAGTTTAAGAGGCCAAATGTGGAAGAAAGCAAAACTGACAGATCAACCTATTCCTAGATCATCCATAAGTTTGTGTGCCTTCAAGTCATTTGCAACTTATAGTGACCCTATCTCAGAGTTATCTGAGCAAGATTTGTTCAAAGGGAGTTTGCCACTGCCTTCCTTTGAGGGAATGACTAGCCCAAAGTCATCCAATGGGTTTCCATGGCCAAGCAGAGATTTGAACCCTGGTCTCTCAAAGTCTTGAGACAGCACTCAAAAAAACTACACCACACCAGCTCTTAATTTATCCACAAACAGGTTGACTTCTTCTTGTTGTTGTGTGCCTTCAAGTCATTTCCTACTTAGGCAATTCTACAGTGAGCCTATCATAGGGTTTTCTTGGCATGCGTCTTCAGACTAGGGTTGCCATTGCCTTCCTCTGAGACTGAAAGTGTGACTTTGACTTAGACGACTCGATTGTAGGATTTTCTTGGAAAAATTTATTCAGAAGAGGCTGGTCACTGGCTTCTTGTAAGTCTAAGAGAGTGCGACTTGCCCATGTCATCAAGTGGGATTCAATGGCTAAGCAGGGGCTTGAACCTCAAGTGTCCTAGACCAGCACTCAGATTACTACACAACACTGGCTGTTCACTTATTTGTGGTTACCTGCTAATTTGATTGTCCATAGTGCCAATTTTACTTTTACTTATCTAAGCACCCATTAGAATTAAATTAGATCCTCAAAAAAGAGGGTCTTTTAAAATAAAGTAGATACCATATAACAACAGAAGCAGTGTGTTAACCTGATGTGTGGAAGGAATCCTGGGAACATTCTTGCACTGTTCCACATGCAGCCATGAGCAGAAGGCAATGTCTACCTACATGTTTTATTATCCCTTTAAGGTTAGTCAATTATGTGCAATTATTTAGGCCACAAAACTTATGAAGGATCAATTTGTTCCTATCATCACTTTGTCCTCTGCATGCAGCATGGAGAATCAAATTAATATACCTATCAGAATCTATTTTGGAAGTAAAATTGATGTTTTAAAACAAGAAAGATATTAATATTTTGAATTTATATTCTTCCCAGGATGCCATGATGACTATGGAGACCTTTTGGTCTGTCACCATTAAGCCAATCCAGGCAAACGGCAGTCACAGCTGCTCATTGCAGCCTACTGTGAATAAAAATCACTTTCCATTCCCAAGCCAGCCATTACACACACTGTGGAGGCAGCAAGAGACCTTTTAAAATAATCTGGTTATTAGAAGGAGAAAATAAATACATGAACCAGTGTCGCTAAGTGGTTAGAGAACTGGGAAAAGATTGGAAATGTGTTTTTCTTTCTTTCTATCCCCAGCCATGCTGATGAAGAGGACTGGGAAGGTTTAGTAAAAAAAAAGTAACATATGTAAACGGTGACTTGGGACATGTGAGATGCAGGCTCCATCCTTGGTGAACTGACTAGATGATCATGTCACATATTCTCATCCTGACCTACATTCTGGAGTTGCTGTGAGAACAAATAGGAAAAGGGGAAGTGTGTGTGTGTGTGTAATATGAGCCTCCATAAATTTTAAGTAGAGAGCCAGTGTGGTTTGAGCACTGCACTACAACTCTGGAGACCAGAATTTGAATCCCTACTCAGCTATGGAAACTCGCTGGATGACCTTGGACTAGTCACATTCTCTCTGCTTCAGAAGAAAGGCAAGGGCAAAACTCCTGTGAACAAAGCGTGTCAAGAAAACCGCATGAAAGGGTTGCTATAAGTCATAAATGATAAAGGCACAAAACAAAAACACAAAAATTTTTTCAAATGAGTTGCATCATAGAATTGGAAGAGACCACAAGGGCTATCCAGTCCAACCCCCTGCCATGCAGGTACTTTCCACCAAAGCATCCCCGACAGATGGCTATCCAGCCTTTAACATAATAACAAATACTCATTTTTCAAAATTTGAAATTGAAATTTCAGTTTTTCTGGTTTTATTTTTGTTTGTTTGGCATGTTTGTTAGTTTGTTCAGAAAATCACACCCTGGATCTTAGACGTACAGCTGTCAAGCCCTTGATCATCTGTCAGGACTACTTTAATTGTGTATTCCTGCATAAAAATAAATACATACCCAAAAGGCATCTTGGAAGAAGATTAGGGCAAGAGGTAGGGTTGTGGAAACCAGCATTTGGGAGTCAGAGGTCGGGACAGAAGCTGAATGTTTCTGCTTTGGAAGAGTTGTGTGAATATGATCCTTGAGTCCCTATATTGGGAGAAAGGTGGGAAATAAATAAATAAAGATTGTCCCCACCTTGGTATATTTGCATTTGCCGGAGTAACGGTGGTACCTTATAAGCCTTGTGTGATATAGTCCTTGGATAAGGAAATGGGACGATTATTACAGCTCACATAGAATTAAAGCAGATTTTTCTCTATTTCAATCTCATAACCGTATTCCCACTGGAAACTCACTTTTCAACCATCAGTCACTCTAAAGTCCCCATCTTTCCATTGAGATAAGACCCTATCCTTTGCAACCAACCATTAACATGAAGTGTGCTATAAAGCAGCTGTGATGGGCTCCAACTTTATTTTAAAAGGAAGCAATTCAAACTTTTAAAAGTATACTAAGAGCAATTCTAGTTTCTTTGTCGCAAAATCCAATGAAAGCTACCTCGTATATCACTTTCAGGCTGCTATAAACTTGGCCTTGCTGTATATTTCAAAGGCCTGCGAATTCTTGAAGATATTGCATTCATACTGATAATGGTACAGCAAATAATCAATACATGTAACAGAAATCAGCAGACCTGTCCTCACATCAGGAAAGGATTTTATAGATAGCTCCATAAGCAACCTATTGACCTTTTGGGCTTTGGTTGTTGATGAACTGTTTATGAAGACCTCTATTACACACTTGGTGATTTCTATCACAATTCCATTAATTAAAAAGCCTGACCCTAGTCTTAAGGATGGAGGACTGCCTTCATCACCATCAGTGTTGGCCTTTTGACCCCATAGACAATATATGCAGGCATACATTGTGCTACCTCTAGTGTTCTTTTTTTTCTCCTTCCTTCCCCCTCTCTCTTTCATTTTCTGTCCTTTCTTTTCATGGCAGTGAGGTGGCAAATCTACTTTGGGTTTTAGTATTTTGGAGTTTGTGAAAAACACAATATTTTTTGCAAAAGAATTCTTTTGTTACAGAAGAATAACACATTTTTTAATGTTCCAGTGTTGTATTTTAGGCAAAAGCATTATTAACTTTTTCCCATCAAGAACATTTATAAATATCCTTAAATCCCTAATTACCACGACTATTTACATAGCTGACCATTTTCCAGCAAAGTGTAGTGGCTGTCATGTTGGACAAGTCCTTGGGGCCGGAGTTTGAATCCCTGCTCAACCACATGAAATCCACTGGGTGACCTTAGGCAAGTCATACCCTCAGCCTCAGAGAAAGGTAATGGCAAACCTGAACAAATCTAGCCATAAAACCCCATGATAGGTTCACCTTATGGTTGTCATAAGTTGGAAACCACTTGAAGACTCAAAAAACAACAAGCAACATAAGAAAAGAATGAAGAGCACCCAATCTTTTCAACATATTCAGTCCTCCGATATATTGAGTTACCATATAAATTAATGAGCTGCTGAAATGAGCAAGAGATTCTTTGAAAAGATAACTAACAGTGCAAGGAAGTTTCCA
Organism: Urosaurus nigricauda; assembly: GCA_034509955.1. Taxonomy (NCBI): domain Eukaryota; kingdom Metazoa; phylum Chordata; class Lepidosauria; order Squamata; family Phrynosomatidae; genus Urosaurus; species Urosaurus nigricauda. Next base: position 112,178,597 of record JAOEGL010000002.1, on the reverse strand, counting down.
TAACCTTATTCTCTTTACAGCACAACTTTAAAAAGTCTGATAGAAGAAAAAGAGATTGCCTCATTTATAATCATTTAAAACAAACAAACAACAACCCAAAACTAAAAAGCCAGGATGGTTTTGCCAGCCTTCAGTGTAATGACTGAAAGGTAACCATGCTGGAAACAATTTACAATACCTTTTATACCCAAGAAATTAATGTTGTAATAAATGAATTGCTCACACAAGAACTGGACCTATTTATCTCGTTTATGATTCATTTTGCAAGCATTAAAAGTCTGCTCTCTTTTCAGAGACTTTGGAGTTTATCACAGGCGGCTTGCAAAGTGGAATTAGAGCAAAATAATAGCATCTGTGGCCATATCTTATCACATGAAGTTGTGTCTGTCCAGTAGCTGATCTGTTGTTTGCCTGTGGATGAAATGCTCCATTTTACTGATCAGCGTCTCCCAATCGTGCTGCTTTTGCACTGTTGACATGGTAAGTTCCTCCCAAAGCAGTTCCGATATGCAAGCAGCTACATGGTGCAAGTGGGTGTGATTCCGCTCCTCTCCCTCACTGTTTCCAATTGGGCTGTTTTTCTTTTCTTTTTCTTTTCCCCAATTTCCTTTCCCCCCCTTATTTTTACTTTATTTTAATGGTTTGTCATGATCATGCAATTGCGCTAAAATAAAATAAAAAATAAGTACAAACCAAAAAGGCATGCTGGGAAAGGGTTAGGCCAGGGAGAAAGGGCTATGAAGGGTGCATTGTGGAAGATAGAGGCCAGTACAGAAGCAGCACCATGGCAATTTGAGAGTTGTGTGATAATTAATGTATTCAGCACGATATACAGTCGCTCCTCCTTTCTTGCGGACTTGGGATCTGCATTCTTGAGTACTCATGGAGGGGTGACCTCTATTATCCTCAATGGGGCAAGCCCCTGGGGTGCATGGCCCCCATGTGCTTGTGGCGGTGCACCCCATTCAAGCCTATGGGGCTTGAATACATGTGAATCTCTGTTTTTGCAGGGTGGTGGTGTCTGTAATGGATCCAACTGTGAAAACAGGTCGACTGTATTAGCATTTCCTGGACTAATGCAGCTGTGGCACCTTATGAGCCTGGTGTGAGGAAATCCATTCAGAACTTGTTGAGTACGTATATGGTACAGTGTTATTTTCCTTGATGCAATCTTCTTTCTCCTTATAGGCAGGTCTCAGCCTCATTTTCTTCAACCATCTCATGGTCCTAGTGGTTGTGAGAACCCATGTGAATCTGAAGATGCACCACCAATCGTTGCCCATAGACATCCTGTAAACTGCTCCAGCAGGTCAAGGACTGTGATGGCAAAGAAGTCAAAACAAAATGGCACAGGTAAGTAGCAGTTGCACTGGTAACCAAGGGAACCAAAATGGTGCTCTTTTCAAAGCATCAACACAATGCAGATGTTCTAAAAGGGCATTGACAAAGCAAATATCAAAATAAGAGAATATTTGTCAAAGTCTTGGAACTCCAAGCATCCCTTCCTTTATTTGTATGAAATGGGCTTGATATGCATGTAAAAACTGGGGAAACATTTGTCATCAAATGTCCAAACATAATGGTCTCAGAGGTTGCATCCACACTGCAGAAATACTCCAGTTAGACAGCGGTTTAACTGCCATGGCTCAATGCTGTGGAATTCTAGGAACTGTAGTTTGTTGTGGCACCAGAGCTCTGCTCTGGTGCCACAAAAAACTACAATCCCCAGAATTCCACAGCATTGAGCCATGGCAATTAAACCACTGTCTAACTGGAGTATTTCTGCAATACGGATGCAGACATAATTTATGACAGCTAGCATTTTGGAAGCATTTTATTTAATACACACACACATTTTCAAAATGGCCCATTCCTCAACCACCTTAAGCAAACGTGAACGAACGTTAGGAAAACACAGAAATGCAAAATCACCCCAGTTCAAAGCAATAAATAAAACAAAAGGTCACCCAAATGCCTACATATGGTTACACGCTAGCTATTAATTGGCAATTGCTTTTTGTTAAAAGAGAGAAACGTGCAAACCAAGGTTAGGCCCCAGAGATACTAATGGCAGTGGAAGCAGTTGCCATGGAAACCAAGAAGCGAGGCCAACCAAAGGAGTTACTAATTCATATGAGCATAAGCGTGTCTGACATTGAATAATGCAGTTTTGACGCCGACACAGTCCCAGCACTGCTTCCTGAACCTGAAGCAATGCAGCAACACTTTAGCTGCCACCACCATCACCACAACATGAGGGGAATGCTTTGCAACAAGCTGGCAGCAAAGATGCATTTTATTCAGGTGTGCATTAAAGAAGAAAGAAACGCATCCTTCTGCCCTTTACCGTCAGCTCTAAGGAGGAATAAATATGAAGGGCACTCATCTTTTAAACTACGGTTTAGCTCGCTGCAGACTACACTGTCATACCTAGCAAGGGAAGAAGGGGGGAATCAATATGAGCATCATTAGTAAATGAAAGCCATTATCAAAGATTGCTGTTCTCATTAACATACATAATGGCCCAGCATACACATCTGCTTCTTCTTTTCTTCCTCCCGAACAGACCATATATTACTATTGTCGTTGTTGTTGTGTGTTTTCCATTCATTTCTGACTTACGGAGATCCTAAGGCAAACACATCACAGGGGTTTCATGGCAAGATTTGTGCAGAGGGAATTTGCCATTGCCTTCCCCTGAGGCTGAGAGAGTGTGGCTTGCCTAAAGTGGATTTCTGTGGTCAATTAGGGATTCAAACCCAGGTCTCCCAGTGTCCTAATCCAACACTCAAACCACAACACCTTAGTGGCTCTCACCTGTCTAAATAAAAGTGTGTTTTTAATAAGAAAAAGGATGCAAACTCCCGAGAAAATGTCATCCCTTTAGATTCTCCCATGCCAAGAAAACCCCATGATAGGTTCACCTTAGAGTTGCCATAAATCAGAAATGACTGGAAGGCACACAACAGCAACAAAGAGAGTGCTACAGAAATATTCAGGCACACAATCCTTTGACTTCTCTACATTTAGTAGAAATATCTTTGCAATCGACAAGGGCAAGTTTGCTTTTTTAAAAGCTTGTCTTTGAAGCACCACAATAAAAAAAATTGGTATCTTTGCCATGCTGATGTCTGGGAATGCTGCCAACGGACAGCTGATAAGAGTACCAGACAATGGTAAACAAAAGCCAAGCTGTACAGTAGCAAGGAAGCAATTCCAAAAGCAACAAAACCAGTCTAGTGTCCAATAGAGCAAACCAAAAGCCTGTCCCAATTTCAGGGTTCCAGAGGGCAGTTCAGCAAGCCCAGTCCAGGGACAAGAGTTCTAGAGAGTAGGTCAATGAGTCTGGTCCAAGGTCAAGGCTTCTAAGGCAAACCGAAGTCTAGGGAGCAAGGAATTCAGAAACAAGGTTCAAGGGAGTCAGAGATAGCAGCGTTCCCCAAAGGAAAGCAGATAGACTCTGATGAAGGGGCTCGCCGTCCGTCAGGTGTTTATATCAGGCCAGCTCATTTCTCAGCTAAACTTCAGGAATGCTGAAGGCATGCCCTTTCTATTCTCCTTTGGCTGAAGGTGGGTACTTCAATGTCCTGCTGCCCTATGTCTCCCAGGCCTGGAACCTCTGCTGGGGAAAGGATGGGCTGCTGAGCCACAGAGTCCACTGGAGGAGACCCAACAGAGCTAGGACCTGGCTGAGCCAAACTCTATTGGGGCTGGGAGAGCAGAGCTAGGACCTGAAAAGGCAGAGCTGGGGTCTGGCAAGGCAATGCTGGGGCCTGGCTCGGCCTCAGGTGCCACCTGCACCTGAGAGGCCAAGTCCCCCTCATCGTCCTCTGAGTCCACCTCTGGCCATAACAGCTGAGTAGGGATGGAAAATATCCTGGGGTGAGGATTTCAAATGTCAAGAAACCCCAAAGAGCTGAATCCTGGTCAAGATCCCAGCCCCAATGGAAAACATTTGTTTACATTCTCCAAATCATTAAATAATAATAATAATAATAATAATAATAATAATAATAATAATAATCTGTTCCTGTTCCCAAGACACACACCATTTTCTACCCCCCCCCCCCCCCAAAAACCCACTAGCCAGCGATTACTGGTGATTATTCAGCTATGGACCTTATCACATGGGGGAAACTGGAGGTTTAAACAGTGAATATCCCATGAAAATGTGTGGTCATGATTAAGATTTTCACATGACGTCATGATTAAAGAGTCATTACCATGGCAATAACCAAGTAATAACCAGCAAAAAATCATTCACAGAGAAATCCCGTGAATGATTTGTTGCTGGTTATTCCCTGGTTATTCATGGGATAATGACTCTTCAATCACCATGTATGTGAAAATCTTAATCGCAATTGCACGGTTTTCATGGGAGAGAAAACCTCCAGATTTTCCCACATATGATAAAGTACAATGTTCAAATAGCCAGTGCACAATCATAGAATCATAGAATCGTAGAATCATAGAGTTGGAAGAGACCACAAGGGCCATCCAGTCCAACCTCCTGCCATGCAGGAACTCCCAGTCAAAGCATCCCCAACAGATCGCCATCCAGCCTCTGCTTAAAGACCTCTAAGGAAGGAGACTCCACTACACTCCGAGGGAGTGTGTTCCACTGTCGAACAGCCCTTACTGTCAGGAAGTTCTTCCTAATGTTGAGGTGGAATCTCTTTTCCTGCAGCTTGCATCCATTGTTCCGTGTTCTAAAGGCATGCTCTAAGTTTTCCAGAGGTAGTGGCATCACTAGGGTTGGTATCACCCAGTGTGGTCACTCATGGTATCACACACACTCCCATTAACCTTCTCCCATGCCACATCCTACAGAATCCTTAGTAATGTTTTTTGCACGAATGTTACTCATACTGTATCTATGCATGTATAAGTCTAGAAATTTTAGTCAAAATATTGAACCAAAAAACCTGAGTTGACTTATCCATGGGTCAATGTAAGTACTGCACTTTGACTCTTATGAAAAAAAGAACCATCTCCTGGTGAAAGGCAAGAATATAATCTGTCTTGAAAGCACTGACTCTACTCTCTCATCCCTCCAGCCTTTAGTGGAAACATAGACTGCCTGCTGGAATTTTGTAAGTTCTTTGGCGTTGTTTTCCTTTGCTTCATCCTTTAGATTCTTTGTTACATGCTCCTAAATTTTACCCTTGATTTATCCACAGGTCATATCAAAATCCATTATTTTGGACGCCAATTCTGAATTATACATGAGGTCGACTTATAGTCAAGTATATACGGTAAATTGTAATTCCCCTATATCGCTGGACATAATGGTAATAGTTGTGACATAAACAAACATGTAAAATGTGAAATTTAAAATTTTATTTTTAAAAAATCCTAGGGGCTCTCCAGATGGAAACACAGGAAAGGAGCTTTTCAGTGGCTGCTCTCAGAGTCTGGAATTTAGATTGGCACCCTCCCTATTTTCTTTTCAGAGACAAATACTTTTCTATTCTGACATGCATTTGATGAGTTATTAGGCCCACCTTACACAACGTACTGAATATAGTGAATCAATGTGCTGGTGTGTGGATATGTTTTAATATATGTTTTAACTTGGCTTTAGTATTTTCTGATTAATTGTGTTTTAACTTTGTGTGTGTGTGGATTTTTAGCAATGCTTTGTAGTTGTTGCAAGCCACTTTGAGTCTGAATTTGAGGGAAAGGCAGGGAAGAAATAAATCTAATAATGACAACAACATGCCTATAGGATCTGGCTCCAAATATTTGGTGATGATCCCAATTGTAGATATTTTGCTTAACTGTTCATAAAAGATGATTGACAGGTCCATCTTCTAACCTTAGGGAATGACTGACCAGGATCTTTCTAGATACTTTTTTTTGGTAGGGGGATTTTAACACAGTTGCTCCCGCTTGCATTTGTTAAATTGTTAATTTGCTGTGTGCAAGCATTGCAGATTGAGATTTGTGGTCAAATGATTTGATTTAAAAATGCTTCCCTTTATTTATTTTTTCCTGAAGTATTTTTCAAACAAGTCCTCTCTAACTTCCCTCCCCACCACCAGTTATTTGAATGTAGTCCTCTCACTGTGTCTATTAATCATATTATATGCCTCCCATACAGTATTTATCAGTGCATGCTTGCTTTGCTTTCTTTTGGGAAAAACTTAACATGAGAAAAATGGTTTAAGCCAACATACATTTTGTTCTTATACATTTAGAAAATGGTTTTGGGATTTTTCTTTTTTAAAAAAATTAATTTATTTTTTATTCAACTATATTGTCTTCATTCCTTGTTTCAGTTGATAGTGTCATGTAATTTCCTTTTCTTTCTCCATCATCACAGTATTATTTCCCCAACTTTTCTTCTCTCCAATTCCACTTCAATGAATTTCAATACATTATTATTCCCTGAGTTGTAATCCAATCTTTATTTTTTATGTCTTGTGTTTTATACATGCAGCAGCACACACACACACACATCTTGTTCACTACCTCACTTGTCTATACATCTTACTTTCTCTGATGTAGAACAACTGAATATAAAGCAGTTCACTTACTATAGTTTTTTGCGGGGCCTTCGCCAGCATCTGTGGCTGGCATCTTCAGAGAATCTTCATTTCTCTGAAGATGCCAGCCACAGATGCCAGCAAAACGTCAGAAAGGAACACTTTTAGAACATGGCCACACAGCCCGAAAGCCCCACAAAAAACTATGGATGCCAGCCATGAAAACCTTTGAGTTCACCTACTATTCCTCTTTGGTCCCTTGATCCTCCGAAAATAACTTCTTACTCATTTTTCTTCAGCTATGGGTTTTACATTGTTGCTGATATTATAGTAATTACTGTATTATTATATGAAATTATGTACTGTACTATGTATAGGCAGTCTGTCTCATATGATATGGATTTCCACCTTCCCTTTTACTGGCCTCCTTCACCTATTTCTGGCACTTCATGATGGCTGTGGAGCTACCAAAAATGCATACAGTCACACAAGTTGGCCGGCATGCATGTCCTTTTCTATCCTCATCCTACCTGTTACATCCATACTCATTTGCTTCTAGAAAATACCACATGCCTCTGTTCTTGTGGCAACAGCTGTGGATAGGGGAGGGCACAAGCATGTAATCCTGCATTACAATATTGTGTAACCAAAAAAAGTCAGCACCAACCTCAGTTAGAGTATCCCAAATAACAGACCAATGGAACAACAGTAACACAACTTTAGATATGTATAAAACTATATTACAAGCTGGGATCTGCATTACAAAAGCCCCCAAATTTTGTTATCATGTGATAATGCAATATAACAAATTGTTGTTCAAAATTCTTCAAAATATCCTCCACCTATGAAGTTGACATGAAATGTGTAAAAGGAATCCCAAGTAGCCCAGAAAACACAGGGAGATGGCAAATCTGGAGTTATTCAACCACGTCACATATCTTATTCAGTCCAACAGTTTTCAGTTCAAGCGGGAATTTTCTTTTCCTTTATCAGTGTTTAACAACATGAAATCAACAATTTTATTTATTTATTCACAAATGTTTAAATTTTTTTAGTTCTAGCCTATTAAAACACAACCTGTTATGTATGTCAGAACACCTTTTAATCATTGAGGATGAGAAAACATACAAACATTATTTACACCCATACAGTAGAGTTCAAATAGTGCTGACTGCTGTGATCCTGTCTCCAAACAGCTTCCACCACCACAATGAGACGGAAAAGTCCTAATATCAGAGACGAAGTGCACCATCTACAGCTCTGTTCGCCACAACAGAGCCCACCCTTTTCTCTTGACTTGCTGGGATAGTGAGGTCAATACTGTTCTGCTCAAGGTGGTGTAAAGCTGCAGAGGCAGCAGCTTATAAAATGGGCCTACAGGTTTACTTCTTGTATAGGATGATACTGCTGTAGCACAATGGACATCAGATTGTGCTTGTTTATGAAGGCTTTGGAGTGTCCTCACATCAATTCATTTATTATACACTGTCCACCAATCTTCACGGTTGCTTCCTGCTACTTGCTATTTTAATCCAAACCATATACATTGTTCTCACAGCTGCATTTTTTGAGGTTGATCCTAGAAATCTGTTTAACTTGTTGGATGTAAAGACTGCTATCATACAAATAGTCAGGCTCATTAAATTTCATTGACATTGTCAGAATAGATGTATCCTCTCTGTGCCTGGGACTAACGCCCAAGTTATTCTAGGACTAATGGCCAAATATTCAAACTTAAATTCAATTTTCTACAAACCGTGTATAGGAAATCTAAAAATGAGGGACATATCAATAGAGGCATTAATGCAGGGTTCTTTTATCGCTAAACTAGCAAAAGGGAACTAGGATAACTATGCTGCTAAAATTGTAGACCTTGTCCAGTGAGTCCTGTCAAACTCCTTCCCAGCTATTTTGCTCACTAGCATAATAGTTATTTTCTTTTGGGCTGCTGCCTCACTGTAGATTTAATGCAGTTTCACAACACTTTTACTGTCATTGTGGCACCAGAACTCTCTAACAAATAAGGCCAAAAAGCTCACAAAACTGTAAATCCCAGAATCCCATAGCATTGAGCCATTGCAGTTAAAGTTGTGTCAAACTCTATTATATCTGCAGTGTAGATACAGCCTGAGTCTAACCTAATCCAAGCACTGATATGATGAAATTGAGAAATTTTCATATAGATTAAACTGAGCTACTGAAAAGAAGGTGGAATACAAATGTAAATAGGTCAGGTACCAAAGTCACATGTCATCATTACATCTGCAGAAAAGTGATGATGTTGATTTGAGCTCTGAAATCTCCTTGGCTAGCAGTTGTATTTCATGACAGTACTGATGAAACTGGTATGTTGTTGTTAACTGCCTTCAAGCCAACTGGACTCATGGCGACCCCATGAATGAGACCCCTCCAAGACCTTTGAAGAACTGTTATTCTCTGATCCTGCTGGCTGAAACCAGTGTGTTGCTGTTATGCGCCTTCAAGTAATTCCCAACTTTTGGCAACTTATCAAGGGGTTTTCTTGGCAACATTTATTCAGAGGAGGTTTGCCATTGGCTTCCTCTGAGGATAAGAGCGTGTAACTTTTTCAAGATCACTCAGTGGGTTTCATGACTGAGCTGGGAACTGAAGCCTGATCTTCAGAGTCATAGTCCAACACTCAAACCACTATGCCACTATACCACTGGTATATCTCCATCATACTACTTAAATAACATTGCTGGGAGAACATTATCGCTCTGAAAATTGTGAGATCACAGTTCATATCCTCCCTTAACATTGAATATTTTGGCTAAGGGTGATGGAAGCTGCAGCCCAACAATGCCCAAAGGGCCACGTACTCATCAGCCTTTATAGAGCATATACCAACATAAGTGTACCATGAAACTGGTGTACCAACATAATAACCATAACAGGCTGCTGGGGAAATTACGTAAAGCAGCATATGTTCAAGACAGAGCCAAAGACGGACAATCCTTTGTAGAAGATTTAAAAGTAGCCATTATTGCATATGACATGAGCACATGTGTACACAAACACACACACACAGCCATCCATTTTCAAACTATTTTGTGGGTTTTTAAGGCACTCCAAAATGTCTGAAAACCTCTTTGAGTAGATCAGAAAACAGTGATAATGAAGACCTCAATCCCTTCAATATTACTTGGTCCATATCAGCCCATACACTCTACAGAGGGTAGCGGGCTATAACAGAGAGTTTGTTTTCCTCCTTGTAATGAGAACTTTTTAAAGAAATACTCTCTGAGCATAATCTATAGCATGATCAATCTGGGCAAAGGAATTTAGGTCTAGGTAGTATGTTTGAGGAGCGGACTCATTATAATACACATTGTTTATGGCGCAAATATATTTTTTGCTTCAAGAAAAGTGCTGAAATGAGCAGAATAGATTATTTGTATTCAGCTTTTTATCCCAGACTCCTACAATAACTCCCTAGCGATATGGGTATGACAAGTGGGAAGTGGATGATATATATTTTTTTTATTTTTTGCTGCAAGGTTTGCACTGTCTGAGGAAACCAAAATTCTGCCCTTTACTATGGAGACCAATCTCTAAATCTGGAATATTAAGTCCTACTGAAGCATCACTACATTATGGTCCAACTGATTATTTTAAAAAAAGGAACCTTTCTCATTTTAGCACTAGCCTTCAAGGGCACCGTGAGATAATAATCAAAGCTATATACTGAAAGGTTCAGTTTCCGTTTCTGTAAATTTCAGAACTTTAATATCAGGTGAAAAGATAATAGCCACACTTAGCAAGTATGTCTAAATTAATCAAATATCGACAAGATAACATTTTTTTTGTGGGTTTTTCAGGCTATGTGGCCATGTTCTAGAAGCGTTTATTCCTGATGTTTTGCCACCAGCTGTGGCTGGCATCTTCAGAGAATGCTGGCATGGAAGTGAGTGATATATATATATATATATATATATATATATATATACTGTGCGACCCTGGAATTGATTTACATGTCAATCTGTGTGTTGGTCTGTTGCTGAATGGCAAGGCCTCGGGGTGTCTCTGTGCTGGGAAAATCCCTTGACCATGGGTGTTTTCATTTGCACATGCTGGCTCTTCATTTTGGTGTTTTTCAGGACTGGTAGCCAAACTTTGCTTACTTTCAGGGTTTCTTCTTTCCTATTGATGTTGCCCAGGTGTTTCTGGATTTCAAAGGCTTCCCTGTGCATTTTGACCTGATAGTTGTTGGCATGGTCCATAATTTCAGTGTTTTCAAATACTATTTTATGTCCAGGATGGTCTACTTGAATGTAAAGGACACCCTCCCCCCATTTCTCATGATCTTCCTAGAAACTGTAGCCTTAAAGGAATTAAAAATAAATAAATCCAGATACACATTGTGCAGCCACAATCAAGAGCATTGGGCTTAGATGGAGGATTGATTGGAATTGGCTTCTCTGAACTCTTTCCAGGAGAAAAATAAGCAGCTAACATGTCTAAATATCCAAGGACTGCAAGGAGTTAGCACTACAGATTTAAACTCTGACATTTCTTTCAAAAAGTAATTACAAATAGAATTTGTAAAGCATTGGTAATTTTTGCCAAGCAACACACTAAAGCAAAAATTGCCAAATATATGTGAAGAAGCTGCATTACTATGCAAAGCCTTTTCAGCTGTTTGAGTTCTTCCAGCTAATGCATTTTCTGGTGTGCCTATAAAATTGTTATTCTCTAGGGACGGAGGAGAAGAAATTTAATTCGTTCTCACCAGTCACACCTTAATGTAGAACCCAATGTACTCTTTTAATTGAAAATGTATACATTTCTAGCCTGATGGTGGGTTTTATGAAAAGAAAACATGTGTTCCTTTAAAATAAATTGTGTTAATATGCACACATCTGAAAACTATGAAAACAAAACTGCATCTAGTTCCAAAATTTGCTTCCTGCATATAGTTAGCTATGCTCTGATATCACCCCATTTGGATTACTCTCATGTTTTATATGTTGGCCTACACTGAAAAGCTGTTCAAAAGCTTCAGCTGATAGAATATACCACGTGAGACTAGATATTTCAACAATTTGTCACCAATATTGTAGCAGGTACAATGAGTTCCAGTCCAATTCTAGGCACAACTGAGAATAGATTGCATGGGTTTTCCCTTTTCTCAATAATTTACATGTGGCAAGCTAGTATGTCAGAAGTTGTTGTCCCAACTTTCCATGCTCAAGGATATTTTGAAATGAGAGAGCATTCAAGCCATAATTCAAATACACAGACATACACACCTCCTTTCTGAAATCATATAGTCACTGGATGACTCTAAGTCTCACATAATGAAAATGCTGTCTCATGCAAATGTATACTTCCATAGGACAAAGGTTCATTTAACAAAGAGCACTATCTCCATGTCCACTTACACAATACAAAAAGAGAAGAAAATTATATGGTTTAAGTCACTTTACAACTGCACCTTCCACCAAACATTTCTTCAGGGGCATGATGGAGATCTACAACTCATACTGTCAGCCATACTTAAAAGTTTGAACTTGCCCAACAAAGCAAAGAATACAACCATACAAATGCTTCAATATAATATTATAAGCTTGATTGCATGTAAGTTCTTGATTTACTTGCATTACTTTGAGAAACGCAACACACAATGAGCTTATTTGTAAACAGAAGTGATTAAATCTTATGTGTTCCCCCCAGATAATATGTATTTGCATCAATAGGTGCATAGCATCTAGCTCAAGGGAAGTAATAGTCCCTCTCTATTCTGCTTTGGTCAGATCTCACCTGGAATATTATGCCCAGTTCTGGTCACCCCAATTCAAGTGGGATATTGACAATTCAAGAGGGATATTGACAGGGAAGAGTGACCAAAATGGTGAAAGGTCTGGAAACCATGCCCCATGAGGAGTGGCTTAGAGAACTGGGTATGTTTAACCTGGAGAAAAGAACACAATGAGTTGTTTTTCTCAGCAACGTGCACTTGGAGACCAATGATGACACTGACAAAATTTCATCAATATGCCATAATAACTTCCAGGTGATGATTACTGCTTTACAATACCCCCTTGTAAGGTGCAATCTGCAGACTTCAGAGGGTCAAGATACGCTGGGGAAAATGTATAAATCTAGATAGTGACTAAGATCTTAAGAACTTTCTGGTGGTAACAGCTGCCCAGCAGTGAATTACAGTGCCTTGGAGTGTGGTGGAATCTCCATCTTTGGAGGTTTTTAAGCAGAGTCTGGATAGCCATCGGTCAAGAGTGCTTTTATTGTGAGTTCCTCCAAGGCAGACGGTTGGCCTGGATGACCCTTATGGTATCTTTCAACTCTGTGATCATATGATTCTATGCTCCAAAGTACCTGAAAAGAACTCCAGTTTCTGGGTCAAACTGAAGCTGTAATCCAACATCAACTGACCAGAAAGTTTTATTCAGTTCTCAACAAGTCACTCATATACATTTCCTGGACAAATAGAGGAAGATCAATGGCTCTCTACAAAATTATAAATTCAGCCTGGCACAAGTGCATGCTATTAATTTGTTTCTTGGAAAGTGAATAAATGGGTCCCATAATTCAAATCAGAAGGCTACCCTTATAGTTCATCTTGGCAAAGAACAGGAAACATTGCCACACACTCCTTCTCTTGGCAGAAGGTGAAAAAACACAAATGAGGATTTTCCCTCCCCTTTACGTTAAAAAAAAAAAAAAACAACCTCAAAAGAATTCATTTGGCTAAGTGGAAATGGAGGAACTGATGAGATCTGAAACATCAAAGTCAAAAATCTGTTTTCAAACATAAAAAGAAGGAAAATCCAGAGTTTCTAAAAATACTTTCAGTAAGAAAAAATTGACCTTCAGTTCCGACCATAAACAATGCTGACTAGCGATCCAGCAACGTTATTCCCATGAAACCAGTCTTCTACATCAGATAGCTTGAGAAGCACTGATTTAGAGTAATGAACAATGCTTTTTTTTCAATATAAAAGCTATAATGATACAACTGGCCAAATAAATGAGCAAAGGAAGAAGAAAAAAGTGATGCCTCCAGTCTTGTTTAAATTTCTCCACTTTAAACAACTGTAATTGCTGACTTTATTCTTTCTCTTTTATAAAACTGTTGTTGCTGGTTTGTTGTTGTGTGCCTTCAAGATGTTTCCAACTTTTGGAGACCCTAAGTTGAACCTAGATTTTCTGAACAAGATTTGTTCAGAAGAAGTCCAGGACTTGAACCACTACACCACACTGGCACTCTTTTATAAAACTTAAGTTAATTGATTAAAAAAAAAGAGAGAGAATCTAGTATATCATTGAAGGTCATACTCTAAGCCATATAGCCAGAGACTGAAATAATATTTTTAAAAGTAACTCATTAGGGTTACATGTTATTTTTTTAAAATTAGAAACCACCCCACCTTTCCTTATTCATGGCTTGTCACTCACTTTTCATAGTATGACAATAGTAGCACATGACTGTGTTACATCTGAGTTCTTTTATCAATTTTTTTAAAATATGTATTATCTAAATAACAGAAAGGGCCAACAATCCTTAAAATAACCTTTCTGAAATAGCAAGTAAACACAACTCATTACTTTTAAAATATGAGGTTATAAATTATGTTACTTCACAAGATTAACATAATTGTGTTAATGATGCTAATCATTATTTTGTTACTAACAAGTGACTAATGTCTTATAGATAACATAAATAGCCCTAATATTCTGCTTTCAAGCTCTTCAGTATTGTTACTGGGAAACTCAGTTTTCACCAGTTTTCTACTAGCTCAGTAATGGTTTGAAAGTTTTAGACTCATTGAAATATTTTGAATTTTGAATACTGAATTCAGTTACTTAAGTTTCTCTTCACTACTCATGTTCCATATCATAACCTAGAACAACTTTTGCTCCAGATAATGGTAGACTGCAACTTATCACTCATGATTGACAATACTAGCTAGAGATGATGGGAGTTGCAGTCCAGCCATTTCTGATGGGCCACACACTTCCCATCCTTAACCTACTGTATATGAAATGACCAGCTGTCCAAAAGGCATGCAATTCTGATTGCTCATAATTGATCCTTTAGCATAGGCTTTTAAAACAGTTTTAAAGGAAAGTGCCCCTACAGAAGAAACATAAATTAATAAAATTTGACCTCTCTTAAGTGGTGAAGTCTAACTGTTATTATCTTCCAAAAATTAGAAAGCCATGGGGTGAAATCACCTCAGTTATTATGGCTTTCATAGGTGGAAAAAGATAATTTGATGGGCAGACAGGTGGCTGGGTCAGTTGAAAGTGAAGTCTGTCTTTCCAATTAACTTAACCTTGGATTGTTTTCTTTCCTGCCTCCGACTCTGCTGCTCTGTAATGATGCTATCACTGTTGACAGTAACACCAACAGATGTCTTAAATTGTTCTTGGCTGTCTTTGCTAAAATGCTTCATCTCTGCCCAGGGGAATCCTTTCTTTGAAACTGTTCCATCTAAACGAAAAATCCCATCTAACTCTGTAATCATTACCTCTCAGCAGGTGATACCAAAATTGCACTCCTAAGAATGGCAGTTTTCACATTGCAACATTTTTCAGAGCACACAATTTTTACCACCCTCTTCCATTAGTCCTGGAATAGCTTCAGTCACTATTGTCTTGCTCTGTAAGTGGGCAATCCCTGACTCCAGTCTCAAAGTTTGTTTCCTTCTGAGGTGTTCTGTGTGGAATTGTAATTAATCTGTGGTTACACTATTGATGGTCAATCTATAGCTTGAGTGCCACAAGAGAAGAGTTTTTTCCCCTTTTCTTTTAAAACAAATTAGAACAAGAGTAGAGAAGGCTAGCTCTGCCATTAGGCAGAGAGGAGACAGAACCATTTTAGATATCAGACAGTGAAGAGCAGGAGTAGCAGAACACCAGTAGTTCTTTCCAAGCCTCATGGACATTGCTCACTCTCAAAAGATAGTGCTACCTATGCACATCCTCCTAAACTGGCCTGTTACTTTCAGATGTGGCAGAAGAGCTGATCTCATTGACAGGCTGAACTGCTAGTCCGGTTGGCTACTAGAATTAGGTGGGGGAAAAAAGAGGGCCCATCTTGTCCTTTGGCCCAGGCAGAAAAATGTATTGGGCTCTGTGTGGGAACTGCCAACTTTGGCTTGACTATGGCATTGAGACTGGCCTACATTCACGTGGGCAACTGCGTAATGACAAAGAAACTCATGTGCTTCATCCTGAGCTTCTCAATGGAAGGACAGGATAGAAATGTACTGTATAACCACAACACTGATAACAATGGAGTTTATCACACAGAGGAAATTGGAAGGTTAGTGCAGGGTCAATGCAAAGGCAATCCTGGGGTTGCATGTAATTTCGCAAGAGGCTATCATATGACATCGAACGCATTGCAGCATCCATCCGAACGCAGTGAGGAGTCAGTTCGCAAAAGTCAAATTTGCTAAACAATCGAAATTTACAAATTCCCCTCCCAATACGAAGTCAATTCACATTTACCTGGTGTGGAATGCATGTGTGGATCATGTTCGGTGGAAAAGCCCACTACAATTCATCCTTTGGCTCCAGGGCCAGGGGTAAGGAAGGAGAGGAGAAGGGAGGGAGGGAAGGTGCCAAGAAGAGACCCTCGGAGGGAGCCCGGCCAGAGCGCGCCTGGCCCTCCTCCCCTTTCTCCTCCTCCTGTTGCCAGCTTGCCATGGTCCCGGCTCCAGGAGGACATGGAGCACCTCCGCTGCAAGTCACACTCTCTCAGCCAAGGGAGGAGGAAGGCACCGGAGCCCCTTGGGGGGAAGGAGCCAGGAGAGAGCCCTGGAGCCTGGCAAAAGCGTGCCTGCACCTTCCTTCTCCTCCTCCCTGCGGCTGAGAGAGTGTGACTTGCACCAGGGCAGCTGACAAGAGGAGGAGGAGGAGGAGGAGGAGGGACATGGGGCGCCTCTGCTACCCTGCCTCGCTGCAAGTCACACTCTCTCAGCCGGAAAGAGGAGGAGAAGGCAGGCAGGAAGGCCCAGGCGTGCTCTGGCCAGGCTCCAGGGCTCTCTCCTGGCTCCCCGCTGCCTCCCCCCTTCGGCTGAGAGAGTGTGACTTGCAGGGAGGCAGGGCAGCAGAGGCACCCCATGTCCCTCTCCTCCTCCTCCTCCTGTTTCCAGCTTGCCCTGGCCCAGCTTCAGGAGGACCTGGAGCACCGCTGCTGCCCTTCCTCCCTGCAAGTCACACTCTCTCAGCCAAAGGGAGGAGGAAGGCAGCGGGGAGAGAGGGAGGGAAGGAGCCAAGAGAGACCTTTGCAGCCTGACCAGAGCGCGCCTGGGCCTCCTGCTTCCTCCACAACAAGAAGGCTGGAAAAGTAGTCTGTGTCCTGGCAAAGGAGGGCGTGCCTGGGGGACCTCTTCTTAAGAATGGAGAACCTTTGGCAATCCCTCCTGGAGAGAGAGCTGAAACCTCAAGGCAGGTCAATATAATGCTCTGACAGGACACAGACTACAACTCCCATGAGCCTTTGCTACCATTTCCCAAGATGCCCTAATTCGCAAAAGAAAGTCGACCGGTATGTACACATGTGATGAATTCTTTCATATTGACTCTGCATTTTCTTTTTGTGTAGATGCTGCTCTGGTCTTGTGTGTGATGAGCTTGTGCGTAATCACGTGCATTTCCCAGACCAAACAGCTATGAAGCTATACACTGTCTTCAGAGTTACCCTGTATAGCATCCTCTCTCACTTTTCTCTCCCTGTTGTCTAAAGAGGACAGAAAATTAAACACACTTGCTACACAGGAAATCAATAGCAATATCTGTCTATCTAGTCATCCATCCAAGAACCACACTTAAAGATTCACTGGAGATTTAGATGCTTAAAAATAAAGTGGTTTTTTTCTCCATGGAAATACTTTAACTGTACAAGAGAAAGGGAAGAAGGAAAATAATATAAGTCTAATATAAGCATAAAATAACAAGATAAAATTGATAATTGACTGGAAATGTAAATCATAGAATCACAGAATCATAGCCTGATACATTAGGTTGAGCTACATTAGGCTGCCCATTTTGTCATATCATCATAGAATCTGTTTTTATTAAACACTGTTTTGTATATTATTATTATTATTATTATTATTGTTGTTGTTGTTGTTATTTTCTTATATCCCACCTTTCTCGTAATATAGGGACCCAAGATTTGATATTGTTTGTTTTCTTGACTTACCCTACGTGCGTAACTTCTGTCTGTTGCCACTGGAGTTTCTTTGCACACAAGGAGGAGGAATGAAGTGGATTGACAAAGTTATGCCAAGTTACCCAACTAATCCAGGGAGCACTGGCTTCATCTCAATTGACTTCATTTGCCTTCTGTGACACCACCACATTACCATATATGACTGGCTGCATATGATGATGACGAAAAGTAGGGCTCAGGAGTGTTCAGGAGTGGATGAGAAACAGCTGCTAACTTCAGTTAAAGGAGTAGAGTGGGGTTTGAGGAGCAAGAGGCTAATAAAAGACCACTAACTGGCCATGAAGGGGAGGACCTTGGAGACAGAAGTTGCAAAATGACAGGAGGAGTACTGAGAGTGCAGATTGCTCCTTAAACTGGAAAGCAACAGAGGACTGTTGCCCAGGGCATGTGTAGCAGTTTGCATGTCTGCTGGAGTTGGGAGGATACCCAATAATGTCTTGAGCAAAGAGAAAGCAGGGAGATGAGCCCGTCTACAAAAAAGGAAGCCAGGCAATCTGGCAAGGAAAAAAAGAAGTGTAGTGATGATTGATGCTAAGCATCTTATCTCATTGCCACTTTCCCTCTTTTGGTTTATTTTTACCTGCCGATCAATCAGCCAATCACAGAGCAGCATGAGACCAGCCAATGAGAAGCTGGTTGGGCAGGGCTATAAAAGAGCCTTGGCAGCAAGTGAAAAGGGGGGCTTAGTTTGATTGAGTTTCGAGGAAAAGAGTTACATCAAAGAGAGTGTGCTCTTAGGGTTCCTGAGGGAACATTTTTGGTTGGTTTGGAGACCAGGAAAGTGTCTGAAGAGTCTGGATGGGCTTGAGGGAGTCTAGTGGAGAGAGACTCAGAACAACACAGTCCCCGAACTGTCCAAGCAGTTACCACACCAATGGACTAACAGTATACCAGTGTGATTGGAAGTCTATTGACATGTTTCCCCAATTAATGGCAAGTTAAAGGCTAAGCATGATTGGCAGACAAAACAACAATGAGAGGGAGATGCCATTGTGTGATGCATATTACCAAAGTCACTATTATTAAACTTTTCTGGCTGTTTAAAAGCCAGGTGTGATAGTCCTAAATCTCTGAATCCACATCATTCTCATCTTCTTGTACTTACCTGTACTTACCTATGAAGTTCCTTATCCTGAGACCAGCTACCCGTGCACCACAGAGGCTCATCCTAAAGCTACTTTAATTGGTTCCTCATCCAGATGTCTATCTGAGGACTCTCTAAACTTAAAACAGAAGCTACCTTCCCTATGTATGTGGTACTGAGCTTGACTGAACAGGCATGCAAGCTGGGGGGGGGGGGGGGGGAGCATGCATTTCTTTGCCTAGAAGCTACAATCTTGATGACAGATGGCTATATTCCACAGTAGTATTACCAAATCTGCTACTGTATGACTAATCCAGGAAGCAGGAGTAACCCAGGTTGGTCGTGGATCTGAAACAGCACTGGAAAGGGAAAAGAAAGGCATCTTCACACTCATAGCATTTTACAGAAAAGTTATCTTCCTTTTCTTAAATTACTATTTATGGGAATGGGAAATGAGGAATGCTTGGCACAAGTCATTTTGTCTGCTCTACAGACTTGTGTAAATTATCTGGTA
This sequence comes from Urosaurus nigricauda, assembly GCA_034509955.1. Taxonomy (NCBI): domain Eukaryota; kingdom Metazoa; phylum Chordata; class Lepidosauria; order Squamata; family Phrynosomatidae; genus Urosaurus; species Urosaurus nigricauda. Next base: position 112,159,284 of record JAOEGL010000002.1, on the reverse strand, counting down.
CAACAAATTGTTGTTTCAATTCTGATTACTTCTGTAGTGGAAAAGCAAACAAACAAACAAACAATAATGAAATTTATACTACATGATAATTGGTCTTCTCTATCTACCCAGTGTTGGCAATATTTCATCATCCATGAGGTGTTAAACCATAGAAGTGTTTATTGCTTCTTTCAAGACAAAGGACATGCATATTTGCACCAGAATCATCTTATAGTTTTACACTAGTGTAAACAGGGGTTGTGCTAGTATAGCTACTATTTACTTATGTTGCATACAATGATAGCCAGTGTATTATTAGGCAATGGCTTTGCCAGGCTCCACAATGTCTGCCAGATGGCATATAGATACAATTCCAGTTTCTAACTAAGTGACCACTGATAGCCCTTGGAATGTACTGTGAAAGCTTCCTTGTGCTTCAATATGACTGGACATCATCCTCCCTTCGTCTTCACCTTCACCCTGATGGACCTCTGTGTCAGTAGAAGGGTACAACTTTATGCTCCACTAGCTTTAAACAGGACTTCAGCCTTAAATAGCACCACTCCGTTTGAAATCCTAAAATAGGATAACTATGGCTCTCTGAACACTGAACCACAACTCCCAATTTCCCCGACTATCACATCCACCAATGCCTGAAGATTTGTAGGTTTCCCAACTGTGTTCCACACTCCCTACTGAAAGAGTGGGGAGTCACAAGTAGCTCCCAAACTCCACTAAAGATGATAATTGTTTTTCAAACAATATTTCATTTTAAAATATGTGCTCTCCAGCCACCCCTAGGCCCTTTTCTCAACAGGATGTGATCCAGATTACTTTGTATTCACTTTCTTTTTGACTTTTAGGTCACTTTCTGTTGAAGAAAGATCAATCTTGGTCCTAAAATGGCCCAGGAAAGGTCAACAACATCAAGACATTGGCCCTAAAAGAATTTGGGAGGCATTTTGGTGTATTTGGGGGAGAAAAAAAAGTTGAAGATGGGGAAATGTGTGTGTGTGTGTGTGTGTGTGTGTACACATCCAACAGTGGTCCACTACTGCTCTGTTGAGTATGTTGCTTTTATTTGAACTACTGACAGGGAATCCACTCTTACACAAAATGCATCTCAACAACTTAGAGTTGGGTAACAGCTGGTTTCTTCTCTACGTGCTTAGGGATATGTTTGTCCACATTAGTGAATGCAATTTTGCAGCTGTGACCAGCCTGGAAAAACATTATGACTCATGCTGAAGGTAAAGCGCCTCAGCTGTAACTTTCTGTCAAGAAAAACAACTCATGATTAATCGACCTGATTTAACAAGACAAATGAAACACACACTCTATGTATGTATGTATGTATACTTAAAACACATAAAAAGCAAGTCTGAAAGTTAAACAGATTCTTGAAAAATTGGACAGGGTGTCGGAGCAGCATCCAAAACAGCAGTTGAATGTTCCATATTTTTGCTGTCTGGGGTCAGGGGCAGTCTCCCTTTCAATGTGTAGACTACCATCAGGTGTATAATGTGCAATTAACAAAGAAGTCAAAAGTTCTTGATTGGAATCAGATGCAGAAAGTTCATGTAGATTGACTCAGAATTACAGTTGGCCAGAGTTCATGAGAATGAACCCAGTAGAGGGGAACCTAGCCAGGATATCTGCTAGGGTTCAGCCCCAGTGCATGCAAGAGCTCCAAAAGATGGCTTAGCATCACACCTCGCTTCCTCAATTGTATTCTTGAATCAATGACTGATGTTAAGCAGAATGAAAAAGGAAGAGGGAGATGTGATTTCTTCAAAAAGAAAACACTTCCACTGAACAAATCCCAGAATTCCACAGCCAGTAGGGTCACTGACCATGCTGACTGGGGGATTCTGGGAGTTATTGTCCTAAATCCTATTTGTAGTCCTGATCAAAGTAGACCCATTGAATCAACTGTTGAATGGCAAATTAATGCATATATTAATCCCATTGATTCAGGGGATTGATTTTAGTTGGTATTCAGGCCACTGTCTCCAAAATTAATCTTTCTGAGCTTTGCATATAGATTTTAGCACACTTCCAAAAAGGGGTTCAGTTTAGATTCTATCAAGTCTGTAGATGTACAGAGTTTTATGTACACGAAGCAACCACAAAAATGTCATGAATGTCTACTACACCGTTGAAATGGCAAACTTCTGTTTATTAACAGCCATCTAATAGTTCTTTCATCCAGTATCTTTAAAAGTGACATATACTGAGGTCTGGCTAATGAGCAGTTCTATGTACATTTGTCTAATGGAATAATTAATAGGAAGATTATTAATTAACTGAGATTCATTAATTGGTTGACATCTCTGTCTTCTTATAATAACCTCTAAAAGGGATACCTTAATTGAGATAAGGAAATCCAAGCACAGAAGCAGACTTCTCTGCTCATTTGCTGGATCAAGAATCAGAAGAAAAACTATGATGCCAATTTGAATGTACATTTGGACAGTGATGTTATTTGGCACTCTGCATTAGCTGCAATTGAATACAGATCCAGAGGAGCATCTTACTACATAATCCACCAATTCACATTCCATGGTTACAGGTGGATTTGCACCACAAAAAGTGGACTGGAGCGAGAAGCTCACAAAGAATGCATACACAACATCAACTTGTGTTCGTGGGTGTATGTCTATCCATCAAACAAAGTCATAGTGAGGGAAGAGTTGGGGGAGATTCTGAAAACAGCATTTTCCACTTCAGACAATTATGTGTGCTTCATTCAGCAGCAGTGCATGGTTATTTAAGATTGCCAGCCCCAACAATCCCTTTGAGTGATGTTTAGATGTGAAAGGCTCTGGCATCCTCATCTTTTGTTCTTTTCACACTTTATAAGACTTTCGTTTGATTTCCTCTAGAGGGGTTGAAAGCATAAAGCCATGAAGATCAAAAAAACTGTTAAAAATCACCCAGAGACATAAGGCAGTGACACTGTTATGACTTATGACTTTTATACGAATAGAAAAATCTGACATTGCACATAACAGAAAAAGTTGGACCCAATGGACAACCAACCCCACTCTTGCTCAGTTAACCCATGGGCTATGTTAAAACCATACCATGCAGCTGGAAGACATTTTCTCATTTGCTCCAAAGCAAAGTCATGCAGCCCAGATTGGAACACAGTATGTGGAAAAGAAGAATATTAAATCTTTCCCATTTTTAAAATCTTAATCAAATCAGTATTGATGTATGCAAGGAAAGCTTCTTTAAAAACAAACAAACAAAAATACTGGTGTTGCCTTCCATAAGACTTCTGACTCCCCAAATGAAACTTTCATTTAGCTCCCAAATTCTAGCACTGAAATAACTTTATTAAACATTTAGAAATAGTATTTAGGCATCCAAAGCAAAGGGATGGACATATTCAAGGGAATTTGAACAGAGCAAATAAAAGAGTTCTGGGTATACGCTTTCAGTGTCTCCCTCTCTGCAATGCTAGGAATTTGCGGTGTGTAAGAAAATACCATGTTGGGGCCAAAATTCTTAGTTGGGGGGAGGGGAACCAATGTCCACATTTTGCTCCCTCCCCCCCATACATAGCTGATGTCTGGAAATTAAATTTTTAAAAAATTGCAGGGAATGAAACGTTTAAACATCTTCTTCTCAACCCAGATTAGGCCAACTTACTTGCAAGTAAATATGAAAATAACTTTTAGCTACATGGTATACATTTAACACATATACAGAGTACTAGATTTTAACTGTATGTAATAATGTATGTACATTTTTATGATGATTTTGTACTGTTTTTAATCTGTTGGAATCCTGCCTCGATCCATGGGGAGAGGCGGAAAATATAAATGATGATGATGATGATGATGATCTGCTTATCTGCACTACTCAAATAAAGGGTTCATTTTCATAAGCTGACCAAAAATAGCACTTGCTTAGTGGTTCCACTATTGACACTTTATTCTAAGGGTTCCCAGACTTGTGGAGCAGCTTACCATAGGACACCAAAAAACAAATACAGAGCTTCTCAATTTTAGTCCAAATGGTTGCATTTGATTTACCAATTCTTTCTAGGATAGTGTATACCTATCAGCATCCTTTTGTTGAAGATACAGCAAAGGAATCCTTAATCATTAAGGTAAAGCATAAGATGGGTTTGGGACAATCACAGTGAAAGAGTGCATTATCTGTAGCCTCTGGCTCTTTTATAACATTGTTGTGCTTTCAGGCAAACTGAAACTACCTTTTATTTCAGGAAAATATAGTTTGAAAGGGATGACATTATTGACACAAGTGGAGACAGCAGAAAACCAAAAGGTGGGGATAAATAAAGATCAGAGAAACGTTCCATTCTTTCAGACTATAAAGAGAAATGGATTTCACCATGTTATTTTTTTTTTCCACTTCAAGAATCAACAATGTGAGTTCCACTAAAATAAAATAAAAAAACAAAACCAAATGGATACATTCTGCAAAAAGGCACTTGAATGGTGTAATGGTGTTAACAATCTACTTTTATGAGTGCTTGAGGCCAGATTCCTCTTATAATTGCTTGCTGAATGCAATCTTGGGGCTTTATGTGTATATTAATATATTGATGGAAGGAAGGGAATATGCAACATCATTGGTCTGGCTTGACTTCAGAGTTGGATAATTACATTTCCCCTACTTAATTTCCAATCATTCTCATTTCTCTCACTTACATCCCACTCAAACCCTGAGTACTACTGTACTATGTCTGCAGAAGTCTCTGGATCACTTTATTAATGGGCTGTTTTCTGCAGGATTCATTTCGTACGTTTATGCATCACATTTTATATATTAATATTGTACTTCCATTCATTATTTTCAGTCCAGCTTAAACAGACTGAGAAAAGTTTCATTTTTTGAAGAGCAAGCATGCTCACAGTGTAAGTATGGGAAACAGAGAATTACGACACATATGTACCTTAAACTCTCATGTATCTGACTGCCAAAGCTCAATCATGGTGCTAATGACACAACATAAACTAATACATACAATTAATAGTAAAATCATAAATTAAACACATTTAACTAAATCAGTTATATCTACCAGATGCTATTATTTCCTCCTGTGATTCAGTCTGATTCAATCACTCCATTAATATCTGCAGCTCTTGAATTTACAGGTTCTGAATGGTGATGTAGCTGTTGCACTTTTCAATGCTCATCCCATAGGAGGTAAGACTTGAATATAAGCACTAGCTATATAATGCTTTGAAGGAAATAAACTTTCCTCTAAAATGAGTCTCTTCTTTCCTCATATATTGGGCAAGGCAGTGTGTGATATTGGTCCGTCTTTGCTCCTTTATCACAGATATGGTACAGGTCTCCCCCGTGTATTTGACAGATTAGGGATGAGAGCACTGTCAAAAAGCAGAGATTATTAAAATGTGGAACCATTATGTGCAGGTTCAAATAAGCAGGGACCCCGCAAAAAAGGTCAAACCTTCCTCAGAAAAGAAGGAAATCTGTAACGCAAACACAGAAACCTTCCTCTTGAATCAAAAGATGGTATCTCCCTCTCTCCATCTCTTTTAATTAATAATGAATTAATTAATAACATTCATTTATAACATCTTTTTTACCAAACAAATGATAAAACACAACCCTATAAAATGCTAAAGTACTAAAATAATATACTAATATACTATAAACAATATCCTCAGCAGTTGCTACCCATCTCAGCTGCCTTAAGCACATTCAACAACTTAATTCGGAAAATTGAAGAAGGTCTTCAACCCTATACGAAAATGGGTAAGATTTCCCAGCTATGGGTGTAAAGAAAGTCTGTTCCACAAATATGGAGCCAGATCCTGAAAGTCTCACAACCTTGATAGAGCTGTATGTATTGGTGGAACCACCAATAATCCTTTATCTTTAGATATTTAATTCCTTGACGGTACATGCACCTCCACCAGTCCTATTGACCTCTTTGCCACCACCCCCCGACTCCAACCAGTCTGCTGTCTTCACCTAGCGACATGGCTGCAGTTACTCCTGCTGCTCTCCTTTGCTAAGCCTAGCTCCTCACATCTCTTGCACTAGATGAGTTGGGGGGAATACCTTTACTCTTTTTCTGTATGTGTGCACCTCGACTCATCCTGTCAGCCTTTCCACCTCCCCACCCCCCTCAGCAATCCTTTCGCTGCTGTGGAAGAAAGTGGAAGAAAAAGTGAAGAAGAAAATGGAAGAGAAAAGTGAAAGTCACATAACCTATACCTGCTGTCTACAGATGGTATAGGCGGAAGGGTTTGCAACTATCAAATTAGGCTCATACAGCAATGGCTCTCATAACAGGCCTCATGGATTCTACCATGTTTCCCCAAAAATAAGACAATGTCTTATATTAATTTTTTGCTCCCAAAGATGCACTAGGTCTTATTTTCGGGGGATGTCTTATTTTTCCATGATGAAGAATTCACATTTATTGTTGAACAAAAAAAAATAGGCATGCTTCCAGACAAAAACTTTGCTAGGTCTTACTTTCAGGGGAGGCCTTATATTTAGCAATTCAGTAAAACCTCTACTAGGTCTTATTTTCAGAGGATGTCTTATTTTAGGGGAAACAGGGTAGCAGCTTTGATGATGCAAAATATTATTTGTAGAATACTCCAGTATTCCCCATCTCTTTGTTGCTGGTTGTTTTGAATGATTGTTTTAATGGTATTTGATTGCAGTATTGTTTTAGGAGGGAGGGAACAATGGGATGTATTTTTATATTGTATGATGTATTTTATATAGTATTTTACTACTGTTGTAAGCTGGCTTGATCCTGTGGGAGAGGTGGGATAAAAATAAATTGTTGTTGTTGTTGTTGTTGTTTTTCTCCTTAAGAGAAATTCAGAATGGAAGATTCTTCTGCAAATAAACCATCTAAGGCATTTTCAAGAAAGACTCATTTTGATAAGGCATGGGGCATTCCCCCTAAAAGCACTGCACTTAATCTTAAAGCAGAGATAATCTCTGCAAATCAGAGGTAACACTGAAAGCAAGGTTCTGCTCTTTCCTAATTGATTGATTTATTAAATTCATTTGGTCACTCAACAATATTTTTCTGGGCAATGTACAAAGCAAAAGAAGGAGGAGGAAAGAAAGAAAGAAAGAAAGAAAGAAAGAAGAAAGAAAAGATTCAGTACTAAAACAACAAGGAGTGAACTGCCATATGATTTCTACTTGCATCAGGGGAATTTCTTCTCTTTTCCTTCCTGTAGCCACCAATGTTCAGCTCTGGAATTTTCCCCAACTCTCTCGAAAACATTTTGAGTAGAGAGGATGGAGGATGAAGGGATGTCCTACTCCCTTCTAGTATCAAATGCACCTGTAACAGTAGAATGCTTAACTGGACCCCACCTAACATAATGAAAACCAATTGGGACGACAAACATCTATTCTAATCAAGGCAGAACAAAATCATAAGCAATTTGGTTTTGTTTTTTTTAAGGAAAGCTTCACATTTATTTAACACCACATTGTCTCATAACAAAGGTGTGAGACAGCAACTCTCTCTGCAGAGATACTGGGGATAGCCTCTGGGGAGGCTATCCATAGGCCCTCTTCTTGGTAGCCAAGTGCCACATTTCTCTTGGTAGGGGCTTTAAAGTCAGTGTCAGTAGCAGCATGGTTATGTCATGCAAGTGGAAACCAGTGCAAGTCACCATCATTTTCATCATTGTTTCTTCTAGGATCTGGATAAATCCCTGAAGACTAGGTTATTCTGTAAAGGCCACAATGAGACAAGTGATTTTTCAAGGCAGCCTTTGGCTTCAAGAACCCCCCTGGATGACAGATTTCATAAACAGGTTTCTGAGGAGCTGCCAGAGATCTTTCCCCACAATGCCAGCTTTCTTTACCTTCTACCGCTTATCACTGCACAATGTTCAAACAAGGCACTATACTTCTACTTCTCCTTTTCACCAGAGTCAGCTGGAGCTGTGCAGGTGCTGGACCTGTGCCTGGATGCTGTAATGAATTAGATGAGAGCCAATATACTGAAGCTGAACCCCAGTACTGGTGGTTCTTGGGTTCAGGAACTAGGTAAATAACCTGTTCTGGATGGGATTGCACTCCCCCTGAAAGAGCAGATCAGTTTGGGAGTGCTTCTAGATCCATCCCTGCCACTGTTCATCAAAGACTTTGGCCCTTTCAATCCAAGACTGTTATTTATAGTTTTAAAACCTTTTACAATTTTTAAAATCTGTTTTAACTCTTTATTTTGTTTAATATGCTTTTGCTTGTTTATACTTTCTTACTGTTTTTAATGTTCTTAATGTTTAACCTGTTTTAATGCCATTGTAAGCCACCCTGAGATCTCTTGATGTGAGGCAGGGTATAAATGAATAAACTTTATGGTAGGATTGCCAGACTGAAAACTGGCGATTACTCCTTCACCTATAAGGGCTGTGAAGAAGAGGGAATTTCAGAAGATGTTGCTTGTCACACAACCAGGTAACAAGTGACACCTGCTGAAATTCCCTCTTTTATACGACCATTAACAAAACAGGAACCCTCTCTATTTTTTACTCTGGCAACCCTAGGAAGGGCTCTTCCTTCCAAGAGGGCTTTCATACTACATTATTTTAACACTGTGATATGTTATGGCTGCATTCCTATGGGTTTTTTTAGTTTGGTGAGGCACTAGAGCCCTTCTTGCTGAGAACTCTAATGACCTCTTCAGATTCCAGGATTCCATAAGATGTAGCCAATGACAGTTAGAGTGGGATCATGGTGATATAACTATGTAGTGTGAAAGGATCTCAAGTCAAAAGATAGAAGCGTCAGCCAATTTGTTGTTGAATTGTTGGAAATGCAATCAAATTAGTAATCATGTGTGCCCTCAAGCCCCCATGTGTAAAATGGGAGGAATTCCATGGTTTTCTTCATCACAGGGACCTCTGGGAATGAAATAATCAGCAAATGTTGATAACAAGCTTTGAAGGTGAGGAACACTGAGATAACTGTTCAGTCTTATCAATTCCCTTGGCATCATGTAGCAACATCATCATGATGCTGTCTTTTAATATTCATGTGAATTATGCAAATCCAATACAGCATTGTCACTTAGATTGAATTAATATCTGCTTTATTGTACCCCACCCCCCAGGCTGCTGCACTCTTCTGGCTAGCTGAGGCGAAGGACTTAGAAAAGACTCCGTATCTGTAATCCTTAATTAAAGCAAATCTCATGGCTTCGTTGCTGTGATTTGTATAACAAAATACTTTAGAGGCAGGGGGCACACTTCTGCCAGTGGGGGGTGGGGGGGTGGGGGGGGATATAACCAAAGACACATTAGTGCATCCATGCGTCACAAAACTGGTGTGGATATGATGTCTTTGCGGACAAGGAAATCACATTGTCATGGATACTAGAGTAATTCTAATGGTGGGCAGAAGCCCCACGCCTGATTCTGTAATCCATCCATATACTCTCCCGGAGAATGTGTTGAAGAAATCATTGACAATTTCAAGCTTTTCTGAATGCACAAATTTGTTATTTTTGGGTTTCCCCTGTGTTTGAACCAAAAATAAATAAACAAATAAAAAACCCTCAGATTAATCCCATCCAGAATATGCAATCTGTAAAACTGAGAGACATAACTTTGTTGGTCTGGAAAATCAGCATGCAAGGGGATCTTGTAGCAACTTTGAGATTAATTGTGCGAAAGAAGTCATAGCAATTTTGAGGAGAAACGTCAATGACAATCTTCTCCCATTTCTACTAGCCTCATTCAGTAAGAATGGAAACTTCCAGTTTGGAGAAGGCCATATTGCACCTGCCTGCCAGATGAAAAGCTATGTAAAAAGAAAAAGAAAAAGAAATGAGGCTTGACAAAAATTATACAAAGATTCAACCTTAGATTAAAACCACTCCAAACCCTGAGCCTGCATGGACAAAACTCTCAGGTTTGGTTTCTCCCATACCAATAATATATAATAATAGACTCAGGTTCGTCCTATCTCAGATACTAAAATGTGTGAATTATGGTTAAATCAAAATGATCTTTTTAAAAATGTCACCCATCCCAAGAAAGCTTGAAACATACCTAGAAAGCCTCAATCTACCATTCCCAAGGCAAACCTCTGATCCTTTTGAGGGGAGGATGGGGAAGTCATCCATCACTGAGGAGTCCAAATGTTATATTGGTGACAATATATTTTCTCTGACTTGCAAATATATTTATTTGCATATATATATACTCTGCAAACGTTTAGGGATATTACTAGGGATGTGGTGACTTAGTGGTTAAAGACGCCATTCTGATGATTGGAAGATTGAAAGGTTGGCAGTTCAAGACCCGAGTGCTGGATGATGGGGTGAGCTCCTGTCACTAGGAGGTTCGAAAGCATACAAATGCAAGTAAATAAATAGGTACCACTTCAGTGGGAAGGTAACAGCACTCAGTGCAGTCATGCTGGCCACATGACCACCAGAGCAGTCCTCGGACAATGCTGGCTCTTTGGCTTAGTAACAGAGATTAGCACTGCCCCCTACAGTCGACTATAATTAGATATTCATGTCAAGGGACTACATTTACCTTTACCTGCAAACATTTCCTGCTGGAATCATGGGATTTGTACTGTGTTCTCCATCTCAAACTGACTCAGAAGGCAAGGGATACAACAATCCCATGCTCCTAAACCTGAAATTATTCTCCTGAACAGGGTTGGATTATCAGTGGTTCAAGTGCATATGTCCCAGTATTTCTCAGAGTAAAAACTGAGACATTTGTGGATAAATGACATCAGAATTTAGTCAAGATGGCAAAAGTTATTAATGTGGAAAAACAAGCTAAGAGTTCTGGGAAGGGCAAGATTCTGCCCCTCCTCTTCTCCCCATGAATTAATTGAATGCAAGCTATTTTTCCACTTTGAACTCAGTTTGCCATTGGCAGCAAACTCAAGAGGTAGGGGGGAAAGTAGCAGTAAGAGAGACAAACTCGGACATTTTAAAAGCAGATGAAAAAGTGGAGGAGCAGAGGATTAACTGGGACTATCCCTGCCAAGTGAGGACAGTTGGAGGAAATGCAATAGGTGTAATTCCACCAGGTCTGTAACTTGCTAGGAGCCCAGTACAGAAGGCAAAAGGTGTAGTTTGTTATCTCTTCTTTTGCAGTAACCTTCTGCATGTCCTGATGCTTCTGTTACCAACAAATTCAAGAAAAAGGTTAACTAAGTAAAGAGTAAAAATGCATGGAATAAAGCTATTAGTTTCATGGACATTTTGGGCCTGAGCATGGCTTCACACATGAAGGTATGTGTGGTGTTCTGCATTGTATCTTATATTGTATTTATTATTTATCCATGCCATCACTCCTAGAATACAGTGCTTGCACACAAACTTTTGAATGGCTTTAGGTCCCCAACCACCTTAATTGGGTGTTGCTCCTGAGCATGTTCAGAATATTCTTTGCAACTTATATGTTTGTTGGTTTGGTTTGAAAACATGACATACACCTCCAACTGCCCCAGTTTGGCAGGGACAGTCCTGATTAATCTTCCATCATCCACTTGTTCAAGTGCTTTTGAAATGTCTTCCTCCCAGTCTCCCCCTTTCTTCTCATTTATTTCAATTGCTGCAAACTAAATTCAAAGTAAAAAAATACTTCACACTCACTTAACTCAGAATGGGGAAAAGGAGAAAAATGACAGAATCCTGACCTTCCCAGTAGACTCAGACAAAAGCCAGCTGCTGTGGCCTGTCTTAGCTTTTGTGTTTTTCCTCATTAATAAGTTCCTGTTATTTTTCTGATCCCACTGTGATACACATATTCCACTTTTCATCTGTAAAATGTTGGTAGGTATGACATGATATTGCCTATGGCAAGCACTCCCCATCACCAGTAAACAATGCATTTACAAGAGTAAATTATTATTTTGTTTGGAAACAGGTGAGACTCACAAGAAAGACTCAATGAAAGTGTGATTGTTATTAGCCAGAATTGAATCTAGAGAGCTCTAGGCTTGACTTTGAGATGAAGTTTCTGAGCTATGCAGCCAGTATAACCTAGTACTTTGAATGTTGGACTAGGACTCCAGGTAACCAATGGTCAAATCCCCACTCAGCCACAGAAACCCAATAGGTAACTCTGAGAAAGTCACACCCTCTCGACCATAGAGGAAAGCAATAGCAATAGCACTTTACATTTCTATACCACTTCATAGGGAACTAAGCACTCTCTAAGCAGTTTACAATGTGTTAGCCAATTGCTCCTAACAAGCTGGATACACATTTTACTGACTTATGAAAGGATGGAAGGCTAAGTCAATCTGGAGCCCAGAGATTGAACTCACAATGTTGTAGCTGCAGTACTGGCATTTACCACTGGACTCTTTCATACAAGGCTAAATTGGAAGTATAATTTAAGGTCAATTCGAATGCAATCATGGGTTTTATGTTATTGCAAATTAACTCTTCACATGCAAATTCGGGCAGGAGGGAAGCCAATTCGAATGCAATCATGGGTTTTACCTTATTGCGAATTAAAGCTTCGCATGCAAATTCGGGCAGGAGGGGGTTATTTTTGGGTAATGGGAAGTAATTCCGAACGGAGCAGGGGTTCATGTAAATTCGCTAAACAAGCGAATTTACATAAATCCGCATTGGCTCCATTCGGAGTTGGGAGAAATTCCTCCCCGTTTGAAAGAGTCCCCCGTCTCACCAGGGCTTCTTGGCAAACCACCTCTTAATAAATCTTACCAAGAAAACCTTAGGATAGGGTCACCATAAGCTGGAGTCAACTTTAAGGCACAGAACAACAAAAAACAACAAATTCCACATAGTACTGTTCTGACATATCATTTCATATAAAGACCGTGCCTGAAGACAGTTTGAAAATAACAAGTAGCTGCCACAAACTGAGGAACAGATCTTGACATAGGAGCTTATTGCATGGTGCTTCAGGAATGCAAATGGCATGGGACAAAAGGGGGCATGATGGGAACGGAACAGGGAAAGGATGCATTTTATTGCATGCCAGAATGCCACCAATACTGCTGGAAGTTCCTTTTCTATTCCAAATCCATGCCAGAGAGGCAGATTTTCCAGAACTGTTCTCAACAATTACTGAAAATTGGCATCAGGAGGATGGATTTGGAATGGAAAATGGAACGTCCGGCGGAGTTGGTGGTGTTGCAGCATGTGATAAAATGGGTAATAACCCCGTTCTGTTATCACACCCTTTTTTGTCCTGTGCCATTTGTGTTCCTGGAGCTCCATGCGATAAGCTCCAAAGTTTCCTCTTTTTTTTTATTTCAGTCTCTCCAATTTGCCTACTAGTATTCTCACTGGTGGGGAGTTCCTGGGTTGACAAAAGTAACTTCCAGCTCTGAAGTTCCACTGTTTAACATGATGATGCCTCCAAGGAACAACAGCAAATTACTAAGCTCTATATGCTTGAGTCACCTGTCAATTTAGGGTGACCCCATGAATTCCATTGGGTTTCCCTAGGCAAGGAATATTGAGAGATGCTTTTGCCATTTCCTTCCTCTGAAATATACAGTTGTACTTTACCTTTTCTTTTCTTTTCTTTTGGCATTAGAAATAATCTCATGCTGGTCAGCAATGTTTGATCATTTAAAAAAAAAAACATTGACAGTACTTATTTACATTTTAAATTATTTGGCTGGCAAATAACAATCTTTTTGTATATTGCGTGGAGTATTTCTCTGTATAGATCATCTCATTACCAAGAGGCAAAGCATGCTTTTTTGCTTTTGCATATATTCTATTCAGGTTCTCATTATAGACCTGGGAAATGCCTTTCAAAAGTGCTTTAAGCAATGTAGCTACCATCTGGCACACATTATTCTCTCCCTTTCTTCTCCCCCTCCCTCCAGAGTCATGGCTGCATTCTTATAGTTTAATGCAATTATGCACACACTGTGCTATGCAATAATTACCGATGAACACAACAGAGGAGGTTTGTGGAGGTGGGGATGGGGGGGGGGAATGAAGTACAACCCAAAGTTATAGCCCCAAATCCAATTTTAGCTTCAATGTAAATGTGTGTTTAAATTTGTGACTGGTTGGGCTACCTCATATTTTAAAATGCATATGCTGTATTCTACTGCATAATCAATTGTAAAAACAGTAGAGACTGGAGTAGTGGGATCAACATTCAGAAGTATATTCCAAAGTATCTTTAGGTGCACATTACGGCCACATTTCCCAGCTCACCACATGATATCTAGGCTGCAGCCAGATGAAGGTGGCAATCCTATAATTATTTGCCTGAGTGTAAGGTCCACTGAACTTCAAGGCACATACTTCTGGTCACATACTTGCCACCTAGGTTGAGTGGCGACACCTCACAATCACCTCAGGAGTCTCCCCCCTCCACCAGCTGGATGGTTGGATGGTGGGGAGCAGCAACAGAAGGGAAGGAGTATGGCAGCTTCCATCAGTGAAATGCCGGAGGGTATGCAGTGGACCAGAGATCGAACCTTCCTTTGATATTGGTTAGCATCTACTACCAAACATGAAGACAGAGTGGGAGGACAACCTTTGGGGCACAGAGCAATCTCTTCTGACATTTTGCTGTTGGTGTCCCTGAAGAGGCCAGGGTGGCCCCATTCCTGCTCCCCTTTTGGCAGCAGGTAAAAACATGTTGTGCTTTTGCAGGCTTTTTTTCATGCTGTTGAGGGTTTAGTTTTTCAATGCTGTGTGATTCAGATTTTTATGTTTCTATAGAGGTTATTTTTTTAAAAAATGCAGTTCACTATTTTAATGTTTCATATTTTAACATTATAAATTGTTTAATATTTTTAAATATTATAGTTATACGTTCAAATGTATTGTTTTTAATTTGCATGTGAGCTACCTTGAGTCCCTATATCAAGTAAAGGCTGGATGATGATGATGAATCTGCTGCCTGAAACACCTCAAAATCTGTGTCTATTGGTTGAGCCACCCACCTCTGCTCAACCAGTTCCCTAGTAAGCCAAACACCACTTAACTATAGTACTACCATATGCGTACATGCTTCTTGGGAGTTGTTACATCCCAAGATCTAAAATGGTAGAGGGGGGAAGGTATTCAGGGAAGGTGAGGCAGTCAGATCCCTAGCAGGTTGTGAAGTTGTGGAGCACAGGCTTGTGTTTATCCCACCCTCTTTCACCCCACTAACCATTTACTATGCAATATCTTCTGTGCTGAAGGAGGAGGAAACGAAAAGATTGCCACCGCTCCTTGCCACAGGGGAGCTGTCTTTTTCTTTTTCTTTTTGCTTTAGAAAGCACTCTCCACCTTGAAAATAGTGCATAAATAAGCACGAGCCTTCATTAAAAGAACACAAGCCTGGTTTTCTGTTAAAGTAGCAGGAGTCTTGTCCTGTATTAGCTATTAAGGCTGTTCTTTAACTGCAAAGGGAGATGGAAGCTTGGAACTGACATAATAGGAATCTTGCAAGGAGGTCACCTTATTGATCAGTGCTCAGCAGGTACCAGCCGTACAGTTTCATAAAGGCCAGCAGGAGACATTGGAAAGCACTAGATAGAGGACATGCGGCACAATAGAAGGTCACTGGGGCAAAGATGTGGGTCAGGTGCTGAGGTTTTCGTAATGAGATCCTCAACAAGGAAAGGCCAGATGCCGTTGATGCTGAGAAAGGAAATGAATGATGGGTAATTCCAAACCAGGTGAACATGTACTTTTAAAAATGTGCTGACATCAAATGAAGATTGAAAGGGTAAGTTGTAAAAGGCTAACGTGAATCTGTAAAATGGCAAACCCTCTTACAAAAAGAGGGTGAGCACATGCAAAAGAGGATCAGAACCCAAGCTGCTATTACTTTTCCTAATCTGTACTGATATTTTAAAGAGAACACAGCAAAAAAATAAAAATAAAAAGATCTGTACAGCAAGCAACATTGTATTAAATATGGGAAATATATTTCCACATTTCCTGAAGTATTTTCTAATCCAAAACCAATGTTATTGTCCAGAGTTTTTCAAGAAATAAATGTTTGACATTTAATTGAAATACATTTACTTTATTAGTACTGATTTTTTTTTTTTACCTTAATGTAAGAAATCACCTTTTCCATTAAGATCACTTCCCAAATCTTAATCAATAAGCACTTTATGGTTGGAACAGTTTCTTCTTTCCACATATTAACTATCCAATTTTTGTCCGTAATTTTGCTTGAAATATTATCACTAACACTACTATTAAAACTGAATGTTTAATAATTACAATTTTAGGAAACCTTCTAAAAAGCTACGGGGGACCAACATGTTCCCCTTCTCACCCCCACAACTTGCTGATGAGGAAGGATGATTCCAGACTTAAGTTGAACAAACTAACCACTACACCACACAATATTGTTTTTCTGCTATTGATATAGCACTGAGAATATTGGTAGGTTCAGCCATTCTCAACCGTTGCATGGAGTAATAGGGAGAATGCAAAGGTTTCTCCTTAAGTAAAACATCTCAGGATTCACAGGAATTTTTGTAAATTAGACATTTTCCCCCCAGGGGAATACTATATATTCCTATGTACTCTGTCAAGGCAATGTATCTGCCCAAAGTCCTGAGTTCAAAAGACATGGGCTGTTTAGTCTTCATATGTGTCAGAGGGTGCTTCCAGATAGTTGGTTTTACTATACAATACCACTGCCTACATCGATGCATGTAGGAGAAGCAGATGGCATTGTGTTCAGTTGGTGGTGGTTGTTCTTCTGCCTTCAGGTTGTTTCTGACTTATGGTGACTATAAGGCTGTTATGAGGTTTACTTGGCAAATTTCTTTAGAGGGGGTTTGCCATTGCCATCGTCTGAGGCTGAGAGAATGTGACTTGCCCAAGGTCACCCAGTGGGTTTCCATGGTTGATCCAGGATTTGAGCCCTGGTCTCCAGAGTCAGTAACAGAGATGAGCACCGCCCCCTACAGTTGGTTATGACGAGACTTTGGTCATAACCTCCAGAGTCATAATCCAATGCTCAAACCACTACACTCTATATTTCCCCAATAGTAAGGAAAAACATATTTTCCAACTGTTCAGAATTGTCAAGGGAAGACCTAGTTAAATCTCCTCACCTTTTCAGTTGCTTTTAAAATGTCCCATTTTGTCCCTCTTCTTCTCACTTTCCTCCTTTGTTCTCAACTTACACAAATTGTTGCAAATTGAATTCCAAAAATGCCAAATGCACTCAGTTAATTTAGCAGAGAGAAGGGGGCAGAATCTTTGCGCTTTCCAAAGTAAACTCCTGAAGTCCCTCCTAGCTTGTCTGTTCTTCCTAATTAATATCTTTTGTCAGCTTGACCAGACTCTGGAGTTTATCACACGGGAAGAATTTCTCTCAATTGCAAATGGAGCCAATTCGCAATTACGTGAATTCACTAGTTTAGTGAATTTATGTGAAATCTGATTGCGTTCGGAATGCATTCAGAATGATTTTCCATTTCCCGAAAATGACCCCCCCCCCCATTGCCCAAAATTGCATGAGATACTCTAATACGCAATTACGTGAAACCCCATGATTGTGTTCGGAATGACTTCCCATTGTCCAAAATTGTGTGAGATACACTCATTCGCAATAACATGAAACCCTATGATTGCATTTGGATTGCCATTGGATTATACCCCCAAATTCTGTCATATGATAAACTTCTCTGTTGTTGCTTGGCCCCACATATCCTGTGAAATGTTGATATGTATAGGGAAAATTGAATAGCTCCATACTGCCTTTTAATTGTGAGCCGTATAAAGGGGCAACCTAAGCAAACATGCCAACTAAGCAAAGATTTCCTTTCTCTATTGTACCTGCCAGTGGTCATGTTCCTTCCTGGGAGTGGTGTCTGGGCAAGGGCAACTGGCAGGATGTGATCAAGGAGCCAGACGTGGCTGCAGCCACATTTACGTCCTTGGCAGCCAACTCCAGACACCTGCCAAAATTAACTCTTTCTCATTTGCCATTTGGGCCAGTTTTTGTTGTTGTTGTTTCCTAGAGAAGGCATCCTGCCCAAGTCACACCCTGACAAAAATAGCAGCAGACAGGAGACAAGAGCAAGCACGAGTCTGGCTGCTTTCCCTGTCCCTGTCCATTCTTTTCTGACTTTATGTCATGTCCTTCAGAGCCTGAGGACAAAAACTGCTTGTTCACTGTTGGTTTTACTGATTTTATGCAAGCTCCTCTGGGAGAATTTTGTCTCAATAACATTAAAAATAATAACAACAACAAACAAACAAAAACAAATTATAAATATTTGTATGGATGGAAAGGGATGCACTCTATGCACCCTATGCCTGATTTTATTTATTTTATTTTATTTTATCCAGAGTTTCCAGAATGTGAAAATTTTTACAAAAGTGGGATGGGAAAAACTTGGCATAAAAAATTAATAATAATCAAATACAAGTATAAATGCTCTTAAAGATTCTGGGTTGAATCCCTGTGTATTCAGTCATGTTTGTAACCTTGCATTAGGGTTGTTTCCTTTCTTTTCTTCTGATAGACTGCTCGTCCTCAGCAGCTATATGGCTGAAAGTCCAATGTGGTTTTGGAACAGCCACATATGTTGACTGTGAGTGGTGCAAATGCCTGAGAATTTCAATTTTTGTTTTGTGTGTGTGTATGAGAGAGAGAGAACTAAGCAAAATTTATTTTTTTTTTCCATGAATGGGATGGAAAGAACTTAAGATTTTCAATTATTTGAATATTTCAGAAAACAAAACTGACTGATTTGTATTCTCCCCCACTACATAAGTCAGCAATGACAGAGACTTGTGGATGCAGATCATTAAAAGCCTATGCCGTTCTCTTATTTTTGTGGGAAAGTGGACCATCTTTTCAAAGATGTGCAGGAAAATGCTGCTGCTTTTCAGGATATAGTCCTCTGTTTGAAAAATAACAAACCCAAGTCTAATGTTATGGGGTTGTCAGAGTGAAAACTGGAGCAGGCTACTATACCTTTAATGGTACAGGGAATGCTCATAACTATTGCTTGTTATTTGGCTGCATGTCAAGGCATACCTGCGGAAAACCGCTTTTCTACACAACTAATTAAAATACAGGAGTTATTTCCAGTTATCAATCTGGTAGCCCTATTTTTTTTTAAAAAAGTGAAGATAGAGGTAGGGGCCATCCACAGGTAGCACACAGATAGCAGACTGAACAGGCAGACTGGTGGTCACAGGCTGCTCGAAATGAGTGATATATATTGGTTTTCTATTTAAAAAATAGTACCCCCCCCCCCGAACAATTACAAAGGGAGATCAAGGAAGAAAGTGCAAAAGCAAGCCTGCTGCTGAACATAAATAAAACAAAAATAATGACCATGGAGAATCTACACAAATTCTACCTAAATAGTGGGGAAATCCAAATAAAAATTTCCTATTCCTGGGATCAAACTTTGATCAGAATGAAGACTGCAGTCAAGACACCATAAGAAGTTTCCTTCTAACTAGTTGGGGAAATCTGGGAGTAGCTCTCAAAAAGTAACTTTTCTGAGCTCTGGAAAGTCACAGGTTTCACCATGGTCTGAATCTTCCACTCAGTTTTCCATTTTCACCAGAAATTGAACAAGGAGAAGCATGACACATATGTCCACTGTTTCTCTTGTCTGTTTCTTTGAAAACACACACCCTTCTCCAGTATATCCTATCTTGGATGGATTGAACTGTGTTGGAAGCTAGGCTTTATGCCCACACTTTGTAGACCCTGTCCTCATTTGCATCCAGCACTGAAAATGACATGTACTTCTCAGTGAGCTCCAAACAAGCAAGAAGAGGTATGAGAACCTGAATCTGTCCTATTTCCCTGTCTTCTCTGAAGAGCATTGTCAAAGCCTCTTTCTTCAGGACCCATGGTTATTTACATCTGTACTTTATGGCCTCAAGTTAAGATCACATAATAAGTTTTCAGCTCTTTAAAATTGGTCATGTGCTACATTTTAGCAGCAACCAAGAACCATAGTGTAGGGCTCACACTTTATACACACAACAAGATTGGCATCACAACCGATAAGAATTTTTGAAACCTCTTAAGAAATTTTGTGGTACTAATGGAAATATCCACTGTCCTGCAAAATCCCATTACTGTCACGCTCAAGAAAATCCTCAAAATGTCACCTGTAGTATTGACTACATTTTCTGGAACCTTTAGGCAAGACTAAATTCAAAGTAAAAAACTTACAAACTGACTAGGGCTAGAGCCTCCAGATGTTTTGGCCTACAAATCCATCTACGGACAATGATAAGGGTAGGTCTAGTCCATAATATCTGGCATGTCAAAAGTAATCCATCCTTAGGATAACATCTTTTGTAGTCTTTCATTTATTACTCACATGATTTTTTTTTAAATAGATGCTAGGGCACAAAGAATGTGTCTTCCAAAGATGTGAGGTGATACATTTGAGAAGCGAAAGAAGAGAATAATGTCAGTAATAAATATACAAAAGGGAAAGGCACTCAGAAGAAAAAGACATATGGCACAGCCAGCGGCAACTCAATGTTTTGAAGGAATAAAGGACAGTGAAATAAATAAATAAATAAATAAAATGGTGCCCAGGAGATCCATGGGATGTAGACAGTTTGACAGAGGGTGGAAACAATATGAACCCAGGGGAGAAACAGATGTGTTAGGCAAAAGCCTAAAGTATTTCTGAATACCCACATGTTTGATGGACTGTGCCTCAGCTGGTTTTAAAAGTCTCAAAGCAGCAAGTCATAATTCAGGTCAAATGATATGATGCTAAATATCTGGCCCAATGTATTTAAAAAGGGCTTTAAAAACAGGGAGAGGGATCATTAGTATAAACGATGACATGGAAAAAGCCATTGTGTCATTCCCCTCTCTCCCCAGGATACGTTATCATTTTAAAATAAAATAATGCTTCTCTACTAGTAAGTGGCTGGCATTTAAAATAAACAAAAAAATTACAAGAATATAATTTTGGTATGTCTGGAAACCTAAATCTTTTTCTTCCAGTACAAATGTATGTTTACATTAAACCCACTCTCTTTTTTTCTCATTTGGATTTTCTAAGTCTTTTTTAAAAGGATTAATGCCCCAGGAGCCAGCCTGGTGCAGTGGTTGGACTAGTACTAAGGAGAGCAGGCTTCCAATGCCAGTTTGGCCATGTAAACCCACTGGGTGACCTTGAGAAAGTCATACTTTCTTAGCCTCAGAAAAATGGATATACCAAACACCCTCTGTAGAAATTTGCCAGGAAAATTCTATGATAGGTTTGCCTTAGGGTTACTGTAAGTCGGAAATGACTTGAAGGCATACGATATCATCAACAATACCTCAGAGCCAAACAGAAAGACGAGGAATGACATGGGTGCTAAATTGTGGGTGGGGTATTTGCATTGACTCCACAGTTGTTCTTGTTTTAAAAAATTCTTAACCCTATCACTGCCATTATTTTTTTCTAAGAATTTTGACTCTGGGAAAGAAAAATAGTGACCAGTGGCCAATAGTCCCAATGGAAAGCTGATAGCCGGAGTCTCAAGTTCAGTCTCTAGTTCTCGTCTTCTTCTGAGCAAAACCCTCCTGGAAACAAATGGCCACTGTTTGTCTAAAACACATGGACAGTTCTCTGTTTAGAATAGGTGATATATTAAGATTGTTAACAAGTAGGTCCTGCAACAAACTATTGCTATGTGGAGAATTCCTGTTATATGTTCCCTCTGATGCCATGGTCCCATAATACTTGATTCTTTTCCTTCTACAGTCTCATATTCCATTTTTAATTCTCAAGAGCCAGTCAGTAGTCCATGAAGTGAGTTATCAATAGGCATATTTCCACATCTCCTGCTTCCAAAAAGAAAGAAAGAAAGAAAGAGGAAGGAAGGAAGGAAGGAAGGAAGGAAGGGAAAAAAAGGAGGGCCAGTTTTCTTTAAAAAAAAAATTACAGTCTTACAAATTCAGGAGTTTCCCCAAGCCAGGACATGTCTCCCTCTTGTGTATTAGTAGTACAGTTTTCTTGTATGTTGGCAGTACTGTTTCCATTGCATAAACAACAGGACTGACTTCTGGACAGAAACTAGATTGCATTGTTGAAGGGGAAAAAAATCAACAGAATGAAAAAAGGACTTTAGGGAAGATAGAGGGCAGGAGTTAGGAATCTTCTATTTTTACTTATTTTGGTACAGGCTTACGTAGGGTTGATAAATACTTGGTTTGGTTCCAAGTGTTACTTTTATCTTTTACTGAAGGATGGGCATATAAATCTGCAAAATAACTGAGTAAACCCTGCAGAATGTTTTCATTCTTGCACCAGCTCAAAATATAATTTTAAAGAAATGCTCACACCTGGAGACCCTCCTCTTCCATCAGCTGTCATTGCTGAAGTTGTAAATACATTCCAGACCACCAGTGTTAAAAAGTATTGAGCTTCAAGTTTTTCAAGAAATTTGACCACAGTTTGGAAAGTAACATCTCTTGTGAAGACGGGCATTTCAGACAAAGGAAAGGCTCTCACTCTCTCTGAGAAATACCCTTGGCCTTCGCTCATTTGGAAAGCAAAAAATGTCTTCTGGCAGCTGTAAAAATAGCATGCTCATGCAAAATTCATGTTAACTATGACAAACAAGTTGTTATGAAATGGATATTAACATGGGTAACCTCTCTTAATGAGTCAGCCTTGCTTTTGGAATGATAAGTCAGTAGGAAAGGCAGGAGGGGCATAACACACAGAAGCCTGATCGGTCACAGCTCACCCTCACAGTCTCTCCCAGAGTCTGGCTCAAATTACAAGAGGCATTACTGCAGTGTGTGCTCAAAATTTCTGTGGACACACTGTGTCAATAATATAACACAGATGTCGATGAATATTTTATCATCACCTCATCTCTGGATGTCCCTAAATGTTTTATAATTTATGGACTGGGGTAGGGGGGTGGCAGTGGAAAATCTGGCCTTTTCCTTTTGCAGAAGACGCAGCCAGAGATAAATCTATTTAATGCTTTATGACAGAAGAAATTAGGTTCCACTGTAGGTAATCGTCAGAGGCTTGACATGGGGGGAAAAAACCACACACACACACACACACACACACACAAAAGCATTGAGGCATAGATTGTTTTCCATGGGGGTTAATAGTCATAGATGTGAAGCAGGCTTAGTGTGGATAAAATGCTGTGCACTATGCCTATACAATGAAGGTCTGTAAAACTACGGGATCCTAGACCTACTAGGTAAATCTGGATCTTGTTATAGGTTTCTGGATGATTTGTAATGTAGCAGCAAAGATATCTGGCTCCCAATTGTTTCATAGTGGCACAACAAACTATCATTCTCCTCAAACTGTGCTGGAAGAAAACTCTAGGAATTATTTTGAAACTTTAGTTCTTAACATTTATTGAATGCCATTATAGATCCTAGGCCCCTGGGTATCTACTGTTATACTTACAATTTTGAAGTAAAATTAGATTCTTGTTTCTCACTACTGGTGTCTCCAGGTGCTTTTGCTGATCCAAAATTTCAGAGGGCACCAAAATATTTACTCTTAATCTAGTATATTTGTACAGACACAAAGCTATCCACAATATTAAAAGAATGCTTCTTGCACAGTCCTCTTTAAAACTGGAGGCGCATAGTACATTCAAAAACTTGAATTTCACATTTTGAGAAAGTAAATGCCAAAACTCAAAGGAGCCTGTACTTTTGTGTGAGTAAAAAAATTGAGCATGTAGGCCAGCTTCTTTTATCAGGTAGAGCAAGGGCTATTCATCTATGCTGAAGGGCAGAGCTCTTTGGGTCCCATGGCTTGCCCTTTATCCCACAAACTAGCCTGTGATTCTCAAGTGCAATGAAAGACACTATCTTGTTGTCATAATTGAACTCAGATTCACCTGCCAATCCAACCTGGTTCCTTAAATGGAGCACTTGTAGTTCAATATTGTCTTTCATCTCTGGGGGCCAAAAAATCTCAAACCAACCCTGCTACCGATATAAAGGAGGCAAGCCCAGGAAAGTGATTCATGCAGAAAACAGGTCTGTTGTGTCTGTTGAAATGTGCAGTGATGAAAAGATGATGAACCAATGAAAAAGCTGATAGGAAACCCAAAACAGACACGTCTCTCCTATGAGTGAATCCTAGAGGCTCATAGTAAGCATCTTTAATAATCTGCTGCATTTATTTCTCTCAGGTTACTAACAGTAACCTTACTACAAACAGTAGCATTTCTCTTATATGCTATTTGGTTATTCATTCAGTGAAGGCTTTCCCCCCTCCTCCAATTTAAGATGTAGCCTATCCTTCAGATCCATAAAGGCCACCCAATCTTCTCTTCTCAGTTGTTTTCTTTCAGGAACATCAATACCTATTTCTTAATGCTACTGGAATGCATGCATGCATGTGAAAGATAATTATTCAACAGCTTAGCTGGATGTGAGAATGCTACCTCCCATCGTTTTGAGTTCTGCTTCTGAAATGAACAATTTTCAGTTATGTTTTTCTCCAGCTGTTCTGCCAGTGTTAATACATGCATGCCTCCTCTCCCTCACCTTCATTTTATTACTGTAAATGGTACCTACAGTAACCAAAACACAGTTTCAAGACATTTAGTGATTTAGTAGGCAGATGGTAGCTAAATCTCATCTCTTTTGCAGAATTATTATTCTTAGAGTGGAAACTGCTCATTTTGGTTGCTGCACGTCTTTTCCTACAAGACGGAAAGCTTTTCCCTGAACCTGGAGCCTTACATTGCCAGCAGCTGAAGACCAAGCAGAGAATGGGCAGTTACTAACATATTGTTTTCGTGTCCTTTGCAAGAGATCTGGTTAGATTTCAGAAAAACTGAAAAGGGTGCCACCGCAGAATGCTATGCATGCATATTCAAAAGCCTCACTGTCTTCACTGTACCTTACTTTTGAGTTACTGTGTAAAGGACTAGCTCTAATGGTTTGATCTGACAAGGCATTTCTCAGGAGTTTGGTCCACTAGAGATTAATTCATTTGACATAGGCAACAGGTCAGATAGGTGCCATGTAACACATAACCAACAGAGCAGGGGCAGGAGAAAGGGGATTCAGAGCTATTGCTAGTATCAAAGGGACAAGTCAAGGGACTCTGGGTTCAGGACCATGGGCCCATTTTAGATTGGCAAAAAGAGGTGTGTTGATGGCTGCATGAAAGCCCAGCCTTTAGATGAGAAAAAGGGAAAGTGTGCCATGAAAACACTATTTTGGAGTTTTAAGGGAGAAGAAGTGCCTTTAAAAAGTAGCTTGATTTCCCCACTACTTTTTTTAAAAGGGCGCAACATTGCTGGGGCTTTTTAGATTGGCAGGAAAGTGTGACATGAAGTTGCCTTTTCCTTAATGCTTAGCAGCTAGACTGCAAGCCCCAGGTGTGCATTTAAAAGGTACAGGGCTGCTAGACTGAGGGGTTTGGGAACGACTTATCTAAGGTCTTTTCTGTGGCACAGCAGCTACATGGGAAGCTCTCAGAACGCTACAAACACAGGCAGAGCAGCTACATGGGCGGCAAGGAACGCGGCTTTTAGCCGTGCTTTAAAAAAAAATTTCCTTGCCGGCTGCGAATTGCGCAATTGCGCAGGTACACAATACAGCGACATTATCATTGCCTGCTGGGAACTGCACAATTGTGCAATTGCGCAGTTCGCAGCCGGCAAGGAAAAAAAATTTAAAGGTTCACCGCAGCTAAAAGCCGCGTTCATTGCCGCCCATGTAGCTGCTCCGCCTGTGTTTGTAGTGTTCTGACCGCTTCCCATGTAGCTGTTGAGCCACAGAAAAGACTTCAGATAAGTCGTTCCCACACCCCTCAGTCTAGCAGCCCTGTACCTTTTAAATGCACACCTGGGGCTTGCAGTCTAGCTGCTAAGCATTAAGGAAAAGGCAACTTCATGTCATACTTTCCTGCCAATCTAAAAAGCCCCATGGAGACCAATCGTGTCAGACTCAAATTCATTATCCCCCATACTCACCTAGAGCGGGAATGAATAACTTCTTATACTGATTGGATGAAAAATCTGTGGTTAATAACAGCTGATGAAATGTGGCCAAGCTGAGGATTTCCATTCTGTTTCAATAAGGAAAAGGAAACTACATTTAGTTAGAGTGAAAAGGAGTCTTAAATATGTGAAAGATTCAGCACTGATTTCCTGAAAACACAACCAATTTAGTCTCACATGTGCCCATGAATCAGCTCCTGATTATGACTTTTCCTGTGCTTACTTCATTTTATTTGTTATTCTAGTTAGGCTTGCTAGGTTGTGATGAAGAAAGAAGTTCAACAGGTGTTTCTTGCATGACCAGGTTTCAAATCCTGGGTTCTGCAAGCTATGAGGTTGGCGGAAGTATGAAAAACCTTTAGAAAAGAAATCTCTTCTAGAGACAAAGGGCACGTCTACATGGGCAAATAAAATTATCTCACCTAGTTTTCACTAGGTGAAATCCAGAGCTTTCATTTAGAGGAAAAAGTGGGGATTTATTCCAGTTTTGAGCACAAAATCTGAATATTTGTGTGTGCATGTGGGCTGCATTCCTGTGATGTTGATTTGGGGCTAAAGGGAGGAGTTCAGAAATATGTACAGAGGAAGAAAAAAAAAACCCTTGAAGTAGCCATGACTGTGTCTGCAGCTACTGCACTTTATCAGACTAGGGTGGGGTGGGGTGTTTGAAAAGGAAAACTGTGTTCTCCTGAACTCACCTCAGTACATACTGTGTAGAAAAGCCTGTGGTTGCAGCAGGTCAGGGTAACCCAAAGGTAAGCTGGGTTTTCCTGCCAGTGTAGACATGCACATATGGAGAAAGAGAGAAAACCCTCAATGATAGGTACAAAAGGCTGACTAGTGATATGGGACTGGATTAGGAGGAGAATGAAATGGCACATCATGGAAAAGAACCGAATTTGCAGTGGGGCTGGCATCCTAAAAATACAGTATTTGATTGCTCGCCCACATTTATTCTTGCTAGACACAAAATGCAACAGGGGCAGTATTTGGGATTGGTATGTGTATTGTTTAGGAAGGTCATAACAGAGGATGTGATATCATATTTAAGGCTCTGATGGTTATTAATTTAGCTTCAAATTTGCACAGCCATTCATCTGGCCTTTCTGGTGGCGCAGTGGTTAAATGCCTGTACTGCAGCCACTCACTCAAAACCATAAGGTGGTGACTTCAAGACCAGCATAAGGGCTGAAGCTTGACTCAGGCTTGCATCCTTCCAAGGTCACTAAAATAAGTACCTAGATTGGTTGGGGGGCAAATAGCTTACAGTTGCAAACCGCTTAAACACTCCTTAAGGGTATGAAGCGGTATATAAATGAAGCTGTTTGTTTGTTTGTTCTGCAGTGCAAAAGGGAGCCACAAAAAAGAGGCTCCTTTTTGCACCACAGAAAAGGCACCATAGCTGCCAGCGCCATGGCTTTTCTGCACTCCTTTGGCACTGTGTCATCTGGACACAGCGCCAGAGGAGCACCGTGATGGCACCTGCCATATAGTGGGGTGTGCAGCATCACACTGGCATGGGGGCAGAGTTGGGGCATGCATTGTGCAGACACCACCACCCCACTCCACCCCTATGCTGGCCTTTGATGCCGGTCTATACAGCCCCATACTCAGCAAAAGATGTTGAAGCGTAAGCTTTCATAGACTTGGTTTACTTCCTCAGATACATGGAAATAGACCACGTGTACAAACGCTTATGCTACAACATCGTTCACTCAGTTTGTCTCAAAGGTGGTACAAGATCCCTTTGCATACAGCATTTTCTGTGCATGAAACATCACTTTCTCTGAAGAAAATGATATTTTCTGCAAACAACAACATTGTGCATTGAATTTCGCATACAATAAGTCCCAAGCTGAAAGTAGTCTTTGAAAACTGCACAGTTATCAATTAGTTTCTCATTGTGGGGAGCTCGCTGAATTACTCATTGCTTCCTTCAAAATAGAAATTAGTGAAAAATCACATCCCTAACCTTTAGAACTACATGGGTCTCATAATGAGAAAGGCAGGATATAAATTTAAATAAGTAAGTAGGTACAGTGGGAGTTCAGTTCACCCCCCCCCTTGAATGACAGGCTGTCATGTCCCATATTATTCAATGAGAAGTGGTACATAGGCATCTGCATCAGCACATCCATGTGCACACGCCACCATTGAATAATATGGACCAGGGCAAGCTGTGGGCACTCCACTCCACAGATTGCTAGCCTGAAAATATGACAGGCACACTGAAAAGTAATGCCCTCCATGCCACCTCCTGGTTCTGTCCTTAAATACTGAATCACCATGGAATACATTTGGTTGGTGTATATTATTCATTTCAGTTTGACTGCAGCTTGTGTATGTTGTTGCATCAATATAATTTGACAACTCCTCCTTGTTCCCCTAGAGAATTCAATTGGTTCTGTTCAGTTCTATTCAAACTATTGGAATGAAATTATCCTCCCAACATGTTTTTTTCTCCAGCCTGTGGCCTTCCTTCAGATCCTTGGCATAAATCTCTGTAAAAAATGCTTATGCCATTTGACTTTACCATAGGGAGACGAATAATAAAGAAATGCATTTCCCTTGTCTTTGTTGTGCTGAACACAGGAGCTGTTTCTGCAAAATTAAGCTGTCACTCTCAGGCACTCAGATAAAGATGGGCTACTGCTCTTCCTAAGATGTGAAAGGATCCTACCTAGGGCTTCACAGTACTGGAGACAAGTGAATGACAGGCACAGAATCAATGCAATTGCCGAGTGATTTATTGAGGGGTTTTTTTTTGTCCAGACTCTCAATTTAATATCCATAGCAACATTACAATATATGCTGCCATTTAGAAACAGTTCATGCCATATGAAATAATTCTAGCTTCTCCAAAGGATAGGCATTGCCCTTAATGCTTTAAAGCACTGAATGGATCAAAAATCTTTACATCACACTATCTACTATATAGAGTTGTTCAACACATAATGTAGAATAGACCACTAGACAAAACTCGTATTTAATCAGACCCTTCCTTGATGTGAAGGTTTAAGGAAATCCTGTTTATTTGCTTTAATTTTAATGCAGGGGAAGAGTCTCTCAAATATAGCATCTTAGGGCAGCAAGAGTGAAGCCTTACTATACTTTTTTTTTCTTGAGAAAGCCAACAATTGTACACCCATTGGGGATTGCACAGTGAATATTCTTCAAACATGAAGGAATTTGATATTACAAATTTATATACTCAGTAGGTAACTGATTATAGTTACTTACATGATTCATACAGTGTGGGATTTTGATTTTGTTTTGTTTTCATTTGTACCACATTTCTTCACCACTTGTGGAGTGATACATACTGATGGTTTTCAGACACTAATGCAGATTTGGTTCTTTGTGAAAACTGCAAATTGTTACATGGATCTTTATGCTCTATTCCATCCCCAGTTGTCTACACATACATGATAAATATCATAGGACTCTATATCTGAAGATGAAGATCTGAATATTGTTGTTGTTTGCATCAAGTCATTTCTGACTTATGAACCTATCACAGGGTTTTCTTGGCAAGATTTGTTCAGAGGGGTTTGGTTTTGCCTTCTTCTGAGGCTGAGAGAGTTTGACTTGCCCAAGATCAACTGGATTTCCATGGCTAAGTGTGCACGTTATAGTCTAACACTCAAACCTCCACACACCATGCTGAATCAGTTGCCAAGTATTAATTCAAGACGGTTATAAAAGTCATGCTTTTAAAAAATATGTGTGATTGTTTTTTTCTTTTTCTTTTAATAAGTGTTATGGTCCATGATACAACATTTTTAATAAAACTTTACAAATTATTATCATTATTAGATTACATACTTTTTGCCCCCCTCTCCCTCCAATGGATATGACCAAGCAAATTAGTACCCAGTATTCATAATGTGGAATATCTTGTTAATAATTTCTCTAACTTCGTTGTACCCCTTTTCAACTGTAACTTTTTCAATCCAACTACCCAATTTTTTCCACCGGACCATTTTGGTTATTTGATCATTATATTTTCCTTTTCTTTACCTTAGATATTTGAATAAAAGATATTCTGCAATATAATGGGGCTTTCTAGATTGGCAGGAAAGGGCGACATGAAGTTGCCTTTTCCTTAATACTTAGCAGCTGCACTGCAAGTCCCAGGTGTGTAATAAAAAGGCATAGGGCAGCTACACTGAGGAGGTGTGGGGACAACTTATCTGTAGTCTTTTCTGTTGCTCAGCAACTACATTGGAAGCTGTCAGGATGCTAGAAACACAGGCAGAGCAGCTGCATGGGTGGCAATGAATGGGGCTCTTGGCCACACTGAACCTTTAATATTTTTGTTGTTGTTGTTGTTGCCGGCTGCAAACTGTGCAGTTGCACCAGTACATCATACAGGCAATTGTATTGCCAGCTGCAAACTGCGCAGTTGCGCAGGTACATCACACATGAACTGTGCAGTTATGAAGATCTGTCAAATTACCATTCTGGTTTCGCTTCCCTTTTTAAAGTGTGCAGTTGCATCGGTGCACCATGAATGAACCCTATTATTATTATTATTATTATTATTACCCCTTTGAGATCAATCGAAACAGCTTACACATTAAAATACTATTACATCAATAAAACAAACTGTATCCCTCCCCCTTAAAAAGATATTAAATCCGTTACAATTTAAGTTTATGAATAAACTTCTTTATTTTATGAATGAATTGACATTTTATGCACAGTTGCATAACAGTTACAGCATCCCAGAGTCCCTACTGTGCATGTCTAGGGTTCGGAGTAGGGCTGGAGCTAGGGTTTGGGAGCTTTAAAAAACTGCACAGTTGCACTGCAGCATTTAGACGCAGCTGCACTGTTACACCCTTTTTAAAAAGAAGCTGGGAAAAGCAGGTCCTTTTTAAAGCTGCTTTTTCCCCACTAAAATGCAAAAGACGTGCGTTCATGCCAAACTTTCAGTGTGGGTCATCTAAAAGCTACACTTTCATGCAGGCATGAACACACCCCTTTTTGCCAGTCTAGATCAGCTCAATGTGACCAGTTCACCCACCCACCCACACACACACACACATTGTTTGTTATTCCAACCCAATGTATTTACTTAGCAATTTTTTTATTATGCAATCTTCTGTTTTAGACAAACTGAATTTTCTCAAATTCAGAGTTAAACAATTCTCTTTATCAAATTGAAAGTTTCCCCCCATCATCCTGTTTAACTCCTGTATAACATCTAACCAAAAATTTTGTACATAGGGGCACTCCTACCACATATGGAGGTATGTTCCTTTTTGACCACATCCATGCCAGGTACTGTATTTAGAAGTAGTTTTTTTTTTTTAAAAAAAAAATTATCATTGCTATTTGATATGGGGTTCTATACTATTTGCTAATTAATTGTTTTTCTCTTACCTTTATATTTTTAATTTTAGTTATCTGAGAGAGCCAAAATGTTAAATTTTCAGTATTTAACTTTAGATCTTTCTCCCATATACCCACCAGTCCTTCCTTTATATTGTTTCTCCAAATTGCAATTGTTTCTCCAAAAGAAACTTTTCTTATTAACCCCTTTTCTCCCCTAGTGTGATTGTTGTGCAAAGCTGAAGGCTGTTATTACATTAGTTGTTCTTTTCCTATACCTGCACTCTCACATTGTATAACAAAGGGCCTTCTCTGCTGTGCAACCCAATTACGGAATATCTTCCTTT
The DNA here is from genome assembly GCA_034509955.1 of Urosaurus nigricauda. Lineage (NCBI taxonomy): Eukaryota > Metazoa > Chordata > Lepidosauria > Squamata > Phrynosomatidae > Urosaurus > Urosaurus nigricauda. The sequence continues at coordinate 112,127,697 of JAOEGL010000002.1, read as the reverse complement.
CAGAGACCTGATTGGCAACCAACAATGGTATCATTACATGGCCAAGTCAATACATGGCTTTTAGCTTTTAGATCCTAATTTATTTTATCCAAATTCGCATATCTGTTATGGTTTCATTTGCATTACTAGTTTTGAATTGTGTTTGTTGAATGGCTTATCATGCCTTTAAGTCTTTTAAGGTTTTTCTTATTGTTTTAAACTGCCTTAAATGAATTTTTCTGAGATCTTCTGATATGGCATAGGATATTTTTAGATAGATAGATGATAGATGGATAGATAGATCAATAGATAGATAGTCTTTGTTAACAATCTTCAAATCAACTTTGACCTCTGGTGACCCTGTGAATGAGGCATGTCCAGGACTTCAAGAGCCCTGCTCTCTTAGGACCATATCCACTTTGACTGAATCTATCCATCTGTGGTCTTCTTTTCTTCCTATAGCCTTCTATCTTTCTGGGAATTGTCATTTTTTCTAATGAGTCATGACTTCACATGATGTGCCCCAAATACAACTGCCTTAATTTTTTCATCCTGGCTTCTAGGGGGAGAGTTCAGATCTGGTTTGCACCAGGATATATTTGTTTGCCTTTGTAGCCATCCACAGTATCCACAGAATACTTTTCCAGCACCATATTTTGAAAGATTTTATTTCCTTTCTATCAGATTTCTTTACCATCCAGCTCTCATACCCATATGTAGTGATGGGAAATATAATGGCTTGAACAATCCTCATTTTAGATTTTAGTTGTTTATCTTTCCACTTCACGATCTTGTCTAGTTCTTTCATAGCTTCCCTCCCCAGTCCTTGTCCTCTGCTGATTTCTTGACTGCAATTTTCATTCCAGTCAATTATTGACCCAAGGTATGGGAAGTCTTTAATTATTTCATTTATCTTATCATCTATATTGATAGTCTAATGTTAACCAATTCAGTGATGGACATGATTTTTAATTTCTCTTTCTCAGTTTCAAAGGAGAGCCTGAGCCAAAAACTGTTAAGAGAACTGTTTTCTGTGTTCTAACATTGCTTCAAATTGGCTACAGTAAAACCCACAAAATTTTTGCAGGATACCCAAAATTAAATTACAGATGCAATGAAATAAGCACATGCATGCATAATCTATAATATAGCTTCAGCTTCTATGTATCAGAAACATGAGGGGATGCAAGTGCAAGCTGGGCCCACTAAAAATGTACCCGATCACCCCCTGCCCCCATGCTTGAGGCTTGCTTTCATATGACATTCCACAGTCAGATTCACTAACCTGGAACCTTTCATTTATACAACTGTTTATCCCCATTGACCTAGATGAGGCAAAGGAGTTTTCATCCATGTACTTGAGCTTAGCATCAAGTGCTGAAGCCACCATACTGAATTACTGCACCAATTTATTAGAGTAAATGTCCACTTAATAGTATTCGAGGGGAAAATATTCTTGAAAGGTTTCTTGCTAGAGAGAGACTGATTAAGAATATTTGCCAAACATAAATGGGAATGTTGAACTGCACCCAAATGCTATGATTAAGATTGCTATCCAGTCTGCTAGCACTTTCATTTTTACAATGGCCCTGTGCCTAAGTGAGGCAGACAAGCAAGAAATATGCCCAATAATGCTGTCATCTCATTTCTAGACCAGTGGCCTCATAAAGTTAGTTCAAGGCTGGATTGTTTTTCAAAAGGTACATTACTTCCTTCACCTCCAGCAAACGTTCTGTAGGCATAGCCTTAAAACCATGACATTTGTGAAAGACCTAAAACATCCTAACTGGAAAAACAAACATTATTTATCTTACTGTACTTCTTTAGGGGGGGAAACATACCCATCACTATTTTAAAAAAAGTTTAAAATGGAGAGAAATCACACATTCTCAAGGTAATCACAGCCACTTCTATGAGTCCAGCCACTTTACTTATGTATTTATTTATTTATATCCCGCTCTTCAGCCCTAAAGGTTATCAGAGCGGCTTATAAATATTATTTTAATTAGACAGTTCCCTGCCCTCAGGCTTACAATCTAGGAAGACACGACACAAAAGGAGAAGAGAATGATGGTGGGGAAGGGGATCAGGTCCAGCAGTTCTTCTCTGGCTCTGAGGCCCGGACCAAGGCAGATGGACTGGATGGAGGGCTCTGCTTCATACTCTAGGACAGGCCCAATGGAGAAAGAATGGGCAAGAAGCATCATTCTTGGGCAAGAAGCATCATTGTATCTGAAAACTCTCTCTATAGTTAAAGGAATTTAAAGAAGATTCACAGGAATCTATGCTGTCATGGGAAGATGGAGTCATAAGAGGTGTGGATTTAAAGTAAGTTCCCCCCAAAATCCACAACAATGAAATTAAGGTTAATATTGCTGTTTCACCACTTTCTCCAACCCTGAATGTTTTTGTAGTCATCACTCCTGAACTCAGAAAATCTCTCAATAAATCTGCATATGACTCGCACTTCCAGGAAATATCATTATATTTTTTCTTGACGCATGTGGTGTTACCACACACTGTTTTTGAAGAAAATAATGTTTACATTGTATATAAAGGCTTCATTGAGAGGTGGTAGCCTTCACTCCTATTCTTATCACTTGATAGCCAGTAGTGTCGTAGTTTGGACTACAATTCTAGGGGACCAGATTTGAATTCCCACTCAGATGTGAAAACCCACTGAAGGACCTTAGGTAAGTCACTCTCTCAGCTTTGAAAGAAGGCAATGCCAAAGCTTCTCTGAATCAATCTTGTCAAGAAAGTCCTGGGTTGTCATAAGTCACAGTTGACCTGAAAAGCACACAACAAAAAGCACACAACAAAAGCAAAAAAAGCATATACATGGCGCCGTCCATACACGCTATGGTTGGAGAGTGTGTGTGTCCTGCACGCTCCCCAGCCCTATTCAGGCCCTGGGGACAGCCCAAAAAGGGCCGTCTGTACCAGGCCAGATTTACATTACCCATTTTAATGGTTGGCTTGAACAAAACAAGGGTGTTGATACATGTTGCATTTTTTTTCAAATGAAAAATTTCTGAGGATTTGGAAACAGATTTGAGGAATAGAGCAAAATGACTTAAATCAATGAATAACAACATTGAGATATTAGTATAATGGGTGTAGTGAATGCATTTACCAGAATCAAGGCATGCAAGTGTCTGTTCTCTCTTCTGCTGGAGTAGATCTGAAACATCTTGGTTAAAATCAATAAAATTAGGTCAGATTTACATTTTGGTAAATTGAAGCTGAGTTTTACTGTGTAGTCTTTAGGAAGTATTAAATGCCTTCACAGACATTAGATCATAGCTTTGACAGTTTTATATTATAATCATCATAAAAAATATTTTGTGTATCCTACTGAAGAAAAGTCATCTTGATTTTGCTTCATTTTCCCATGAAGTCAGTTCAGTGAATCTTTCATACCCTGGGTCTCAATTGCCCAATTTACAACAGGCAACCTATAGGTCAAAACACAGGCTTTAAAATATCTAGTTAATACTGTGCTTCCAGTAAATGCCAGGAGTATTTCAGTTACATTGCACTTTGCAGAGCTCTTGCCAATATTAAGTAGAAGGCAGAATCACTGTAAAATCATTGACAACAAGAACAAGGCCACTTATTAGCAAGACATAATATTTATATAATTGGGGGGGGGAGATGTCCATTATCTTGATGTATCCAAAGAAACAGAGGGTCTGTCCATACCACCTCACTTATAAAAGCTGGTCATTAGCTTAGAAAAGAGATGAACTTTTCTGGGTTGCACATGCTGACAGATTGGCAAAGAGATCCGATGGTTTTGCTAAAGGCAGCAAAGCTAAGTTATACCTAACTGTATGGTCAATGTTGCAAAATGCTTTGTCTGGATTTCATAAGCTCAGCTGTTGGGCAGCAACTGATATATGCTCTACAATGTATCTAACATTTTCCTACATCTGTGAATCCAAATAAAAGATTCCTATATGTGTGGGCAAGCTGACTTTCAGCCATTAGTAACACAGGACAGATTCTTGTCGCAGGTCAAAGTGTTTGTCCTTCTAATTCAATGATGTGCTCAAAGATTATCAGTGGGACTTATCACCTCCAATTTAGACCTTTCAACTGAAGTTGTCAACTATTGCACTTGGGGCCTTCTGCATGCTAAACCCGTGTCTTCCTCTGAACTATTTTTTTTACCTCATTGCAGTTAAATGTATTTTAAATATTCAAGGAGTTCCTATGTTCCCTGGAACACTGTAAAGGATGATGGCAGCAACTCTGTCATTTTAATTCTATAGCTCTTAGCCAGATGTATTTCATTACAATACGTATATGTTAACATATTTTGATTTTCACAGTTTTGGAATTCTTTTTGACTTGTATGTGTATTCTGTTCCCCTGTAACTCCAATATTACATATCCACAGTCACAATGTACTTCCTAGCAGCCTGAGATACAATGTGTGTTCTATTTTTCAAATAAAATATTCCCTTTTAAAACTAGAATGGTATTTGTCTAGCACACAGAGGAAAGCCTGTGTGCATAGCAAAAGAGTGCAAAGCTTATGGATTGACTGAGAGAGGGCTCACCCCAAAGAGTTTATGAGCAGCCCCTGTTCCCTTGAAATCCATGGTTCTGTGAGGTTACCACAGTATCTAGAAGCTGGAAAGCCAATCTTTCTTGGAAGCAAAGGAGGAATAAACCCTAAAGGCCAATTGAGCCCCCAAATTCCTTTCTGGGTTGTAGGATTGTAGTCCATTGGGGTTGGTGGCAGTGGTTAATGCAAGAGGCAGAGAGAGTCTGTTGAGGAAATCTATATCTAGCATTGATATACATCCAAGAAAAAAAGGAAATGTCCCAGATTAGATGGTCTAAAAAATGTCCTGGCCAGCTGGGCATGTTTGAAGCAGCAGATCCTCGATTCCTCCTTTGTTCCAGGCTGCATTTTGTCAGACACTTTAGTCTGCAGTCTTTGCATTGAAACTCCCCTCCTCTCCTTTTATTCTTCTCTGCAGGGCCAGAGAGCAACACAATGAAATGAAAAGCCAGTTGATGCTAGCCCTATTAATACTGGAAGCCCTTTGTCTACTTTTGGCAATGACAGTACGGGGTGGCTGGGCTTTTTAAAAGAATTTGGACTAGTAATAGCAGTTAGGATTGGGATTGATGTTGGTGGTGGTGGGAGACAATTCTGAAAACACTTGTCAAGTCAAGTAACTTTATTACTGTCATGGACTAGCACAGGCAAAAGGGGGATACAAAATAAAAGAAGGTAAAAGCAAGGAAAAACTAGGTAAAAACACAGAGTAAAAACAGTATTTAAAATGTCCTTTTAAAATCCAGTGTGGCAGGGAAAGATTGGTACTAGCCTACCGTGGAGGTCATTGCCAAAGATATCAGTGCCTCAGTAGGAGATAGGTGGTGGGCGAACAAGAGAGAGTTATCTAATTCAGGTTCGGTTTGCACCACAGTGTCCACAAGCAACAAAGAAGTGTAAAATTGACTGCTGTGTCCTTGATGTTTATACAGTAAAGGTGAAATAAGGCTGAGGCAGATATCCCTGAAATACGAGCACTGGAGTAACACATGCTCTGTTGTCTCTAACTGGCCAGAGTCAAAGGGACATAGAAAACACTTAAGACTGAAGGAGGCATGAATGTGGGGGAAATGCTTCAGGATCTGGTCTGTCACCTGGCTTTTTATACTGTCTGCTCCCCTCCAGAATTAACAAATGAATAAATATACCATGATCCTAAATAGGTCTACTCAGAAGCAAAACTCTTTGGGTTTGCTAGGACTACACTCAGAGGATGGGAATGGCAACACCCCTCTGAAAAAACTTGTCAAGAAGGCCCTATGATAGGTTCTCCTAAGGGCTTTGGAACTCTCTATTCCAAGTCCAGCACTTTAAACATTAATCTGTAGTGTTTCTGTCAAATCAGTTCTAACTTTTAAAATGGTACAAAGGTTAAACATAGTGGAAGAAAAAAATACAATCATTAATATGCTGAATTTGCATATTTAGAATATAAATTTGGGGGTTTGCATAATTAGAATATAATATTTCCATAATATGCAAATTAGGTGCCCAGATTTTAACAAGTAGGATATGGCAACCATGATCTAGCAGAAACCAACTAAGGGCAAGTCCTGTTCTTGTGAGCACCCTCCATTTGCAAATTCAGCGTGGAAGAAGCCTTGATGCACCAATGGCCACACTTGGACAAATATTACATGTAGGAATACACACTCCTCTGCCCTCTTCTCCCTTCCCCTCCATGCAGCCCTTAGGAAAAATATTCAGTTTTACTTTTTGCAATGTTTGAGTTGTTGTTACATGCAAAGCAGGAAACATGGTTTAAAACAGACTCTAGTCAAACGGATAAGCTAGCAATGTATTCTAGACTATAGCTTTTTTTTTTAACAAACCAGAAATCATTTAAGACCACAATTCCTTGTTCATACCTAATGCCATACCAGAAATCAAAGAAATTGAAAGTGAACTGTAAAAAAAAAATTCTCCTCCCTCCAGTACAGAAGGATGGGCAGAGGTGTGTCATTTTATTTCAGAATTGCAGGAAATTGTAAATCAGTCCTATGTATGTATTCATTGTTGTTGTTGTGTGCTTTCAAGTCATTTCCAACTTATGGTGACCCCAAAGTAAACCTATAATGGGGTTTTCTTGGCAAGAAGTGTTCAGAGGGAGGTTGTCTTTGACTCCTTTTGAGTCTGAGAGATTACAACTTGCCCAAGGTTACGCAATGAGTTTTCATGGCTGAGTGGGGATTCAAATCATGGTCTCTGGAGTCATAGTTCAACATTCAAACTACTACTGTACACCATGCTGGCATGCAGTGAAGAAAAGCATAAAAAAAATCAATGAAGAACCTGGCAAAGGTAGACTATATAAATACTCCTGATTGAAACTGATTTAAATTGTAAAATATATAGATATACTGACTGTAGATGTCAGTTCCCCTCCCCTCCTGGATCTCAAACAGTAATGCCTGCACAGGAAATGCATTTTTGATTATCCAAAAAGAAAGACTGTGACAGAGAGAAATTCATATTTCATCAAAGCATTTGGTGCAGAGTACCCCTCAAATCCAGCAAAACCTCTAAACACAGGCGATGAGAAAAACTATCTCTTTATTTTCAAAGGATTTTGGAAATGTATTCAAAGAACAAAGCTTCAATGAGCTTCTCCCTATACAAACACTTGACATAAGTAGGCCATCAACTTTAATGAAATAATCACAGCAAACATTGGATCGAAGCCAGCGTTTTAAAATCATGTAATCATGGAAGTGTAATGTTGTTTCCAAAAAGTACAGGCCTACCAGGTCTCTTTTCCATCATGTTTGGACCCCACATTTACATAGAAAATATCCCATAATAAGCTGGGGTTTTGAAGTCTCCAGAGTGCTGGCTTCATAGCTCTGCCATCTGGCCAGATTAGATGGCATTTTTATATACTTAAAAAAAATAGTTATATACCAAAACAACACATGCAAACAAGCCACAACATTTTCTTTTTGATAGGTGACATGTCTACCTAAGTGAGAGAGAAAAAGATTCACTTAATCATAGTGCCATGCTTAGCGCATACTATATTAAGTTTTCATACTAAGATGTGCCCTTTGGGGAGTTAAGCCTTTTTTGCCACACAGAAAACCCATTATCATATCAATTTTATTTATTTGATTTATATCCTGCTTTCCTCCCAAATGGGATTCAAAGCAGCTTCCAGTATAAATAAAACACAACATCGAATAAGAAATACAAAAGTTTAAAAGAATATGAAATACAAAATTTTAAAAGCACTAAATAGTATATACAATTAAAACAGCACTTTCTTTTTTATTGATATTCTTTATTATCATTGTCCAAATATTTAAAATAAACTTTCAAACATTACTATTTAAACACAAACATTAACTATACAATACAATCAATATAACACATATAAACTAAAAAAACTTATAATACCTAATTGATCTAGTATTTTTCCACACTTATATAGATGAAGTGAACAAAATTCCATATTTATCATCATTAATCACCAATAATCTAACATATATATATTTATATATATACATATATAATTCTATGTTTTAGTTTAACTATATAAGCACATAGATGAATAAAAGAAACCTCCTTTCAAGCAGTAGTACTCATTCTTATTGATTTGTATTATGAACATTCTTTTTTTCCGTTGATACATCATACAAGTCAGGTGAATGCGACGGTTAGGAGCGCCTGCTATCAGCTTCGGCTGATATGCCAGCTGCGCCCTTTCCTGGAGATGAGGGATCTGGAAACTGTGATACACGCAATGGTAACCTCACGTTTGTACTACTGTAACGCACTCTACATGGGGCTACCCTTGTGCCTAACCCGGAAACTACAACTGGTCCAAAATATGGCAGCCAGACTTCTCACTGGAACATCTAGGAGAGAGCACATCACTCCTGTGCTTAAAGCTCTCCACTGGCTGCCGACCAGTTTCCGGGCACAGTACAACGTGTTGGTTTTAACCTTTAAAGCCCGTCATGGCTTGGGTCCATCTTATCTAAGGGACCGCCTCTTCCCATATGAACCCCCCCGCACACTTCGGTCCTCTGGGAGGAACTTGCTGCAACCCATGAAGACCAGGTTGGTGCAGACCTCCCAGAGGGCCTTTTCGGCTGTTGCCCCCAGGTTGTGGAATGACCTGCCGGATGAGATGCGTCTTATTTCATCTTTAGAAGGCTTTTAAAAAGCCCTAAAGACGCACCTCTTCCAGCAGGCCTTCCCAGAGAATGTAAACATCCCCCGGCTCCAAATCTAGGCTTTAGAGTGGCATTTTCTTCCAGCCTTCCTCCTCTGTTTCTACTTTTACATAACCTTGGCTGGGTCCGTTCTTCTCTAATCTTGTTTTTATTACTATTTTAGCTAGCTACTGTTTTAATTCAATTGTGATTTAATCTCTTTTTAAGGGGGGGTGGTAAGGGAAAGGATGGGATATTTTACTTGATATTGTTTTAATCCTTGTTGTAATCCACCCCGATTGCTTGTTCAGAGGGGCGGACTAGAAATAAATATTATTATTATTATTATTATTATTATTATACAGCTTTGAACCATATTGTATATTTTCAGTGTTTTTAGATTCCATATTGTTTCTTACATTTAGTATTTTATTACCAAACTTATTCTTGTTGATCTTATTCTTTGTTCTCTTTTCATCATTTTGTCTAACCAGCGAGTTTCTCTATTTTCTCCAAACTCAGCCATTTCTTACAGCAGTATTATAATATAAGCCATTCATTTTCTACTTCATCTACTGTGTTGTCTTTTATCAAAGAGGTTAAAATATCCATGTCCATCATCTCCCTTAATTTGATTAATCATTCTTCACTAGTTGGGATATCCTTATTTTTCATGTGTATAGAATTCTGGAAACTGATAACATATACAATATTATCTTCCTATATTTTTTTCGATAGTCTTTCCTAACATATGGATCATATTTAACGAAACGAATTCAGGTTCAAACAGAACTTTAATTTTTAATATCTCTGGAAACAATCTATATATTCTTTTTCAATATTTGTTAGCTATCTTGCATTTCCACCACATATGATGGAAAGAGCCTGGTTCTCCTTGGCATTTCCAGCATTTTATCTTTCTTGTATTGTACATTGTGCATTATGTTGGAGAAAGATACCAACGATGGAACATTTTCATAAAAATTTCTTTAAGATTTTGACATAGTGTAAATGTCCACATATCTTGCCACACTCTTTCCCAAACTTCAAGTTTAATATTTGTCCCTATGTCTTGGGCCCATTAAACCATTATATGTTTAATGGTTTCTTTTTTTAGATCTCTCTCTCTATCACAATTTTATAATATTTTGCAATATATTGCAAAACACCACTTTCAAAACATTAAAAATTAAAACAATTAAAATAATATTGAATATTAAACAGTACACTCAGTTGTATATCTCTCTACACTGGTCAGCTAAAGCTGAAGGACTCTTTAAGGACTCTAATGAAAAGACTACAGAGAGAGGGCAGATCAAACCTCCCTTAAAAGAGACTTCCACAGCCTATCTATATCCTGTTTCTTCACCAACTGAGCCAGGGAGGGTGATATAAAGGGGCAAAAGCCCTCCCTTGTAGACTGTAAGATTCGTAGGTTCATATGGGGGAAATACAGGCATTCATGTAATCTGGTTCTAAGCTATTTAGGGCCTTATAAGTCAAAACCAGCATTTTGAACTGTGCCTGGAAATGAATCTGCAGCCAGTGAAGCTGTTTCAGTGAAGGAGTTGAATGGTGTATCATGCCATTATGTTGGTAAACCATCTGCACATCAGTTATGTGACATACAGTGTCATGTTGGTGCGATCACCTACAGAAAAAAAGAGGAAATGTATTTGGATGATACTTCCACATGTTTATCCGTAGATTTAGAAATAATGACTATAATCCAAGAAGAAATACATCAGACCACCATGGGGAAGATTGTGAAGAGGTGATATGTTCAGTCTGCTGTATAAGTGCTAAGTGTTGACAGGCAACTCCAAGAACCCAGCTGCATTCTCTTCTTATAGTGGTTATCATTAAAACAGACTTGACAGCCCTTCAAATAGAGCCAGGAGGAGGAGCAGCTTCTGGGATTGAATATGTTTTCACTGACCTCCATGAAAACTCACAAATCCAGGCAACTGTCCTTTTAAAACAAGCTATCAAAATACAGCAATTTTCTTTTAAGAAAGGAGTGGGGAACATCAAGTACTGGGACTGAATCTGTTCCTCCTCATGTCCTTTAGAATCATAAAATCATAGAATTGGAAGAGAACTCAAGGTCCATCCAGTCCAACCCCTGCCATGCAGGAATACACAATCAAAGAACCCCCAATAGATGGACAACCAGAATCTGATTTGAAACCTCCAAAGGAGAAGCCTCTGCCGCCCACCGAGGCAGTGTATTCCACCTGTCAAACAGGTTTTACTGCTAGAAAGTTCTTCCTAATGTTGAGATAGAATATCTTTTCATATAGTTTCAATTAATTGCTCCATGTCCTAATATCTGGTGCAGCAGAAAACAAGCTTGCTCCACCCTCAATATGACATCCCTTCAAATATTTAAACAGGGCTATCAATTCACCCCTTAACTTTCTCTTCTTCAGGCTAAACATCCCCAGCTCCTTAAGTCTCTTCTTGTAGGTCATGGTTTCCAGATCCTTCACCATTTTAGTCACTCTCCTCTGGACACACTACAGCTTGTCAACATCCTTTTTGAATTGTGATACCCAGAACTGGACACAGTATTCCAGGTGAGGTCTGATCAAAGCAGATTAGGTGGCAACATTGCTTTCCTTCATCCAGACATTATACTTCTATTAATGCAGCCTAGAATTGCATTGGCCCTTTCAAGTGCCCCATCACATTGTTGACTCATGTTCAGCTTGTGGTCTTCTAGGACACTTAGATCTCTTTCACATGTACTGTTGTCAAGCCCGTTGTCCCCTATTCTATATCTGTGCCTTTCATTTTTTCTTCTTCCTAAGTATAGTATCTTACATTTTTCCGTGTTGAAATTCATTTTGGTAGTTTTGACCCAGCTTTCTACTCTATTAAGGACTTTCAAATTTTGATCATGTCCTCTAGCTAATCCTCCTAATTTGGTGGCATCTGTAAATTTGATAAGCATGCTCTCTATTCATTCGTCCAAATATGATAAAGATGTTGAATAGCACTGGGCCCAGGACAGAACCCTATGGCACCCCACTGGTCACTTCTCTCCAGGATGAAGAGGAGCCATTACTGGGCACCATTTGAATTTGGCTGGTCAACCAATCACAATCCACCTAACAGTTGCATTACCTAGCCCACACGTTAGTGGCTTGTTTGACAGAATGTCGTGGAGGATTTTGTCAGAGGCCTTGCTGAAATCAAGATAAACTACTTTCACAGCATTCCCTTCATCTACAAAACTGGTAATTTTAGGGGAAAAGGAGATAAGATTAGTCTAGCTGCTAGCATGACTTGTTTTTGAGAAACCCATATTGACTTTTTGTGATTATAGCATTCCCTTCTAATGTTCTCAGACTCTCTGTTTAGTGATCTGCTCTAGAATCTTTCCAGATATTGATGTCAGGCTACACAGGCAGTAATTGTTTGGGTTTTCTTTTTTCCTCCTTATGAAGATGTGGACAACATTTGTCCTCCTCCATTACACTGGGACTTCTCCTGTTCTCCAGGAACCCTCAAAGGTTATTGCCGGTGGCTCTGAGATTACTTCTGCTAATTCTTTTAATGTCATTCCTCTGGCCCTGAAGATTTGAATTCGTTTAGATTAACCAGGTGTTCCCGTACTACCTCTTTACTTATTCTGTACTACATTTCCTCTGTTGTGTCCTCTGCTTCATTTCCCTCAGGCTGAGCACCCTTTTCCTTTTGTGAGAAGACTGAGGCAACCTATGTCAAATAAACAAATAAATAATCCTACAATGCACAACATGTAAGTAATTTTTTACAACAAGGGGTGAACTCTCTTCCCATTTTTGCAGATGGGAGGAGGGAAGAAGTTACCTTGAGAATGTTTGGCTGTGAGATTTCATCTTTAGACCACTAAACGGAATTCGAGTTCCACTTTTAAAGATGCCGTACAGTGAATTTATTGAAGAAGGAGGTGAAAAGGTTTAACATGCTGCACTCCACAGTGCCCCAACCCAGTGAGCTAGCCACACAATGACCTAATACTACTTTCACATTCAACTTTGTGTTCATCTCCACCCCATTTTCTTCTGGTGACAATTGTCTGCCTTCTTTCAATCTGTGCCACAATAAATGTGTCCAATTTCTGGAACAGTAGGGCTCTTTTGAAGATGAGGGTGTGTGAGAATAGGTAAAAGATCCAGGCAGTTGCTGCCACTGGGCAGATAAAATAAATACAATGGTCAAGCCCTGGAAAGTTGAACTCCTGAGGGCATCCTGACGTGACATTCGTTTCCTCTTCAAAAGAATGCGGAGATCAGATTGGGGACCAGACAGGTTGCTGGAATAGCCTCACAAATAAGCCCAGCAGTTTGCTTATAACAGCTTCCCTGACTTCCACAAACCTCTTCAATTAATATGAGAGAAAAATTGCAGAGCTCCCAGAACATAGTGCTCACTGAGGATGGGGTAGTTTCAGAAAACTGTGATAAGACAGGAAATAAACTTGTTGGCAGGCAACAGCTTTTCTGAGGCTTTCATTGAAACAGGTGTTATTAGCACAAGTTAGGGTCAACAGCTAGGTAACCAACCATCCTGCTTTATTTGATATGTTGACTAAGGAAAAATGCAGAGGAAGCAGCTTTGAGGTCTTGATGAACTACTCCTTAAGGCTGGGTTCATAAAACCACCCCATGTGTTTTTCCGGTGGGAAGCTTTGTAGTAGACACTGAATCAGCTGCTGCATGGTGAGTCAACAGCTATGTACATCCCACCGATTCAATCACTTTGCTCTCTCTGAGGCTAGAAATTAGATTTAGGCTGTTGGTGTTATTGTTTTACTCATTTCCCCCAAAAATCTGTCTTGCTGATTTTTTAATTCAGCAAGTGGATCCCACATTTTCAGTTCTCCCTACAAATATATGTGTTGTTCTTGTTATGGGCCTTCAAGTCATCTCCAACTTATAGGGACCCTAAGGTGAATGCATGACAGGGTTTTCTTGGAAAATGTCATCGGAGGGAGTTTGCTACTGCCATACTCTGAGGCTGAAAGACTGTGACTTGCCCAAGGCCACTGAGTAGGATTTGAAGCTTGCTCTCCAGAGTTGTAGTCCAATGCTCAAACCACTACACCATGCTGCCTCTCATTAGTATTTGTCAATTCCCACAGCCGCTACAAGCAGAAACACTAGTAGTCCTACAGATGTTTACTCAGAAGTATGCCCTGCTGCATGCAGTGGACTTTAACTCTCATATAACTGGGTCTATAAACCCATACTAAGCCTTCTTTGGTAGGGAGCAGCCGCAGTCCCAAGGTGAGACATTATACCAACCTATCTAATTCCTGACTGGTGAAGGCTCAACTAGCGGAAAGGAGAGACAGTAGCCTACCTTCTTGTTCCTCCTAAATGGAGAGTGTGCATCCAGGGGATTTGTAAAGGCCAGGTTAACAGAAAATTTAGTATGAGTACAAAGAGTTACCTGACTGGGGAGAGAACGGAAATGAAAACTGTAAAGCAGAACAAAGGATGCTGGAAATTTAAGTCCATCAACTTCTGGAGGGCCACATTATCCTCAACCTTGCTTTGTTGAGGATAATTTGTTGTCAATTGCTTGCCTTTAAAGCAGATGATGGGGAATGGATGGCTGCCCTAGATGTCTCATTAATCCTGTCCTGTCCAGCATAACCCATACTGATGAATAATAGGAATTCACAACAATATTTTCTCATGAGAAAGGGGCCTTTTATAAAGTACTCTATGGTTTATATTTGTTTGTTTGTTTCTGTTTTAACAGGTATACTTCTAGTTGTTTCTAATTATCTTGATAGTTAAGTCATATTTTAACTTTGCTATGTTGTGTACTTTTAGCTTCATCTGTTTTAGTGTTCGTAAATTTCCTTGAGTCACAGGTCAGGGGAAGAGGCAGAATATAAAGAATTAAATAAACCACACACACACACACACACACACATATACAGACATGCACACATGCATACACACATGTGCATATATTCCACTTGCAGTTTGCGGCTGAACAGCAGAATGAGAGCAGGCACACATATCACTTGAGCTGCATCTCCACTGCAAAAAACAATGCCTTTTCAAAACAATGTAACTGGCGTGGTTTAATGCTATGGAATTCTGGGATCTAAATTTTGTGTAAAATTTAGTCTTCCCCATCAGGGCACTCTGGTACCACTACAAATTACAAATCCCAGGATCCCATAGCACTGAGCCAGGGTAGTTAAAGCTATGTCCAACTGCATTATTTCTGCAGTGCAGATGCAGCCTTGGTGCCAAATCCATTATGTTGAGATGTATTGTGCTTTTATTTGGATTTGATTATTTCTATATTTATGCATTTTACACATTTGTGTCATCTTCCCACCTCTTTTTAGGTGATACATTCATATTTTAGTGCTGAGTAAGCAACAACTCTCTACTATTTTTTTTTTTACCCTATTCTCTAGCCCTCACAAATGTCCATACTGACATTTTCCACTTTGCTGACTAACAGATTCAATTGCTGATCCAATCCAATCATTAGTCCTAACTGGAGAAAATTCATTGTATAAATAGAACTTCCATATGTATTGATGGAAGAACTTCCCCTTTATTCAGTAGATATACTTTGATTGGAACTAACAATTGGGCTTAGGCCATCGTATGGATTTCAAATGTTATTTTCTATTTAGTTATCCCTGAATTTAATTTGTTGTCCACAGCGCACTTCTGTTGTTATTTTTTTAAGTCTGCTGTAAAGTGCCCAGAGGCGTCTCGGAGCAAAAGTGTGGGGAAAAATCCATATAAATAAAATGATTGATAAGAGTAGCTTCAAGCTGCATATGACGCTAATAAATCACTGAGACTTTGTGAAGTTTACAGCATGTCTTGGAATTGTGACTATACTAAAGAAAGCCTCAGGGCTAAACTGAATATTCTATCCTTTCTTTGCTCCCATATAGACTTCTCCAGAAATGAAGCTTAGTATCAGGGTCCATGCATTCGGAGTTATTTGGAAGATTTAATGAGTGGACATCGCGACAGAGCCTTCTTAGTAGTAGTGCCAAAAGTCTAAAATCTTCTCCCCAGAGCTCTAGATGTTACTTTTTAAAAGAAAAAAAATACATTACACATTACTCTGGACACAGAAACAATCATTACTTGTTACGGCTATATGTTATTTTGATGACACAACTTTGCACATTACTCTGATCACACATCTGGTCATTACTTGCTCGTGCAAACCAGTAAAGTAACTTATCATGTTAATCAAGTAGTTACTAACATTGGCGTTACTATTATGTCAGTTCACTTGGAAATGCTATCTGGTTCCTTCAAGTGGCCAATTCAGATATTGCACTTTGCAACTTCCATGTGAACTGACATAATAGTAACACCAATGTTAGTAACTACTTGATTAACATGATAAGTTACTTTACTGGTCTGCACTAGCAAGTAATGACCAGTTGTGTGATCAGAGTAGTGTGTAAAGTTGTGTCATCAAAATAACAAGAAAAATGTGAAATACATTATAAGATACAGACATAACTGTATTAATCTGGAATATCAGTATGCAAAGGTATTGTAGCACCTATGAGACTAACTGTTTGAAAGCGGTTGTAATACAAGCTTTCATATATTTAGCCTACTTGGAAAGCTTATTCTACTACGTCTTCCACACAATTAGTCTAAAAGGCTTTACATTATGAACCAATCCAGCTGCTACAGAAGAAAGCCATTCATGTTTATTCTTTCTCTTCCTCTTCCCATTACTTTGATTGAGTCATGACATGTACCCAATAAGGAGTAACAGGCAGTCTTTCCCTATGTGATGGGAAATTAGTGAGTTACAGCTGTAGAGATTATACTCACAAAGTAACTATATTGCATCTCATTACTGCAAAAAGTAACTAGCTGCTTAGGAAAAGAGCTACTTCCTAGCTCTAGTTCTCCCAAATGAAATTCATCCGTTTTCCCCTTTGTGTCTCTTTCATCAATAATTTAGACTACTGGCTGGAATTCTGCTGATGGCATACTAATATAACCACTGTTTATGCCAGACAGTGTGTATTCATGGTCACCATGGAAGACTATATAAAGCATTTCCTGATTAAAATGACTACCATGCACCCATGATCACACCCTGTTTTAGTGTGCCAGGGTGCTGTTGCATAGTGGCCCGGAGATGGTGAGTTCCTAGTTTAGCAGCCCAGAGAAAGGAAATGCCATTGATCTCTGAACCTCAGTGAGAATGCTGGAAGCATTGGCATCATTAGGAAGGTGCAAGGGGTGCAGAATACATCAGGTGACACCCCAGTGCAGTGGTACACCCGGCTCGGCTGCTAGGAAAGTGAGAAAGGGTAACACATCCCTTTCTCACTTGGTCAGTAACCCCGGAAACCCCTTCTATTTGGGCTTCAGTGTGGCTCAAGCCATGCAAGAGCCCAAATGGACCTCTGGGGTACTGGCACTGCTCCCTCCTGCTGGATGAGGGTAGTCTCCTAGGTTTGGACTTTAGCATGGTGGCAACCATGCCCAAACAGACCTGCAGGAGACTGGCACAGCCCCGTCCAGCAGCAGTAGATGCTGGGGGACAGTACTTTCCATTTGGTGGTTGCCATGGTTGCAGCCATGGCAGAACCCAAATGGACCTCTGGGGGCTGAGGCAGTCTGCCCTCCCCTGCACACTGGGTGACACCCCCCACCCCCCGGTACACCATCAGCTGGAATCCTGGGAGACCCATGCTCTTTCTTTCTCCTTGCTGCAAAACTGCAGCCATATTGTATCCACACACACACCCATTCTTAGTGACTGATTCCAGAAATGGTGTGTTGGGTATACATACAATTATGTATTGATTATATTATGCAGTTAAAGGATTACATTGTGGTCCACTCTGAGTCAGTGATGTAGACTTGACTCGATTGACTCAGACTCAAGTTGGATTGAATTGTTTCAATGACTCAACTTGGACTCGACTCCACAATAAATGATGCACTGATGTGCATCAATTTTTGATTTGTATATTTTTAGTGAGCAACTTGGTGGCCTAACTTCATTCCGAAATGTTACAGAACAACAACAACAACAACAAAACAGTTTTACATCTACTAGTCACATTACATAAGCTGTACTATATGTTTGTTATGCAGGAAGCCCCTGTTTCCTGTAGATTCCCACCTCAAGCCCTAATGTGTTTGCTATTTCTATCCATGAAAGGTGTGCTATGGAGGTGAGTCTTGCCTGCTGCTACTAGGAAGGCTTTACAATGCTCCTCCAATGTGCAGAGAGTTCAGGCTGCTGAACAGACCTCATTTTTTTTCTAAAATACAATCTTGATAAATTGCCTATGATAATTTACAACTTTCTTTTTCTGTTAAAGTTGGCTTCCATACTTGAAACCTGACTTGAGAATTGGAGTAACAGACTTGAATAAATCACTAATCTGAGCATGTTTATAAGAGCAGGAATAATGGTGATAATGGTAATGATAGATGGTACATATTACTTTCAAAGGTAGCTTTTTTACTCATCTAATTCATGAGGAGGCAATACTTACCATAAATACTAGTGTACAAGTCAACCTCATGAATAAGTTGAGGGAAGCTTTTTTTGGCCAAAATCATGGATTTTGACATGATTCGTAGAGGAGTTGAGGGCAAAGCTTAGGGGCACCTAACAAAGGATGTAAAGGGGAAACCACTACTTCCCTCCCTCCTCCTCTATACTTCTCCTGACCACCTAACACCACTTCCCTTAGGCTGGAGAAAAAGGCTTTAACATCAGATTGAAAAGGGAGGAAATGGAGTCAAATATAGTGTTTGGCGGGGAGAGAAGGTTTTAACATTGGATTGGGAAGGGAGGGAAGTGACGTTAAATAGGGTGTTTGGTGGGGAGAGAGATCTGGAGGAGGAGGGAGATGGGGAGAGAAAGTTTTAACAACATATTGAGAAGGGAATCAGCTCTTTCACACACATACACTACTGCCCGGGCAGCTCTTTCAGAAATCACTGCTGAGGCACAGATAGTGGGGCATCTGGGCAGAGCTTCTTTCACGGCCTTTCTAAGCAGTACAGTGCACCTGCATCACACATGGGTGTGCTATACACGGCTTTCAGCTTATGCTGAAAGCTGCCCTATTGTAGAGGCAATGGTGTGTGCACCCATGGCGCATGTGCCTGTGAGCCCCATAGTTTTCAATCAGGCTTGAACATATGTGGTATTTGCCTTACACAGGGTGTGTGTGTGTGTGTGTGTGTCTGGAATGGATCCCCATGTAAGGAAATGGCACGCTGTACTAGTGTATTGATCCATATATAAGTTGACCCAGGATTTTAGGGTCAATTTTGGGGCGTAAATTTTTCAACATATAGTTGAGTATATATGGTAAATAATTATTTTGTTGATGTCTAACTAACCTTGTAGATTGTTTATTGGGTGAAAGATTTTACCATGTGAGAAGAGTGATTCTCCTTCCTAATTTTTCAGAATGAAATTTGAAAATTAAGGATTTTTATTTATTTTTTCTACAAAAAGAAATATATTTCCATTGTTTGCCTTCTATTCAGCAATCTTCTTCTGTCAGTATTTGTAATGCTATTTTTCTTCCTTCCTTGTCCTCGCAGCCAGGCTCCTTCATCTACATTTGTTTTGAATCTGATGACCTTTACCTGTTTGTTTGTTTGTTTTTAAGTATCCATGATAATACCACATCACACAATAACCCTTTCCAGATATTGTATGGATATCTGGTGAGGAAAAAAACTCATTCACATATGCCTGACCTCAGTATGTTCATAATAAGATCTGAAAAAAGCTCCCAAACATACTGTTGAATAATGTAAGATGTAATGGGGGCAATTGGTGGAAATACTTAACCCAAAACTAGAAGTCTGAGACTGGGGCAAATGTGGGTTTCTATGACAGTACCATGAGAGGGGGGGAAAATCTAGATCAGTGACAGGTGAAGACGTGGGTTGCTATGCTACTACAATGGGTGCAAAAATAAATCTAGATCACGGTTGCAGATATTTGCACAGATTTAGCTGATTCTAAATCTATACACTATGTCCAATTCTGTATGGTTTTATGCACATGATTCCACAGGGTTCCTGTGATTCCATAGATGCACACACACACACACACACACTGTAAATCACAGCCATTCTGTACACTGCTCCTATGGTGAATTAATCACTTGGTGGATGACCTGGTGATGTGTCTGTCCATGCTTAGCTAGGCTAGGTTGGTCCTCAGATGACAGCTGGACTTTGCAAATCTGTCTGTCTGTCTGTCTGTCTGTCATCTTCATCTATGAATCTATCCATCTACCAAAAGTTGTGATCGTGTAGCAAGCAATATTACGTACTTGTGAGCAAACCTTCATCTAGATCTTTTACTTATTAAATACCATTATTTTGCACAGACCAGAAACAATTCCCAGTGGCAATTGATTTTTCCTCACCATCTCTGATCTTCTGACTTTCTTATCCTTTCCTAGGTCTCCAGCTGAAATCTTATTGTTAAGAGGCATGATGCTCTCTGACCCTCTGCATCATTATCTTTCCTTGCCTGAGGGTATCTAGTGGCCCTTGTTTATTCTCAGCTAATGTGGAGTAGGCCAACGCTGAGTAGTCTCATGAGAATTAACCTTTGTAACTGTTATCTATTGACTTTCCTAGGATTAGAGTCCATCAGAAGGATTTTGTATTTCATTTGAAGGGTGTTCACACCAAAGAAAAGTTTTTCAGGATATACCACATATATCTCTTGGGATCGAACAAACTGTGACTGGAGAAGTATGTGTTCCTTTCTTAATAAAAGTATGAAGAATGTCTATTTTAACTTTTTTAGCTAGAGCACTAGACCACCAAGTGGTTAATAGGATAAAATTATCCACACCAATAAAAGAAAATGTGGGTGTAGTTGGAGAAGAACCTATTCACCTTTAGCATAGTGTAAATATATGCTATGCTGACTTCCACCATTGCACAACTGAGTGCACAACATGTGTTGTGGCCTTTAGTTCACCTGCTGTGCAACACTCAGTTTATTTCCCACCCACCAAGTTAAAAAAAAGTGAGAGTGAGGACTGTATGGGTGTTTGCAGAAAGAATGACTGTGTTACGGACTACCTGGCACATTGCTTAGAAAGCACAACCACTTGCATTATGATTTTTATTCCAACATAATGACCCCAACTGGCTTTCAGTCTCAGTCTCCACCATTGTTTTTAGTTCCATCACTGTGAAGCCTAGACTTCTGAAACTTTGCATGCATAATAAAGAGATCCTCATAATGTGGATCTCAGAATTATTATTATTTGTTGTTGTTTTAATGGATTAAGTTTAAATAATTACAACTGTCTGTAGAACTATCTTCAGTCACTAGGTGGCAGACAAAAGCTTCAACCAATCAAAATGGTCTTTTGTAAAGGAGCCCTAACCTGTTTTGTATTTGTTCTATGATGTCATCCATTTATTTAAACTGTGGACAGCCAAAAAGACAAGTGGATGGGTCCTTGAACAGATCAAGCCTGAACTCTCCCTGAAATCCAAAAGGACCAAATTGAGGCTGTTATACTTTGGCCGTATCATGAGAAGGCATGACTCATTAGGAAAGATAATAATGTTTGGGAAGGTGGAGGGAAGCAGAAAGAGAGAAAGACCACATGGATGGACTCACTTAGGGAGGTCACAGGTATGAATTTATAGGACCTAAGCAGAGCAGTGGGAGACAGGAAGCCTTGAAAATGTGTCATCGACAGGTTCACCATGAGTTGGGGCCAACTCAAGGGCAGTTAACAACAACAACAACATTACTAATGGTGGTGGTGGTAATGATGATGATAGAGGGTAATATGATTCTGATATCCTGCACCAGTTAGCAATCTAATTGACACATTTCTCATCAATTGAATTTTTTTGGATGCTCTTAAACATCCATACATAGAGTGCAGTGCAGTAGTGAAGCCATGAAGATCCTACGTCTTGGGAAGGAGTTACAAGCTAGACTCAACATATGTGCTGGACCCATGCTCTTGGGCTCACTGTGAATGGAGGTTTCGTGGGTTTCCCTTTCCTACAAACAATCAGTTGACCTTGACACATGATTTCTCTGTTGGCTTCTCATTTGGTTCTAAGTTTTTAGCTATGGCAACTTTTGCAAGTTCTCCTGGGGAAAATATAATCTTATTGGGATCGCGTTTGAATTTCATTTGCAGTCATAAGTAAACTGGCTAACTGTCAGGGCTGCAAAGGATTTTTGTCTGTTAATGACCTCACATTGAAATCTGATTGTGTTCCAAGCCATATAAATTCTGACTGATTTTTTTTAAAGAGAAAGAATGTACAAATTTCTCAGCTGTTACCTCAAAATGTGACCCATTGCACCACAGTGCTCTGCATGCAGAGAGAATTTATTGAACGTTATGCTGGTTTGAATAGCCTTTTATTCTGACAAATTAATGGACATATCACTGTCCAGTAATGAGCTATTTTCCCTGAATATTTCAATGCATTATGCCTCTGCTGGGATTATTTCTCTAACCATTTTCTTGCTCTTATGTAAAGGAAAATTACACTATGCCCTGACAGAAATATTAAAGCATATTGTACTATCATCATCATCATGCCTGCTGCTCAATATGTATTGTGGCAACATGATCATGCCTATTATGTAAAATAGTTGAATGCAGACAGGAAGTCATCTCCAGGACTTTTGTTTCATAAAACATACATTTCCTTTGACTTAACCTGTAGTGGCTTGAGTATTGGACTAGGACTTTGGGAGACACAGAGTTCAGATACTAGAATAAATAGCACTTTGGATGCTCCCTCCATTCAGCTTTGCAGGATGACCCACAGTGTTTATGAAATCTGAAGTTGGGGGCTGTGTTGCCACCTCTTACAACGATCCATGGATGTGTGTCCAAAATTGAGAATTATTGCATTAATGTTATTCTTCATATCTGCAGCATCTCCCTGCTCTGGAATTAATAGATAAACTTTTCTCCACCTTACATAAGAAAAAAGGAAATAGAGATATGTGTGCTCTCTTTTCCTCAGTACTTTTTTCAAATTCCAATCCTCTTCTTCCAGATCTTCTTCTTCCTTACTTTGGCTCAGTCTCACAGATTTCCTAGTCAAGGCCTGATGTCATGTTACCCATTTAGATAGATTTTATATATATTTTAGACATGCTACCTAGTGTGCATTTTGAGCCATTGGTTGGACATTAATTTGGATCATTGGTGGATTCTATGCTTAAATGGAAAAAAAGCCTCCTGAATGTCAAAACAGAAGGCAAAATGTGCAGTGCTGCTATTTCCCATAGTTCAGCCTTTCTGTATTAATCCAGTGAATGAAATCTCACACATTCACTGAGACTTTACCCTCTCCCAGTCCCCATGTAAAAATTACCGTTGGAGAAAAATCCTGATTTGTTTGCAGAAGGCCGAGGTGTGGGTTACCAGCAAACAATGCATTAAAAAAAAGAATAAAAAGTACCAAGCCATAAACATTAAGAAGGGAGAAATGCAACAAAACAAGGTAGAAAGGTAAAACAGTGCAAAATGCTCTGTTCCCATAACAAAAATTATTAACACTTAATGTGGTGTGGGCTGTGTTATTTTTTCCTATGAATAATTTGACATTAGATTTCCAGAAAAATAATTCGAGTTGCTTATTATTTTTCCAAGAAGTTAAACTGGGTGTTACCAGGAATTTCAGAGAATGCAAGATGGAGAAACAAATAGAGGCTTGCTGTAGATTTTAGAATTCTGTTAAGTAGTTTCAGATTATAAAGAAATACTATAAAGAAGGACTAATTCCATATTTTTACTCCTTGTAAATAACATACACACACACACACACACAAGGAAAACAGACGAGCAGCTGTAAGACTAGTGGAGGTATAGAAGAGATTTATATTGAGGAGAGGTGGAAATACAATACGCAAGGGTGATGTTAACAAGGAAACAGAGGTGTGCCACACTGGATTTGTACTTGATCTCTGTGTCTATGTTCTTACACATTCAAACTTTTCAAAGTAGGGGTTATTTAAGTTTATCACATGAAAAAAACAGTCTTGTGATACCTTAAGAATGGTATAAGCTTTTGTGGATAGTGGCAGCTCAAATCCTCCCCCTGGATAAGAGAAGAAAAAGTGCTTGCTGCTGCCCTTATTTTGCATATATATGTCCAATGCATCCCTGTTGTTGTTGCTGTTGTTGTTGTTATGGCCAGGATATTTTAGCAATTTGTCCCAACTGGTCCTCTGCAAGAAGTCTACTATGCCCTCTCATTATCTCTTGTGTTGACTGAGGACCTTATCAGACAGGAGGAATTTCTCTTTATTGCAAATGGAGCCAATCGGAGTCAATTCGTATTCACGTGAATTTGGAATGCATTCAGAATGACTTCCCATTGCCCGAAAATGACCCCCCACACTGCCCGAAATCACATGAGATGCTTTAATGCTTTAATTCACAATAACGTAAAACCCATGATTGTTTTTGGAATGACTTCCCTTTTGCCCGAAATTGCATGAGATACTTTAATTCACAATAACGTGAAACCCCATGATTGCATTTGGATTGCCATTAGATTATACTTCCAATTTCCAACATCTGATAAGGTCCTGAGTGTCATTGCTTGAATCATGTAGGACAGGATGGGTAGCTGGATGTGGTACAGGAATAATTTTTTTTTATGTCCAACCCAGAAAGCCCAAATATTCCAGTTTTCTTCTGCCGTCCCTCTCAAAATTGTGACAGGAATTGATATCACATTTGAAGGGTTATGGGGTGTTTGGGGGAAAGATGTATATTCATGTATTTTCACATTTTCTGCCTGATTTTTTTTGGGGGGGGGGGAGAAATTGTCTGAAAATTGTCTTAAATTATTTTTTAAAGTGGGAGCTAAATAGCAGCTTCACAGACTACAAAAAGATAGGTGTACAGGTTCCTGTAACCTGCAGGACACACTGAGCTCACCTTGGATGTAGGAGGTGGCACAAGGATGTACTTAGGAAAGGAGTTACTTCTACCTCTCCTTCCTTCTGAATAAAGTCAATTGCACAAATGGAAGGAGACCTTTGTTTGGCAGAACATAGGATTGAAGCCACAATACTGTAATTAAAATTGTGAGAAGAATGGAGACCTTGACATTTTCTGTTCCTATCTGAGAACTGAGGAAAACATTCTAGAACCCATTCACACTACATGATTACAGCACTATTATTCCATTTTAGCTGCCTTGGTTGCATCCTATGGAATCCCGTAGTTTTGGAGTTTGGTGAAACACCAGAATTCTAAGGTCGGTGGGTGAGAATCTGAACGCCCTTCTCTAAACTGCAAATCTCAGGAATCCACAGGATGAAAACATAGCAGTTAAAGTGATTTTATAGTGCTATAATTCTCTAGTGTGAACTCCCCCCTACTTAGTTCCAGTGGCATTGATGGATACACAGTCTGCCCCAGAGAGTTGTGTTCTGGAAGTCTGCCCCAAAGTTGTATGATTCCTGGATGCAGCAGCTCGGTTACACCAGAGGACACCATAAATTCTTCACATTACTAACATTAAATCTGCCAGAGACCAGTGCCTGATGTCTACTTTTTAAAAAAGAAAAAAGAGAAACCTTTGAAGCTGTAGCTTTTTGAGTGGTAATAAAATAATTGTCTGAAGAAATCCCAGAAGTTTCTACTTGATGGATTGTCAGGGAAATGGATTATTCAAAGACCTGTATCTCCCCCTCTCTTAGAATTTTAAAGATCAGGCTGGTATTTAAACTTCTCCTGGGACATGTAAGTAATGCTAATAAAATCTTTTGACTGTTGTTCATTAAAGGTGGCTTCAAATGTTCAGAGAATGAGAGAGATTTGGGTACCTTCAGATATACATAGCATACGGGACATAAAGGAAAGTGAGGAGACTGCAAATTAGCTACGATCTCCCCAAATACCGGTCATATAAAAATATACTGCATCTGAGTAGTCAAAATGCTTCTCACAGATGATTAACCATATCCCAAACACTCTGGTGCCAAGGTGTGAGAGACATTTGAACAGTGTGAATTGTAATGAAATTTAATTAACTTACTGAACTTGGAGAAATGAGGAAGCAGGAGAAAATGTAGTTGACAAATTCATCCATTGTCATTCTGATGCAGCCTTTGATTTTGTCCGAATCAAGGAAGTGGCTGCACATGTCTCCACTACACTTGTTAAGTTGCACATGATTTGGGGACTACATCTATCTTCCCTCTTTTGCCAAGTGGGAAAGATCTCAAAGAAATTAAAACTATGTACATAGTGCAAATGCTGCATGCACCTGTGCTTTTACTGTATAAATGTGATGCACAGCCAGGCAAGTGTATGGATTTCATCCTTAGCAATCAGGAAGGCATTTGATGGTGCAAACTGATTGAAGGTATGGGAACAGAGCATCATTCTTTAGGTTACGTTGGGAAAAAACATGGGTTTTATATTTATAGCAGAGCTTGGAACAAGTTGTTGTTGTTGTTGTTGTTGTTGTTGTTGTTGTGTGCCTTCAAGTAATTTCCAACTCATAGCAAACTTAATGCAAACCTATCATAGGGGGTTTTTGGCAAGTTTTTTCAGAGAGGGTTTGCCATTGCCATCCTCTGAGATTGAGAGATTGTGACTTTTCCCAGGGTAAACTGTTTACCTGTAATGAAACCTTTTTTCTATAACAAAGACATATCTATATCACATTATGGTAATGAAGGATAACTTCACTCCTTTTACAGTGTAACTATAACTTTTGATTATTTTTGTTATTATGAGAGCATGGCCTCACTAAAAGGAGGAAGATTAATATCATATGGTTTGAGTTGTTAGCCTCGTATACTCCTCTTCATTTGATATCAAATCTCCAATGAAATGCAAGATAATTCGCCCTTCCATGACCCTACTGTGGATGCCATTACTAGGACTTCTCCATGACACATAAGCTAGCAATAGGAGCCACCTGGGCTCTGTTTTTCCAGACATCCTTCAGGAGGTGTGAACTGTCCACAGTGGGTTGATGCCAAGAAGTCAACAGCTCTGGCATCTTTGCATGCTATTCCATCTGGCTTTGGAAATGTGCTTTCATCACTCTTATTCACACCTCAGTGTTACCTCCTCAGAAAGCTCAAGTTGAAGAGCCCTCCCTTCATGACAACACTATCTGGTTGCCTAGGAGGGAGTGACAGGAGAGGCCAAACTCCATCGGGCCTAGATTAAGAAGCCGAGCCCTCCTTCCCCAGTCCATCTACCTTGGTCCAGGCCTCAGAGGGAGAGAACAACTGCTGGACCTGATCCCCTTCCCCATCCCCATTCCCTTCTCCTTTTGTGTCGTGTCTTTTAGATTGTAAGCCTGAGGGCAAGGAACCGTCTTAAAAAATAATAATTGTAAGCCGCTCTGATAGTCTTTAGTGAGTAAGTGAGTTCCCTTTTGTCTCCGGACCTGTAGCAAGTTGAGCAAATATTCATCCAGGTATAGTATTTCCCTTAGTTCTGCTTTCTCTGTTCTAGTGTAAAACCTTTGAATTTCTTAGTCCTTGTGAAAGTACGTGGTTGTACGTTTTGGGTGAATGTTGATTTCTCCTTTTAAATAAAAGGGGTTTATTTAAATAAACTTGATTTCCCCTTTTTAAAAAAACCTGCCTCTGGAATTTCTCATGTCCCTGGACTTGGTGTACATAGGGACTTGGTCCCCTGGCTACATAACCCAGCCATGGCCATTGAGATAATCTTTAGACCCCATTCACACATTGGTGGCGCAGTGGTTAAATGCCTGTACTGCAGCCACTCACTCAAAACCATAAGGTGGCGAGTTCAAGACCAGCATAAGGGCTGAAGCTCGACTCAGGCTTGCATCCTTCCGAGGTCGCTAAAATGAGTACCCAGATTGTTGGGGGGCAAATAGCTTACAGTTATAAACCACTTAGAAACTTCTTTAGGGTATGAAGCGGTATATAAACGAAGCTGTTTGTTTGTTTGTTTTTGCTTTGGTAATTGACTTCCCTTTTGCACAGGTGTACATACAGGGTTAAAGAGTTCTGGCTAATGCTATACTTTGTGTTGCCGTCTCATGCTCTGTTGTAGGTACTGAGACTGAGGCAATTACTGTACAAGATTGTGAGGATGAGAGTATCATCCTCAGACCACAATGGCTTGCAGTAGTCAGATAGTTTAAAAAGAACCAAATAGGAAAAAAAAGACCCATTATACGTTACTTTTTATGGGAGATTTTGTTAACCCTTCCAACATGGGTAAACCTCTTAGTTTGTTACAGCTCAAACATCAGAGTGGCATGTAAAAGATTAATAAGTTTTAAAGCTTTTTGGACAGCAGCCCACTATGTGTGTTTATGTGCCTTCAAGTCACCTGTCAACCTATAGTGTCTCCATGAATTTCATAGTGTTTTCTCAGGCAAGGAATCTCCAGAGGTGGTATTTGTCAATTATTTCCTCTGAAATATAGCCAACAACTCCTGGGTTTCATTAGCACTCTCCCATCAGAGTGCCAACCAGAGCTGATCCTGCTTAGCCTCCAAGATCAGACAGTATCCTATGCCTTTAGGATATTTAGGCAGACCACAGAGCACTATACTGTTACCTTTTTTCGGGTTCTCATGTTTTAAAGCAATGTTTCAAACTCTAATTATTATTTACACTATAAGCTGCCATGAATGACTTCAGCCTTGAAAGGTATCTAAGAAGTGCATTATGTTTAAAATCAGGGGTTTTAGATCCTCTTCCCATAATTCATGATCTCATTTTAACATATTTATGAAACATCAGTGCTACAATTCAGTTTGGAACTACAAGACCCACAGGAAATCAATGGCAGCTTGATGCCAAACAATTCCACTGTAACCCGTTTTCAACATCTGCAGGTACCTTTTTTTTTTTTTTTTTACTAAATATTATAATTTTCCTTCAACTGCTTGCCTGAATGAATGTTTTGAAATACACTTGTCTCTAAAGCTGTTTGTTTGGAAAAAAAATAAGGCCCTTTCTATGTGTTGCTAATGATGTGTTGAAGGCACTGTAATCACAACTATTTCACATTAATATTAAATCCACATAAATCATGAAGCCTTTCATTCCAAGGATAAATATCTTAGCACAAATAAAGCCCCATGGATTTTCAGGATTAAAAGCATGGTGTTCACATGCCTAGCAGGACTATGCCGTACAAATTGCAAAACGCACTCTAATTAGATTATACAGCTGAATTAATTGGCATGTATATACAGTTTTATTCAAATCAATTGTAAGATTGACCCAAGTTATCCCTGTGTACAAGAAAACAGCAATTGCGGTGCTGATATAGATGCTAAAATAATCAAATCTCCTTCAAAGGGTGGATCATTTCCAGTATCCACAATGATTTGAGGGTTTAAACTTGATTCAGACATTTGTAGTATTGTGAAACTGGGTGGGTTCATTCTATCCCCATCCCTCCTTTATGTAGACTGAAAGACGGAGTGCCATATCATGCTTTGTTCTGGTAGAAAATATGTTGGGCTAGCCTTGTAGGGAACTCATCCTGTTTGTTGTTATTGTTATGTGCCTCCACTCCAAGTCATTTCCAGCTTATGGTGACCCTAAGGTGAACCTGCCATGGGATTTTCTTGCCATGATTTGTTTGCCATAGCCTCCCTAGAAAGCTAAGAGTGTGTGACTAGCTCAATGCCACTCAGTGGGTTTCCATGGCTGAGCAGAGATCTGAACCCAGGTCTCCCAGAGTACTAGTACATCATTCAAACCACTGTATCATGCTAGCTCTCTCCAGTTTCCATTTGCACTTTTATTTGATAAACAATTTGGGCATCAGACACCCTTGCCAGTCTCCTGGAAACCACCCAGAAAACCGCAAGCAATCTCCTTTCTGCTCACCCTGACCTATCGAATAGACAGTAACCCAAATGGCTATTCTTTTAGCTTTGTTACCTATGCGACAAGAGATGTGGGATCATTGGGGAATCCTTGCCCAGAGGGAATCATTGGAGAATGTTCACCCGCAGGGAGTCCTTGGAGAATATTGACCCATCGAGAAACCATACTTGTCCGTAAGGAATCGTTGGAGAATGCTTGCCCATGGGGAATCATCGGAGATTGCTTGCCCCTAGAGAATCATTGGGGAATACTTGCCCATAGAGAATCATGGGGAATACTTTCCATAGGTAACCCATATTTGCCCATAGAGAATCATTGGGGAATACTTGCCCATCGAGAAATCATACTTGTCCATAGGGAATCGTTGGGGAATACTTGCTATAGACAAGTATCTCCCAATGATTGCCTATGGGCAAGTATGATTTCTCTATGGGCAAGTTCTATCGTTTGTTTTAGCACATCCCATCAGTCACATTGAGGAGGAAGCAAAGCTTGTTTTCTGCTGCTCCAGAGACTAGAAGGCAGAACAATGGATGCAAAATGCAGGAGAAGAGATTCCACCTCAACATTGGGAGGAACTTCCTGACAGTAAGGGCGGTTCAACAGTGGAACACACTCCCTTGGAGTGTATTGGAATCACCAAAAGAATATAATACAGTTTTAAAGGATAAAACACATTTTAAAATGAAACAACATCCCAGAAGTGGCACTGAAAAGACTGACTCACATAAATTACTTATAAAACTTTCAAAAAAAATTCATTTTAAAATCCATTCTGGTCTCCCTGGGGAGGGAGTTCCAGAGTCTAGGGGCAGCCACTGAGAAGGCCCTTTCTTGCATCCCCATCAACTATGCTAATGATGGTGGTGGGATGGAGAGAAGGACCTCTCCAGAAGACTTCAGAGCTTGGGTCAGTTCATACTAGGAGATACAGTCTGCCTAATAGTGTGGACCTGAGCCATAAAAGTTGCTTTACTTGCAATATGTGTTCATAATCAAATACATGATCTAATGGAGGAGAGATAGGGAAAAGAAAAAATGCCTGTGGGTTAACTTTCTCTGTTAAACCATGTGTGCAGGTGTGGAACTGGTTGTTGTTCAGCTTCTGCCTTGCCAATTTGATTACCTTGCTTGCTCTACTACTATCCCTCTTATTTCCCACCAGAGTCCATTTTGATCTTTTTTGTCTGAGATTTGAAGGATCTATCCAAGATTATGAACTTTATCCCCCAAATAGGTTCAGCCCCTTGGATAGTGCCTTTTAAATGCAGACTAAAACCCAGAGTGGATTCATCACTTCACTGATATGAAGCCACCATTAGGGGGAAATCTGTGCCACATGATTCCTCTGCCACAGCTGTCATTAAATCATTCCATTCCTTCATTCATTTTTAGAGAGCAGGGGGAAACAGTTGTCTGAATTAAGCCATGTTCTCCAACTAGAGGGGGGCTTTTTCCAAGTCAAAGGATCTTACCCCACCCCAGCTTTTAATGACATGAATCTCAAATGTTTGACTCAGAAATAATATAGCAGAAGGCAGTCACAGTTGGTCCCTCCCTTGACATTTTGTACTGAAGCAGCATGGAAAGAAAAAGAAAAAGCTCTCCCTTGCACATCACAATGGCAATTCATGACAAGGAGAATGTTAAGGTAAAGAATTATTTATTATTTCTGATGATGCACATGTTTTTCACTGTGCCAACACATAAATATAGTTGCTGCTCCTTCATGGAGATGTAGTGGATGTACAAGGTAACGCAGGTTAGGTTCTTGGCAAAGGTAAAGGCACTGGTGTGGATCCCCATTGTGTGCTAAGTGTCGTTTGTTTTATTTATACCTGTACAATCATCTTTGAAAAGAGGTAATCGCAGGCAAAGGAAAGCAGACATCTGTCTTTCGGAGAAGCTGAGCTCACCATGAAAGCCAGGCCACCGCTTAGCTTGAAGAATTTGTCCTTTTGACAATCAGGCAATTGCGAAGAGTCTGGCAGACTGAAACTGCCAGGAAACGCAAGAAGCAAAAGGGTTCTATTACCCAGTCAATCTATCTTTTCTTGTTACTTTTAAAATTTTGTTTTAACCAATATACTTTTATATTCACTTTTAATCAAGATTTTGCTTTTACCTCTGCTTTAATCCCATTAGCCACCTGGAGTGCTTCAATTTTTTTTGTAAGAAAGGTGGACGATAAATTTGGGATACGAAACCACGTGAATTTGGGGGAAGCCACACCTACCCTATTTTCCACCCAGTAGATAAATATTTGTTGGGGGGGGGCACACTAGCACTGCAAATTTCTGGCTATCTATGTAATGTCTCAGCTGTTCCCAATATTGTTACTAAGAAATGTCATTCTTTTTAAAACAAAAGCAATTCTGTCTGTTCAGAAGAATTTCTTTTAAAAAAATTAAAAAAGGAATAACCATTTAAACATTTCCATAGTGCTTTAAATATTTTTGAAAAGAACAACAACAGACAACCCATCTTAAACATGGGGAAAGGCCCAACTCACAACCCTACCAGCATTTGTGGGTGCGTATTTTTTCATATTAGTTGTGAAACTGCTGGTGAGGTAAATCTTTACTTATTTCGTTCAATTATTTCATGTTATCAGGAGTAATTTTAAAAGTGTTTTTCCCACTGGGTGAAAAATGAGAGGCTTTATGCATTTTTGATTATTTGTTATACTTTGGGACTTTTATGCAGAAAAAAAGTGCAAAAGATTATTTTTGTTCACTGCAGTGCAGAAAACAATGCATTTTGTTCAAAACAGTTTATTGTACAAAATCCCATGGCCCAAATCCTGTTTTAGACCTGACTAGAGTCAAGCCTATGAACCAGTGGGATTTATCTATATGTTGAATCATTCAGTAATTGATTCAACAGATCTGTATGTCTATACTAGCCTAGCACTGTGGCCTGCATGTTGCTAAGGAGCTTCTGTTGTGCTGATGGCACTGTTGCAAGAGTTGCACTGCTTGCACATGCCATTTCATCCATCAATTATTTCTAGCTTGAGCTGATAGTGGCTTTTAAAATATTTTTTATTAATTTTTCAGATAATTTTTCAGAGCTGATAGTTATGACTTAGTGAATAAACCCATCAGAGTTTCATTACCAGTAATTCAGTTATGTGCAACAGATCCATATACATTCTGTTAAACTTAATAGAAATCCTTATTTTTATAGCCAGTTAAGATATAGCATTTCTTTCTTTAAAACACACACACATAAACACACACACATACACTGCTAAACCCAATGCAGAGTGCACCTCATCCCATCTACCCCAACTAATCAGATGCTAATTGCTAGCTGCTCTGGGATGTCATGGCTTGAAAGTTAGCTGGATATTCTGCAATGAGAAGATCAACAGTGATGGAGACCATTCCTTGAGAACTGGTTGCCCAGCACAACCGATCTTCCCCATGGTGAAAGGTTGAGTGCAACAACTATATGAAACTTATGGATGGAATCTAAGGCACTGAATCCATGGGATCTGCCTGTGGATCCAGCCACAGATCTACTTGGTTTGGCACAGTGATAGGTGGGTATTCAGATGTTCACCCACCATAGTGTCACAGAGCTGCTGCCACCACCACCTCATCTATCACCACCACCTCCATTTTACTTGTAGGCTTCTGTCTTGGCCCATACATCTGGAGAGGAGATGCCTGGCTTCACCCACATGACCATATTCTCCCTTCCAACAGCACAGACCATGACTGGGGACTGCAAGTAAATCAGAGGCAGAAAGTTAAGGGGGCATGCACTGTCTGGTCCACCAGATGTTGTGGCAGAGTTTCTGGGAAACTGCTGCAAACAGCCACTTATTTAAAATTGCGCTAAGAGCTGGTTAGCCTGCAATTCAATTGGATCTGCTGGAATGGCATCCAGTCTGCCCAACTCAGGCCTGATGCTGTTGCCCTGCATCATCTAAACAGTATGAGCCTAGGGAACATGGGCCTTTTGGCCTAGGAGTATAAAGGACCTAAGATACCCTTTCATATAGCATAATTGGTGGGGCCTAAGAAACCTAGCTTGTGAACTGAGTGAGGTGACTGTAACACTGGCCAAATAATGGTCTGCAGTTCATGCTACCATTGCTGCCAGAGCCATCCAATGCAATGTTTCAAGTGGTGCTTTGTATATCTTAAAACAGACAGTGAATAATGGTCCAGGCTTGGATGAAGAACAGGTACCAGACAAAATCCCATGGCACTATCACTCCCATCATGCCTTACTGCAGTATGTAAGAATTCCATACAAGGATTCCTTGGATGCTGAGCTAGTCTGGAAAGAGCTTCCAAGACAGAAGATATTTGCAAAGCAATGAGAGTGGTCTGGTTTATATGTGATGATGGGGGGGGGGGGGGGAATCGAGGATCTTATCATTCCTCATTTCATATCCTGGTTTGCTCTTGGAGATTAGACTACAGGTTTCCTGATTGGCTTTATTGTCAAACTATGGTTTAACAAAGCAACAGGTAGAGGCACAAACATTTTGCTACCTCATTAAATTAAAAGATGGCTTACCACCTGTTCTATGTGCAAAATCACAGTTAAACCCTACTTTGGTACTGGCAGTAGGATGGCATCCTCCACCATACCCATGAATAGAAAGGGATATCTAAGGGGCTAAGGGCAAACATCCAGTAACTGCTCCTGTTCCTATTAATCCCTGCCTGAAGCATGCTGTTTAGCATTTCACATATGAAAATTGGGACATGTGTGGCCAGGTAACATCAGAATGTGGTCAAGATGTCAGTTATTAATGAGGAAGAACACACAAGCTAGGAGAAGCTACAGCAGTGAGCTTTTGCCTGAGCTAACTAGGAGGGGCAGGATTCTGCCCCATCTTCTCCTTTTCCTCCTACTGAAATAATTGAATGCAAACTACTTTTACACTTTGAACTCAGTTTGCTACAACTGAAGTAAACTGAGGACAAAGGCGGGTGGAAATGGAATAAGCAAAGAGAAACTGGGACATTTTATCGTAAAAGCAGCTTAAATAGTGGAGCATCAGAGGATTAATCAGGACTGTTCCTGCAAAATCAAGACAGTTGGAAGGTATGATGAATTAGTTACCTCACTCTGTTCACTGGAAAGGTGGGACTTGCAGACTGCCAAAGTCTTCTATCCCAATTTGTAAGCAAATACGGAAGGGCAGAGGAAGTAGGGAGGGGAAGCATGTGGGAACATAGCTTGTCTTTACTCTAATGTGTCATGTTTTTTAGATCAAAATGCTTATGTCAAGACCAGCTCAATAATTCATATTGAAGATGCTAGTAGGTGGCATAAGTAAACTTGTTAAAACTTCTTTTTAGAGAGTACAGCTTGCTATGCAACTGCATGAATAATACCGTTTTAGCCCAATAATGGTAATATCATTGCTACATTTCCAGTTTTGTTTATTTGTTTGTTAATATTTATCAACTACTAACCTCTAAAGCTGTGTTGGTGAACCCGGGGTACATGTGCCCTCTCTGGCATGTGAAGACATCTCAGAGGGCACGTGTTGAGGAAGGTCTGGGACACAGCAAGGACGGGTGAGGAGGCATGCGCATGCAGCCCAGATCCTTGCTGCAGCCTGATTCTCCTGTGTAAAACTGAGCCATGACAAGCAGAGGCAGTGTGTGGCCCTTTTGGGCAAAAGCCCCACTCCTTCCAGCCAGAAGTCCCAGCCACCACCAGCAGGTGATACCAAACCCCCAATATGTCACTGCCTGTAGAGCTTCTGCCCATCCCTCTCCAGGGACTTTTGGAAGGAGCCGTGGCCCCTGGCCCAACATGTGGCCTTTCCAGTCTCCCCATGGCCAGGAGTACCCTCCTACTCCTCTTGCCCTTCCTCACACTCTCCCTCACCACCACCGGAGACCAGGGAGGGTGGCAGAAGGGCTGCTCCAAGCCCTGGCTGGGAAAAGCCACCACTTTCTGGTAAATCACAGGGCTAGGGTTGGGGTTGTGTGCCTTCAAGTCCTTTCTGACTTAAGGCAACCCTAAGGTTAACATATAATGGGTTTATCCTGGTAAGTTTCTTCAGAGGGGCTTTGCCATTGCCTTCTCCTGTGGCTGAAAG
This sequence comes from Urosaurus nigricauda, assembly GCA_034509955.1. Classification (NCBI taxonomy): domain Eukaryota; kingdom Metazoa; phylum Chordata; class Lepidosauria; order Squamata; family Phrynosomatidae; genus Urosaurus; species Urosaurus nigricauda. The sequence goes on along the minus strand of JAOEGL010000002.1, from coordinate 112,092,032 downwards.
AATATGACTTGCCCAAGGTGTCCCAGTGGGTTTCATGGCTGAGCTGGGATTCGAGCCCTGGTCTCCAGAGTTATATGCTCAAACCATGGCTCTCTTTGTTCTTGTTATTGTGCTGTGCCTTCTGTGCTTTATTATGCTTGTTGTTGTTGCTGCTGCTGCTGTTGTGCACCTCCAATTTGTTTCCAATGTATGGGCCCAGAGCACTCTCCTTTCCTTTCACGTGGAGTTCCTGGCGAACCTAAGAAAATATCTTTTGTCAGAGGGTTCCACTGACATCCTCTGAGGCTAAGAGAGCATGACTTGTGTGTATGGTGTCTTCAAGTCATTTCCAACTTATGGTGACCCTAAGGTGAAACTGTCATGGAATTTTCTTGGCAAGTTTCATCAGAGGGGGTTTGCTATTGCTAGCCTGAGGCTGAGACAGTGTGCCTTGTGTTCCCTCAGAAGACCCATCCCTTAAGTCTCACCCTCAGAAGGCAGAAGTCTCATCCCCTGGAAGTCCTGCCCACCCTGCCCCTGCCAACCCCAGCACTGGGTGAAACCCAGTGCAGGAATGCCACTGAGTTTGGGCACTCGGTCTCTAAAAGGTTCACCATCACTGCTCTAAAGGTATCAAAGCTGTATGCAACAATTACAAAACATATAATAGCAAATTATGCACATATTCAATATGTAGTATCTCCTTTATCCATAAAACATATGGGAGGCTGAAATGAACCAGAAAAGATTGTAAAAATAGGTATTAGTTGTGTGCATGTGTGTTATTTTTCAAAATGCACTTTGAAATAAGAATTGTTAGAACATTGTATTGGAAAGATATTAGACTTCGTGTTTATATATGACAATCTCCCCTGACTTTCCTTTAAGTATTATTAGTGTGACACACAGAGAGAGACACACACAAAGAGATTGCATGTGGCATATTTATGTTTTACCTGCCACTAATTTGTGATTGTTTGTGTTTCATGATCCTTCCGGTCAACTGTGAAGAATGCAGAATAACAAGTCAGTAAAAAGAGCAGGATTCATGTTCAAAAATAAAAATATGTAGTGTACCAAAACACATGTATCATTGCTTACTATTAAATACACTGTAGCAGTAGACATGTTTCCTTCCTTGACACGTACATGCAGCTACCATCTGTGCATATTTCCTTAGAGAGTATAATGGGAAACTGAGATTAGATTGTTTTTTCCAGCTCAGCTTCATGTAGAAAATGCTGGTATAGCATACTGAATATTATATCTGCTAACGGTCCCCCCCCCTCCCTTCTATCTTCCTGTATCTTCTCTGTGCTTAAAGATTTCTCATCATTTAATGTCAACTTTTCCATGCTCCAATTTCTCTAGAACCAAGATAACCAGCTTTAACCAAAGGGCATTGAGAGATATCACCCAGATATGCCTTTTTGTTTGTTCCCTGCTCTGATGCATATCAGGGTCATCCATCAAATCACTTATTAACATGTTCCTAACTGAGATAGTATTGTGGAGGTGATGATTTCCGGTATGGATATTCTCAGGAGGTAAGAGTCACAAACCTAAGCTGGCTTCAAATCAGATCCTCTTGCTCGAATAGACATGTTTGGCATATCAACAAAAATGTATTTAAAAGCAGGAACTTGGCACAGTCAAAGAAGACAGAAGCATGGTTGTATTCCCACAGTTTCTGACAACCTCATGGATTTTTTGTCACCACTGTGTGAAATATACTATACCAATTTAAAATATTTATATTTAAAATATATATTTTAAAAGACCAACAATATGTGACAAACTGTTTTGAAAGGGGCTGAAAATAAAAATAAAGGCATTCTCATACCATGGCAAACGTTCACTGACCAAGTCCAGAAGGAAAGCATCAAACGATTGTAACCCCATATTTATCCTATTATGCAACTGTTCACTTCTTTCCTCTGAAAAAAATGTTACAAGCAGGATACAAGGGTCAGTTATCAGTATATATTTTTTTACAGGATGGTTCTTTGAGCACTGTGCTATATATGAAAATACAGTGGCCAAAACAAAACAAAACAAAACTAGATGAGGGGAAGAAAAGGACACTCCAATCACAGTACGAATTTGGGACCTCATCTCAAATTGAATAACAGCAAGCAGTAGGTTTGTTTTAAGGAGGAAACAAAATTGCCTCTGACTTGAAACTTTTGATACGATTTAAGCATGTTTGCACTTCCCAAGACTTGTTTCAAGAAAACATCCCTCTCCCACCTCAAGCACAGGCCATTTGTGAGGTTTTAAGGATGTTTCATTTATATTTTAGAATGCAAATGACCAAAATGTGTATATACCTCTGCAGAAATATCCTTTCACTAGGGAAAAATGTGTAAATTAGTTGATTGCACAAATAAATCTGTAAATCAGGGGATATATATATATATATTGGAAGAAAACACGGAAATCTCACCACCCCATACAAGCTCCATTTAAATCTGTATCTTCTGTTCATCACAAAGCAAGGTCCAAAACACACTGCAGAAATAATCCAGTCTGAGACTGCTTTAATTAAATGCCCTGGCTCAATGCTAGGGGATTCTGAGAACTGTAATTTTGTGAGACATTTAGCCTTCTCTGTCAGAGAGCTCGGTTGCCGCAATAAATTACAACTCCCAGGATTCCCTAGTACTGAGTCGATACAGTTAAAGTCATTTCAAACTGGATTATTTCAGCAGTGTATTTTGGACCCGTGTTTAAAAACCATCACAGCTTGTAGCTTACCTCTATATACATTTAATGTCTGTTAGAAACATAGGGTTGGAAGAGACCACAAGGGCCATCCAATCCATTCTCCTGCCAGTCAGGAATACACAATTAATCACCCCGAAGATGGTCATCTAGCCTCTTTTCAAAAACTTCCAAAGGAGACTCCGCCACACTCCAAGGCAGCGCATTCTACCATCAAACAGCCCTTACTGTCAGGAAGTTCTTCCTCATGTTGAGGTGGAATATCTTTTCCTGCAGCTTCCATCCATTATTCCAGGTCCTATTCTCTGGAGCAGCTGAAAACAAGATTGCTCTATCCTCAATATGACATGACATCAAATCTTTAAACAGGGCTACCATATCATTTCTTAATCTTAATCTTCTCTTCTTCAAGATAAACATTCCCAAATCCCTACATCACTCCTCATAGGCCTTTATAGTTTTCAGACCAATCACCATTTAGGTTTCCCTCCTCTGGACACACTGAAGCATATGTTAAACTTATTTTGAAGGGAAACTGATGGAGAGGGACTAAAGAGGTGTGTACATATATTTGTCTTTAGTGGAAATACTTAGATAATAGTGAAATTTTGTTCAGAGGTTTTCTCTGAAATCAGCAAAATCACAGACCAGTCACTTCCAGTCTCACCAGCATTTTTTTTTATTTTATCTCTCTTTTTCCAAAGAACAAAAACAACCATTACACAAGGATCTTATTATATTTCTATGTCTGACAGCAAGGCTAGAAATGATCAGAATATGGAAAGTACTTAAAGGATTGCTGTTGCATCCATCAGTGGCATAAACATATCTGAAATATTGTTCTTAAGGAAAAACTAATAGCACAAGTAAAAGTTCTTGAAATGTAAATCTAGTACATAATTTCTATGGTACCTGGATTCCATACTTGGGCTTTGCCAACAATAATTTTGTTATTTATTGTCTGAATTCTCACACAGATTTATGGAATAGTGTGCTACGAGTATCTATCCCTGGAAACCTCTTTCCAAAAGTTAATAATTTGAGTACAATAAAACCACATATGGAGGTACGTATGGAGGACTGCAGGTGCTACTGGTCAAACTTTTCTAAAATTCAAATCACAAATCCAATCCAACCATGAGTTAAATCAACAACATCAACCTGGGCAATACTACAGAAATGTCCAAGTATAACACAAAAGAGCACCTCTCCCCAGGAAGAAATTACAGGGATAAACCATTGGTCTGTTGTTGTTTTTTAATTAAAATGACTGATCACATCCCATCATATTCCTGGAAGTAAAAAAGATCTTATATTGGAACTAGGAGTCATTTCACACTATGACCCCCATTTAACTGCCATGATTCCCTCTTATGGAATCTTAGGATATGTATTTTAGGAGGGAATATTTGGAATTCTCATCCAGAGAACTATATAGTACCCCACCAAACTATAAACCTTGAGATTCCATAGGATGGCATCATGACAGTAAAACCGGAAGTATAGAGTATATCTATATACTATCTATATAGTATATCTATATTGTATAGATATAAATAATGCAGTTTGGGACCGTTTTAACTGCCATGGCTCTATCCTACAAAATCTTGGGATTTGTCATTTTGTTAGACACTGGCACTTTTTTTCACAGAAAGCTAAAAACTTTGTGAAACTACAAAGTCCAGGAGTCTACAGGATGAAGCTACAACACTTAAAGTAGTGTCAAACTGCATTCTTTCTACATTTTAGATGACTCCAAAGTTGGAAGAAAGGCAAGATATAACTCATGGCTGGGTTCAGTTATCTCAGATCTTGTGGCTCAACAGAGGAAGTATCTGGTACTATGTCAAATGCTGCACTAATTGTCATGCAACTAGTTGACCCCAAATATAATTGAATGTTCCTTAGAAGTGGGGCCCTAAACAGATGGGCAGGAAAAAGTGGCTAGAATCTGCATTTTCCAGAAGTGGATTGAAACCCCGCTGTCCATACCAGCTGCTCCCAAGTCGCCTTCTCACCATGCATGCATATCGTGGCACAAACACACTGCCAGTGACTGCTTGCTGCCTCCTGTTCAAACAGGCATTTGAAATAGAAGGTTTTTAAAGAATTTTGCCTGGATGTTGTATTCTTTTAAATGTATTTTAAACACTAGTATCTTTTAAATTAAATTTTATTCTTTTACATACTATTTGTTTTAATATTGTAATAATTTGATTCTGTTTAAATGTAAGCCTTTTCTGTTTTTAATTGTACTGTTTTAATCTTGTAAGTTGCTCTGAGTAGCAGTTTTGGGGAAATGCCAATCCACTGGATGGTCACCCCTTTGATCGGCCACACATTCGCACCTGCGATCCTCAACAGGTACAGGTCATTAGTGCCCAGTAAATACTGGCAAAGCACAATTATGGAGGTCCCCCCTCACATGACACCTTTGCCCCCTCTTCACCTCCCTTCACCCCACTCCCCCTCTTGGACTGTCTGGTTTGTATTGTACTTATATTGTATTGTACTTATATCCATTGGAGGTATCACACTTTAATTTTTTTTTGGCATTGCTGTCCTGAACACTTGGGTAGGGCAGCTCAGTCCTTTTTTAATGTGCACCTGCACCAGTGTGTTTATATGCAGGTTTAGGGTCAGGGTTGGGATGGATCGCTGCTTCAGAATTGCTTTTGCGTTGGGGCATTTAAATGCAGGGTCAAAGGTGTACATTTTCCACCTTTAGTTGGACTATTGCGGTTACTTTTTGGTCCAGTTTTTAGTCCCAGAGCACAGCTTCAATTCAGTTTTTGCCCACTGTGGTGGGGTGCATCATCTAAATGTCCTGGCTTCAAAGTGGGTGGAAACCACTTTATTTGGCCTGTCTGTTTCACCCCTGGTGCAGCAAAGAGAGAAACAAAGGTGAGGTGTTCTTTTCAAAATCCTTCCCATCCACCCCCACCCCACTCTGTCACACCAGCAAGGGTAAAGATACTATTATTCTCCTTGCTAGGGCCATTTGGTATGTACCTAACTCTATTGATCTAGAATAGATTAATAGAGTAGTATATTCTCCTTCAAATGGGTTTGGACTCCCAGCTCCCATAATCTCTCAAACAAAATGACCAAATTCTGGTCAAGAGTTATAGTCCAACATACCTGGAGACTGCTGGTTTTGGGGAAAGTTCATGTAAGGAACTTGCTTCAGTCTTCTCAGAAAAAGCAAAGGGTATTCAAGCTGAGGATAATGGAGCAGAAGACAGAACAGGGGAATTTCAGTACAGAATAATAAGTAAAGAGATAGTACAGGAATACCTGGTTAACCTAAATCAATATAAGTCTCCAGGACCAGATGAACTCCATCCAAGCGTATTAAAAGATGCCAGAACCATTGGCAATAATCTTTGAGAACTCCTTGAGAACAGGAGAAGTCCCAGCAGACTGGGGGAGGGCAAACCTTGTCCCCATCTTCAAAAAGGGAAAAAAAGAGGATCCCAACAATTATCGTCCAGTTAGTCTGACATCAATACCAGGAAAGATTCTGGAGCCGATCATTAAACAGAGAGTCTGTGAATATATAGAAGTCAATGCCATAATCACAAAAAGTCAACATGGGTTTCAGAGAAACAAGTCATGCCAGACAAACCTGATCTCTCTCTCTCTCTCTCTTTTTGGATAAAATTACCAGCTTGGTAGATGAAGGGAATGCTTTGGATATAGTATATCTTGATTTCAGTAAGGGCTTTGACAAGGTCCCCCATGACATTCTTGCAAACAAGCTTGCAAAATGTGGGATAGACAAGGTAACTGTTACATGGATTTGTAATTGGTTGACCGGCTGAACCCAAAGGGCGCTCAAGAATGGCTCCTTTTCAACCTGGAAAGACGTGACCAGTGGGGTCCCACAGGGCTCTGTCCTGGACCCAGTGCTATTCAACATCTTTATTAATGACTTGGATGACAGAATTGGGGGCATACTTATCAAATTTTCAGATGACACTAAATTAGGAGGAGTAGCTAATACCCCAGAGGACAAGATAAAAATTCAAAATGACCTGAATAGACTAGAAAGCTGGGCCAATGCTAACAAAATGAAATTCAACACAGAGAAATGTAAGGTACTGCACTTAGGGCGGAAAAATGAAATGCACAGATATAGGATGGGGGACATCTGGCTGAATGAAAGTACATGTGAAAGGGATCTAGGAGTCCAAGTAGACCACAAGTTGAACATGAGTCAACAGTGTGATGCGGCAGCTGAAAAGGCCAATGCAACTTTAGGCTGCATCAATAGAAGTATAGCATCTAGATCAAGGGAAGTAATAGTGCCACTCTATTCTGCTTTGGTCAGGCCCCACCTGGAATACTTTGTCCAGTTCTGGGCACCACAATTCAAAAAGGATGTGGAGAAACTGGAGCGGGTCCAAAGGAGGGCAACTAAGATGGTGAAGGGTCTGGAAACCATGCCCTATGAGTAGTGACTTAGGGAGCTGGGGATGTTTAGTATGGAGAACAGAAGGTTAAAAGATGATATAATAGCCCTGTTTAAATATTTGAAGGGATGTCATATTGAGGAGGGAGCAAGCTTGTTTGCTGCTGCTGCAGAGACCAGAATGCAGAACAATGGATGCAAACTGCAGGAAAAGAGATTCCACCTCAACATTAAAAGGAACTTCCTGACAGTAAGAGCTGTTTGGCAGTGGAACACACTCCCTCGAAGTGTAGTGGAATCTCTGTCCTTGGATAGCCATCTGTCAGGGATGCTTTGATTTGGAGTTCCTGCATGGCAGGGGGTTGGACTGGGTGGCCCTTGTGGTCTCTTCCAACTCTATGATTCTATGATTCTAGGAACTGCAGTGAAAATTATTTGGTGCTTCTGTCCTACATATCTCAGTCAACCTTGAGTCATTTCAGTCATGGGAGATGTAAGGATGTTAGATGTACATCAAAAATAAATCTTTGTTGGATGCTGCCCCTTACAGAGGGAATCCTAAAAAAAAGTAGTGGGTGAGTATAATTAAGTCCATTGATATTGGATATGACCATATGAGTTTACCTTTCAGCTAAGGATCATACTCATTGACATTAAATGTGCAGCCATAGGGAAATAATTAATAACTCATTGATAGTGCACATGTTGTGAAAGTAAAAATCCTAGGATTAATAGTTGCTTTCTCCAGGACTTCATAAAGCGAGATGTAGGAAGAGAACAGCTTAAAGCTCTTGATGCCAGTCAGTGTTGACCACAGTACTAAGTACAGATAGATGTAGTAGAAAGCAACTTCCTATTAATTTCTTAAAAGTTGGTTGTGATGTACAGTTGTGTAGGGTGAGTATTGTATTTTATGTATTTTACTGGTTTTTTTTTTCTTCTTCAGCCCATCTTTAGAAACATGTAGATTTGAACAGACTATTTCCATTGGAGGGTCCACCTCCACCTGCATCTCCACCTGCATCTCCATCTCTACCTCTGCCTCCATCACCATCACCATTCTCTTCCCCCGCCTCTCTTCCTTTTTGCCAACACATGAAGAAAGGATGCTATCTAGATCCCATCATTCTGATAAGTGAATGACCATGGAAGGATATAGTTAATGGATATGCACATCATACTTAGCAAATTGATTAATCTGCTCATCGGTGACTGCATGCTAAGCCAAATGGTCTGCACTTCAGCCAGTAAAGGATGTGGTTTCCTAATCAGGCCTTACTTTAAGGTTAGAAGAGTAGTGATTCTATAGCACAGAAATAATTCACTCTTAATGTGAATCCATTCAATCCATTCCTACCCATTGTAAATTAGAGTACTATACATTCATTCTGTTTGTGCAGAAAACTACTTTTCACATCTCTGGTAGGAGGGAAGGTGGCATGAGTTAGTGGGGGAGAGAAAGTAACACAGAAAAAGCTTTTATCCTCCAACTGCCAACATTCTTGACCTTTTCCATACAAGGCTTAGATGCATGTAACTATTACCTTCTACTTCATTTCTCACTCTAGTTCATAGTCCAGTCCCTGCTGCCAATGGCAGAGAGAATTTCATGCAGTATGCTGTCAACAGACAGCTTTACAACTAATCCTGTTAGGGATGCATTGAATATCTGTGATTTTGGATACTCATAATGGAAAAAGACATAGTCTCGGTTTTGGACAAATGTCACAAACAAAGAACTGCATTTCTAAATGGATATTCACTCATTTGGGGTTGAGGTCAGAGCGTGTGTTGGAGTGATGACTTGCCAAACAAGATGTTTCCCAGTTAAGACAGTTATACAAAACAAAATAGGTGCCCAATCTGATATTTAAAACTACAGTCTGGCATCAGCTTGGGTGAATTATGGTTTACTCCTGTTCATGCAGAAAACCATTCCATTCCCAAACTACACTGAGCTAATTTTTTAAAAATAGTTTTATTTTTTCCAAAAAATTTTTAAAATATGCATTCATCTCAAGCTAGGGTCATGAAAATATAATGTATCACTTACAATGTGGAGATAAAACCAGCCATGAAATAAAGCATTAGAGAAAACCACCAATACATTATGGGGATTAAAATAGCAATGATTTAAAAGAATGTGCCTTCAAGTCAGGTCCCTAGCAAGGGGATTTCTTGGCAAGATTTGTTCAGAGGAGGTTTGCTCATTGCCTTCTTTTTAGGTTGAAAAAGTGTGACTTATCCAAGGTCATCCAATGAGTTTCCAGAGCTGAGTGAGGGTTCGGATACTGGTTTCCTGGAGTCCAACATTCAAACCACTACACTGTACTGGCACTAGCAAAAACAATGTTCATGATGCATTTTCATTGGGGAAACATTAATTAATTTATTTTATTTTATTTTTTGTATTTTAAAAAGTCATATCTCTACAGTAACAATGCATTTAACAAATTCTACACAAAGACTGAAAAATTATTACAATTGGTTGTCACTTAAAAACCAACAACAGGTAAATTCATCAATAAAAGCACACTTATTGATTCCATTAGTTCAAATAGCTTTCCTATTGTACATGAAACACAGTTTCGGCAGCTGTTTCTCTCCTAAACAACTACTTCTGTAGATTGGAGCACATCTACAAAAATGATAATCTAATCTAGCAGGGTTTACAGTTAAATGGGAAAATCAACATTTTCTTTTTACTTTTTTCCTCCTCCCCCCTTTCCTCCCATTTTTCCTTTTAGTATGAATTACATGAACAAGGGACAACTGCAACAGTTAACCCAGGCTTTCAGAAAACACCTATTCAAAATGATGTATGCATCTTTGGTAGCTCCCTTTCTTCTTTTTGTTCAAGTATGTCTTGAATAAAGAGAGATGAAGGCTGCATCTGCATTGCAGAAATAATCCAGTTTGACAACACTTTAAGTGCCATCACTCAATGCTATGAAATTCAAAGGATGGTAGTAGCACCAGTGATTTTTGACAAAGGCAAATGCCTTATAGAAGTACAGTTTCTAGAAAACTAGGATGGCGCAGACCTCCCAGAGGGCCTTTTCCACTGTCGCTCCCAGGCTGTGGAATGGCCTGCCAGATGAGATGCACCTTATTACAACTTTGGACAGTTTCAAGAGATCCATCAAGACACTTCTCTTCCGGCAGGCCTTCCCCAACAATGATTAAATCTATTCTGCTGTTGTCCATCTATACTCACCCTCAGAGACATCGAGGCCGCCTATCATTTTAATGAGAGCCACATTAATGTTCTATGGTTTTATCTACTGTTTTTAATCTTACCTCAGTTTAGTTCTATCTTAAGGGGTGGGAAGAGGGATTGGATTGCTATATTTTAATTGTATCTGTATTTTATATGTTGTACCCCGCCCCGATTGCTCACCCAGAGGGGCAGGATATAAATAAATTATTATTATTATTATTATTATTATTCCTAAAATTCCATAGCATTGAGACATGGCAGTTAAAGTGATGTCAAACTGGATTATTTGTGCAGTGCAGATGCAGCCTTAGTGTTCCAAAATTAATTGCTTTTGTGTGTCGTTTGTATATTATTGTAGTCATGCATGTTAATTTTTCATTAGATTAATCTAATGACTTTATTCCATTTTGGTTCCATTTTGGGAGAAAGGTGGTATATAATCAAGCATATAATATAAATCAAACATATAACAAAAATAAATAATCTGGAGGAAACATGGAAGGGAGCCTTCTGGGTGGTGGTTCCTATGATCTGTAACTCCCTTCCTAGAGAGCTTGACTGGCACTCTCTAATGTTTCTTTGTGTGTATTTTGTTCTTGTTTAATAGATGTGTTTTTAAATTACTTTCAATCCTGTTTATAGTTCAATAATACATTAACTTTTGCATGTTTTAATGGTTTAGATTTTTATCTGTGCCTGTTTTAACTTCTTGAGCTTGGAAAAAAGGGCAAAGGGGGTTACCATCAGCATCATCAACATCAAATTCAGGGACAAGGAGGAAGCAGAAGCAGAGAGAGAGAGAGAGAGAAAAATCACCTTTCTCTCAAACCTGGCCCATGTTTTAAAACCTAATTGTCTATCTAATAGAAAATGCAAAGACACTTGTCATTTCTTGGCATCACATTTCTGGCAGATGGAGCCAGCAAGTTTGTAATGGTTCAGAGTTCCCTCAGAAAGAGTCAGGCTTTGTGTTTTGGTGGCAATGTATCGCATTGATTCTTTGCTTGGCATGCCGAAGAGCCGCAGAAACTCAGTTAATAATGTGTTCAACTGCACAGCCCAGAGCTGATGCATAAGAAGGAAGGCTTGATAAACCCGTGGAAGAGTAATCACACAAGCTGCCTTCTAAGGGCTTTCAAAAAGGAATATGCCATTTCGTTCTGCTGTTTCTGCCACAGGAGCATACTGAATTGCACAAACAACAGCCTCCTACACCGACTTCAAAAAGAGGCAGGGATGGTCTAAGACTGGCTGAAGCACAAGATGGTGTCCCATCTCCATTTCACCTATGGAAGCCGTTTGGGCTCAGGGTGACCAGATGTCCTAACCGAAAAGGAGAGGACAAGCCTCTGAAAAATGTACGGCATACAAGAAAAATGTAGGACACGACCAAAGAAAAGATAAAAACACAAATATAATTATAAATTCACGCTTCTCAGTCATGCTCAAAATGAAGGACGTTTTGACATTCCTCCTGGAGAGACAGTTGAAATGGAAGACATGTACTGGAAAAGCAGGATGTCTGGTCACCGTGTCTTGGCTAGGATCTTGCTTTGGTACTGATAACAAGACAGCATTCACTATTGTACCTCTACACAGGCTAGTTGACAGGGAGTTAGGGTAGACTGGCTCAAACAGAAAGCTCTGATGTTCAAGAGAATGATGTAGGCAACTGGACTACTTCCTCCACATTCCCCAGTGTCAGCCTCTGGATTTAACCACCCCATTAAGCCTAATGGTAGGACTGTCCCTACGAAGAGGTACATACAATATTGAATATTTTTCTCATAAGTGTTGAGATTTTTCTCCTTCCTTCCAAAATACTTCAGACAAAGTCAAGATAATGAGAAAATATGCACCGGAGTCTAAGCATCACTAAGGCAAACACTTCCAAGGCCAGAACTCATATATGAGGGTCAATTGAGACATACATCACAATGAAGTGGTGAATGCGCACACCTCAATTAAGATTTCCTTCTGTTCCAGCACTTCAGGTAATCCTCATTTTCAGCATCGTCTCTGAAAAAAGCCACCTAAACTACCCCCTCTTCAAGACAGAGGAGATGATAATGTGTGAGTATTTCAGCATTGTGGATTCCTTGCTTAAAATGTCAAGTGGGCAGGGACAAAATTAGTTCCAAAATAGCTCTGACGTCTTTGCTCATCTCATAGGCACTGAGACTACTGAGGAGAGTGTATTAGCTGGAAGGCATGCAGCAAAAAACATGTGATGACTGCACTTATTTATGCGAGAGAGAGAGAGAGAGAGAGAGAGAGAGAGAGACTCTTTTTTAAAGGGTAATGTGGTTTTAATTCACACGTCTGGCTCTGTAATTCACCTATTTGGGAAGGATGTAGCAGTGTTTGTGAAAATTGCACTGTGAAGGCCAGGGAAGCCACTCTGCGGAGATTATTCTGTAATCAATGAAATTCAAAACTCATCTGAGAACCTTATTAATCTCATTGGGTCTATATCAGATTATATAGTCTGAAGATTATAGAGTCTCTTTTGGTGAGATCTGTCTTCCATGAGCCAACCATTCAAACATGGAAACTTCTGCCAGATTCAGAAGATCAGATGCATCCTGAGAAATTCATATTTTCAAAAAGCGGGTTTCTAGTCCTTAATGCTGTGAAGTGTACTTGCCACTTCTGGCCAAATCTCTGATACAGTACAAGAGGGAATGATGTGCAGAATGGTCAAGAGATGAGACTGGTGTTTTTGATGACTTGTGTTGTGCTTTGCTTCTTCACATTACTATAATCTTCAGAATGAGTTGTGAAAAATGAATTCAAGTGAGGCTTGTGACAAGAATCCTGTTCAAGATTCCAGCCAATCTATCACATGCCTCCTTCTCTTTCTTTCCTATTTCTCTCCAACTGTCAGTAGATGTTCCATAGCCACTGTGCACATTCATTCCTCATTTGGTTCTGATGGTTTTCCTTATGCTTAAAATGTGATTTACTCATTTGTTATGGGTGACCAAATTATGGCTGGCATCCTGTTAGGGACATACAAAAGCAGAAGTACAGCTTATGCCTGCATGTGTTGTTACTGTTGTGGAGATTGCAATTTTCCCTCATGCAAAGTCCACTTTTTCAATGCTGTCTCTCCACCCTGGCATGGCTTTGTAATTGCCAGTCAAGAATGAGGGGCAACTGAGAAGCATTTCCCATGTGACTGTAACCAGACGTGCAATGATGAAGATATCCTCTGGGACCCACTTGGTGCCTTCTGGCGGTGCTGGAATATTGTATTTATTTCATTTTTGAAATATCTGTGTCCTATCCTAAATCTAAAGATCTCAGAGTGACAATAAAACAAAATCAATTTAAAGCAATAGTAATGAGTTTAAAAGACAAAAATATATCGACTCATTTGTCACTTAAAACAAGATCATTTAAAACCAGTTAAAATAATTTAATATAGTGCAACTCATAGCATATGTGCAAACTGGATAAAATCAGTTAAGCTCCAAAGGCTTTAATAAAAGGCCATGTTAGACTTGGTGCCAGAATGATTATAGCATTGGTGCCAATCGGACCTCTGAGGGGAAGACATTACATACCCAGTATGCCACTGTAGAGAAAATCCACTACCATGCAACCAACATTTCCTTGTTGGGTGTCTGGCTATAGTTATGTTTCTGTCATTCCTTGTTCCTCACTGACCACTATCTTCCATGTTGGAGTGGGGTAAAGTGAGGAGGCAGCATGCAAAAGGTAGGTTTTCATGGAGGAGAAACAGGATGCATGATGTAGTCCCACCTGGTAGAGCTTTATGTGACATCTCCTTGAGGCAGTATCTCAGCCTATATATTGTTGTTGTGTGCCTTCAACTGATTTCTGACTTATGGCAACTCTAAGCTGAATTTATCACAGGGTGTTTTTTTAGCAGAATTTATTCAGGTGGGGTTTGACCTTACCTTTCTTTCAAGCTGCCAGTGTCCTCCCAATGTCCTACTCCAATGCTCAGCCCAGTGTCCTACTGCATCACACTGATTCATGAAAAAGGGAGAGGAAACAGAAAACGTACTATATTTCCACCTGACGGAACATTATTTAACATCTCCTTGAAGCAGGATCTCAGCCTGTATATTGTAGAGTCATAGAATCATAGAATCATAGAATCACAGAGTTGGAAGAGACCACAAGGGCCATCCAGTCCAACCCCCTGCCATGCAGGAACTCTCCATCAAAGCATCCCCGACAGATGGCCATCCAGCCTCTGCTTAAAGACCTCTAAGGAAGGAGACTCCACCACACTCTGAGGGAGTGTGTTCCACTGTCAAACAGCCCTTACTCTCAGGAAGTTCCTCCTAATGTGAGGTGGAATCTCTTTTCCTGGAGCTTGCATCCATTGTTCCGGGTCCTGTTCTCTGGAGCAGGAGAAAAGAAGCTTCCTCCCTCTTCAATATGACATCCCTTCAAGTATTTAAACAGGGCTATCATATCACCTCTTAGCCTTCTCTTCTCCAGGCTAAACATCTCCAGCTCCCTAAGTCGCTCCTCATAAGGCATGGCTTCCAGGCCCTTCACCATCTTAGTTGCTCTCCTTTGGACCTGCTCCAGTTTCTCCACATCCTTTTTGAATTGTGGTGCCCAGAATTGGACACAGTATTCCAGGTGGGGCCTGACCAGAGCAGAATAGAGTGGCACTATTACTTCCCTTCATTTAGACACTATACTTCTATTGATGCAGCCTAAAATTGCATTGGCCTTTTTAGCTGCTGCATCGCACTGTTGACTCATGTTCAACTTGTGGTCCACTTGGACTCCTAGATCCTTTTCACATGTTGTCTCATTCAGCCAGGTATCCCCCATCCTATATTTGTGCATTTCATTTTTCCTCCCTAAGTGCAGAACCTTATATTTGTCTGTTTTGAATTTCATTTTGTTAGTCAAACCCACTTGCTGTTAAGCTTAGGTGGGTAGTAGGATGGGAAAGGGATAATGTTCAATCAGTTCTTTATTAAATCCAGAGTCCCAGCAAAATCAAATTCACAACATATAAAATAACTTATTATTATTATTATTATTATTATTATTAACCATTATTTATATAGCACTGTAAATTTACACAGTGCTGTACATACAATCAAGGAACAATTAGTCAAAGAGGGATAATGTTAGGGAGCTGTAGGTGGGTTGAGGGTAATGTTTGGTGCTCTTTTGCTGTATTTCTAAATAAAAATAAAGTTAATTTCATTAAATAAAGAAAATAAAATGTTTTTATACAAAAACAGCATTATATTAAACGAAACTGTAGATCAACACACACAGAGTTAGTGGGGGCTATATACGTACCTTAAAGGCACTAGATCTTATCTGGTCTTGGAAGCAAAGCAGGTCAGCCCTGGTTACTACTTGGATGGGAGACTACCAACAAATACCATGTGATGTAGGCTATATTTCAGAGGAAGAAACTGTCAAAACTACATCTGAGTATTCCTTACCTAAGAAAACCCTTTGAAATCCATGGGGTTGCCATAAATCAATAGGCAACTTAAAGGAGCACACATACCTTGTTAAATCTTTCCTGCAACTGTATGGTAAACTGACATTTAGGTGACTCAGTTATAGACAGAGATACAACTCCTGACAACAAAACCAGCACAAAACCAGGGGATAGTAGCTGACTCTGAAGGAAAGACTACTGTTGGCCCGCCCTAGATGTCTGAGTCATTTAGGTGTTACTTATTATTATTATTTTTAGGCTTTATTTATTTAGCGCTGTAAATTTACACAGTGCTGTACATGCAGTCACTTGAAACAGACGGTTCCCTGCCCTCAGGTTTACAATCCAAAATACAAGAGACAGAAGGAGAAGGGATCTATGCAGGAGCTCTTACCTGAAGAGTGACAAACACACCACTAAAGAAATGTTTAGCAGGTCTCTCTCAGGATTAGAAATCAACACAGTAAGCCAAATGGACATTCTCTCTCCCCTTGCAGGATGTATAGTCTTCTTTATCAAGCCGTTGACAGGGTTGGAAGCAAGGAGGATAAATTGAAAAACAAAGCTATTGTAATCTGAACAGTGATTCTCATTCTTCAGTAGTCATGCAGTCTCAGCAGTAATGAAATGTCAGCCATTCTCATTTTACAAATCTCTTTACATGAAGGAAATGAAAATCGTCTGTATTTTCTTTCTATATCTGGAAAAAAAAAACCCACAAAAACTCACTACTAAGTTTTGTGAGAAAGATTTTTTATTCTCACAGAATCACTTTCTGGTATATCCAGCTATCAGGTGGGATAAACAGAGTTCTGTCTTATGGGGTCTATTTTTGTTCTTTTCAGAGGCACCGAGAGGATTCCCCACCAGTGGGGCAAGGAATCTTTTTTGAGGTTTATTGCATATGCTAAAGGAGTTTTCAAAGCTGCTGAGATTATTTTGAGGTCTTTTTCAGCACCTTGGACAGCACTTTTAAAGCTTGAGATCAATACAGTAACCAGTGAGTGGACTCACTGCTCCAGTGATATGCAAGTCAAACCCCCTCCAAATGATTTAGTGTAAAGTCAATTATCTACGTCTACCCATGAACAATATACTGGGATATGTCATCTACACGTGAGTTGCTACAATGATGGATTCTCACACAACATTCAGCAGATAGTATAACTGAAATGGGGCTGGTCAAAAGCAATCAAATAGTACTCCTATTTTGTTCTACTCCTAGGAGACAAAGATCTAACCAGTTAGCAGATTCATGGCAGATTCCCCCCACCTGCAATTCTATTTGTTGAAGTATTGAAATTCAGAAACCCCCAGGCAGATACTGCAAATCACCCATACATCTACTGGTAGATCTTGATGGATTGATTAATTAGTTACATTTATAGCCCCAGTGAGCCATTAAACTCACAGCATGGCAATCCTGGTTTAGGGATTCAGGGGACTGTAAAGCCAAAAGTACCCTTTCCAAGATCTTCTTTATGACTTTTAGAGAGATGTTTCAATTTCATTACACAGTGATCTCCTGCCTTCATCCTCAGATCATTGTGCTTCTCTTTTCACAGGAACTGGACCGTGTCCTCCTTCCTGTTAGGCACCATGGATGTTGAAGTGGAGACCTCACATTCTGTGCCACCATGGCAGCGTGCCAAAGCTTAAAGCAACTTGCCCTTTTTCTCTCTCTCTCTCTCTACTGGGTTTCAACAGCTTTTCAGTTGTTGGGCAGAGGGAAATGCTACAGCTGTCAGTTTAGCATGAGACCAACATGATTCTCTTAGGGGCAACTTATTACAGTATTAGGTAAATACTTGTTATCTCTTAGACATCCTATCCAGCTTCATAGCTAGCCTAGCCGGGCAGCTTTGCCAACTTGCTTTCCAATCAATCCACACTCAGCATACCCTACACAGTAAAACTGATGTCTATTTGATATGATAGCCATCTTTTAATACCAGAAGGATGCCATGTAGAAGATGGATTGATTTTCTTTTCTGCTTTTCCACAGACTAGAACAAAAACCAACCTTGGAGACTGGCAGACTCACCTTGCTTCGGAGTTCTTTAAACATAGTTTTTTTGTGGGGATTTCGGACTATGTGGCCATGTTCTAGAAGAGTTCCTTTCTGACGTTTCGTCAGCATCTGTGGCTGGCATCTTCAGAGAAGAAGATGCCAGCCACAGATGCTGGCGAAACGTCAGAAAGGAACTCTTCTAGAACATGGCCACATAGCCTGAAAGCCCCACAAAAAACTATGGATGCCGGCCATGAAAGCCTTCGACTCCACAGTTCTTTAAACAGTTGGCTTGCCATCTCTCACATGTGCTTTACATATGTACAGTTTGCTTTACAATTTTATGATATAGTTTCATATTTGCATTACAACTCCCTTCCCCTATGTGTGTGTATATTGTTTGCCTTTGGTATGACTAACTGTTTTCGTTGCTTTACTTGTAAAGTGCCATGTACATTGATGGTGCTATCTATACCTATTATTACTATTACTATTATTATTCCTGAATGACAGGGAGTTGGAGTATATGGCTCTTCTGATCCCTTCCTACACTATGATTCTAAAATTGCATGGCCAACGCTCTGGCCAATGTAGGCTGTATGATTCTACATTTCCCACTCAGGCCTAATATTGATTCACACATGCTAATGGTCTTGTTATTTTTCAGTGGCTCTGCTTTGGCTACAGTCTCAATGGACCAGAGTTTGCCATTAGAAGGAGGAACAACTGGAGGAAATAAAAAACCAGCTCCATGAGTGAGTCAGATGGTTATTAACAATCAGCGAGTTGCCTCCATGCCTCCACCTCTGCAGCACTATATAAATTCATTACTATAATAATGAGCTCTCCAGCTAAATGGAAGTAACACAGTCTATCAGAGGGTAAAGAGATCCTCCAGGAGGCATTTGCAAATAGATTTCAGGCAAGAACACAACATCAGAGTGTTTCTCCCCGTGTCATAAGAAATGTTTTATAATCTAATTTCAAGAGTACAGTTCTGCTTAGAATGGTGACACGTTGGCACAATGCAAAATTCAACTGTTTTTTTTTTTTAGCCGTTTTTACTCACAGATGTTGCCATGGCAACATCTTTGGCTGAGAAATTGGGAAAAGCCAGCTGTAGGCTGAGAGACAGCATGCAATCAATAATGGGAAAATAAATCAGAAAATTAAGCTGGTAGCCCTGTAATAAGTAAATGGTCCCTTCTGAGGTGCCCCTTCACCTGCACAGTGACACAATATCAAAATGTACTGCTATGAGAGAGATATTGGGGAGGGGGAGATCTCCCTAAAGGTACACCGGGATCCAGATCTGTAAGAGGAACAATTAATTTAAAGGGAATCTCTATTAAAACCCAAAATGTACTGTATTTGCACTCTCCCTGCCCATTGTTTCCTGAAACATCATGTCAGAGGCTCTGTTATGTCAGTGCTTGACTGGCAAAATGGGGACACCGACAACAATGTCCTTTACTCAGCACTCAATTTCATTTTTACTTAGCTAAATCAAAAAGATACTCTTGTAATTGTAATTTCCAGGTAATCCATTGCCATCCAGGTAATCCATTGCCACGTTCCATACAAAATCTTCTAGAGTTCCAAACCAGGGCTCATTTCACAGCAAATCCTTCCTGCTGTGCAGCTATAGGAGAGAAATGTTGTAGGGATCATTCTTAGGGCCAAAATAGAAAACCCTTTGAACACCAGGTTGGGGCTGCAGCAACCACATGCCATGCCCCCAACCTGGCTGTTTGCCAGTTCAAAAAGAAGCAGCAGAAATCTGCTCCTTATTGAGAAGGCAAAACACTAGCTTTTCCATCACTGTGGTGGCTTTGCAGCACTCCTACAGTATGCAGTATCTAAACGCCACACTGTCGGAATGCTGCAAAGCTGCCCACCATGTAGTCAAGTGGGCAGCTTTATGGCGGCTTCCTGCTGGCTTGGGGACATGTTTCATCTAAACGACATGCACCCATGCTGCTGGGAAGCCACTGCAAAGAGGCCATCTGTTTCACCCTGAGTTAAGGAAGGCTAGTGTCCAGGCTCACTGATCCTCTCCATTACTCATATGGACTGAGAAATTGACTTGGGGCTGTGCTTCAAATTCAGTGATGGTTTATATTTTCCATGTTAGTCTTGGTGACGCAGTGGTTAAATGGCTGTACTGCAGCCATTCACTCAAAACCATAAGGTTGAGAGTTTAATACCAGCAAAAGGGATCAAGCTTGACTCAGGTTTGCATCCTTCTGAGGTCACTAAAATGAGTACCCAGATTGTTGGGGGCAAATTAGCTTACAGTTGTAAACCACTTAGACACTGCTTAGATAATATAATAATAATAATAATATGATTTATTTCTATACCGCCCTTCCATAGATCAGGGCGGTGTACAGCAAGTAAAAACAATAAAAACAATGACATAAAAACAGTTAAAAAGCCAAATACAATAAAACAATAAAAGTATAAAATCACAATTCTCAATTACAGGTGCAAGTGCAAATAGGCAGCAAAGCAAAACAGCAAAACAGTGGGTGGCATTACAACAGGCTAATACATAAAAAGTCCATTCAGCGGTATGCCTGGTTAAATAAATAGGTCTTTAGATCCTTTTTGAATTGTGCAAGGGAGGGGGACAAGCGGAGATCAATAGGTAGAGAGTTCCAGAGACCGGGGGCAGAGATGGAAAAAGCCCTCTTCGTCGTGGTCACTAGTTTGGTCTCCGGAACTCTCAATAACCGCTGTCCAGAAGATCTAAGTGTGCGGGGCGGATTATATGGGAAGAGACGGTCCTTCAAGTACCCTGGGCCCAAGCCATATAGGGCTTTATAGGTAATAACCAGCACTTTGTACTGAGCCCGGAAGCGAATCGGCAGCCAATGTAGATCTTTTAATATTGGTGTTATATGGGCGGCCCTGGGAGCGCCAGTGATCACCCGCGCTGCCATATTTTGTACCAGTTGTAGCTTCCGAGTATGATACAAAGGCTGCCCCATGTAGAGTGCATTGCAGAAGTCCAACCGAGAGGTTACTAGAGCATGTACTACGGTTTCAAGGTCCCCCCGGTCCAGGTAGGGACGCAGCTGGCGAATCAGCCGAAGCTGATAACAGGTGCTCCTGACCGTCGCATCCACCTGAGAAGATGGTATGAAGCGGTATATAAATGAAGCTGTTTGTTTTGTTTTTGTTTTGTTAGTGGGCCATGATTCCACTCTGGGCTGCTCCCAGAGTATTCTGACCCTGAAGCTGTGTCCAATCCTCCCCATTACCTGGATATTCTGGAGATCACCAGGCAGTTGTCTGCACATGAGTCCCAGTGGCACTATGACTGGTGCAAGTCACTGCCTCTAAGGATGAAAACAAGGCACCCAGCATTGATCAAAAGTCTGGTTGGCTTCTTGTGACCTCAGAGGGAGCAACTCACACTAGTGGTGATGGCACCAGGTGGCACAGTGAAATGCTATGTTAACAGCTACCTGGCATTGCTTCGGAGTGCTCCAGATTTTCCTGGAAGATCTGGAACAAATGATGAGTTTTTAAAAATGGATTAAGGCAGGGATGGCCTTCCCATGTGTAGACAGTCCAAGTTTAAATAGGGTCTTTGGCCTTGACTCATGGACAGGGCAATGTGAAGTGGGAGGAAAACTGGTGTAAATGGCCCATCTAGACATGCTCTGGGTTCTAAAGGAGTTGTCCAAGATTCTAAAACCTATCTCGCCAAATAGGTTCCACACCTTGAAAAATCTCCTTTAGAGTTTTCATCACTCAGACTTGGCACAGATTCACTGCCCTGTTGACATAGGAGCAACCAGCAGCCACTGTTCAAATTCTTCAGCAGTAAACTAAAGGTTGTGAAGATGAAACACACTCCTTTCAAGGAATCCTTTGATACACAACAAGGGAGTCGCTGTGGTTATTCACATTGAACATGATGGCCCTCACTTTTATTTCTCACAACCTCTTTCCCATAGCAACAGCTATCAGAAATAGTAAGTATATAGAGTAAATGAATCTTAAGTCTTGCCTTGTTATTTCCTTTTCTTCTTCCAGGGCTTTTCAGCTTCTGTGACATGGCCAGGACTTAAACATATGTTCAAGAAGGAGGGGAGAAGCTTCACCCAAATTAATTAAGTTGGCTTTCAGTCAGGAGAGGACAGTGGCAGAGAAGAGTTCCTCCTTCGAAAATGTTTATCACTCAACCTTCAGCCATAACCTTGGCAATGGATTTGATTTAGATGACAAGTTGTGCCTGAGTGAAGATTGTAAGAGACCAAGGACACAATTCTGTACACACACTTACTTCAGAAATAAGTGCCATTGAACTAAGTGAGTCTTCCAAGTATACATGGTTAGGACTGAGCTAAATATAAGTCAACTACTCTTATGGGGGAGTCCTTCAGTTACGTATTCAATACCTTTATGGGAGTGCATTTCAATCTGCCCCATAAAGTTGTTTCCCATAATGTATGTCTTACATTGCCTTGCATTGTAAGACATCCTTTCCCTGACTCCCCATGTTAGATAGAGGTATATAAGAAGCTTGAAAGATAGCTCTTTTCTAATGAATGTTCTTTTGAGCCTAGTGGTAGCATATAGCCATTACGACTAGTATCTATTTATGCCCATAACCCCCATTAATTTATCTAAAATCCTTAGTCGCCATCTCCAGACAGTATGTTATGGGAATGAATGCCATAACATGTGATGTGATTGGTGGAACATTTTATATTGCTATTTGTGTTTGTATTAGTATTATTCCTACCGTAGCATTGTATCAATGCACACTTTAGTAATGTAGAAGTGTGAAAAGTTCCAAATGATTGACAGAAAGTGGAAGGTACAAAGTGTTCATCCCCCAATTCTTAAATTAGTTTTGGAAATGAACCAGAATGGAGAGGGATAGAATGCACTGAGAATGAGGTAGCAGTTGGAGGGCAGAAAGGGAATAAAAATAGAAACCCTTTCATTTTAGAGTTTAACAGCATGTCCTGGAATTCTCCTTATTTGTCAGGGACAATTAAACTTTTTGCCTTATTAAGAACCCCAGCCTTAATTGTTGTTTTTTAAAGTAAATAGACAGCAAATAGACTCTGAACTCTAAATTTCTGTTCATCCCACTCACAAAAGAGTTTCCAGGAACCAGGTAATGGGGCTTTTTCATTCTTCATGATTTCTGTTCCCATTGATCCAACACCCTAGCTCTACAAATTCACTAACTAGTAACTACCTTGTCTTTTCAAATGAACACAGAATTAAGGTTTTGATTTTTAAATAAAAGAGATCTGCCTCCAAGTGATGAGACATCGTGAATTGAATCATTGAATTAACAGTAACTCTATACATGTGCAGGCACTTTTATGCTGCCCTTGCTAATTGCAAGGATTTCTATTTAATTACGCACTTTATCGCTGCCTACGAGAGGTGAGAAGCAGTCAGTCTGTAGCTCATCAGCTCCTTTGACATACTCTGCTATTGTTCTCGCATTATCTGCTTTACTTTAAAGTGCATCCCATTTTTAGAAACGAGGCGATTTATATGAAAAGGTGGTGAGGATTCCCCCCCTCCTCCTTATCCCAGTATGAAGTGTATTGACTGCATATGAGGTGTAGTGTTTCCCTGAGCAACTTTTAAAGCACCAAAATGTATTTGGACAAGGATAATTCAGAAACCAGTTTTGTGTCTACAATTACACATATTTTCTCCCTTCTTTTTTCTTTCGTCTTGCTTCCCCTTGGTTTTTATTTCACTTGTATTGTTTGAAATGTGATGTGTAATACACCTTACTTGATGCTGTTTTGAGACAAACAAGATCAAGCTTCACTTTATAAGACAAGCACATTATCTTGTGATACGTGCATTTATAATTTGAAAAGAGGCCTCCACGTTTCATTCTTTTTTGTTTTTAGTGGAGGCAGATACCTCCTGGAGTGAATAATCACTGGCTTTTCCTTCAGAACTATTCAAGGTGCCAAAGACATTTTGGAATAGGTTGTAGCAATACGGATAATTCTTTTAAAGTGAAGGATAAAACCCAGAAGAGGTTCACTGTACCTTTGGTATGGAAGCAAACAGCCACTAGTGCCTTGGGGGGGTCTTGTTGGCATGCTCATGTTCCTGCCAAAAAAACAAAACAAAACAAATTCTGATCACTGTAAAGCTACTCTTTATTGTTATCCAAAGTTTTTATGGCAGAGAAAATAATTCTTTAACACGGAGACCCTTTCCTGAAAATGTGAAGTTGTTGGTGTTATGATCAGGGTGGTGATGCCAGAAAATATGCAATATGATTATCTTAAGACATTTTATCCCACGTTTCAATGTTTCCCCACTGTTTTATGTTGTTGTTGTTGTTGTTGTTGTTGTTGTAGGTTCTTCACTCAAAATAGTTTTGCTGGACTCCACAATGTGGGTGAAGCATCATTCTAATACTCCTTTGCATTCTGCCCAGCCAGTATTTTCTATTTTTCTGTGGGCTTCTTTATGTCATGGAAGAGGATTCTAAGCAAAATAAAACAAACAAAACCCACACATGCATGCACACAAGAAAAATGAACAGATGCTCATAACAATACATAAAACAATACATAAAACTCTTGGTGCACAGTCTCAAATTTACACATCTGTACCCTTATAACAGAAAAACAAATCAAACCAGTGTTCTTGGCCTTGGAATCACTATTTAGTAGACTCCTCTTAGGCTTTGATATGAGCTGTTCACCTACTCAACACTTCCTTAGGCCCTGGCCACATCATTTTGAATTATATAGCATTTCTCTTTTGTAATGTGGTTTACAATTTTGTTGTTTGACAGAACCAGCCCAATTATGCATTGGGTTGAAACTCTGTTTCTTAAAGTGCAATTTGATGTTGTGACCAATTTAATCGAATCCATGAGCCTTACATTTAATAGTTGTAATCTTGCTGATGGCATACAATCCAGTTTTGGATATTGCAAAGGAGATACTCGGTATCTTGTTGCACAACATCTTCTTCCCTTCCATGTGTGGAACTTGCTGCCATGGATATTTACTGGCTGTAGGTTCAGAATGGCTAGAGATTTGGGAGGGTCACATCAGCTCCTGGCTACAAAACTGGATGCCTCCTTCCCTCTGTTCATCCTTACAACAGTAAATGGGTGTAACAGTTGGATTTAGACACTTGGAAGCTGCCTTTGAGAAGTGCAAAGGACACAACAATGCAAGTCCAAAGCATGGCATTGTGTCTGCATAATATGGGATGCCAACCACAGCTTCCAATGTCTTTTTAGAAGTGTCAGAAGTGGGTGCCTTGAAGGTGGTGCTGGGTTGAAGTGCTTTATTATATTTTCTTGCAGTTGTTGCTCTTTAGAACTAGTAGCTTTGGAAGCTTACAGGGAAAAGAGTCATGATGTATATAAAGCAGTAGAACTAATTTGGAACTTGCCTTGCTGAATTCAATTTTAATGTATTTTTTCCTCTCCAGGATTAAGTTCGGGAGATGGTAAATGGCTGCAGAGAAGCTCTCTTTAAGACCACATAAGAAACCTGCCTTCAATCTCTAAAGAAACATTGGGAAATTAAGTAACAGTGTGATAAAGGAGAGCTTCACCATGTCCATGCAGTACGTATAGATATCTAAAAAGACAGCCCATGTGAAGAGGAGAGGAGGAACAAGTCTGACAGCATTCACTTTCCTGCTATATTGTTCTGTGATGTTGGTTGCAGAGTTGTAGCACTCGATGATTGGAAGACATTATGTGAGTTCTCCCACCTCCCTCCACACCTCTGAATACTCAGCCTGAGCCTAAAAATAGTGACTTCCCCAAGTCAAATCTTGAAGCTGTGAATAAGGAAACTAATGGCTTGTCATTCATAGGCAAGGTTCAACAGTGTGCAAACAATACGTACATGTTCCATAACCTCAAATCCATCACAGTCTCCAGCATAACCTCTGGTGCTCTGGAAAGCAGTAGCTATGTCTGCTTAAAAGGAGAACATCCAAATGCCAGCTTATTCATTTGCTTAGCTAATATAATATAGATAAGAAAATGCTGCCACTTCAATTACAGCAGACAGCTGATAATTACTGGAATTGCTCATAACAGCATAGGGCTAAACTGCACATAATATTAAATACCTAGCATGCTGCTGAGCTTGGTTTTTTTCTTGTCAGTGGTGGTGTGTGCCTTCAAGTCCTTTCCAACTTATGGAAGCCCTAAGGTGAATGTATCACAGGATTTATTTGTTCAGAGGGGGTTTGTCTTTGCTGAGGCTGAGAGAGTGTGACTTGCCCAAGGTCACCCAGAGGCTAAAAAGGAATTTGAATGCTGGTCTCCATAGCCCAATGCTCAAACCACTACACCACACTGGCTCACTTAAAAATAAATGCATGCTAGAAATCTGATCTAGATTAAGACCAACACGCAAAGAGAAAGACTTTTCCTCTCTACCCATTTTTTCCCTCATAGATTCTCCATTCTGTTAGACGATTGGAGTATTGGACTGACAATGGCAACTGGATATGGTTGATTATAGGAATATGTTTAAGATTGTTTTAATATTGCTGTTATACTGTATTGTGATTTTAAATTGTTGTACTCCCACCTCAATCCATGGGGAGAGGCAGGAAATATTATTATTATTATTATTATTATTATTATTAATAAGCACATAGGCAGAGGGAGGGATTCTATTGACACCAGCTGAGTGTGGGGTGTGGAAGCAATTTAAAAAGAAAGAAAGCAATAGATCACGAGGATGGTTTAAGCCACCATCCCTACCTAGGCATCGTGGTCCCAGTCTATAAGGGGCCCATCCATAACGGGCCCACCATTTTCTTGATCTAGCCCTCTTTAATGGAGATCATGGATCTTTGCATCCAGTTGATTCTGCTGCTGTTGCCTGTTCTCCACCAAAAAGTCCTAGGGACCCATTATCCTGTGGCTACGCAGTCACAAGCAACACACCTATGCAAGTTCTACTGTAGATGTGCACTTGCTAAGGTCACTTTGAAAGGCTCCCCTTTCACATGGTGTAATACTGTCAGAAGTTGGGGTAGCCCAACCCTTAGGCCACGTGGGGTAGATAGCTGTCTCTGGGGATGGATGATGGGGATGGATAGTGTGGTGGGGGGAGGCACAGTAGGAGCCATTCTCCAGGGGTCACACACACACACACACACAGGGAGAGAGTAGTTTCCCTCTGTCACAGGACAAAGCTCATCTTGCCCAACAGTCTGGCTTGCACCCATTCTTTCATTCATTCATCTATACCCTTTCTTTCTCTCAGTACAGGACCCAATATCTTGCCTTCTATCCAAGGGACAGTCTTTCTGCACATGGAATGAGGAGCATCCCGTCAGAAAATAAAATACCTTCGGCTACCTGTGACTTACACATGACAATTCTGCCCCGTTGATAAGTTTCTAGCACCATGAGCTGACTGCTGAACATATGCACACCAGAATCTTTGCATTTTCTCCAGTCACCTTTGCAGGAAGAATTAAAATAGTTGGAAATTATTCTATCTAGCCAGGCTTACCTCTTGTAAAGGTAAAGAACCTCTCATACTTCTTCCTAAACAGCCCCTCAAGTGCCTTCATGGTCACTTCTTTCTCTTTCTGTCTTTCTCACTTTCTCTCTCTTTCTCCCTCCACAAAAACACACACACACACACACACACACACACACTTTCAGAGGATACTTTGTCTACGTTGCCTTACTATAAATAAGCCAGGACATGTAGTGGTAGCTATGGTAACCCATGAGCTTCAAAAACTGATGTATACAAGGTTTCCAGAAGGCTGCCCTGGAGTTTACAATGGTACGCTATGTCCTTTTTAAAAAATTACATCACTTCAAGATCTGTATTTCTCACTTGACACAATTATTCTTTCTTCAGTGTGTGTGCGCGCCAGGTACTTTCTTCTCTGCCTCCCTGCTTTCATAATAGAATGTGGAAAGTGTGAGTGGCATGTGAAAGAGAATTTATGGTATTCTTTTCCCACCTAGGGTTCAAGAACACTTCAAAAGAAACTTCTCCAAAAGGAAAAAAAACACACACACAAGAGCATTTAATTTCTCTTCAAAATTTGCCGTGATGAACACGCTTTTTTAACAAAGAAAAAAAAAGTATCCAGTAATTTCATTTATTGGATTACCAGAGGATGAGAGCCTTTTGCCATTTTTATTACTATGCATTACATTTAATAATACTAATATAGATGCCCTTTACAGAGTGAAAGATCAATGTGAATGAATGAGAAAAAAATATGTGAAGGAAAATCCTAATTGTAGTCAATAGATGCCGGTACTCCTGAGGGACTTTTCCAGCATCACTTGCCGGCTACAAAGAATAATCTTTTTGCTACCCATTTATAAAACCAAGGTGGGGGTTAGCATTATAGTGATCCCTGCAAGCTCTTCAGTTTTATTCATAAGGAAGATATTTAGACTTTTTTTTTTTCTTCTGCAAGACTCATTAGCAGGCCCTGAAGGACCATGCTGGATTAGTTACGAATTCTTTCATTAAAACCTTGTCAGGATAGCCTTGCCCTCTTCAGGCTTATTGTCGCAAGAGTCCCTATTTAGAAAAGGCTGTGAAATTATTTAACCCTCTTCCTTAAATGGGTGTAAACAGTTGCTACTTTCAATAAAGCCATTGCCTCTCACAGCCTGCATCTTTTCCATGTGCCAGCATCTGGTCTGAGTATTGCCACCAACAGAGTTCATGACACAAAGTCAAGCTGCATCCACACTGCAGAAATTATCTGGTTTGACACCACTAAGTGCCATGGCTCAATATTGTGGAATTCCTGGAACTGTAGTTTGTTGTGACATCTGAGCAGATTATTTCTGCAGTGTGGGTGCAGCCTCAGAAGCCTTTCTTAGTGTGGTGACCCATAAGAATAGCCCAGGATTCCCCTCTTTCCCTAGTATTAGTGCAAAGATGTGCCGAAACAGCTAGGGTTCTTTCTAGCAGAGAAGGGTTAAAGTAAGGTGGCCACAAAGCCCAGATCAATAAAAGGAGCAAATCTGTTTGGTTGCATATATACCAGTTTCATCTAGCAGACTCACAAGAGCATGTCTTTCACACCTTGGGAATTCCATCTACTTCCAGGAGGCTAATGATGTGAAGAAAGCCATTTGTTTGCATATAAACAGCATGAGAATTTATATTTATAATGACACTATTTCCCCCTAGGCCTTTCAGGGGAATTCTCAGGCAGACAAAAAGAAATAAATAGATTCCTGCATTACTTCTTGAATTTATCTAAAGCATGTGATCTTACCACTTTCAGCAAAACATTTTTTTTTGGGGGGGGGGACATTTATGGACCAGAAAAAAGAGCAGAGCCATTAGATAGCTTCAAAAGGAGCAAATCAATAAAAAGAGAGGCTAATCGTATAAGCAGCCTTGCGAAGGAAGGCATTACATGTTAAGCTATAGAATGTCTACTTTTGTTTTCAAGATCTGCCACATTTTGAAGGGAAGTACATGAGCAGTAGCTGCACATCACACAGCAGACTTATATTTATACTGACAGTTACCACTTTTAAGGTGTTGCACTGTTCGAAGTTAGCTGGTACCTCCATGGCATGTTTAGATTTTTGTAGAAAAAATAGTTTAGCTGGAAGCTCAGGGGCTAGCCGGTAAAAGGATCAGCCAACACAACTGTTCTAATGGTTAAGATAATATGGCAGAAGGGTCAAAAGGGAGATAGAGGAAATGTACAATGAGTGAGCACCCATGCTCTGCCATCTTTCCTCATCCGGGAATATAACCACTATATCACCACAACGTTAAGAAAGTCTGAAATAATTTCTAACATCCTTAGGTAGATTAGGGTTTGGGCACAGCAGGCCTTCTTATTTTTGAACCCTGACTCTATCTACTCTCCTTAGAACAATAAACTACAAGTTCTCAGCTGGGGTGAACAGACTATACGTCTGTAAAGAATACTGAACTAAGTGAAGAGCCTCTTTAATATTAAATATCATTTTTAAAAAGAGGTTAGACCAAGCATCTTTCAGGAGTAGTTCCACTGTGTATTCCTGCACAGCAGAGGGTTGGACTAGATCGCCCTTGTGGCCACTTCCAGCTGTAAGATTCTGAGATCCTAAAATATTCAACATATTTTACAACAAGAATAACAGTTTTGTTGCAACTGGAGGAATGTCTCTGACAGCCTTGACAGAACAGTGATAAACATCAGCCTCAGGCCAGAATGGGGGCATGGCATCCACACAACACATACCCTGATGCTGCCCTGATGCTGCCATCATGCCGTGTGCCCAACCACACTGCAGGCAGCATCACAGTGCTCCGGCGCTGCATCCAGATGATGGAGCACCAAAAAGAGCACCAGAAGGTGCCATGGTGGTGGCAAAGTCACTCTTTCCATGGCGCAGAGCAGCTCCTTTTTGTGCCACGGAAATGCCAGATTGGGGGCACAGCATGTAATTGGGGCATGTAGTTGCCACAGCCCCAGTCTAGGGCTGAAAGGGGCAGTCTGTTCAGCTCCTGATTCACCATGAGAATAACCACAAAGAGTTTGTTGGACTTCAACTACTATACTTATTATGGTATAAACTTTTGTAGGCTAGAGCATACTATTATTTTTTTAATAAATCTTAAACAATGGCAATAGATTTTATGATAAAAAAGAAGCAAACAATCATAATCAGGCTTTCCCCTCTACTTTTTAGTCTAACTGGAGTTGTGTCAACCTGAGATTATTTTGAAATTAAATGGTTGTGTTTCTGAGATTATGGAGGTATGATTTCTCATCAGTATGTCTCAGTAGGTAGGTTTTGGCCTGAGAAAGCTTATAGCTTTTTAAATACACTTTTAAAGTAAATACATATTGTATTCTTTAAAGTGTTACATTCCACATACTTTTCTTCTCCTATGATACAATGGACTGACATTGCTAGTTCTCTTTTTCTACATGAAAATTAGCCAAAAATGAATTGTGTCAAACTGCTTAAAAGAGCTCTTAAAAGACAGAAGTGTTGCTACATAACATGAGGTTGTTCAGCTGCTCAGGTTGAGCCAACATGAAATAGAATTAGCACAGGCTCTTACAAGGGCACTTTTGGGGATTTTTTAAAAAAATAAACCAGTTAATATATTGGGGCCAAAAGTGACTGCAAGTGGTTCTCTGTCTGAAAAATCCTGACATTTGCCCTTCAGCTGTGTGCAATCAATTGTTCTCACCAATTCACTATGGAGAGTTTTGTTATTAGAAAGTGGAAAATCCATTCTAAGGTCAAATTCACACAGGGTTCATGTGATACTATGTGCACCTGGAAGTAGATTGGCATTCACAGGTTTAAATTCTGGATTCACAGTACTCAAGCACACAGCCCAAGTCAATCCTGCCATTGCCAGACCTTTTTTCTTTGCACTTTCAAAGACACAATTTAAATCAGTTCCAACAGCAGTCACTTCTTTGGAGTGTCTTATTTTTTTTAGAGGGTTTACAACCTGGTAATTCAGGCCAGCCTGGGGTTGAGTGGGGGCATGACATCCACACAGTGCATGCCAGTGTGATGCCACGTGCCCAACACATAGCGAGCAACATCATGGTTCTCCTCTGGCGCTGTGTCCGAAAAGTCAAGGCACTGGCAGCTACAGTGCCCTTTCTGCAGTGTGGAAAGCCCAGATCAGTGCTGTGGCATGTAGTTGCCACAGCTCTGACGCAGTGCTAAAAGGGACAGTCTATTGAGCCCCATAGTTCTCCTCCCATTCTGGAGATTTTGTCCTCACCACCAAAGTCCTGCCTCCTTTATTCTCCCAACAATGTTTAATGGCCACATATTTTGACTGACATTTGATGACCATGCACTGAATAATGAGGCCAGATATAGAAATCTGGACTGAATGA
This sequence comes from Urosaurus nigricauda, assembly GCA_034509955.1. NCBI lineage: Eukaryota > Metazoa > Chordata > Lepidosauria > Squamata > Phrynosomatidae > Urosaurus > Urosaurus nigricauda. Next base: position 112,060,363 of record JAOEGL010000002.1, on the reverse strand, counting down.
GGGACACTTTATTTGACCTATAACCTATTTAATTTATGTTGAACCTGGAAAGGAGCAAGCAGGGAAACACCTTATGCGGATCCAGCTGGGACCAGGTGCCAATCCTTGAAACCCCCTCAGCCTTCCCTTGGGCAAAACACCTAAGACCCAAAGGTAATTTAACAATTGGGTTGCCAGGGCACTCCCACCCAAATTTCAGGACTCTAAAACAGAGAGTAAATAATAATAATAATTTTTATTTCTAGCCCGCCCCTCTGAACAAGCAATCGGGGCGGGTTACAACAAGGTTAAAAACAATACAAGTTAAAATATCCCATCCCATTCTTCAGCTCCCCCCCCCCCCTTAAAATAGGATTAAATCAGAGCAAAGTTAAAATAGCTAATTTAAACAATTTAAAATAAGCTAAAACAGCAACAAAAAGTTCCGACCCGGTGATCTTAGCTATATAGGGTGGAAACGCTGGAGAGAAGGTGGAAGCGCACAAAACCAGCATTTCGGAGTCAGGAGGTGTTAAACATCTTCTGGGTAGGCCTGCCAGAAGAGATGCATCTTTAGGGCTTTTTTAAAGCCTTCAAGGGATGGAATAAGACGCATCTCGTCCGGCAGGTCATTCCACAGCTTGGGAGCGACAGCTGAAAAGGCTTTCTGGGAGGTCTGGACCAGCCTGGTCTTCATGGGCTGTAGCAGATTCCTCCCAGAGGACTGGAGTGTGTGTGGGGGGGCTTATACGGGAAGAGGCAGTCCCTCAGATGGGATGGACCCGAGCCATGTAGGGCTTTAAAGGTTAAAACCAACACCTTGTACTGTGCCTGGAAACTAATCAGCAGCCAGTGGAGAGCTTTAAGCACAGGTGTAATGTGCTCTCTCCTAGGTGTTCCGCTAACAAGCCTGGCTGCCATATTTTGAACTAGTTGGAGTTTCCGGGTTAGGCACAAGGGTAGCCCCATGTAGAGCATGCTACAGAAATCCAACCGTGAGGTTACCAAAGTGTGCACCACTGTTGATGACTGATGTTGAAATTGACCAAGAGCAACCCAGACCCAGTAGAAATAATAATAATAATAATAATAATGCTTTTATTTTCTTCTTCTCCTCAAGGCAGGGTACAGCATGTTAAAATGCAAAAAACAAAAACAAAACACATAAAACTAACAGTTTAAATTCAATACTATAAAACCATTAGGTATATTAAGTAATACTATAAAACCATATCAGTCTATTCTGTAAAATATACAAATTAAAAAATAATTTTTAAAAAATTGATTGAGCAGGCCTGCCGAAAGAAACTCGCCTTTAATGTTGTTTTTAATGCTGTCCATATTCATAAATAAGCAAGAAATAAATAGGAGAGCAATAAAATAAAACAAAGCCCTTAAAGAAAGCAAGGCAAAAGCTAAGCCACTGCCATGCTGCAAAATTAGTGCAGTTTAATACTGCTTTAACTGCCATGGTGCTGTGCTGTGGAATCCTGGGATTTGTAGTTTTCTGTGGTACCAGAGCTGTCTGTCAGAGAAAACTAAATAAATTGCAAAACTGCAAACCCCAGGATTCCATAGCATGGAGCCACAGCAGTTAAAGTGATGTCAAGCTGCATTAATTTTGCAGTGTAGATGCAGCCTTAGAAAGACATAAGCTTATAGGAAGGAAAGAAAGCAAACTAGAAAGATAAAAGAAATGAACAAAAGTGAACGGCAAACTCCAGGACTGACAATCTAGAAGCTGATGTCTGTGAAGTGAAATCCAAAGAGGATGCATGAAGAAGCGACTGGGCCTTAAACATCAACAAAGTAATTTCAGATATGATGATGACCTTAGGAAAGACACTCTGCAAATGCTTAGAAATGCCAACATTACAGTACAAAATGTTCATCGCAAATTATTCTCCTTCTCTCCTTTCCTAACATTTCTCATTTCTCCTTCTATTCTCAAAATGGCAGCTCTACCAATTTTCTCTTTTGTAGCTTTCCCCTCCTCTACCTCCTGAACCAAACTCACAATTATTCCTCTCCTTTTGATGATTTTTTTCAACAAAGAAATTGTATTGCTATCCTTAGTTAACAATACAAAAGTTAACAGGATAAACAGTTTTGCCTTTTATAAGTCCATCCTCTTTGCAATGATCTCCTAGTTATCTTTACAGAGTTTTGTTCTTTTTCCAGCTACAAAGTCCATGTCCATAGGGTGGTGAATTCACTCCAGTGTTTTGATTCTGAATAATTCCTTTTAGGTTTGAGCAACATAAAACCTAGTGTGGACTCAATTATCTTGTGTTTGACTATAAAAGACTGGAATATCTCTTGTAAGGCCTTTGTTACTGGCCATAAGAGCTTTAAGCTTACATGATCTGGCATTTCTGGTCCCATAATCCAAAATTGAAGTTGTCCCTTGAGCTGAAATAGATTTCCCCATCCTTAGACAGACTGTTCCTTTATGAAAAAGCTTGAGAACATCAAGATTTGTAGACCTTGCTGATTTTCAGATGTAGATGATTTCATCCAAGTATTAAGAAGACTCACCGAAAGGGTAAAAGGAGAAACTGAAAGGAAGAAGGTACAGAGCCAATATGTAACAGATGTATATAAAGCTTCTACAGAGCACACTCTTCATTCCATTTCCACCCTAGGTTTGATGTATGCAGTTTCCATTCACCTTCATTGGATCTAAGCGTTCATATTGCAGGCCGAAACATGCCCCCCAGGAACCAGTTTTATGGTGCATTAGTCTCTGCCTCTGGTGTACTCATCTGTAATTGCCTTACCCCTCTCTCCCTTCATTATTCTCCACTTCCAATCTTTGTAAGGATTAATACATACCAGAAAGCTTCTTATCTCTTATGGCAATTATGTCCACAATAAAGTGGCTTTGATTTAGAAAAACAGAAAGAAAGAAATAGGAAGGGTAGAAGAAGAACAGCAGGCACAGGCACATTTAAGAAAGAAGGCAGGCAGGTTGCAGGCAAAATATGTTGTTGTGCAATGAGGGGACAAGCTCTCCATTTTTAACTGACATTTCCATCTCACTCTTTCATTTGTTTCAGCTACTTAACAATCAGCTCAGTGCCTGGATGCATCAGATCAGATTTGTGTGTGATTTGGCCAAGTTGTCTTCAGGAAGCACTCCAGCCTCTAGCTCTGAATAGCTTTGAATTCTAGGCAAGTCAAGCGAAAGAAGCATGATATGAACAACAGGCTGGAAGTATAATAGTCTCTTTGGATTGAGCTTGGGGTAAGAAGCAAGTAAGTGGCTTCCAGGACTATGTGTTGTTATTATGCACCTTCAAGTCATTTCCAGCTTATGACGATCCTAAGATAAACTTATCATGGGGTTTTCTGGGGCTGAGAGAGTGTGACTTGCCAAAGGTCACCCAGTGGGTTTCCATGACTGAGTGGGGAATTAAACCTTGATCTCCAGAGTCACTGTCCAATACTCAAACCACTACATCACACTGGTTACAGGGCTATACAGTGGTATTTCAGATTTTCATTCACACTCTAAAGGAGCTCGCCATGGCCTATCCCCTAGGACAGGCTCAGCATTTTGGATAACTTCTTTTAAGTCTGAAATAAACCCAATGTGTATTGAGTGCCTGACCGACATGTGAGCCATCATTTCCCATTGGTAGCGAAGAAGCACAGGCCTATCCACCAAATAATCTCAAGGAAGTTACCAAAAAGGCATGCTGTGTAGATTTGTAGACCTTGCTGATAAGGTCTACATTATAAAAGCTCAGCATAAAGCAGAGAGGAGGAATTAAGAGGGAGACAGGTTAAGAGGGGTTAAGAGGGAGCTAGGAAGAGAGTGCAATGGCAGAAGCAGCCCCAGTTACACAATTTCGAAAATGTATGGTAATGGCTGCTTGCAAACAGTGATAATTCTGTTTTGTTTTACTGTCATGATTGCAGTGAGAAGGGGGCTTTTGTGGTAATGTCTGATGCCATCATCATTGCTAATCAAAAAGCCCTGAAAGCCTAGCTCCTCCGTGCCATTTTTAACAAGCCGAGTAAAGGAGAACAAGCAAACATCCAGACAGAAAGTCCTAATCTAAACTGTAATGTTGGATCCTCCAAACCGACAATGTATATTTGGACTGCTTCAAACTTAATCCTGGCTAGTTATCAGCAAAATCAGGATTTTTTACTCCTCCATTAAATTCAGATTGTCAAGACAGTTTCTCTTCTCACCCAAAGAAGCTGCATGTGCCCATACGGCTAGTTGTGACCATTCCTCAGTATTTGTTGAAACGTCTTCCATCCATTTGTACCAGTTGTGCATCATTGTTAGTTCTCCATTCAGTTGGGGGGAAAACCTGTAGAAAACTCTATTGCCCCTTATGTAGGTGTAAAGTCTATTGAATTCGGTAGGACTTCTTGGTAGCTATAGATAGTCCTGCTAATGTTATAAATTCTAAATGTAGCTGCACAGGGACTAGTGCATTGATCTCTTTTAATGGACAGTGCTAACATTTATTTCTTAGAACTTCCAGAAGGCTGTGATGTTATCTCTTTGAGTACTGAGTTATCTGCCCTTCAAGGAATTTAATCTAATATATCTCTGTTTATATCACACCTTCTCCTGAGGAGATATGGATGCCCTATAAGAGCTGGATAATAGCTTGTGTCTTGTTGACTGATTGCATACTCTTATACATGCCATAGATGAAAACAGGAATATAATAGTGATACTTCTCCCAGGCTTCAAGTATAATAGTCACTTTGGATGGAGCTTGGGGTAAGACGCTACTGCAGTGCTCCAGCCCAAGACAGTTTCACAATGTCTGTTAACAAATAATCTTTGTTAACACGTCAGTCTTTGATAATACAGTAGATATCCTTTACCTTAGATACCAAGGTTCCAAAAAGTCCTTTAAAATAAAATTGTAGTGTAAAATAAAATAGTTAGTGTTGGACTGAGATATGCAGGTGCTAGTCCATAGATCCATGGAACTCAGTGAGTAAGCCATTCACTCTTTTTGAGCCAGATCTCCTCGTGATCGCCATGCAAGAGGACAACCAGGCACACTGCCTTGAGGTCCTTGGATGAAAGGTGTGATGTAAATGTTATGTAATGAACAAATTAATAATAAATATTTATAACTTTACATGAGATGAAAAACAAGAAACACAGATACGATAATATTCTTAACATATGCCTTTTTTGGAAGAGAAATGTCTGTTAGACACTCTCTCCTCACTGTCCCAGAAACAGCAAGAGGTTCTTCTACATAGCAACAAGACAACTAAGACCCTTGCACACCACAGACCCTCGTACACTATGCCGTTATAGCACTATGGTCCAAAACGCACTGCAGAAATAATCCAGTTTCAGACTGCTTTAACTGACCTGGCTCAATGTTAGGGAATTCTGGGAACTGTAGTTTTGTGAGACATTTAGCTTTCTGTCAGAGAGCTCTGGTGTGAAAAGAAACTACGGTATCAGGATTTCCTAGCACTGAGCCAGAGCAGTTAAAGTAGTCTCAAACTGGATTATTTCTACAGTGTGTTTTGGACCTATGATTCCACCATGTGCCATGAGAACATCATATGGGATTCTCAGACTGGCAGTGTGTTGTGTTGTTGCTTGCCTTCGTGCCGTTTCCAATTCATGGTGACCCTAAGGTGACCTTATCATGGCTTTTTCTAGGGCTGAGAGTGTGTGACTTGCTTAAGGTCACTCCCAGGGGGTTCGTGGCTGGGTGAGGAATAAAAACCTGGTCTTCAGAGTCATAGTTCAACTACTACACCACACAGCTCTCATTGTCAGTAAAGGGAGGGGCATTTGGGATTCTCAGCCAGAAACCTCACCAAACTATAACTCCCAGAATTCCTTAGAATGGAACCATGCCCATTAAAAGTGGAATCATGGTGCTATAATTGTAAAAGGGCCCCAGGTCATTCACTCCCACCCCACCACTTTTAAAGGTAATTCTGTAATAATAGTTATTTGGCACTTCCTTAGCCAATCTGGTACATGAGACAAAGGACTTAATATACTACTAATAAAAGGAAAGGTATTAACCAGCATAAATTGGTCATGTCAGGGCTTTTGTTTTTTGTTTTTTGAAAATTGAACTAATTATATTAATATGTGATAGCTTTTCTGACAATTCTATTTTTTTTAAAAAAAAAAACCTTTAAATTATCTTAGGAAGGAGTGGGTGGTATGAACCTACAGTTTTAGGTGCATATGCCCAGAGATATTCAATTTCTTGCAACATGTTTCACCTGTAGACTCTCTGCAAGTAATTAATTATGGCAATAAATCTACCATACTAGGTTACTTGTCTGCTTTTAATGTCCATTATATCAGTTATTGAGAGAACCGTGGAAGTTGCTTATGCTGCAATTTTTAAAATTTATAGCAATGAGAAAAGTGCAAGGAAATGTATACCTTTGGGGTTGGTTTTCTCCCAGGCACAGGGTTTTTTCTATAGTTCCACTGTGCTTTAGACATCCTGGCCAAAGCCCAGATGTGAGCTGAGGCAAGGTAAGAGATCCATTTCTGTGAGGCCTGAAAGTACTGCAAGCTAAGAGTTAAAAACAGAAGGCAATTGTACACTAAGGTTAGGGCTGGTAATGGATACTGAGGCTGCTGCCACACTGCAGAATTTAACTGTCATGGCTCCACACTATGGAATCCTGGGTTTTGTAGTCTGTTGTGGTACCAGAACTCTTCAACAGAGCAATAGCAATAGCAGCTTCATTTATATACCACTTCATACTGCACTAAGTCTCTAAGCGGTATACAGCTGTAAGCTAATTGCCCCAACAAGCTGGGTACTCATTTTAGCAACCTCTAAAGGATACTAGGCTGAGTCAACCCTGAGCCCCTGGCTGGGATTGAACTCACAACTTTGTAGTCTGTGAGTTGCTGCAGTACTGGCATTTAACCATTGCTCCACCAGGGCTCTTTCAGATAAGACTAAATATCTCACCAAACTGCAAAATCCAGTACTCCATAGCATTGGGCTATGGCTGTTAAAGCAGTATCAAACTGCATTAAATCTGCACTGCAGTTGCAGCCTTACTTTCCTTAACTGCAGGAGCATTATGCTTTAGTGGAGTCGAAGGCTTTCATAGCTGGCATCCATAGTTTTTTGTGGAGCTTTCGGGCTATGTGACCATGTTCTAGAAAAGTTCCTTTCTTACGTTTCGCCAGCATCTTCTCTGAAGATGCCAGCCACAGATGCTGGTGAAACGTCAGAAAGGAACTCTTCTCGAACATGGCCAATAGCTCAAAAGCTCCAAAAAAACTAAACATTATGCTTTAGATTTTGACAGATCTTGAATCCAATATGGCTAATTCACATATTCAAGAGTAGCCACTGTCAGGGCTCAAAGCTAGACTCCATCAAAGTGGATTGAATCAATATCCGATTGCTTGCTTGCAATTTGGAGTGAGATGGATACAGAGATACTGTGTTTCTCTCAAAACCAGGGAATTTCTCCCAAATTCTCCATGTAAGGAAAACAATAGGTAGAAAGAGTAGAGAGGGAGAATACTATTTGTGTTTAGCTGGTACCTCCAGCATCTAATCACAGAGAATGGTTTTATTGAGGCTCTCCAGTTCCACTGCTTTGGGGTAAGAAGGTCAAAGTTTTCATTTATTTATTTAAGGGCTGTGCAGACAGCTCCTAAGGGGTGGCCTCCAGCAGCCCATTTTACAGCTAGATCGGGGCTGTATAGCATGCCACAGCCCCAATCTGGCATCCTCAGGGTGCAAAAAGACGCCACAAAAAGCAGCTTGTTTTTGTGCCCTGCAAAGGATGCAATAGCCACGGCACCGCAGCTTTACAGCGGTCCTTCAGCACTGCATCATGGGGATGCAGTGCCAGAGGAGCGCCATGATGGCATGCACCATGTGGTATGGTGCATGATGTTACAGCACCCTGGGGGCAGAGCTGGGACATGCATCATGCAGACTTAGCAATTTATTTCTCTCTTTTCTCTCAAAAATGAAATTCAATATATATCTAGCATTTAGTGCTCTTTGGCAGTTCTCCCTGCCAAGAGCAGGGATGAAAAGTGTTTGGTGGAATCTGTAAGGGCTGGAAGGATATATGACATTGGTGGTGCCTTGGGAAATTCTGTATGTCCCTTTCTGTTTTTGCCACTATATGTTCCACATCCCTCATCCACTCCAGTCCTATTCCACATTTTTAAATTTTTTTGTACCAATTGTGAAGAAAAGAACAAGATGAAAATATTTTTACTTGTTCTTCATTTGGTACATTTCCCTACCTTTGGCATCCATCATGTTATGATTCTTGTGGCTTCTTGCCTAAGTACTCCTCTATGTCATATAATGTTTTCATACAAATTGCTGAGCAAACAAAAATGGATGGAATAAAGGGACACAAATCATGCACTCCTGTCCAGCTGAACTCTCCTATAGTATCCAAAATTTTGCACATTGTAGGATCATCTCTATTCTGTTTTTTTAAAAAATAGTTTTCAACATTTTATTTCAAACAATGCTAAATATTATTAAGTACAGAAATACACAAAGAAAACATACAATATATGCAGACATTTTAGAGCTTATATATACTGGCCAGAATACAGTACTCTAAGCTATTCCAAGGGGCTTTAAAGACTGCCCAAAAAGGGCAGTTCAGAGACACCTCTTTTTCTTCCGCATCGTTGCTGCAGCAACCAAATGGCACGGCAATGATGTGGAGAAAAAAAAGGAGCCCGAAAAACCAGCTCCTTTTTGCGCCACACATGTGACACTACAAGCATCATTGAACACATTCATGACATTGCAGGTGCGCCATGCCATATCGACACTGTGCACCTGCAACGTCATCGCTCCGCATGCCGTTTGCATGGCGCTGCGACGGAACGATGTCCTGGCCACGTGCTAGGGTTGTGGAGCATCTAATCGCTCTGCCCCTGGGTGACCCTAGCATGTTGCCAGGGCACCCAGAAGTGCCAGTTTTGTATCAGACCCAAGAGTATTTTGACCCTGGAGCTGCCATGGATTTCCCCTATTAGCTCTGCATCCTGGAGGTGGCTAGGTGGCTGTCTACACACATGTCCCTCTGTGCTGCCCAGTGATGCCACTGCTGGTGTCAGTCACTCCCTTTAAGGTCAAAAACAAGATGCCCAGCCTCAGTCACATGGTTTGTGGAACGTTGTAAATGTCATTCAGTTCCATAATGAAAAAATACAGATTTTCCCATTTTTAAAAAAAAATAAAATTAAAATCCATTTTTTAAAGCAAGGAACACAGAACCTGCAGAACCAATTTGAGAGGTCTCATCTCTTCTGAAACGTCTAGACTCTTTCAAAATATCATTCAGTATGAACAAACAGAAGTGTGTGTTTTGGGGAGAGGGATTGTGTCTATTGTTGTTTTTATCCACCCTTGAGTTGATCTCAACCCATGGCGACCCTGTAGATGAGACATCTCCAAGACTCCCTATGCTCAACTGCTCTGTTCAGGTCCTGCAAACTCATACCCATCACCTCCTTAGTAGAGTCCCTCCATTTAGTATGTGGCCTTCCTCTCTTTCTGCTTCCCTCTATCTTTCCTACCATTATTTTTTTTTTTCCCAGTGAGTCGTGCCTCCTCATGATTTGGCCAAAATATGACAGCCTCAGCCTAGTCATCTGGGCTTCCAGAGACATTTCTGGTTTGATTTGTACTAGGACCCATTTGTTTGACTTCTTGGCTGTCCATGGTAACCTCAGCACTCTTCTCCAACACCACATCTCAAATGAATTAATTCTCTTCCTATCCACTTTCTTAACTGTCCAGCTCTCACATCTATACATGGTAACAGGGAATACAATGGCTTGTATGATTCTAACTTTCACTCTTAGTTGTATGTCTTTACATTTTAGGATATTTTCTAGTTCTCTCATAGCTGCTCTCCCCATTCTTAATCTTTTTATGATTTCTTGACTGCAGTCCCCACTCTGATCAATATTTGATCCCAGGTATGAAAATTCTTTTACTGTTTCTATTTCCTCATTGTCTAGGCTGAATCTGTGTAAAATTTCTGTGGTCATTGTTTTTGGTTTCTTAATGTTCAACAATAAGCCTGCTTTTGCACTTTCCTCCTTGATCTTCCTTAGTACTTGTTCCAAGTCTGTGATGTTTTCAGTTAGTACTATGGTGTAGATTGTTCATATTCCACCCTCTTATTTTCACTCCTCCTTCTTCTGTGTCCAGTCCTGTTTTTCGTATAATATGTTCTGCATACAAGTTGAACAGATAGGAGGAGAGGATGCAGTCTTGTCTGACCCCTTTGCCAATTGTGAACCATTCTGTATCTCAATGTTCTCTCCTGACAGTGGCTTCCTGTCCTGATTAAAGATTCCTCATTAGGACTATCAAAGGTGTTGGCACTCCCATGTCTTTAAGGGCATACCATAGTCTTTTGTGATCTATGCAATCAAAGGACTGGCAATAGTCTATAAAGCACATCTCATAGTCATAGCCATTTGTTGCTCTCCAGTAATAACCTGTTAAGAAACCATGAACTTTTGGATTTCTGAATCAAGCTTGGGATTCAGACCTGAGTCAAATAAGTTAGCCTTCAAATTTGTCCAAAGTGATTAAGCTGTTTTCTGAAATAAAGGATCAGGGTTGAAACTGAAACTTGGGATCAGTTTACACTCCTATGGCTAATATAAGAGGCTATAATGGAGAGTAAGAAATAAGACATGACAATAATAATATTATAATAATAAAATTTTATTTATAGCCCACTCCTCTGTGAACCAATCAGAGCGGGTTACAACAGTGTTTAAAAGTATCAGAAAGATCAGAGGACATGAATACACAATCAAGAACAATTCTGTAAAACAAAGAGATTTTAAGAGAAGTTGGCAATTAACCTATAATCAAGTTGAATTTTTCCAATTTCCCTCATTTTCTCTAATTACACTGCTAGCATGGTGTCTTTATTTTTTAATTAAATTGTTATTTCATGCCAAGAAAGGTGTCTGAAGGGTTTTTTTAAATCAATTTTTATTCTTTCTTTCTTTCAACAATGTCACATCAGCAAACCTCCAGTCCTAATCATAGTACCTTCTGGTTCTCTTTGAAATGTAATTATAGCTCACATCTGTACCAGTTTCTGCTATTTAGTCATGGGTCCAAAACATGCTGCAGAAATAATCCAGGTTGAAACTACTTCAGTTTTGTGAGACAGAAAGTGCCACAACAAGCGACACAGTTCTCAGAATTTCCTAGCATTGAGCCAGGACAGTTAAAAAGGTCATAAACTGGATAATTTCTGCAGTGTTTTTCAGACCTTTGGACCAGAAACTGGTACAAAGACTAAAAAGCAGAAACTGATACAGAAACAGGTACAATAGCACAGTTGCATGAGATGTGGTATTAGACCAGTCCAGTGATACACACATCTACCACCACCAAGAATGCTTACCTCTAGTACAGACTTCTCACCAATCTAATGGCCTCTTAATGTGCTGGACTGTAATCAGATCTTGAGAAAGTTGCTTTTTTGGAGTACAGTTTTCAGGATCCCTCAGCCAGCAGCGTCATGCACTACCTACGAAAGTAACACTTCCACATTATGAAAGCAACTTCCACTCATACAATGGAAATGTATCATACCTTCCAGCATTTCACAGGTGAAAACGGGCACATGTGGCCAAGCAACATCACAGGGTGGTCAACATGGGGGAAAGTTATTAATGAGGAAGAATGCATGAGACAGAGTGAGATGCAACAGTTTGTTTTCAGTTTAGTCTACTGGGAGGGGCAAGATACCATCTCACTCTCTTCTCTCCTCTTCTCCCTATTGTACTCTAAATTCAGTTTTCTGCAACTGAAGTAGGCTGAGGACAAAAGAATGGGAGAGAGAAGCTGGGGCATTTTAAAAGCAGCTGAAAATGTGGGATGTCAGAGGGACTGTCCCTGCAAAATCACCACAGTTGGAGCTTTATCTTCCTCAGTTCCCACCCCCAAGTTTCCCAGATATCCTCCAGACCAACTTGGAGGCACCATGGGAAGTTGGGAATATTCATTTCGTTGGTGGATACCACTTCATTGGTGGACAGACATCATTTTTTAAAACTAGTTCTTAACCCCTATTTAAGCTCCAACATACAATGAGGCTTACCCCAAGTAAGTAAGTGTGCATGGGATGTCAGCCTTCATTAAAGTGGAGAAGGAATCATAATGAATGAAGTCATGCACAGTCAGCCTAGTTCCTGATATGTTCCTGCACAGCAGCCTTACTACAGTTTGTAGGGTATGGCTGCCAAAATACACCACAATTTCTGAAAGTACATTTAAGCTGATTAAAGTGCCTTATATTGATTTCTATAGCTGTCAGACAGGTTTGTCTGCACACACACACACACACACACAAAGACACTCCTCCATTTTGCTAAAATATCGAGAAGTCAGCCAAATTCCTGGTTGCACTGCATGTGACAAGAATGTAAAGAATAGTTCTCTGTTGCACCAGCCGACAGGCCTATCTCATCCCCATGAGGTTTGTTACAAAAGAGTTCTCTATGACATTTCTGTAGTGTCCCCACCAACACTCTGTGACTTTGCCAACCCTCTCAATACTTATATCACTCTCTTATTGAAACATATGACTCTCCATTACACCTCAGACCCCTTTACTAGTTACTTGAAATTAATACCCCGCCCTAGTAATGATGGTATCACTATGCTGCAGTGCATGACAGAACTCCACTAGTGATTACATACAGCTCCCAACTGAGACTGCTCAGACCTATCATCAATGAACTACAACTTATTCTACACAATAATTCTGCACTCTCAAGGGCTCTTGGTGGCAGGCCACGAAGGTTTTTCCCCCCTATTCACCAGTCTCCAAGTTTCTTAATGTTTTCCATTTTGATGCCCAAACTTACAGATCTTTGCTTTTTTAATATTCTGGGTGTAACTGGTGAGGCAGGCTTATCTGCCTTCTCCTTTTTCTCTCCATTTTGCTGCTCACAAGTGTTCAGTAAGAGATTCTGGAAATACCTGCTGTTTACTTTGACTGTTTCAGGAAGACACTCATAGTAGGGTCATCTAAAGTAGAACCCTGTTCTTTCTTAGCTCAAGTTTAACAGCATTGTTTCCATCAGCCATGCTGCTGCAATCAAACACTAAAAGTCTATGTTTACATTTATGTTTCTCCAGCCCTTCTTCACCAGCCTCCTAGTGTTGATGATATTGTTGCTAAAGTAATTCCAGCTTTCCAGTATTTTCCAGAAGAAAAGAGGGGATGAGCAGGTATAAAAAGACTTTGTAAAAAGGAGCTTCTTTGTTAAGGGCTTTGTAAAGTGGGGTATGCCTGTACCTGGAGGCTCACAGCTTCCCTACCCCATTTAAATTAATGTTTTTGTGTTGATATTGCTTTGGTTTTTGGGCTGCCATTTTAGAAATGGTTTTCAAATTGTTCTTTATTCTCTTATTACTACTTACAACTTACAGTATTGTTTTATGTACCCTACTGTGGTGGTGTAAAAAACAGTTCAATCAAAAGCCACAAAGTATTAGTTTAAAATTAATAAATGACTAATAAGGTTTTGGGACTAGAGATAATCTTGTATAGGAGGATAAGATTAAATGGGGTTGTCAATTTTGTTAATGTTTTAATGAAGTTTTCTATGTATATTTAGGTTTATGTTTTAGTTTAAATAGTATTTATATGTGTAGTTGTTTCATCTTTTTTCCCTTTTGTTCTCTCATTTTTGTTTTTGTCATTTACATTGTGTATGTTTAAGGTTATGAAAAAATATTAAAATTATTTTAATCAGAAAAACAAATAAATAATAGTTCAGTCAACAAACTGATTCATTATATCCAAAATAAAGATGCCAGACATTTTTCTATCTCTCACCAGTTAATATTATTATGCACATTATTATTGCATATTCTGAATCAGGGATATACACTTCCACAAGTCTGTTTCAGAGAGATTTCCTCCTTTTCCCAGTCCATGATGCCTCCATACTGTTCACAACAGGTGCCTTCCATGTCAGCGGAGCAGCAAATTTTAAAAGAACTGTCCAAGGTGCTGAATGGATTTGTGGTGGTAGGGTCCAGCACCCTGGATAGCTCCTTCAGCATAAAACTCAGGGCATCAGATGCCCCTGTTATGTTCAGATTCCTCTCCATCCATGCTCTTCTGTTGAAAGTTGGAGGAAGCATTCATTATTTGTTACTAAACTGATGATGGTGTCATTAGAGAGAGGATCAGAGCCACTTTTCCCTCCAGTGTAATCTATAGATGCTGTTGATTTTTGTCTCTCTGTGTGTGTTTTAATGCTATAAAATGTATACGTTAAAAGCAGCCAACATCTCCAACTATTTCTTGTGAAGGTTTAATAGGTCAGCTACTCACCAATTAGCGAGGACATGATACATGATGACATTTTCCTGTGCGTCCCTTTCATTTGTGCATTAGGCTACAACATCTGGGAACAGAGTTGCTATGGGGTGCTCACATACTATCCTCTGCTAGAGACAGAGAGGCATAATAAAAGGAAGGCATAACAGGTCATGTTTTTACACTTTAGCATAATGAGATAATTTAATGGAGTGCTAATGTCTTTAGCGCTCTCGCATGTTTTCACTAAGCTGTTGTTTTAACAAAGTGAGCTCAGAGGAAACCAAGAGGCTGATAGAGTGGCATTCTCTATTGTCCAACATTATCAGTGTGCAGTGTGTCTATAGTGTGCATTTGCACATCTGGTATTAGAATAATCACTGTTATTTTTGTCCTCAGGGCTTTGTATTGATAGGTTTTACAAGGCAGAGAGAGATTTTTTCCAGCCTTCCCCTTCTACCAGTCAAAATTCTGGTAGCCCTGCTGTTAGGTTGCACAAAACTGAGCCCATACTGACACCACTTTAACTGCCATAGCTCAATGCTATGGAATCCTGCAATTTGTAATTTTGTGAAACATTTAGCCCTTCTCTGTCAGGGAGCTCTGGTACCACAACAAACTACAAATCCCAGGATTCTAGAGAATGGAGCCACGACAGTTAACACTGTCAAACTGGATTATTTCTGCACTACAGATGCAGCCTTAGATGACAGATTCTAGGAGGTGGCAACAGAGCTGTGTTCCACCTTATGACAACCTAATGCCTTCAAGGATGGCGGGGAGTGCTCTCCCATCATGAGTGGTGAAGAAAGCTCAGCTATTGGTCTAGCTGGCCCTTGCACATTGAATGGGAATGGGCACCATCTTGTTCTTTGCCTCAGATGGCAAAAATTAGTGGGCCAGCCTTGCTTTCTTTTCCCTTTGATTGATGATACTTTTTGGGGAAGTCAGACCATTAGTCTATCAAATTCGGTGTTATGTACACTTAATGGCAGCTAACTATTCAGGGATTAATTAAGAAGTCTTTCCAAACCCTAATCAAAGATACTGGGGATGGAAACAGATGATTTCTGTATGCAGGACTCATGTTCTTTCACTGATCTCCATTCTCTCCTTGTGAATTGGTCATTTATGTAACTAAACATCACCCCAAGAAAGCTGGAGAGGCTCAGACCAATCACAGGTGGAAAAAAAATAAGGGAGAGGGAGAGAAAAGGAATCAAAATAGTTTACCAGAGATAGGGAAAGATGGGTTCAAACTATCAGAGTGGGTTTGCAAGCAAAAATGCACATTATATAAGTGGAACTGACTGTTCCAAAGCAGCGTGACAGTATTTAAATAAAACCTGTGCGACAAACAATATATTGCTGAAAGACTTTTTTTTCATCTCAGTAATCCAATATTAAAACTCACAGACCCAAAGCAAAGATGAAATCAATGGGAAATGAGGAAAAGATAAAAGGGCAAAGTATTTGAACCTTGTCAGTCATACATTCCAGATAAGAGCGAGGAAATGGGCATGCAGAAGGCATATTGAGGGATGTTTGGGCCTGGAATTGTAAGTAAAGACATACACTTTAATCCCAGTTCTAACTTTATCAGAATGCAATATAGGTGTTGATGGCATTAGGATATTCATGCTATTGCAATAAAAAGTAATTATTATTTTTGTGCTCTGTAAAGACAAATAGGCTTGACATTTTGCAGTCAAAAGTTCGTATGCTCCCAATTATGTGATGTCTTGCATGAAAGGGGTGGAGTGTTTCATCAAATGCTCAGTACTACTTATTATTATTATTATTTTATTATACACTACATACATGTCTAGAATACACACAAGCTCACTGTAGTTGTTTTTTGCTTGTTAGTTTTTCAGAAGGAAACAATGGAAACAGCATGGAATATCCTGAGGGACAAAAATGAATATATCAGCAGAAATCAATCTGGCATATCTGCCAAGCCATGCTAAATAAGGTTGCTGCAAGAATTTACTGCATCAAATTGTTCCCTAATTTTCTAATGTTTATGTCTGGAGGGATTAGGATACCATAAAGGTCCCCCTTCCTCACCTATTAGCCTCTGCCTAAGGGGAAATGTTCAAACAGAAAGTTCTTACTGCAAATTTTCCTTTATAAGGTTTCCTACAAAGCATCCAACTCATAATCTAGTGGTACTAGAAATTCCCTCTTCCCTGTTCCAAAGCACAGCATCTTTCTGATGACCGGCCACTTTGTCTCAATAACAACAACAACAATAACAACAATTTTTATCTCTGGAGATATTAATGTATATTCCTGTAGAAACTATTATGTTGCTTTTAAGAATGATGGACGGTGGTGGAAAAGATACAAATAAAAAGAAAGAAGCAACACCATGGTTTTGCATATATACATGTGTATAGGTGGCATCATATGAGTGCACACTGTAGAAAAACAGGAATCATAAATATAGTTTTCGGCCCCAAATCCACCGGTTTAAAAAAAGAAATTCAGAAAGAAGGCTCCTGACCTTCAGAAACACATGAAGGATGAAATCTGTTTGAGTTCCGTATCCCTACTGCCTTAGGAGTAGAGGGTACAAAGCCCCTAAATGGGTATTAATGAATTGGGTGAAACAGTTAAAAATTATCCTTCCTTTTTTTGTACAATTCTGATTCAGTTGGTTTCAGTTGGGGTGTATCCGCATTGTACAAAGTGACATGAAAACAATGGTATACAAGTAAAGCTGTTCTTAATTGGTTTTGCACCATTCTGTTTGAATCACTCTGCACAACTGCTAACCCTGTTTGCTCTTATGGCAACTTTGTATGGACATTCTGGGATTTGGAGATTAGGCAGGGACTTAGAATTTCTCTAGTACATTCTATGAACTACAGTATTAGAGCTTTTTTTTTTTTTTTTTTTTTTTTTTTTTTTTTTTTTGCAGCCCAAGTCTCTGGATCAGCAGAAAACAAGGTTTCTCCAAGCTCAATAGAACATCTCTTCAGATATTTAAACATGGCTATCATGTCACCCCAAACCTTTTCCCCCAGGCTTAACATACTCAGAATAGGAGAGAACATCATATCCAGTGAAATCTATGGAGAGGATATGAATTACATTGGATACAGATAGGACAGGGTCATAGGGGAGAAGCCCAGGAAAAATAAAGATATTATTTGGTTTTTACTTAGATCTTCAGAAAGAAAGAAAAGTGAGGGTGGAAGGAACAAGACTAGCAATAGGATATTTTACGGGAGGATGGTCTTTCACCAGATTCTATGCAATTTGATGATTGATGTCCAATATTGGCAAGAGGCCCAGAGTAAAATTCAAACTATGAAAGAGTAAAGAAATAAGGATGGGTTTTATTGAATTTAAAATGTCAATTGGTTGTATATTGCTGGATGATGATTTACCATAAAGGTACTGCTTACAAAATAAGATTAGTGGATTTTAGAAATTATTTCAATATATATATTACTAAAATGGAATTATATATGGTGGGCTGGGTAACTAGAAGAGATGTTATGGTGAGGTGTATATTTAAAAATTGTTAAGGAAAGATAAAAAGATGAAAACTATAATTTCATTTTTGAGTGATTGAGAAATACATTTGATTTGATGATAAACGCCTATCAATGTAAAAGGAGTTAGTGAAAAGAAGTAATTTGTTTAGATTAATAGATTTACAGAGTTAGGTAAAATTAGGTAATTAATACTTGTAGGTGATAGAGATTATCAACATATATTAACATTTATTTAAACTTGCATTGTAGGGAATATATATATATATATATATATATTACAAGTGTTGATTACTAATAAGTAGAGGTTACAGAGAAGAAGTTGATGATTTATTGTATGAGAGAGAGAAGTATATATAAATTATATACTTTAATAACAGTGAGAAGATTAGAAGTCACTTTTATGTTGTCTGGTTTTTCTTCTTTTTCTTTCTTTTTTCTTTTTTCTATTATAGGTCTTTGCTTTTTGGTTTTCACTTTTTCCTTTTTCATGTATTTTATGCGGTGTTGACATTCTTTTTAATGTAGTGGGAAATTTTAAATAAAACTTTTTTTTAACGAAGCCAAACATCTCCCACCTACATCAACTGTGTAGCCACTACCAGTCATTCACTTGCAGTATCTTCCTGTCCTTGTGTGGTCCTTTATCTTTCACTGGTAGAACTGGCAAAAATACTACCTATGTCTCTAAAACCTTCACTATTCTGTTCAGGGCTTATAGTCCATGGTGATCTGCTTAGATGTGTTCTTTGTAGTGTCGTTGGTGCCCATGTGAATCAAAAGAAAGGGGTACTGTTCTGTGTTCTCCGTGAGCATTGGCAACCTGTCAGTGACAATCTTGATAAATGTGCCAGGAAGACAGCAACCTCCCAATTCATCTTTTCCAGCTGGAGCACAGTTCATTCTGTAACCTTGAGCAATGAATCCCCTAACACCAGCACTTTTCTTTTCTTCTTGCTACAGTTGGTGGTTAGGTTGGCTCCTTCCTTGGCATACAGTTTCTCTTGCAGCTGGTCTCCTGTTTGTTCCTCTTTACCACCATTATCCTCAGGAAGATAATGCAAGTGATTGCTTAGTTTGGAGCAATTCTGAATACTTGGAGCCTGGTCGGCATCTGGCAGTGACAGTCCTCCAGGCTGCTCCTTCAGTGATACAGCCCTCTTCCTTTTCACTGGTAATTTCTTCCTTGTTGGTTCTGTAGGATCAGTTCTTGCTCTGTTCTATCCAGGAAGTGCTCGTGATGCTCTATGATGCACTGAAGAGTCTCAACACATAGCTATAGTTCAGTTTCTTTGGTATTGGCGGCCAATCAGGGTGTGCCATACGGGCAGGACCTTCTGAGGGGTTTAGGCTTCTTTCTGGTCAGACTGGGAAGTATGTACAATCAGCCCTCTTTATCTATGGTTCTTTATCCATGGATTCAAGCATTCACGACTTGAAAATATTAAACCAGATATAAATTCCAAAAAACAAACTTTGATTTTGCTATTTTATATAAGGGACACCATTTTACTATGCCACTGTATTTAATGGGACTTGAGCATCCATGGATTTTAATATCCACAACCAAACCCCAGCAGATGCCAGTTGCTCAGCCATTCCCCAGCCAGTCCTCTTTCAGCTGCCTTCCACTCTCCCACTCTATTCTTATGCTTGAATTATACATTGTACGTTGTATGTATGAGGCATGCTTTTATGTTGCTTGCAATATGTCACAGTGTTAGTGGTGTGGCGTGGAGACTAGATCCAGTTTCAGAAGGGGACAGGGATGATATGTCTTCTGGCTACCCTTTTTTGGGAGCTCACCTTAAGGGATATTGGGGTGCAGCAGTAAAGCTTAGGCCCAGCTGAAGGGAGCCACCAGCTGGCAAAGAACCACACAGTGGCTGTGCACCCACATGGATTCTGCGGCTGTCCCTCCAATTTTCCTCCAACAGTCAGGCCAGAGGTGGGTATAATCAGATAATACTTAGTTACCATCAGTCAGTAAATCTGCCAGGCCAACGCTGTATGGCTGTTATAAACAATGTTGTGGTCTTAGAATCATAGAATCATAGAGCTGGAAGAGACCACAAGGGCCATCCAGTCCAACCCCCTGCCATGCAGGAACTCCAGTCAAAGCATCCCCGACAGATGGCTATCCAGCCTCTGCTTAAAGACCTCGAAGGACGAAGACTCCACTACACTCCGAGGGAGTGTGTTCCACCGTCGAACAGCCTTTACTGTCAGGAAGTTCCTCCTAATGTTGAGGTGGAATCACTTTTCCTGCAATTTGTATCCATTGTTCTGTGTTCTAGTCTCTGCAGCAGCAGAAAACAAGCTTGCTCCCTCCTCAATATGACATCCCTTCAAATATTTGAACTGTTATACCCAAAAAACTGTCTGTGTGTGGATGTGCAAGTCTGGCTCCTCCCCTTTCTCTGTGACAACATTGATGCTTCAGCTGCAACTGCACACCTCAGAATTCCATAGGACTGAGCCTTGACAGTAAAGTGGGATCAAAACATTATAACTGGGTAGTGTGGGTACCCCATGCCAGGCATTGTTCAAACCTACTGAGCCTGCACCCTCTTGCCACTTTGGTTATGTGCATTGTGAAACTGCTAGTTGTGAAACAAAGGTCTTAGAGCTGGCACCTTTGCTGTCCTCCTCCTCCTCCTCCTCCTCCTCCTCCTCCTCCTCCTTCTTCTTCTGAGAGTTTCAATGATACTTTTGTATCTCCTGATATATCTCCTGTGCCCACTCATTCTTAGGCATAGAAACATATAAACCTATATCCAAACTATTAGTCTACTAGAGTAGACCGACTGAATCAATGGGAATTTGGTAAATCAACACTTTCATAAATTTCATTGATTTTCTGACTCTGCTCTGGTCAAGTCTAATGATTGGATTTAGGCCATACTAAACTTTAACCAACCCTACATCATTGTACATAAAGGAAGCATCCAATTTAAGCTGCAGACTGTGAAGCAATTCATCATACATATTCAAAACAGATTTCAGATCTGAACTAAAATATAAACCCGTTTTCTCTCTCTCTCCCCAGTTCCTCCTTTTTATGCTGCAAAAGACTAATATGGCTACTTCTTTGAAAACTACAATTTCAGATCCAAAAAACTTATCTAGAGGTAGCCATGTTGGCCATGTAGCAAAATATACTAACTTCCAAACTTCACAAAACAATGATATTTTTATTGGGACAACAAAAATTGCACAATATACATTTCTTTCAAAGCTCCACTGGCTTTGTCATTAGGCAAAGCTGTTAAAAATCATACAGGATGAAAAAAGATTATGACAATGTTAGTCACAAGCCTGCATTTTTTTTCAGAATGTGTGTTCTCAGTTCAGGTAGTATGGAGGGACATTCATGCAGGCAGGCTCCTTCTTCTGGGTCTGTGGCGTCTCCAGGAAATAAAATGTAAGTTTCATTGGCAAAACAAAAAGAGATGCACATTTTTCTCATCCACATTTGCTTATAGTTCTATACTGTGTAAATCTGCTGTTTTAGTATGGTGCCAAATTAAAACAGATTCACCTGTGGTGAGAAGAAAGCTTCTTGACTTATTGTTTGCAAAAGTGCCTCTGCTTGATTTCTCTACTCATGGCATGGAATAAAAATGAGCTCTGGAATTTAGTTGATCCCATCCTCCCTTGTAACTCTGAAATAGATTCAAAGGGTTGCCTTCTGTTACAAAGAAGAAACATTGACAAAGAGCAAAAGAGAGAGAAAAGAGAATGAGAGAGAGAGAGAGCATGCATGTACAGAAATCATTAATTCCGTTTGCAATCTGCAAGTATAAATTCTTTATATGAAGATATTGTAGGTGCATAATAATGTTCCATCTGCTGTTCTTAACTATGCTTCCACAGCTGCCTTGCTGTGTGAAAACTGATAAGAAGAGGCTGGGTCTTTTATTTACACTGAATCTTCTTCTTCAGATTTGGGATTTCCAGACAGGAGAAGCTGGGATTGCCTTTAAAATCCTTGTTTTGTTATCCACCTACCAGTCATGATGAAACTGAACTATGGAATATCAGCTGCACTTGTACATATTGATATGTTTCATCAAGATAACAATAATAGCACTTTTTCTGACTCCTCAGAGTACTCCACATCCACTCTCTAAACAATCTTTACAACAACCCCATATGACTTCTGTTCTGCCAAGTCACCACAAGCTGCTACCACACTGCACACTTCACTCAGTGATACCGTTCCTAGTGATGCCACTGGAACTGGGGGTCCCCAACACAGAGCTATAGAAAATTTAACCAGCCATATGATCAGATAAAAGGGGTTTTCATTCCAATTTTTTGTGGGAAGGAATTCCATGAAGGATATCTGGTGGTTTTAAATGTTATACCAATAGGACCAAATTGGGCTAGGAGTCTTCTTCTTCCTTCACATTAAAATCTGGGAAGTTTTGTTCAGCTTCTTTTGGAATTCAAATATTCCCAAGATTCAAAATGAAATGTATAATGTAGAAAAAGAACACACAATCACCTGGGAATACCATATATACTTGTGTATAGGTCAACCTGGTGTATAAGTCAAGGATAGGTTTTGGGGTCAAAAATCTGGATTTTAATATGACCCGTGGATAAGTCGAAGGTAAAACTGAAGGGCACATAGCCAAGGATATAAAGGATACCCTGCTTGCTCTCCTTGCATCTTCCAGACCAGTTGCCCCTTCCACAAGCAGCCACACTGGGAAGAGACTTGGGGAGTGAACACTCTCTCATCTTGCCATCTTATTACTGTGTTGTGTATTAGTCGACCCAGTTTTTGGGGTCAATTTGGTAATATAGGGGTTTTTTACTTATAGATGAGTATATACGGCAAGTCTGACTGAACCCAATGGAGAATGTTTCTGCATAGATCCCTTTTGTGTTGGACTCTCTTGCTTGACTATCCTAACATTCTATCACAGCATATTTTCTGAGCATATCTGAAGGGCATAACCCACTTCACTGGGCAAATACTGGCTATAAGAAATGGACAACCCCTTGTTTAATCCTGGTTATTAGATGTCAGGTGCTGTATGGTTGACTGTTGGGTTTCGACTTGCTTTTTACACAGGAGATCGATCAGGGAATGGGTGGGACAGGAGTTCAGAAGATCACTTCAGGCTACTCTTTATGAACAAAAGGAAAATAACTTTTATTTACAGAAAGAGTTTATGATAGTATCTCTTTTGGTAGTTGGTTCACAAAGTGTATATTACTTTCACTGGTTACAAATTGACTGTGTTCACTCAAAATTCACTCAAATACTTCAGTTACACTTCCACTGTGTTCTAATTCTTTACACGCACACACACCTTCCACTAACGCTTATTTAGTAGGAGTATAAATCCTATGAATCTCTAGCTTTAAGCATCAATTACAATTCTACAGTGTAATGTGAATCTGAGCATTCCCTTTACTGGCTCTCCACTATTCAAAGAACTTGTCTCTTTAAAATCCTTTCTCTTGACATGAGAGTTTGAATCCCATTCAAGTTGGATCCTTATTCCTGCACTCCTGGCAGTTCTAAGATACCCTCCTGCCTCAGCGGGCTTGACACGTTCAATTGCCTTTTAACAGATCCTCCTCCTTTTTATATCCACTCCTCAGGCAGGCCCCCACCTTTTTGCCAGCCTGTCTGTGGTTTCGATACTCTGGGCATTCCCATCTGCCAGTGCTTTTCCACAAAGTCCAATTTGGTTCAAGACTTATCCCTATCCAAGCCTCAGCCCTACTAGATGTTAATGCTGCATTGGCCTACCTTGCTGTCACTGACCACAGTTACTCCCTCAAGGGTACCAGTTGCAGAGGAATAAAAACAGTTTTGGATGGGATTCAACTGATAAATCTCCTTTGGATTTACAACCACTAAATTTTCATAAAGGCAAACTTGAAATGTAACCAATGAACAAACCTGAATTAGTACTTTAGGGGGAAACTCTATAATCCATGCATCCCTATCCTGCACTGCTTTGTTTATTTTGACCCTTTTTAGAAGCAGCAAGGTTACGTTGGTGCCTAAGGGTATTGTATTATCCCTGGGGAAAAGAAATGTCACTTCAGGTAAGCTTCCAAAGTTTCATGCATCACAGAGCTAAAGAAAATGACCTGCTTTGTCCTGAGGCAAACATAGTTTTAAGATGGCTGTGGAAGAAATGAAAACAATGTTTAGAGAAAGATGAAGTGGAACCCCACCTATTATGCCCCAGTGTGAACTGTAAGAACAAAAGATTCCCTAAATTAAGAAGAGTGAAGCCTAAATTTTGAAAAACCTGTACCTTTCCTCTCACTTGATATAAACTACGTATTCATTGATGCTCCCACTGGCGTCCCTCCCCCACAGAATCCTCTGCTATGTGGGCAGATGTTGTGGCACAAGCACTTCTTCTGGGGAGTCCGGCAGGCCAGCGTTTAAAGGGGCGCTGCTCCCACCGCTGTCCCTCCCTGTGGCTGAAAGTGATAAGAGTCTAAATCAATTTGGAGAGTTGCCGGTTCTCAACTTCCACCTTAGTCCTTGAATATGGCAGAATGCTGCATATTCAAGCAGCAGATGATTCCATAATTTGAAGACATTTGTCAGTGGTATGTCTGAAAAATAAAAAAATAAAATCTGAAGGCAGAAAGCTGGTTCATGACAACATACAATCAAAATACAAAGGAAAGAGCAGTCTCCTGCTTGTCCATTCCACGCATGAAGCCAGCAATGGGGGGGGGGGGGCGACATGCATCCAAATATATATATTTTAAACCAAGAAATATTATCTTCAGCTAGACAAGCAACAAATCTGAAGTGCAGATCTTTCTGTAAGGCATATCATCCTCTAACTTGCAACAGTGGACTTTATACCTTGGAAAAGAAAGCATCTGTAAGATATCTTCAGTCTTTGTTAACTCATCTGCTTGCTGCAATGGTGGCTCAGTTATTGCGGAGGTGAGGAATCCATCCTTGTTTCAAAGATAGTGTCTCAGCACCTGCTCCAGGTTTAAATGGGGACTTTCCAGATTGTGAAACTTTTTCCAAACAAAGGTTCAGCACCTGGATATCATCTGTACATTTAGGAGCAGGTGTGGCGGCTTACTGTTAAACCAAAGATGGTCCTTAAAATACAAGGTGAATTCCCTGCCTATAATAATGAAGGCAATAGCTTCTTCTGCCTTGCTGTTTCTGTCCCTCTCTCACTAGCTCTTCTAACCACAAGCTGCTGTTTTGTATATACACACACCTATGCCTGTTTGCCAGCACACATGCTCCCCTTACATGCCCCTTATTTTTATCAGCAAAGGTTATCACATCCAAATTCTCTGTCTTCTTCAAAATGGTCAAACAAGATCACCAGGGTTACCTCCACATAAGGTTTTTATTATGCCATTTTCCTGCCTCCCACAGGGAGAGCAGCAGACAACGATACCTTCCATTTCTAATTCTCCTGTGCTTTCCAATCTTTTTTTCCCCTTACCACAGAAAAACTGTTAGGTGGGAATGAAAGAGTAGCTGCACAATGTTGTTGGGGTTTTTTTTATTGGTAGCATTAGGAGTTATTCATCTGGATGTACTCCTGGTATCAGGAGACCATCTCCTGTCTTAACTTGTCAGTCATATATACTGGGGCATTGGCATGAAAAGAAAAAAGTCAGCTAGTTGTATTATGGCATATTTGTTTATTTATATACTGTGTAATGATATATTCAGTCATTTATTTATTTATTCACAACATGAACATGTAAGTGGTAATCTATATGAACAGTAGTAATTTCTTCTTCAGTTTGAAATGTTTCTGAAAGATCAGTGGAACAATAGCCTTTAACCTACCAATCCCAGCCCTGCTGTTAGAAAGTAAGGTGGCCACCTTAGAGTTGGTAGTTTGTGGGTGTTTTGTTTTGTTTTGTTTTGTTTTGGGGCGGGGTTGGTCAGTGGCATGGGTGAGCCCAATCCCGATTGTTGTCCAAATCTGAGCTGCCAAGGCCAAAATAGGTTCAGTCCTTTGAATAGCTTCTCAAAAGTTTAGACTAAAACCCAGAGCAGATGCACCACCTCGCTGACATGGGAGCTATCAGTTGCTGTTATCTTGGATGAATCCCTTGAACCCTCTGCCTATTCCAATCCTCCAATTGCCCAGATGCTGCAAGGCTTTGTTGATGCTGGCCTTGATAGCGCTCTGAATCTTCTAAATTAGGCTTCTATCTTCCAGTGTAATGGATGGTTCTCTCCTGCTCCCCAAATTGAGGCAAAAGTCTCAATAAACTTGTTTAATTCTATTAGACAGTTGGGAAGACACCTTGTTCTTCTTGGGTAGAAAAATTTAATGGGCTGGAGCCAGTGAGGTGTAGTGATTTGAGTTTTGGACTATGACTCTGGAGACCAGGGTTCGATTCCAGGTCAGTCATGAAACCTACTAGGTGACACTTGCTCTCAGCCACAGGGGACAGCAATGGCAAACCTCCTCTAAACAAATCTTGCCATGAAAACCCCATGATAGGTTTGCCTTAGGGTCACCAGAAGTCAGAAATGACTTGAAAACACACAATGAGTGTGCATCTGGCCATGATGTCTTTAAATCAATGATGGGCTCTGTCTTATGAACAAATAATGAACAGTTTGTTCAATAAATATCGTCAGTAGGTTACCTAGTTGGAATTGTCCACCTTATTCAGGAATGGGTGCATAATTCATTAATGTAAGGAATAGAGTCTGAAGACAGCAGCAATCCTTTTCTATTTGGCTAAAAAAGGACAGTGGATCCATGTCCAGTGCTAGAAGAAAAAGCATTGTTTCCTCCTCCAAGAAGGTCAGGTTTTTATTTCTGCTCCATCTTTCCTCAAAAAAGTTCAAGGCATATAAAAACTATAAAAGTTAAACAGTGATAGGATGCAAATAAAGATGACAGTACATGAAATAAGGACTAAAAACATTAAAAGAATTTTTTCCTTTATCAGAAACTCCCTAAATAATGGTTGCCTTTGGTAACCATTGTACTCACAAGTAGCATAGCAACTGTGGGCCACCTGTTACTTCATTAACCATCTGCTACTCAATAAACATCTCATGAGATGCTCAAATCCAAGAGCTGACAAGCACCAGAGTGTTTGGGTGGGCAGGACGGAGGAGTGAAATCCTGTTGGGTTCACAACACTAAAGTAACCATTCCAGTCTAGTAGGAATGGTAAGAGAAAAAAGGCTTCAGCACAGTGGCCATGAAAGGAGCAAGACACTGGGTTACTCAGCACTGGCAGGTTTTTGCCTACCTTCCCTCAGCACAACTGAACAGTCCTGGGAAAAGTACAACCATTGTGCATAATGGACTATGTGAATGGTGCCAGCAAGTTGGTCCCTAAAAATGTACAAGTCACAAGTTGAATCAAGCCAATGTGTCATTTATTGCTGAGTCAAGTCCAAGTCAAGTCAGTGAAGTTACATGAGTCTGACTTGAGTCTGAGTCAGTCAACTTGAGTCTACATCACTCACAAACAGTCTCTGTTGAGACAGTGAACCTAATACTGTTGTGCCTCACTACCCCAGGACCCAGATAGTGAGAAAGAAGGATAAGATGGGCAAAGGAACAAGACAGTGCCACACTAGTGAAGCAGAAGGCTAGGAAAGCATGGCAGTATCTGAACAGCACAACACAGAACTAACAGCACCTACTACGGCAGAACACAGGAAAGCAAAAGAGGGACTATGAAGGTCAGAGCATTTAAGAACCAAACACTCATTAGACCATAAATTCTGGCATCTCCCTCAGGGAACTTGTTGCTCACAACTGACTTATCTGGTGGATGCAGCAATCTACTTGTGTTCCTGGTTCATGTTGCCTGGTAACTTCACACTTTGCTCCATTTAAAGACTATAGAGATTATCACACCCAGGAATCCTGGTGGGAGAGACGCAGGACCTAAAAGATGAAAATGAATGTTATCACATTTACCCATGTCCAAGCTGTAGGCGCTCGGGCAGTCCGTCTGCAAGCCAGATTTTTCAAGAATTTAAGGATTTGTGGATCTCCCTTTTGGACTGTCAATTGGATTGATTGACTGTGTTTGATATGGACTAACCTGACAATGCTGTTACATCATTCTTTGTGGTGAGCCACACACCCCAGGGCTTCTCCCATGGTCTGTTGCCTCCTGTACTCTTTCTTGAAGACCCTGGATTTTTGTTGGCTCCAAAACAGGACAAGTACTTACACAATTAACACCCCAGAGAGTGATGCATCCAGGAGATTCATAACATGGACAACATTTGTTCTATAGTGTCACTTTAGTCTGAAAAGTAGAATCTGGGGAAGTGGTGATATGTGTTCCAGACTGACCTGCTTGCAATTCCAGGCTTTGAAATAGCCCCCATGCAGAGGTAGCCCTACCGTTAAGCAGAGTGAGGCAGCTACCTCTGGTCAGGCAGTGGAAATGTGGAGGGAGGATTGGTGGGCAAGTACTGGGATACAATGGTGCACCATATGGCACCCAAAACTAGCCTCCTGCATTCATGGGTCATTTCACACTATGCAATTATAGTAATATGTTTTCACTTTAACTCTCATGGCTTCATCCTTTGGAATCAAGAGGTCTGTACTCCAGTTTCAGAACTGTTACATACTCCAGATGCCATATGATATTGCCATGGCAGCTAAAGTGAAATCCTACTACCCTAATTGTGTATAATGAAAGGGTCCCATGTAGAGTGGGACATGTTATCTCAACACCATGTTTAAAAAGTACTAGTCTGGAGGGATTCTGTATGTGGAGTGGAAGGAAACACAAGCTCTTCCTTTACTTCAGGAAGGAAAATGAATTGGGTTGGCCACACTTATGGTGGTGTAAGAAGCACAACATCCATCATTAGCATTTCTGCTGACTGCAGTCTAAAGAAGGGTCCCCACCTTGCTGTAGTACTTCAGTGTGAGATGTCTCCTTCCTCATACTGTGAGTTGTCCCTTCCTTTGGAGTCCTTGATTCAAGCCACATAGCATGTGACACAATCTTTAAAATTAAGCCTAAATTCATTTGCTAACCACAACCAGACCCACTGAATCAATTAAATTTAGATAAGTATTGACTTACCAAGTTTCCGTTCCTTCCATGTGTCTATTCCAGTTGGGATTAACATTCAGAATTGAGCCTTAAACTTGAAGAACAGTCTCATGAAATGCTAAAATTCTTTCCTGGTATCATTTTAGTGCTCACACAATAGGTTCAGATTTTCTCCTCTTCTCAGGTGTTTCTCTTTAATTAAATATGTTTTTATATACTGCAGAAAAAAACTTTAAAAAGGATATATTTTTTTAAAATATAGAGAGACCATAGTTTTGCAACAAGTAGTTTTTGAATGTTTTCCCACACACCCTGGAACACAAATTGCTCTTGCTAAATCCTGACTTAGCATTAAGCAGTAAAGTGTGACAGGCTGTGCAGACAAATGAATACCTTTTCACCTTAATGAGGGAAGAAGAGAACAAAAGAGGAATTAAGAGAAGGGAGAAGAGAGGAGTGTGTGGTATGCTATGTGGATGAGCAAAAGGTCTTTAAAACATACATATAGTTTTAAAATCATGGTTAGACCTCAGTGATTTCAATGTTGGCCCCAAATAACACCCCAAAACCTGTTATAAAACCTATGTAGTGTTAGACTTTCCTTGTTTCCCCCTGTTTTCTCTGTAACCGCAGTGGTTGCTGGTGAATTCTATTTTGGATTGGTGAGAAGTGTTGAATCTGATCAGATTTTAGTCTAAGGGAAGCTCAGTCAGGATTTAACAAGCACAATTTGTGACCCAGGGTGTGTGGGAAAACATTCAAATATTACTTGTTGCACAACTATAGTCTCTCTCTCTCTCTCTCTCTCTCTCTATATATATATATATATATATATATATCATTCAAGGTACTGAACTCTATCCCTCAAGAAAGAGTCAGAACCTTGGATAGATCCTTTAAAACTGGGAGGAGGACAGAGAAGATTCACTGGGACCATTGGCCACTATCAATGTTTTCTCCAGATCTTTTATAAACATCATCAGCCCCTCTACTTATTTTGTATTCATATGCTTGGGTTCTCCCACTTAACATTGCAAAGGCTCAGAGTAGGTAATAACACAAGTTACAAAAAAGTAACCAAGACAGGGATATCTGTGTTCTTGTAGATAGGTGGAAACTGATGTACAAAGGGCCATCAGGAGCTCCGCACCTACAGTGGGGCTTCAAAGCAACCACACTTCCAACTGCTTCTCCCCCTCCACCCCACCAAACCATTCCACAGACAAAAAAAACCTATCTAGGAATAGCAGCTGATGCAGCACAGGTTTTCCCCAGCGTGTGCTCATCTGTGGCCCTCAGAGTACCTACTTGTAGAATAGATCTTGGTTATGTTAGAAGGCAACATGTGGTCTACAACTCCAAACATCCCAGCTTAGTCAATGTCTATGCTGTCTAAAGGATTCTGGGAGCTGTGATTCCCAAAAGTAACTTCCACAAGCCCTAATTCAGAAGTACTGCCTCATGTGCTGTAGTCCCCTTTAAGGATGTTTTCCAGAATGAAAGCATTGGTGTATGCTGGAAAAGCAGAGAGTCAACTAGGACCTGGATATTCAGAACCATTTTAACATCATTACCATGAGGAAGAAAAAAATGAAACCAAATTGTTTATTTGTATACTTGGCAATTGTACAACATGCAGATTTGTATAATTGACAATTGTACAACATGCAGATTGAAGATACTTATGCAATCTTGTTCCCTTGTATTTATATGCATTCTAGGTCCCGCTCCTGTGGGACATATTGCATCCAACAGCAAGCAGTGATATAAGAACCAGATATAGTGAATTATGGGGACAATGAAGAAAGATGTCCATCACTACCTTGTTTTGGGTGTTAGTCAAGATACTGTTTCGTGAATGCCATTTCCAGAAGGCAGTTCCATGACGCTTGTCAAGGGAAGTCTCTAGATCTGTTACATGCCTTCTCTCTTCAGGCATTTGTAAGTACTAAAACTGCTGAACAGTCAAAAATCTGGGTTGAAAAACAGCTAGGGTAGACAGCTAATGAAATCCCATTCCTGTTTAAAGTCTGAGTTTCTGCCTTGCCTGGGTGGCCTCCTTAGCTTCAGTTCAGCTTTGTGATTGATTCTGCCTCCCAATTGATTCCTCTTTGCTCTCATTGGATTCTCCCTCTGTGCCCTATATATCTTGTCTTGGTCTTCTTTGGAGATCTTTGTGTTTCATCCCAATATACTCACTCCTAATCCTGTCTGAACTAATAGTAGTAGTAGTAGTAGTAGTAGTAATTCCTTGAAACTCTGCCTTTCTCCCAGTAATGAGTCCCAAGGTGTCTAACAACAGATCAAAAATCAATACAGATTTAAAACTGTACAAAAAAGTGATAAAGGTATAAATATAAAAGTTAATTAAAAAGCAAACAATTTATAATGTTAAAACATTAAATATTTTTAAAAATATTAAAATTAATTAATAGAAAATACAAACCATAATGCAGCACAACACATCATTAAAAACCCATCCCATTCAATTTCTAAAAGCCTGCTGGTACGATAATGTCTTCAGTTGCCTGAGGAAAGTGATCAAGGGAGAGTGCACCAAACACTGGGAGTGGCCACTGGGAAGCCTCTCTCCCTTGTTCCCATCAAATAAGTCCAATAAGATGCCAGTACAGAGAGAAAGGACTTTCCAGATTATCTTAGAGGGCTAATAGGCTTATAAAGGTAGATTTGTTGTTATTGTTGTGTGTCTTCGAGTCATTTCTGACTTATCAGCAACCCTAAGGTGAATCTATCATGAGTTTTCTAGGTAGAATTTGTTCAGAGGTGAGGCTGAAAGAGTGTGACTTGCTCCAGGTCACTCAGTGGGTTTACATGGCTGAGCAAGGATTCGAACTCTGGTCTCTCAGTGTCCTGCTCCAACAACCAAACCCCTATACCATGCTGGCTCCCCATAAAGGGAGATTATGGTCCTTCAAATCAGCTTGCACTGTTAGCCCTGCATCGTGGTAATGTATCAATTGGTTCCAGTAATTATAAATTACATCTACACCAAGCTATACTGATCCTTATTATTAAAACAATATAATTTATCTTCAAAAATATTTCCTGAATGATTTTTAGCTGGAAATGTTGAGGGGGGATGCAACTTCTTCTTCTTTGTTCTAAATTACCATTACACACACTGAGAATCTGAATTCAACAGGTCACCCAAGTTAGATCAATATTAACTATTTTCCGACAATAAAAGTTGTGGTGTTAGATTGTACTCAGCAATAAGAACTGTCAGTCTTCCTTGGCTTTGTCATGAGTTCAAGGACAGTTTTATGAGACAGTGAAACATACTCTGTAGCTTTTTCATATCTTCCATTAATCAATTAAATATTCTAACAAACTCAGCTTGTCTATTTTCAATCCTGGCTTTACACAGTAAATTATATTGTGCAATTCAGTTTCTGAACACTGAGATACCGAAATTTCCTTTGAAAATTGTTGGATTAGATTTTACCAACCTAATCACATTCTACTTTTGGTCCCAGCTATCTTTAAATAAAGCCCCACTTATTTAAGCTCAGTTAAGCACAAATAAGGCATAAGTCTTATGCCCTTTTGCCTAAACACAATATCCACTGGACACAGTATAAGATTTGTTGTTGTTTTTGTTGTTGTTGTTAACTACCATAAAGTCAAAGTTGACCTATGTTGATTCTGTGAATGAAAGTCAGCCAGGTCACCTGTTATCAACAACCTTGCTCAGGTTTTACAATTTCAGGGATTTGGCTTCCTTAACTGCCTGCAACACAGTCTTTCTCTTTTCCTACTGCTTTCCATCTTACTAGTCTTTATTGTCCTTTATAATGAGTCCTGTCATAGAGTCATAGAATCCTGTCTTCTCATGACATATCCAAAATATGACAGTTTCAGCTGTACAGGCTACATTTGCTCTTGGACTCATTTATTTGTCTTTTTAGCAGCCCTTGGTATCCAAAGAACTCTCTTCCAGTACCACATTCCAAATGAATTGATTCTCTTCTTAGCTTTTTTCACTGTCTAGTTTTCACAACCATACATAGAAATCAGAAATACAATGGCATGGAGATGTAAGACTTGAATGAAACATTAACTTGGGTGAGCAGTCTGATTTGCTCAAACTATGGATCTGATATCTCAGCAGCAGGGAGGAAAAGCTTTCTTCCTAAGTCTCCAGCACATTCAGTAAATTACATTCCATCGCACACGTGCAGTAGCACAAAAGGGACGGCATGGAACTGTTAAATCAGGAAACATGTTGACAGTTGTTTTGACACTATGAATGAATCATTCAAACTAAGTTTTCATTCTTTTCATCAATGATTGCAAAGGAAAAGCCTTTAAATTACCATGGGAACAGTAAACAGTAAAGCTAGGTGATTTGCAAACATGGGATGATATTGGAGTGGGCCAACTGCAGGCCACATGTGGCCTCCCAGGACTATATTTAACCTTCCTCACAACACATGAAGCCTTCCATAACCTCTACACACCTCACACAAAACTTTGGGGACAAAAACCACCCCAAAGCCCCCCGCTTCTAAAGCCACCAAAGGCCCACAATGTAAAAAAACCAACAACTAAAGGTAGCCATAAATGGAAATGGTTCCTGTTCTGATTGCATATTTGCTGTTTTTAGGAGCTCACTGTCTACCTAAGGGGTACAAGACCCTACACCTTCTGCAGTTGCCCACCCTCAGTCTGGACTGACTCTTCTACCAATCTTGAATGATAATTGGACTCTCCCAGAGAGAAAGAGCTCCAGAATGTTTCCTTGAATTTTACTTGAGCAACAAGGTTTTCATGTGTCAGATGCGCTTCTGTGTGTTCCTTGGCTCTGACCCGCTAGCTGATTAGCCATAGATTACTCTCAATAGATCTGTTCCAACAGCCAACTTCTTGAAATCCAGTGGTCAGATAATGATGAATTGGTATAACAAAAATAGGTGAGACATATTTATTCTACACTTACAAGCATCCTTCCTTTCTGTCATGGAACTGAATATGGTGAACATGGGAGTCCCAGTTGATTTCCCATCCAAAAAATTATCAAACTCAAGCCTGCGTAGCTTCAACAAGAGAGAAGCATCATGTAATCTCAGACTGTGAGCAGAAACTATTTTTATAGTGGTTTACAGAATAAGAACAGATACTATCAGAACGATGATATTGTAAGTTGTTGCATCATTTAGATATGGGTACATCATATACTCCCTTTGCTTCTGCTTGTTTCGCGGTCTAGTTAGCTAGAAACTCTATTTCAGTGATTCACTTCCTTGGCTTAGTTCAGATGTGATACTGATATCATGTCTGGGTCACTGGAAAAATAATTTCTCTCCCCAAATGAGAGGCATGCATTCTTTTCAGTCCTTTAAACTTTCCACTGGCTATATAGACTAAAGATTAGTCTATATAGATTTTTCACAGGGCTGGCCCTGTAGTTTTTGGTGTCAGAGGTGGAGCAATAAATGGTTGAACATTTAAGCCCCCCTCCCCTCTCTCTCTCTCTCTCTCTCTCTCTCTCTCAAACTTCAACAGATAAAATACCTAACACCAATCAAGTTATTTTGACATCATACCCTCTAACATTTCACAGAGAAAAACGAGCACCACCATTTTCTTTCCTCTCCCAGACATGGTGACTGCCCTCAAAGCAGGTGTCACCATTGTTGTGGGCCTGTGTCTGCTGACTGACCCCATCACATGTCTGCTGACTATTGCCATCTGTATCTGCTGCCCCCATTGCCACCATCATCATTCTCCCTTCAAGTCTTGCACAAGCAGTAAGCACCCGCTGTTGCTCCTCTATGAATCAATTGCACAGTTGAGAGAAAGCAGCACCCCCAACTCCGTCAGCTCTTCTTGAGGCAATGGTGAGACAGGTAATTGGGACGGCAAATAATTAAGTATAGTGCTCCACCTACAGTGGCACAGTTGTGAGTTATGTAGCACATGAGACCAGGAACAGCTCTGTTTTACCTGGATTATGTTTCAGTTTATTCACCTTCATCCAGTCCATTACTCACAGCAGAGATCAATTTATTACCAAAACAGCCTTATTGGAAATGGCTGGTAAGAGAGAATTGAATGTCATCAGCATATTGGTGACACTTAACTCCAAATTCTGAACAAACACTTCCATTCTAATATAAACACATGTATATATTAGAATGGAGGACAGAAATGAGTTCTGAGGGACCTCACAAATTAATAGTTAAGAATGTCAGTGAGCATTCCTCAAACTGATCTTCTGAAAATGCCTGTCAGAAGGAGTGGAACCACTTTAGAACACTGCCCCAAGTCACTTCTCAGGGAGGTCACCCAGAAGGGTACCATGGCTAATAGTATTTTTATTATTATTATTATTATTATTATTTATATAGCGCTATAAGTTTACACAGTGATGTACATACAAACTTATAGTTAGACGGATCCCTGCCCACAGGCTTACAGTCTAAAAGACATTTAAACAGTTTTAAACATATTTAAACATTTTAGAGGACCAACAGAATCAGCAAGGGCATTCTCCTGGTATATGCCATCCCCCACCATGGGCATGTCTATACAGATCATTAACCGAGGCCAGTGTTAAACGCTAGTCTGTTTAGCCCCTTAGTCACATGTAAAGGAACCCTTCATCATATAAGGTGCTTAAAAATGTGAAAAAACATCAGTACTGAAAGGGAGCCAGTGTGGCATAGTGGTTGAGTGTTACACTACAACTTTGGAGACCAGGGTTCAATTCCCAGTTCAACCATGAAACCCACAGCATGATCTTGGTAAAGGTACATGCTCTCAGCCTCAGGGGAAGGCAATGGCACACCTCCTCTGAACAAATCTTGCCAAGAGAACCCCATGATAGGTTTGCCTTAGGGTTGCCGTAAGTCAGAAACAACTTGAAGGCACACAACCATAACTGGAAGGGAAAGACAAGTGAAAATACAGATACTAGGGCTGGCATGGAGCCAAAGAATCTGCATGTTTTCTAAAGTCATAGCACATCCCAGCCACCCAACAGACAGGAGAAGAGATATGGTGAGATAGACTGTCAGGCACAAAGATATGTTAAGGGGATGATATGTGCACACAAGCAGGCAAACCCATAACTTCATTATATGAATGTCACAGCTCACCGAATGTCAGTTCCAAAAAGCATTTGTGTGTGTCAGCCATGGCCAGCTGCCTTTTTCATCTCTTTTCAGAAAGGCTGATCAAATGACCCTTCTAGTGGGCCCTGGTACTTGTGTGTGCTTTATGGCATGCTTTAGTGCTATGGTTCGGCAGGTCCTTTGTGTTCTTCTCCTATCAACAAAAGTGAATATTTCCCATCTCATGCTTTCTCGTCTTTCCAACCTGCCTCCGTCCTCTGTGTATTGCATTTTCTCATGCTTGCTAGCAGGTTCATTTTGCTCCCAGGAGTATACTTCTGCACCTGTTCTAACATGACTCCCAACAGCTGGTCTTTTCCACCTGACTGCAGGCCAGGGAAAGCAGGACTATTTTACATTTATAGGCATAGAGCTTTTTCATCATATTGCTGTTCAACTGATCTGACTTTGGGTAAAGCACGACTCAGACCTACTTCTAAAGAGACCGCTCTGCCATTTCATGATGTCAAAACAACATGGATGTTTCATGCTTCTCAGTTTTTCTAAATGTGGCAACCTGGTCTGTTTTTTCTGCACCTCAGGTTTGTTGAAGAGAGGTCACCTATTGTCTTTGATTTTCAAATTAAAATAAATCAGATGACAAAGCAGTATTTTAAGATATTTAAGTAGACTTATGGACAGACAGGCAGTTACACAAAGGATGAATAACCTTTGGCTTAGGGAAGCAATCTAGAGGGCTGCAAGTTTAGCAATTTCCTTCTTGTTTACAAAATATCTTTGAAAACTGCTCATTTTTTTTTTAAAAAAAAACTATTTGCAGTTCTGGGTTTATTCTGAGCAAAATCGATGTGTGATATTTTTGAACAGAAAACAGCATTTTCTGCCCAGAAATATAATTTACAGTGAGGAGAACAGCATTTTCTGCACAGTGAAGAAAATGCCACAGTGGATGATATATTCTGTATGAAAATAGCATAAAAAACGACATTTTCCATACAGGAAACAGCATTTCTGCACCAAAATATTGTTTCCTACACAAAAATTCATGTACAAATTTTTCATAGACTGCAGACTGCTTTTTTTTTTTAACAGACTGCAGAATAAGTCCCAAACTGCAAAGGTTGCCAAGATGATTTTCAGTCTAGGATTTAAGAATACATTTTGTCCTTTTTCCAAATATTTTTTTTAATATTATTTCCTCCCTATTTTGGTCCTTCATATGATTTGAAGATCATCTCCTTTAATCTCTTAAAACTGACCATGCTGACTGGGTTTTCTGAGGACTGAGGTCTAACACATAGGTTCTACAGCCCTTAGTTATATCTCTTCCCCATGACTATTTTTGCATTCACTAAAGATAAATTAATAGCATATGTAAAAAATAATTATTTATTACTGGGGTTTTAATTTTTGGATTGCTAATTGTTATGGCTGATTGAGCTGAATATGCTTAGCTTGAAGGAAATGATGTGATAGCCATCCTTAAATGTTTGAAAGTATGTCATATAAAAGATAGAGTAAACTTGCTGTCCATTGCTCCACAGGGTAGGATGCTAACCAATTGACTCAAATTACATATAAAGAGAATCCACTGAAAAATGAGAAAGTACTTCTGGATTGTCAGAGGTATTCAACAATGGAATAGGCTGGTTATGCAGGTGGTGGACTCTCCTTCTTTAGAGGTCTCTAGCAGAATCTTGAATGATCATTGCTTAAGTGTGTTTTAGCTGTAGATATCTGCACAGGAGAGGGTTGGACTAGAAGATGGACCAGATGGCCCTGAAATTCCTTTCCAACTCTCTGATTCTATTATTTTATTATTGACAAAGGCAAAATCAGCATTGCTATGCCACCAAACATCAAAATGCAAAATAGATGGCCCTAAGGCCTGGTTCATGCTGAGCATACAAACTTGGATTCCAGCTGGGAATCCTTGGGTACCTTATAGGGCCCTCAAGAATTCAAGCTGAACTAGAGCAGACATTTGTCCTGTAGTCCCTCTTGAACACTTATTTCTGATACCATTTATTTATTTCTGCCATAATTTCACCATTTATTTCTGTCACCATTTCAATCTGCCACAATGTCCTGAAATGATGGTGTCCTTGGACTTCACTGGGACTTAACATGTCAGGCCCTGAGGGCAGCTATTTTGCTTTCCCACAATGCTCCCCTGGGGCATTGTGGGTCATTTATGTGGTACCCTCATTTCCCCACTGCAGACACTCAACACTGATTGGTGGTGTCTTTAACTGCCGGCACTATTTGGCAGGTCCACCAGAGAACACATGCCTACAAGACATCCTCAGACCTGAAGCCCTGGGCTGTACCATGTCAAAATGCAAGTGGCATCAAACATGGATGAATGTTTCTTCAAACCTCCCCTGCACCACTACTTGCAAAACCAGAGGACAGGAAAATAAGTTTCTATTGTAGCCTTCTCCCTCACATGCTGGTTTTTATATATAGTAATTGAATTTTGTTTTGGTATGAAGGAGGAACATTACAATATGTAGACTTCCAACTTCAGTCTCGGCATCTTGAGTGGGTCTGAAGTTAGTTTTGGGAACTGGGAACTGAGACTGAGAGTTGAAGAGTTTTGGAATCAACACAAAGTGCTGAAAGTGGAACCTGGGAACATATCAGGACTCCTGATCAAAAAATATAAGAAATGCCATAGATGAAATAGACCATATTGCTCAAACAGAAGGTCATTTGTACTCCTTTTCACCCAGAACAGTCTCAAGTCCAGTCAGAGTGCAGAGGATCAACCCCACTCTGGAAGGTTCTTGAGAGGCTACCACCAAGGGCATCCAGGGGTATAGGGAGTGTGAGCTGGACCAAGTCACACCCGAAGGGGATGGTGACACCACCACTTCTTATACGTCTGCCTTTTGGCAGAAACAGGCTGTGGCATTTGCTTCCATCCCTTTAAAATGCTGAAGAGATGGTGCTGGTGCAACAAGGCTCAGTAGGAGTAGAAAGGAGAGGCACTAGTTTGTTTGTTTTTTAATTAAATTTAAATTATAATTTTTTTGGAAAAAAAATATTATTTTAAAAATTTCTTTAAAAACATCACCATCTTATCAAATTTTAACTTTAACTACAGGAAACTATGTGCATGTAATTTTGGCTTTGTGGATGATATAATTCAAAGGGATCATTTTAATTTTGTTAGTTGTTTAAATCACACCTATTACCATTGCACTGAGTGATATATAGGAATTAGAATTCATGAGTCACATTAGTCCAAAAACATTACTAAGGACTCTGTATGGTGTGGTATGGGAGGAGGCTAATTGGGGGAATGGGGTGACACCATGAGTTACTGCACTGGGTGAATGGCAACCCTAGTGACACCACTGGCTACCACCTATAGTTCAGTGATCAGCCATTGAAGGTTTTCCTTGAGACTCTCATGGAAGGATGCAGTTGTGTTCATTGCCACATAAAGTAGTGATAAGTAGTCTCTAACACTGACGTTCAAACTAGACACAGGATGCCAGTCTGTTTGTTTGCTTGTTTTTTGCCCCCACCTCCCAAAAATCCATCTAGGCTGGTTGTATATCAATGAAGAAAAGGATGGGTAGAGGAAGGTTGCTTATCCCTTGTCCAGCCATTTCTTCAAGCTCAAAGTTACTTTCACCAAAAGTGTTTTTATCTGCAGGTGGAAAGAAACTAGGAAGATCATGGGAATGTTGTGTCTTCCCTCACCCTGAAGGTGATCATACAACTGGTAAAGGGTGATTCTGAATTGGAAAAGAAATTATGGTTTCTGATAAAGAAATTTGCTACCCCATTGACAGTTAGGCTTCCACCTGCTACTGCTGGTATTTCCCCACAGTCTCATATAAACTGGACATTCCCAGATATCATTCCACAAAGAGCTTGGAAAAGTTGTCATGTTTACTGTGGGATTCTGGGAGTTGTAGATATAAAAAGTTAGGAAATTAAGTCAAATCCTACTAGCTGTACTGCACAATTCTCTGGCTGCTTCTACACCTCAGTAATAATGCAATTTGACACCACTGTATCTGCCATGGCTCAATGCTATTGAGTCCTGGGATTTGTAGTTTTGTGAGATATTTAGCCTTCTCTGTCAGAAAGCTCTGCTGCCACTATGAACAAAAAATCCCAGGATTCCATAGAATGGAACCATGGCAGTTAAAGTTGTGTCAAACTACCTTATTTCTGCAGTACAGATGCAGCCTCTGTTCAGTGACTAATCCAAAGGTATTTCCAAAATTTGCTGGTTCTGTTGGTCCTTAGTGTTGCGGGAACTGTGTTCAGAATTGTGAAATGGAATGTGTGAATAGTCTATGAGTTTCCATGTAAATGGAATTGGAAAGAGTTCAAGAACCTAATCTCTTTCTACTGACTCTCCTGCTTGCATCACATAACAGCTCCCCTGAAACAATTGCCTGTTTGCTAGCAGAACACTTTTATTTGCTGTTACTAGATTAACACCCCAAACAACTTGAGGACCTGATTCCTTGAGATTTGCTATCTAGATCTGTTTAGCCCATGAATTCTAGTGGCATATGCTCCTAAGGTCCACTTCATAGTTGTGTAGAGCAGGGTATTTTATGTGAGGGCACAAAGACATGGAAAGTTCTTCCCCATAACAATACATACATTCTACCCATTCTGATTTTTAAGGTGCCTGTTGAAGATCTATTTGCTTTATTCAATCCTTCCTAGTGTATTCAGCCTACCAAGTATTTCACTCTCATAAATAATGTACTGTATACTTGTTTTATTTTTTTACATATACCTTTTTGAACTCTTCAATTGTGTTTCATAAGCACTTGTAAACAGATCGATAATAAACCTGCCCGTCAATGTCTTCTGTTCTTGTTCATTGTGGGAACACTTGTATCCAGCCTAATTCATACCTGAATGACATGGTTTACTGAAAATAGAAACAAAAAGATTTCCAAAGGAAGGCCTAACAGGGCTTTGATTTATTTTCTGACATATCTGAGGTAGATGCAACATGGGATCAGGCCTGAGCATCACAAATTATTTTGAAAGGTAGAATAATACAGTGACAGTTTCAAGGCTTCCAATGCAGTTAGTTAGTATCACAGTTACAAATTTTAAAAGTAATTACCTACTTGGCCATTTGTCAAAGTGGTTTAGTTACTTTATAAAGCATCTGAATGTTAAAGTCAGCCCTCCATATCCACAGATTCCTTATCCACAGATTCAACCATCCATGGTTTGAAAATATTTTTTAAAATATCAATTCCCAAAGGCAAATCTTGATTTTTCCATTTTGTTTAAGGGGCACCATTTTATTCCCCCCTTGTATTTAATGGGATTTGAGCATCCACAAATTTCGGTATCCACTGGGGGGTCCCAGAGCCAAACCCTAGCAGATACCAAGAGTTCACAGTAAAAGCTACAGGTCTGTGACACATAACACACTTTTCCCATATCTCAGCAAACACAGCAACCACAAGAGTGCTCGGGTGGTGCAGTGGTTGAATGCCTGTATTGCATCCACTCACTCTCAAACCACAAGGTTGGGAGTTCAATACCAGCCAGTGACTTTGAGTCGACTCAGCCCAGCATCCTTCCGTAGGTCACTAAAATGAGTACCCAGCTTGTTGGGGGCAATTAGCTTTCATTTTGCAAACCGCTTAGTACACCCATAAGTGGTAGAGAGATCTACTTGCTATTGCTACTTGCTAACATGGATCAGCACTAGAATGTTATGATTTTCCTCCTTTACCATTTCGTAAAAGGTGCTATTCTTTCCTCCATGGGATTATTGGCCAGGTGACTCTGTGCTTTAGTCTGAGATAACCCAACAAATGGGTGTGGTACACAGTATATTTCCCATTCTTGGCCGCATGATTTCACAGCAAAATTCATCAGCGAGATAATTTGTTATGGGACAGTCTGTTTTCCTTTCATAAACTATGGCTTTCCCACCACTATGTTGCACTACTTGGGGGAAGAGGGCATGGTAGCTAGTATGTTTGTTGATGGGCAGCTCTTTCCTTCCAGGCTGCATATACACTGCAAAAATAATGCAGTTTGACATCACTTTAACCACCATGGCTCAATGCTATGGGATTCTGGGATTTGTAGCTCTGTGGGATATTTAGCCTTCTCTGTCAGTGAGCCCTGGTGCAACAATTAACTACAAATCCCAGGATTCCATAGGATGGAGCCATGACAGTTACAGAACATGGCTGATTGGTTTCTTTGAGATTATGATTCTCTTCTGAAATCTCCTTCCAGGTTCAAGTCATGATGCAGGCCTAGTCCCCTCCTCTTTTGATCAACTTGTGATCAATTTCAGGGCTACATTTAATGATGATAAGCATAACCTTTTTTTTCTCTCCCATACTCCTAGTTGAATTCTAGCTCTAACTCTCTCATGCCACTTTCCCTCACTACCATGGAGGTTATTCAGACATTGTTTTTGTAAGCGAAACTATGACAATAATCTCACTCATGCATTCTAGTTTTGTTGTTCACACTATTTTTTTTTATTGGATCTGCATCTATGCA
This sequence comes from Urosaurus nigricauda, assembly GCA_034509955.1. NCBI lineage: Eukaryota > Metazoa > Chordata > Lepidosauria > Squamata > Phrynosomatidae > Urosaurus > Urosaurus nigricauda. The sequence goes on along the minus strand of JAOEGL010000002.1, from coordinate 112,017,864 downwards.
CATCTCTGCAAGTTCTGTTCCTTACCCATTTCAGCACTGCGAATAAATATGTAGTCAATGATGGAGATATATTCGAAACACATTCAAGGCATCCAGAGTTTTATCCCAGTTTATGCTGGGTTTATTCTCCTTGGTTATTCACACAGCTGACAATGTGAATCTTTCAGGAAAACTCAGGGGAAAAACCCAGGATTGATTATCCTGAGTTAAGTGGGGTTTTTAGCAACCCCCTCCCCATTTACTTAGGTGCATTCAAAATGCATGTGAACAACAAAGATTCAAATCACATTCTATTGGGATTATTTTCACCATCTGAATAATCCTTTGGATTTTATCTCCCTTATGATTTTCTTTGCTTAACTACGCCAGGACTACATGTGCATTGGTCAGGTACCTTCACAGTTATTTTTCCCTTCAGTATGGGACATTTTGACATGCTGACAAGACAGGTTGTTACATGAATGTTGTTACTTGAAGTTGCTGGTTTCAGTCCAATTGTTTGAAATGTCAGCACAGTGTCTTGTCAAATAACTCATTTTTCCCCTGTACAGCCTACTTTTAGCCCAGATTCTTCATAATACCAGCATGATACCTTGCCATTTTTCTCCCTGGAAACTTTCCTAGAAGACTCCTAACTAGGGATGCAAATTGTCATTTATTTTACTTTTGAACATGAACGTGAATAATTTAAAAGTTTTCTTCACACTATAAGATTATTGGCATTTTTGCATGTTTTCCATTATTTTTCAAAAGTTCTTTTGCAACTGATTTGTGGGGGGGTATGCTTGGATGTTGGTATTTTGTATGAAAATTCCCCCTGTTTTTACACAGAAAACAATGCAAAACAAAAGATATTTTCTGTATCAAAATGGGAGGTTGCATAAAACAAAGGGAATGTTTTTTTTTTCAAAATAGGTCCTGAAATGTGAAACATCTCATGATATCAAATGTATTTTTAATTTACCAAGTCATATTTTATTACTGAAGGCAAGAAAATTTGTGAATATTGCTTACATAGCTTTTGCTAATTTGTGAAGCTCATGTTGTGTAGGGTATATAACCATCTTAGAAAGTCGAGTGGGGAGGTTTATATGCTTATTTTTTCTCTTTACAATTTTGTGTAATCTGCATTGATTTCAGTGGTAGTGGGGAGATGGCAAAGATCCTATCCCAAAAATTCATGAGGCAAATAAGATGAGAGAAGACCATGGTTGCTCAGAGAGATGTTCAATCCCATGGCAGGTGTGAATTATGATTCAGGCAGCTAAGGTACATTAAAAATTTCTTCCATTTACATTTCACTTGAATACTCGATTTGATTTGAAAAGCCATGGATCATGATGAAGAGAATATGACATTTCAGACACAAGTGAAGCAAAGGGTGAACAACTGCATATATACATGAAATTTATCCCCTTTTCAGTTGTGATAGAAATGTAATGCAGTTAACTCTTCATTATTAGGAAAAAATAATGACAAATAACTTAATATTTGGAAATAATTATTTTCATACAGTCGATCAGACTAATCAGACAACACAAGCAGGAAACTGTGCATTGAAAACAAATCTGTCTTGATGTTTCTTGTCTATAATGAAGATTGGTTTGGGTAGAATTTATTCAAGGTATGCCACTGTTTGGATTCATTCTCCAGGCATTCTGGGAATAATGGTCCTCTAATGGCAAGAACAGAGTGAAGGTTTGTTACAAAGGAAGGCGGGATTGATGACTGAAAGCTATCCTCCTTGCCTTCAGTTCACTCTATTTCCCAAGATGGATTGGAGAGCATACCAACCATGCCACAGAACCTGACCTTGCTCCTCTGCAATGCCAGGTCAGTTAAAAATAAGACCCATATCATCCATAACCTTGCCTTGGATGAGGATGCCGACCTGGCTTGCTTTACAAAGACCTGGCTGAGAGAGGATAGCGCCATAACCTTGGTGCAGGCCCTTCCAGCTGGGTACTCTGTTAGTGAGCAAGTAAGGGGAAGTGGGCAAGGGAACGGAGTGGCTCTGGTACATAAGAACAACCTCACATTGACCAGGATACCTGTCCAGGGATAGTTTGGGGATTCTGTTAGTATACTGTCCACTCCATTGTCTAACAGACTCCCTAAATGAACTGACACAGCTGGTCTCAGAGTTGCTGTTGGAGTCACCCAGACTCTTAGTCTTGGGTGACTTCAACATCCCACTTAAGTCCAGTTGAACAGGTGTGGCTTGGGAGTTCATGGAATCCATGACAAACATGGTCCTATCCCAATTGGTTGTCAGGCCTACACAATGTGTGGGTCATACCCTCGATGCGGTCTTCTGTACAGAACAGGAATATCCATGGGCGGAGGTAATTCAAACCTCCACACTGTCATGGACGGATCATTTCCTGATCAAGGCGGAACTAAGAGACACTGTCTACCCCACCGGGAGTGGAGGACCCATTAGAGTGGTCCACCCTCGAAGGCTAATGGAACCTATTGGATTCCAGAAAGCCCTAGCGGGTCAAATGGTTGGTAAAGCCAGTGATTCTGTTGAAGCTTTGGTCAATACCTGGAACAGATATCTTACCAAGACTATCAACACAATCGCTCCCAAGTGTCCAATCCAACCTGCTTCAAACCATAAACCATGGTATACTGAAGAACTGAGGAAAATGAAGCTGGTTGGACAATGACTAGAGCACATCTGGTGGAAAACTCGACTCCTATCTGACAAGACTCATCATAGGCAGTTTCTTTACTCCTATAGAGAGGCAATATGCACAGCGCAGAGATCGTTCTCCTCTGCACGTATTGCGTCTGCAAAGTCCCATCCAGCAGAACTGTTCAGGGTGGTAAGGGAACTGACACAGGTTCCACCTGTGCAGAACCCTCTACTCAACCCAACAACAGCCTGCTGTGACACATTTAACAACTTCTTTCCAGATAAAACATCTCATATAAGAGCCAACTTAGATGCCAGTGTCAGAACAGAATCTATTGATGAGGTGTCCAGCAACTCCGCTGATGTAATTATACTGGATCGGTTTGAATTGGTGAGTACTGATGATGTGGCCAAGCTTCTTGGTAAAGTGAAGAAGATAACCTGCTCTCTCAACCCTTGCCCCTCTTGGCTGGCTGTCCAGGGGGGTGATGCCTTGAGGATGTTTCTTAGAGACATTCATCAATGCATCCCTTAGGGAAGATCATGTTCCATCCTGCTTACAGGAAGCAGTGGTTAGGCCGCTCCTGAAAAGACCTTCCTTGGACCCCCTGGATATGAAGAATTATAGGCCAGTATCTTTACTGAGCATTTTTGAGCAAGGTGATCGAGAGGGCGGTTGCAGCATCCCTCAAGGCACCATCCTGTCTCTGATGCTTTTCAACATGTTTATGAAGCCACTGGGAGACATCATCCGGAGACATGGGGTGGGGTGTTATCAGTATGCTGATGACATCCAGATATATTTCTCCATGTCTCAGTTTGACTTCAGATGGCATCTTCTCTCTCAATGACTGTCTTAAAACCATAATAGACTGGATGTGGGAAAACAGATTAAAATTGAATCCAGACAAAATGGAGGTACTAAGAGTAGCAGCCCTGAACTGAGGCATTGAGATACAACCTCCAGTCCTGGATGGGGTCACACTCTCCTCTAAGAACTGTGTTCACAGTTTGGGCGTGCTCCTAGATCTGTCACTTCAGATAACTAATCAGGTGAATGCAATGGTTAGGAGTGCCTATTATCAGCTTTGGCTGATATGCCAACTGCACCCTTTCCTGGCAGTTGGGGATCTTGAAACAGTAGTACACTCACTGATAACCTCACATCTGGATTTATGTAATGTGCTCTACATGGGGCTACCCTTGTGTCAGGTCCGGAAACTTCAACTGGTACAGAATACAACAGCCAGATTGGTCTCAATTACATCTAGAAGAGACCATATCACACCAATTTTAAGATCTCTTCACTGGCTGCCCATCAGTTTCCAATCCCAGTACAAGATGTTGGTTATTACCTTTAAAGCCCTAAATGGCTTGGGTCCATAATAGCTCTGGGACCACATCCTTCTGTACAATCCACCCTGCACACTTAGGTCCTCTGGAAGAAATCTGTTACAGCCAATAAAAACCAGGTTATCTACTACTGCCCAGAGGACCTTTTCAGCTATGGAATGGCCTGACAGATGAGATCCGTCATATAACCACCTTAGAGAGCTTTTAAAAAGCTGTTAGGACGGTTCTCTTCCTGAAAGCCTTTCCTGAACAGACGCCCGGCCACCAAGAGAGAAAGAAATAGACCGATCCTATTTGCTGTTTGCCTGCCCATTGTTGCTGTTTTATTGTTTTATTGTCCTTTTTTAACTTGTTTTAATTGTAAAATGTTTAATTCTATTTTAATGGGAGGAAAGGTTGGGGGATATGGTATGTATAATTTTAATGCTGTAAGCCGCCCCAATTGCCTGAGTGTAGATGGGGTGGGATAGTATTTATTATTATTATTATTATTATTATTATTATTATTACTGTTGTTGTTGTTGTTGTAGTCCTGAATGCTGAAAAGTCTGATAATTTTGTAAGAAGATGTCTTAAAATTAGGAAATATCATACAGCTGCCAATGTTGCCATAGTATCTAATCTAGCTACTGAAAAGGCAGCAAGATTGACGTTCTTGTCAACATATAGAAAAGAATTTCTTCTAAAGCCAGTCTCCAGAGATTGTTCTCACATTGCCATTACTAAGGATGAATTATGGGTAATGTTCTTTCAAGACTGTGGCAAGCAATGAAACAGAGTGAAAAAGAATCCACAGCAGCGCTTGTGCAACACTTAGCTCTGGTGGGCAGGTTATAAACAGACAGGGTAATTCATGATGTGTCATCGATAAAATAATAGATGCACCTCCATTGATCCTGCAGCATTGCATTTAAACTGTAAAAAAATACCCCCCCGAAAAAAAAAGAAAGAAAGAAAAAGAAAAGAAGGTGCCATGTACAACATTACATTTTCAAAAGTGCTTCATATCAGTCTGCAGCCAGGATAAAATCGATAAAGTAATGTGAAACCTATAAAGTAATGATCTGAAGTTAAATATTGCTTTTCTCTAATATAATTGACTGGGGCTGACTCTACATAGGGGTGGTATCACAGTGCCATATAGCCCCAGTCTGAACCCTTCATTGCCACACAGACCCAACAGGACACACATTATGTAGCTGCAAGGGGGTGATTCTACTGTGTGCACATGTTCCCCATATTGGTTTATGTCCAGTCACACAACTGAAGCAGCTGCTGAGTTTTCTTTTGTTTGTTCCCACCATGGAAGCACATATTCACCTAATCAAATAGACGTTGTTTTCTGTCATTCTGCTGACCCACCTGTACTTCCACTGGATTGGGTGCATATCTGGGTGGGTACCTCAGCCCCCACTTATGTTGCCTCTGCCCCCTCTAATTTCCTGCCTCATTTTCTTAATTCATTTCCCAGGATTAAAAGGACTGACAGCTTTTGATGCAATTTTATGTGTTGTGTATTATTTGCCTTTAAGTCATTTCTGACTTAATGGCAAACCTAAGGTGACCCTGTCACAGGATTTTCTTGGCATGTTTCTTCAGAGGCGGTTTACCATTGCTGTTCTCTGAGGCTGAGAGATTGTGACTTGCCCAATGGATTTTTCATGGCTAAACTGGGATTTGAAGTCTGTTTTCCAGAGTCATAGGAGATTATCACATGCAAAAATTAAGCAATTTACCCTTGCCAAAATATAGTCGCTTACAGAATGCAAGGAATTATTGCATGAAAAATGCTCTCACGTTTCCCAGATTTGCAAATCGGCCAGCTGAGCACAGCTGGGAGCTGGGATGAAGCTGGGAGACATAAGTCCTACTGGATTTAATAGTGTTTACTTCCAGGAAACTTTTTTATAGTGTTTGCCTTGTGAGACTGCCCCATGTTACGTTATTCAAAATGACATCTAAAGGTGAGCCAATATTCAATGATCAAAGCTGTAAAGCTTCATATTATGTCTGGAGCGCAAAGGGGAAAAGAAAAGGGAGAGAAAAAAAATTGGTCCTGACCTATCTAGGTTTTTGTAAGTGAGCAGGAGCCCAGGAGACACTTCTCTGGAGACTCCTTGCCACCCACCCTGCCACCCATGTACCTGTGCCCACCTTCCAACTGTGCTGAGCTGCAAATCTGTGCAGTGTGGTCAGTAGAAAAGTGGGAGATTAAATGCTGACTTTTACCGAACACCAATGTGAAAAAGATCTACCCCTCCATGGCAGCCATCAGGCGATCTACATGTCCTCGTGGCCTAGATGACCAAACACCAACCTGGCTCCATCCTCCCACACTCCAACCCTTCCATGATCCCACGCGCAAAGAACACATTTGCTAGAATTAACTTTTAATAATTTTATATTAACTATGTATAGTTACCTTAAATTTTTCCAATTTTAGAAATCATAAATTGCTGTATAATCACTGATGTTGCAAATATGATATGCATGTACAGTATTTTGTTGTTTTTGTGATATTGTTTTATGAAAAGGCCATTGGCCAAATGCAATAAAATTTGACTGACTGACTGAACGTTTATTCCATCCCTTATATCAGGAATAATTTCTGTATAAAATTTGGAATAGAAAAAACTTTGAATTTTCAAAAATAAATGTGAATCCTAGTCTTAATATATATTGTCATGAGCATCATAACCACAGCATGTTAAATGATTAAGAAATGGACATAATATTTTATCATTTTTATTTTTAAGGATGGCCAGTTCATTTTTATTTTTATTTTATTTTATTTTTTTGTTTACTTATACAATCTTGTCTATGCACTGCATAGCTGGTGAGGATCAGAAGACTTTTGAGCATGTACTCTGTGATGTTTCCTGACTCATTGTTGAAAAAAACAAAAACAAATCACATTTTAATATTTGCTATATATCTAGCAAAACTACAAATCCCAAAATTCCACAGCATTGAAGCATGGGAGTTAAAATGGTATCAAACTGCATTATTTCTACAGTGTAGATGAAGCCCTAGGTAGAGCTATAGGTGTATAGATGCAACTGAATTAAAGCATTTTCCACACTGACTACTGCTCCTATAGCTCTGGTCACAAAGTTTTGAAAAATGACTAGGCAGTGAATATATTCAAGAGAGGATATTGCATGTGGGAGTGTATTTCTAAGACAGGGCATTAAAATGTGCAAAGCATGATTCATAAAGGCATTGCTAATTATTAAGCCTCTATCGTTTTCCTGTTGGTCTGTGCCTTCAAGTTGCTTCTGACTTATGGTGACCCTAGGGCAACCCTGTCATGGGGGTTTCTTGGTAGGATTTGTGCAGAGGGATTTGTTTTTGCTGCCCTTTAAAGCTGAGAGTGTATGACCTTCCCAAGGCCACTCAGTAGGTTTCCATAGCTGAGCAGGGATTTGGACCCTTATCTCCAGAGTTGGAGTCCAACACCCAAACCACGACACAAGGCTGGCTCTCATTTTCCTACCTAAAAAGACAAAGATATAATGAGATTCAAATGCACCCATAAAACCGGCAGGAAATCCAGGTTTGCTTTTTTATATTTTTTTCAAATAATTTCAAGTTGTTGATAGTTGGATCCATGGAAAAATAACCGATGGATACAGAGGGCCAACTGTATATTTATTAGAGAGATTAACAACGTGTGTGTTTGGTTGGCTGGCTCTGTACATGGAAACATCTGTGTAACAGTAGTTTCACATGCAAGGCATTGCCTCACAACATTAACAAGAGAAGTGATGGACCTGAAAGCTATTCCTATGCTTAAAGAAGATGCTTTTAATATTTAATTAAGGGTAAGAAATAGAGATCCCTAGAAATAAAGTCTAGTTTGCCTACAGATCCCACCCCCATCCCCGCATGCGCTATTGCGTGTATATTTACCAATACCTTTTGGCTATGTCTCTTTTTTACTCTCATGCTCTTTTTTTTTTTTTTTGCTAAGGAATGTTTCCACATTTAAAAACATTCTTCATATTAAATCAACTTCTGGAGCTGCCTGGCCTACTTTAAGCTAAAAATAGCCCTTGATGCTGCTGTTTCTTCATGCAAACGCCACAAGACCACCCACACTGACGGAGAGGGGATCTCTTCCCTTGCTGTGTTTCCTTGAAGCAGCAAGCAAGCTGTCTCCAAGGCTACTGAGACCATGACTCAAATTCCATATTCCAGTTCACTTTTTTCTCTAAGATTTTTTCCTTTAATGTAAGGGACACTGACTCTAGATGAGAAATATACCAGGCCTTTGGTATCCACTGGGGTTTGGTTCCAGGATCTACCAAAACCTGTGGATCCTCTGGCCCCATTATATACAACGGTATAATAAATTGGCCTCCTTTATATAAAATGGCAAAATGCTTTCGGGAATTTATATATGTTTGAATATTTTCAAGCCATGGATGACTGAATCCATGGATCAAGAATCCGTGGATCCTGAGAGCCGACTGTATGAAAAAGGGAACTGGAAATAGAAACAAAGCAACTGCCAGGGTGTAGGGAAGACAGGGCAAAAGTGTTGATTTCAAAAATATTATCCCATCCCTTAGGTGAGGCCAGTGTGGAAATGGACAGGTTGGGGTGGATCCAGGCTGGAATGTGAGCATCAACTGGTAGGACTACATGGTAGCAGGCCCTACCATGAGTCCAAGTGTGGAGATGCTAAGCTTCTTTCGAGCAGCCAGTTTGGGGTGGCATGAAACGGGCAAGAAATCATTAGTGATTCAATTTATTATTTATGCTGCCAGGAAAAGGAGAGACTCTTACGATATTGTGGTTTAAGTGGCAAAACAATCTGACCAGTCTTTAATACTATACATTGACTTGGTAAAGCAAGAGATGGCGGGAAGAGACATTCCCTGGTCTCTCTCTGGCAGAAAAAATGTCAACCAGAGTTGTGGGGCTATTTCACACTACACAATTATAGCTATGATTCTATGCCACATCTGAGACCTTTAGCCTTCTCTGTCAGAGAGCCCGGGTGCCACAACAAACTACAATTCCCAGAATTCCATTGAAATGAGCCCTGGCTGTTAAAGTAGTGTTGAACTTGATTATTTCCGCAGTGCAGCTGCAGCCCTGTTTTACTGCCATAGCAACTTACTATGAAATCCTAAAGTCTGTTATTTGGAGGAGGCTTTAGAGCTCTCTGGCTGAGAAATATATATGCCCAACACTAATATGAAAACCCCAGGGTTCCATAGGATGTTGCAATGGCAGCAAAAGTGGTATCATACCACTATAACTGTATAGTGTGAAAGGTACTCTGGTCAGGAGTAAGAGTGTTTTCTTCTTCTGTTTCTGTACAGTCTTTCATTTATTTTTCTTTCTTTCTGTCTTGTTTGTTTGCTACTGATACAGATGTGTGGATGCAGCTAGATGCAAAATTATCCAGCCATTGATTTGGAGTGTCTCTTGGAGCAATTGATTTACAACATAATAGCAAGAGATTGTATGTGGGTTGTTGGCAGATTTGAGTCTGACATGAAGATAAAGCAAAGGATGGGCAATTATCTTGTACTTTCCCTGGGCTTGTAAATTATTTGTGAGAGAAGTTTAAAACCTAGAACTAGATCCTGCTCCTTTATTTATTTATTTATTACACGTATATCCCACCTTTCTGCCAAAAGGGGACCCAAGTTGACTTATAACAGTTTAAAAACTAATCACAGCCAAAACATTGATTACCAAAGTTCAAAGAGAATTAAAGCAGTTTCATAATCAAAGTAAGTAAGCTATTCTTTATATTTTAATGGAATGTTATAATGTAACATAGTTATATAGTTGGGTCTCTATATCCATGGATTCTGCACCCACATTAAACCATCCATAGCTTGAAAATATTCCATATATATATATATATATATCCAAAAAGCAAGCTTTAATTTTGTCATTTTATATGAGGACACAATTTTACTATCCCATTGTATATCATGGGACTTGTCTCCACGGGGGATCTTGGAATCAAATCCCAGCGGTTATCAAGATCCCACTGTACCTTCGTTGCTGAAACGGGGAATTACAAGTAGCAAATTATTTTTAATGAGTTAAAGTAGCTTGGAAAGTAAAAATTTAAATTACAGACCTAGAATTCCCCCAAGCCGCATGGTCGCTGGGCACACTCTTGGAAAAATTCTGGGAGCTGTACTCCAAAAAGTAACTTTCTCAAGCTCTTCTAGCAATTTCCAAACTCTAGTCACATCTCAGTTTGGAAGAAAGTGGCTAAAGAGAAACAAGTAGAGCCATACTGTCAGAAAGCAATGGGTGTGCTGCCAGGGACCTAACTTGGTGATACTGACAATTTTTTTGGAAAGAAGGCAAGATAAGAACACTACTTTAAAAATAACTTGTATACATTAGCCTTGGCAGCTGGTGGTTTCCATGTCAGTGGGAAATACACTCTGTGGGTTTAGCAGGTGTGTTAAAGGAACTGTCCAAGGTTCTGAACCCTTGTCGTGGTGTGCCTTCAAGTCATTTTGACTTATGACAACCTTAAGGCAAACCTATTTTAAAAAAACCCTTTAATTTCTATCCTGCTTTTTGTGGAAACAATCAAAGTGACTTACAAAGATAAAATACATACAATATACAAATACAAATATACACCATATCCCCCTCCCCCTTACAACCTCTCACAGAGTTTTCAGGGGCTGGAGTTTGTGACCTGCCCAAGGTCACACAGTGGGTTTCCATGGCTGAGCAAAGAAGTGAACCCTGGTCTTCAGGGTTGTAGTCCAATGCTCAAACCACTACATCATGCTGGTTGGCTTATGAACCCTATCCCCTCTCCCTTTAAAAGCTGATCTAGGAACGTTATCGCATGAGAAAAGAAAGCTTAAATGTATCAGGAGAACAGCGACTTTCTCTGTGCTTCTCTGCATGACGTCCTAGCACTTCCATTTACTTCCCAAGAGGGACAAACCAGCCAAGAGTCTTTTGTCAAATGGATTTTTCAAGTATGACAAAAGAAATGCTTTTACAACCGTCCCTCTCAGGAAGTGAACAGAAATGCTACAATGTCGTACAGAGAGCTGTGGAGAAAGCTTCTACTGTACTCTCTTGCTCCATTTCAGTTTTCTTTTCTCATGTGATAAGGCTCTTAAATTCAAAGTGGATTCATCATGCCACTGTCACCGGAGACACCAGCCAATGTAGCACATGAACCAAACACAGTATGACCTGGTGCTTCTCTTCAGCACAGATTCACCTTAGGAAAAGTGCTGAAATGTTTCCAGTTCAATGTTCATCCTTGGCTTTCCCTGAATATGTGCCACCGGTAGAACCACCAACTTGTCTCCCTTTCCCATATCCAGGGCCAATGTAATCTATTCTGTAGAAAGAATCCACCAAAGGAGCAAAAGATGACTATATCCTATACATAGTCAGGAGGGGAGGAGAACCTCTCCCTTGCACCAACATCTACCCCCTGTGAAAGGTCAGGCTTGATCTGTTCTAGGATCCATTTGTTTGTCTTTTTGCTATCCACAGTATCCTCAGCACTCTTCTCCAGCAACACATCTGAAATTGATTTTTTTTTCCTATCAGCTCTTTCTTTCTTTCTTTCTTTCTTTTTTAACTGTCCCACTCCTGCATAAGGTGACCAGATGTCCTCCTTTTCAGGGCATGTTCTCCATTTCAACCTTGTTCAGGAGGAGTGTCCAACTGCCCTCCATCTGGAGCATGACTAAGAAGCATGAGAATGGGAAGGGCAGCTATGAAAGAACTAGACAAAAGCCTAAAGTGTAAAAATATACAGCTGAACATTAAAGTGAGAATCATCAAAGCCACTGTATTCTCCATCACCATGTATGGATGTGTGAGCTGGACAGTGAAGAAAGCGCATAAGAAGAAAATCAAGTCATTTGAGTTGTGGTGCTGGAGAAGAGTGCTGAGGATACTGTGGACAGACAAAAACACAAACAAATGAACAAATCGAGCCTGAAATACGACTAGAAGCCGAGATTATCAAACTGAGGCTGTTGTATTGTAATCCATTAGAAAAGACAATGATGCTGAGGAAGGTAAAGGGCAGTAGAAAGAGAGGGCCACAAGGCATATGGATTGACTCAACTAGGGAGGTCATGGGTATGAATCTACAGGACCTGAGCAGAGAGGTAGAGCATACAAAGTCTTGGAGATATCTCATATACAGGTTCACCATGAGTCAAGGTCTATTCGATGGCCGCTAACAACAACAAGAAGCATGACTTTCTATTTCTATGAGTGTTTTGAGCTCTGATTTGGTCATGCTTTCCATTTTTTTTCCTTGAACGTCCCCATTGTGTGGTGCCTTGCCCTCCTTGGGGGTTAGGATTTCTGGTCACCCTCCTCCAGAATGAGCAGAGGTCTTAACCACCAAGGAGGGCAAGGGCCTGTAAAATGTAGGACATTCAAGGAGAAGAGAGGACATGACCAAATCAAAGCTCAAAAACACTCCTAGAAATGTAAATCAATGGAGGACATTTTGGAATTCCTCCTGGACAGGAGGCAGGAAAGGAAGGACACGTCTGGGCAAAGGAGGATGCCTGACCTATTCTTGCATCCCTACAAGGTGATGGGAAAGACAAAATAAGGGGACCCCCGAGATGCATAAGTGTCAAAGGCGGGAAGGAGAGGGAAAGACAGGATGTACTTAAATGACATATATATGTCTGTGACTGGCTTCCACTCCACTAAATGCATCTGAGGAAGTTGACTGAAGCCTACAAAAGCTTATGCTGTCAACTTCTTTCTTAGCCTCAAAGTTGCTACAAAGGTGCTATATCTTTCAGTTCTAAAACAAATGACAGCACTTGCCCATAAGGAAACCGCACTGGCTCATAGAGAAACCGCACTTGCCCACAGAGAGCCATTGGAGAATAGTTGCCCATAGGGAAACACTGGAGAATACTTGCCCATAGAGAAACCATACTTGCCCATAGAGAATCATTAGAGAATAGTTGTCTATAGAGAACCATTGGAGAATACTTGTCCATAGGGAATCATTGGGGAATACTTGCCCATAGAGAATCATTGGGGAATAATAATAATAATAATAATGTTTTATTTATACCCCGCTCTTCAGCCAAGACTATCAGAGCGGCTTACAATTTGTTAAACAAACAGCTTCATTTACAATTGTAAGCTATTTGCCCCCCAACAATCTGGGTACTCATTTTAGCGACCTTGCAAGCCTGAGTCGAGCTTCAGCCCTTTGCTGGTCTTGAACTCGCCACCTTATGGTTTTGAGTGAGTGGCTGCAGTACAGGCATTTAACCACTGCGCCACCAGGGCTGAATAGTTGCCCATAGGGGATCCTTGGAGAATAGTTGCCCATAGAGAATCATTGGAGAATAGTTGCCCATAGAGAATCATTGGGGAATACTTGCCTATAGAGAATCCTTGGAGAATAGTTGCCCATAGAGAATCATTGGAGAATAGTTGCCCATAGAGAATCATTGGGGAATACTTGCCCATAGGGGATCCTTGGAGAATAGTTGCCCATAGAGAATCATTGGGGAATACTTGCCCATAGGGGATCCTTGGAGAATAGTTGCCCATAGAGAATTATTGGGGAATAGTTGCCCATAGAGAATCATTGGAGAATAGTTGCCCATAGAGAATCATTGGGGAAGACTTGCCCATAGAGAATCATTGGAGAATAGTTGCCCATAGAGAATCCTTGGGGAAGACTAGACTTGCCCATTGGGAATCCTTGGAGACTTTTCCCATGCAAGTCTTCCCCAATGTCCCCCTCTGGGCAAATCCAGTCATTGGATTGAGGGCGTCCAGAGAACCCCCTCCCTCCCTCCCTCCCTTCCCTCCAGGGCTCCACCCCTTCCCAGTAATAGGGCAGCCCCCTTGCAGCAAAAGCAGCATTTCGGGCAATCAGAGTGCTGGCCCCGCGTGCAGTGCCTGCCTGGTCCCCTTGCTGCTGCTGCTGCTGCTGGCCTTGCGCCTGCGCACTCTGCCCCCTCCTCCTCCTGCTGCTCTGCCTTCAGCATCCTCTCTCTTCCATCCTTTTACCCACCGTTCATCATTCCTCTTCCAGCGCTGGGTCGAGAGGACTCTCAAGGCCAAGCTCCCAAGCCTCTTTCCCTCATTCATTCATTCATTCATTCTCTCTCTATCTATATACAGTATCCCTATCCACACACACACCATGCATTGGATGTCTCCTGGAGGCAGTGGATGGAGCTGCTCTTAGCCTGCAGAGCACCAGCACCAGCAGCACCAGCAGGAGGAATAGGAAGAGGTGAGGCAAAGGACTATTTCTTTTTTTTGAAAGAGGGGTTTTCAGAAGGATCTATTGGGGGAGGCGTTGCTTGCACCCTGGACCTCTGAAGATTTGGCACTGGAAGGAAAGGAAGGTGTGCATTGGGATTGCTGCATTCCCAGGCAGGTTTGGGTTGTGTGTCTGGATTTATTTTATTTTATTTTTTAAATCATTTTATTCCTTCTCCCAGAAGGGATCCAAGGCGGCTCACAGATTATTATTAATTTTTTTTTAAAAAAAAAATAAAAATATAATAAAAGTGGTATTTATTTATTTATTTTCAGCCCCACCAGGAAACTTATTTTTATTTTTTATTTATTGTGAGTCACACCAGGGAACTTATGTTTATTTTTAAATTTATTTATTTTGGGCCCCATCAGGAAACTAATTTTTTTATTTTTATTTAATTATTATTTATTTATTTTATGTCCCACCAGAAAACTTTTTTAATGTTTTATTATTTTATTTTTTACATTTATTTTGAGTCCCACCCGGAAACTTATTTATATTTTTAAATTTATTTATGTATTTAGTTTGAGTCCCAGCAGGAAACTTCTTTTTATTTTTATTTTTATTTAATTTTTAAAAATGATTTTAAGTCCCACCAGGAAACATATTTTTTAATTTTTTTAATTTAAATTTATTTTGATTCACACCAGAAAACTTATTTTTATTTTTATGTATTTATTATTTATTTTGAGTCCCATCAGGAATTTTTTAAAAAAAATTTAAATTTTTTAAATTTATTTTGAGTCTCACCGGGAAACTTTTTTATTTTTTAATTTGAGTCCCACCAGGAAACTCTTTTTATTTATTTTTATTTATTTCTTATTTTTAAATTTATTTTGAGTCCCATCAGGAAACTTTTTAATTTTTTTTAATTTTTTCATTTATTTTGAGTCCCCCCCCCCCAAAAAGGGACACAAGTGGGTCACCCCAAGGGCACTTGTTGGCATCTAGGCATGCCAAGAGGAGAAAGACATGTTTCTTTCTCTATTTTTTTTTTTTTTTTTGGTCATTATTGTCTTTTTTCTTCAGATGGGATGACATAGGTCTTTTCCTATCATTGTGTTTTTCTTCCCCTTATGTTTGAGCAGTGGGGCTGCAGGTAGGGTTGTGTGTGTGTGTGTGTGTGTGTGTGTGCATTGCAAAGCATGGGTATCTTGACCGGTTTGTGATGATTTTTTAATCTGCGAATTCAGAAGGCAAGTGTGTGCCAATGTCTTGGTGCTGCATTGAGGTGGCAGCATGCTTTTTCTCCTCCTTTGTATGTGAGGGTCATGCTGCTTTGCCTGGTTACTCTTTGCCTTCTTCTTGCCTGGATGAGAGTGTCCCTGGACGCTTGAGGGCTTTGCTTATGGCTTTCTTTGTGTGCGCAATTGGACTCCCCCCTTGCTGCAGTCCTTTTAGAGCAAGAGGGGTGAAAACAATGATTTAACATGGAACAGGGCAGAAAAGGGAGAAGTGTCGAAGAACCCAGAAAGCAGACAGGTCTACCAACGGACTGGATCTCAGAAAAGTTTTATGGCGGCTTTGTTTCTGGAGCTGGATGTCTTGGGGGAGCACATGCCGCTCAGCGCTGTTTGGCGCTCCTGCCCTTGCGAGTGGGTGTGTTGCATTCATTGACATCGAGGCAGTTTTCAGATGGATCTGCAATGAGAGGTTCGCTCAAGACACGCTGCCTTGTGTCCTGGCCTTTAGATGAAGAGTGGCCTTCCTTAGAGATGGATTGGGGAAGGGCTGAGGTTTTTTGGTCTTTCCATTGGTTTTGGCAAGGCATGCGCTCCAGCCAGCCAAGGTGAAGTTCAGGGCATTGAAAAGGCATTCACGGCTGAGAAGTCTGTTGATAATCTCATCCTCAGTAAGATGGGAGGCTTCGGTGGATGCTGTTCAATGTGTGTAATGCAGTGAAAGGGGTCTTTCGTACTTTGCAATTAGAGCGTTTTTCATGCTCCTTAACTGCCATGTGGAATTGTGGAATTTGTAGTTTGGGTAGACACCACGCCTCACTGGTTGATCATTGTAAATATCCCTCCCTTAACTGCAAACTCGATTGCTAAAGTGGAATCATAGTACTGTGTGAAAATATCCCTGGTGTTTTCTGTCAGACTCAAACTCCCCCCGCCTCTGGCCAGCCAATGCCCATTGGTCATGTTTCTTGGGGAGTTGGGGAGTTGTAGTACAACAAATCTGTAATTCCATCTTGGAGAAGGCTGTTCGGCTTGATATATGGGGTCTCTTGGTATATTTTATGGAAAATGTTCAAATAAGATACTTCCACCCCTCTCTTTTGAGGCATACTAACAGGAACACTGTGTTGCTGAATGACTCTTCTTTGCATTTTATGATCTTATGTGTGTATGTGGGGGGGGGGGGCATCCTCGAGAAAGCAAGTTGTGGTTGCCTAAGCATCAGGACATAATTTCTATAATGAGTGATCTTACATTGAATGCTAGACAGGCAAGTTTGTCCTCTGACCTGGAATTTGTTCCGATGAAAAAGAGCTGATCACGGATACCTGGTGCTGAAAGAAAGATGCTCTCTTATTTCTTCATGGCCACTGGACACACGTTTGTAGGTTAGTAGTTTGTACATCCTATTAAATCCCCGCAATCATTTTATCATAGATTACTCTCTTCGGGAGTCCCCCATTTTCATTTCAGTTCTGATTGAACCAGGGCCTGTTCTAGGTTTGTTTTCAGAAGTATGTTTGATGGAAAGCCAGTCATGACATTTCATGTGGATGATAGATGTCTTTGAGAACACAGCTTTGTCGGTATTGATTGTCCATGCTTTACCTTTTGAAGTGAAATATTTTGCCTTTACAGGACTCCTACAAACTGTATTGTATGCATCAGCCTTCAGACCCTCTAGGGTAATCCAAGCAACACTAGAGAAGTAGCATGCACCGTTGATAGATTTGAGGTGTATACTCATGTCATTTCAAAGTGAAATAATTCACTTAGTAAAGCATTTTCTGTATTTTTGAGGGGAGTTAGAAAAAGAGTGTGGGGTTGATCCCTTCCTCCTCTCCTCCATGGTTGATTATTAGCAATGCCAACTGCAGATGGAAGAAGACTTTTTGAGTTGTAATGAGGCATTGTAGGTATTCAGTGAAATAGTAAAACTGCTACAGTAGGAGTGCAGTCAGGAGTAAACCAAAAAATAAATTGAAAAACAGCTATAGAACTCCTTAAATCTGCTTGGAAATATTATTGCAAGGTAATAGTCTATGGCTCGGCACAATGGTGGGTCTCTATCCATAGCAATAGTGTCTTGGAAATATATTTTGACTTTAGTTGGTATGTAAATCGTCACTGCTTTCATTCTTGCACATGAGAACAAAGAATTTGCAAAAGTTTTTCCTTGCTGGGTGAGATTACAAGAGTTTTTGTGCATATGTGTGTGTATATATATGCCTATTTATATCTATATAGACAGATATAGATATATAAAATTTCAGGACTTTTTTTAAAAAAATCATTTGCACAAAATGTATTGCTTTCTGCTCAAAATACCTTATTTTCCTACAAAAGCAAGCTTTGTGTGTGTGCAAACATTGTCCATGAAAAAGGATCCTGAAATACTAAAACATCTTGTAGTGGTTGATCATTTTCCTGATGGGCTGAGATATCGTTTCTTGTTTAATGTATAGAAATGTGCCTTCTTGTTCAGAATTAGAAAACTCGTGAGTCTCTTTTACATCTCCACCTGCTTCCCACGTGTTTTTGATTTGTAATGTAGAATATGTGCTACTAACTGAAAACATACTTTCCCCTTCTTCTGTCTGAGATGATGCTTTAATAAATGAGTGTTACACATATTGTATGTTGAAAATCTCCCTCACAGGGTGGTTGTGATTTGGTAGCAAGCCTTCCTTAGAAGTGCTGCATGGAGGTTCAGAAAGGTTCACATTTTCTTAAAGAGAGGTAGCTTTTTGTTTTGAAGATGCTGACATAAAATAATGTGACGTAGCATAAGAGAATAAAGGTGACCTATTTTCTCAGATACAGACACTTGCTGCAAAAGGGGGAGGTTCGTTTCTGCCTGTTTGTCAGAGAAAAGCAGTGTAAAACAGAAATGTAAGTAAGGATTTCTGCTATGAACTTCATGGGCAGCATGTCACAAAAAGTATTAAGGGATTTCAGAAACTTTTGCACAAAATCATAAAACAGGACAGAACCTGACAAAGCAGTGTCCTCTTAGTTGCTGCACCCAATATTGGGATGTCCACTTTCCCTGTGAAATATAAGTGACTTCTGTCTGGATGTTTCTGTTTTGGTGTTTATTTTTTGCTCGCTGTGTAGGCTGTTTTGGAGTGTGTGGTCTCTGCCTCTGTATTTTGACTGAATGCGTTCTTCTCTATGTTGCATTGGGGTCACTTACATAGTGGTAAATGCTGAATACAGCTGGGGAAGGGTCTACAAAAACTGGGTGGTGGTGCAGATATATGCAGATAGATGAGCTAGATGGATAGGTAGATGAAGATGTATACACATACCATGTGGATATATTATAAACAGATATAAAGTAATATATGTACAGTGGGCCCTTGTTATCCACTGGGGTTTGGTTCCAGGACTCTCCGTGGATAACAAAATCTGTGGATGCTGAAGTCCCATTAAATATAATGGCAGAACAAAATGGTGTCCCATATATAAAATGAAAAATCAAGGTTTGCTATGTGGAAAGTATACTTTTTGGGAATATTTTCAATCCGTGTATGCTCAAATCCATGGATGAAAAAAAATCTGTGGGTAAGGAGGGCCAACTGTATAACACAGTTAATACAAAATACATAACTAATAATCTAAGTATACAGAATAAATAATTTTTTGTATTATATTGCAAGTAGGACTTCTGTTCAATTGCTTTCCCATTCTTTTGCTTCAAAATACTGCAGCATTTTCAATGTCTCTCAACTGAGCACTTAAGACTAGTTTGCCTAAATATACCTTTCACAACAATAGGCATAGCTCAGAATGATATATTTTTTTTTGTGGGAAAATGTGCTCCTCAGCTACTGCAAAGCCTGAAGCAAAGCAAAACAAATGCCCCCCCCACCACCCCATATCATAATGCATATTATCCAAGGCTGACAAATTTGTTTTGACATATGAGGCACAAGTACTAGTCTCCATTGTGTGTGTATATGTGCCTTCAAATTGCCTGTCATGGTGACCCCATGAATTTTATAGGATTTTCTAAGGCAAGGAATCCTCAGAGGTGATTTTGCTACTTCATTCCTCTGAAATACAGCCCACAGCACCTGACATTTATTGGCAGTCTTCCATCCAAATACAACCGATGTGGACCATGCTTAACCTCCAAGATCAGATGGGATTTGGTGCCTTTAGGGGGTATTTAGGCCCTCTCACTACTCCTGGCGGTAAAAATACAATGGAATGCATACAGGTTCAATCATAGTTTTGTTGATGTTGTTGTTGTTGTATGCCTCTAAGTCATTTTTATTTATGGCCACCCTAACGTGAACTTATCATAGGGCTTTTGAAGCTGATTTCATTTGGTCAGCTTCAAAAATGACTGTGTCTGGACAAAAATGAAAAATAACAACAACAAAAAATCATAATGAATAATTGGCCACCTTCTTAACCCTGTTATTCTCTTGTCTTTCTGAAACATGGGAGTAGAGATGTAAAACCCAGAAGAAGAAAAAACGAAAGATTCAGGGTAATTCCCACTCCCCATTTTTTCATAATGATTTTTATGTAAAATCATGTGCAACATGAGATCATTGCAATTCCTAGTCTTGGTTTTCTTTTAATAGCGCTTTTTTATGAGAATGAGTATACTATGGCTGCTTGACAGTAAAGAAGAAGAAAAAGTCTTAATTTTATTCATGTTGATGGTTTATTTTGTGTTTATTGCTGTTGCTGCTCCTCCCTTTTTTCTTTTTTCTTTTTTCTTTTCTTTTTGCCTCTTAAACAACTGGCAAGACCAAAAAGTTATTTGCTTCAAGCAGCTCCTTTTATAACCAAATAAAATAAAATAATTTAAAAGGAAATTCAGCTTGCAGTTATTATCTGAGTAAAGTGTAGGTTTCATATACCAAACATGATACTTTTATGCTAAACAGAATTGAGCATAAGACTTTTTAAGTTCCTAAAGCAACACAATGATTCTCAGTCTGTAAAGGATGCTATTGTGTACCTTCAGGTCCTTTCTGATTTATGGCGGCCCTAAAATGACCCTATCATAATATTTTCTAGGTTTGAGTGTGGTTTCCATGGCTGAGTGGGGAATCGAACATTCATCTCCACAGCCATAGTCTTATGCTCAAACCACTACACCATGCTGACTGCTAATATCACTTCCTTTGTCATGTGATTTTTTTTTTTAAAAAAATCATTACTTCAGAAGTTTTGGAAATTTTATGTCATTTCACCAGAGCAAGGAAGTACCTAGATTCCCCTCTATCACTGATTTCCTCACATGGAAAATTATGCGCCTAAGGAGGAAATATTTCTTTGACTAAGAACCTTAGAAAATGGGGGTTATTGCTAATGTAGAAAACCTCTGTGCAAACAGAAAATCCTCCTTTGCAGACACTTTGCTTTCCATGTGAGTAAAGTCATTGCAAAAGGGAGCAGGTTTAGGTGCTCCCCTGGTTTCACAAATGCATACTAACTGCTGAACAGAGCATTATTGTTGTGTGCCTTCCAATCATTTCTGACTTCAGGCCACCCTAAGGGGAATCTGTCATGGCGTTTTCTTGGCAAATTTGTTCAGAGGGGGTCGTTTTTGCCTTCCTCTGAGGCTGAGAGAGTGTGACTTATCTAAGAGCACCCAGTGGGTTTCCATGGCTGAGCAGGTATGAACCCTGGTCTCCAGAGTCATTGTCCAATGCTCAAACCACTACACTATGCTAGTTCTTAAACAAAATATATATGACACCAAAGAGCTGCTGTCTTAGGTGGCTGTCTGTCCAATGGTAGTCAAAGGAAAGAACAGGGAAACCTAAGGTCCAGCAGATGGTCCAGCCGATGGCATCATTACCCTTGCTTTAAGATAGGGGTACATCTGCACTGTAGAAATAACACACTTTGACATCACATTAATTGCTATGGCCCCATCATACAGAATCCCAGGATTTATAATTTGGTGAGGCACCAGCACTCTTTGGCAGAGCAAGCTAGAGACCTTGTTAAACAGCTCCCGGATTTCCATAGGATGGAAATACAGCACTTAAAGTGGTGTCAACTTGCATTATTTCTACATTGTAGATGCACCCTATGTCTCAGTGATTTGACTTTATGCATCCCTCATTCTTATATGCTACTGACTGTGGTTTAATATAGTTTTGAATTACTCTATGTGATACACATGCACTGGAAGGATGGGATATTCATTGTAGACTGATAGATGTAATCTGAATCCAGATATAGAATAATCCACCTTGAATCTTTCCCCAACATTCATGTTAGACTCTTTCTTTGTCTTTATCCCACATTTGATGTCTAGATGTAGCTGTTTCACATGTCTCAGAAAGATACTAAATTGACAATGATAAACATTCCTGCATGGGCTGGGAATTAGGCATTGTAATTTCACAGTAAAGGGTTTCATCTTTCCAGAAAGATTGACCAAGATTTATATACAAGGCCCCACCTACGTTGCATATTGGGGGTGATGGTGGTGTATGTTACACTTTTTAGGGGGTGGAGAGTTGCCATTGTGTCAACTGCTCAGACAGTTCTTTTGAGATGCCAGTTTTCAAAAATGGTATCTCTGTGTGAATGTTGCTCAGCCTCCAGCCTCTTCCAGTGAGCTCACGTGGGAGAGAATGTAGGTGTGAACAGCCCACTGGTGTGTTTTAAAATGTTCAGTAAAATGTTCAGTAATAAAACAATGTGAATATCATGTAACACAAAGGAATCTGTGTTCTAATCACGTCACTAGAGACTTGGAGGTATTTCTGGCTTTAATATTACAGTACGGCTGTCTCTCAACAACAGTGTATACCATTCAGTGTTTGGCACGGAAAAAATGGATTTTAGTGTTGTTGTTTTGGTTTTTTTAATACTCCAGACTCATATATTGATCCCGTAAACTCTCTTTTAAACTTTTCTGTGGAATAGAAACCATTCACTTAAAGACATCTGGTGGCTGCCATCTACTCCAGAGTGAGAAGGAGCTAGCCAAGGTGCTGAACTGACTTTGTGGTGCCATTCAGCACCCTGGAGAGTTCATTTGGACTGCAGATGAAAAGCTGGAGCACAACTGCTGCTCCATTGACATAGATTTCACCAGCTCTGTGTGTATGTTATGTGCCTTCAAGTCATTTCTGACTTAGGGCGAATCTATCATGCAGTTTTCATGGCAAGATGTGTTCCAAGGAGGTTTGCCATTGCCCTCCCCTGAAGCTGAGAGCAAGTGACTTGCCTAAGGTCACCCAATGGGTTTCATGGTCAAGCAGGAATCAAATCCTAGTCTCCAGATTTGTAGCCCAGTGCTCAAACCACTACGCCTCACTGGCTCCAGCTACCATTGCAATAACATACAGCTGGAGTCCCACTATTTCACTAGTGCAGGTAGTCACTTCTCTCATGCAGATCGCAAGCACTGTGGGCTGTTGGTGTGTTATTGTTGCTTTGGTCAGTTTATCACCTTGCAGCCAGCCTTCTGATGAGCCAAAGTGATTAATCTCTCTGAATTTAGCTAGGCTAGCCCTCTGGAGGCAGATATGTAGTCTGCTTCCAGAATTGTACTCAAAGCACTACTTGATAGCTAAAACCTGCCAGATTTTCTACTCTACCAGCATAAATTTAGAGATTCCCTCAGGTTAATTCTACACTTCACAAAGGCAACAGAACCGGACTTTGGGAGGCCAGTCACACATTGAAATGGCAATCATAGAGATTGAATTGTGATAGCTACAAGAAGCCTAAAGTACTTTCTTCTAGGAATGGACTGAGGATGACAGAAAATGGAATAGAGTCTTCTGGAAGAAGACAAGACAGTACTCTGTAGTATGAACAGATAATGTGTGCCCCTTTAGATGTTGCTGGATTGCGATTCCCATCAAATATTATCCCCATAGCTAATGGTAAGGGATGGTGGAAGCTGCAGCCTGGTAATGTCTGGAGGGAACACAAGTTGCCTACTTTTGCACTGTGCTAGTATACTTGGATATACGAATACGAAATACGAAATGTGCCTTCCTTGCTTCCAAAGCATTTTTCAGTTATTTATTACATTTGTCTCCTACACCTTTCCTTCAAGGGCCTTTAGAAAACATACATGTCTCCCTGCTCCCATTTTTGTCTGCATAATAGCCCTAGGAGGCATGTATGTATGCACTTATTTAAAATATTTTTATATCTTCCTTTTATCATGAGCTCTCAGAGCAGCAAACAGATAAAACAATAGAAATCATAGAATCATAGAGTTGGAAGCGACCACAAGGGCCATCCAGTCCAACCCCCTGCCATACAGGAACTCCCAATAAAAGCATCCCCAACAGATGGCCATCCAGCCTCTGCTTAAAGACCTCCAAGGAAGGAGACTCCACTACACTCCGAGGGAGTGTGTTCCATTGTTGAACAGTCCTTACTGTCAGGAAATTCCTCCTAATGTCTGGATGGAATCTCTTTTCCCTCGGTTTGCATCCATTGTTCCACGTTCTAGGCTCTGGAGCAGCAGAAAACAAGCTTGCTCCCTCCTCAATATGACATCCCTTCAAATATTTAAACAGGGCTATCATATCACCTCTTAACCTTCTCTTCTCCAGGCTAAACATACCCAGCTCCCTAAATCGTTCCTCATAGGGCATGGTTTCCAGACCCTTCACCATCTTAGTTGCCCTCCTTTGGACATGCTCCAATTTCTCCACATCCTTTCTGAATTGTGGTGCCCAGAACTGGACACAGTATTCCAGGTGGGGCCTGACCAAAGCAGAATAGAGTGGCACTATTACTTCCCTTGATCTAGACACTAGACTTCTGTTGATGGAGCCTAAAATTGCATTGGCCTTTTTTAGCTACTGCATCGCACTGTTGATTCACGTTCAACTTGTGGTCTACTTGGACTCCTAGATCCCTTTCACATGTGGCTGGGAATGTTTAGCCTAGAGAAGAGAAGGTTAAGAGGTGATATGTTCGCCTTGTTTAAATACTTGAAGGGATGTCACATTGAGGATGGAGCAAGCTTGTTTTCTGCTGCTCCAGAGAACAGGACCCGGAATAATGGATGCAAGCTCCAGAAAAAGAGATTCCACCTCAACATTAGGAGGAACTTCCTGACAGTATGGACTGTTCGACAGTGGAACACACTCCCTCGGAGTATTGTGGAGTCTCCTTCCTTAGAGGTCTTTAAGCAGAGGCTGGATGGTCATCTGTCGGGGATGCTTTGATGGAGAGTTCCTGCCTGGCAGGGGGTTGGACTAGATGGGCCTTGTGGTATCTTCCAACTCTATGATTCTATGATTCTATGAGGAAAGTCGCAAAACCACCCCAAGCATTAAGAAAATCCTATGAAATTCATGTAGTCACCATAAGTCAACAAGAAACTTGAAGGCACACGTGCACAGACATATATATACACACACTTATGTATGTTTAGACATCAGTGGGCTTTTTAAATTTTTTCCCTTCTTTCCTATGATTCCCTACTATACCACTGCATTTCTTAAATTATTCTACCATTTCTGCAAACATTGGTGTTTTTCTTTAGCCTACTAATCCCTCTTTTTGGCCACCTAGTTGTCTATATTTAGAAACTGAGTGAGACATTATTATATAGGATAATAAAGGTTGGCAGCATAAACTTTCCCACATGTGACACCAATTTTTGTATTCTGTATTTTCCTATGGTGACGCATTTATCTGTCTTTGACTGCAAACCATGGCATCTACAATAAAATTAGGAGAGGAGGGAAGTTATGTTTTGTCTGTGTGATTCAAGAACTCTCAGGAAGCTTCTTAACAATTTTTGACTAGCTTTATTCTCTTTCCAGAGTTCATCAAGAAGAACTGGACTCCTTTTAGGAGCCAGAGTAGCAGAATGGACATATTTGTTAAATGAGATGGATAATGATGTAAGTTTAGAAATGGGCTAATTTGTTGGGTTAGTCATTTAAGTAGGGTTATGCATCCTGCAATGTAGCAGGTTTGAGAGGTTATTATTATACCACTTAGACTAGGGATCGGCAGTAAATAGGCCATGGGCCTCATGTCTCCCACAGATTGTCACCCCCCAAAAATCATGTGGCTGAAATTGTACCAACAAATTTTGGCAGCAAAGCACTGAAGATGCTTTAAAATAAGCAGGGGATGCTTGCTTTGGAACAGGAGGGCAACTGTATGGAGTGCAGGGGTTGCAACCACCCAATAGCAAGCCCCAATACGTCTGTTTTTGAATTGATTTTTGAACAGATCTTTGTGATTTGCTGCAGAAAGATACTGAAAACATAAATAATTACTTTAAAACAAGCATGTTATGCTTATTTTAAGTGTGTTCATGTCTCTGTGTGTGTGGGGGGGGGGGGTGCTTTCTTCTGAAATGTGTAAGCATAGCATAGTATAAATGTATATGTGCCTGTTGGGGGCTGC
Source organism: Urosaurus nigricauda (assembly GCA_034509955.1). Taxonomy (NCBI): domain Eukaryota; kingdom Metazoa; phylum Chordata; class Lepidosauria; order Squamata; family Phrynosomatidae; genus Urosaurus; species Urosaurus nigricauda. The sequence goes on along the minus strand of JAOEGL010000002.1, from coordinate 111,992,021 downwards.
AGGCTGTGTTGGGCCGTGGGGAGTGAAATTCTGTATTCTCTTTACTCCTTACCCCTTGTAGTACTCTTGATGTTAATCTGTCTTTAATGAATCTCTGGATGACTCCCTGATACTGCTTCATCTGTAAATCAGCTGTAAGATACAGGGAAGCCTCTCCTAGCTTCCGCTGAAGGCTTAACCATCCTTCTTTAATTTGGACAAAAAAGGCACACTTGTCTTGGAAGTCTGACTTTCTTCACTCCCAACAGTCTTGCCCTGGCTGACCTGAGAATCAGAGGAGACTCCCCGGCAGAATTGGATAAGGATTATTGGGCCCTGAGGTTCTCCTCACTTTCTTAATGGATACTTTAGTGCCTCCCCTGAGGCCCGCTCCTGTAAGATTGATAGAACGTCTCCCCCCCCACACACACACACACATGCACTCTTAAAATAAAACTCAGTTTGCTTTATTATGCACTAAGTAAGACTCCTGGATGGATGAGGATGACGGACAGACAAAGCTTCCTCCTACCTATTTCCCTTCTTAGAGCAATGGTGGGCAGGGAGAGAAGAGGCCAGATGGTAAAACTGCTGGCAATCTGCATTCAGCACAAAGACACCGTGGAAGGGGAATTCAATAAATTAGAGCTTAACTGTTCCCTATAATCATTTAAAAAATATAGCAAGACTCCCACTCATTGCATTAGAAAAGAGATCAGGTTTTGCTAATCTGTAAAAGGAATGCCTTGTAGGGAAACAGCAGAAGAGGCATAAAAAGGCTCAGTATATGAGCCACTGTAGTGTAGTGGTTTGAGTGTAGGATTTGGACTCTACAGATTGGGATTCAATTCCCTGCTTAGCCATGGAAATATTCTGGGTGACCTTGGGCAAATTACACATTCTCAGTCCTACAAAACCCCATGATAGGTTCACCTTACGGTTGTCATAAGTCACAAATGACTTAAAAGCACACAACAACAAAATAAATTGCTAGGATGGGGTGCATAAGAGAGCCAGTGTGACACAGTAGTTAGATTGCTGAACTGGGATTTGGCATAATCAGGTTCAGTTTCCCATTGAAGAGTTTAATTTATTTATTTAAGACACTGTTTTTCTTCTGGCACAGGGCATAAGGTGGCATAAAATGCTAAAGCATGTAAACCCCCAAAACTTTGTCACAAAAAAGTTAAAACATGGTTAAATATATTGTCATATTAAAATGTCATTAAAGTATAAAATTGTTTAAAAACACAATAAAGTTAAAAAAAATACATCACACTTAATGGACGAGCTTGGGCTAGACAATGTTTCTCAGCCTGACCTACCTCACATGTGATGATAAAATCTGGAGGAGAAGAGCCATAAAGACTATATTGAGTCTGGAGGGGAAATGTGGGTTATACATTTAAATATGAATTAGCATATTGCCTAAGTAAAAAATATTCCTTAATATAGTCCAACTGTGACATGTTCAATTGGATGCATGGGACCTTTTTATTTAAAACACACACACACACACACCTTCGCTGGGAACAATCAACTATTCAGCTCTTGGCAGGAAGGGTGGGAAGTTGATTTTTGTTGCATCCATCCTTGACCTCATGCTTGGATTTTCCAAATTCTTAATATACAAGTAGCTGCTCCTACTCTGAAGATGCTGCATAAAACCCTTCTGAGTCCTAAAGTTCAATGTTGCTGATCCCTCACCTTTTCCCTTGCCACACTAGCAGGACCTACAGTGGTACCTCTCTTCCTTGCAGTCTTTCCGCCATTATGAAAACACACTTCCTCGTTCCTAAAATAAAATGTTGTGTAATTGAACATGTTGTCAACCTCCTGTTACACAGTCTTTGATGCTCATTTCTCATGGCTTAACCTCGTTACGTTATTGAGGAGCTTGCTCTGCATCTAGAAAGATGTGAAAATGAATTGATTGCATGTAGATTGTTGTAGCTGAAAGGGGAAGGAATTTAGAGAAATGAGTAGCAAGGTCTTGGAAAGGTGCTGTTGAGAATGGAATATATATTTTTGTTAGGAAAGAACGGAGCCCTAATTTACCCAATCTGTTTTGTGTGATTGTGTTTCTCCTCTCCCCCCCCCCCACACACACACACGATAAACTGCAGCTATCATTTTATTGCTTGATTGTGTCAAATTGTTATCATGGTGGATCTGCTATCATAGATCATTCTCTTCTATCGTGTCAGTTTGCTGCCAAATAAAAGGAGGCAGGTTGGGATGTGATAAGGAAGAGCAATCCATGATAATGTGTCTAGAGAATAATGGTTCTACAGAATGAAACAATCCGTTGATAGTTGCTGTTTGTCATGTCATGAAATGCAGGTTCTATAGTATAAAATGATCATGTACGTTGGCCCCACAAGACAAGTGGACAAATGGTAATGGTAAAAACACATGTGCTTTATGTAGTTAAAATGATAACCCACTTTGCATTTTGTTGCTTTCCTAAAATAACAGAAGATTAGTGGTCAGAGGACTTGTGCAGAATCTGGAATATCCAGTGTTGTAACATTTTTTTAATGATTGACATGTAACTTAAAGTGGAGAAGGAACAAAGGAAGGATGGCTAGTGGATTCATTTGTTGCACATTTATTCATGCCCTGAGTTGTAGAGAAGCTCTTCTGGTGTTAAACTTCAGCCAGGAATCCAGCTTGACACCTGGATGGCTCCAGTACAACCCAGAATAGCTGCAGGAGGAATGGTTGTAAAAATCGAGACTAGATTTACCATTCTACATCAATGGATCAATAATTCCAGTCTTGAGACAGAGCTAGAAAATGAATACTACAGGTTGAATATCCCTTATTTGGAATTTCAATGTACTCCAAAATTGTCCACATGAGTGGCTGAGAGTGAAACTCTGCTTTCTGATGGTTCAGGATACACAAATTGTTTCATCCTCAAAATTATTAGAAATATTATGTATACAATTACCTTCAGGCTATGTGTATAAGGTGTATATGAAACATAAGCAAATTGTGTGTTGAGTCTTGGGTCCCATCTCCAAAATAACTCATTATGTATATGCAAATATTCTGATATCTGGAAAAATCCAAAATCCCAAACAGCTCTGGTTCCAAGAATTTCTAACAAGGGAGATTCAACCTATAACTTTTAGCAAAAGGTTAAATTAATGGAACATGAAGGATAGATGTAAGGAACATAAGAAGGTGCTTTGTGTTAGGTGGAAAAAGAGCTTGGAAATTTGCTTTTGAAAAGCAATTAGTTACAGTTCTATATCCAGGGTCTCAAAGTAGTTACTGTTACAGCCATTTCAACAAGCATCTTTTTACTTTCCTCCTTAGCAGAAGTAAATAAAAATTTCCAATTGCAATTTCTCCATGGAAACCTAGTTGTAATGAATCAGGTTTTTGTCAGCTTGAAATGGAACTGATAAGTAGTACAGTGAGTGTGGCTGAAGCTACAGTTACATCAACAGTTTAGCTTGCTAAAGGAACCTAAACTGTTGATGTAAGATATATCAGGAACAGCTCCTTTTAGGTATATATGGTTCTTAAAAAGTGTTCAGGTGAATTGTTTTATTTTGTTTTGTTTTTGTCAAATATAAGGAAAATATATATGCTATTCTCTTTACATTATTACAAACGTTTCAATAAAATAATTTTCACATAAACTTATGAACATAGTTGAGTATAGAAATAGCTAGCCTGACTTATAGTGCTGTAAAATATTCCAGAACATTGCAAATGGGCCCTTTTAGTTATTTGAAACTATTTGAATGTTACAGGCTCTTGGCTAGTGATGTAAAACACATGTTGTTTTCACTTACCTCATCTTCGATGGACCTCAGTACATACAGGAGAGCATGAGGCAACGAGGCAACAGCATGAGATGGAGCATAACTCAGAGCACCTAAAGCACTGAGTATTGTTCCTCCATCATTGAGTGAGACTGTATCCCCATTAATGTTACACCACAGAAGGAATGCTGCTATGCCAATTCAAGTTGCAATCATGATGTAACTTTGTTACGTCATTCTTTTTAAAAAGAAATAACTGCAAGTACAAACCAGTGTGGAAGTGTTTGAGTGTTGGACTGTGACTCTGGACACCAGAGAATAAAGCTCTGTTCAGCCTTGGAAACCCACTGGGTGACCTTGGGCTAGTCACATTCTCTTTGGAGTTTATCAGACGGGAGGAATTTCTCCCAATTTCGAATTGAGCCAATTCGAATTCACGTAAATTTGCTAGTTTACATGAAATTTAATAGTGTTCAGAATGCATTCAGAATGACTTCCCATTTCCCAAAAATGACCCCCATTGCCCGAAATTGCATGAGATACTCTTATACGCATTAATGTAAAACCCATGATTGCATTTGGAATGACTTCCCTTTTGCCCAAAATTGCATGAGATATACTCATATGCAATAACATGAAACCCTATGATTGCGTTCGGATAGCCATTGCATTATACCCCCCATTTCCTTCGTATGATAAACTCCTTAGACTCGGAGGATGGCAGTGACAAAAGAAACATGCCAAGAAAACCCTGTGATAGGTTACCCTTAGGGTCACCATAAGTTGGAAACAACTTGAGGGCTAACAAAACACACACACAGTTAATTGCTGTTGTTTGTTTGTTTGTTATCCACCTCTCTCCTTATATAGGATCTCAAGGTGGCTAGCAAAAAAATTTATAAAACAATGCAAACTAAAAACAAAACAAAAGCTTTTAAAAGTATAAAGTTTTTTTAAACAATTAAACCATTTATAAAGTTAAATACATTAAACATTCAAAATATTAAAATGTATTGTTAGTAACATCCAAGCACTTGGTCAGATTCTCTTTGCTCCAAGCCTGGTTTTATATGTTCTCTTTGGTGATAGTTTCCCAAGTGCTCCCAAGTGATCATTGTTTTCACCAACAATATAATATATTTTTCCTACTGGAAAAGTATTGGTAGGAGGGAAAATACATCCACCGTTATCTACTATTTGAAAAAGTACATATACAGTAATAAGCTGGACTTACTGTTTTATATGTCAGTTAGGAGATGCCAACCAATGTTGGCAGAGTAATCTTTTGCCAGTGTATCAATTTCAGGCTTTATTTTAGAGAAAGATGTAGGAGGATATGGAATGGATGGAAGTGAGAGTTCAATTATTTTGAAACGTGGCACCTGCTTTCCATAGTCCGAAAATGGCTGACAATGAATACTGGAAATCCAGCCCCCCTCCCCATTACAATTAAACATAACATATACTGTATATACTCATGTATTGATCTAGAAATGTAGGTCAAATAATTGACCCAAAATACCTGAGTCGACTTATCCACGGGTCACTATAATAACTTTTAACTCTTATTTTAAAAGAAGGAATCATCCCCTGGTTAAAAGCAAGAGTATGATCTGTCCTGGAAGCATTGACCCCTCTACTCTCTCATCCATCCAGCCTTAATAGTAAGCACAAAGATTTATGTCTGCTGGAATTTTGTAAGTTCTTTGACATTCTCTTGCTTTGCTTCATCCTTTAGATCCTTTGTTACATGCCCCTAAGTTTTACTCTCAACTTATCCATGGGTCATAGCAAAATCCATAATTTTGGTCCCAAAACTTGCCCTTGATTTATAGTTGAGTAGACAGTATATGGTAAAATCAATGTGCATGTGAGAAGGTCAGTTAAATAACAACAGTTTGAGGAATAAATATGGGAAAATGCCAGATGGCATGGAACAGTTTTGCAACAGATGAAAGCCCAACCCAACCCTAGGCATGTTTACCTAGAAGTAAATCCCATTGAATTAAATGGAAAGTAAGACACTGCACATGGGATTATAGCCTTTACAGAATCTTTAAATGCTTGTGGCCATCACTAGTAAAAGGTTTCAACTTAGTACACCATGAAGAAAGGAGATACAGTTCCACTTCTAGAGAAGGATTGCCTGTGAAGAGGATGTGCCACCAAAAAGGCTCCATTTCAAGCTGTCACTGGAGCTGCCAGGTTGGATACTTGAAACCTGAACTGAACATGGATTAGAAAAAGGTACCATAAAACTCTGATAAGATGGACAAAGGTGCCTTACCTTTCTTAACTTCTGCATTCCAACCTTCATCAGTCATCTCTTTCCAGCATGGCTATTGCCTTGCAAGTGCTGAGGGGTATGGAGGAACACATATCTCTGTTCTTGTCACTGGTGCCTCTACCCTCCTTTCACCCATCCTTCACTGGTAAGTCAAAAGCTGTGTTGGGAGAAGAAGGATGTGGCTAAAAGTTGGAGTTTGGAGAGGGTAGCCTCCTTCAACCAGCTTAATGGAATTGATTCCTCCACAATTGGTTCAGGATACCATTTATAGGAACCCTGCCCCATATCCACCCTGACAACTCTGACACCCATTTCTCCTCTAAGGTTAATATCACACTACGCTGTTATAGTGCTGTTATTGCACTTGAATTGCCTTAGCTGCCTTCTGTGAATATATATACAATCCTTTGCCAGAAGGATCAATGTGCCTTAAAAAGCTACACATACAAGGATTCCATAAGATGCAGCCATGACAGTTAAAGTGGAATTAAAGCACTATAACTGTGTAATGTGAAAAGACCCTAGGTTTTGAAGAAATTACATGTACATTGCCTGAAGGTAAATGCAAAGAACCATTTATAAAACCATGACACTGTAGCTGGTTGTCTGTGTTCGTTCTTAAGTCAGAATTAGAGCTTATAATGTACATACACATGGCTGCAGTGTGTGCTATTTCCCTGTCTGCACCACAGTCTTTAATAACAACGTTCATCATATCATTCCTTTATATATTAATAACATACAAGTAGCAGGAAATTTTGTGGCATAATCAGGAACAACACAATGATTTAATGTCAGAATGTACAAAAGTTTACATTACAGGAAGAAGGAAGAGAATAGATCAACTACTGCCATTTTCATTCACATATATTGTCATGTCCATTTCTTGGTTTATCCAAAGTGCTTTTGGTGAGCATGGTTAGGAAATAGTCTCTTGCTAGCTTTATGTTATTAAGCACTTCCTTCTGGTATGTTCATCCATGCTCATTGTAACAGAAGGAACAAAATGCTATAGTTATATCTGATTTTGCTCTGTCAGTTGCTCCATAATGAGTATAGGACTGGATGGCTTGGCCATGAAGCCTCCTGTCAACAGCAACAATGAAGCTTGTGGACATTCTTCCTCGAGGGAAGAAAACCATTCAGATTCCTGTGATACTCTTAAATGTGTATATGACTTTTCACAAATGCATGACATATATTTATTCTGTCTTCTGGGATACTCCCTGGAGAGGGGCAAAGTAATTTCCTTCATTCCAGTGATGCTTACTGTGAGAGCTGTTATATTGAAAAGTCAGATGCACTACTTTATTATGGTTGCTGATTTGCCCTGTGCAGCTGGGATCTTACATGTTACATTAAAAACAATGTAAAAGCTGAAGCTATAATTACTTGGGAAGGAAAAAAAAGTTGGTTGGGGCAGTTTTAATCATCTGTCTTGCAAGAATAGAGTTCCTCATTATTCTCATCACCAATCCAATCCAAAATATTGCTTGTGGGCAGGTCCAGATGTGTAAATGATGTTGCAGTAATCAATCTAAAGAACTTTTCCTGCGGTGATTGGAGTCAAAATGGAAAAATACTCCCTCCTGTGCTGAATTAAATATTTATTTATTTATTTATTTATTTAAATATTTCTATCCCACGTTCTGTCATGAGATCTCAAAATGGCATACAATTAAAACAATAGAAACCATGGAAAACAAGTCCAGATTTAAAAAAACAACAACATAATAATTGGAACAGAATAAAAACTACATTAGATTGCCAAGTTAAAACCTCATAAAAGGCTAAAACGGTTATAATCATGTACATGTATGGTTTTAAAAAATTGTCTCAGAGGTTTTACTCAAAAGCTATGTTTTAGCTCAGTGCATAAAAGAAACCAACACTGGCACCAATTCTGTAACTGGAGCATCACAGCAGAAAGACCCTTTCTCCTGCCCCGGCATGATGTATCACTCCCACTAGTGAGACACTGATAAAGACCCTTTCGGTAGACAACAGTTTTCAGGCAGGCATATAGGAAGAGACTCCAGTTATCAAGGTGCCAAGCTGATTAGGGCTTTCAATGTTTTCAGCAGCACCTTGAATTCAGACAAGAAGCCAATTGTCAACCAGTGCAGCTCCTGTAAGACTGGTGTTATATGTTGTCTATGGGGCTAAACAGACAGGGAAAAAGAGGTGCTTTCAAGCTGGCTTGAAGACGTGGCATTTAGATGACACATGCCTTGAAGCTAGCAGGAAAGTGCCCTCTAGGCGCCTTATGCAGAGAAAAGCCGTTTCGAAAAGAAGCAGCTTTTTTCCGCTTCTTTCTTGGCTTGAAGCCATGTCATGTGGTCATGAAATGAGCACTCCAACCGCTTTGGGGTGAGGTTGGTGGGGTTTCAATGTGGCTTTAGAAAAGGCAGATTCAAGCCACTTTTTCCTGCCCATCTGTTTCACCCCATAGGATATTTTGTTGGGAGGCAGACATTTTTTTATTCTTTGAATTTTGGATAAAGGTTAGCCATGTTTTTTTTTTGGGGGGGGGGGAGATGGGAGTTTATACCAAAGGCCTTTACATTGGTGTTATGGAAAACCTGCTGTACTTATATGACAAAGGTAAAATCAAACAATATTTTCTCTGTTTCTCATTTTTTCTCAAAAGAGATTCCATTTATTGGAAGCTGTCTTCCAAAGGTAGAGCATCCAGGGTCAAACTATATGCCATATAAGGATTTAGTGTAATATTACTGTGCTTGTCATTTGGTTTTGTTTGTTTGTTTGTTTTTTGTGTTTGTTTTTTGTTTTGTTTTGTTTTGTTTTTGTTTTTTTTTTTTTTTTTGCAGGGGGGGTATTCAATTTTCTCTGCTCCAAATTTCTCTTAGCTTTTCTCCTTGTAGAATTCTGCATTGTGTTGATGGCTGATCAACACAAACATGGAGAGTCTACATGATGACTAAAGATTAGGAGCAAGACCAGCTAAAAAGTGGAAGATAAAAACCACTTGAAGCAACGAAGAATTTTGATTCTTCCTTCCTTCCTTGCTCTTTCTTTCTTTCTTTCTTTCTTTCTTTCTCCTTTGTTTTTCTGGTCTTTCCTCCCCTAAAAGAGGCACTGAGGCTCTGCATGGTTTATCATGGTTGCATTGTCATAGTTGCTTGAACAGTGGCTGTCCTTGAACCTTTTTTCTTCTTCTTTGCACACTGCAGTCTCTGATCAAACAAGTTTGCATACACTTGAGCCACTTCAGGATCCCCTCCAAAACAACAACAACAACAACAAAGCTTGTTTGACCAGAGACTGACGTAACAAGACTACTACCATCTTGAAAATGTATTGGTGTACATACAGATGTGGTTTTCTTTTTACACTGTCTTCAGGAGCCTGAAAATCTCCTATCTGCTCACCACCTTAGCCAGCTCAATCTGCTCTTATCCTGTGTGTCTGAGGCTTCTACCATGAGCTCATGATCTAGTGTTGGGACCAGACCAAGTGAGCCATACTATCACATCAAATAATATCACATAATATCATAGTCAGCCTGGACATACTTGAAAACTCTGGTGTGGTAAGCACAAGGAGCCTAGTCCTCTCCTCATGCCTAGTCAATGGAGCAGTGCATTTTGTTTCTCCAGTACAGGTTGCTAAGGACCCTGATTTAAAGAGTGCATCTTCTAGCTCTGCACTGGTGTGCAAATTCTTGTGATGATTACTTGGCCCTGAGCCATCATCTATCATTGCAGATGAATAAAAAAACAGAAGAAAGTGAATATTGATGGGCCAATGTGTATGCAAAACTGACATCACTTTTAGATTTAGTTGCACATTCTATCACCCATGCTTGTAAAATATTTGTGGGCGAGCAGCAGCATTTTATTTCCTTTTATAGCTGTTTCCCCCTTTCTCTCTTTTTTACTCTGGCAAGTAATTTTATGCATCAAACATACACACACCCCTTGCTGAAAATCTTCTTATCTCCCTTTAACACAGAGGTGGCAACTGTGCAAGTTAGGGGCTGCATTGCACCTCAGGACACTTTAGAGTGTTGTTCAATTTTGTCTCCAAATGCCCCTCAGTGTGTTCTAGGGAGCACTTTCACACACACACACACACACGGGTAGTTTTAAGCCCAAGAGAGACCCCTTCCCTCTTTTTTAAAAGTGGAAATCACTTGCTATACTCCTTTAAAAAAAAAGTCCTCTCCTAGGCTTAAAATGTGTTGCTGTGTATGTGTATGTGTGTGTGTAGTGGAAATGCACTAAACACTTCCTAGAGGGCATTTGGCATCAAATCTGGGGAGGTTCACATCACCCATAGGCTACACTTCATCTACCCCTGCTGTAACATCTTTCAGAATTAGAGTTGACATACTTGTATTTCAGTAGTGATGAAGTACTTCATCATGGCAAGTTGGCATGCCAGTGGCATCAGAAAGCTGTTGGAGATAAAACCCTTGACTGTGGCAGCCTCCCAGTATTTTGCTGAGCTGATAACAGTGATATAGGTAAGCCAAACTGGGGTGGGATATTGTCTATGAAACATTTTTAAGGCGCATTCTCTGGCATGTGCTGAGATTGGTTTTAGTGATTATGTAGACCAAATTCTGGTCCACTCTTTATCTTCTGTAGTGTAACCCAAGTTGAGTTCTCAGCCACTATCTTGAAAGCGAACACGACTGGCTTGGTTACTGGTAAGTATTGCCAGTACAGTTGCCATAAAAACTACTTCTCATGTTGAAATACTGCAACAGCTTAGGCAAGGAGAAATTTACTTCTGATAAAGTGAGCATTAGCATTTCCAATTTGTTTGTGTTTACTTTTCTTGCTTTCATAACAGATCACTATGACAATGCAATTGGTTGCATTCAAAACACAGTGTCCAGCTGACAGAAACTGATGGCAAAGGTTTTCATACTTTTTCCAAAGTGTAACTGGGGTAGGGATGGAAAGAATATTTGAAACTATTTTTAAAAATGGCTGGGGAAAAAACATACTTCTTCAGTCTTGGGAACCCTGATAATGAGAATCCTGGACTTAATATGTTCAAAAATTTGCATGTGGGAGTTTTGCGCATATTTTCTGTGCAAAAACAATATATGTGAATTTTGATCTTCAAAAGATTTTGGATACTTTCTCACAGCAGGAAGAAAATTGCAAAAATGACCCATTGTTTCCTTTCAGAATCAAAATTAGTGAACAAATTCAGGAAATTAATGAAATTATACCCCGTATCCAGGGCAGAGTGGCCTGTTGGCTGTGCAAAAAGTAAGTTCCTGTATTAGTAACATAAATTAAACTGCTTTGTACTATTGCTGTTTTGCATAATTTATTCAAGAATTTAATTTTTACACTATTTTACAGAATCCATTCTAATTTCACTGGTCATAATAGTTCACAGTTCATTTAGAGAAAAAAAATAATGAAACAGTATTTGCATCAAGTACTACACTCTTACAGCGTTACAATTTACACAAGGTCTTAAGCGAAGGATTGCATCCTTTATGGAGATGTGGTAGCCATGGACAAACCCTTCCTGTTTGCATTACAAACCTTGGTGAGCTGCTCATATGCATCTGCTAGCTTTGGGTATGTTATTACAGGCATCTATATACAAGTGTTTATGATGATGTGTCAGAAGCCAAATCTCATACTTCACAACAATGTTTACAATCACACTTGCCATTGGCTAGTAGTCAAATCAAGGCAAACATGCCAAGCAGTTTTCCTATGTTTATCATATACACACACCAGTTGTGTGAATTGGTGTAATTCTTTGAGATCACAGTCATCCAAATGTGGTTTGTTCATTTATATATGAGGGAACAACCCGGCAGTATCCATGGCAAAATCTTGGCATGCATTTACCCTGGAGAATACATGCTTCCCTTGGGTATATCTTACTATTCCAAACTGCAGAAATTTCACAGGCTTGCATCATGCTATGGAGTACAAACTCTACCATTTCAAGATTTGATTTTGATTTTTTTATTATTAGGATGAATACTGAGCTGTATCTTTATTTAGTAGATCTCTCAACCCCCCCCCTTCATGATTTTCTACACAAATCAAGGAGCCATTTGATTAAAAACTGCATCTAGTGGGAATATGAGCAGTGGAATATACAATGTTCCTCTGTGTGTGTGTGTGTGTGTTGTGGTTGAAATAGCTTGCTCTCTGTTTTATAAAATTGTTACAGATTGGTTCTAGACAATTCAGAAATTATGATGGTTCTTGATAAACATCAGAAATGAGATATTATATGCATCTACAGTGTAAAAATAATACACTTTGACACCACTTTTAAGGTTTGTAGCTCGATTCTATGGAATCCTGGGATTTGTAGTTTTGTGAGCTGTTTGCCTTCTCTCTGTCAGAGACCTCTGGAGTCACAATGAACTACAGATCTCAGGATTCCATAGGATGGAATTATGTCAGTTAAACTGGAGTCAAACTGCATTATTTATACAGTTTAGATGTACCCTTTTGAAAAGAATTTGACTGGAGCTGAGTTTTTTCATGAAAGCAGCAATTCTGTGCCTAGTGATAAATTTTTCAGAGATAGCAGGTACTGGTTCGCTGTCAAAAACTGCACATTTGTGAGAGGCTGCATGGAGTTATGGAGAAATAAAACAAGCACAGAGTCATGAATATATTTTTTAAAACTGCAAATAGGTAACAATTCATGCACTTGGGTGAGGGTGGGTGGGCAGACACTCTGCATGCAAAAAGCATACTTAAGGGAAAAAAAATGATTCCAGGAAATGCATACGTTTAAAACATGCATGTGAAAATCTTTGCAAACTCCATCGTGGGAAGAACGAAAGAAAGTCGCAGAACCTTTGGCAAACAAAGGAAGGGATGAGAATGCAGATGGCGTTAGGAGGAACGCAGTGTAAACAACACTGAAGGTTTTTCACATCTGCCACTGAAATTTGTGCTCTCTGCTGCTTCACCTCTTCTTCAAGGGGAGATTTTTGACTGGGACATGATACCGTAGTAAGGTTTGAGTGCTTGCTGAGGAATGCCCTTCTTTTATAAACACTAGCCTCCTGCCAATATGCACAGAATTGTAGCCCTAACCTTTGGCACCTTTGTTCAGATGTAGATAGTACAGTGGTTGTCTGTAAATTGGTGACGTTCTGAGAGTCGTCGGCTGCTGCTCTGTGGTGAGTTTCCAGGAAACTGTGCAGATGCATTAATAATGTGGCATAAATGTGGTACCAGTTTCTGGAATGCAGGGGTGAGGGAGCGGGGCAAAATTGCCACATCAGATAGCTTCAGAAGCATAACTGTAGACAGTTGCCCATATACAGCAAAGCTGTTGCAGGTCCAGCCAATCCATTCCTTGCAAGATCCCCGCTTGGTAATTGCTTTCTGTCCAGACATCCTGAAGGCACTTAAATAACTTTCAGAAAAATTAATTAAACTGCCTTGTTATTTATCAAATGACCAGCCCTTTGCATTCCACTTCAGTTTATTTCAAATGACTGTACAGTCAATAGACATATATGTCTTGACAAAGGCTTGTCAGTTTAATTGCTTTTTTTGGCATATTTCCTGACCTTTCAGAAGACTTTGGATTTTAGATTATTGATCTGCATCCAAGACCTCACCAAAGGGATATATCAAAGACTATTCTCTCTCATTAGGGAAATTGGAGGGCATGAACTGACAAGCTGTATGGTTTTATTGGATGCAGTTTGCGCTTAGTGGAAGGATAGCTCTTTCTCTAACATCCTTGCATTGTCTGAATGTTAATGCTCATACTGTGCTGCTTCCACAGAGAGTTTTCTTTCTGTATAACCTACGGTAGGTTTGTTGCCACTGTGATCTGATATCAGCTAAAGGAAACAAAAGAGACTGTGAGAATTTGTGTGTGTGTTTGTGTGTGTGTGTGTGAGAGAGAGAGAGAGAGAGAGATGGGAATAAGGATGAGAAAAGAGTGACATATAGTGGGTCCTTGGTTTGTCAGGGAGCTTCCTCTCCTTTTCTATGAACATGATTTCAATTGTGATTTTTGTCTCTCCACCCACTAAAAAAAAATACTCCAATTTTAAGCTAATTGTGTATTGTATATTTTTTAACACTGATTATTTAATTTGTAGTTTTAATATTGGCTGGGGGTTGGGAAGGGATCAATCTGTATTTTACTGTATTCCTAAATGTATTTTTACTGTTGCGACACACATGGATTCCAAGTGATTGGGCAGGCTATAAATAAATCATGTTTGTTGTTGTTGTTGACTAGGGGTTTAGTTCCATAAACCCCTCCCATGGATTCCAAAATCCATGGATTGTCAAATCCCATTAAACACAATGGCATAGTCTAGTAAGGTGGCCCTTATATAAAATACTAAAATCAAGGTTTACTTTTTTGGGTGGGTGGGGAGAGTTTTGAATATTTTTAAGCCATGGATGGTTGAATCCGTGGAGGCACAATCTGTGGCTATGAAGGGCCAACTAATATATTTCAGAACTGGGGCTCTTTCACTACATACATTTGTAGCACTATGATTCCACTTTAACTGTCACAGTTCCATGCTATGGAATCCAGGGATTTGTACTTTAGGGAAGGGTCTTTAGAATTCTCAGCTCCTTTAGTGTCTCCCCAGATATTTTTTCCAATGGCAGCATGGGGCACACATGACCACATTGTGCCTGCCAAATGCTCTAGGCCCTAGGGGAGAATGAATTGGAGCCATCCAGAGATCCAGCCCATGGATGGCAAACCAGCAAAAGAAGAGAGATGATGGTAATTGTGTCGAGTGAAAGGGCCTAGAGCATTTGGTCAACATATGTTCATCATCTGTGAGGTGACGGCAGGTTTGCGGCTTACCTTACATAACATATGTACCCAATAACTAAATGCTATTTTGGTTTGTGGTCTTTTTATAGTTTAAAAAGATATATTTCAAATGCTTTTGTTGTATTTTAAGTTCCCTTTATGACAGTATTGTTTTAAAAGAAATTGGTGTGAGAGAGGGCTCTCTCAGACACTGCTGCTAATTCCTGAGTTAAAAGCAAGGTGGGAGAGTAGGAAAATAGAAGGCCTAATTGACCCCTTTTGAATTATTACCCAAGAGGCACTTGATACACTTGGATTAGTGTTTTGTTTTGTTTTAATGAAATAAATAAAAGGAAGTCCTTATGCTTTGTCCTAAATACTCTAAATGACTAAAGTTTGTCTGACTCACTGTGAATACCAGGTGCTGTTGGCTATATTTTAGAGTATTCCTTCCCTAAGAAAACTCTATGAAATTTAATTGAGTCAGGCAACTTGAAGGCACATGTGCATACACCATACACACATATGCTTTAGTCAGGCTTTCCCCTTAATGCAGGACTAAGTGACTGTGAAGGCTTCATGAACCAGTTTCCACATATCTTAGACTCCTGTGGGCTGAATTTCTGATGAAACTGACATTTTTCAGAAATTTTTGGCCACAACCTCAGGCATAGTTATGTGTGCCTTGTTTTATCAGAGAATTGAGTTTTTTTGGATCATGATTGCCATTCTCCTCCCTTTATGGGGATCAAGAAGAATCAGGGCCAGTGGGACCCATAAAGCAGACCTTGAACAGCCACATGTGGCTCATGTACCACATAATTTTTATGCTTGCCTTTGAAAAGGTAAACATCGTATACCTGTCTGTAAAGTTTTTATACAGTCTTCAACCCCTTCAGTTCTGTTGCTAGTTCCAAGTAGTGCAGATTTATCAAAGTGTTGATTCACCATTCAACAATTGAATCAGTATTTACTTTATGTTGGATTAACCATTAGGTATCAAGACTCTCTTGTTACCCAAAATGGAAAGATCCCAAGAGGGCACCCACAATCAATCAACAAAGAGGAAATTTAATTAGCTGAAATGAAGCCTCTGAGAGGGCTTCAGGTAACTAAAAAGCTGAGGTCAGATCTGTGTATAGCAGTTCCAAATAAATGAACTCCAGAATGCACATTCCAAACATAGTTTTATTTATTACAGCAAAAGGGAAGTCAACTTTCACACAAAAAATAAACATTGACTTACACATGCAAGAACTAGTGATATAAAAGGTGGTAGTAGATTCTGATTTTTAGAATTGCAAAGGGTGATACTATAGCAGTTCCAGAAGCAGAGGTCCAGTCAGAAGGCTCTGTGAAGTAAATGGCTCAACAGCTACCTGTGGGTCCAGCAATGCTGTGGAGTCAAGAGAGATACTGACAGGAGTGTCTGTTTGACTTCAATTGAGATCAAATTGGTGGTGTTTTTGGCAGGCACTTTTATAGGACAAAACATATCTCGGGGCTGTTTTGGGATTAAGTTGACATTTATAGGAGAGAAGAATAGAACTGGAGGTGTGTAAATGGATGGACAATCACTATGAATATCGAGTCAAAGGCTTTCATGGCCGGCATCCATAGTTTTTTGTGGAGCTTTCTGGCTATGTGGCCATATTCTAGAAGAGTTCCTTTCTGACATTTCGCCAGCATCTGTGGCTGGCATCTTCAGGGAACCTGAAGATGCCAGCCACAGATGCTGGTGAAACATCGAAAAGGAACTCTTCTAGAACATGGCCACATAGCCCGAAAGCTCCACAAAAAACTATGAATATCCCTTGACAAAGGAGTCTCACTCCCAGAGGGAGGTAATCTTGGACTTCTGTTCATGTGTAAACCCAAGGTTTATCAGCCACCATCATACTATCAGTGAAAGGATTATGCAGATTCTGATCTTAATTGACCTATCCTGGCTATGTGCCCTGGATTCCCCCATGCTGAGCCATCAGGATCTCCAAATCTGGTCCTTATATGGCATGGCTAGTTTTCCTGCTCTGGAGTACCCTCTGGGCTGCCTGCCTAAATTGTCCCCTTAATATTTAGTTGAATGGCAGGGGTGGACTGAATGGTCCTTATGGTCTCTTCCAACTCCATGATCTCAAAGGTCAATTAGGGGTAAAGGAGGGCTAGTTCATGGGGTAGCACTCTCTCTACAGCTATTCATTTCATTTCATTTTATATGTCACCTTTCTCATGTAGTGGGACCTAAGATAGCTATGTCTAACTGTGTCTACCTGTCTATAAGAAGAGCTGTAAGATATTTTGGGGATACTGTTGATGTGTTGTTGATGGGGAATGTAGGTTGTCTTTTAAAAATATTAGACAGAAGACAAAACTAATATTAACTAACACTATTAAAGCCTCCTAGAACACAAAACAATACCAGACTTTAAAGAAACAAAGCTCATTTTCTGAGTAAGCCTACTTCTGTTCTGGCCTCTAAGGAGGTGATGCAAACCCATCTGTTCCTATTAGTTTCTGCGCAAAATTGAAAGCAATCCTTTCTGCATCTCTCAAAAGCTGGCAATTTACAGCACTGAGGCCCTTCTAGGGTTCAAGCAGTAGACAGTAGTTGAAACTGCAATATTTCTGGTTCTAAAATGAACAATACTGAAAACCTGCAAAACTAGTATTACAGTGCTTGGTCCTGGCCCTGCAAAAAACATAGTGAGAATGAGTTCAAGTACCTTCGTTGCTCTTAATCTGTTATATGTGTTTTCTGCCTTCTTCACTACCAGTTGAACAAACCTTGTTGGAAATTAAATGTATTCATTTTTTTAAAAAAAATCACAGCTGAGTAATGAATATTTAAACTAGTGTCATCGAGGATGGTCTGAAATTTCCAGATGACAAATGTGGATTTCTGTTGGCTGGCATCTCTGATATAAGCAGCCATTCCTTTCCTAGACATTAAAATGTTTAACATCCACCTATAGTGGTTTCAGTAACCTTGTGTTTGATAATGGATGCTTTCATAATATTTGCTTGCATTATTAATGTTCTCTGCCACTCAGGAGTGAAGCTTCATTTGTCTTCATCATGCAGCCTCCCTGCTTATATATAATTGGGATTTCTTCTGTCAAGTAGTCACTACCATTCAGATCCTTGGAGATGACTTAATCTCATTGAGGGTCTCTTGTCTTCTGTTATACTTACTGGCTAAAATCCTGTGGATGAACTACATTAAGGCAACAACATCAGCCTAGGCAGTAGCACCAGGAGGAAGAAGGTGGTGGACACATTGACCACTAAGGTACTAAAGCATGGGGTTGTGGAGAGGGGGCTGCTTAGAATGGTAAGATTTTGTATGCCATCACTTCACATTCCAGACACTGTTGTTGAAAGTATACTTTCCATTCATTTTCATGATGAAAAAAACTAACATGAAAAGGACAGAGCATATCTGCCAGGGACTATTTGTGACACCCCCAACTGAATGCAGCCCTCTAGCAACATATGGTGGTCTCCCAGATTATTGACAGCCCTCTTCTCCAGTTCCCGAGCTATGGGAGAGAGAACATGGAAGCCTGGGCACCCCAAATACCCCTTGGCCTCTCTTCTAAGAGTAGGGACAGATTGCCCATTGATATCACTGGGTTGCACTTTCCCTGCTTGTGCAATGTATTTATTTCTCTCTGGAGGATGTGGAGTCCATTAAATAATGCATTTACAGCTACTGTGCCTCTCCTATGTGCCTTTTACCATGTCAACCACTCTCATTAGACTCATGCCAGCCAAATTTCTGGTTATGGGCTAGACAGATAAGAATACCATGGAGTTTATAAAACCCTAATTGTCACCTTAGATATCTCATTTGCCGCTCCCACTTAATGATGGAAAAAATATTTTACAATATTCACAATATGATAGAAAAAAAACTTTTTTTTTCTAATGTAAAAAAAAAAACCCTGATGAAAAGAATCCAGGACTGACAAGAATCTTCACAGTTTGAAATTATTTCTGTTCAAAAATCACACTTGATTATTCTGTTCAGAAAACAGGATTTTCAGAGTAGAAAAATGATATTTATACACAGAAATATTATTTCTCGCACAGAGAAAGGAATCTCAAGAAATGGGGAGCTGCTGATCTGAAAACCATAATGGTCTGAATATTTTGTTAGCACATATCTGAACTTAGAAGACAACAACAAACCAAAGAGGGTGCCTGACAAGAACAAAGCTGAGGTCACCACACTGTAGCTGCCCATATTTGCACACCCTCAGTCATGCTGTGATCTCAGATCTCATGCATACCTGATAGTCACCTCCTCCCCTCAGTACCACAGAGTGTTCACTGACATGCATACCAGCTTCAGCTATGCTGTAAGAAGCCAGTGTGTTAGATACACAAGCAAGCCACTGCCATGTGGGGTTTGTTTGTATAGGCCACCCAGTTTTTCCTTTTCCTGTCCAATTTGTCCCACTGTATGTGATGTAATTGGCTTTATAGCTGGAGATAGGGCAAAGTTTTGTGTTTTTTTTAAAAAACAAAAACACCTAAAGTGAGGATTCAAGGACAGACAACGACCACAACAAAAGTCACAAATCTATGAATTTCTTAAGGTTTTCTTAGAAAAGGAATATTCAGAGGTGGTTTTGCCAGTTCCTTCCTCTGAAATATAGCCTACAGCACTTGGTAATTGGTGGTGGTCTCCCATCCAATACTACGTCCCAATTGGCCTCTCCACACATCCATCTGATTCCTGGAGGAAGACTACCGTTTTCCTGACATCCCTATATCTTGCTGGCCTTTCCCGTGATTGAGCAGGATGTCTGAGAAAGTTTTCCCCCTATATGTATGAATAGCACCTCTTTGAGATGTTCCACTATATAAATGTTGGGATAGGTGCAGTGTGCTGGTCAGCAGATGGGACACTGGGATACACTCCTACTTACCCCATGTATTTGGAGTATGCATGCCTGAATAACATTAACCAGCATTCTGTCTTGAAGGATGTTTCTCACTATGAGTTTGTTTTATTTGTTTTTAGTTTCAATTACCTTTTGAATGTTTTTATTATATCTGGAGTTTAGAATCAATTATGTATATTGTTAAATGATGTGAAGGAATGTGTATCATGAAAAACAACATCAGGTTCTATATGTACTAATGATGACAAGAATCTGCTAGGTTGATTTCTCCAGATGTTTTGGCCCTAAAACACTCACAGTTCCTTATCACTGGCCATGTTGGGTGTATAAAAGGTTCCCTGCACTAAACTAACTAACTTGCTTTATGAGTTTTAAGCTGCGTTCTACCTAATCAATGTCCTTTTACTGTTGTGATTTACCATTTCCTTGATTCTCCACCCGGTCATGTACAGAAGAAACTCTTCTCTCCCTATCAAAGTGCTGTGGTCCTCTTCCTATGCTTTTACATTTGTACAGTGTATTATATTGGTTCATGAAACTAACATGACAATATACCATAATAGCTACTATTTTACATCACTTAGTCTTCAGGAATGAACCTTACATTTGAAGGGCAATTTGGCAATATTTTATTGCCTTGAGAAATCATAGGTCCACCTAGATAACATTGCTATATGACAAATGATATCAGAAGGTTATTTTGAGCAATCTTTGATGAGGAATAAAATATTCTGCACTGAAGTTAGTTTTGATGAAGTTCCAAGATGAAATATAATCCAGAGATTTTGTCACAGTGATAACAACAATTCTCTTAAATATTCATTCAGAATTTAGCCAACAGGTTTTGCATGTACAGTAGTTTTTCAGTAATTATGGATATTCATTTGTTGCACTGTACAGTCGGCCCTCCTTATCCACGGATTTTTTATACACGGATTCAAGCATACATGGCTTGAAAATATTCAAAAAAAGTATGCATTCCAAATAGCAAATCTTTATTTCACCCTTTTATTATGCCGTTGTATTAAAAGGAACTTGAGCATCCACGGATTTTGTTATCCACAGGGTGTCCTGGAACCAAACTCCAGGACACCCTGTATTACCATTTTGAATTTAATAGTATTCCCCATTTTATTTTTTATGGGTTCTGTTGACTTTGGAGTTATTTGGTGCCTTTGTGTTGATGGCTTGTAGATTCCTATTGCTATATGGTTGTAGATGGGATTGCCATCATACCAATCCATTTATATGTGTATGCATATGTATATGTATATGCCTGTGGGTTTGCTAGCCCACCTCCTTTTTAAGATAAGAAGGGTTGTTCTTTGTGCTGGAGGCAGAACTGGCTTTGATATGGGAAAATATCTTCTGTGTGTCTGCAGCAAAATTGTGGCCCTTCTTGGCTTGAGAGGACCATTTCTCATGACTCTCTATCACCTAACCTTGATGTTGCTGTTTTTCTGGTGATCATTGGGTTTGCAGTACAAATACATTCTTTGGCTATATTTGATACATCATTCCTTTTTCTTTTCTTTTTTTATAGGTTTACAATATTGCTAGAATTTTAGGAGTATTTTTTGCTACTGTTTTAAATTCATTGTCGGCACCTCTGAAAATTATGGATATGATAGAAGGGTGGAATCTGAACAGGCTGAATGGAGAAAGAGGGGTTAGACAGACAGACAGGAAAGGGACTTATGATTAATCGAGTAGTGCAGTGGATACTTTGTTGGCTTTGTACTAGGAAAACCTGGGTTAAAATCGCTGAAGTACACTGAGTGATCATAGGTCAGTCATTCTCTCAGTTTACCTTATCTCATCAGGACTGTTGGGAGAATAATGTAGGCCACTCAGATATTTTGGATTTCATATCTCAGAATCCCTTTGGCCTCATCTATACTGGCTAAGGTTCTAGAATGTAAGTCCAAAACATCTGAAGGACCAAAGGGTGAGAACCACTGTTGTAGATCAGTGATTCCCAACGTGGGTTGTATGCTCCATCAGGGGGCAATGGAAAGATTCGGGGGGTGATGAGGGAAGAGGGGGTGGCAGGGGGACCTTCAACCAAAGTATTTGCACAAGAAAGACAAAAGTAACCAGCAACCTTGAGGAACATGATGGGAATGAGGGTTGCATGAAACTGCTTTTCAGGGTCCCTTAAAACCACAATGCAGACTCAATTGATAATTTTGTGTGGTGACATCTCCCACTCTTCGCCTGCCCACATGAGCTTCCTCCCTTAATTGTATCTTCCATTAGCGGTGGAAGGGGCAGGTGGGAAACACTTGCAAGGCTTGGGTGCAGGACATGGCTGGGAGTGGCACTATTTTGGGACAGACTGACTGATTAAAGCAAGGAATTAGAGTATGTTAGAGGACAGATTGAGGACAGTTAGAGGACAGATTGACTGACTGAAGGAGTTAGAATACGGGACAAGCGATGGTAAAACTGAGTTTTCAAATTTGGGGCTCTGCTTAAGCTTTGTGAGCTTTGCTGGAACTTGACTGGCAGATTGTGCCTGCTCTGCTGCTCCTGACAGGCTGAGAGAAGATGGAACAGAAGAAGCAATGTGTGTTTGTGTGGAAATTGGGGAGGGGACACTTGAATCTGGAGAAGACATGTCTCTGGTGAAGGGGAGGGAGGATTATCTGGTGCTGATTCTTGGAAAGAGCCCTTCTCCTTGAAATGGCTCCTGTAGTTAAAATCTCCCCCTTTCCCTGTCTTCAGTCCAGGGCATGTGGCCTTTGTTTAAACCCCCTAAACACACTGACTTAGTCGGTCTCTGTCCCAATGAAGAGAGACTAAGAGTCCTTTCTTGCCAAGGAGAAACTTCTCCCTTTGCACCTGGTCACCTTGGGAGCAGCAAGCAACCAAGCAAACAGCTGCACAGTGACTGAGAGGACTCTTGTCCTCACTGCCCTTTGCTGGAGGGGAGACATGGGTGAGAGGCTTCCCAGTTGTTGTTCAGCCAGCTTGCTTTGTTACTGCTGCCAGGGTGACCAGGTGCAAAGGGAGGAATGACTGAGATTAGTTGTTTTGAATTTGTAGTAGAACAGTAGACCTAATATCAAGAAAAATGCAGGGAGGGGGAGGACACTAGGGTTATCGCCCAAGAGTAAAGGGGGCAGTAGGTGGAAGAAATTGGGGGCCACTGTTGTATAATAATGTCAGAGAGTACATACTGAGCACCTTGGTGTGAGAAAGATATCATAAATAAGTAACAAAGTGAAAAGGTAAAGGATTTTCAACTCCCATTGGCACCTGGAAAATAATTTGACTAGAATGCCACTCCCACCACCACCATCCCACCATTTTAAGCATTTGTTTACTTGTTCAGGCAATACTTTACACTCCTGATATTCCAAATCTTCTGTCTTTCCAGTTCTTTCCATAAAAACATACCTTCCAATGTTTCAGAGATGAAAACTGGGACACATGTTGCCAAGCAACATTAGATTTTGTCCAAGAAGGCAAAATAAGGAAAAATAGACAAGCTAGGAGAGGCTGCAGCAGTTGGTTTTCATTAGTCTAAAGCAGTGGTCCCCAAACTTTTTCCAGTTACAGTCCTCTTTCCTCTTGGGTGACAACCCTATCACACACAGACATATATTTCTTGATATCAGGTATACATTTATATTGCAAATTCAAAGCAACACATCTAGACAGATGCTCCCTTTGCTCCCAGTGACCCTGGGAGCAGAACTGAGCATCTGCATCAGCAGCAATGGAGAAACCTCTTGCATATGCCGGCCTTGTCGCAAAGGCCGATCCAGACAAGAGGCTTCTTAGTTGCTGCAAATGCAGAAGCTTAGTCGCTGCTCCCTTTCCACCCACTCATCAGGGAGCAGCAACCAAGCAGCTGGTTGACCAGCAAGTGAGAAGCTTCTTGCCCATTCTGCCTTTCCAGCAAAGGCCAACTGCTCGTTCGCTGTTCCCAAGATGACTGGGTGCAAAGGGAGAAGTTTCTCCCTGGTGCAGAACGATTCTCAGTCCTCCATTGGGGCAGAGAGGGACATAGCTGGTGTGTGTAGGGGGTTTACAGAGGCCACATACTCTGGACTAGAGACTGGCATGTGTGGGGAAAGGGAGAGATCTATAGGAGCCACTCCAAGGTGAAGGACTCTTTCCAAGAATTGACTTCAGATACTCCTCCTCCTTCCCCAGAGACATGTCTTCTCCACACAGCTTCAGATGATCCCCGCATACACCATCATTGTTTCTTATGCTACCTTTTCTCTCATCCTTTCTAATGAAAGAAAGCAGGAGCAGCAATGCAGCTCCAGTCTGCCAGCCAAGTTCTAGCAAAGCTCACAATGCTTAAGCAGGGCCCCAAATTTGAAAGCTTCCTTTTTGCCACTGCTTCTCCCATGCCATCCCATAATCTCACTCCTTGCTCCAATCAATCAGTCTTTCCCAAATGGTGCCACTCTGGGCCACAAAAGTAATGCTCTGTGGCCAGCCTTGCCAGTTTCCCAACTGCCACCGCCACTACTAGCAAAAGATGTGGTTAAGGGGGTGAGCTCATGCTGGAATGTGAAGGAGACACTACCACATTAAGTGCTCAGTGAAGCTGTGCAGTGGTCTGAAGGGACTCTGAAAAGAGGTTTTATGCCACTCTCATCCCTGTCACTTTCCTAAAGACTGTTGGTTCCCCTTGTCTTTCTTGTGCACTAATACTTTGATTAAAGACCTCCCTGCCATCTTATTTTCCCTCTCACTGCCCACCTGCTGCCCCAGTCCCCCCTCACTGTCCCCCTGGGAGGACGTGCTATCCACTTTGGGAATCACTAGTCTGCCTTCGCTCCATACACACACTGATGGGGAAAAACTACCTTTGCATATTGAATTCATATTGTAGCCATCAAAGTAAGAAGACAAAGAGGGAAAAGTGGGAGGAGGGGAGATAAACTAAGGCATTTTAAAAGCAGCTGAAAAGGTGGGATCATACAGTCACTGAGATTGTCCCTACCAAATCAGGACATTTGGAAGCTATGTGAAAGCAGCCAAAATGCTTCTTTTGGCCTTTATTGCTCAAATATCAGGAATGAATATTCCCCGATGCACAGATGGTTTAAATTTTAAACTTTAGAAGGACTGTGGTGTATAGGATAACATTAATGGCAACAATTGCTCAGGAGATTAATCTTTTGTGCTTTCTAAAATATCTATACTGACATTGATATTGTTATCTCTGAAGAAATGCAACCTCATTTTGTCCTGGATGGCCCACAAAGCTGATCAATGACTCTTTGAGCACCAACATTGCATCTTTAACCTGCTGTAACCCGCCCCGATTGCACTCAGAGGGGCAGGCTAGAAATAAAAACTATTATTATTATTATTATTATTATTATCACTCTACAGTTTCATGGTGAATTTCTTCCTCTTTCAGTTCTATCTATATCGGAAATCCCATTTGGCACCCATGTGTACATTTTCCCTCTCCCTCTCACTAGCAGAGACACAAGCTCTGAGAAGCCTGAGTACATCATGTGTCTCCTGACTACTTGGCCTATTGCTGATCTACTCTTTCATACAGTTAATATGGTTC
The DNA here is from genome assembly GCA_034509955.1 of Urosaurus nigricauda. Classification (NCBI taxonomy): domain Eukaryota; kingdom Metazoa; phylum Chordata; class Lepidosauria; order Squamata; family Phrynosomatidae; genus Urosaurus; species Urosaurus nigricauda. The sequence continues at coordinate 111,966,743 of JAOEGL010000002.1, read as the reverse complement.
ATTGAAAACAACTATTCCTTCATCCTTTCTTCTGAAACGGATTGACAGGTTATATTCCAAGAGAAAAATGTGCAAGCCATTTGTAGTTTTGTAGTTCATCATGTTGTCTAAGGTAGTTCCTGGCGGAGGCATTTATTCTCCAGTTGTTCTGCTTCATTCCCAGAATTTTCCAAATGTCCATTTATAGCTTTCCTGTGTTTTTCACTGCTTCTTTGCTTCTTGGGGGTCTCTCCCCCCTCTGCACACATTAACACATGCATGCATGTGCACACACACATGTCTATTAAGGGTGAAAGCTGGAAAAGGTGCCACAATGCCTTTTGACTGCTCGTGTCAAGAAGCACCAGCATGGAAGCACCCAAATATCACAAGCCAGACAATGGCACGAGGAATCAAACTATGAGGAGCAGCTAGCTGACAGCTTCTCTGCAGAGTACCCACAAGGGAGGCATGAATGGGAAGCAGTGCAAGGGGAGTAGAGAGGTGAGGAAGTGGCTAATGTCATGCTATTGCTTGTAAGGAAAGAGGTTGGTGAAGTGTGGGCAGTGAACTGAGAATTAATTACAGAGAACAGTAAACCTGTGACAGTGGGTGCCACAGAGAAGATGTTCAGCAGTGGAGAAAAGAGAGACAGTGCCTTACATTTCATTGTGTTACATCCATGTGAGGAAGAGGATGAAGAGTCAGAAGAAAAGTGTTTTAATACCTGGCTGTCTCAGTTTTGCAAAACATGTGCTTCTGGGGGGAAAAATTAAGTAATTCCTGCTCCCATTTATATTAACTGCTATTGATTGCAGACAGACCATTTAAGTAGCCAAAAAGCTGCAGTTTTCCTTTTTTAAAAAGTGTCTCACCCCACCTACAAGCCAATTAAGCTGGAACATTTGGATGTAAACCAATTAATAGCTATTCACTCTTGGACTGACATTCAAGGATTGTGATTTAAGTTTTAGGAGTCTGCTGTTAGCGTGACTACAGCTTCTTTATTGGATTCCACCTTCCACCCTTTGAAATGCTTCACATTTTTAGGCGGGGGGGGGGGATACTTATAATTTATCTTCTTTTGGCCCAGTGCTGCATACCATTATTTAAAGTGCACAAAAGATCTCCAGGGGAAAAGGAATAAAGACATCCCTTGATAGGAGGAAGCTATTAGACTGGCCCACTTTTTAAGTTTAATATCGAGAGCTCAAGTGACACAGTGTTCACCTCATTATCACAAGCTTAGAATTTGCTTTCCAAAGTGGCTTGCCTTTGATCTTCTGGAAGGCTCCCAGCTCTTCCCTAATGGGGAACAAACTTTCGAAGAGGAATGGGGTGGGGAAAGGAGGCCTTGCAGCTGCTGGATCTTCTCCTCAATGGGAATGAAAAAGGGAGGCTAATGCATTCCATTGTAGCCTCATTTAGTTTTCTACCGTAGATTTTCAGCATGTTATCAAAATTACTGTGATTTGAAAATGAGGGTTCAAACAATGAGGTCCGCTCATATAAGCAAGATGGGTTTTTTGGGTTAAGGTATCTCTAGAACATATATGAACTTGGAGTGTTTAAAAATGCAACAAAATGTTGCAGTGTGGAGCATTTGTTTCTTTGGGATTCCAGCCACTCCATTTCATTCCACTTCCCCTTCCATTAATTTTTATTACTCAGACAGCAATGTGAGGCCATAGAGTGTGATCACTCTTCATTGGGCTGAGTCTGGATCTTTCCCACTTTAGGAATTTCTCTATCTATCTATCTGAGCCAACATGGTGTTGCAGTTTGAGTATTGGACTGCGACTCTGGAGAACAGGGTTCAAATCCCTGCTCAGCCATGAAACCTACTAGGTGACCATGGGCAAGTCACACTCTCTCATCTTCAGAAGATGGCAATGGCAACCCCCCTCTGAAAAACCTTGCCAGAAAAAAAAACCCCTTAGGGTCACCTTAGGACCATGTCAACAACTACCAGGTCAAAATGCACAGAGAGACCATTAAACTCCACAAACAATTGGACAACTTCACCAGAAAGGATGGAACACTGAAAGTAAACAGTGTTCAGGCTACCAGTCCTGAAAAACACCAAAATCAAGGCTCAAGACAAGCAGATGAACACCACCTGGGCTCAAGGGGTTTCCCACAGACATTAGATTACCAATTAAATAGACACAAATACCCCTTGCATATCCTCCACACAACACACCTCCAGGCTGCGCCATTCAGCACAGTTCAACACACAAACTAACCCCACCATTACTATCTAAAAAAAAATCAAACACTTCCTCCCAAACAAGGGTCCCACAGGTTTATATACTCTGCACACTTTCATGCCACCAACCTCTGCAGATGCCAGTCAATGTTGCAGGCGTAATGTCAGGAATAAATTCTTCCAGAACATGGCCACACAGCCCAAAAAACCCACAGAAAACTATGGATAACAGCCTTCGACTTCTAATAAAAATGATAATAATAATAATAAAATTTTATTTATAGCCCGCTCCTCTGTCTCCACTCGGAGCGGGTTACATCAACTAAAAGATACAAGATACATGACCCATACCCCACCTCCCACCCCTTAAAACTGAATTAAACTAACATAAATTAAAACGACATAATAAAAATTACAATATAAATCAGCAACCCATTGCATGGCCATCAAGATAGATAAACAAACATTTATCTATCTAGAACTAGCTTCTAGTTTATGTGTGTCTTCCAGTCATTTCTGACTTACGGTGACCATAAAGCAAACCTATGACAGGGTTCTTGTGCCAAGCTTTGTTCAGAGGGGGTTTGTCGGTGCTCTTCTCTGAGGCTGAGAGGGTGTGTGACTTGCTCAAGATCACCCATTGGGTTTCCATGGCCAAGCGGAGATTCAGACCTGGTCTCCCAGATTCATAGTCCAACATTCAAACCACTACACCACATTGGCACACTAGAATTAGTTACCTTCTGTAAATCTTGGGGAGTCTCTAAGCCTGATGCTACCTTCCCCTCCCCCATAGGAGTGTGGCACCGATTTAACAACCTGAGTAAGCAACAGCACCTACAGCCCAAATATATATATATATATATATATATATAAAACAATTGTATAATTGTGTTGTGCTGTTACATCCTTTGATCCTAGACTTGGGACTGGATCTTAGAAATACTGATGCAGGCTTGTAAACAGCTATTCATTTGGCAGACCAGTATTTGCAAAATGAACAAATCAAGCTATTAAAATATCTAGCCAAGTGCAGCTGTCTGCTTCAGATTGACTATGGCTTGGGGGCAAAGTCATCCCCCCCCCTTCAGTTTTCCCCTCCAGTTTTCCGGTTTAGGCCGTGCATGGGGCACCATTGACGTGCTCACATGCCATGACATCCATGCGGCACAGTGCTGTTTTGGCACTGCACCACACGGATTTCATCATGGCATGCCCCTTATGGATAGGAGTGCACCATGATGGCAGCCAGGGTGCATGGTAGGGTTGTTGAGCATGTAAATGCTCAACCCCCCTCCCCTTTGCCCCTAGTTTGGGCCCAGACTGGCACAAAGCACCCATCTATACCAGCCCTTACTTTAAGTTATTTTTTGTAAGGGGATGTGGCAGAATAAGTATGTTATTCCCAGGGTTTCTTAGCAAAGCTGATTTCAAACAAAGGTCCATGGACAAATATGGTATGATGTGGTAGCCTTAGCATTAGTATAGCAAGTCTGTAAGCTGGGTAAGTAGTATTACTACAAGGCTAAGAAACAGTGACTTGTTTCAGGCCGACTGAGGAATTGCTGGCTGAAATGTGATTTGAGGTCAAGATTTCCCAACTCCCACTGAAAGCCAGCAGGAGTTTGAGTGTTGGACTAGGACACTCTCAGCCATGGAATCCCACTTGGTGATCTTGGGCAAGTCACACCCTCTCAGCCTCAGAGGAAGACAGAGGCTTCTGAACAAGTCTTGTTAGCTTTGCCTTCAGCTCGCCATAAGTCAGAAAATGACTTGAAGGCACACAGCAATTACAGTTGTGCTCTTATCTACAAACACTACCTCAGCTCTTTCAAAATAGGTGAATTTCTGGTTATGAATCTATGAATCTAAGATCCTTATCTATTCCTTAAATATGCAGTAAATTATTCCTCTCCCCTAAGAATTTGATGTTTTTTTCCAGTTCTGTTGGCTGGTGTTTTATTCATGAGCTACATGGTGGATTTGTATTGGCTATGGTTGTCAAAGCATTTATTTCTTTGACTGTTGGTTACATGTATATTTCACCTTTCAGTGAGTTCAAAGTGGTATACCTGGTTTCCCTCCTCCCCACTTTATCTTCACAACAGCCCTGTGAGGTTGGTCAGGCTGAGAGAATGACTAGGCCAAGGTCACCCAGAGAATTTCATGGATCAGTCAGGAGTAGAAACAGAGTAGGAATTTGGCAGGAGTAAGCAGTCATCCTGAACATGCTAACTGCAAAGCAAATATTGAAACTGGATTACATTTGGTATGGTTGTACTTCAACTTCTACCAGTAATGACTTTACTTGTTCTAAAGTTAGCTTTTCCCAAAGTCACCTTTTACTCTGCCAAGCAGTACATCATGCTGAGAGAAGCTCTGGGCTTTGCAGCCCTCCAAAAGATGAAAAGAAATTCTGCAAATAAATAACAAGATGGAAAAATGTGTCCATTCTGATGCCTGTCTGAATTTCAAAGGGCACATCTTTCCTTTGAAGTTGTACTTTTCATGCTGTGAATGTAGCCAGTCCTCCAGGATAACTCACCACTCCCTGTTCCTTTAGCATAATGATGTCTGTTTTGCCACTGTACCTATTTGTAAAGTTTAAGACCTCTTGAATGTAATAGCCAAAATTTCACTCACTCCTGCAAGGTGGAAGTTGGATACACAGCAGGTTTCTGAATGTGTCTTTGGAAAGGGGACCGATGTCGTCAGATCAAATCATTTTGTTTGCCTATCTGGTGGAGAACATACAATTCTCTACCTATGGAGGGCTATTTGCTCAACTGAGAATGAACAAGAATCTCATCATTGACATAACATAAGCTAAATCAGCATAACAGCATTTGGAATGTGGGCTGTACTAAGTTGTAATTGACCAGTGGGAAATCCACACTTAAAATCACCTTCTGTTTTATATTCTTTGCTTCATCAGAACTGTGTATGCACATGTAAATGCAACATGCGTGCAAAATGTAGAGGCACTGAAAGAAAATGCAGATGCACTGTTTATACCCACCATATGATGTTCATTTGCATGTTAGGCAGCTAGAGCTGCCCTCATTTGAACTCATGCAATTAAAGGAATGTGTTTCTATCTGCCCTGAATTACAGATAGAAATGGGCTATGTACATGCTGTTACGCCTGACAATATTAAAATTCTTAGCATTTCTAGCCTTTTTCTTTTTGGCATTTTCAAAGGATTTTATACACAGTGTCTCAGTAAGCCTTGCAACAAAGTTAAGTCATAGTTGTTATCCCCATATTGAAGATAGGAGGCCATGGTTAAGTGGCTTGTCTAAGACCACCTTAACGGTAGAGATTTAAACTGGGGAATAGCATGGTGTAATGGTTTGGGTGATGGACAGTGGCTCTGGAAACTAGGTTTTGGTTCCCTGCTCAGCCATGCAACTCACTGGGTGAACTTGGGGAAGTCACAAGCTTTCAGTCTCAAAAGAAGACAAGACAAACCCTTGCCAAGAAAACCCAGTGATGGATAGGGTCTCGAAAAGTTAGAAATGACTTGAAGGCACACAACAATAATGGAATGTATTCTTAGCCACAACACTACATCAGCTGGATGGACAAATGAGTCAGTTATGTTTTTTCATAGATTTGGGTAAAAAACAACAAATTGGTGTTTTACATTCTAAAAAAGGAAGAAATGTGTCAATTTTGATAAATTCTTATTTCAAAAAACTAAAATTCTCACCCATTCCTACACCAGATGGTGCCTGAATCTCTTCTAACCTTAAACAAAATAAAACACATTTACCTATGAGGGGTTTTTTTTGCATGCAGAGTGCGGAAAACTGATTTTAAAAAAGACAGTTGTGTTCCTAACAGTGGCACTTGCCTTTTTTTTAGCACAGAAATGAACAAGTTTGTCAGAGGGTTTTATAAAAACTAAAGTGAGTTTTGAAAGGCACTTTTGATTTCTTTTGGAGTTACACCTGATGAAAGGAGATTTGTGCCTAACAGAGCCCCTGGCAAACCAAAGCTAATACAGATACGCTGTCATCTGGCTAATCCTTACAGATTTCTGCTACCACAAGCAATCTGCTCTCCAAGGGGAGTGCTACTTCAAGTAAGAATACTCTTGGAGGTTGCTGGGGATGCTTCAGAACATTGCCTTTTGTGGATATAGAGATACTTGCTCACAAAGAAATCTGTTTCAAGTTCCACAAAAATTATCACCAGAAAAATAATGCTCCTTATATAAACCAATTGCTTGCATCAGTACCCATTTCTGAGGATTAATCAATTAAAAGGACAGCATTACCAACTCTCAGGCTGCATCCACACTGCAGAAATAATCCAGTTGGACACCACTTTAACTGCCATGGCTCAGTGCTATGGAATTCTGGGAACGATCGTTCACAATTGTGTCAGAACTGTCTGACAGAGAAGATTAAATGTATATAAAAAAGCTAGAGTTCCCAAAATTCTATGGCAGTTAAAGTGGTGTCACACTAATTATTTCTGCAATGTGGATGCAGCCTTCATCTGCCTTACTGCATATTTGTGGTTGCTCTAAAATGCAACACTATATTCTTTTTGCAAAAAAACAGGTACTCAGTGAAGAAATAGGACAGTTAGCATTTTGAAATGTAAAGTAATGTATATATTCGTGTATACATCTAGAAATGTTATTTAAAAAATTGACCCAAAAAAACTGGGTTGACTTATCCATGGGTCTCGTAAGTACTGTACCTTAATGCGTATCAAAAAAAGGAGCCATTGATCCTCTACTCTGAGTAGAGTGGCAAAAGACAAGACCTTAGTCTCTCCCAGGAGACCCTGAGAGAAGCACCAACTCCCACTACCCTTTCCACTGCAGTGCCACTTCTGGCCTTTTTGAATGTCTGGACAGGAAAATCACAGCGGTGGCAGATTTTTGGCCTTTTCCCTTAAAGGAGTACTAAATGACTAGAGGGGGTTGGTCCTTCTTTTAGGTTCTCCTGGGATAGTTCCCTCCCCATCCATCCAGTCTTTAGAATGAGCCCCCAGCTATGCTTGCCAGAACTTTGTAAGTTCTTTGGCACCGTTTCTCTTTGCTTTGTCCTTTACATCCTTTGTTACATACCCCAAGTTTTACCCTTGACTTATCTATGGGTCATATCAAAATCCATATTTTTGGTCCCAAAACTGCCCTTGACTTATACTTGAGTTCAACTTAAACACAAATATATATGGTAATTTATTTCCTTCCACAGATATTAGATATCTTCCACAAGTTATCCTGCCATGTATTTTGAGCTTAGTTTGAAAAAGTAGCAGACCACAACACCAAGAATCCCCCAGTAATTGTGGCCATTTGCCATCTGGAAAAGTAACTTTTCCAATATCTGATTTGAGGGCCATGTTGCACAGGGACTCTTAACATCCCAGTGTAGACTATATAAAAGTAGAATCTGAGCACCTTTTTATCAGGAAAGAAAAGTCCTTTTGCTTCAAGGTCAAGCAAAAGTTCTTTTGCTTCAGGGTTTCACATCTTAGGGCCTTTTCATTCTGACCAACATAATCTAGTCGTCTTATTTTCTGTCATTTTATTCACATCCTACCAGGACTTTCCCCAGATCTTAAAGAGAAAAATTGGAAGCTGATGAAACCAAACAATACTTTCTGTGACAAAAGCGAAAAGACATTATAAGAGCTTTTGTATACATTGCTGTGCACTGAATAGCCTTTTCTTCTGAGCAAAAAGGTCCTTGAGGATATTGGGGTTTATTTTTTGTCAGAGATGTCACCATAAAGCTTTTACAAAGCTTTAGATTGGATGCAAATAAGTTTAAATGGGCCAAGCTTATAAAATAGCGTAAGTTAACAGGCAGGAAAGAGATTTAAGTCCTTGTATTTCAAAACACAGGGCAGTTTCTGGCATCACATTTATTTTCCTTCCCAGGTCAATGGCATTCACATACCTGTTTTTACTGTCTGCATTACTTTTGCTTGCCAGACCGTATTTAAGTGGACTTAGAGGAAATTTCAGCTTCAAGGGGATATTGGTTTGTTGAAAATGCTGACAACACTCTTGCTCCTCAAAATACTGTAGTGGATTAAAACATAGTAAAGAATAAACAAGACATACAATATAAAATTACAAGAAGAATGAAAAATGGATTGGCCTTACCAGGGTAAGTCAGTGGCCTCAGGTGGCAGATGCTAGAGGACAAAAGTAGGTGCCTCCTAATTGTTTCTCCTGAACCCACTGGCCATTCTTCTCTGTCAGGGGACACCATGATATGTGCCATGTGGCTTCAATAAACTAACCTGCTCCAAACATCTCTTCTGCCCTGAAATTATAAAAGCCCTCTTCAAGTGTCCAGAAGCACAACACGTAGAAGGGTGCACTTTCTCCAACTCCAAAGTGCCCTTGAATATGTGAGAGGTCTCCTATGAAGCTATAACTCTATTTGGCTAAATACAGTTAGTTAGGACATTTGTTATGACACTGAGGATTATAACTCCATGGAGTTATAGTCCTCAGAGTTTCTGGTGTTATACAGGGTTGTAACCACAACTATGGTTATGTAACAGGTTGCACTTTCTAGGAGGTTGTGAAGGGGTGGTGTCCTGATCGGGGTTGTGTAAGCCATGTTGAAGATTATCAGCAGCACTATCTAACAGACTTTATTTGCCTGTATGATCTTGCTAAGGCCCTGAGATCTTCAAGGGAGGTCCTTCTCTCAATTCTATGGGGCTTTCTAGATTGGCAAAAAGAAGTGTGTTCATGGCTGCATGAAACTCTAGCCTTTAGATGAGAAAAAGGGAAAGTGTGCCATGAAAACGCTTTTTTTGCGTTTTAGGGGAGAAGAAGCGCCTTTAAAAGGGTGCTGGTTTTCCCAGCTTCTTTTTTAAAAACTGCGGAACAGCGCAGCTCCATCTAAAGGCTGCGGTGCAGCTGCTAAGCATTAAGGAAAAGGCAACTTCATGTCACACTTTCCTGCCAATCTAGAAAGCCCCAATTACATCCAAAGGCACAGCTGATAGGGCCATGAAATAGTGCCTTCTAGGTGACTGCCCCTTGGCTTTAAAATTTGCTTCCCAAGGAGGCCAGAATGGTCTCATTCTTACTTTCCTTCCATTGGCTGGGAAAGACTTTTCATCATCATCATCATCATCATCATCATCATCATCATCGGCTTTAGAGCTAAAGGTTTTTAGAGAAAGGATTTTGAAGGGTGTTGTATTATTTTTATTGATTTTTAAAGTAATAATAATAATAATAGCAACAATAACAATAATAATATTTATTTATACCCCACTCTTCAGCCAAAAGGCTATCGGAGCGACTTACAACTTGTTAATTAGACATTTCCCTGCCCCCAGGCTTACAATCTAAAGTGACAAGACACAAAAGGAGAAGGGAATGGCAGTAGGGAAGGGGGAAAGTCCAGAAGATCTTCTCTCCCTTGCAGGTCTGGACCATGGCAAGGGCCTGTTGCAGCTGGCTTGCCTTTCACCCCCTCAAGATGGTGGATGGAGGGAGGGCTCTTCTTCCTTTCAGGCAAGGCCTGTTGAAGCTGGCATAATAAAATGGTGTCCCTTATATAAAATGGTAAAATCACGGTTTGCTTTTTGGAATTTATATATGATTTTAATATTTTCAAGCTATGGATAGTTGAATCCATCGATGAAGAATCTGTAGATATGGAGGGTCAAATGTTATTATAAGAAGCTAATTCTTTGTAACTAGCAGCTACTTTTTTCCTGATTCAGTTTTTAATTGTAGTTTAATATCTACATTTGTTCATGCTCCTGCATTTGTTCTGTGCTGTGAGAACAATCTGATTTTGTAAATCCTTCTGCTGTAAGGTAGGAACAGCCTATTTGTTAGCGCAGAGCATAGCTGCCCATAGTCAATGGTTGTCATGTGCTTCCTCACACAGACAAATACTCCAAGTGAACATATTAACCATTGGCAGCTAAATCACTTCTTCCTTCCAAGGTCCATGCACTTCTGATAAAGGTTGGTGAGAGATCTCAGTATTCTCCCCCCATCTCCTGACCCCCATTCTTCTCTTCACCAGTCATATTCTCCTTCATCTCTGAATCTCTTGCTCTTTGACCCTTTTTTTTTCTTGGAAAGCCTCATGTGAATTAGCCTTATGAATGTTATTTTGTGCTGACAGTCAGGTTCAACCTTCTGCAAGGGGAATTTCCATTTAGAAAAGCAATGAACTGCATTTCCCCTGCTTCCCTCACTCACCCGCTGCTGTTCACCACATATCACAAATAGCACATTGAGATGAGTCAAATCATGCTTCACTGCATGAGGTGCTGACTTTTCTAACATAAAAATTATGTTTCTTCGCAAGGCTGTGGCGCCCTGTGGAAAATGGCTTTGGCCCACCAAGCAGCTCTCTATTGTTTCGTTTTGCTTTTCCTTTTGTTCCACTTTCCAAATGGACAACCGAATTTGATCTCTCTTTGCTGGCTGACAAATGGATTAATATAGATATTTGACAAGTGTAAATATTACCTGAATATAATTGTTAATCCCAACATAGAATCATAGAATCATAGAATCATAGAGTTGGAAGAGACCACAAGGGCCATCTAGTCCAACCCCCTGCCATGCAGGACGTCCAAATCAAAGCATCCCTGACAGATGACCATCCAGCCTCTGTTTAAAGGCCTCCAAGGAAGGAGACTCCACTACGCTCCGAGGGAGTGTGTTCCACTGTCGAACAGCCCTTACTGTCAGGAAGTTCCTCCTAATGTTGAGGTGGAATCTCTTTTCCTGCAATTTATATCCATTATTCCGCGTCCTAGTCTCTGCAGCAGCAGAAAACAAGCTTGCTCCCTCCTCAATATGACATCCCTTCAAATATTTAAACAGGGCTATCATATCACCTCTTAACCTTCTCTTCTCCAGGCTGAACATCCCCAGTTCCCTAAGGCGTTCCTCATAGGGCATGGTTTCCAGTCCCTTCACCATCTTAGTTGCCCTCCTTTGGACCTGCTCCAGTTTCTCAACATCCTTTTTGAATTGTGGTGCCCAGAACTGGACACAGTATTCCAGGTGGGGCCTGACCAAAGCAGAATAGAGTGGCACTATTACTTCCCTTGATCTAGACACTATACTTCTATTGATGCAGCCTAAAATTGCATTGGCCTTTTTAGCTGCCGCATCGCACTGTTGACTCATGTTCAGCTTATGGTCTACTTGGACTCCTAGATCCCTTTCACATGTGGTCTCATTCAGCCAGGTGTCCCCCATTTTATATCTGTGCATTTCATTTTTCCTCCCTAAGTGCAGAACCTTACATTTCTCTGTGTTGAATTTCATCTTGTTAGCATTGGCCCACCTTTCTAGTCTATTCAGGTCATTTTGAATTTTGATCCTGTCCTCTGGGGCATTAGCTACTCCTCCTAGTTTAGTGTCATCTGCAAATTTGATAAGTATGCTCCCAATTCTGTCATCCAAATCATTAATAAAGATGTTGAACAGCATTGGGCCCAGGACAGAACCCTGTGGGACCCCACTGGTCACTTCTCTCCAGGATGAAAAGGAGCCATTGTTGAGCACCCTTTGAGTTCGGCCACTCAACCAATTACAAATCCATGTAACAGTTAACTTGTCTATCCCACATTTTGCAAGCTTATTTGCAAGAATGTCATGGGGAACCTTGTCAAAGGCCTTACTGAAATCGAGGTAAACTATATCCACAGCATTCCCTTCATCTACCAAGCTGGTAATTTTATCAAAAAAAGAGATCAGGTTCGTTTGGCATGACCTGTTTCTCTGAAACCCATGTTGGCTTTTTGTGATTATGGCATTGGCTTCTAAATGTTCACAGACTCTCTGCTTAATGATCTGCTCTAGAATCTTTCCTGGAATTGATGTCAGACTAACTGGACGATAATTGTTGGGATCCTCTTTTTTTCCCTTTTTGAAGATGGGGACAACGTTTGCCCTCCTCCAGTCTTCTGGGACTTCTCCTGTTCTCCAGGAGTTCTCAAAGATTATTGCCAATGGCTCCAATATCACCTTTGCCAGTTCTTTTAATACCCTTGGATGTAGTTCATCTGGTCCTGGAGATTTGTATTCATTTAGAGTAACCAGGTATTCCTGTACTGTCTCTTTACTTATTCTGTGCTGAAATTCCCCCACTCTGTTCCCTTCTTCACTGTCCTCAGGTTGAGCACATTTTGCCTTTTCTGAGAAGACTGAAGCAAAGAAGGTGTTTCAGTCTTCTCAGAAAAGGCAAAATGTGCTCAACCTGAGGACAGTGAAGAAGGGAACAGAGTGGGGGAATTTCAGCACAGAATAAGTAAAGAGACAGTACAGGAATACCTGGTTACTCTAAATGAATACAAATCTCCAGGACCAGATGAACTACATCCAAGGGTATTAAAAGAACTGGCAAAGGTGATATTGGAGCCATTGGCAATAATCTTTGAGAACTCCTGGAGAACAGGAGAAGTCCCAGAAGACTGGATCTACAATAATAGATTCATTGATTTAGACTATGGGATTTGTTGTTGTGTGCCTTCAAGTCATTTCTGATTTATGGCAACCCTGCCATGGGGATTTCTTGGATCAATTCTTTGAGAGGGGGTTTGTCTTTGACTTCCTCTGAGACAGAGAGTGTATGACTTGCCCAAGTTCACCCAGTGGATTTCCATGGATGAGTAGGGATTTGGACCCTGGTCTCTAGAGCTGTAGTTCAATGCTCAAACCACTCCACCGTGCTTTCTCTCTCCAGTGAGATGTACCTCTATGGAAATGCAGCAATCAGGAATGGATTTGATGGCTATTCTAATATAATAGATTGCCGCATTGCGGGCCAGGAATGTTCTCAGAACATTCTCAGAATGGTACAAAACAGGAGCGGATGGGACCAGAAGTGGCAGCTCCCATTTTGTACCATTCTGAGAACGTTCTGAGAATGTTCTGGCCCGTAATGTGGTAAACTTTTTAGACTGACCAATAGACTTCAAGTTTGTACTTCTAATAGCAAGCCTTGGAATGATTCCAGGAGGTCAGTTTTAGATGGGGTAGTCTCATCGTGCCCCATGTTTCAGGCAGCAAATGTTTATTTATCAGGAGTACCTATGTTTATGAATATTTTCAGGTATAAAATGTAATTATAACTTTAAAAAAAATAAAGTTTATTGACGGTTCATATAAAAAGACACAAAAACCAATACAATGAAACATAAACATAAACACAATAAAACATAAACACTATACATTAAACAATTACATATATTTCACATAAAGACTAAACAAACAAATCTAAAAACACGACTTCCAAATACCTTAAGTGTTGTCTATATTTACTATGTCTTATACTCCACATAACCAAAATTTTATGTTATTTTTACAGTACTGTACTGTAATGATAACATATTGCAATGCACTAGTTTTGTTTTTGTTTTTGTTTTTGTTTTGGAATTTTTATTCTTGAAAGGATGAATTGATTGATTTTAGATCCCAACTTTCTCTCCTAATGGGACCCAAAGTGGCTCACAATATGTTAAAACATGAACCTCAAACTAGACCCTATGGTCTTGGTAGAGAGGTAGAACATGGCTCTACATTCTCCCATGCCACATGTAAGACCTCTAGTATAAATGAAAGCATGCACAAGAAGATCTTGTTCCAGGGAAGGGCCAGAAGTAGGACATGGACCACATATGGCCCCATCTGATTTTATGACCCAGGACACACACACCCCGACCCCAAAGTTTTACATCCTAACCTTTCTGATTAAAAAAGAGAGAATGGTTTCTTGCAAAGTTCCAAGAAGCAGAATTCCAGAAAGTATGTATCTCTAGTTTTTTGTGGCTTTTTCAGGCTATGTGACCATGTTCTATAAGAGTTTATTCCTGATGTTTCGCTAACATCTGTGGCTGGCATCTTTCTCTGAAGATGCCATTCATAGATGCTGGTGAAACATCAGGAATAAACTCTTCTAGAGCATGGCCACATAGCCTGAATGTCAGCCATGAAAGCCTTCGACTTCACAGTGTTTCCTTTAAAACAAGGTCCTTCAACCTTCCTGTTTCGTGTTGTCACAAAAAATAACATTTTTAGGAAACTATTATAACTGATCCTCTGGAATGGGAGTCAGAAGTTTCAGACACAGAGGAAGAGGCAGATTGCCAGGAATCTGCAAACCCTGATGGTGACAGTCTTTCTGAGTCCAAGGAGTGAGGAGCTGATATAGAGGAGGACCCTGCCTCGCAGGAGGACATTGCACATGGTGAAGATAGATTACCATTATTTACAAAGCAATGGAGGGAGAAAAAGAGATTGTGCTGTTCCCAGAGGCTGTTAACTATGAGACACTGACTTGATCAGGCACTTGTGGCCTTTAAGGAGCTGCTTATAAATCTCCCAGCAATTCCCTCACAGCTTTATTGCTGATGACTCTGTTTATTCCTTGCTGTCTTCATGCATCTGAACTCCTGACTTGTAATGACTCCTGGACCAGCTGAGGAGCATGCTTGTGGTTCTCCCCTCATCTTGTTTGGATAACCTGTGGCTGACCTGACTGGATTAGCTCTTGCACCCTAACCACCTAGAACCTGGGATGCTTATTGACTGATGTACAGAACAAGACCAGAAGTGGACTTTTAGCTGCTTTGGTTAGCAGTTATTTGTGTCTTCCACATCTGCAGGGTAGTGATTGCATCCCAGGTTTTGCTTTTTAAGGGATCCATCCAGGATGTTGGACCATCCCTGGGAAAGAGGAGCCTGTATGGAATAGGCAAAGTGGAGAGAATGCAATAGGGGGGAAGGAGACTTTGGGGACCCACTGAAGGCTTGGAGGAATCAAGAAAAAACTTCTGTTTTTGATCCTTTCCAAAGCATGTAACTTATCTTGCCTCACCTCCTTCATCTGGAAGAATTCTATGCAATTTTCCCCCACAAAAGTTCTGGGAACTTTTAAAATATTTTTTTTTTTTTACATACAGCTTGTTAATTACATTATCACACATGCCTAAGTTATATCACATAATCTCTTCATGTATTTTTGTATGAGTGAAATATGAATGTCCCATATTTTGAAATGGGACCATTATAGCTTCAGCGAACATGACAGAAAAGATGCCACAACCTTCACTGGGTGTTTTTGTTATATTTTTTTTCTTAAGATGGAAACAGTATCTGCATTTTTTTCGTGAGTCCTACAGTAAGAATCCTTTTGCTATATTTTTTCAAACTTTTGGTGAAGTGTGTGTGTGTCTGTAACAAAGCGTCTAGGGTACTGATAAATTCTCAGCTTCCCTCAAAGAAATAATGATTAAAAACAGTTAATTGTACACAAGCTTCAGCTTTATTTTATCATCATCATGTTTGCTTTTTGAACATCTTTCCAGTAGACTGTAATATACTCTTTTTAAAATAGATTTCTTAGGTTTTTGCCTATGAAACAAATCAGACAGTGATGGCTGTGTGCAGACGATACTAAATACTAAAATGGGAACAGGTACAGGAGTTTTGCGAAAACCACAGCTTAAAGACAAACTTATTGGACTGTGGATTTCAGCTGGAGTCTGCTTCACCTGGCAAGGGCCATAGAACTCAATGGAAACTAGCTCTCAATAGATACATATATGTGTGCACCATAAATCCCAGTTTCAATGGATATATACACACAACCTTAAATCCATAAATGTGACACGTGTCCAAAATCTTTAGAGGATCAGTGAAAGCAGGTATATTGTAATAATAACAATATTTATTTATTTATACATTGCTCTTCAGCCAAAAGGCTATCAGAGTGATTTATTTTATATATATGTTGACATTTATTTATTTAATTTATATTCCAATTTTCTGCCACAATATGGTACTCACGGCAGATAGTAAATCAGATTTTAAAAATAAAACACAA
Organism: Urosaurus nigricauda; assembly: GCA_034509955.1. Lineage (NCBI taxonomy): Eukaryota > Metazoa > Chordata > Lepidosauria > Squamata > Phrynosomatidae > Urosaurus > Urosaurus nigricauda. The sequence goes on along the minus strand of JAOEGL010000002.1, from coordinate 111,950,698 downwards.
AAGTGGTTTAAAAGCACATTTTAAAAGAAGAAGAAGAAGAGAAAAACAAACAGTCCCCTTCGTTGAAAACCAACCCAGCTAGGGACCAATGTCTTCTCTAAATAAATTCAGAAACCTATCTGTTACTATTGTCATGGGAATGCTACCAAATATTTATGCATTGAAATTTATTTGATTTCTTATGCCCCACCTCCCATTATATCGCTCAAGGCAACATTCCCATACATTAACCTTTTTACTCCATTTCCTGCCACTCATCCTAGGAAGTAAAAAAATAACTTTCTAATGGTCCAGTCCTATATGCGTTTGCTTGACAGTAAGTCCTGACTGCACTGTAAATTAACTACAGTACCTTAGGAATGTCTGAATGTATTTATACGTTAGGGACTAGGGAGGTATGGAATTAATCATGTCACTGAGATTTATTGTTAAACATGCAAGTATTGCATGATTCCCCCCATACACACACATGCACACTTTTGATAGTCAGGGAGATCTTTTTCTCAGCAGACTCCCAAATGCCACAATGTAGGGCATAGGAGAGGAATCAAAATAAAGGGAAAAGGTGCTTTTTTTTTGGCTCCGGGAGAAGAATAAAGATACAATAAATATTGTTTTGGACATCCTGTGTACTGTGTTAATTATACCGATTTTTGAAGTGATTGTCTTCGAATGAAGCCCCATTACACTGCCAAAGAAATGTTACTAAGTAACCATGGTGCAGAATTTTGCTAATTTATTACAGTACATTCATCACTCATTATTTGTCAGTGGATTTACAGAGCTGGGTAATTATAGAATCCCCTCTTGCTTCTGGTCCCCGTTGCGTGCTCAACACCATCCTCTACATGTTGAAAAAGATAAGGGGAATAATCTGTCTTAGACCTGTATCATTACTTATGGCTGACTGTCTGGATCCTTCTTATTCTTGTTGATAAAGAAACAGCTCTCCATTGACTGGAAGACAAGTTAATATCTCCATCTCATGCCAGTGTTAAATTCTATCAAGGGGATCACATAAAAGCTTTGCAGTATTTGAGAAGATACTTCCTGTCTAGAGGAAACTGGAGTCAAGATACTCCATTCAGTGCTACATTCTGTAATGTAAATTCTTTCAACCTTGCATCCTAGGTGTGTTTGGCTACATTATCCTTAGAAAGAATGGTTGATAGCAATCTTTACTAGGCAAGACATCTGGAGAATGCCAAGCTGGGGAGTCTGGTTTAAAGCAAGGGGTATAACCTAAATCCATTCCCACAAAGTTTCTAATGGTGAAAACGTTTTTAGTGGCAAAGTGCAAAACATTTGAAATTCAAAAATCATTTACCCTTTCAACCATTTCTCCAGTTTCATAGAACAGTGCAGTTCTATGACTGCCCCTTTCCTGAACGTTTCCTCCCAGCTTTCCTTCAAAAAATATTGTGAGAGCCACTATATAACAGGAGTGTGCAATTCTCAGGCCTCCCCTTTTTGTGACTTCTGCCACACCCTTGCCACTCCAGCTGAGATTAGATGGCATGGCCATAAAGCCACTTGTTCAGCTAGGTTAAACGCACGCACCCTATTTTATAACATATTCACACTGCCAAAAACTTCCTGGAATCTTGAATTTATTTTAAAACAAGACACCCTCTCTTTTTTAAAAGTAAAAGGGCAGAACATGTAGGTTGTTTTTTTCCATTTGTCCCACTGGTTCTGATATGGAGGTGTGAAACCATCCCCAGATCTTCAAATTTTCTCCACCTCTGCTTTATACATTGTGAATCAATGATAAACGAGGGATGTTGTAATCTGGATAGAATATGTACATGTTAACAGGAGCCATATTGGAAGTCACAACACTTGGATGAACAGGGACATAATTTCACTTGATATGTGTTAGACATGCATTCCCAGCTCCATTATCTACACAAATAATTAAGCTGTCAGAACCCCATCCACTTTGATCATCTCAGTGCCAGGTTCTAGCATAACTAGCGTAACTAGTTTCATAAATCCATTGTACCAAATGGTAAATCTGAACTGAAAGTTAAAGTTAAAGACTATATTGTTTAGGGAAGCATTTCCAGGATTGTGCCATCTGTTCCAGGGTGCCTCCTTTTAACTATGTATTAAGAACCCCTGCCCTCCCTCCAGTCCATCTTCCTTGGTCCAGGCCCCAGAGGGAGAGAAGAACCAATGACCCTCATCCCCTTCCCACCACCTTTCCCTTCTACTTTTTGTGTTGTGTCTTTTAGATTGTAAGCCTGAGGGCAGGGATCCTTCTAACTATAAGATTGTATGTACAGCACTGTGCAAATTTACAGCGCTATATAAATAAAATAATAATAATAAAGTGGGGGCATTGTTTCAAAAGCGGTATGTGGTACAGATGAAGTTCAGCTGCTCAGATTAAAAAAACAACAACAGTGCACCCAAGACCCAAAAGAGCTCTTTGAATCCTCTCCAGTATGTATTTTACAGGCCAGAATCAATACACATTTTCCACAAACCATCTAATAATTAAATAATACCCAGAGGCACTCATCACAAAGGAATGAACACATCCCTTGCAAAATGTAGTGCAAAATTTCAATTAACATCTACATCACATTATGTTGCAGCACTTGGGTAGTTCAGCATTCAGCAGAGCAACAGTCAGGATTAATAGTGGGAAGCCTCTGAATTGAAACGTCTGGCAGTGTGAAGAGACAATTAAATATTTCTCTCTCACTCTCTCACGCTTTTAAAGAGATGGTGTTAGCATCTGTGAGATGAATTTAACACATATATCAGATTTGCACTTTTTCCCCACTGTGGTCTATTAGAAGCCCCACTTTTTTATTTGCTGTAATTGGAGTCATTGATTACTTGGACCAAGAAGTGAATTAATGAGCTTACTTACAGAAAGACTGGTCTCAAAAAATTTGGGTATCTCATTTGCCAATCTTTAGAACAGAGAGCTTAATGATATTCAGCCTTGTCTGCATGGGCACAAAATCCCATTCTCACTCTGATGCCAATGCTGTCTGTTTCCATGATGCAGGGTGGCATCCGGTGAAATGCTGGTTAACCCAACTTTGCCCTGGGTTTAGCAAAGTCACAGGAAGCCCCACTGTTTCCTCAAAACCCTGGGCATGTGAACAGCTGGATGAAGCCCAATTCAGCTGTTTGCATGCCAAGCACCACACAGCCCCCCTTCCCTGCATTGAGCAGCACCAGGAAAGAGTATGGCCTGTCTCTGTCTCTGGAACTGCTGCCACCATTCCTCATTTGCAGGAGCTCCATGGATAGGCCTACCAGCATGCTGCTGCTTCTCAAGCAAGTGAGATTGTTGGGTATAGCAACTTTTGCATACTGAGACTCTTAAAAAACTCTTCTACAACTTTAGGAATACATGTTTGTGGTAATTTCCTGTTTGTGTTTATACCTCACCTCTCTTCCTGAAGCACATATACCTTCTTTTCTCAGATCTCCATGCTTGCCTCTCTTCACAATGTTTGCTTTAGGATGCTGATTCAACTCTTTTTGAACAGTTCTACCATGTAGCATGTAGACTTTCTACTTCCTTTCATCTTCCTCAAGTAGCCGTGCCTGTGTGTATGAACTGTGCACAAGATTTGTGAATCAAACTGTTTTTATGTTCTTTTTAAGGAATGACTGTGCTTGATATTCTCACTAGGCTAATACACACATGTGGAGGTTGTGTGACTGGTTTTCATGGTGTTTAAATAAAGAGTACCACCTATTGAGATGCTAATATTACATGTGAACTATGTAATCATTTTCATTGCATATTTAAGAGAGTTCATGTATAAATGTAATGTTTTGAACAGAATGTATTCCTAAACTGTCCTTTCAATGATTTTTGATCCACTCCCCTTCTTCAGATATTTTAAAATAAGTTTTATTAATTAAAATATATAACAGTCCAAACCAACTAACATACCAATCATAAAACATACATTCATACTCTTTTTCAGATATTTTTCACCATAATACAGTATTCGGGTGGGAGTGGGGGTGGAGCAAACTATGGGAGAAGAGAGCAGTATGCTTTATCATTTATTATTATCACCCTTTGTAAATTCAGACATGTACCAATTCAGCAAGGGAAAAGTGCATACATAGTCTCATTTTGTGTGCACAGCTGGTACAGAATCACATCTGTGTTGCCACATCTAGGCCCCAGAAGCTAGATGCATCTTAGGGGCTGAAGAGACCAGCCCTAAGAGGCGACCTGCAGTCATCTCTTTCTTCACCGGATTGGGGCCGCAGAAACTACATGCTGCAGCCCTGATCTAGCCTTTCCACAGTACAAAAAGGAGCCATAAAAAGTGGAGGAGGGGGCTGAGTTTGTGCCCCAGGTGCAGATGGAACATGAAACTGAGCCAGGCCCTAGCTCTGCTCTGTCAGTTCCAGCAGAGCCTGTGACTCAGCAGCTCAGCCTCCCCCCAAACAGAGATTCCAGGCCTGGGAGACATACCTCCATTGATCCAGAAGGTTATACGAGAAATGCTCAGGAAATACTAAGCACCTGTGATTAGGAACTGGGGTGCAAACAGGTGCAAAATGGCAAACTTCTTTGTAAGAGCTTATCTGCGTTTTCTGGCAAAAGCATCTTGCTGATTCCCTTGGACTTTGTTGCCTGAAACCTTGCCTCCTGAACTACGGATTGACCTGGAACTCTTGACCCTGGCATTGACTCACTGACCTGGAATCCTGGGCCCTTGACTTGTCCCCTGACTTTACTTTATTGGACATTGGACTGCTACTGTGATATTGGACTTGGTTTCTAGCTGCTGCAAAGACCTTATATTTGTTTGCCATTAAAGCTGGTCCCAGCCTTTATCAGCAGTCCTTGGCTGCTTTCCAGGTCAGTTCCTTTTTGCACTGTGGGAAGGGCACCACAGCCGCCGGTGCCACAGCTTTTTAGCGCTCCTTTGGTGCTGCATCATCTGGACTGCTGTGACTCCGCTCACTGTGCAGTCGGGTGCACAATGTGACAGCAGCATCAAGGCATCAGCAGGGCATGTGTGGATGCTCCCACTCTATCCTGACGCCAGCATTTATCGCTGGTCTGTCAAGGTTGTTAGTCTTCTGATGAACATGTACATTTTTGTCACCACGTGGGACGGCTCATAATTACTCAATGTCCACAGGGAATTTGTATGTAGGGGATAAGTCACATGAAACTCCATAGCATCACTCAGAGGTTGTCCTGATTTCTTTTTCCTTCTCCTAAGGGAGTTTGGTCATTTCTGAGGGGAAAATATATAGCTTTGTTTTGTACATATTTGAAGTTTCTTTTCTTTTGGGGGCCTGTCCTCCTATTAGGCAGAATGAGGCGCTGGTATTGTCCTGTTTGGATGACACACACCCCAAACCCCAGTTTTGATGCGAGTAGTCTCGAGGATGTCCACACCCAAATTGAACTATACACATTTTAAAACGTTTCCTGTTGGGTCTGGATCTTTCGGGGAGATCTGGAGCCCTCTGGAGCAAATTCTACTGAGACTCTCTTTTTTAAGTCTGCCCACAGATGAAGGTGCCATAAACACAAATGGCTGAGTGGAACATAGTTCAGGCTTCCCCAGCCTGTTGTGCTACCTCATCTTGTTGGACTATGATCCTCATTGCCTTGAGCCAGTATCTGGAAGGCACTAAGCTCTCAGGAGCTGAGTCCTTCGAAGTTCCTGTCATGCTTGTTAGTCATTTAGGCTTTCTGTTTTATTTCATCCAGTCAAAAATCCACCCAACAGTGATACCTTTCTTGGCCAACCAAAATGCACAATATACATGTTGCACCATGTATTTTGTGCATTTTGGTTGGCCAATAGTGGTATCACTGTTTGATGGATTTTTGATTGGATTTGCTAAATAGCCAAAACAGCTACCCCTGGATGTTTTCTGTTTTATTTCATGTTACTGGATAATGGGATATGTCATGCTGGTGGTGCCGGATGGAAAGGAATACTTACCTATGAGCAGATGTGAAGGAGACATGATCTGCGCTGGGAACTGACAAGGCCAGTTCCAGGGGAGTGCATGGTACTAGAGAAAACAAATAGGTGGTCTGGGAAAAGAAATGCTTTGCTTTTATGACAAATGGGTATGAGGACATGAAAAGGTTTGGATGACTTTGTGCCTTTATTATAATGTGTAAACACAATTGCGTCAGTTCTAACAACATTGCCATACTGTGAACCGATTTGGGTACTGAATAAAGCTTGCTGTTTTTACACCGAAGGTTTGGGGTTTTAAGCTTAAGTTTGCCAGTTCATTTAGTAATAAAATGGCAGAAAGAATGGTTCTGGATGCTTCTGCTACCTTGGATGCTTCCTTGGTGAAGAAGATGGTGAAGGCATGAAATGACAGAGCAAAAGCAATTGTGGCTATCCCACAGTTGGGAAAGCCTTGTCAGTGCATGAGTGATTGACAGAGCTGAATTGTCACTAGGGTTGGCATCTCCCAGTGCGGTAACTCATGGTGTCACCCTCCCATTGACCTCTCCTCATACCACACTGTATAGAATCTTTAGTAATGTTTTTGTACTAATGTTATTCAAAAAAAGTGATCCCTTTATATCACTATGTTGTAACAACTAGCAAAACTAAAATTATATATTTAAATCAATAATATCATATTCACAGCCTAAATGTATTGATGTGCACATAGTTTCATGTGGTTACAGTGAAAATTTCGTAAAATGTGAATTTCTAAAGAAAATTTTAAAAGAATATTTTTTGGAGGAAAAAATAAAAATAAAAATCTGAGGCCTTTCTCCTTTCATTGGGCATCACTCCACTCATACCATTTCTTCCACTGAGCTCCATCCAGTGTTTTAAAGGGATGTAGGTGAATGCTACAGCCTGTTTCCGCCAAAAGACAGATGTTTGGGGAACAGTGGTGTCACACGCCCTAAGGGTTTCACTCAATAAGGACAGCCCCCACCTAGTGATGCCTCTGCAAAGTGATCAAAGTGCAGCCCTCCAAATGTTTGTTGGATTGCAATTCCCAATATTCCTCTATGCTGCTAGGGCTGCTGGAAGTTGTACTACAGCAACATCTGGAGGCTCAGCGTGTGCAGCCCCCTGACTAAAGTTTCTTTATCCTGAATTTTTTTTCTGACAATCCTATACTCATATCCAGGGGAAAACCTTTTATCAAGATGTGCACTCTGTGTTTTTAATGTCATTGTTTCTGTAGGCATTGTAGGGTTTTCGTGTGACAGAAATAATGTATTATTCTTGTTAACTAAGAGGGTATCAAGCTGTATGTCTTTCTCCAGTGTTTCTTTCCAGTAGATGCTCTTAAAGCACAATAGGCAGATGAATGTGCATTCATTTGTTTTCCTGTGAAGGACAAGGCTACTCTCTATGAACCACTGATAAAGCAGCAGCAAAATAAATGTGTTGGATGAAAAGCAACAGGGGATGAATAATGGATTCTGATCTCAAGGAGAGGATGCCTTTTTCTACATACGAGGGGTATCGTGAAGTTTTAATGATCACCTTTTCAAAACATTGACAGAAAGTTTGTTTTGATTTGTAGTTGTTAACTTATCTCTATGTAGTCACTATCTAAATTTACACATTTTTCCCAGTGTATCTTGACCCTCCGAATACCTGATATTGTAGAAGTCTGCAGATTGCACCTTATGAGGGGGTATCGTAAAGTAACAATTATCACCCGGAAGTTATTGTGGCATATTGATTAAATGTTGCCAGTGTCATCATTGGTCCCTAAGTGCACGTTGCTGAGAAAATCAGCTCATTGTGTCCTTTATTTTTGTGACTGGCTGTGCCAGAAGTGACTAAAGTGTAAAATCCTTGTCAGGTGCAATCTGCAGACTTCTACAATAATGGTATGTGGAGGGTCAAGAAACGCTGGGGAAAATGTATAAATCTGGATGGTGGCTACATAGAGATAAGTTAACAACTACAAATCAAAACAAACTTTCTATCTATTTTTTTAAAGGCGAAAATTAAAACTTTATGATACCCCTACATATATAGCCTGTATATTACAGAGGGTCCTTGTTATCTTCTGTGGTTTGGTTTGGTCCTTGGACCCCCATGGATAACAAAATCTGTGGATGCTCAAGTCCCATTATATATAATGGTGTAGTAAAATGGTAAAATCAAGGTTTGTGTTTTGGATTATTTTTTTAATAGCTTCAAACCATTGATGGTTGAATACATAGATATTGAGGGCTGACTGTAAACACCAAGAGACTGAAGGGATGGAAGTAGCAAATGGTGAAGAGAATTTGTGTTGGTGAGAACGTTATATGTATGTTATATGACTGTAATAGATTGATAGTAGATGTATTAATGAGAACACCTGTATTGATTTGTTACAATCTGTTACGATTGTTTTATTGTATATTTTTGTTTATAAACTCACTAAAAATATTTTTTTAAATAAATGAAGGGCTGACTGTAACAGCAAACTACTTACGTAGTAGCTAAAACATGAGAGATAAAACAACAAAGAACCCCCAAGGTTTCTTGACATAGAAGAAGACTTATTAGAGGGTCAGATAACCCTATGATGGCTGGGTGTTCTCTGTGTCAACAGAAACCTATGTTTTGGAAGGACAATATAAAAAATCTGGAGAGGCAGGGGAAATAGAATAATGTACCCTTCAAAAGATCTTGGCTGTCTAACTGCTTGTATTCACAATGAACATATTTGGTTTCAGATCTTAGTTACTGTGATTATTTTGTCTTTTAGGCAGGTCTTGCCATTTCTGTCACTTCCCACAGGGACATGCTTTAAAATGATTTTAAAATGAAGGTCATTTTGATGATTGTTACATTTCAATATTTGTCAAGCAATCCAATATTACAGCCCAGATTTGACAGTTTCTGAGTGAATATAGGTGCCCAAAAAAGAGATATATTTTTCAGTCTCTCTTAAAAGCTTTTAAGGCCAAAGAAGATGTGATGTGAAAGATCTGTTAAAAAGATCTCCCATGGCTTTTGAAGCTGCAGTCCAATAGCCACTTGCCGGTACATAGGCTTTGAACCTGAATGAATGCAACTCACTGAGTGGGAAAAACACACTTTCTCTCTTTCATCTGGCTAAGATAAGAGGGGCAGCTTTGCTTCACATTTCCAAAGCTTACTCTTTCATTTTCAGTATAATGTATCAAAAGAAGCTCTGTCTATATGTGCATCTTCATAGTATATTCACAATAGCTAGAATACAAAACCTTTTCTACTCTGTAACTTTCTGTCATTCATCTAACTGGGAATCTGGGCTTAACACATACACCCAACCACACATGGAGAACTTGACCAGTGTTGTAGTTGCTTCTATAACTACTGAGTGGTGATGGATTATTCAAAAAATTGTTTCATGTTCTACCTTACTGCTAATGTTGTACTGAAGCTTGCAGCTTTCCTCTTTTTGGCAGTGGTGCGGGAATTTTCTGATTTTACCCTTAGATCGTTGTCAGTGGAGGCAGCAAAGAAATCCCACTTAAGAAACCTTCATCAGATGGGTGAAACATGCCTTATAGCATGTCTCAGAACTCCTGGCTTCCATGTCAATAGGGCAGCGAATTCATCCTAGGTTCTAATCTGAATTTTAAAGGAGCTATTTAAGGAGCTTAATCCTATTCTCCAAACAAGTTCATCACTTTGGAATGCTTTAAAATTCAGATTAAAACCCAGAGCAGATTCATTCCCCAACAACATGAGCTACCAGTTCCTACTATGAAGACTTCTTTCTGATGTCAGACATTTCTGAGTCGCAAGAAGGTCCCACTTCTTTATGACATCAGACATTTCTGGGTTGCAAAGGGTAGGGAGGTTGCCAGTATTTTTCTGTGTCAGAGGAATGTAGCAGCGGCAGGTTCTCTTGCCACTGATACAGTATATTAAAACATAAGGAGCAATACTAGAACAAAGTCCTATCTGATTCGACATTCTGCTCACATAATGGATCAATCAATGGCATATGGAAAGCCTACTGTCAGGATCTGAGTGTGACAATATACTCCTGTTTGTGTTTCATGGCAACAACTATAAAGAGGAGACATGCTTCCTTTGGTAGTAGAGGGAATATATAACCATTATGACTGATAGCTTCAGCCTCTAAGGAAATGTCAAGCCCTCTTTTAATGCCATCCAAGTTGGCAACCATCACTGCATCTTGTAACGGGGATTAGTACTGTTTAACTATACGTAGTGTGAAGAAATGTATTGCTTTATCTGTCCTAGGGTTCTTCTATTGAAATAGAGGGTCCCCACACCATGCATAATTTTGCATACCGCTATCATGTCTCCCCTTAATTTACTTCCTTTTCTTTTTCTTTTTCTTTTTCTTTTGGTAAACTGAACAGCCACAAACACTGTACATTTTTTTCACGTGACGTTACGACAGCTCCTTGACAGAATTGCAGCAGATGTCATTAAAATCTCTCTCACTCTTTTACACAGATTTCCTCCAGATGTTTTAGATTATAACCTCTGTAAAACCTTGCCATTGGACATGCCAGCTCAGATTTCTGAGAAATGAAGTCCAAAACATCAGAAGTGGCACAGGTTCCCAACCCATTTTAAGATGTCCATGAGTTAGATTCTTTTGCCAAACTTTTTTTTTATATAATGGTACCCAAATGCACCTTGGAATATCTTTTAAACCACATGGTGCAGCCAAGGATAAGGTGGCTTCTCCCACATGTGGGTCCCCTGAAGCTTTTGCAGATAGTCATCCTTTTTCTATGTGTCTCACAGTAGCGTTCTTAATTGACTTGGGGAAAATACATATCTTTCCTTCTGCTGGAAATAATGTTTTAAGTAGCAGAAATAATCAGCTGAAGTCTGTATGACATTGATGCAATTAGGGCCGGACCATAGAATATCCCTCCATTTAGAGTTAAAGAATGAATTCATAAATTGAAGACAGCAGTTTATTTCACAAAACAGCACTAGTCCAGAGGTCAGCAATCAAACTAAGCTATCTGGCACCGAAACAAACATACCATAACAATTTTTATCATGTTTTGAAAGTCTACCCAGCAATAGAATACATCAACATATAACACATCATAGGAGTATACTGGATATCAGTCATTGAACGGTCGTCATTAATCTCTAGAAGAAAATAGTTAAATGAACACCAAGTATTCATGTTGGTACTTTCCTTACATTTCATGTTATTACTTCTTTTAACAGAGAGTGCCAATTAATCAATGGTAGGGTTAAATTGCCCCTTTTCTTTGCATTTCCTGGCAGCTTAATAACCCTGCAGCCCCTAAAATTATCCCTTGTTGAGGATTCTTTTCATTTAGCATGGTTCTACCTTGCTTTGGCCTTATGGTCATGTTTTGACCTTTCCCTTCATGTCCAGAGCCCTGAAGCCTGCAAACAATTACCCAGAAAGCACCATGTGATGGGAGAATTGAGGAACAGGTTCAGATTCAATACTTGGGCTAGCATGGTCATGCCAAGACCAACCAAGGTTGATGCTCACCACATCATCCTTTCATCTTATTTTTCATGTTATAGCTGTTGTGGTGCTGAAGTGGACGGACATGGGAATGGTTACAGATGCTCATTATATTATTTTTACTTCTAATATATTGCTGTTGTGTGCCTTCAAGTAGTTTCTGACTTATGATGACCCTAAGGCAAACCTATCACGGGGTGTTCTTGGCAAGATTGTTCAGAGGATGTTTTCCCTTGCCTTCCTCTGAGACTCAGAGTGTGACTTGCCCAAGATCACCCAGTGGGTTTCCATGACTGAGCAGAGATTCGAACCCTAGTCTCTAGAGTTGTAGTCCAATGTTCAAACCATTACACTATACCATAGCACACTGGCTCTCTGCTTCCAATATATGTAAAACACACACACACATATATATATACATACATACGTATACATACACATACAGTACATATAAAAACAAAATTGTGTTTATTCCCATGTAAATATGTTTCTCATCAGGGTGGCAAACACAAACTTTATTTAATTCTTGATAGTCATGATAGCTCTATGATTTACATGAGTTTAAAAAAGAAACATGTGCCCAATCCTAACCCCCACCCTCTTTTTTTTTTTAAAAAAAAAAATCAGGATTGGCACACTGTTTGCTCTAACACCTTAGGAACGTAGAAACAGTCATGAAGCCTGGAATGGTGATGATAGACAGGTGAAGTGAAATATTAACTATGTGTATAACAACTGAAGCAATGTTAAAGTGTTGTCATAGAATCATTGAGTTGGAAGAGACCACAAGGGCCATCCAGTCCAACCCCCTGCCATGCAGGACCTCCAAATCAAAGCATCCCCGACAGATGGCCATCCAGCCTCTGCCTATGTGTATAACAACTGAAGCAATGTTAAAGTGTTGTGTTGGAGGAGTGTAAAACTAGTCGGTATCTATCTGAACCACCATTTCATGCCATGCAGGTAATATTACTAAATTTTAATTTATGCAGATTGAATTGCTGTTAAAGGCCTCATTGTTGAGTTAACTAAAAAGATGGAACTTTAGGAAGAAGGAACTGAAAAGGGAACAAGATCTCTTAATTCATTTGAGGAGAATAATTGTTATTATTACTATTATTATTATTATTATCATCATCATCATCATTAATCATTTCTTACCTACCTCTCTCCATGGACTGAGCAGCAACAGATTAATATACAGCATGCAACATCAGTTAATAACACCCAACTTCAGTTTAAAAACATACAGCATCAATTTACAAGAACAAGTAAGATAAATACATATTAAAACAATCAACACATATTTTTAAGAAATCATAATTTAACATTCACAATTTTAAAATCATCTGGATATGTCTTCTGGAAGAGAGACTGTTCTTAATGCTGATTTGAATTCTGATTGGTATGTTAAGGATTGGAATCAATTTCCAGGTTGCAGGTAGGCAACTCTTAACTAATGCTTAGTTCCATACATATTAAATTATCCTTTCCACATTTACAAAAGAGAGATTTGTTTGCTTATTTTATTTATTTGATTTGCCCACCCCCTTTCCCAAGTGAACATAACCTGTGAATTAGTTAATCTGTTATTCTTCTCAGCACTCAAGTAAAACAGTAAAGGGTTACTTTGCCCCATTTCCTAGTCAGGGAATTGAATTATACAGGGGTTGATCATGTGAGACAGTGAGGGTATTAGCTGTGATCCTGCAGTGTCCTTAAACACAATCTTAATTAAGTACTTTTGATAGTGTCTCTTTGTTCTTAGATTATTTAAATGCAATGCATTTATTCTCATTAAAAGTTAATCTAAAGGCAATGTAATCCAGATGCTGTCTATTTTAACAAGGTTGCCTCGCTTAAATACAGCAACCAAAAGATGTGGTTGGATTAAGCTATTTGAGCTGATTGCAGAATAGCCATTAGATTGATAAGGAGTGTCCTTGATTATTACTTCTTTTAACATTGCCTAAGTGCAATGTTGTCTTTCTTTCAGAGGGACTGCAGAGGAAAATGAAGGTATTTGGGTTTGCTATGGGGGTGTGTGGCCTGTGGAAATATCCAGAGACATTGGCTCCTGTTTCCTCCCACAGATGCCTATCCCTACCCTATTGGGATAGTTCACAATCTTATTAAAGTCATTGACTATATATTTTTTTTAAACAAATAAACCCATAACTATATGCAGCTCATTCCATGGATGCCTGTCATATTTGAAATCTAAATGTGCCCAATAAAAACTGAGGAATGGCATTTTCCTTTTCATTTGACTTTGAAAATAGCTGCAGGGAGGAGGAAGAGCATTTCCCCCAAGACCTCATAGTAAAAAGCAATGCTTGTCTCTCAGACTTCCACTTCACTGGCTTTATCCATCCCTAACTAAAAATATCTAGTCTACTTTCTGTTTGGAGCATCTCGAAGCAATGGAGAGGAGGGTAATGATTTCTCCTAGGAGGCACTGTGTATTTATTGGCCAAATCCCAGGTTACTATTCTTTTTTAAGTGGATACCTTTATGCAGAGAAGTATTTTCAGGGAGAAATGTTAGTAAGCAAAAAGAAGTGTGCTTAATATTTTCCCTATCATCAAATGTTCTACCCAGGCAATTATAAACCATATTGGGCTCCAAGAGGTCTTGGCAACTGGAAATGATCGTTGCAGGTGATGGTGGGGATGGAGAGAATGATTTGGAGATCATTTGCACAAAAGGTTCAGTAGTAACATCAATGTTCAAGCTCCCTCCTGACCATTTTCAAAGGTGCCTTGCCCTCAGTTTCATGTTAGCACAGTAAAAAAAAATTCTGGTCAGGATGGTGTGTTTACTGAGTCAGTTGTGTGACTCCAGCCTTTGTGATAGGGATACTGTAGCTCACTTCGTTTGTCAACTGACATGGCCATAGTGAACACTCTTTTTTCTTGTTTTTGGATGTGGTGTGGTAGAAATGGCAGGGACAGTCCCAGTTAATCCTCTGTCATCTCACTTTTCAACTGCCTTTAAAAAAAATCTCAGTTTCTTTTTCATTTTTTCTAACTCCTAATTGCTGGAGAAATCATAAATATTTTCCAGAAATGGTTCCTGATTTAGCCCGCACTGAGTTAGTAGTCAGTAGAGAAGCACAGACAAATTACTCAAGTACATTCTTAAATTATCTGTGATCAAAGTGAAATCAAAATGCAACATGATTAATCCAGAATTGAAGCAGAGAGACACGAAAGAGAGAGAGAAAGAGAAATCTTGTTTTTATTTTTAGCAATTTATTATGCCACACATCTGTAATGACAGGCCATAAACTGGAACAACAACAAATCATTGACGTATGTGGCATCTAAATTTTTTTTCCAAATGTGACAGTATAAAGACTTACTGTATTAAGAAATTCAATGTTCTCTGTCTAAGAAAGGGGCTTTGCAGAGGACAGGGCCAGTTAGATATCAAGGGAAGTTACTTTTCTGTTGCCAATGAAATTCAAATGTTATTACCTGTTTATTACTCTTAGTCTCTGGTCTTTAAATGGTCAAGAAGGGAAATGGCTGTGCCTGCACTGAGTTCCCTTTAGACTATCTTAACAGACAACAGAAGTAACACCTGAGATAAAATGTAGGCCTGTGCCTCGAACATAATCACTCTTCCTGTATGATTTTTAACATCTTTGCTTGATGAAAAAGCCAGTGAAGCTTCAAAAGCTTGCATGATGTGCTTTGAACATTTTGGTTGGTCAATAAAGGTATCACTGTTTTCTGGATTTTGGATTTTGTTGTAAGAACTCTTTGAGAAATGCTGCCATCCAAGCCATAAAATTTGCAAAATGGACGCACCTCATCCCAATAGGGAGGGAGATTTTCCTTCATATCAAAAAATGAATCCCTTCACATGCATGTTAAAAAGAAAGATTGTAGCTCAGACACCTGTTGAAGCTGGTAGCCAAGAATGAGGACAACCAAAGTATATTCCAAGTGCCTTTGAAATGCTCAGCAAGTTGACTTTGGATAAGAGTCAAGTCAGACCAGTTCTGACTTTGTCACCAGCTTTAGTGAGACAATTGTCCAAAGAGGCAAGGCCTTGGAAGCAGCCATTCCCTTGATGTTCTGAAGAGCTGCTACTGATCTATGCAATTTACAGAACTGGAAATTATCTCTAGCAAAACACCTCCTCTACAGATAGTGGCATAGAAGGAAGAGATGCAGAATGGTGCCTGGCTGCCAAGGAAAAAAGTATAACTATAGCTTACTATCTACTTGACAGTGTGGTGTTCAGTCCCAGAAGGCAAAGGCACAAAAGGTAACGGTAAAGGTGATGACACTTCAAGACCGCATACCCCTCTTGCCACCAGAGCCTGCATAGAGTGACCTCCTTCCTTATCTCCTGAGTGTTTGTAGGAGAAGCAGGGAGGCTTGGAAAAATAGCCTATGTTGCAGCACAGGCGATTTTCCTAGTCATCTCTGCCCCCACCATATGGCCAGGCACTCAGGAAGCCCCTGTTTTATGTATCCGCCTTGGATCCCATTTTGGGAGAAAAGTGGGATATAAGTTAAATAAATAAATAAAGTCATTTTCCTCCTCCTTCTCACTGAACGGAGGTACGGGAGTTACTTGGGCAGGTAACTAGCCAATGGGTAAGGCACTTTTCTTTTCTTTTGGTGATCAGGTGCTGCCTCTGCATCTTCTCCTTTTAGGGGTGAGTGCCACTAGTGGTGCAATAGAGAGCACAACCTGCAGAAACAACAGAGCTTCAGGTGGGTCTGGGTCATAGCCAGCAGCAATATATTGCATGGGGCCATCTGGTCATTGTTGGGCTTAAAGCTGCAATATGACAGTTGACCTGTTTTAGGTATGATGGTGTCCTGCCACCAAGTTCAGTCCAGCAGTTCTATAGTTGGAGGCTGCCTGGATTTTTCTACTCTCTGGTGTTGAGAGCTCATGATGCATGCTGACAACCTTCTCTACATTACAACCTTCTCTCTGCTAGTTTTCCATGCACAGCTAATCTATGTTTGGGATCTTTCAAGTTTACAGTCCATTTACCTGGAGTTTAGAGTGGATCAGTCAACAGAACATGTGGTTTTGTTGACTGCATACCCTCTAAACTGTCCCAATTTGGCAGGGACATTTCGGTTTAATCCTCTGCCATCCTACTTTTTCAGATCCTTTTAAAATGCCCCCGTTTCTTTTTTTCTGCTCCCACCCCCCTTGCCATTTCCCCTTTGTCCTTACTTTACTTCAGTTGTTTCAAACTGAGTTCAGAGTGCAAAAGTATCTGACACTTTATTAACTCAGCTGGGGGAGAGCAGAGAGAATGGAATCTTTCTGTTCTCAATAGGTTCTGCCAAAAGCAAACTGTCCCAGCCTCTCCTAGCTTGTGTGTTCTTCCTCAATAATAATTTTTGCCATCTTGGCCATATTCTGATGTTGCTTGATGGCCCATATCCAGGAATATTGTGAAATGTTGGCAAGTATATAAATGCACCTCCTTTGTCAAATGCAGGGAGTGAAATGAGATCTCAGTAGCATAGTACTGTAGTGAGAACTGATACCCTAGCACAATAAGGGTATCCAAGTGTCCTATTCTGTATTATTCAAGAGTTGTTGTGCTGGATGTGTTTCTGTGCACATCTACCCTTGTACCCATTGTTCCTGCAACTTCGCCTACCATAGTCCCCCCCCCCCCAAAGGTAGCCAATGTTAGCCAATGAGGTTATGGGAGGAAAAGCATTGCTGTAAACCAAGGACTAGTGACTTCTAGCCTTCCAGATGTTGCTGGACTATATCTGCCATCATCCTTCATCATTAGCTGTTTCAGTTAAGACTGATGGAAGTTGCAGTCCAACCACATCACCTTCTAATAAGCATGTAACATCACTAGCTGTTGGTATTTAGAAAAGATAATATAAACAGCCTTCAGGGATGATAAAAATAGAAACAGTCCTTTGAACTTTTCCACATCATGGTTAGAGGTTTATAAATGAGCCACTGAATTTCAGAAAAATAATGAATGCATTTTTTAGGAGAGAGATCATCTTCCTCCTATTGCCACACTTGGTTTGAAATAATATATTTATTTTGACTAAATAAAAACAATTCCGGTTGCCTCCCTCTGAGTTTTCAATTGAATTTTTAATTTCCCTAGGAGCCTTATAGCCTAAGTCCTCCAATAATAACATAGAAGCAGCTCTGGAATCATCATCTTAAGTTATTATGGAGATTGTTCATTAATAGTAATCTCTGTTTTAGGTTAAGCCCATTGTAGATCCTGCTCATTGTTGCTAGGTTACAAGAAACTATTGGGATCTGTATCTTATAGGGTCAGTAGAGCTGACTTTACATGCTTTCCCAATTTGCTGAGAAAGCAATTTTATTCTCCAGTATGTGGACACAGGCACACGGTTTCATGTTTCTTTTAGCATTCAGAAGATCACAGGATAAAATCAATAATTGTTCTCATTTTATGAAAGTACTAGGGATTGGCAGTCGGAAGCCCTGGGCCAAGCTTGGCTCTCTTGAGTGCTAAGATTTCCCATCACTAGGCTTGCATTTCAAAAGGTGTGTACTATACCAGTACACCCATGACTGCAGTACAACTAGAAACAACTGTTTGATGCGCACATTCTGGACCTCACAGTGGTTTGCCGTCATGGAATGTCAGAAACAACGCTAAAGGCTATTGCTGACTCCAAATTTTTTATCAGTCGTCCATTGAGCCTATACAACTGTTGCCTATGAATGTAGCATTCCTTTCTGTGATCCTACTTTGTGGTTCACTTAATCCACCAAATATTTCAGAACATGAAAGACGTTTATTTTGGCATTTTGCCATTGTTAATGGCACTTATTTTAATCTAAATGCACACACTTATCCAGACTCTTCACTTCCTCTTCATATCATGAAACTGAATTGTTTTGCAGTCTTTCTGTGGCTGGTAAGACACATTATTCTGTATGTCATTTTGTCTTTAAGCTGGAAAGGAAAAGGTTGATTATGGATCATTTTCTCACTCACTCAACAAAATGTAAACTTTTAAAGTGTTAACTGCAGGATGTACTGCAGATGATACTACATACAGAAAATGAAATATTATTTCAGACAGAATGCCTATTATTTACAGTGCACAGCTGCAGTGCTTTTAAAGAAACTTCTGAGGTTGTTGATATAATTAACACTTTGGGCACTTTTTCTGGCTTTAAGACTCATTTGTTCGTGTGTTCAATTGTTTTTTTCCTTTTAGAAGGAAGCTAAAGTTCTGAAATGTCAGATTCCTGATGGTCTTGATAGCCCTTTAGATGATGATACCAGAGAAGATGGCTAGTCATATCTTTGTCCGGTCAAAGTTACTTGATTTGGTAGATCTCTGGCTCCAGCATTAGTATGTGAGCTTGGAGACCCTCTTTCAATTCTGGATTTACACTGGGACATCCTTGGGCTGGGCCAGCAAGAACGTTTATTCAAGTGAAGGGATTTTTATAAAACCAAGCAAATTTTAACATGCCTTTCAGAAATCCACAATGCACCTCTCAGGAGTAGAATATTACCCTCTTAGCAAAAAAAATTGAATTATTCAGAGATACGTCTTAACATTGCCTTCCATTTTAAGCAATATGGATATTTTACACCACACTGCAACAATGACAGATGTGTGATCAAAGAGTAGTTCAGAACTTGAGATTCCACTCTGCCATTAAAATGCTGTAAGGTAAATAAAGCCCTACTTTGTTCAGGATAATGTGCAATCTTTGGGGAAGATTCATTACATTGCAGGTGTAATGAGAGTGAGTCACACGGAGCAAGGCTCTTGTCTCTATCAATGTCAGTGTAACTCCAAAGCTGCTCTGCCTTCTTTCGATTGCTCTTTTGTATTGGTGTAAGTAACAAGAATACAGCAGCCCTGGGCTGCAAGGAGATGCAAGAGCACTTGAAAGAAATGTGGTAATCAGTATTCCTGGCTTCAGTTGTGTCTAATGTGATCTAAGTGGAAAGACGAATGTAAAGTGGGCATTGTTTTTTCCTAAGGTTTTGTGAGTGTCTGGAAAGAGGACAGCCTTTGGAGTACTTATAGGATTAAGACCGCATTTAGATTAACCACTAGGGTCTTGAGTGGAAACTACACCACAGTGGAATTGATGAGACAGTTCAGAGCTGGGAGTCAAATCCATAATTTTCCAAATGGAGGAACAGATGGGCATAAGCTCTCCTCATTCATGGGTCACCAGGCTACCAGCAGTGGTTCTTGAAGGCAATATGGAATCATGGGAAGCTAATGACTGACTGACTCTAGGTCAGAGAATATGACAGACAGATGGATAAACACACTTTGTTTACTGCTGAGTACTTTCATTCAGGGTTAGGAGGAGCAGATGCTTTAGTGCTACAAACTGCTTGCCTATTAAGATTGCCTATATTTTACTAGTCTGACTAGTAAAATTTCAAATTCTCTATTTGTGGGCAGATTACTTTCTGTTATTTTTAATAGGGGTGACCCCTTTGGATTGATAAGAGAATCACATAAAACTTGAAAACTTCCTGGCAAAATGCCTTGTTAAATGCTCTTAAAAGTAACTTCTGAAATTAACCAAAAACTATCACTGGTTCCATTAATAAAGCAACTGCACACTTAAAATGGAACACTTTCACACTCTTGTTGTTATGTGCATTCAAGTCCTTTCTGACCCACAGTGACCCTAAGGCCATCACAGGGTTTTCTGAGGCTGAGAGCTTGTGACTTGCCCAAGATCATCAAATGGGTTTCCATGTCCAAGTGGAGAATCAAACCCTGTTCTCTAGAGTCATAGTCCAACACTCAAAACACTATGCCATGCTATCTCTCCACCCTTGTTACCCCCAAAAGTAGCTAGTTACTGTTAGCACTACTAGTTATAACTTGTTAACTTCAAGTTTTGCCCATCTCTGCAGCTTCATTGGCTGGCAGTACTTGCTGATATGACAAAGCCCTGTAAGGGGAGTTCCATCATGGCATCTTTTGTTTTAAATTAATGTGTGGGCAGTTGAGGAGGCTGTTGGCTCTCACAGAAATGATCGTACAGTGGAAGTTGAGACATTCACATGGAGTCACTGTCCAGGTAAAAACAAGAATCTGAAACCTCACCTTGGGATTTTTCCCCCAAATCCTTCTTCTCCATTACAGTTTTTTAAAAAATGAATCTCTGTTCTGTTAAAATATATGAGTCTGGTTAAATGGGAAAGAAACCAACCACTAGTAAAAACCAAGCTCTGTTGAGTAACTCTTACTGAAAAATCAATAAACATCATCACATCCCACCACATTATGTCTATGGCTAGCTAGTGCTGATTCTACCCTTGGCAACTTTGGGTGGAGAGATGCTCATTTCCATTCATTTTTAATGAGAATTTTCCAAAATTCTCAAAGATATTTATATTTACTATGAACAGAAGCTACAATTAAAAAATGAATGTTGGAGAAAAGAAACCTATATGATCATCTAGCCTCAGGATTTTGAGTATTTAATTCTTGAAAGTCTGGATTTGGATCTCAGTCTGGGATTAATTATCCCCTTAATTTTGTCTCCATTGTATGAAACAGTCTGGCATTTGACAGCATAGTCCTGGGTAAGACCAATTTCATTCAATGTGACTAAGGGGCGGTTACAGGCCAGCACTTTGTGCCAACCTGATCACGAACTAGGGCTGCGGTAGAGTGGAGCGTTCACATGCTCCCAAACCCTACCGTATGCTCCAGGCACCATCTTGATGCGTGCCCATCCAGACGGCATGTGCCATGATGACATCTGTCATGTACAGCTTCCAAATGGCACTGTGCATGAGAGGCATTGTAAGGGGTGTCATAAGACCCTTCTAGGGTGCAAATAAGAGCCGTGTTTCATGGCTTCTATTTGCACCAGGTCGTGTGCAGCTGCCACGTCCCCAATCCAGCACCTCCAGGGGTGGCACAGAGGCACCTCTGAATGAGGTTTTTACAGTCCCTTAGTTCCAGGGAAGCATGCATATGATGGCAGCAAAGCTGAGTAATCCTTCCAGTATGTGGCATCAGAACAGAGGGCCTTGGCAGTGGAGGATGGTTTGGAAAGCTCCATGCCAATACATACAGGATTCCTGAAGAAAAAGCCCCAGGGAAACCTACCTTTGGCATCTTCTTGTTGGAGAAGCTGTAGACCTTGCCACAGCCTCATGGAGAAGGCTTACATGATTGGGTCTCCAAGGCCAGACTTCTCTCTTCACACATTAGGGAGGGGAGATCATAGGATAAAGTTTGCACACTGAGCAAGCAAAGCAAAGGTTTCTCTTGGTGAAACGTATTTTGGGAAAGAAGAGCAACAAATCATGCTTGTTCCTTTGCATTCCATCCCTTTCACTCTTTTGTTTCTCACCGAAGTTGCGTCCATATAATGGATTAACACAGCTGTGTCCCTAAAATATTCTGTGTTTAAAAAAGAAAAGAAAAATAAGCCTGTACTCTTTTTGAGAAGTTCCATGGCTTATTGTTCTCCAGTGACAGGTCTTGTCACTGTCTTTATTCTTTCTTATTATTATTATTATTCTTCATTCTTTCTTATTATCTGATTGATGAAGTACACACTGACATAGCTCATCTGGATTTTTCAGATCTGCGGGAAGGGGTAATCTGGATCCAGGTGTGACTGTTTTACCACTTGAAGTCAAGGACAAAATGACAACCCACCACCAGTTTACATATGACAGTCAAACAGGCTGGCAATTCAACATTACTTCAGTTCTGGTAATGGGACATCATCCATTAGAGTAGATTGACTAAGGGGACTGAGCATACTGTTTCTTCCATAGGCATATAACTCCTTCATCAACATGTAAACGTACTCTTTAGTCCATTCCCACAGAATCCTTACATTACATTTGCAAAAGCATCATGTCCAAACACACACATTTTTCTACAAAGACATTACATGTTGCACAAAATAGTATATGTCTTTAATAAATAAAATAAGTTAAAGCTTTATTTTTACCCCACCTCTCTGTCAAAAAGACAATCAAGGAGGCTTATAGTTTAAAAAGAATACATACAATACCCAATATCCCAGTTATTCCATCCCTCCCCTAAAACATCAATTAAACTCAATAATCATTAAAACAATACATTAAAATAATCAGAGATGGGCAATGGGGTACAGAGTGCTTAATGAGGTGGTGGATTCAATTGATGGCCAGGTTTGTTATTCAGGAAAGCCCTGCCAGAAGAGATCCGTCTTGATAGCCTATTTAAAGCTGTCCAAGCTGGTAATATGATGGATCTTCTCCGGCAGGCTGTTCCATAATCTGGGATTGGTTGAAGAAAAGGTCCTCTGGGTAGTTGAAGTCAACCTGATCTTTATAGGTTGCAGCAAACTCTTCCCAGAGGACCTGAGTGCGCGAGGTGGATTATACAGAAGGAAGCGATCCCGTAGCTAGGTGGGACCCAAGCCATGTAGAGCTTTAAAGGTTATTATGAACACCTTGTACTTCAGCTGGAAACTAATAGGTAGCCAGTGGAGTGATTTTAAAATAGGTGTTATGTGGTCACTTCTGTTTTTTTTCAGTGACCAACCTCCCTGCCATATTTTGAACTAACTGAAGTTTCTGGACTAGACACAAGAGTAGCCCCATGTAGAGTGCATTGAGGTTACCAGTGCATGTACCACAGTTTCCAGGTCCCCCAGCTCCAGGAAAGGACGCAGTTGGCATATCAGCTTAAGCTGATAGCAAGCACTCCTGACCATTGCATTTGCCTGATTTGACATTTGGAGTGAGAGTCTAGGAGACCCCCAGACTGCGGGCAGTCCTTTAAAGCGAGGGACTGTGACCTCATCTAGGACTGGTGGATGTATGTCAATACCTGGATTAGGGGCCCCTACTGTGAATACCTCCATTCTGTCTGGATTCAGTTTTAGTCTGTTTTTCCTCTTCAAGTCCATTGCCGCCTTAAGACATTCATTGGGAGGGGAGATGTCATCTGTAGTCAGAGCTGTAGACCAAGACATGGAGAAGTGTATCTGGGTGTCATCAGCATACTGATAACACCCCACCCCATGCTTCCGGATGATCTCTCCCAGCAGCTTCATATATATATATATATATATATATATATATTGAATAGCATCGGGAACAGGATGGCGCCTTAAGGGACACCATAATTAAGCTCCTTTTTTGAGGAGCAACTGTCCCCGAGCATCACCCTTTGGAATCTGCCCAAGAGGAAGGAGAGGAACCATTGCAATGCGATGCCTCCAATTCCTAACTCTCTCAGGTGCTCCAGAAGGATGTCATGGTCAATCGTATCAAAAGCCGCTGAGAGGTATAGTAGCACCAACAGGGTCACACTTCCCCTGTTGATGCCTAGACGAATGTCATCAGCTAAGGCAACCACGGCTGTCTCAACTCCATATCCTGTCCTAAAGCCAGTTTGAAATGGATCTAAATAATCGGTTTTATCTGATTTTTGTGCAAATAAAATTTTCTTGGTGTTTTTTTTAAAAGTCCTGAACTGCACAAATGTAAGTGTTACAAAATGAGCAAAAAAGTGTCAGATTGCATTCAGATGTTCTTTCTTGCTCAGGGGAAGAACAAATTGTTTATTTAACTTATTTGTTTAATTTATTTCTGTATTGCTTCCCAGCCCACAAGGGCTCCTGAGATGAAGAACAAATAAAGATAAATCAAAGCAATACAATATTATAATACTCTTTAAAAATTAGAGGCAGTGTAAAAAACCAGCAATTTCAAACAATGAATGTCATGCAGAACAGCACTGTTTTGGATACCCACCAGAAGCTTGAAAGAGATGGTGCCAGCCTAACTTCCTTGGGTCAGGAGTGCCACAGTCAAGATGCTACTACAGAGAAAGCCCTGTTACATGTACACACCAACTTAACTGCACAAGATTTTGGGACATACAACAGATCCTCCTCTGAAGAACTCAGATTTCTGGCCTGCTCATAAGAGAGAGGCAGTCTTTCAGATATCTTGGCCTCAAGTCATTTAGAGCTCTGTAGGTTAACATCAGCACCTTGATCTGATCTCAGAAGCAAAATGGAAATGAGTGTAATTTTTGTAAGACCAGTGTTACATAGTCTCTAAAATGCAAACCTGACAACAGTCTGGCTCCTTGCCTTTTGCACTAGCTACGGTTTCCAAACTCTAATACTGTATTCTTCGCATCACTAGTCCTCTTCCCACTAGACTTCTGCCACCTGAAATGGCTACCTCATTCTTCCTAATGGTAGGGCTGGCCCTAGCTCTATATTGGATGATGATATTGATGATGATCGCTGCTACCACCACAACTGTTATAAGTAGGTATCTTCCCTATATGTAAGTAATTAAGAATTGTCAAAAAAATTCTAATGTTGAAGATAGCCAACTTTTCAGGCTTTTGTGATGCATTTGTGAATTTATTGAACTCGATGGGAGCATATGTTCCTATTGTTTTTGTGGCATATACAGAAAGAGTTTTAGAAATTTTATAGCTATGAAAGTATTTGTAATGGTATGTTTTCAGATTTTTATAGTGTTTCTTTTTACAGCATGTTGTGTGCTTTAAGCATTCTGCTTTCTCCAGCTGTGCATCTGTCAGCATGAAATATACATTCATTTGCTTTATCAAATATTGAAAAGACTCTGCCTTTTGTTATTTTGTAATAAAATGCATACCTGATTGTTGCACATGTAGTAAAATACAATGATACCATTGAGGCAGTTGTGTGCATCCTGTCCTGAACTACTACTTCATGCAGGTGTATAAAAAATCCTACAAATTTAGATTCAGTAGCCAGCATTCCAAAATCATTAAAGTATTCTTGACACCCAGTTGAACTGAGGTTGTTTCTAACATGAGCAAAAGTGCTGAAAGACCTCTCCTCTTCAGCTACAGTCACTGGAAGAGTGCACAAAAGATGAAGAACTACAGAAAAACTTTGAAATAAGCTTGAGATCCTAAGATCATGAGGTCTCATGGTTCCCAAGTAATGTCTCGAAAGTTAGACATGTTAATTGTTTTCAGATACTGTAGTTCACTTCTTCCCAAGTCTTTTGAGTGGTACATATCAATGGATGTTTTGCTTGCATTTCCACAAAAACCTTGATTTCTCATCTAAAAGCTTCACAGCTTTATGAGTTTCTTTTAAGAGAGATAAAGAGGTGATTATGCAGTATATATATTGAGTATGTCTTTTGGATTTTTAACTGTCATTTCATCCAGGGTTTTATATGGAATGATTTTCTCTTTGTGATATAGTTTGTTGTTGTATGCCTTCAGGTTATTTCCAATTTACGGCAAATGTAAGGCAGCCTTATCATGGGGTTTTCTGGGGCTGAGAGTGTGTGACTCATCCAAGATTACCCAGTGTGTTTTAAAGCTGAGCAGGAATTGAACCCTGATCTTCAGAGTCTCCAGAATTGCAATCTAACATCCCAGCCAAAACACTATGCTGGCTCTTTGTGATGTATGCATTTGGAAATTCTGGTAAAAATATGTGGATTTCTTGGGGCTGTGTGGCTGTTGCACTTGTGGCTTTGTGGGACTGCCCATGGTGCAGCACAGCCTACCATGTGTAAATACTGGATGTTCTTCCAGAAAGTCTAAATATACCCAGACATACCAAAATAGAATCACATCGTCAGCCCAACCACCCAAAGAAACAGTAATTTATAGCTCAGCCTTTGAAAAGAACTTGCTTAATGCTTTTCAGATATACATTTTTGAACAGTTTTCCCATTTGCAAGCTAAGCAAGG
The DNA here is from genome assembly GCA_034509955.1 of Urosaurus nigricauda. NCBI lineage: Eukaryota > Metazoa > Chordata > Lepidosauria > Squamata > Phrynosomatidae > Urosaurus > Urosaurus nigricauda. The sequence continues at coordinate 111,924,527 of JAOEGL010000002.1, read as the reverse complement.
AGCTGTTAAACCAGGGGACGTAAAATTGTGCTCCATGGGACCTATATGCCCCACAGATGTTTTTGTGACTCCCAGCATCCCCATCCCCATCCCCATACACCAAAATTGGAAGGGGGTGTTTTCTGGAAATTATTTACTCCAATATGGCCAGTAAGTATTGAGGAGAGGGCTTCGCTTCTTCATTTGCCAAACTTGGAGACATTTTGATCCCCCCTGCCATATGCCCCTATAGATTTTCTTTTTCTGTCTTCTGCCTCTACAGGTTTTAATTTTTTTTTAAGGAAGTCTAGGGAATAGGCTCATTCCTTCCTGAGTTACAGTGAACATTCCCCAGGCCTAAATATCTGGGGGAGGCATGTACAAACACCTAGAAATTTGATAAAATGTCCCATTTAGGGTCATATAGTATTCCCCTACACATACACACTCCATTGAGGGGGGAGGGAGAGGAGGACATTGCAGTGTGCCAATGGGGATTCATTTCTCTAGGCCCATGGAGAGCAATGTAATTTCCCCCCATCTCCTAGCAAATGCCTAGCCCATCTTACATCAAGTATTAGCAGTCTTTCTTCAGCTGCTGCCCTCTCCTGTTATTTATCTTCCTTCCTTTTCTTCCAACATGTTTAAGAAAAGAATAGTTTGCTCAAGCTGTTATGTTTGCAAAGGATTGTTTATACTTCCCGGAGCAGCAGGAGATATGGAAGCATCCCTGCCTGGTTTTGTATTCTTTGGATCCAGGAGCACTAGAGAACTGTGGTGTCAATATTTGCTTTATGTGCCCATTGACAATACAGCACAGTGGAGGCAAATACTCCTTCAACAAGACAGCATAGTTGCTAATCCTGTATCAGGTCCCCTGTGAGACCAACTGCACCCCAAGGATGCTTTAGCTAACACACAGTTCTCACTGCATCTATCTCCCATTTGTTTTATTCTGTCCAAATCCATACTGCACATCAGCTCTAAACTGTTTCCTTGTCCTGCTCCCATTACATGAAAGGGGATAAGGTGTAAGTGGGATTCCCAGTGATCAGTGACATTTGTCATTGAGTCCACTGATGAAACCAACCTGAGCTCTTAGCAAGCCATTCATTTTCACAACAGGAGCTATTTAGCTAACATCTGTAATCCTATTATGGACCCATGTAGAGAACAGAGCAGTTTGACACCACTTTAACTGCCGTGGTCCCATGCTATGAAATCCTGGGATTTGTAGTTTTTAGAGTCACCAGAGGTCTCTGAAGGCTAAATAGCTTGCAAAACTGCCTATCCCAAGATTCTATAGCATTGAGCCATTAAAGTGATATCAAACTTGCATTATGTCTGCAGTGCAGATGCAGCCCTGGAGAAAAGACTTTTCTTCTTCCCCTTGGGAACTATAGATATTTGGGGTGTGTAGGTGTTAAATTTTCTAAGAGAGCTCTAAACATTCTTGCCAAACTACATTTCCCTGGATATCTTGGGAGAAAGCATGGCAGTTGAACTGATATAAAATCATTATGCACTGGTAGTAGTAGAAGTATCCCATCCGTCCTGTAGGAATGGGTAATGACTGTACATATCTTGACCAAAGGAATACACAATCCTTTGGGCATTGAAGACTGTAGTTGGTGTCCACACACATGCATACTTGCACATACAAACATGCTTATCCCTCCCAGCTCTTCCATACAAATACACACAGTTCATCTCATAGGGATAGGAGCATGGGTTGGTTCACTGAGATCGATGGATCACTGGAGGTGTGTGTGTGTGTGTGTGTGTGTGACAGCCTCTCCCATTTCCTAACCATCTTCGCTAAGACCATTGTTTCTTCACTACTAGTAACAGCAGAAAACAATGTTCTCTGAAACCAAATTGTATGGATGCTGTTGAGTTTGTATTCTTTGTATTGAGTCAGCTCAGTACTGTCTGCTCTGATTGGCAGCAGCTTTCCATGTTTTCAGCCTGTGTCTATCCTAGTCCTACCTGGAGAAATCTGGTGTTCCCGGGCAGTGTGTGTGTGTCATCCAAGTAAAATCAGGCCCAGCCATGCTTAGCTTCTGAAATCTGACAGTTTGTGTATGTGTGTGTGTGCTTCAAGAGCTAGATGGACCAACAGCCTAAGATGGAACAGGGCAGTGTCCTCTGTGCCTAACTTCTGCTCTCAGAGTATCTCTTCTGAAGGCCACAGGGATTCCTGGCCTTGCTCCTTTAACAGCACCCCACCATTTGCAGCAATTAGCAGATGAGAGCATTTGTCAGCTCAAGGTGAAGAAAAGCTTTGCTGGTTAATAGCTGCAGATCAAAACAGTGTTTTAAAAGGCAGAGCTAGAGGAGACTGATTCAGAAATTGAGGAAACCCAGGAAATGCAGGAAATATGGCACTGATATGGGGCTACACTTTACGATCAAGAGCAGAGTTTGGAAGAGTTACATTTCAGGACTGTAACTGTCTAGACTACAAGTGGCCATGTGGGCTAGCCACTAGGGTGTTCTGAGAATTGTGATTACACACACACACACACAACTTTTCTAAGTGTTGGTCAGAAGGACCAATATAACAGGCATGTCTAGGTATTATAGTAGAACGGAGGTGCAGAAGCATTCACTGTGTGGTCTGTGAAGCAGATAGGATACCTGCTTTCTTTGCCCTACAGAACACTTCATCAGCTGGGCAGCAGTGGAGGGACACTGTTCTCTAGCTTTAGAGGCTGTGGTTTTCTTTCTGCTAGTCATGAACAAATGATAGTACTATTTTCACACATTGACTCCTGACCTCTGAAAAGACCAAGAACCCCTCTCCCTTTGTGCAAAGACATGTAGTTCAAATCTGAGTCAGGCATCCTGCCTGTCAAAGGTATCAATGGGCCCCAAATACTTGAAAGAGCTCTTTTTTCTATATCAGTCTTTCTGTGTCTATAAATTCACTTATTTTGCTGCTCTTTTCCTTGGTAGAAGTACAGAAATACCACAACTGATGTGAGCTGAAAGCCAGATGGAACTATACAAGTGTATGGCTACGTAAGTGACTTAATATTCAAATGTTAGTAAATTTAGGCCTGATCTATATTGGCAAAAAGAAGTGTGTTCATGGCTGCATGAAAGTCTAGCCTTTAGATGAGAAAAAGGGAAAGTGTGCCATGAAAACGCTTCTTTTGCATTTTAGGGGAGAAGAAGTGCCTTTAGAAAGGTGCTGGTTTTCCCAGCTTTTTAAAAACTGCGGAACAGCGCAGCTCCATCTAAAGGCTGCGGTGCAGCTGCGCAGTTAAAGGGGCCGCTGTATCTTTAAAGCGCCCATTTAAAGGCAGCAATACAGGTGCGGATCATAATGGATTGTGAGTTGGGAGCCTGCGTGGTGTGGAGTTCACTTCTAATTAAAACGCTCAATGCCCTGCAGATGTAAAGCTGGGGTTTAACTGCGCAGTGTTTTAAAGCTCCCAAACCCTAGCTCCAGCCCTAATCCGAATCCTAGACATGCGCAGTAGGGACTCTGGGATGCTGTAACTGTTATTCTACTGCTCATAACATGTCAATTCATTCACAAAATAAAGGGGTTCATTCATGATGCACCAGTACAACTGCACAGTTTAAAAAAGGAGAGAAACCGCAATGATAATTTGACAGATCCTCATAACTGTATAATTGTCTGTATGGTGTACCTGCGGAGCTGCACAGTTCCCAGCAGCCGGCAAACCTGCACAGCTGCACAGTTTGCAGCCGGCAAGGAAAAAAAATTAAAGGTTCGGCGCGGCTAAAAGCCGCTTTCATTGCCGCTGGTGCAGCTGCTCCGCCTGTGTTTGTAGCGTCCTGACAGCTTCCAATGTAGCTGCTGAGCCACAGAAAAGACTTCAGATAAGTCGTTCCCACACCCCTCAGTCTAGCTGCCCTGTACCTTTTAAATGCACACCTGGGGCTTGCAGTCTAGCTGCTAAGCATTAAGGAAAAGGCAACTTCATGTCACATTTTCCTGCCAATCTAGAAAGCCCTTTACATGAAAGTGGGTGAATTATTCTTCTGCCATCTTCCGTCAGTCCTTGCAGGTCTGCTGCCAATGCCAGGTTTCCCTCCCTCCTCCCTTCCTTCCCCATGGCTCTTTCCTTTACAATTAGAAAAGCAGTGAAGCAGTTTAGCTGGTGTTCAGTGCCAGTGACCTGTGAGAAGGGAAAATACTATCCTGAATAGCCTGGAGAAGCTCCTCCTTCCCTAAGGCAGCCCTTCTGCTCCTAGGAGAGCACTGCCAAATATTTGGTTTGGCTAATGAACCTGCAGATGTCTCTTTGCGGTTGCCTTGCGGGGGATGAATGGCAGAAGGTGTATGTGTGTGGAAGGGATGGATGCTATGTGGGTTTTTGCACCGTTCAGTTTTGCCTTCAACACATAGCTTGGCTCACAAATTTTGCTTTGAGAGCAGAGACCTGCCAGGTGCCACTGAGAGAGTCTCTCTGGGGAGAATGTGTCAATGAGACACATCTGGTAATATGAGAGGAAAATGAAGGTGCTTCATTTTCATGGGCTGCAGAGAGGAAAGAGAAAGAAAGATTGCTTTTGCCATTTTGTTGCTTCTGGTTGTTGTTATTTAATCAACAGAGTATCATCACAGTTCCTGCCACCTTACAGGACACATAAATCTCTTTCGCAAGGGACATGAACTGGAATATTTCCAACTGGAAACAACAACAGCCCTCTTATTAGATAGAATGAGGTGTTAGTCCCAAGCAGCCAATTTCTGGATGTCATGAAAATACAACAAATTGTTAACCATTTACCTTGTTATGATTGTGTTTGATTGTGCCTAGGATGGGGAGAGAGACTTGTGGGTTTTTCCCTTCCCTGTGCCAAAATAATTTGGCTAGCATTGAGTAGTGTGCACCTTGACTGGGTTGGATGGAAACTGCCATTTGCTTCTTTGCCTCAGGCAAGACTGTGTTTTGGGCTGATTCTAAATAGGAAAAAAACAGATAAAAGGGAGGGCTAAGGGGGGTAAGAATAGCAAAGAACTATGGTTATCAAATGCCTGCAGTCTTCTATAGGTGAATAAGAACTACATGACCTGTTTATGAAAGCCAGTGGTTTGAGCATAGGACTAGGACTCTGGATATTGAGGTTCAATTCCTTGTTCAGCCATGGAAACCCGCTGGGTGATCTTGGGTCAGCCCCAGAAAACTCCATGATAGGTTTGCCATAGAGTCGTCATAAGTTGAAAATGACTTGAAGGCACACAATAACAACAACAACCCATGTCTATAGAACATTTATCTGATATCTGAAAGTGCATCCCCCCCCCACACTGAAAAAAAAAACATAACTGTTTTTTGAAAGTCTATCTCAAAAATCATGTTCTGGTCCCACAGTTCCAGTTTGATTGCAGCTGCTGTGCAGACAGTTCTTTCTGTGGTTACCTCTAAGGTCTGGAAACATCTCGCCACCACAGTAGGACAGATCCAGGCAGGGCCAACTTCAGCAGGCAGCAGTGACAGCTACTGGTTTCTGTGTCAGTACTGAATTTGCTCTGAATGTGTCTTTTATAGGAGCTGTCTAAGGTTCTGAACCTAAGCAACTCAGAGCTGAATACATGGAACAGCTCTTTTAATGCTTAGCTTTAAGGCTAACATGGATTCACTGTCCCACTGAAATGGAATACACCATTCACCATTGGCAAGTGGCATCCTCAGGCTAGTGCAGAGGGCCTGGTGCTGCTGATCCCAGTGTCCCCAGTCTCCCTTTGCCACTGCTTTGCATGGTGGTCAGTCAAGGCCAAACTAATACTTTCTGCTTTCACAAGCAGTGATCACATTACCTCACCCAAGTCAAAGTATATAATGTGATGCATGTGTCTTCAGGTCACCTCTTGATCTATGGTGACCCCATGAATTTCATAAAGTTTTCTTAGGCAAGGAATCCTCAGAAGTGGTTTTATCTGCTTCTTCCTCATAAATATAGCCTGGTATAATATAAATATAACCTCATATTCATTGGCAGTCTCCCATCCAAGTACAAACCAGGGCTGACTTGGTTTAGTTTCCAAGATCAGGTGGGATCTGATTCCTTTAGGATATTTAGGCCACAAAATATGTAACACTTTTTTAAGCACACATGTACCTTTTCTTTTCCTTAGTAATGAAAATACAAGAGTAACATGTTTAATAACAATGTGCTGCCTTTTCGTCGCATCTCAAAATTATTGCCCGAGGCAACCATCTCACTCTGCCTAATGGCGGGGCTAGCCTTACTGGCAGTAACTGCAGTATTGTAATTGTTCATATGGCTTGAAGCACCAGAACATTGCATTGAGTCACTGTGGCATTTAGAGTAGGAGCCACCCAACTCTCATTAGAAGAATACTGTTACCCTCTCCCTCCCTCTCTGCTAAGCTCATGGCTGCTCCTTGAAGGCATTAGAAGAGAGAGGGGAGGGCTATCATCAACATGGTGGTGATGCCTTTCTGTAGTTTTCGGGAGATTTCTTTATATGATTAGTTGTTTTATAAGTGACACTTGCTTTTTTATTTTAATCGTCTGTATCTTGGAAAGGTTAGCAGGACACGCATCATTCATGAAACTGGACAATCATTATATTTGTCTCTCTCCAACAAGAACAGGAACTAGAAATGTGTGACTCAACCCAGCTATATGTGTATATAGCTATATGTGTAACTCAACCCAGCTATAACTAAGTCTAATTCTACCTCTTCACTGAATGGAACAGTGGTCAAAGTGCAGCCTTCCAAATGTTACTGCACTACAGTTTCCAGCATTCTTCACCACTGGCTGTGCTGGCTAAGGCTAATGAGAACTGCAGTACAATAACATCTAGAGGGCCAAACTTTGCCCACCCCTGCTATATAAGAACATGATGCACACAACTATATTGATACATTTTATGCCCTTACAAAGTTGACACAGGGCTTCACCACTTCTTCAATGTGTTCCTTTTCGTGATTAAAAACATCCTTTCAATTAATTCTTTTTCAGTGTAGGTCTAACTATAATTGTTTTGTAGTTAGGAATTCAGGAGCTGAGGCAAGCTAACAAATTTTAAATGCAACCCTTTCTGCAGTGATGACATTACTTTCTTCATTCTTCTCTTGTTCTAAGGTTTAGGCTGTATATTCCAAGCAAATAAAGGCTGGTAGATACTTATAATGTTTTTGGAGAGGCTAGAGTTATAGCCTGACTGCCCATTCAAATACAATGCCCATTCAAATAATGCCCATTCAAATACAGGATAAAGTAGTAAAAACGCACAAAAGATGCAAGTGTGTTTCTTCCAACCTTCCCCAATCTGGTTGCCTCTAGATCTGTTGCTTTCATCTAACATCTATATGTTGTAGCCTAATGCATCTGGGGAGCATCAGGTTAGAAAAAGTTTCTTTTTCCATATTATGATGCACTGCAGTTTTTCCATTGTGTTATATGCATCTAATGGTTCCTCGTCAGGAGAAAATGTGAAGGAGCAAATTTAACATAATTTTTAAAAATAGTAGAGCAATAGTGTGTCAGTGTATCAGCTAGCTGACAATGAGCTGTATTGTAGTCTACAGTGTGGCATATGCAAAGAACAGAAGGGACCCAGAATTGGATGAAAATATTAAGTGAGGTTGTGTTCCCATAGCAACGGAAGTAAATAGCATCTTGTCCTCCTGTATGGATTATTCAGGTGTAAGAATAACCTTGTTCTTCTGTTGCTCACATTAGACAGCATAGGAAGAGCTCTACATGTTCAAGAGCTTGTATATGATCAGGAAGGGTTTAGGTTGTTGTTGTTGTTTTAACCTTTCTTACTTTGAACAGTCAACTCTTATGCCAAATGATTGCTTTTGAAATGCCACTTGGTTTCATATGTTGTTGAACAGGCTTTGATTCAGATATAACAGGTAGCCATGTCTTCTCAGTCTGAGAACAGACTCTGTATGATAACATAATTTCAGGATTTTGAATTTCCTCTTCCTTTTATTCCCACAAGAAAGAGGAGTTGGTGATGCTAAACTAACCACAGTTTCCGTGACATCTCAAGTTAGGATATAATTGTTTGCTTAAAACCCAGGTCTGTTTCCAGTCCTGAACCTCTGATTGCACAAGAGGGGAATCCAGTATAATGGTCAAGGGCACAACTCCTCCTGGCTGCCACGATCTCCAGAGCACTGCCAAACATACACACAAGTAACCCTGTCCTGGAGGGCTTTAAAAATCCTCCAGAGCTGGTTCTCAGACAGCTCCAAAGGCAGCAGTGGGGAAAAGAAGAAAATATATTTGAGCTACTGCCAACATCATGATGCATTTTGGTCTATGATTTGAGAATACAGCAGGATGTTGCTCCTAATTCATCACAAACAACGTGTCTAGAATGTAGAGCAGGCATGGAAAAGATGTGGCCTTCTACAGAGATTTGTAAGTTAGACTTATGTGTCCATATCTACTCTGTATTCACTAATACTTTATATTGACATCTCAAGTTAGCCATTGGGGATCTGGGGCCACACTTCAGCAGTCAACTTTTTAGCTGATTAATCAAAACATTATAAGAATACTTTAGCTGACCAATGGGTAGAGATTAAGACTAATGGGTTGGGTTAAGAGTTAATGACATATGATTTTGTAGAAGGAATATAGTTATGAGGGAGCAAATTGCCCTGCAATAGGAATTCCCCCCCCCCATGAAAGTTTCCATCAGTCCCCAAATTGCTGCCACTGCAATAAATGAAAGCTTCAGTGGAACATTTAGAAATACAGTTTAAGCATCCAAAGAAAAGGGAACAGGAAATGTGACCAAGGAGATGTGAACACAGCGTATAGAAGAATTCCAGCTGCAAATGATATTCAGTGCCTCAGGCCCTGTCTGCACAGGAGATTATCCTGGCCCTGGAGCTGCCTTGACTCTCTTTTTTTCTGAAGCTGAGTGGCTGGCTGCATGTGTGTTTAGCTGAGCCAGCCAGTGCATCCACTGTTGTGGGTCTTTTTGCTCTAAGGTAGGAACAAGCTGCCCAGTGATGGTCACATGGCTGGGCGCCTCATTCTGGCCTCAGAGCAAGTGACTGGGAGAAGCAATAGTGCATACATGTGTCTGGCCTCAGAACCAAGGGCTCCAGATCTTCTGGGAACATCCAGAACAAACAGGGACCTTTTAAAAAACCTCAGTAAGAGAGAACCCTGTTCCAGTGATGAACAGGCTAGCCATCCATCATCTGGTTTGCTCACACAAGAATTGGGATTGGGATTGGGCCATGCATCTTCCATTCTCCCCACCCCACCTAGGGAACAGAGGGAGGCTGTTGTATTTGGCCCATGCAGACAGGGCCTCACTTTCTGCAATGCTAGAAATTTGGAAATTGAAGGAAAAATTCATAAGGGAAGTAAAATTCTTATAGGGATGATGATCCCCATTTTGCTCCATCTCCCCCTTAGCTACACCCCCAGATAAACAGGTAACTAATCAGTCAGTAATAATTCCGGTCAGTGGCTTAAGCAGTCACCTTAGGAAGTGGTTTGCTAATAAGTCAGGCCATTGCTCATCAGGGTCATGGGTGGCTATGCACCAAGATTGGAAAGTCAGTTGTCAGCACTTCCCTACCCTCAGCAGACTGTAGTGTGGAGGGGTGTGTGTGTGTGTGTGTGTGTGTGTGTCACTGTCACTTTTCATCCCCTTTAGGTATTATTTTTGCTGTTGTGGGGTTTAGTACCCAACATAGTATTTACCAGTGATGTAGACTCCAATCAATTGACTTGGAGTCAACTCAGACTCAAGTTGTACAATGACTCAACTTCAACTCAACTCTGCAATAAATGAGGCACTGATACAACTTGACTTGTGACTTGTATATTTTAGTGACCAATTTACTGGCCTAACTTCATCTAGAAATAACAAATCCTTAGGTAAAGGGCCCATTGCCTAACACATTTGCTGTTTCCCTGGGAGAAATGCACCCCATACTATGGAGGCAAATCTTGCCTGCTGCTTTTCCTAGGGAAAGCTTTAGAAGGCTCCTCCAATGTGCAGCAGGGACAGGATGAACCAGGTTTAGGCCTACTCAGCAGCCTGTCCACAGTGCACATTTGAGGAGATCACGTTTCCCTAACTGTTCTAGCTCTGTGCTATCTATAGCAGAAGGATAGTAATTTTCCCAGCATTGACTGTGTTATGTTCTGTTTCAGTATTTTTAAAAGGGAAGTCGGGAGGAAGCAAGTCTTGTGGCACCTTTAAGAATAAGCCATTTATTTATTTACCATGACTCTTCATGGATTAAAACCCGTCTTCTCAAATGAACCCAGCAGCAGTTAGCCACAGCCAGGGCAATTTGGAACGACCAAATTGCCTCCCTCAAAACATAATTCTGCCTCTGCAAATATAATCTTTTCTTCAGTTCCCATATTTCTAGCATTGCAGAGAGTGAGACATTAAAAATGATTCACATCTAGAACTGACATTTGCTGTGCTCACATTTCCTTTTGCTCCCTCCCTGTAGCTACATCCTTGTGTTTATCCCACATTTCCTCCACTAACTGCAAGGTTCTCTGAAACACTACAACCCACTGGCCCTTTGAACAAACCCACACCACCTTTTATTGGCTTCAGAGATTTGTCCAAATAATGCTCTTTTTAAATAAAATTATTAATATAACAATATGAGTATTGTGCAATCATAATATGGGGATTGCATTCAGGTTTGTGCAGGAATACTTGGTTTTGTGGGAGGTGAGGAGTGGTGATGGAATTATTCACAATCAAACCTATTACCTTGTTCAATGGTTCTGCTCATCTTCTTTCAATAGCAGGCTGACTTGCAGCAATACAGCAGGCGCAGCCTTGCCTGACATAGAAAAAGAAGTGGTGGGGAAATGTCACCTTGCTAAAAGTCTCTGTATCAGGCAGCTGTCTTTAAGAACAGGAACAGGGCCAGGTTATGAAGTGCCAGTCCTACTGTGAAGACATTCTGGCCCCTATATCCATAGTTTATTCAAATCTACCCTGTCTGTCGTGTGTGTACCTCAGGGCTCTCATCCTCTACAAATGAACCCTTTATTAGTAAGTGCTGCTACCACCAGCACACTGCAAATTCCCTTTGATGCAAAAAAGAAAAAGATCACTTTGGCTAATTAGGAGTAGCTAATTTAGCACTTCCATTTTCGTTTTGTGCGAAAGAAACCTGCAGGCACTGCTAATTGAAGGTGATGTTCAGGTGCATGGATAGAAGCCAAGCACAACCTCCACCTTCCGTACAAATATGCACAAGCACTTCCATTAAATGATAGCTCAAAGTAATTTGTCTTCTGTCAGCTTCTTCCAGTGCAATGCTAGACACATTTCCTCAAACATAAGTCCATCAAGTTCAAAGGAGCTTAGTCCCAGATAAGCGGTTATAGGATTACAGCCTTATATCTGTCATGTTTGGAGAAAAGATTTCCCTGATGTCTTCCAGCAATTTGGTTTCTGTCTACCAAGCACTGTTTATTGCCCTTCAATAGCCACTTGCAAAGTAATCATTTTACCCATGCAGTTTTGAGCATGGAATTTTCACACAACGCTGCTGTGTTTGTGCTCTTGCAATTCCTTAACATCCTTGCAAAATGAATCTGTGCCTCTGTACAGGCTGTTATACACAAAATAAAGAAGGGCAGTGGCTGGATATCCCACAACAGGCAGATGAAGCTGCCAGCTTTTTTCTGGTAGTGCTGTCTTGAATGCAGTAGTTTAGAAAGTGAATTATATTTTCCATAATTTCATTTCTATGGCAGGGCAGGGAGGGATTTCTGCTACCTGTATTTATCTTTATCAAGCATATTTTTGTGTACAAGAATAGAGGTGGATGTGGAAGACAGAAGAGCTTGGAAGGTTCCTAGTGCCCTTGCTGGCAGGGAAAATTGGGATATATATGAGATTATAGTCCAAAACATAAGTTTTCCAACTTCTGCAGTCTACCAACTTAATTTACTGATCTATGCTTAGACAAATGGTAACACAGCTTACTAAATACCACATGTGGCATAGTTATTGTCTGGCTGTAGTAGTACTGGTTATACCATCTGCCTGGATCTTTTGTTGTTGTGTAGTTTCTAATCACTTCTGACTTATGACAACCCTAATGTAAACCTATTGTGTGGTTTTCTTGGCAGAATTTGTTCCCTGGCCGTTGTTATTGCCTTAAGTCCTTCCAGGCCCCTAGACCAGCTTTTTCTCTAACTGAATAAAAGAAGGTAAATTGCCACTCTTGGAAACCTAGCAGAAGTGACAATACATATTTAAATAGATTGCACACATACCCCATCCAAATACATGGTTTAGCATTTTTTAAAAATCCCCTTTTTGGGGAGGTGGTAATTTTGGTTGTCTGTATGACCCCTGGAGAATCCTAGGAGCAGAACCCCCCCCCCCCCCAGATTGGACGCACCCAATATCTAAGAAAATGGATCACATGGATCACAATAACTACAGGACCATTTGCATTAATATTCCATGAAAGCAAAGTGATGCTCAAAATTGTATAATAAAGATTTTTACCATATATGGGATGAGAAATGCCATGTGTCTAAGCTGGGTTCAGGAAAGGAAGAGGCACAGGGATCATATTGCAAATTTAGGGGTGAAGCAGACTAGCGGCCTCTGGCTGCTCCAGCTGCAATCAAGCCCTGATTGGCCCAGGACTGTGGCAACTGGACAGACTGCTCCTGAAGCAGGCTGCTGTCACAATCCCAAACAGGCCACCAACAGGAGCAGTTTTTTAGCACTCCTTTTGTGGGCAGCCTTGGGGGCGTGTGCCAGGTAAACACCATGCCCCCAAAGTGGCCAGAAGCTACTCTATTTGGCCCTTCTGTTTCAGGCTAATGGATAATGGATTGCACCAAAGAATTGAGCCTGTATTTTATAATTATAGCAAAGCCTTTCAGTGTGTAGATCATGAAAAACTTGATTATGTAGATCATGAAAAAGCATTTCCATTCTGTGAGCCATTCCCTTGTTATTTCTTGACAGATTCAAGTTAGAATTTGGGTGGATTCCATCTCTGTGGCTTGAAACAGCTCTATTGGTATGCCATCTGTTTAAAGTGATATATTTTCCCCAAGCACTTTGAAGTGGAGTTTCCACATCACTTTCTAAAAGTTTGGGTTCATGCTCATATGATTCTTCCTTGAATAAATCCTTGAAAAAATCTGTCATCGTTTCATCTCTTTTATATAGTTATTGGTGTGTATTTTCCAATGTCTTTCTGCTTTCCAATTTCTTTCTTCTTTATCATGCAGGTCGTAGAACGACCCTACTTTTGATTTAAATTTCCCTTTGATAAGTGCTCGCTTCGGCAGCACATATACTAAAATTGGAACGATACAGAGAAGATTAGCATGGCCCCTGCGCAAAAAATAAAAAATAAAAAAAAATTCCCTTTGATATTTCAGATCTTGTGGAAGAGGTCTTTTGTTCTTCCTTTTTTTTTTGTCATTATCTATTTTTTCTGTATTTTTTGTTATATTCGTTCTCTTTCCTTGCACACAAGTCATTGAACAGTTTCATTCATGATTCTGACCCTATTTTTGTTCCCTTGTCATCTGTTCTTAATTCCTCGTAGATAGGAATTAGGCATTTCTTTATTTTTTTGGCTGCAGATAGTGTCTTTTTACATTCTTCTCTCACAGTGTTCCTAGCTTTGGATAACAATGTCTTTTGGCTGCCAGTCAATTAGGCTTAATATTGTGAATTTTTTTTTTACACTATCTTCAAATTCTACAAGGAAGTAGTTCTAGCCTTCTAAAAATGATTGTATACAATAAAGGATAAAGAATTAAGAATTAATATAAACACCATAACAGGGATATATACACAGGGGGAGTACAGTTTTGGTAATCTCATTTTAAAAATCAGACATCTAAAATCTTCTAGGACTGTCTGTAATTTATCTTTGCAGCAGTACAGTAGTTCTTTATGGGACATATGAACGTAAGGGGAAACATCTGGCTGCCAGTAAAACAAGCAAGCTGTCTCTCCTTGTATGAAAAAGTCTATATGAAGAAATTGTTGTCTTTTGCAAGCATGAGGCACAGATCTGTTTATGCCTATCCCTCTTTTTGTTGGTTGCTGTTTGCAGGTACAGGGAAAATAAGATTATGATATCACAACCTCTTTTTAAAAACAACAACATATTTCTAGCATGAAGGGAAGGGGAAGCAAGTCAGGGCTGCTTTTTTATAAATAGCTATCATACATTTCCCATAATGCTTTAGTTCTGACCCAAGGATGGAAAGAAATTACTGTACTGAGCAGTAACCTATTGCTCATCTCCTCTCATTAAAATTTCCTTTGGGACCTGGGCTCTTCAACTGCTTAAACACCACTGTCCCGCCACCAACTCCCCAAGGAAATAAATGCTTTTCAGGGTGAGAGGTTTGCCTTTGTGACGTTCCTTTCTTAGCGGCCTTTGTAGTTAATTTCCAATTCACCTCTTGTGAATTCCACAGCACTATTTTCCCAAGAGAGCAAAGCATATAACCTCCACCTCCTTCTCTATGCTTCAAGGGCTTGCAGGAGCTGTACATGGGATAAATTAGGCAAGATTGGAGCAACCTCATGTTAATGAATTCACAGTTGCTGCATTCTCCATCTGCATTGCCTTATTTAAACAGCTAGTGCAAGCCATTGTACAAAGATTTCCTCCTGCTGCTCTTTATCTACTCTAATAGGATAAAGTGAGCTAGGCCTTGTAATATGGCAGTGCTTGTGTTTCTGGAAGAAACAGATCTGAGTTGCTGCAAAGATCCTCTCCTCTTAGTACCATCACCTGTTGTTGTCATCCCAGCTCTATTTTTTTGACTGACTTAGGGCAACCCTATCATAGGGTTTTCTTTGCTAGATTTATTCAGAGGAGGTTTGTCATTGCCCCCCTCTAAGGCTGAGAGAGTGTAACTAACCTAAGGTCATACAATGGCTTTCCATGGCTGAGCAAGGATTCAAACCCTGGTCTCCCAGAGTCCTAGTCCAAAATTCAAACAACTATACCATATTGACTGATGCAATGGGCCCTTGATATTTTCTGGGGTTTGGTTCCAGGATGCCCTGTGGCTACCAAAAATCTGTGGATGTTCAAGTTCCATTAAATGCAACAGATAGTAAAATGGTGTCCCTTATATAAAATGGGAACATCAAAGTTTACTTTTTAGAATTTATATATATGTCATGGATGCTTGAATCTGTGGATAAGGGATCAGTGGATATGGAGGAACAACGGTATTTCAAGCCTGTTCACATTTACCAAAGAAAAATGGGTTCTTATTTCCAGAGGACAGCCCCTTATTTGAAAGGCTGACCAGTCCAAGTCTCAAGGGAAGGATTATGCATACAGACAGATCAGTGCAGATCAGTGAGATCAAGTGTTCCTGCTTTGAGTAGATAAACTGGCAGGGGCAGACTTTGGGCTGGCCAGGTCTCCATGGCCTCCCCAAATGGAGATGGCAGGGAATGAACCTGAGGATTGAAGCCTATCAACAGTGCCACATGCCAGGGCTATAGTGAAACTGGCCCAAGCTTTAACCTGAATGTTAAAAAGAGCTGTCCAAAGTGCTGAAGAATCCATATTGTCTGCACTGATAAAAGAATCATCCCACAGGAAAACTTATCAAAACTTAGCACAGGTATACTGTACAGGTTGTCTGGTCAAAATATACTGGAGCATGGTGCCATATACTGCATTTTAATCAGGGGTGGTGAACTTTTGGTCCTCCAGGTGCTTTAGCCTTCAGTTCACAAAACCCTAGCCACCATGGCAAATAGAAAAGGATTGTGGGAATTGTAGTCCAAGATATCTGCAGAACAAAGGTTCCCCGCCTATGATGTGAATTACCCTAATCATTTGTGAATTTGCCTTCATAGCACTAAATTAGCATTTGCAAATTTTATGCTAATCTGTCTGTTTACATCAATTTTATTTTTTATTGTTTTATATTATTATTATTATTATTATTATTATTGCATCCATACATTGTTTAAATGCATTCCCTCCTTTTGGACAAAGGTTAAGTGGCCATCCAGCTAGGAAATGAAGTGATGGTCATCATTTTCTGGAGGTACACATATATAACACTGCCTTTCACTTTTAGTTGTTGGTTATTCTAAGCTAATGGTGGTTAGACTAGGTAGCAAAGCCTCTCTAGTATTTTAAAGTAGGGTGGTTGTTGTTTCTTCCACCTCTGGAATGTGTGGCCTTCCAGTTGTTATTGCACTGCTACCTTCAGCTTCCTTCACCGTTGGCTCTATTGGCTAGGTCTGATGGGAGATGCAATCCCACAGCATTTAGAGGGGCACATGTACCCTATCTCTGCATTGTTAGCCAAACCTCTAAGGTGAGCAGAGCAGTTTACAAGAATGGTATCTACTCAGTAGTTATAAAGTGGTGATAAAAATGGTCCTGAAATGAATGTTTCTATAAATGGTTCAGTACAACAAAATCCAAAATCCACAAGAGCAATAGCTTTACTGGCCAACCAAAAATCACAAAATACATCATGCAAGCTTTTGAAGCTCCACAAGCAAAAGATGTCTAAAAACCATACAGGAGAAGAAAGTAATGATGGTAGTAGAGTCACAGACGAATATTTTGTATCTGATGATGTTTCTGGTGTGCTGTAGTTCATTTGTTCTGGAGGGATCTCAATGCAGGCAATATGGATTGTTCAGTACCTTGGAGAGCTCTTTTAACCTCCTGGCCAAAAAAAAATGGATCTATTTTACAGTTCCACTGACATGGAAGTCATGAGACACTGTTGATAAGCTTCATTCTTCAGGTTCATTCTCTGTCATCTCCATTTCAAATAATTCCAGGCAAAACCATAACCATGGGAAGCAGTTGGGGAGGCCATGGTGACCTGGCCAGCCCAAAGTCTCCCACACCAGCTTATCTATCCAGAGGAGGAACATTTGATCTCACTGAACTGTGCTTGTCTATCTGAATGCATATTCATTCCCTAGAGGAGGTGGGGAACCTATTTAATAATGCATTTTACAAATATTGCATCTCGACGATTTTTCATTTAGCTATGTTGCCCAAGTGCATTATATTCAGGCCACCCCAATTCAGAATTTCAGGCTAGGGACCTGATCTCAGTTAATGGAGGTCAAACCAAACAACCTAGAGAACTAGTATCCCAGCCAGGAAAGACAGCTCTGAGGATGTGAGCCAGCAGACTCAGTCAATAAGAGCAAGGATGTAGCTAAAGCTACAAAATGAAGGCACTGACCCCATACTAAGAATTCTACCCCTTCCATTTAATTTTCCTTCATCCCTCAAATTTGTAGTATTGCAGTAATTTATTCAGATGAGATGATTTCAAAAAAATACTGATTAAGCATGCAGAGAAAAAGGGCAGGCAAAATTGCTAAGAGAATCTGAACAAATAAATATAAGAGTTGTAGGTGTGACCAGTTTTCATTGTTTCCCATATTGCAGTGCTAGAAATTTGGGGACGGATGAAAAATTTCTTGTGCAAGGCCAGAATTTTTACCGGGTGGAGGAAATGCCCTCAGTATGAGATACTTTCCTATATCCACATACATGCAAAGTTTGAGAAGCTTGCCTCTTTATACCTGTTTGCCAAAATGCTGCAGCACCTTTCTGTAATGCAGCTATAAATCTCCTGGCAATAATCAGTGGCTCGTTTCCTATCTCTTGTCACTTAAATGCTTCTGGTTTTTCTTCTTGTCAGCCTTGAACAACTTTGGGCACACTTAACCTCAAGAGGTGTGATGAGAAATGGCTTTGGGAAACAACACACAGCGAAGTTACTCCATCATCCCATGCTTCATATTTGTTGAGGTGAGTCCAACTTTTTTCAGTTTTTGGTGTTGGAAAATTAATCTCAGCTTGCAGACCTTGGGAAGTTACTTTTAAAAAGGAATCCATTAAATAATGTGTTGCAGGACATGTTACAAAAAGTAAACACAATGATTTGTTACATTACCTGTTTTGTTATTAACTTTTTTTCCTATCTTCTTTTGACGGTGATCTAGGATCACTAAAAAAGTGGCCTGAAACTTGGAAAAATATATTCTAAATACCGTTTTAAAATAAAATCAAACATAACTGGAAATTTTTACCAGTTAAATCAGAAACCAAAGTAATATCATTCCTGTTCAAAATATTACTATAGAACTGTAGCCTGGTTCACCCCTGTTGGAAAAAAAGGTTTTTCCCAGTGTGAGACTCAAGGTGCATTAACTGAAACAGAATATAGCTAAAATTAATAATCATAATTTTTTTTAAAAAAATTACACTAACTATAATATAAAAATAGCCCCCAAAATGAAAAACATTTTAAAGCATTTAGAACAACAGCCCCTTCTATTAAAAACCTATCCTAACCAACAGATATTTGGCATGGACCAATCTGAATAAAAATAATAGCACTATCCATTAAAACCATTTTCCTGAAGAACAAGGTAAGGGTCAAAAGCCGATTTAAATTTTAAAAAGTCTTTGCTTGTTGGTGGGAAGAGAGGTCAGGGTGGGCCAGCCAAGCCTCCCATAGGAGCTCCACAGCCAGGGAGCCACAGCTGAAATGGCTCTTTCTCATTCCTTCACTCAATGCACCTTTGAGAGTCTCAAAACTTGGTCAGATTCATACTGGGATCCCAACTACATTGCTTATCATTCATTACTTCCAATCATTGTTACAAAATCATGCAGGATACAGCAGCATTTTAAAAATGTAATAGAGCAGTAGTTCTAAACCTGTTGTCAATGGACCTGCAAGGGACCGTGATGTCCTCACAAGTGGTCCATTCCAGCCACCAACTGGCAGGAAGAAGCAGAAGAAAAATCTTCTCTCCTCCTCCTCCAATTCCTCTGAAGAGTTTATCTCACGAAGGGAATTGGAAGTATAATCCAATGGCAATCTGAATGCAATCATGGAGTTTCGCGTGATTGCATGAAAACTGATCACACACATTTTCGGGCAAAGGGAAGTCCTTCCAAACGCAATCATGGGGTTTCATGTTATTGCATGAGAAACTATCACACGCAATTTCGGGCACTGGGAGGCAATTTCAGGCAGTTCCGAACGCAATGCAGCGTCAATACGCAATCACGTAAATTCGCTGAACTAGCAAATTTACTCAATCCCGAACTGGCCTCACTTCCATTTCTTTCGAAATTGAGAGAAATTCCTCCCATGTGATAAACTCCTGAGAGAGGGTTTAACAGAGGGTGTAATTCAGTGATTCCCAAACTTTGGTCCACCAGATGTTTTAGACTTCAGCTCCCAGCATTCCTGTCTGTTGACCAAACTCATAGGGGCTTCTGGGAACTGAAATCCAAAGCACTAATGGTTTGTATTATCATTATTATTATTATGCTTTTAAATTTTGAGTTACGTCTTGGTGGGCCATGGTTTTAAAAAAGATATTTGAAAGGAGTCCCTGGTAAATAAAAGTTTAAGAAACATTGTAATAGAGCATTAATAATGGTGGGGACTGCAATACTAAGCATATTGATTTCTGGGTGTACAGGACCAGAGTCAGCCCACAGGTTGTATTGATTGTGCAGGGGTCACATATACTTGTTTTGGAAAGGCTTCAGGTACACTCCTGATTGTATGGAAGTTAATCTCACTGTTACTAGTCTAGTGAGATGTGGATTTTATTCTTGAATAACAAGGCCTTGTTTCCACATGAATGATCTACTCAAAGTTGATCTTGCATCTCAAACAACTGAACCTGCAAGGTATAAAAGAACAGCACAGAATCCATAGGCTGGAGATGTTACCTTTTGAAATTACCACTCTCAGAAACCTCCATCCAGAACAGTAGACAGGCCAGATGGAACATTCTGTGAGTCGTAGTACAAAAGCTAACTTTTCCAAGCTCTGGAGGAACTTACAGCATTCTAGATTTTTTTTTTTAATCTGAGGAGCTAAAGAGGGGTGGTTTGCTTGCCCACAAAAAGACATTCGAGTTTATGGAGGATGTAACTTCCCTGGCATGTTATTTTACAATGAACAGAGAACTTCATTATTAGCACATGCATATGCCCCACCACCACCACCACCACCACACACACACACACATATCACCAGGCCACACTCGGAATCTGAAAGGTCTGCAGATTGGTTTATTTATTTATAGGTGAACTCTGTCTCAGTCTTTAAGAAAACCCTGAAGATTTTTTTTCTTTTTCTGACGTAGGCAACAGACAAGGAGAACAATCAGTCTATCATTCCTTTACCCATTCAATATTTTTAAGGAATAAAAGACAGACACCAGCTCTCAGATCTTTTAATTTACAGCCAGACCCAGCCATCTCCAAAGACTTTTTTTTTTTCGGTAGCCTTCTAATATGTGAATGATGAGTCCGACTGTAAGTGCAGGTGAGAGAGTTATAAATTGGCCTTACTGTAGTCAAGGCTGATGTGGACATAAAAATAAATCAAGCAACAACAGGGGAGGATATTTGGCACCTCTGGCTGTTCCAAATATTGTTATGTATGGTGTAAATGGTGCTAGCATTTGCAGCTAATTTAGGAAGCAGGGGGAAAGCCGTGTGCATCCTTTTTTTAAAAAAAGTCACTGATGCCATTTATTTATTACAATTTTGTGATCTTTGCAGTTTCCGAAAAATTTGACTAACAATGTTTGTAATTTTGGATTCTAATTTGACATAACATCACAGTAATTTCTGTCAAACCATACCTTCTCTTTTGTGAACAGATAGAGCCTCCTGATTCCCCATGCTACTCCCACAAAATAGTTTTCAAAGTTTTGAACTTTATTGAACCTTTTCCTCTTGTTTGCCATCTTTGGATGCTGTGATAAAACCAGAATTCTGTACAATTCTGGCTTATGTTGAATGCACCCTGATGGGCTCATGCTTTGCTGCTAATTATTATTGTGACCATGGAACAGTGTGGTGTGTCATCCAATCTGGAGTACTTGTTGTGTTGCTCCCAAATGAGCCAGGAATCCCTATATATATCCCTATACTGTGTGTATATATATATATATACGCATTGGTCTTCTACATTTGAATACTTCTGAGGGCCATCAGCTATGGTCTGTCTACCATTATTGTTCTTTTCACTAGGAGCCCAAGGGACAATTCTGAGGAATTGCAAGCTTCTTCCAAGACATGTTGAAAGTCACCATTTGAGACGTATATGCATACGATTCTGATCTACCCTCTACATAGATGTCCTTTTTGAGTCTTTTGAATGGATTTGTGATTTTCCAATGTTCCTTCTTCAAATAATGGCTACAATGCAGATTTAACATTGGCATGCCTTTCT
The DNA here is from genome assembly GCA_034509955.1 of Urosaurus nigricauda. Classification (NCBI taxonomy): domain Eukaryota; kingdom Metazoa; phylum Chordata; class Lepidosauria; order Squamata; family Phrynosomatidae; genus Urosaurus; species Urosaurus nigricauda. The sequence goes on along the minus strand of JAOEGL010000002.1, from coordinate 111,903,294 downwards.
TCTCTTTTCCACAACCCGTTTATGGCATTCCACAAATAATGCATTCCTGACTGAAATGTGTTTTAGTTTTGTTTGTGACAACACACCTGTACAATTTAAAAGAATATTTTCCTTTACAGTGATTTTTCTCAGCATAGTAATGTTATGATTTTTCTTTGTGTTTACTGGGTGTTGACTGAGTACTCTAAGGTCTCATCTGCACTCACATTTTTGCACTTAAGATATTCAAATTGCATCATCAATGCGACACCGAATAGAAGTTCCGACTATGTTTGCCATGATCGAATCTCTCCATGGCATTTGTATTGCTACCTTAGATGCTTTTAAGAAAGCTATTAAAACAGGTTTCTCCTGGCAGGCCTTTCCTATCTGATTCTGCCTAAGCAGTCTACCCACCTAGCCGCCCCTATCACTGCCATTGTTCCCTGTCCTCTACCTTAGAAGAAGATATATTCTTGCCAAATTTTACTCGTATTTTAAGGAATTTGCTTGCAACGTTAGTTTATTATTTAATCTCTTTTTATGTATTGTTTATGTTCTTATGATTGGGGGGAAGGTTGGGATATGGGGTTGTTTCTTTGTTTGATTGTAATTTTAACTGGATCATGTTTTATCCTTATACTGTTGGAATCCACTTTGATCCCTTGAGAAAAAGTGGAATATAAATAAGTTGTATTATTATTATTATTATTATTATTACTATTATTATTTTATCCCTATTGCTGTTTACACTCAGGGGAACGGCAAGAGGGCTAAAATGCCACTAGAGATTTGATCATGGCAGGAGAGGGGGAGGAAGAGGAGGGAGGAGGACAAAGAAGGATGCGGCAGATGCGGAGAGAGAGGAAGAGGAGGAAGAGCAGCGGTGGCGGGGGGGGGGGGGAGAGGAGGGAGGAAGAGTGAAGCCAGCAGTGAGATGCTGTGAATGGGATCAACAGTACGTTCCCATTTGGAAGCTCCCTAAAAAAAAAGCATTTTTGAAAATCAATGGTAAATGCCTTGGATTCAAAAGCACCACCACCACCTCCATACAAATCATGTCGGAGACAATTGGTGCAAGTATGAACGACCCCCCCCCCCCTTTAAACCGGTTTCCATTCTGGTTTATATCATAGTGTGAATGGAGCCCAAGAGAAGTATTTGTGTGAGGCTTTTGCTGTGACTGAACTGAAACACTGATGAGTTTTGTAGCAAATGCCCCAGGGCTTTGAAGACTTGCTTTTTTGGACTAGAAGTCCCAGAATCTCCCAGCCAGCATGGCCAGTAGCCATGCGTAGTAGGGGATTATGGGAACTGAAAAGTTTTCCATGTTGTATGTTTATTGTAGGTGTTAACTACTTCACGGCTGTAAATAGAACCAACCTTTGCCTTTTTTATTTTTATTTTTTGCTCCACAGGCTTATTGCTAATTTAAAAGGAGTATTCAAACCAGTAAGGGAGCTGAGTAACAAAAAAGTATGCATTGCAGACAAATTCCCTAACAAATTATAGTAATCTGTCCATAAAAACAAGTTGTTGCTGAGTGCCCGGCCCAGCTTCCCTTTCCTTTCCCAGCTTCCCTTTCCTTCCCTTTGCCTTTTTTAATTGTATTTTTGTTTCTTTTTGTACATGTTTATAGCTGGGCTGTGATTTAGAATTTAGGTTTTTCAAACATGCAAACACGGTTGCTTCGGTCTACTGGATGGTGGGTGGGTGGGTGCTGTTTTTTAATTTTTGTATGCTTTTTTTATAATTTTTTAAAACTATTTACAACCAATTGTTTTAATGTGATGATTTTAATTGTGTTTAAAAGTTTAATGTTTAGGTTTTATCTTTTATGATTCTCTTTGGGCCCCATTCTGAAAGAAAGGTGTCATATAAATTAAATTCATCATCATCATCATCATCATCATCATCATCATCACCATCACCATCTGGATGTCCTTAGCATGCCCTAATGTCTGGCATCCAAGAATTAACCAGCCCAAATCCTTCCTTGTTGCTGAAATCAGTGAGTTTAGATGTGATCATCTCTATATTTCTGTTTTAAAGTAATACCTCTGCTGGTATTCTTCAGAAATGGTTCAGATGGAGGAGATGCACATAAGTGATCTCAGATATGTCCAACATGATTATGTGTGATTCATTGTGACAATGAAGGTAGTCTTCCTCGAATAGATAAGGCAGCTTCCCCAATCTGTGCCTGATTAAAATATGTCAGCACGGTTAAGTCTTAGAAAAAAATGTCATCTTGCCTCGCTTTGCACTTAATCTTACCAATGTAATGTACATGAACATTCACATTTCCGTTTCAGCCCCAGCTTACATGTTATTACATATTCTGACCTGGAGATTAGTTTTTCACTGTAAGAATGTGCACTCTACCAGTAGCTTTTAACAGATTCCTTTGTTCACCTGCACCTTGAGCTTTTCTGAAATAGAGAGGATGCATGAGACATCTAATTTATAACAGCAGAAAGGTTACATCAACATTTCAATCCCTAATTGGAATAGCTGCTTCCTATTAAAATCAGACAAAAACGTGAAGTAAAGAGGCTCATTAAAATAGTTCTGAGACGTTGATCAAACAGGTATCTAAAGAATTGAACTATCTGAAGGAACTGTGATCAGAGTATTTCATTAAACTGAGGATTACCTTCTGGGATCAAATCAAAGATCCATATAATGGACAATCTGCAGCCCTACAGGTTTTTATGGCTAAGAGCCATTGGAAAACCAAAGAGTTGTTCAATTGATATTTGAATGCCTGTGGTTAGTATCCATGGATAGGTTCTCTGTTTCTAGCCACACTTTGGAGTTAGAGCACTTTGATACCACTTTAAGTGTCATGACTGCATCCTATGAAGTCCTGGAATTTTTAGTTTTGTTGAGTAGTCAGAATTCTCTAAAAGATAACTATTCTAGTACTGTAGCTCATGGAAGTCAACCAGAGAAGTCTCAGTACTCATCCCTGACCTACAAATTCAGGATTCTTCAGGTCAGGAAAGTGCTATAACTGCATAGTGTGGATACACCTTCTGTGAATTTTAAAAGCCATGTAAGCATTACATCTTGTGGCAATGAGACAATTATGTATTGCATGAAACCGTACCTCCTTCCTCCCCATCCCCTGCATTGCTTCTATATTTTGTTGGACAACTCCAGGTGTCTTTAATTTAATCTACACAGTAAGCAATATTGAAATACCAGTATGCTGTAAAACATTTTGTCTCCCCCCCCCCCCCCTTTAAGAATTGAGTTCCTCACCCAAATTAACACTTTCCCAAAATCTCTCTTGCTTCTGGCCATATTATTTGCCCTTTCTAAGTTTCTTCCAAATTTACAATTTGTTGTTTGGAATAATGTGGTAAGAATGGTACATAATATGCTTAGTCTGTCTCTCTCTTAGTATCATGTAAGATGACTACATTGGATTATAATTTTTTCAAAGGTATATGTCTGTGGATTGTGTTTTCATGTGGTGGCCCATTCAGATTGCTTCTGCATTTTATGATGACATTTTGGCTGCACCTGCACTGCAGAAATCATGCAGTTTGACACCACTTTAACTGCCATGGCTCAGTGCTATGGAATCCTGGGATCTGTAGTTTGTAGTTTGTTGTGGCACCAGAACTCTCTGACAGAATCCCCGAATTCCATATAATTCAGCCTAATAGCCATAAAATCAGTGTCAAAACTACATTATTTTTGCAGTGCAGATGCCGCCTAAGATGGCCAAAAACATCTTATTTTTCTAATTGTTGCTTTCTCTCTTTTGTGAACAAAGTATCTGATTTTATTTTTTTTTAACAGTGCATTAACATGAATTAATTATCCTACAAATAATTAATAGTACAATTATCTTCCCAATTACCTCAGATGATATGTGTTGTACTCTGCATATACTGCAATGGTCTGCTCCCAAGACCATCTCCAAGTGAAGAGTAAAAGGATTTTTGAGCTCACGTACGTTTTCCATTGGAATTGTTTGCAATGATGTCAACTTGTGCAGAGATGTCAACCTATGCATGCTAATAGAGTTGCATACACAGAAGGTGAAGCAGAGCTCAAAGGACTTAGTTCTTGGGTTTCAGTAGATTTGACTTTTTCCCAACACAGGAATTTTACGGCATAGGTGTACTACAAACAGCCCTGTGTGATCACACAAATCACCATGGCATGTGATTTGCGATGGTAATAACAGGATGTATCCTGTCACTCTTTCCTCTGATATGAACACTACCACTGATGGTGGAAGAAATGAGAAGGGAGAGGAGGAGCAGGGGGAAGATTGCCAAGGCTTAAAAGCTTAGCCATGTTGCCACTCTGCAGTTCAGACTTCCTTACCTCATCAGGCTGACTCCTTTTGAGACGTTCGAAAAAGAGTTTTGCTAGCCAGGAAGAAATGGTTCTTGACAGCTCAATTTATAGCACACTCAGGAGAAACGCAGAGATCCTGAAGGATAATTAAAACTGGAGTGACATGCTGGAAACTGCATCAAAGTATTATGATGTTGTCAGGCAGGGTGTCTGAAGCAAAACAGGCACTCTGGATATGCAACATTTGGATTAGTCCTTCTGGGGTGTTGACTGTGCTATTTCATCAGAAGGAAACCTGTCTTAGATGTTTCAGGTCTGGTTCGTTTGGGCAGATTAGATTATGTCCTTAAATGTGTGCTCAATCAACAGCGCCTCCCTGGAGCAATGCTATTCCCTGGACTGTTCCATTTAAGAATGCCAATGGAGGAGTTGTATGGCTGAATGCTCCCTCATATTAAAGGGAAGGGGAATCAATTCACAAGGAAAAGTCTATTCTTGGAGAAAGGGACTACTCTGGCCTTCTTGATGACTTGATTACTGATGTGTATACAAAGGACATTATTGCACGGACCGTGCTATTGTGCAACAGTAACGCAACTCATGGGGCATTTCTGCAACTTCATTAATGCAAGCCAATAATTCCGTTGAAACAACTTTTTACGCATTACCTTTCATATTGGGGACAACCAATTGTTTACCATGGAGCTATAAAGAAGAGGTTTTCCACACAGGGATCGAAATTAACCTTTTTACGCACGCGCACATGGTCATTTTCCATGTTTCTCCATTTGACTTCCTTATATTGCCAGTCTTGCTGAGGCAACATGTTATGATTATTCCAAGAGTGAAAAGCTTAAAGAAGGCTTTGAAGAATTTAGGTTTCCAATTTTTTCCCTTTTAGCTCCTTACTTACCTGTACGCTTCCAGCATTTTTCAGTGAGATGTGAGATAATGAGATAACAAGAAATAATGGCATTCAGTGCGAGCCACTGACCTACTAACAATAACAGCTGGAAGTCTGGTGATGTTGTCCATGACGTATTATGGAACTACAGAGATTATCATTGTCACTACAGCTGTGCAGTTATCTTCTGCAGACACACAACTTCTGCTGTTACTGCAATATCTGCAGTTATTGCTGATTCTCTGCCATGGGTGAGTTATGGTGCTACAAACCCATGACCATGACGGGTTGGCAGTGGATTGACACTGACATCATGCAGTAGTAATCATTTCCCTTTGTCGCAATTACGCTTCTGTTCTGCCAGTTGACCCTGGAGCTATAATCTCCAAAGATTCTTTCTCCTCTCTTAGGAAGCTCATTCAGACAACATATTCACTGATTGGGCTAAAGCCGTTTGTTAGTCCCAACTACAGGAGACCCAGCTAAATCAATGAGATTTAAATGAAGGAGTTTAAAGGCATGCAACTACAACATGCCCTCCCATGTCCCCATTGTGGCCCTCCAAGTTCCCATTGATTTCCATATATCTACTTATACTGTGACTAATAAGTAGATGCAAAGCTTGGAATCATTGAAGTGACATATTACTGCTTAGCCATTCACTTCTGTAATATTTTACTTATTACAGGCTGAGTCTCCTTTATCCAAAATGCTTGGGACTAGAGGTGTTTTGGATGTGGAGGGGAACTGGATTTTGAAATACAGTACATGTATTTGCACATACGTACATAATGAGATATCTTGGAATTAGGACCAAAGTCTAAAACAGAATTCATTTATGTTTCATATACACCATATACACATAGCCTAAAGGTAATTTTATACAATATTTTTAATAATTTTGTGCATGAAACAAAATGTGCATATATTGAACTATCAGAAAGCAAAGGCCTTGTTATCTCAGCCACCCATGGAAAAAAAATTGGGTTTTGGAATATTCTGGATTTTGGAATTTGGGATAAGGCTCAGCTTGTACTCATAAGGAACAAGTACCATAACACATTACTGATCCATTATTGTCAACCCTGTTGTCATTATTCTTACCCCATCCCCCCCACCCAAAATATACTAAAATAACTAAGACTGGCCTATCCCACGCATCCTGCAACAGTAATATTCCTGCAATAATGAGTAAACAGTATTCCCTTGTAGCATCCCATAGGAAATCGGTATAAAATCATAGAATCGTAGAGTTGGAAGAGACCACAAGGGCCATCCAATCCATCATCTCCATACTGTAGAGAACAATCAGTTAACTGCTAGTAGTCTACCTAAAGTTCATCCATAAGTTCATAACTGGGGTAACATTTTGAATGAGATTTCTGAGCTCATGCCCTCTATAGAAATCCTGTGTTTCCCTCTTTCCTTCTCTTATCACAAATAAATCACTAGCAGAGTTCTGTTGTAAGATTCGGCTGATAATGTGAGGCACTGGCCAAGAATAGTATCCCACAGAGTATATCTCTGCCAAATGCTACCTGTGGCAATATTGGGGGGGGGGGGGGAGAGATTTTTCAGCAGAACAGTAATGAACAAGAAATTAACACCAACACAGAATAATCAAAATAATAGATAAAATTGGAATACAAAATTGGGATACAACAAATAAAAAATAGACTAAAGATGAATACAAAAACTGAATAATATAGACATCTTAACACTAAAACGTAGGGGGGAAATTGAATAGTGCATCAAGGTCTATGTAAAATTAGTAAATCACATCTACAATTCACAAGTACCGTATTATAGTACAAACCATAATAAGAATGTGACAACTGCACGTGTTTTGAGCAATGTCTTTTTCAGTAGGATAAAGCATATTTTGTTATAGCAAGCAGGAAGCTAAAATATCCTGAAAATAATAACCAACCCCCAAGTATTTAAATACTGATAAAGGAGAAGAAAGGAGCAGCCACTGAAGGGCAAAATCAAGGGCTTTGGTTAGTTGCCATTTTGTTTGGTAGTCTATTGGCTCTTCTTATCTGAGAAGTAAACAGAAGCTGATAAGAACAGGTCTTTTATGTGCCAACTCCTTTATTATTCTGGCTATGGTTTCTTAGTATTGTAATATCTTAAACATGAGGATGTGATCATTGTTTTTAGGCTATTTTAATTTTTTGTTCCCTGTAGGAAAAGACACTTTAGGCCACTGCAGGAAAAAAAGATGGTCAAAAATGTATTTAGTTTTATATTCTTATTATAGTTCACACTGTAATCTTTCAGTGTTGTAGCACTGAAAATGTAATTATGCTGTGATGTAGTATTCAATTTTTTAAATTAAGTTTTCAGTATTAAGAATTCAGTTTTTGTATTCATTTGCTGTAATCCCAATTTATTAAGTGTTACTTAAATTTTACCATCACCAGACTGCTTATGACTTGGCTGACATGGCATGACTGTGTTCAGGCAGCACAGATTAGGAATGTAAAGAATGCTCACAGATTTCCTAGTGAAGGATAAATGATGTCTCAGTGCCTCAAGGAACCCCACTGAGAAAATGGTCAAATGGCATGGGATGTTTTGTGTATGTGTGCTTTGGGGGTGCGCATGTGTGTGTAAAAAATTGTCCCTGTAAAACTCAATGTTATGTGGAGGAAACAGTGTAATTGGGGCAAAAAGGCACTATTTTCTTTACAAAAAAAAAACCCAAAAAACCAATTATTTTGCACAAAAAGGGTTTTTGCAGGAACAACAGTTTTGCCAAAAATGCACTAGTAAATGCAACCAGGGAGCAGGAAGAAGGCTTTCAAAATTATTCATCCTTACATGTGAGAACAAAATAAGCATAGGCCTGATCTAGATTGGCAAAAAGAAGTGTGTTCATGGCTGCATGAAAGTCTAGCCTTTAGATGAGAAAAAAGGGAAAGTGTGCCATGAAAACGCTTTTTTTGCGTTTTAGGGGAGAAGAAGTGCCTTTAAAAAGGTGCTGGTTTTCCCAGCTTCTTTTTTAAAAACTGTGGAACAGCGCAGCTCCATCTAAAGGCTGTGGTGCAGCTGCTAAGCATTAAGGAAAAGGCAACTTCATGTCACACTTTCCTGCCAATCTAGAAAGCCCTAAAGATTTATATCCGTACATCAGCCATGGAGCTAAACCATATAGAGTTGCTGATGCCAACAGAGAAAAGCAACGGGCACTTTGGGACATTTTTTCTATAAAGCCTGGGGGAGGGGACAAATGTGAAAATACCCATTAAGGTGTGGGAACAAAGTATTTTCCTGACTCTGAAGTTGATCCATGACACAACTAAATCTCATAGGTATCATCCTACCCATTACATGATTTCCAATCAGCTGAGTCCATCAATAGTTCTGTGTGTTCACCTTAGATTGCCTTCATCCATTTACTTTTGAGTAATACCATTGATTACTTTTTAATGGGATAATTCCCTTATAAGTTACATTAGGATTTTGTTTGCTAGAGACAAGAGTAAGCAAAGCCAATGCAAGCTTCATCTATTTAATTACAAGACTTCAAAGAAGAGGCTACCACAGAAGAACAATGACTTGGGGCTGAAATTAATATGCAGAGTAAAGGGAATCAGGCTGTGGCTGCCTAGCCTGATATCAGTTCCAAATAAAAAATAAAGTATGGTAGGGTGGGATACATAATAGCATAGAAGTAAGTGCCTGTAGCATAGAAGGAAGCAATAGATGTATCTGTTTCAACTTTTGTAAGTAGTCTTGAATCTCGCGCTGGGGAAAAGGTGGGATATAAATGTCAGGGATGATGGGAGTTGTTGCACATAACCTCTGGCTGTAACTCCTCACCAACTTGGTAAAGCAGAGCTGACCAGTTTTGGTCAGTGGTTGTTGTGTTGCAAATGTAGCAGAGTTGCAGAGTAGGTGCTGAAGATCCTGACAAATCTCTGCTTGCACTCTCTCTCTCTCATCTGGATATCACCACCTCAGGAACTGCTGATCATTGTTTTCACAGCTTGGCACTCCTGCTTCAAACAGTCGAGAATCCACACAACTTGTAGTCTAAACAATAGAACTACTTTTATTCTGCTATCTGGTTACATACAACTAATAAAATAACAAACAACTTTGCAACACATTGACTAAGCTTCTGTAACACTATACATTCACTTCAAATCCTCATAGCTCGCCCAGTTCAAAAAACACCAACACCACCACCATTATGGACAAGACTGGCAATTATTACTATTGTTAGTTGCCACCCACTGGGTGTGCATATCCACATTGATTGGCTGACTTTTCTCTCCCCAGACCTAAATCCAACCCTTGACTATGGTGGTCCTGCCCATGAGTCACGTTCCAGGTGTTTTCAATGTATATTCTTTAGTGATCTTGACTTTCAAAACTTATTGTTTTGATTATATTTGCACCTGTGATTTTGTGTATGTGCCTTGCCATGCTGGAAACTTTCTAATTGGAAATCTTCTGTCCCTTTGTTTCTCACATACATCTTTTCATTTCAATTACTGCATATCCCATGCTCCATTTCTTGACAATAAATAAATATGATAATGATAATAAACTGACCGGATGTTACAACAGTTCTTAATCAAATCACATGACTTTGGCACAAGGTGGAGCTTTGGAACCATGCTTTCGCATGACAAAATACTGCAGGGATATACCACCGGCTGTGGCTGAGATTACCTGACTGGCTGAGAGGACAGACAAGCCAGCCAACAGGACTTTGAGAAATCTGGGCTGGAATCCTCTTCGTGAGTTAGCCCAGTGGGTCATTGTGGAAGGAAGTCTCTAGGATTTCATTGAGCAGTGCTTACACACACACAAACACACACACACAGAGGGGCTGTGCAATGGCACGTGGCAAGTTCCTGAGTGCAACTCTATCATCCTCAATCCAAATGGGCACTGATTATCAGCAGGGTACCAGAGAGTTGTGGTCCAACGGGGTAACACTTCTGAACTCTGAGATAGTTTGTCTCTTTTCGCGCCTTATTTTCTCTTTCAGCAAACTCCAGATGGCCCTGACTATGGTGACTGGGTATGCATAGGCTTTGCAGGGCTTCAATAGAGGCTGATGGCTCCAAATTTTAAAGGAGGTCCTGAACATGATGTTCAAATAAGGTTCAGCACATCAGATGGTTTGTGTAAATTTCTCTCTGATGTAGAAGCCATCAGCTGCCAATCCTGCATTGTTTTGAGGGGATTGATTTTTTTTAAAGACTTGGAGAAGAGAGTACTCATGCAAATTGTAGGATTCAGCCAAGCATACAGATACTTCCATTTTGTCCCACAGTGGGCTCATTTTGGCTTCAAAGCTGTTGACAGTCTGGGACTGAGCTCAGCAATAGTAGCATGGAATAGAACTCAAACTGTCATTTCCGCTCAAGCGCTGGAATTTTATAGCAGCAGCAAGAGAGGAATAAATTCTCTGATGCCTTCTGGTGAGTCATGACAATGGACACAATGGGATTTCACTGGAACAGAGAGGAATTTTTTAAAAGGTCAGAGACAGAATACTCTTTCCCTCCCAGAGACATGTTTGCTGCAACAGTGAGCAAAAACACCTTAGGTATGATTTCCAAGCCTTTTGTTCTATAGTGCCTTCAAGTTCAAATGGTTAGCAGTGTACATGGGTATTCTCTTTTGTACCGATTGTGTCATTTAAAATGGGATTTACAATGCAAGAGATTGTGAATGGAATATACAATGCTGCAGAATGGCTTGACCTCAATGACCTGGATTGTTGTTGTTGTTTTTCCATCTATACTTGCTGAAACATTAGGCTTTATCTTTTAGCTCTGTGGTGTTGGTATCATCCTGTTATCACATGGAACAAACCCAAGGGTGTTGGGATGTAGGTGACTAAGGAACTGGGTCATCTGATCTCCTCTGGTTCTCCAGTTGTTTCTCTGACTCATTCATTAAGGAGCGTAAGAGAGGGAAAATGAGATGGACACTTAAACATACTCTGTGTGTGTGTGTGTGTGTGTATGCATTTAAAGGAAACTGGCAAAAAAGAAGGAACAGATTTACAAGACTCATGTGCCAATTTATACCTATGACTGAAGATTTAGGAATAACTACTATAATTTAAATAGAAATTGAGTACTACATATCACAGTGGCAACAACTCTGACCTGTGTGCCTCCTCAGCCTGCTGTTGCTCAAAGGCTAATACGGTTTAAACAGGTGTGATTGTTCACCCCGTCTTTTCCAACTGAAAGACCGAGGGCCCTTCACAATTTGTCAGCTAATCTCCTTGTTTCTGGGTCCATGTTTATCATCTTCCCATCACCTGGGTATCCAATTCATGATGAAGATTAAAACCAGACAGGCAGCATTAACATCAACTCTCACCTTATACATTGTTAAGTATTGGAATTTCAGAATATTTACATGGAATAATGAGCGTGCTCTTAGGTAATCTTTTAGGGTATTTATTATATGCAGTCATAGATATACAAACACATACATTCCCCTTAAAGAAAAACACAGGTATATCAGTGTCTGGGTGCATTGCTTTCATTAAATAAGACATAGTATACTTCTTATAGCATGACCACATTTTTTTTATAGTTTCTATAGTGCCAGGTAGGGCATTATATCCATCTATTACAATCATAATGGGATATACAGTGGGCCTTTGGTAGCTGCAGGGGTTTGGTTCCAGCCCCACCTCCTGTAGATACCAAAATCTATGGATGCTCAAATCCCATTAAATACAATGGCATAGTCTTTATATCAGTGATTCTCAAATGGTGGGGTGGGACCCCCAGGGGCAGTGTGAAATAATATTTCAACACAAAAATATTAATTTCTCCACAGGGGAAAAAAATTCTGCAGTGGACAAAACTGTCATTGGGGCTTTGTTCTGCGTAACATTTGCACATGGTTGATTTATATATACATAAAACCCCAGCATATTCTGCATAGAAAACAGAATTTTATGCACAAGAAATGATATTTCTGATTTGAAATATATTTCACACAGAAAATGCTGTTTTCTGTGCAAAACAACCATGTACAGATTTTGTACAGACTATGTTCCAAATTGAACATAGCCTTCAAAGGGTGTGTGATTTTTAAAGACTCTCTTGGAACAGGAGGAAAATTGATGCAATTACTCATTGCTACTTTTGAGGGGAAAATACCTTATGAAAAATTACACCTAATGCTATCATGAATGCATCAGTCCTAACACCTCCAAAAGGTTACTACTGGTCAAATGTGCTCACATCTCAGTGTCTATAGCAGCACAAGTGTTCTCATCTCATCCTGTTTACATTTGAGTAGGCATTTTGATGAGAGTTAGGCTGGTGCTAGGCTCTCAGTATTGCATATATGCACATTCTATTGCATCTAGATTTCTGCATTACATCATATAATCTATATGCTCCTCTCTATTCTGTACTTCTTAGATATATTCCCAGGCCTCAAAGTTGGCAAGCAAATCAGCCTAGGTTATTAACACCCAGTGAGAGCATAGGTGCAGTAGCCTACCTCCATTGTTTGTATCCCAGAATCTTACAGTGACTGTTGCCTTTTCCCTTTTAAAGCCTCTAAATTGGGGTCATCACCAAATCTTATTAAAATGAATCCCGTAAGTTGATTCTATGTTGTTTGATGAAATGTGAGATTTTGTCTTCTGCTGAAGGATCCAAAGAGCTGTATTATGAGACACAGAGAGACAGAGACAGAGAGAGAATTTTATTTATGTGTATCATGCATAATTCTGGAAATGTTACACTGGCCAGGCTGGCTGTGGGGAATGTGGGGATCAGTAATCCAAAAAAGGGCATTAGTTATCTGTAATTTCTCTACTATCCCACTAATCATTCTATTTTGTCATCTTTTTGTAAATATGCATTCTTTCCGTTTTCTCTTCTAGGGAAACTGGTCCAACTTCTTGATCATTTTGGTTGTGTCTCCTCATTTATTAAAGATGGGTTGCGCAGAACTTCCAGTAAAACCTCTCTGTGTGTGTGTTTGTGTGTTGGATTTCATCCCTTTCCTCTTCCACATACACTTAAGCATTCTGGAAGAACTATTGTTGAAGATCAGTGTGGGGGAATGTCTTGGCTGCCCTCATTCAACCCTCACCGTTGTCTAAGAGGCCCTTGAAAGTGACAATTCAGTTGTGTGCTTTGAATTTTTTTAAAAAAAATATATTGTGGGAGAATGCATGTAAGCTTTCTTGCAAACTCACTGCAAAAATATATAGCTTTAATTTTGAGAAGCTAGGCAGGCAAATATTTCTCTTTCCCTTGAATGTTACTGCTGTGAATATGTGATAAATGGATTCTCATTTAAGGAGAAAACACACGGTAGTGCTGCAGTTGGATTTCTTCCCTTGTTTTATCTGTTTTTGTATTGTCATGGCAAGGCATGTCTCAAAAGATTCTGTAGAGGTTGTCTCTAATTTCCATGTCAAACAGAATTCAGATCAGAATCTGAGATTCTGTTTGTGTTATTTCTCTGTAACCCCTATATATTCTGCTAGGAGATGCTCTACTGTTTGGATTGGTTTGGTTTAGTTATCTGTCATCAAGTTGAATTCTACTTATGGTGACCTTATGAATGAGAGACCTCAAAGTCACCCTCTCACCAACAGTCTTGCTCAGGTCTTGAAGATTCATGGCTGTGGCTTCCTTAGTTGAGTCTTATCCATTTGTACAGCAGGTCTTATTTGCACTGCAGAAATAATGTAATTTGACACCACTTTAACTGCCATGACACCACTTTAAATGCTGTGAAATTCTGGGATTTGTAGTTTGTTGTAGCATCCCAGAGAATATCTCACAAAACTACAAATCCCAGAAATCCACAGCATTGTCTCCGCAGTCAAAGTGGTGTCAAGCTGCATTATTCCCGCAGTGCAGTGTAGACCTGCTGTACAAATGGACAAATGCTGTACCATCATCAGAGGATTGAAGTTAAAGATAACTAGGCAGACCAGGGAAAGAATAGATGAGATTGAGTATAAACTTCTGTAATAATTGTCTGGAGTAATCTGCTATGCTGGAGCTGGTGAGAATCAGTGTGATGTCATGGTTTGACTGTAGGACTAGGACTCTCAGAGACCAGGTTGGAAATACTCACTAACCCATGGAAACCCAGTGGGTGATCCTGGGCAAGCCACACTCTCTCAGCCTCAGGGGAAGGCAACAGCATGTCCTCCTGAATTAAACTTGCCAACAAATCGCTAAAGCAGGGTTGCAATTTAAACCCACATGAAAACAACAACTTGTTATTCAGAAGATAATAAGCATGGTGGCTGCATTTTCCAATGACTAGTTATTTGGAACATAATATAAACATGGTGGCTGCATCTTCCAAACATTTCTTTGGATTTGCTCCTACCTTGCTTACTGTAACTGTCATGCAGTGGTGTCACTAGGATCACTATACAACCTGCACCAGGTGACACCCCAGAGGGGGATGTACATCTAGTGGGATGGTACGCCTAGTGGGACTGATGTGGCTGTTGGTCAGTGAGAAAAGGTTTCAGCCATGCCAGAGTCCCAACAGCCCTGTGACAGTCTGCCCTCCCTCACTGTAACCCTTTGCACTGAGTGACACCAACCCCAAGGATGCCACTTACCAGTCCCCATCTCTTCCATGATCTTAATGTTCCCCATCTCTCCGTTTTGCATGAATCCACTTCTTTTTATTAACTTAGAGTGGACTTCTCAAAAGAGTAGCAATGGAGCAAGTGTCGGTGGCTGCGCTCCCTATTTTATGTCTTCTGTGCAAGTTGTGAAGCTGGAACCCCTGCATCCAAGCAAAGGAAATGTGAATCAACCACTCTTCCTCATTTTGCAACACTTTGAGCACCATTGTGCTTCACTTTTGGGCCCTTGAGGACACCTATTAATTTCCCTTTTCATTCCTCCTCCCCTGTAAGGTACTGCCTTTTGTAAAATCTCTTCAAGCACTTTTACTGGCCATCTCTTTGTTTTTATATTTGTGTCTCCTTCTTCCTCTGGTTCAAGCTGACCAGATAAAAATCAAAATCATAAAATGGGTTCTATGTTTGACAAATAAACGTCTTATTATGCAGCATGTGGGTGCTGAGGCTTTGAGTGGTTTTAATGTTACTTAGCAAAAAGGAAAAAAAGAAAGAAAGATATTCCTTCATTTTGGAAGTAGCAATTCAAAAAGACATTTGTTACATAAAAGGGAGAAGTCAAGATAGCCTTGCAACTCAGACAAATCAATTCATGTAATTGAACTCTACTTCTTCCCTGAAGCCAGCGCAGTACTGAGATCCCTTTTAAGTAGCTATGTACTCCCCCCCCCCTTTTTTTTTTAGCCAGGAACAATTTTTCATTCCCATTCTGAGATTTAACTATAGAAATGGAAAGAGGACAAAGCCTTTTTGCCCCAAGCTTCTCAAAATACCAATTCCATTGTCCCCAGTCAACCTAAAGTTCTCCCACAATAGCTTTTATTTTGTCCTTCCTTTTAGTGTGTTGGCTGAAGCTGCTGGCACTTTGCAGAAATAAAGCAGTTTGACAGCACTTTAGCTTCCATTGCTCAGTGCTATGAGATTCTGAAATCTGTCATTTGGTAGGACACTACAGCTCTGGGGAAGGCTAAATATCTCACAAAACTACAAATCCCAGAATTTCATAGCACTGACCCATGGCACTTACAGTGTGTCAAACTGCTTTATTTCTGCAGTATGGCAGTTGCCTGAGTTCATAGAATCATAGAATTGTAGAGTTGGAAAAGACCACAAGAGCCATCCAGTTCAACCCCCTGCCATACAGGAATTCTCCATCAAAGCATACCCGACAGATAGCCATTCAGCCTCTGTTTAAAGACCTCTAAGAAAAGAGACTCCACTCCGAGGGAGTGTGTTCCACTGTCAGACAGCCCTTACTGTCAGGAAGTTCCTCCTAATGTTGAGGTGGAATCTCATTTCCTGTAGCTTGCATCCATTGTTCCGGGTCTTAGTGTCTGGAGCAGCAGAAAACAAGCTTGCTCCCTCCTCAATATAACATCTCTTCAAATATTTAAATAGGGCTATCATATCACCTCTTAACCTTCTTTTCTCCATACTAAACATCCTCAACTCCATAAGTCTTTCCTCATAAGGCATGGTTTCCAAACCTTTCACCATCTTAGTTGCCCTCCTTTGGACACACTCCAGTTTCTCAATGTCCTTTTTTAATTGTGGTGCTCAGACCTGGACACAGTATTCCAGGTGGGGCCTGACCAAACAGAATAGAGTGGCACTATTACTTCCCTTGATCTAGACACTATACTTCTATTGATGCAACCTAAAATTGCATTGGCCTTTTTAGTTGCTGCATCACACTGTTGGTTCATGATCAATTTGTGGTCTACTTGAACTCCTAGATCCCTTTCACACGTAGTTTCATTTAGCCAGGTGTCCCCCATCCTATATCTGTGCATTTCATTTTTCCGCCCAAAGTACAGTACCTTACATTTTTCCATGTTAAATTTCATTTTGTTAACTTTGGCCCAGCTTTCTAGTCTATTCAGGTCATTTTGAATTTGTCCTGTGGGGTATTACAAACACAAAAGGTACAGGATCTCTCTCCAGTTTTCACTTAGGCGACTCTGTAAGTTTAAAGGCTCCTGCTTCAAATCATGTCCTTGAGCTCTGGCTATTGATGGAGTGACTGAAAAAATATTGTGGCCATCTGTTACCTCCTCTGCTGTGCCCAGATTGGCATATCCTTTCCACTGTTTTCTACTGAATCTATCTGGAGTATTTGGGATAGAACTCATTCCATGCCATACTAGACAAGGTCTTTTAATTTAGTGTGGGTTGATCTTTGACCCACCAGATATTTTGAATTGAAGCTCCCATAAACTTTAACTATTGACCCCTGTTGGATAGGGCTTCTGAGAGTCCAAAATAGCTGGTGCAACTACATTTCCTTTAACAGGAGATGCCAGAGCCTAAACCTGGTGTTTGTTGTTGTTATTATGTGCCTTCAAGTCATTTCTGACTGACGGTGATCCTAAGGCTATCATAGGGTTTCTTCAGAGGGGGTTTGCCATTGCCATTGCCATTGCCATCCTCTGAGGCTGAGAGAGTGTGACTTGCCAAAGGTCACCCAATGGATTTCCATGGCTAAGCTGAGTAAATGCCCTTGTTCTGCTGTCTTCTTTAAGATAATTGTTCCGCTGTCTTCTTTAAAGATGGATTTAACACACTATTCCTTGGTAGCCTTTGTTCTTCTATGCTAAGTAAGCAAGTGAAATACTGTCTCTTTTTTTCCAAAACAGGATTTTTTTTAAACCTCCATATTCAGATTTTATGCCTTTGGTGGAAGATTCTTTCTTACTACTCTGGCTTGCTGCCAGCCTGATATTCTCTTGTTCTGGGTCACTTTCACTGTAGCTCTATGATTCCACTTTAATGACCATATTTCCATCCTGGAATGGAATCCTGGGTTTTGCAGTTTAAGGGAGAGATACTTAGGGCTGATCTAGACTGGCAAAAAGGGGTGGCCCATGCCTGCATGAAAGTATGGCCTTTAGATGATCCACAGTGAAAGTTTGGCATGAAAACGCTTCTTTTGTGTTTTAGTGGGGGGAAAGTGGCTTTAAAAAGGAGCTGCTTTTCCCCAATTCTTTTTAAAAAGGTTGTAACTGCGCAGCTGCATCTAAATGCTGTGGTGCAACTGTGCAGTTTTTTTAAAGCTCCCAAACCCTAGCTCCAGCCCTAATCTGAACCCTAGTCATGCGCAGTAGGGACTCTGGGATGCTGTAACTGTTATGCAACTGCGCATAAAATGTCAATTCATTCATAAAATAAAGAAGTTTATTCATAAAAATAAAGGGGTTCATTCATGGTTCACCGGTGCAATTGCACAGTTTAAAAAAAAAGGCAGCGAAACTGCAATGATAATTTGACAGATATTCATAACTGCACAGTTCATGTGTGATGTACCTGCGCAGCCGGCAATACAATTGTCTGTATGGTGTGCTGGTGCAACTGCGCAGTTTGCAGCCAGCAACAACAACAACAACAAAAATTTAAAGGTTCAGTGCTGCCAAAAGCCCCGTTCATTTCCGCCTGTGTTTTTAGCGTCCTGACAGCTTCCAATGTAGTTTCTGAGCAAGAGACAAGACTTCAGATAAGTCGTCCCCACACCCCCTCAGTGTAGCTGCCCTATACTTTTTAAATACACATCTGGAACCTGCAATGTAGCTGCTAAGCATTGGGGAAAATGCAGCTTCATGTCACCCTCCCCTGGCAGTCTGTAAAGCCCCAATGAATGCTCTGCCAGAACAATTTAGTGTCCCACTAAACAAACTCCAATTTCCTATAGTACGTTACCATAGCAGTTAAAGTAGAATTAAAGTGCTGTAAGTGTGTACCATGAAAGGGTCCTGGTGTGATTTTAAATACTGCATCTTGATTTTGGTCTCCTCAGGATCTCCACCCTTTCAGTCATTAGATCATTCCACCCAGAAATTGATATGCTAATGTTCTCTGTTTTAATAAATGAAAAGTTTTCTATCACTTCAGATGGGGGAGCGGGAATTAATAAAGGATGAGGGCCTTCTAGCATACGACTGATTAATCATGAAAAGAGTTGCTGATTCCTTTTATTTGTTTTTGATTTACATTTGCCTTGGCTGAGGCTGCATTTTTAATAGAATCATATTAAAGACAGATATAATTGTATCCTGGAAATGGCATGTAGATTTTGCTACTCTCTAGCTAATTTATGAATCCAATTACAACAGAGTGGAATAATCTTTCAAACAGATTGGTTAAAGGATTACACTTTCATTATCCTAGTGACATAACTCAATTTGACTCGCTGCCTGTTAATGTTATAGAAGTCAAAGGAGCTCCTTTTTAATGATCTGGACACAAACATAAAAGTATAAATCTATATAAAATTTTAGAAAATGCTAATCTGCTCTGCAGTATAGAAAGTTTCATAATGTATACAGTACTCTTAAAGATATCTATGTTAAAGTTTGGCATGAAGAAAATTCATAGCTGGAAGTTAAGGGGACCTAATTCTCTTTCTTGGTGGTAGAGCCTTTCACATAGGGAAAACCTAGTTGTCACTGGTCAAAATATACAATGCACAATGTACTTCAGTCTCCCAAAATGAGAAGATGGTCACTAATTTTAGATAAGGGAAGGGGATTGGAAAATTTACACATGCAGTTCCTTTCAGCACACTCAGTCCTTTTGACCATGCCCAGAGGAATGGTTGGTTAGTTTTTGTGGGATTTTGCCCATGTTCTAGAAGAGCATCTGTGGCTGGCATCTTCAGAGAATACTGGAATACCCACTGTCTTCCATTTCAGTATTCTATCTATCTGTCATCTATCTATCTATCTCCACTCTCTTCCATTCCAGTATTCTCTGAAGATGCCAGCCACAGATGCTGGCAAAACATCAAGAAGAAACTCTTGTAGAACATGGGCGCATAGCCCCGGAAACCCACAAAAAACTATGGATGCTGGCCATGACAGCTTTCGACTTCAGATTGGTTGGTTGTTTGGTTGGTTACCAACTATGGAGCTTAGCGCACAGCAAAATAAACCGACTTACCACTCTCAAATTTAAGCTTGCTTTGGCGACCATTTTTCAAAGTTGGGAGCTTTCTGACTTTGAAAAATGGCCACTGAAGTGAGTTCAGGAACCAGTATTGGAGCCAGCTGTACCCAGATGGCAGTTTTGGGGGCAAAAGCCATGTGATAAAACCAGGGGACCAGCCTGAATTTGGCTTGAATTCAGGAACAATAAGTCACTTTATTTTGCTGTGCACTAAGCTCCTAATTTAGAGGCTGGTTGATTGAAATCACCGAGTTGATTTAAGTTATTTCAATCGAGCAACAAACTCTTCTATGAAGGGGTGGAAATCAATCCCAAACAAGACAGTTCCTACCACAGCTAGACTTTCCATCCCCAATAAGGAAAAGTGACATGCCCTAGGCTCTGATATTTTGAACCACTGCAAATGAGTGTTGCACAACTGCCATTTTTTCTGGTGGGACTTAAGTGATTTGTTTTTTCATTGATGTTAACTACTCTTGAGTCTATCTTGACCCATGGCCACCCTTTGGATGAGACATTTCCAGCACCCTATGTCATCCACTGCTCTGCTTAGTTCTTGCAAACCCATACTAATGACTTTCCTAATAGAGTCCATCCATTGACTTGTATCCATGTTTTAACTGATGAAGAACAATGGACTTCCACTTGCTCCCAGTTCCTCTCCTATAAGGATGAGAAAGATTCTGAAGCAGAGATGGGTGTGCTATGGAGAACAGAATTCTCAATGACTGTTAGTAATATTAGTGAAATGGAGCCTCCATGAAAAATATCAGTACACCTCTAATGCTAGAGACTGTGGAGACTCTAAGGAATAATGACCACTTTCACACCTTTCTCAGAGTACTTAGCAGCATTTTAATAGTTCTGGCTGAAATTCGATTGGAGTGGACTAGTTTTGGGTGTTAAGAGCTGTGGACCTTTTGGTGAAAGTAATTGGGAACCACGTATATGCAGAAGCAAGCTGGGCAGAGCATAAATAAAAAAATAAACACCACCACCCCTCTTTTACTTTCTTTCTAGGATCACAACAGGTCTGATCTACCAGTAACTACATTTCTGTTTTCTTGATGGGGCAGAGAGCCTTAAAGATCCAGCCTCAGACTCTTGCAATGAGCATAAAAACTAGTAAGAAACCACCCACAAGGCTTGAAAGGGAAAGAAAGATAATATGATCATAGAAAAGGAAGAGAGGGTTGTCAATGACCCTATAATATAACTACTAGGAGTTTACAGAAACTAAAACCAGTGCAGTAGAGGTTATAATAGTCAAAATGATAAGAGTGAGAATAAAGAATTAAGGTGTAGATCCTGGAAAGAAAAGAAAACATTTCCCTTGGCATTGGTGATTTCAAATATTCATATTTTCGCTGTGCTTGTTTTTTTATTTTCTAGTTGTCATCATCTCCCCAGTTATGAACAGTATGTGGCAAATTGTTGCTGCGGTGGAAGCTTATGCAAGACAACAAAGAGTGTGTGGCACACTCATTTGTTGTCCCTCAAGCATCAGTAGCCCTTTCCATGCTCTATTCATGGGTGTGTGGGTGTGTGCGCGCACATTCAAATTGCCTGTCGACTTATGGTGACCCCATGAATTTCATAGGGTTTGCTTAGACAAGGAATACTCTGGGGGCTTTTACCTCCAAAACAGCCTAACAGCACCTGATATTTGTTGGCTGTCTCCCATCCAAGTACTAATCAGGGTTGACCCTGATTAGCTTCCAAGGATCTGGTGCCTTTTAAGTATCTAGGCCGTTCATGAGAAGCACAAGTGCAGTGCACAGGATTCACAGGTACAGTAGAGGAGTCCTGGATGAAGTTCCATTTACTAAGGGGCGAAACATTTAGATAGGAAAAGGACAGGTCTGGGTGAGGGGACTTGGCAGTGATGGTAGGTCCAGGGATTTTATTTATTTAATTAATTAAAGTATTTCTGTATTGCCTTATAGCCCACGGGGGCTCCTGGGGGGGCTCACACATCCCTTCCTTGCTCCTTGTTACATTTGCAAATGCCCTGCACACAAATAACACATAAAAAGCTAACATAACGGTTGAAATCAAGAGGTTGGATTTGGCAATGCTCTGAAGCAGATATGGTAAATGAGGACCTTCAGATGTTGGACTACAATGGCCATGATCATTCATGAATGACTGTACTGGCTACAGCTGATGAGATTTATGATCCAACAACATCTGGAACAGTGGTGGAAAGTGCTTTCCTTGATAGGAGCACAGTGAATCTGACTAGGGTTTCAGTCCAAATTTTTAAAGGAGCTGTGAAGTTTGCTTAGCACCATCATAGTAGAAAGCCCCATTAATGTTCAGAATTTTATACCCAGAGAAATTTACACACACAGGTGGATGCTAGGGGAAAACAGGAGAAGAGGCCTGACAATCTCAAAATGCATGGCTAGAAAATTGGGGGATTATTTGCAAAATGAAAAAAAAAAAACATGTTTACACCAAGGAAATAACTACACCTATAAAACTGCTCTTTGAAAATATGGTTATTAAGGCAGTTTTTCCCCCCAGCGGGTAGTGAAGTAGAAACACAGGGTTGGTGACCATTAAAAGGGGAGGGGGGACCAGTTTAGAACCTCTCACAGATGTGAATGTAGATGTTTCTGGAGGGGAAAAAACAACTATCTTGGAATATGAGAACAGCTGGGGGTTTTCCCCTGTATTCCAAGTCGGTTAATTTCTTCACCCAGCGGGAAATAAAAGGGAGGAGGAAATGAGAGCTGCTGTTATGAAATATATAAGAACTTGCTGGTGAGGGGAGAAATATGAAAGCACCTTTTGTGGTAATTGATAACATCATTAAATCCTTTTATGAGAAGGAGGCGAGGCAAAGTGGTTATACAGCAAAAATGGTTACAGGGAACCTATTTTATCTCTTTCCCTCCCTCACCTTGCAAAGAGCAAGAAAAAGTGGTGTTTACAGCTTAGTAGTAAATAACCTTTTCCCCCCTTCTTTATTCTTAGTGGGTTTAATGTTTAAAATTGTACAGTACCAGCCTAATAGAATGTCAGGCCTCTTTGTGGGTAAAAATGACAACATGTAGAATTGTGTCAATTTCTCTCGGAGGTTCAGAACCATATCACAGGATCAGCAGAACGAAGCTGTAAAGCTCATCCTGAAGCAGAGCATTTTTGCATTTTAGGGACAGAAGGAGCCGAACCTCTATGAAATGACTCTGACTTCAAAGCTAAGGCCCAGAGACAGATGTACAAACCTTGAAGAGTGAGTCCTCAGCAGATTCAGTCATCCCTCCTTGCTATTAACATTTTTTTTTTCAAAAGACTTTGATGTTCTCCCTGAAGCCTCCATTTCTGCTCACTCTCACCCATATAATGATAAATACACACAAACATTTATAAACAGAAAGAGGAAAATCTAAAGATGTAGCTAAAGGAGAGGCCTCTTTGGTAAGAATTCAGCCCTGCCCAATGAAATTTCCCTTCTCATTTCCCTATATTTCTAGCACTGCTGTTGTTGGGGTGCCTTCAAGTCATTTCCAACTTATGGTGACTCTAAGGAGAATTGTTGGCAAAATTTGTTCAGAGGAGATTTGCCATTGCCGTCCTCTGAGGCTGAGAGTGTGTGATTTGCCCAAGGTCACCGACCCAGTGGGGTTTCATGTCTGAGCTGGGAATCGAACCCTGATCTCCAGAGCTGTAGTCCAGAGCTTAAACCACCGTGCCACATTGGCTCTCATTATATTCAATGGTGTAATAAAATTATGTTTCTCATATACAATGGCAAAATCAAGGTTCATAGAATCATAGAATCATAGAGTTGGAAGAGACCACAAGGGCCATCCAGTCCAACCCCTTGCCATGCAGGACCTCCAAATCAAAGCATCCCTGACAGATGGCCATCCAGCCTCTGCTTAAAGACCTCCAAGGAAGGAGACTCCACTACGCTCCGAGGGAGTGTGTTCCACTGTCGAACAGCCCTTACTGTCAGGAAGTTCCTTCTAATGTTGAGGTGGAATCTCTTTTCCTGCAATTTATATCCATTGTTCTGCGTCCTAGTCTCTGCAGCAGCAGAAAACAAGCTTGCTCCCTCCTCAATATGACATCCCTTCAAATATTTAAACAGGGCTATCATATCACCTCTTAACCTTCTCTTCTCCAGGCTGAACATACCCAGCTCCCTAAGGCGTTCCTCATAGGGCATGGTTTCCAGACCCTTCACCATCTTAGTTGCCCTCCTTTGGACCCGCTCCAGTTTCTCCACATCCTTTTTGAATTGTGGTGCCCAGAACTGGACACAGTATTCCAGGTGGGGCCTGACCAAAGCAGAATAGAGTGGCACTATTACTTCCCTTGATCTAGACACTATACTTCTATTGATGCAGCCTAAAATTGCATTGGCCTTTTTAGCTGCTGCATCGCACTGTTGACTCATGTTCAGCTTATGGTCTACTTGGACTCCTAGATCCCTTTCACATGTGGTCTCATTCAGCCAGGTGTCCCCCATTTTATATCTGTGCATTTCATTTTTCCTCCCTAAGTGCAGAACCTTACATTTCTCTGTGTTGAATTTCATCTTGTTAGCATTGGTTTTCTTTCTGGATTTTTTTTTTAAATTCAAACCACAAATGGGTAAATATGTGGATGCAGAATCTGTACATATAAAAGGCCAACTGTAACAAAAATAACTTTTAGAAGACATTAGGAGCCATATTTGAGAGCTCCTGTGAATGCTTTTAAGATCTTAAGGGAAAGATTTCCCCACAAAAGGCAAAGAAGGAACTTTGGCAAAACTGCTGGCAGCGGGTATGTATCAACTTTCTTGAAAAGTGACTGAGAAATCTTGAGGAGATACATCACCTTACTAAACCAGATGCTTGTGACAGTCAGCGTGTGAGGAATGGATTCCCTCCACCCCCTGCCAACAATTCCAAGCAAAGTGAAAACGGTCATTAAGTTAAAATGCCTTTCGAGCAGAAGACAGATTTAATAGTTTTTTATGGGCCATTTGTACAGTGAAATGTCATCAGTCAGCACACCATGGCTCTCAGGGACACAGTGAGGAAATTTTAAAAAATTGTTTTGGGAAAGGGCAGCGCTTTAACTTTCTAACTTTTGTGCTGTGGTGTCAAAATGGGCTAACGGTGATTCCGATATGCAACAACAACAAAACCCAAAATGAGTTAATTGGAAATTCCTGATGGTTCATGTGATGACAGCACAACATGATAGTACTGCTGAATGACTGAACTGCACGTTAGTTTATGGTGTGAGCAAAAGATTTGAAGTTTGGGGGGATGAAAACAATTTTCTCTGATACATAGCGTAAAGCCAGAGTAGCTATTTGGTCACACTCCATAGTAACCAAGAAATAGAAGGGAATGTTGAGTTATGCAAGTTCTGGGAGCAGGGATAGAATCTGAAAAGACCCAGTTCTCAAATCTTCTTCCTGTTAATTTCTGTGCAGCAAAAGTAGCTGCGGTAAACAAGACCAGGGTTGTGTCATATATCATTTCCAGTCTGTTTGTGGCCTTCCAGGGTTTTCATGGCTTTGTTATCCCTCCTGTCTTGCTGCTCCATTATTAATTTTCCATAGCAAATCGGCAATGCAACACTACCCCTTCCACAGTTTTTGTTTTAAAATGTGAAGCAAACATCTGCCTTTCAAAAGGATAGTTTATACTCCTTTGTATACTCTACTAATGGAGAGCCAGCACGGTGTCGTGATTTGAATGCTGGATTAAGAGAGACCAGGGTTCAAATCCCAATTCAGCTGTGGAAACCCAGTGGGTGATCTTGAGCAAGCCATGTTTTCTCAGCCTTGGAGGAAGGCAGTGGGAAAAGCCTCTCAACAAATCTTGCCAAGAAAATGGTGAAAATTCACAGCAACAACAATGAAGTGAGGCAAGTCAAGACTAGGAGGGAAGGAAGAGTGAGTAGTGCAAGAAGCAAGGGACCCATGGTCATGTGGTAAATTTCCTGACCAAGTAGAATTTTACTTACCTATTCCAAGGCCAGTGCTTCAAATATTATTTGACCAGAGGTTGTTCTTTCAGTAACTCTGAAAACATTTCCAGGGGTAGCCATGTTGGCCGAATAGCAAAGTACACTATAATCCAAAATCTACAGGACAGGGACACCTTTATAGGTACAATCAAAATGCATGTTAAACACATCGCAAGCTTTCGAAGCTCCACTGGCTTCTTCATCAGGCAAAAGTGTTAGAAATGATACAGGAGCAAAAAAAAAAATGATGATGTTAGTCATATTCTTGAATTGGTCAAGATGTTGTAGATGTTGTAGTTGTAAATGCGCAAACTGAAGTCAGAAATAGGTGTGTGAGTGTGTTAGGAGATGTACAAAAAGTACTTCTTTCTATCTTTGCTGGGGAGCAAAATTCAGTTCCCTGCTCAACCCTAAATTTCCTACTGGGCTCTGGGACTGGGCCCTCTGCCTTTATGAGGATGAGATGGGATGATTCTACATGCTCTTTCCCAATAATATTGTAAAAATAAGAAACAAATGCAACAAAGAGATGACAAGTAATTTGCAAGGTAAAAGTAGCTTTAACAAAAGATGACTGCAATTTGCTTGGGATGTCCACTCTTGCCTATCTCATCCTCACACAAGTGAATGAAAAATTTCCAAAGTTTACTTCTCACTGGGCAAGACAATAAGAATTTCATGCAAAGTTTTTAAAGAAAGTAACCACATTCCTGTTGTTTGTGTTTTTTCATAAATTGCACTAATGGTTTTTATGCAGACTACAATGGCTGCTGCCTCCCTGCATGGTCTTTTTCACAGTAGGAGCACTGGATGAGTAGCTTGCTTCTTCAAATCAGTAATCCTGTCTGTCTTTGCTTGGGCTCTGTGTGTGAGAGAGAGAGAGAGAGAGATAAAGAAGAAAGTTTTGCATAAAAGCCTTTTGCTCAAAGTGCAAAGACTTTGATGGAGGGGAGCATTCACACATTTAGCTCTGTGGTTCTCAAACTGCGGGGTGGGACCCCCCAAAGACTTGGAGGCCCTAATCCCTTTTCCTCCTGAACATCTTCCCAGTGTTTTTCATGTGTAAAATGTACACATGTGTCAAGTTAAATATCAAATTTACTTAAATTCAACTTTCTAATTGGAACAATGTTATTTCCTTATAAAATATTAAACTACGGATATACATGAATGTGCAAATGAAAATCCACTAAATAAATAAAATATTTTTATTCATATACTGTGTCAAGTGGAGGTACAATGTCTGTGTATAGATGCAAAGGGGCGGGGGTGGGTGGGTCCCAAGAGTAAAAAGTCTGAGTACAAGTGATTTAGCTGTTATGCAGGAGGAGGTAAGATATCTCATACCAGTTGTAATTTCCTTCACAGGGTCGCCCTGACATATTGAGAGAACCCGTTTCATTGAGAATGGGAACATTTGGCATCTATTCTTTACATCACTGTCATTTGCTATAGTAACTTTTCCCAAACTTGGTGCCTTCCAGAGGCATTGGGCTACAACTCCTAGCAGTTTGGTTGCTCCTGGCTATTGGCTTCCATGCCAGTGGGGGAGTGAATCCACTGCAGGTTCTTATCCAGGCTTTCTCCAAGGTGATGTACCATATATACTCAACTATAAATTAATCTCATCTGTAAATTGAGGGCAGGTTTAGGGGCCAAAATTATGGATTTTGATATGATCCATGGAGCATGTAAAAAGGATCTAAATGATGAAGGAAAGGAAAACAATGCCAAAGAACTTACAAAATTCCAGCAGGCATAACTGTTTGTTCTCACCCTAAAGACTGGATAAATGAAAGAGGGGAGCGCCATGCTTCCAGGACAGATTATATTCTTGCTTTTCACCAGGGGATGGTTCTGTTTTTTTTATAAAAATTAAAATACAGTACATACATTGACCTGTGATAAGTTGACTCAGTTTTTTGGGGTCAATTTTTGACGAAAATGTGTAGCCTTATGTATGAATATATACAGTACCTTATTCTGAAATCTGTTCAGAACCTCAGACAACTCCTTTCAAGCTAGCCAAAATCTGGAATGCTTTCAAAGCTCCAATCACATGAGAGCCACCAACCAGCAACTGTTTTTCCACAATCACACTGGCTGGGCTTGATGGGAGTTACATTCCTAGAAAGCTGGAGGACACCAGGTTGGGAAAGGACTGGTGCATTTAAAGGACTTAATGGAGCAACAATTTGTATAATTGGTTTTCTGTGTTCTTCATGTACAGTGGGTCCTCCACATTTGCTGGGGATAGGGGTGCAGGACCCCTGTGAAAGTGGAAAAAACACAACTACCTTTTTTTTTTTTTTACCTGAAAGAACACCTCTATAGGAATCTCTAGGTCCTCCTGTGTGACCTCTGGCAGATGTTGACCATAGAGAACTCTTCTCTCTAGGAATTTCTTGATCCTCCAATGTGACCTCTGGCAGACCAGAGAGTTTCACTGGAAGAACTAGAGATTCCCCGAAGAACATATTAAATCTGTATATAATCAAATCCGCAAAAGTCAAACACACAAATGTAGAGGGCCTACTGTATTCTTCATTTATATTGGTGTATGGGGTAGGATGAGAATGATGCTGCTGCTGATGATGATGATGCTGCTGCTGATGATGATGGGCTAGAGGAATTCCTAGTCTTCCCTTCCTCCCTGTCTTGCAGGCTACGATGATGATGATGATGATGATGATGATGATGATGATGATGGGGCTAGGGGAATTCCTAGTCTTCCCTTCCTCCCTGTCTTGCAGGCTATATTAAGATAAATGTCATTGCATATATAACTATTGTACAGTCACAGTACTAATAGAACAGTACTTGGAATTCATAAAACATATAGTAGTCACTTTAGTTATGAGGTAGATACCGCAGTAAGGAAATAGAATATTAATTGAGATATAGACATATTTACTGTAAATGAAATATCAAGGATCGTAAGAAGGAAATAAATGGATGGAGGAATGAATTTGATTGATTGGTTTGTTTTTACTGGATTTTGTATTTAAAAGGGAGTCATCGATAGTGTTATTGATGGAAGGAAAGGAAGAAAGGAAAATAGTAGAAGGTAAAGTATGTAGATAGAAGGTAAGAAGTAGGTAGGAATGAGGAATGTGATGGACATAGAAGGAGAGGAAAAGGAATGAATGTTTTGGAGAAGAAAGAGTGGAAAAGGGCAAGGGAAATTATAAGTGGAAGGGGAAGTGATGAGAAAATGAGTGAAAGATGGGAATGGGTAATATTTAGAGATACGAAAGGGAAGGAAGAAAGAATGTATATCTGTAGTGTTTTAGAATAGATTAAAAATGTGTATATGTTTTAGAATAGATAAAATAAAGTAAGGTTATGCTGTTTAATAATTGGCGGTAGGTGTAATGAGATTAAAATGGAGGTGGGTTATATGTATGAGGGGGTATCCAAAAGTTTTAATGATCACCTTTTTAAAAAAAAAAATGACAGAAAGTTTGTTTTGATTTGTAGTTGTTAACTTATCTCTATGTAGTCACTATCTAGATTTACACATTTTTCCCAGCGTATCTTGACTCTCCAAATACCTGATATTGTACCCCCTCATATATTGTAATGTATATGTTGGTTTGTTGTAATGTATATGTTGGCAAGGCAGAACCCCCCCCCCAAAAAAAAAAAAACACCAGGTGACACCAGCTTCAATGATGCCACTGTTGGGAACTATTACATCTGCCCTGCCCCTTCACCATCTCCTGCATTGTTGTAAACTGCCATAATGTCAACTTGGACTTACAGTGACCCTATGAATGAGAGACCTCCATGTCACACTATCATCAACAGCCCTGTTCAGACCCCTTCAGGAGCACAGTTGCTATTGTTGCTGTTAATTTCCATCAATTTAGGTTTAACTTAAAGTGACTCTATGAATGTGACATCTCCAAGACACCCCATGATCGACAGCCCTACTCAGACCATGTAAAGTCAGGGCTTTGACTTCCTTGATTAGGTCTTTTCTCCAGTAATGGAGTGTTTCTCTTTTCCTATTGTCTTCCAGTTACTGAGCATTATTGCCTTTTCTAATGAGTCATGTCATCTCATGATACGTCTAAAAGTGATATTGGGTTTAGTCATTTTGTCTTCTAGGGAGAGTTCAGGCCTGATTTGCTCTGTGACCTATTTATTTGTCTTTCCTTTTCGGCAATTCACGGCATCCATAGAACCACACTTCAGCACCACATTTCAGAGGAAGCCACACAGTAGCAAATAAGATATCATTATTGAAAACAAGCTTCCTGGAACAAGCTGCCAATACTCTATCAAAAAAGATGCAGTCTCCTACACACCTCTGTGTGCCTTGTTTTCAAATGAAAGTGAAGCTTTGCAGTTTGATGGCATGGCTGCAAATGTGGTGGTATAATTTATATCATTTCATTTAATTCAAGATGTAGTAGTCTAGTCTTGCTCTGTTTGGGAAGAGGGCGTTTGCTTGTTCTCCTGAATGAGGCCCCTAAGTCCTGCCTTAACACTGACTCTGTGGATTCAAAGTCCTATTTGCACTGGGGCCTGAGTGCATAGGATAGAATACTGTTAACGGCTTACATGATGCTGAAGCATGGCAGCGTGTGACACATATATCTCTATTTGGATGGCACAAAGAGAGCTAATTTCTTGCCCTTTCTGCACTGTCCCAAACCTCCCTCCACCACAGCTGCCCAGCCTTGGAAGGTACCGCTGTTGCTTCTTATCAGAAGGGAAGGGAAGGAATACAATTCCAAAGAGGAAGAAGCACTTGACCTTCATTCTGAGGGGAAAAAAATGGTGATGCACTCCTAGTTTCTTTCCCTTTACAAGCCCTTCCTCTCCCCATTGGTAAGGAACAACTACACAGCCTCGTCCATAGTTTGATAATAGGAAGGGATGCGGACCAGCAAGGGTGGAGTGTCTCATCTTGGCCAGTGTCTCCAAAAGCACAATCCATTGTATTAATTTTTCCAAAGTTATAATAATAAATAAAAAAATATTCATTTATATCCCGACTCTTCCATTTTGGGGATTGAGGCAGGTAACAGCAGAAATTTTACAATACAAATAATAAAATTGACAGAAAGCCCAATCCCCCAACCAGAAGCCTCCCTCCCAGAAGATTAAAAATCACAATAAAACCATACATAAATACATAACAGTAATATCAAATTAGTTAACAATTAGCGAATGA
Organism: Urosaurus nigricauda; assembly: GCA_034509955.1. Classification (NCBI taxonomy): domain Eukaryota; kingdom Metazoa; phylum Chordata; class Lepidosauria; order Squamata; family Phrynosomatidae; genus Urosaurus; species Urosaurus nigricauda. The sequence goes on along the minus strand of JAOEGL010000002.1, from coordinate 111,872,355 downwards.
CAAAATCACAGGGGAGCACAATAAAGTGGAGAGATTCAATCCGTTCTGGCCATAATCAATCAGGGAAGGTTTGTTTGTATCGCCTTTTTGAAGGCCTCGAGAGAGGTTAGTTGGTGAATCTCTTCTGTCAGGTCATTCCAAATTTTTGGAGCGGCAACAGAAAAACTCCTCCAGGAAATCATTACCAGTCTAGTCTGTCTTGACTGTAGGAGATTCTTCCCGGAGGAACGGAGTGTGCTGGAAGGAATATATGGGAGGAGCTGTTCCTTCACGTAAGCTGAACCCAAGCCATATATATGGCTAAGTTCAGTCTTCAGAGTCTAGGTGTCCTTCCCCCAGGAAAAAAAAATCTGTCTGTCTATCTATCTATCTATCTATCTGACTGCCTGTCTGATTGCCTATCTGTCTATCATTTACAGTATCTATCTTAAGACCAGTAGAAATAGTAACAAGAAGAGGATTCACAACAGATAAGAACTGATCTAATAAAAGGTGGATTATAAAAATATATGCAGATTTAACCCTTCTTAATAATCTGTTTTTTCTACCATGGCTCCCTGGGAATTCTCTTTAGTGTATAGGAATCTTTAGCAGAAAATTATCTGTTGTATAACCTCTCACCAATAGCTTTGTTTGTTTATTGTAGGAAACCATGACAATAAAGTTGTGCATGTTTGTTCTGTAGCATCATTGATGATAATATCATCATAATAATGATAAGAAGAATGAAATCAGCCCCTTGCTGGTGTTCATTCTCACCATGGTGTTAGTTCAAACCTAGAGACACTGAGATACATCCCTGGCTCTGATTTTCATTTTAAAGCAATTCAACTGTGACACATTCATGTAGATTTTATGAGGGTGGAAGGAGGGGGAAAATGAATTTGTTGCTCTTACTGCTTGTTGATGGTTGCAGACTTATTTCTGTATCAACACTGAGCTTGGATTGGATAGAACGTGCATGCCCCCTGCTGATAAGCTTTTTTCAGATTCCTTTGCAGAATAAGAAAGATAGAGCTGGGTTGTTTTGAGAATATCTTATTGCCAAAACAAGGAAAAAAGGAAGGAAGGAAGGAAGGAAGGAAGGGAGGAAGGAAGGAAAACATTCAACCACATTTTCCCAAAACATTTGCCATCATGTGCATTCAGCACAGGCCTTCAGGAATGCAGCTTGGCGGGGGGTGGAGAGGAATGGAGGCAACCACCCCATGAAAGTTTCATTAGTCTCCAAATTTATAGCATTGCAGAGAGGGAGATACTGAAAATCATTCAAGAAATTGGTCTGTGGCTTCATAAGGGACAGAGATGCCCTTGATCCCAAGATTTCTTCACTGCTGCAAATGGAGTTTGAATCTGATTGTCCTTTGTCTTGGTCCCACAGCCAAGAGAGGTATGGCTTCAGCTTGCATTGAAATTACTCAAAACCAACTGAACTAGAGCAGAGACATAGTGGTGTCACTAGGGTGTCACTACACACGACTCAAATGTATTTACATATACATAGTTTAATGTGTTTAAAGTGGAAAATTGGTAAAATTTGATGTTTTCAAAGAAAATTTTAAAAGAATAAAATTTCAACTTAAAACGATTTTTTTTAAAAAGTTAAATATTTTAAAAATTTGAATTTTTTTTTTAAAAAAACTGGGGCCTCTCCTTTCTCCTCCCACTGAGCTTCAATCCACTTACACCATCCCTTAAAGCATTTCAAAAGGAAGTAGGCAAATGCAACAGTTCGTTTCTGCCAAAACACAAATAATTGAGGAACAATGGTGTCACTCCTCCTTGGGGTGTCACCTAGTGTGGTTCCACACACCCTGCACTTCCCTAGTGATGCCACTGCAGAGACAGCATCTATACAAAATGTGAGCCTGCAAATCCGGCACCATCACTCTTGCTGCTGTATGATTTTTATTTTTTATTTTTATTTTTATTTGCCATCTTGTTCGCCTGATGAAGAAGCCAATAGAGCTTCAAAAGCTTGCATTATGTCTTTTGTGCATTTTGGCTGGCCAATACAGGTATCACTCTTTTGGGGATTTTCTTTTATTTTGCTCTTATGGCCAGCATGGCTTCCCCTGAATATACACAGCATGGCCACCCCTGAATTAGAACTGTTACACTTGCTGTGTTTGCTTTCCCTTGGTAACTTTGTCAGCCCCTTTTCTTTGGATGCCTGAACTCGACTTTCTAGGAACCTCACCAAACTACACATCAATCTGATTCAGCAATGTAAGTAAGGCAGCATAAAGTGCTATACCTGTTTGTGTCTCAGAGACCCTATTCTTCTTGGTAGGCTGACACAGTAATACGGCTAGCTTTGGAGAGAACGAAATAGCAACTCCCCACTTTTATCTTATCCAGCACTTTCAGGCAATAAGAGCTTGATGGTGTTGGAGAAAGGAAAGTTGTCCTGGCCCAACTTCTTCCCACTTGAATTCATTATAGGCTGGCAATTTGCTATTCAGAGGGTTGCTGAGAATGTGATTATTCTGGGAATGAACAGAGGTTGCACAAGGATCACTCGCTTCACATGCCTAACATTTTAATTTAATGAGAACTAGTCTACACATAAGTATATTATGCAACTTGGTGTGCATTTTCACACATTTCCATCAACATTTAATTGTCTTCACTTTTCGGCCAAATTTGCATCTTGTTTGCATCCATTCACCCTCTCACTGCCAAAAATGTGCAGCCATCTGAATGTATGAGGAGCGATCATGCCCATTTCTGTAGATTTCAGATAGTCTGGAAAGCCTTTTTCTGTAGAGTGTAAGGAGGGATTTTTGGGTGGGGGGAAGGGAGCAAAAAGCCCAAACTCCTGTGAATTGCATGTGGCTTGATCACATTCTGTTTGACTGGAATGAGGAGTATTTTAAACATGTAGATGAGCCCTAAGCCACAGTGGCCAATAAACTTTATATTTCCAACTGATTCTTTCCTCCAAACCTGGTTCATTTGTTTTGTTTCAAATCCATTTCTCACTTTCTTGTAATTTCTCAGGGTTTGGTAATTCCAAGCTTTAGGTCACAGATAGTAAGGTCATCTTGGAGGGGTGGTAGTGGTCATCTCACCATCCTAATGGTCTTTGTTTTACTTCAAACTCCTTGGATTTTCAACCACTTAACCCTGAAAGTTTTGTGTGGATCCGCTTGGAAATCAAAAAAGGGGAGACTGAAAGAAGATGAGATTACATATAGTGGAGAAGAAGGAAAAACAGAAGCATTTTTGGTGAAGTGAATGAGAATGAAGTGGAGCTTTCAAAAACTTATGCAGCTGTTTCCTTCTCTCCAAAGCTTACAGCAGGGGCAAGGAGTGTGGGGGGAGATAAATGTATAATGTTGCCCTTTCAATGTAAATACAATTTGTTTGAGTATTTTTGGCTTGGGAAAAATTAACATGTTTCAATTACATTTCCCCTCTTTGCATGGATGCAAATTTCCATTTGTAACCCTTTTCCCTAGCACTTTCTGACTTCTAGCAACTTGAGTTTGCAAGGAGAGCTGATCCCTCCACATCTTCATTGTCAGAAGGATTTGTGGAGGTTCACTAGACAACAGTCTGGTTCACCAGGAAAGAGGGGAAGCTTTGACCTCATTCCCATTGTAGCAATCCAGCTTAGCATCTCTAAGAAGGGGTTAAACTATCCTCCTCAGAAATGCTGATGGGATAGCAAAGTTATACTCTCTCCCTCTCCCCAACAATCTGGACTGAGCTGGAGGGAAAACAAGAGAGTGTGTCTATGGAGTTTATCAGATGGGAGGAATTTCTCTTTATTGAAATGGAGCCAATTGGAGCCAATTTGAATTCACATGAATTCGCTAATTTAGCAAATTCACATGAATTCCTTTTGCGTTCGGAATGCGTTCAGAATGACTTCCCGTTACCCGAAAATGACTGCCCATTGCCCAAAATTGTGTGAGATGCTTTAATTCACAATAATGTAAAACCCATGATTGCCTTCAGAATGACTTCCCTTTTGCCCGAAATTGTGTGAGATACTTTAATTCGCAATAATGTGAAACCCCATGATTGTGTTCGGATTGCCATTGGATTATACTTCCAGTTTCCAATGTCTGATAAGGTCCCTTGTGTAGATACAGTTTTCGGCTCTCCAGCCAAGACTATTCAAGACTCATGGAGGCAAAGCGCTGCCCAACCTTTTCCAAAGGCCACAAGTATAGCTTCCCTTCCTGTCTGAATCATTTCCTACTCAGTATCCTTGCGCATTTTTCAATTGTTTGTTTGTTATGCGCCTTCAAGTCCTTTCTGACGGATGGCGACCCTAACGTGACCCTAAAATGGGGTTTTCTTGACAAGTTTCTTTTGAGGCTGGGAGAGTGTGACTTGGCCACGATGGCTGGGAACTCGACCCCTGTTCTCCAGAGTCATAGTCCAATGCTCAAACCATTACACGACGCTGGTTGTAATTATGAGAGAGAGGCATAAATAAGATGAGTCTCAGAAATGAATACATGAGCCATTAAGTGCAGCATACTGGGAATTTGATTGTGGGAGTGTTTGAGCTTCATACTGATGATACTGCACTGGGCTCCTGTTACACACCCACCCTCCTTGTTCTCTTTGCATTGCAGTTATTTCCCTGCTAAGGCTTTAACCTGCCAATGAGTCTCATTAAAGTCCAAGGACCCTAACTGCTGAGGAAGGCATCAAGGTTTTGATTACCCTTGGTGCATTTTTCTCAGGGTCATGTTGAACCTTCTTTTTTTCCCCCTTCCCAGAACAAAAGGGGATGGTCTGGGAAGCACTGGGTTGCCATGCAGAATAATAAAGCCAAGTGCTGTGAGAAGATTAAGTGAAATTCCAGCCCTTCCTTTGGAAATTAAATGCCTTGAGTGGGGAGACGGGAGTGAATACAGCGAAGAGAATGAGATTCTTAGCATTGTCTGTCTGTGGAAAATCTAATGTTAATGCCCCCTGCTGTTTAAGCCTCAATGGATCTGCTTTAGGTTTAAGTAGAAACATGGCTGTATAGAGCTTAAGGGGCTAGCTAATGATCTGTACTTAAACATTGTTTTCAAATAAAAACTGGGTTGTGGGAGGGGGGGGTTAAAGCATAGTGGCCTAAAGCATAACTTTAAGAGGAATTTTCTTTGTTAAGAGTCAGTAAGGTAAAACTTTTATTAAGGACAACCAGAATTGGACAGAATAGTGAGTAAAAATTCCAATGATCCTAAACAGTGTGTCAAACTGGGTGCTAAGCAAAACTACAAAGCGGGAGAAAGTGGCTGGCTATGGTAGAAAAGCTTCAGGCAGACTTCCTCCATTTAGGGTTGCCATTTCCCAGTTTTTGGCAAGACAATCCCGGATTGGAGGATCCAAAAATGTCCCCTCCTTGCTGGGCATTTTTGACCCTGGCAGACTTCCTCCATTTAGGGTTGCCATTTCCAGATTGGAGGGTCCAAAATGCCCTGTCCTGGCTGGGTATTTTTGACCCTCCAGTCACTGATTCCTAGCCTAGCCTGCTGCACTGGATCTTCTGGGGCCTCGGCCAAGGCTCCAAGTGTGGCGCCACCTGCTAGGCTTCCCCAGGGCTGAAGGGGGCCTCCTCCAGTCCTGGGGAGGCCTAGAAGGCACACTGGCAAGGGCTGGAGGTGACAGCATCATGCTCAGTGCCGAGGCCCCAGAAGATCCAGTATGTCTGGCTAGGCCTCCCTAGGGCTGGAGGAGGCCTCGGCCAAAGCCCCGAGCACAGTGCTGCCTCCTTCAGCCCTAGGGAGGCCTAGCCTGCTGCACTGGATCTTCTGGGGCCTCAGTTGAGGCCCCAAGTGTGGTGCACCTCTTCCAGCCTAAGCCAGCATCACCAGCTAGGCCTCCCTGGGGCTGGAGGAGGCCTCAGGTGAGGCCCCAAGTGCAGCGGTGCCTACTCGATGGCCCCAGAAGATAAGGTAAGGAGGTTCAGGGTGGGCACTGGGCCTTCTGTTGCCACCTCCACCTCCCTTGCCACACTTTCAGCATGGCAGGCAAGTGGCAGGGAGGCCTAGGGCCTGGTAGGTTTGGGGTGGGAGCTTTTTTTTTTTTTAGTGTATTAATGATTAATGTTTTTGGCCTTTAATTGGGTGTGTCCTCCATTTTTGTTGAATGTCTTACACTTTGTCCTACATTTTCCTGGTTTTGTGCGCACCGCAGAAATAATGTGGTTTGACACTGCTCTAGCTGCCATGGCTCGGTGCTATGGAATTCTGGGATTTGCAGTTTGTGGTGGCACCACAGCTCTCTGACAGAGGAGACTGAAAATCTCACCAAACTACAAATGCCAGAATTCCATAGCACTGAGCCATGGCAGTTAAAGCGGTGCCAAAGTGCATTATAATGTAGCTGTAGTTATGCCTGATGATGCCCCCTCCATAAAACAAACCAACAATAACCCTATCTTTTTTAGCCTGGCAGCACCCCAACTAAAGAGTTTCTGAGCCACTGCCAATCGGGAGACTGAGTGGGAATACAGACCATCAGATTCCCTGGCCTCCGTGTGCAGTAAGGCTGAGAGAGGGCAGGGCATTTACATGCTCCTAGCCCTTCTTCCTCCCCCGAGACGCCATCTTGGTGCATGCCCATTTATATGGGGCTCGCCATGATTATGACCCTTGTGTGCAGCACCCAAATGCTGCACCGCAGAGGTTATGGCGCCCCTTCTATGCCACAAAAAGAAGCCCGTTTGGAGGGCTTTGTTTTGTGCGGTGCACAGACTGCGGCATGTGGTTGCTGCTGCCACCTGGGCAGAAAGGGGCAACGTCTTGCCGCCCCTTTCAAAATAATTCCTGCTGTGCTCTCACTGTTATGAGCCACATTAAGAGCAGGGAGCTGGAGAGACCATTTGGGTCCAGCTGCAAATGCTTTATCTCTAAGCACCCAGTGCCAATTGGAGATGTAATTTCCTGGCACACCTATCTGTAGGTCCTTGGAAACCTTTCCATTACAGTGGTGCCAGGCTTAGAAGGTCGGATTTAGGAGTCAAGTTTGGTTGTTAAGAACCATAACCCTGAATCCCTAGCAGTTAATGAGACTGAAAATCCAGTTTACAGTCCCATAACTGCTGAACAGAATGCCACTCCCAGACTTCAAGAAGGACTACAGGAAACGCTATTCCTGTATTCAGAATCCAGGTCTTGGATACATTGAATCACAAGTAGCATCACCTGAAAGATGTTATTTTGAGATAAAACATTTGTTTTCTTTCTTTTTGTTTGGAGAAGCAATGTAACAACTGGTTATTTTTAGTGGCGTGTGTAATATATTTCACAAACCTTTGTTTCGTACTGCTGGGCCTTTTTTCTATTTTAAAAATATAGTCCTGTTACTTTTTAAAATATATATATAAGAATGAACAGTAATATGTTACTAATGTGCTGCTTCTAAAGTAATGAGTAACTGCTAATGCATGTTGCTTCTGTTGTTACTTGCTTTCAAGCAGATTCCGACTTAAGGTGACCCTAAGGCAAACCTATCAAGGGGGTTTCTTTCTAATATTAATTCAGAGAGGGTTTGTCTTTGCCTTCCTCTGAGGCTGAGAGAGTGTGACTTGCCCAAGATCACCCAGTAGGTTTCCATGGTCAAGCAGGGATTTAAACCCTGGTCTCCAGAATCATTGTCAATTGCTCTAATCACTAAACCACTCTGACCTTGGTAATGTGTTACCCTCTCTCCAAAAGTAACTCTTTTAAAAAATTGAAAATATAAGCTCTGCAGAGGAGACAGAGTAGAAACTGTGGAGCAAAACAGATCTGAAGTGACTTCCAACTTCAACAGTAGCTTAGATTCTGGGGGTTACTTATCTTTAGCCATTAGGAAATCTTCTTCCAAATCTGGCTTTTCTTGACTCTTTAACTAGTGTGTCACCTAAAATTAATTTACAGCATTTTTAAGTTAAGGACTGTGGTTTCATTTTATTTTTTTCTGCTTACTGCTTCACAGAGGATCTGTGGATTTTGGAGAAGTAAAAGCTTGCTACCACTGTGTGGTAATTTTGTTATTGGTACCAGCTAAAATCCTGTCTTACAATTGCATCTAGATTTCTTCTAAAGGATAAGAAAACTGTTAAGATTTTTGTATATACTGTGAAAAACTTTGTATTATAGATTTTCATGGCCAGGGATAATCTAACATCAGTGATTGCATGCAAAACTGTGATTCTGTTTTTAAAATGGGGTACTTAATTGAAACAGGCTTCAGATGGCCAGAAGGGAGGGATATTTCTTGAAAACAACCTGGATGACACTGTACCATTGGCCATAATGAGTGAGGATGATGGGAGTTGTAGGCCAAAACATTTGGAGCACCAAGCATTCTGCACCCCTTTTTGAAAGACAGTTTTGCCATGAAGTTTTTAAGTATACGCTTTGAGAAAATAAGCGGTTGATATCTATGTCCATGGAGGAGGAGGAGGAGGAAGAAGAAGAAAGCTGCAAAGAGTGCATAGAAAATCCTTCCTTCTCTTCTCTTCTCTCTGTTTGTGTGTGCCTCTAGTTCCTAAGGAAATGATATTCAAAATAAGTAAGAAAGAATTGAGTTAATTTGAAATCATGATACAAACAGTGTTAAAAAGATACATTGGTATAATAAGGGTATGGGCCATCCTAGGCCAAATCAATAAGGGAATGCACTGCCAGAATGGTTCCCTCCAAACACCGTTGAAAGCTCATGTTCTGTTCCAGAAAACCAACCTTGGTAGGCAGGATATGTTTCCAAGGTGTTGCTGCTTTGTGTACCCATGCAAGGCTAGAATGGAGAAAGAATACTCTTTCTGGGCAACTGTAATTAAAGAGCACTGGGAGGAAGTGGCAACCCTCTACCCTCTTCTTTTCTCTCTTCTTTTTCTCTTTAAATCCTCAATGTTCCTGTAGCTTAAGCTTAACCCTTTCTTTCATTCCCCAAACTCTGTTTTGGAAGTGAAGCTGGAATCTGAAAGCAGCACCTCTGGGAGGCTTGGCAACCTCTTTAAATTTATTTAAGGCTGATCCCTGTCCACAGATTAAAACTTTAGGGTTTTGTTTTTTTAAGGAAAGGAAACTAATTGCCCGTGGGAAGATTTACTCAGCTTGATCATAATGCATCTTGATTCATGAAGACAGTCCCATTGGTGCTGTCTCTCAGATTGATGTGCATTGGAATTGGCAACTTTTAAAATCCCAGATCAAAATAGCCAGGCCATGTGGTGTGGAAGAAAGATCTCCAGCAAGTCAAATCCAGACATAAATTAGTTAAACAGTCAAGAAATTAATACACATCTACGTGCTCCAAAACAGCACAATTCAGGAATAGGAGGGTCTCTGATTCCATCCAACTGATTGCATCCAAGACATATGAGACTTCTTTTAAGTAAACATAATCAGCCTATAAGCCCTATCCATTGTTACATACCAAATGTAAAACCTGCCTTCACAAATGTTTGAATTTTCTTTAACCAGTGAGCCAATGTTTTCCCTCTCTTACAATCAATAGGGGTTTGGGTGGTGGTGTTTTCTTAGAACTTTCCAACTTGGGAAAGATATAGAAAGGTATTGCTAATAATGGAGCAAAAGGAATCAGGCAGCATAGTGGGAATGGCCTGACATATTGTGAATGGTTAAGGGGTGGCCTTTGATACCCAATGTTCATGTTTCCAAAATATGAATGAGATTAGAGTGACCTGCAGCTCTTCAAGGGACACTGACTGACAGGTGAATAATCCCACTCCCAGGGTCATTAAAATATTTTGTTTATTATATTTTTATTAAATAGTTATAGATCATACATATACAAAGCAATCATACAAGAAAATAAAAGGTTACATTGTACTTTCCCTTTCGTCTTCAGCCTACTTTAATTACTACAAACTGAATCGCACTCAATTTGAATTCAAGTACCTCAGCAGGGGACAGAAGAGAGGAAAGAGTGGAATCCTGGCCTTTCCTGTAGACACAGGAGATTATCACATGGGGGATAGGACATCATTTTCCCATCCCCATCCTTTCCTTCTGGAGTGATTGTGGGAAGGACTTTCAGATGATGTCGCACTTATCTGGACATTATCCCATCCAAAAAGCATGAGTGACAGGAGTTTATCACATGGGAGGAATTTCTCTCAATTGCGAATGAAGTCAATTCGCAATTACGTGAATTCGCTAGTTTAGCGGATTTATGTGAAATCTGATTGCATTCGGAATGCATTCAGAATGACTTCCCATTTCCCGAAAATGACCCCCCCCCCATTGCCCGGAATTGCGTGAGATACTCTAATACGCAATTATGTGAAACCCCATGATTGCATTCGGAATGACTTCCCATTGCCCGAAATTGCGTGAGATACACACATTCACAATAACGTGAAACCTCATGATTGCGTTCAGATTGCCATTGCATTATACCTCCAAATTCCGTCATATGATAAACTCCACAATGATTGCGCCAAAGCCTTTCAAATGACACTGCACTGATCCTGTCATTACCCTGTCATTGAAGTGGCATTATCCGGCATTTTGTATTAGTGGGAGTTCGCATTAATGAAATGCCGCTTCAATGACAGGATCAGCACTACATTATGAAAGGCTTTCACATGGTCACTGGATGCGATAAGGGCATGGGAGCGATCCCTTCCCTGTCCTGTCTGTGTATGATAATCTCCTCAGACAAAAGCAAACTGCTGCAGCCTCTCCTAGCTTTTATGTTCTTTATTAATAACTTTTGCCATCTTCACTAAGCTCTGATGTTACATGATCACATGTGTGCCAGTTTTCATCTGTAAAATATTGGAGGGTATGACTGGATTAAAAATACAAAAGTAATTTGCACTAAATTAACTCAGCAGGGGCAGGAGAGGGGAGGAAGAGCAGAATTTTGCCCTTCTCAGTAGGCTCAGGCAAAAGCAAACTTCTTTATTCTTCATGATTAATATGATTACAGAGTTCTTCAGCCCACAACAATTTTGCACGCTGAAATCACTTGTAATGGTGAAGGGAGAATTCAGTTGGGCTTGAGATGATATCCTTTTGCATGTGATATGTCCTTTGAAAAAATTGTGTGATTTTTTTTCTTGCTGCACCCCTTTTATTCATTCCCCCCCCATCTCTCTCTCTCTCTCTCTCTCTCTCTATATATATATATATATATATATATGGATATGTTCCTCTCAAGACAGCTGAAATGCAAGTCAACATTTAGGATGAAATCTAAGATGTGTATTATATTATTTGTCCTACTGTGACTTGAGCTAGAAATTATCTATCTAGGTTTCCCACCTTATCTGTTAGCATAGTGACTGAGGCTCTACATCATCAGACTATGTCTGATGTAGCTATGTCTGATGCTGCCAATGCAAGCAACCCTTTAAGCAAGGCAGGATCCCAACCAGAGGGTTACTGAGGTGCTGCAGATTGGGGGCTTGGAAATAGCAAGCACACCATTGTTCCAGTTATGGGGTGCATTGAGATAGTCAGCTGGACCCTTAGGGTCCTGCCACCAGTACATGTCTCAAGGCATTCTGTGTCCAGAAGAGCAATGTAAACATCATTTCGCAGTGCCCACAATCTGTAGCATTTCAGCAATCCGCTGCCTGTCTCAAGAGGTAGGTTTTGGGGGTCACGTTCAGTCATTAATGACTAAAAATAAATCCCCAAAGTTACAAGATCATAAGTCTGGTTTTATTGTTGCTGTTCGTTGCCTTCAAGTTGACTTCAGCTTATGGCACCCCTATGAATGAGAGACTTCCAAGTCACCCTGTCATCAACTGTCCTTCTCAGGTCTTGCAGACTCAAGGCCATGGCTTCCCATGACTCCATCTGTAGTGCAGTCTTCCACTTTTTCTAATGCCTTCTACCTTACCAAGCATTATTGTCTTTTCTAGCAAGCCATGTCTTCTCATATGACCAAAGTATAACAGTCTCAGTTTAGTCAACTTGGCTTCTAAAGAGAGTTCAGGTGTGATTTGCTCTTGGACCCATTTATTTGCCTTTTTAGCCATCTGTGATATCCTCAGAACTCTCCTCCCCCACTGCATGTCAAATAAATTGATTTTCTTCCTGTTTGCTTTCTTCACTGTCCAGTTTTCACAGCCATACATAGACATAGGAAATTTGATGGCATGGGCCATCTACAGACTGATAAATACTGAACAGAAAGCCAGCTTAAGTATACTGGACTGAAACTGATTAATTGCTAGTCTTAATGAAAAGGCAAATAGTGTGGATTTTAAAAGGGAGGATGGACAAATGTCTTCATCATCATAATATGATACCATTAGAATTGCAGATACTTAGGGCTTTAATTTGAATAAGATGGTTCTCATTTTTCTCACAAGAGGGCAGTGTGGGTCTTTCGTTTCTGTCTCATATTTCTAAGCGCTAACTCTTGTAGGCTATATATATATATATATATACACACACACACACATACACATATACATATATGCATATTTGTGTGTGTGTGTGTGGCTAGATCCCCATTGTTAGAGGGGGTTGTCATTGCCATTTCCATTTAATGTACAGGGCTGTTTGTACTAAATAGTGCACTTGAAGTAACTATAATATCTTGTCTGTTTCTAATTCTCTTAAAAATGAGGCAGAAAAGTGCCACTGGATTTGAGGCATTGAAGTCCAAAAAAGACATGCCTTAACTCATTTCCTTCTCTGGAAGTGGTTATGGCTTTATCTGAAATGTGCAGCTGGTCATTATTCATTGTCACATATTACAGTGAAGACTGTCACTGTCACCGTCACACATTGCTTAGCCTACCCTCCACACACCCAGATTTTGAACTGGGTGAGATTTTCAAGATGCTTGGTAGAAAAGCTTGGAAATGTTATTTATATATATTATATTATATTATATTATATTATATTTTGGACTCCACTTTCCAGAATCCCATAGCTAGCATGGAAGTTGCAGTCCCAAGAGGAACTTTTCTGTAACGTGCAGTACCCTACTAGGAAGATATTCTCTTGAGACTGATTACTTTGGTATGTAGTCCATCTGATTATCCCAATAGCTTGGATAAGGTGGTTCAGTCATCAAGAGATGAAGAGAAGGCTGAACTGACCTATTCCTGTGCTTTTAACAGGAACATTAATGCGCAGAAATCAATGAATAGAGACACCTCTTTGAAAACATCTGTGTTCTGTGCATGGATGTTGGATGGAGGGGCAGTAAAGGTGATATCTGGACAAGGCCAGAAGATCCAGCCATTCTCCACTTCCTACATGTTGGTCCTAGGCAATCTCCATAAAAAGTCATGAATGAACTTAAACTTAAGCAGCATTTCTCAAACTATGACCAGGGAGTGTCATCAAGCCTCAACTCCTTTTTTTTCCTCCCTATCCACGTCAACTCTTCTTTGTACTGTAGTATTGTGGTTGGGGTGATGGCAACAGCACACTCAGAAAGAGAGATGAAAAGCTCTGTAGTGCATATACATGCATGGGAGATAGAGAGCAGAACTGGAGGAAAAAAGGAATAAAAGAGAAGAAAAAGGGTGCGAAGGTGTAACAAAAAGACAGAGTGGCTAGCCAAGTGTGAAGGAAGAGGTAGTGTGAGTTGGAAGGGGAGGATTGAACCAAGAGAGGCAGAAAGAACTATCAAGAACCCTCAAACACAATTCATTCCTTATTCTTCCCTCTCTTGACTGCCTCTGCCTCCCATTTCAGAAAATAACCTATAATTGAGCAAAGCTGTCAAAAATGTGTGTGTGTGTTTGTGTTTGGTATATGTCTGTGTGATGAAGAAATTGTGTGATAGTGGCCAGGAGAGAGAGGGAGAAAGAGGAAGGAAGGATGGAAGCAAGCAAGATTGATTGATTGATTGATTTTTGGAGGGAAGGTTGCTGCTCCTTTGACCAAAAATGCCCTGAATGGGAACTGAAGTACACTGGAAAGACAGGTGAGAGATTACCATGGTAGTTGTAGTGGTGGTGGCCACCATGGTGGTGGAGGGTGACAGAGGTCAGGGAACAGCAAGGCCGGAAATGAAAGAGGAAAATTGTTATAGGAGTGGACTAAGGAATGTAAAAAGGAGGATGGAGGAAACCCGCAGCTGGGGGGGGGGGGATGACATAAGAAGAAGAAGAGAAAAGAGAAAGGAATTTAAGAAATGATAGGAGATGTGCATAAATAAATAAATACAATTTATTTATATCCCACCCCTCTACAAGATGCAGTCAGGGTGGCTTACAAAGATTAAAAGTGCAAAAACACTTTGGGGGGGGGGATATAGCATTTAAAATTTAGAAATCACTTCAAATCTCATCTTCACACTTCTGGATCTGCAAATTCTGCTAAAATGGACATGTAACAAAAGTCACATAGTGCTTCTAGCACCAAGATCTCTCCATAGAACTGTACAACTCTTTGCTACAAGGTAACTGCTGTGGCAAAAAAAACCCTTCAGAGTTTCAGAGAACAAGAGATAGGGATCAGTCTATGGGGGTTGGTGGCTTCCACATCAGTGGAACAGTGAATGTGCGCTGAACCGAGATTTCTAAAGTGCTGAACCTCTTTGGGAGGAGGAGTTCAGCACCTGGCATTAATCAGTCTAAAACCCAGATGTGATTCATTTGGCCAGTGGCATGAGAGCCTTTAGCTACCACTGGCTGGTACTGGCAAGCAAGAGTTGGTTCACATGTTAGTAACATTGAAGCCAGCAGCCATTATGGGAACCAATATTCTCATACCCCAGGTGGACAAAGTGCAGCCAATGGGTCTCATGTGATCCATGCATCTTCCCAGAAGCCCCCTGACCCTAAAAGTGTCCCCAAACCAGCCAGAATCATTGGATTTGTCTACTTGAAGCATCATCTCCTCTCTTTTGAACTCTTTAAGAATAGCTGTGGCACCCCTTTTGTAAGTGTGATTGCCTTTGGAGACACTGCTGGTCAGAATGTGAGAGAGGGGTCGCACCCCAGGGTCTAAATTCTATTTTTATCCAAACTAGAGTAGACCCACTTAATCCATTAGATTTATCTGTATGTTAGCAATTCAACAGTTGATTGAATGGATCTAATCTAATTGGAAAAGACTGATTGGATGCTATCCCCTGTGTGGCACTCCCTATGCCAATAAGCTTCCCAGATACCTGCAAACTCCTTTTTTTTCCTAACAAAAAGGATGAATTGCCTCTTCTGGAAATCTCCAGGAGCATCAAGTCACCTTTTAAAATAGGTTTCAGCTCACCTGAACTGTTTAAGCTTTAAAAATACTGTCAGCCTTAGATTACCTTTCACTCCTGCGTGCCTGCCTGGCATGAGGAGGGACATGGACATCACCACACAGTGCCACAATTCATATAGTTACTTTTAACAAGTGACCATTTATATTTATAAACCCATAATGTAGTTAGTTATAATTAACTACATATTTCACATTTTTCAAATGTAACTAAAATCAATTTACTTTTTGTATTTTATAATGGCCCACAGTTCAGATAAATAAAGTATAGACCAAAGAAAAGGGACATGTCATTTCACATATGGCATTGGGCATGTCTCCAGTAGAAGAAGAAAAAGTACTGAAAGAAAGTTGAATCACTGGGAAGTGAGATAGATAACAGAAGAAAGAAGGTGGAAAGAAACTAGTGATGGATGCTTCAGTGTCATTGTTTGCCTTCCCCTTTGATGAAACTCTCTGGATTCAAGGGCCAGGGTATGATCCACTTGGATAGGAGTCGACTGAGAGGTGACACAATTGCCATCTTTAAATATCTAAAGAGATGCCATGTAGAAGATGGAGCAAGCTTGTTTTCACTTCTCCAAAGATTACAGCATGAACTGATGGCTTCAAATTAGGGGGTGGGGGATAAATTCCACCTAAACATTAGGGGGAAAAAACCCCAAAAATCCTGACTATAAGAGCTGCCTCAGAGGGTGGTGGCCTCAGAGGGTGATGCCTCAGAGAGTGGTGGACTTCTTTGGAGGTCTTTAAACAGAGGATGGATTTACATTTTTGATGAATTCCTTGATTCTGAGAAACTCCCTTCTCAGTTATATTTGTGTGGATCAGCCAAAGTAACTCCTGTCTGGACATTTGCATCTGAGTTTCATTCCACCTTTTGCATCTGCATACTGCTTTTCCTTGTGGGCTTAGTGGGGGAAGGGGCTGGCAGGAGACTCCCATATAACTTTTTCAGTTGGTAGAGTGTGCCCTGTTGCCCCATTCCATTTGCATTGATCCATGCTGCCGGTGACAACGGCATGCCTTTTGACAAAGTAGGCACCAGAATTCCTATCCTTTTGCAAAGTATGTTGTGGTCCCCATTGAATCAGAGTCTTTCACTGTGGTGGGGGAGTAACCTAAAGGTTTATGTAACAGATGTTAGACAGTAGAGACACTAGTCTAAGCACTCAGTCACTAATGTTGGCATTGCTGTCGGGATGGTGTCTGCAATGGCGATGATGATGGAGGGTGGCTGTTGCTGGGTAGCTTGGAGGCACGGCTGCTAAACAGCTGCTAATGTCTCTGTGTCACCATGCTGTATTTCCAGCTCGTCATTATGGCCGGGACCATTCTGCTCGCGTACTACTTTGAGTGCACGGACACTTTCCAGGTGCATATCCAAGGCTTCTTCTGCCAGGATGGAGAATTGATGAAACCGTACCCGGGAACAGAGGACGAAAGCTTCATTCCTCCCCTCATCCTCTATTGTGTCTTGGCTGCAACTCCAACAGCAATTGTAAGTAGATAAAATCTACTTTCATTCTTCTCTGTTGATTTGTGATAGGGACAGAAGAAAGATGTGAGAGATATTGCTTCCCCCAGTCATTTTTTCTCAGTCCTAGTTGATGTGGATTTGGTAGGAAAGAGTCTGAAGTTGGCAGATTAATAAAACCTATGCCAGCAATTAATTACCTCATTCATTATCTAGGCACAATGATACAGAGCTTCGTATCCTGTGTCACCCAAACAAGGTGCAATTGCTGTATATGTCTCATTTGACAGATGGCTGCAAATTTACAGTTCAGGCACAACAGCAGCATGTGAAATCACTCCCCTAACATCAGGTCTTAATGAAACCGAGTGTATCAAAGGCATGATGTTTTGAATGGCTTGCTAGATGCAAAACAAGCTGTTCTAATAAGATTCTCCCTTAACGGATGCTTAGGAGCTGATGGAAACCTTTCCTCTTTCACAAATCACATTTCAGTTGTACCTGTTCCTCTCAGTGTGGTTTTTTTTTTAAAAAAAGGTTACCAAGAAAGCTATTCCTAAAGAACAAAACTCTAAAATTGCTCTTACTTCACTCTTTTCATTGCAAGCATGGTCTCTTTTGTGCTCCCAAACAAACAGAAGCATACACTATGACTATTTTTTTTTAAATTGCTTAGAATGAAGTGCTACCAAAAGATGTATCCTTTTTTGTTCTGTCGTGGTTGACTTTCTTCCCTCTTTCTGTCAAGGCAAGTTTTACTTAGATATTGTCCTCACTTTTGAACTCCTGCATCCATTTCAATTATGCTTCAGCATTTTACCCAGCAAAGTGAGGGCTAAGGAGGATGTTTTATTACAGCGATGCCTCTTCAATACATCTTTTAAGTTTATCTTGGCTTTATAGCAAAATAAATGGAGGAAACATATGAACAGAAACTGGATCATTAATATTAAAAACACACAAATAGTCCAACATACATCTACCCAAATAGTCCAACATATGCCTGTATGTATGAGGCATACATTCACCCAGTCAAGCTGTGTGGAACTAGAAAAATATATATAAACACCCAAGTCCTCATCTAGTATTAAACTTAAGGGAAAGTGGTTTTGTA
This sequence comes from Urosaurus nigricauda, assembly GCA_034509955.1. NCBI lineage: Eukaryota > Metazoa > Chordata > Lepidosauria > Squamata > Phrynosomatidae > Urosaurus > Urosaurus nigricauda. Next base: position 111,854,612 of record JAOEGL010000002.1, on the reverse strand, counting down.
ACATGATCACTTTGTATAGTGCACATTGGCTAAGATCTGTGCTAATCAACCTTATTCAGTTTCTATGAAGAAGTTTTTAAATTGGTTTTTGTGTCTCTGTATCTCAGTGAATGAACTCATGTGTAAATTAATACCTGTTTATGTTGCCCTTCTAAAATGTAAACTTTCAATGCTGGTAGATTTTGGGATTTGTGATCCAAAATTAACTTTACCAAACTCTGCACCAGATATACAGCTACAGGGGATCATGAGGAATGAGTGGGGCATGTGACATGGGAAGGTAGGGCAAGCAATGTAGTCCTGCTGTTCAGTTTGTGAATTAACACAATATATGGCAAAGGGTTCAAGTTAACCATCACCACCACCCCACACACATATACACAGAGCTTTGGCCAACTGAGGAATACTTTACTGAAGGAAAAATAGCCCCCTCTGTGTAGAAACACTGAAACATATTGAAACAGAATACTTAAGCCATCAGACATATCTTGGCTGAAATTCTGTTCAGGACATTCACATGCATGGGTTGCCCTTATGGATGCCCTTTTTTTGGGTGCTGCAAGGGGTTGGTACTCCCTTCCTCTAAGGCCCCAGGTGGCCTCCCTGCAACTTACGGTAAAATCCCTGAAGCCACCATTCATGGCCATTCCATGCTTCCTCATCAAACAAGCAGAGTTAGAAAAGTGTCCGACTACAGCCCCATAACCACCAGACACAGTATGATAACATTAGGTCTGTAATCCACGAGGTTCCTCTTGGGGGTCTTGGTGCTTCTATAATCACTGTGTGTCTGGCTGTGAGGATGTACCCAGCTATGTCTCTGGTCCTGCCTGCTTGCTGCAAAACATGGAATGGCCCTGCAGGTCAGCATCAGGGGCTTTATAGTAAGTCAAAGGGGAGGGTACATGTCTTTGCATAGCGTATATCCACATATAGGTCTAAACCCCTCTAATCTGGAGGGGTTGCTTTTCACTGCCTCCCTGCACCAGGTTCAAGCTCCCTTCAATTTCATGCCACCCCTCCAGAGTACATGGATAGATTTGAAGACCCCACTTGTACTGCAAGTTTACACAAGGCTTTGCTTGCTTCTCTTTTACCATCACAACTGATCAGTGTTAACTCTGCAGAAGTAAAGAAAGTGCATTAAAAACAGGACAGTTAACAAGTAACAGTGCTCACAGAATTTGGAGTATTTTTGTTATTCTGAGGAGGCGGCTGGCTCTACTCTCCCTCCATAACCTTCTTTCCCACCCCCCTAATTCTAAGGCAGATTGCCCATGATTATGGAGAAGGGGGTCAGCAGACTCTCTCTCCCCTCAGATTAACCTACAAACCATGATCGACACACTTCTGTGGGCTTTTCCCAGCAGGCTGCTTGTGTCTGTGTTTCTACATCTAAGATATAATGGTGCTGTTTGCCTAAGAGGATTTGTTGAAGTGAATGCAGTCTACCCTCAGTATGTCACCATGCTAATACTATAGGGAGAATTTGTGCCCGTCTCCATATCACTGAATGAGCAGAAACCTGATTTCTCACAGGCTTTTCCAATCCAATGCCCTTCAGATATGTAAGACTACAGCCTTCATCATCTCCAGCCAGCATGTTCACCAGGATCAAGAAATCTGATTGATCCAGTTTTGGTCCCTGTTCTACCACCCATATGGCAGGGACAGTCCTGATTAATCTTCTGTTGTCCCACTTTTTCACCTGCTTTCAAAATGTCTCAATTTCTCTCTCTTCCTCCCACTTTCCCCCTTTGTCCTCAGCATACTTCAATTGCTGCAGAGTTTCTTCAGTCAGCAGGAGGGAGAGGAGAAGAAGGGAGGGGTATAATCTTATGCTTCTCAGTTGGCTCTGGTAAAAGCAAACTGCTGCAGCCTCCCTTAGCTTGTACATTCTTCCTCATTAATAACCTTTGTCACCTTAAACACACTCTAATGTGGCTTGGCTACACATGCTCTGTTTTTCATCTGTGAAATATCGGAGGATATGTGCTTTCTGCCTCCAACTTGCTAAGGTGCAGCATGGATGAGGATTTTATACTTAGGAATGCAATCCTGTCTACCAGGGATGGGCATCATGTGCAAGTAGCATGGGCATATGGCCAGAACCCTACCCCCCCCCCCCCACACACACACCTGCCATTGCCGTCATGCAACCAGGAAAACAACTGCTACATCCTGAGGGATGGAAAATGGGGAAATGGTATTACATTGAAAACATGCCTTTCCTGAATGCTCTCAATGGAATTCAGCAGCAAGTGGCAAAACCACCCCTGCAATTTACCTTGAAGACAATAGACCTTGGGGCTCATGTAACCTTCCAGGGCATTTTTGTGGTTTTTGACCCTCCAAATCCCCTCGGCTGCCCTTTTGCTTGCCCAAAAGCAGGGAGAGAATAGCAATGTAATACCAATGTAAAAGCCCCGTTTTTTTAAAAAAAAAAAATACAAAACAGAAGAACACCTACAACTACTTCCATTTTATTGTTGCTGAGGGCCAACATACATCCTCCTTCTCCAGAACATCTCTTTTTCAGAGCCAAAATTTCTGTCTGCAGATTTCTAAAATCTCTTCGTTTTCTTACAAGATCCAAACTGGAGGAAGAAGGCAATCAGATAGAAGACATCTTAGGAGGAGGAAGGGAGACATGCCAGGCTAAAGCAGGGCAAAGGAAATCCCCAAAGCAGCCAGCATCAGCCTTGGTGGGGGCGGGGAGCGGGTTTACTCACCCTATTTCAGCTGTGTTGGAACTGCTACCACCATTGCCATTGCCAGGGCTACCATCCTCCTCCATCCTGAGGGGAAGGCCCATCAGGAAGGAAAATGGGGGAGAAGAGGAAAACATCTTGCCATCTTTTCTGAGATGACTCCTGGCCACAAGAAATGTCTGCCTTGTCTGTTGGATGGACTCATCTGAAGAGTGGTGGCTCCTCTTACAATTGCCCAGAGCTTATAGGGCATTTAAAGTGAGAGTAATCTTAGTGAACAGTGGTTTGAAGTTGTCAGTAGGTATATGTCCTTTTTTTTCTTTTCAAAATATGGTAACATGTTTTTCAGCATTATTGGTCATATCTGTAGCCTCTGGAGGGTCCTAAACCCACTGCAGTCCATCACTGCTTTAAAGGAAGGTACACAGGGAACACTCGCGTTGTTTTTAAGATGATTATTATTCCCAGGAAGTTCCCAGAAATACTAACCAGCTTGGGGAGGAAACATCATGTTTTCCTTGCATGCATTCTTTACCAGTGAAAGTACCATGCACTTCCTTCACTGTGCAACCAAAATTTAACAGGAGTGGGATCATTGGAGGATGCCCTAAGAGGCCTTGGAGCAGCACATGGACTGCTATACATGTTTACCTGGGAGTAAGCCCCATTGAATGTAGACCCATTAACAAAGTGAGGCTTGCATCTGAGTAGACATGCATAGCATTATACTTTGAACCTCAGTACAACCCTCTTAAGCAGAGAGTGAATGTCTGGCTCAAGGCCGGTCTCATTCATTCATGACAGTAATGCCTCAGAGCAAGTATTAGTGGAAGAGGTGGGAGGATCAGCAGGAATCTAAGATGATGGAAGACTGTTAGTCCCACGATCATGGAGAGATGGAGGAGCCTAGCAAGACTGTCATTAAGGAAGTGGCAGCAGGACATTTAAGGAAGATGGATGTTTAAGGAAGAGAAAGGCTGGGGAGATGCTAGATCTTAACAATTTAAAGTTTCATCTTCAGAAATGACTGACTTGTTTACAAAGTGAAAAAGGCCAATAAAGAGTATCCTTTTTTGGTTGAGTACATTTTACGGTTTGCTGCTGAATTCTTTGGCAACAAACCTAAACACTTTTATTTTGTGGCACTTTTTAAAATACTGTTAAGGGATGCAAAAAAAAAGTGGGGGTTAAAAAAACCTGTCTCCCATTGGCTGCATTTTGAGCATCTCTGATCTTGTCTCATTCACTGTGGCATTCCGTCCCATGAACATGTTGGCATAGGGCACATTAAGAATGAGCAAAACACCCAGGAAGTCCCAGTTTTGTTTTGGAGATCCATACACTTTTGTTCATCCCAGAACATTTCCTTTTAGTACCCAGTATGATATGAGACTTTTTATACCAACTCCCCAGGTTGGTTTACTTTAACCTAATATAAAATCAGAAAGAATAGAAGCAAAATCTGGGATTTTTCAGTCAGTTTGGATGCACTTATAGGAAGCAGTGTTACAGAAAGAAAAGAAAAGAAAAGTCCTTGATCATCTTATAACAGTAAGGTATTTTAAGCCCTTCCTAAGTCTTAACATTCATCTGTCTCTTAAATTTCAGCTTTCATAGTACATCAATACCCTGTAAAAGCTGAGGAATCTTTGGCCCAGCATGATTCCATGCCTCAAAATTTTGTTACAAGTCTCATTTGCCCTATTTCTCATTTTGAGGTCTGCGAGCTACATAAAGTAAGGTTGCCTGAGGTGAAGAAGGCCCATAGCTTTCAGTGGTTTTAACCTTCCTTTCAGGGTTTCCTCCAGATATGTTCACCTCATAAGCACTTGTCCTTTGGCTGCTCATGTCCCCTTTGGCTGCTAATCTTCCTTCTGACTAATTCAGTTAATTCTGCTCATGTTCTCAGACATGAAATATGTAACTACATACATTCTCACTTATGCTAAATTGAGTCTTAGCATCCCATAGCGCTCAGGCTTCAACAGTAGTTGACACAAATGGTAGCAAAACTAAAACACCAGCATTTTGCCTAATTTATCATAGTGAAGAGACTTTATTAAGTGACCCAAGAGACATGGCCACTGTAATAACTGGAATAGCCCATCCCATCCCAAAAGACTAAGGCTGCTTGAGATTAAGATCCATCAAATGCTGTCTATTTTAAATAAAGTGTTGTTCATGTAGAAGAGGGCTGGAGATCCTTTGGCCTTCCTCTACTACTCTGACAGTCTTTTACCAGGTAGGGCTGATGAGAAATTTCAGGCCTGTTGTAGTAACTTATATAATAATGTAATTATTATTATTAATTAATTAATTAATTAATATCCCGCCCCTATGGATGAGCAATCAGGGTGGGGTACAACATATAAAATACAGATACAATTAAAATATAACAACCCAATCCCTCCTCCCACCCCTTAAGATAAAATTAAACTGAAGTAAGATTAAAAACAGTAGATAAAACCATAGAACATTAATGTGGCTCTCATTAAAATGATAGGCGGCCTTAAGTGTGTACAGTATACTCTTGCCTTACGCAGGGAGCCGTTCTGGACCCACCCACCCCCACCTCCATAAGGCAAATTCCGCATATGCTTGAGCCCCATTTAGAATAATGGGGCCTCTGCTCACGGCAGCACATGCACCATTTCCTAGTTGTCATGCAGCTTTCAGCATGATCTGAAAGCTGCATATAGCATGCCTGCATATGATGTGGGTGCACTGTATATGTGGACATGTGTCCCTTATCCTTTCTTTACTGGACCAAATGTCTTCCCAAGGCCAGTTAGACCCGTCCCATCCCTGATTACTTCTAGGAACTCTACAAAATGCATTTTTATTCTAGTGATGGTGGCGGTGTGCGCCTTCAAGTCATTTCCAACTTATGATGACCCTAAGGCAAACTTGTCATAGGGCAAGATGTGTTCAAAGGAGATTTGTCATTGCCTCCCCCAGAGGCTGAGAGCATGTGACTTGCCCAAGGTCACCCAGTTAGTTTCATGGCTGTGCTGAGAATCAAATGCTGGTCTCCATAGTCCAACACTCAAACCACTACATGCTGGCTCCCTCTACTGATACACAATCTTTTTCTTTTTCCCAGCAACACCAATAGGATATCATAAGCCATCATCCCTCATTCACACACATACGCCCAAACACATAAATTAAGCATGGCAGGACCATGTCTAGACCATGATCCTGACAACAGCTATAGAAACACACTAGGGGGGAGCAACAGAGTCTTTGAAGTTGACTTTCAGTACTGAGCATTTTGGCTTAAAAGTACTGATATACTGAGCAAGAACAACAATAAAATCCACAAAAAGTGATATTTTTATTGGCCTAACTAAAAAGCACAAAATACATAATGCAAGCTTTTGAAGCTTCTTTGGTTTCTTCATCAGGCAAAGATATTTAAAATCATTCATGAGAAGCGAAATGATAATGGGGTGAAACAGACCACCCCTGACAAAGCTGGATTGGGGCCATGGCAACTGCACACCACAGCACCAACCTGCTGCAGCGCTGGCCAAAAAAGGAGCTGTTTTGAACTGCTCCTTTTTCATCCATGGAAAAGCCGCCTTTAGTGGATCTTCCGCAGCCCTACAGCAGCTTCCCAGCATGTTGGGGGCTTGCAGTGTGTAACCACCATGCCCCCAAGATGCCTGGAAGCAGGCCGATGTATGGGCAGCCAGGCAGCTGAAAGCTGGCTTCCGGGTGGCTTCAGAGCAGTTCAGCATCAAAATGCCATGCTATGAAGTCGCCCAGACAGTGGTGCAAAGGGGCTGTCTGTTTTGCCCCAGTGTTAGAGTAACAGACCTACCTTTTGTCTCAGATGTTACAGTCAGCCCTCCATACCCATGGATTGTTTTATCCACAGATTCAAGCATTCACAGTTTGAAAATATTTTTAAAATATGTAGATGCCAATACACAAACCTTGATTTTACCATTTTGTACAATGGATATCATTTTACCACACCATTGTATTTAATGGGACTTGAATATCCATGGATTTTTGGTATCCACAGGGGGTCCTGGAACCAACCCCCAGGGGATACCAAGGGCCCACGGTACTGCTGCTGTCAGTTAAGATGGTCTGGGAAGATCTCAAGGCAGGCAAAGGCCACTCCCCTTCTTGGTTATATGAGAACTGGGGCCAAAGGACAATGAAAGACAGGCAATAGAATTTCTGATCTTTTTGCAGCAGCAAAGTAACTTCCATTGGGACTCTCTCTATCCTGCGGAAAGCTGAGACACCTGAGGCCTTATCTTCACTGGCCAGAATATTCTGGGGACTGCCACAGCTGGTCCCACAGCTTCCTTCGCCTGCCCACATTACCTGGTCCTGCATTTCAGCGCCGCAATGGCTGCCTGCACAGGTGTCCCACTGGGCCGCCCAGCATGTCCACCATAGATTATCTATTTTGGATTTCGGTTTATTTTGCTGCATGGCCAATACAGCTACCCATGAATGAGTTTCTAGCCAAGAACCGTGTGGTGAAATCTTAAGCACCACTAACCTACCACAGTTCTTTTTACAGTTGTCCTGCTCCCACATTTTTGTTATGTCAATAAATAGTGATTTGGGAGTAGGTTGATGTGCTATTATATTCTAAGATACATATAGTCAATTCCAACAGCAAGCAGGCTTGGGTTTGATTACTCCCATACTTCCCTTTGTGATTTTCAGTTCCTCGCTTCTCCTTTTGCAGATTTTTATTGGAGAGATCTCCATGTATTTCATCAAGTCCACCAGAGAAAGCCTGATTGTCCAGGAGAAAACCATTTTGACAGGAGAATGCTGTTACCTGAATCCATTACTCCGGAGAATTATCCGATTTATAGGTAAGACATGAGAAATTCAGTGCAAAATGAAATAAGCCAAAAAAGCACATACATACACATCTCTGTGATGCAGAGTTTGGCTTAGTTTTTTATGATAATTTATGTACCTTCAAGTGATTAACATTAGAAAGAAATTACTGGAGCTGTGTGAACATAACTCTGTGCAAGTAATTGTATATGTTCAGCCAGAGTATAAGCTTCTCTTATGGTGTAAATAGGCTGTATCCATTGTCACAGTGGAATCTTCTCTGAACTTCAGGCATTTGCTACCTTGGCACCTAGTGGTAAGAACAGGAGGCAGAGGACTGCAGAACTGACTGGTTGGTTGGTTGGTTGATTAATACATTGATTGATTGATTTTATATTCCACTTTTTTCCTGCTACAGGATCCAAGTGAATAAACTGATATCAAGGAAGAGCAGGTGTGTAGTGAGAGCACTTGTGTCCCCTCACTGGTCTCACGGACAGCTATGCAGAGATGCTGGTTGTTTAAGTACATTAGAACATACTAGGATACAATTACCATTGTTCATTGGCCATTTTGCAATCAGACCAAGAATGTGTGCGGATTATCTCATATCCAAGGATTTGCAGTGTTTCCATCCACTATAAGGGTGGTGTAATCCAATCACAGGTGATGATTACAAGCCCAGTTTAAGATGTCTCCCAGAATGCTCTGATTGAGCAGAACTTGAAAGAAGAAACAAATACTACTAATGGAATAAGTGGTCCCGAACTTTAAAATCCCATATTTATATTTCTACCGTCATAGCTACAAGGAGGGCTGGAAGGATTTGGAAACATCTCTGGATTTTGATCTGTGCTTATATAGAGTCCTCATACTAGAGCAAACATAACATAAAAATTTGAGGCAAACCAACAGGGTGGCACATGTGAAGCAGACCTAAGAATCAATACTCTAGTGCATCTTATTGATCAGAAAGACTACTAAAAATCATTTGATGGTTTCATGTCAGCATTCTAACTCCCCCAAACTGCCTTTTGGAATCACCTACAACTTAGGACTGCCCAGGTTACATTCATTCGAGATGCCCTGATGGTATCAGAGACTTTCATACTGCTTACATTTCTCCATACTCTGGAGGCTAACCCATAGGGACAAGGGATTCTATACTCCTACGCTAAAACCAAAGTGGTACTCACATTAGTTGAACTGGTTTCTCATAGTTTAGCGAACATTGCTGGTATCTTTCTAAATACGGTATAGTTGTGACTATGCATGTTAAAATATTGCTTTTCTCTATCAGGCAGAACCTAGCGGGTTATTCACATTATGATATAAACTGGTTTGCAAACCAATTTAAAAGGGGGGTCATTCACACTTATGCCAGTTTTTCCTGATCCAAATTCCAAAGGGGTGGTTCAAATCCCCCTTAACCTGATTCTTTTGGAACCTGGAATTTCCCCACATCTTTTCAAAAGAACCAGTCTTTTTTTTACCAGCTGCCAAAGGAAATTTGCTGTCGATTCAATTTGGAGCACAGGAATGGAGGAGTTAATGTGCTGGGAGAGGATCATGCCCACCCCTTTGCTCTCTCACTGCCAGCCAAGCACCATTGTTTTTCCCTCTGGGCATTCAGTTGCAGGAGTGAAAAAAGCAGCTCCAGAAATGTAGTGGATTCAAACTCCCTGTGCTTTGGAAAGTGGTCTCTTTAAAGTGCAGGCTTTTTCTTTCTTCTGCCAGTGATTTAGTCCCCTTATCTGCACCAATGTCTGATTCCCAGAGCTCACCAAAGCCAGGGAACATCCTAAGAATATGGGGAGGTTTTTTGTAACCCGCCCCAATTGCCTGTTCAGAGGAGCGGGCTAGAAATAAATTATTATTATTATTATTATTATTATTTGTTTTAAATATTTGACAGCTTATGCACCTATTTGCTATTGCATGGCCACAGCAGACAGCACCTTTGAATACTCGTGTCATCAGTATGGCAAAAGTGCACATGATTTGCTTTACTTTTTTTTTTTAAAGCCCTATAAATGGGACTGTAGGTTAGGGATCATTTTTCCCCTCTTTCCCAAGAAAAAGAACCACAACAGATTCTGCTCCCAAGTTGGTGCACACATATTATATTGCTTAGAGATTATATTAACATATTATTATATGGCTGTGACTCCTCCCTCGGCTAACCTACAGCAGGGTTTCTTGCTAAGGGTTGTTCTGAGGGACTTGCCATTGCCGTCCTCCAAGGCTGACGGGGATGGTGGTGCTCAAAGAGTGTGACGTAAATGACTGACAGTTTTTTAAAAAATGAAAATGATTGAAATGGCGGCTTCATTTTAAATCGATACAAATGGTAATGTGAACTACATCAGGGTTAAATTGTCATGAAGAGATTCGATTGAAGTAAACATAGTGGGAACTTTGATTTGGTATTACATTATCCAATCTCCCCAGATCTACTCATCACAAAAACGCTAGTGTGAATGAACCCTAGGATTTTTAAGGGAAATTAATCCTGCTGCTAGCTCCAAATTCTACAGCTTTTCTTCGCTGTGTATACATAGCCACTAGTATATCCTTTCTGTATTGTATGTTTTCCCAACCATCTATCAAATTACTCTCCAAACAGTATTGCTGATTTTTTCCCCCTACATAACATGCATCTTTAGCATTAATTATTTTCTTTGCAAGTTTAATTTGACATCAATACCACAATTTCACAATATTTAATTCCAATATTGGAAATGCTAATATGAATATTCACACTCCTTTTTTTCTCCAGAGAGATTATTAAATATTAAGAAGTTAACATTCAAAAGAAAATCCCGGATTTGATTGCTTTCTAATAGTTTTGAGTCTGCCATTTCAAATAACTCATTTAATATTCTGGCTTTCAGGGAGTTCTATAACTAAAATTTCCCACTTCCTAGGAAACTGTAGCTTAAAAAATAAGAAACCCTTTGCAATGCTGGGTTTGAAAGAATGGAATGGTCCTCCATGTTGACTTTAATTTAATTTCAAAGTATGGTGAGAATGAGCCCCTGTTGGACCAGCCAGTCAGTTTCAGGTAGAAGTTTCAAAGTTTAGGGGCTGGGTTTAGAAAATTGAAACTATTTGCTAGAAGGTACGGTAGCAAGAAATAATCTTTTGGATGGTATGGAATGTTAGAGTGAAGAAGAAAAAACAGGAGATATTGAGGCAAAGTTTAAAAAGGGAGTGAAAGAAGAGACAAAGAAAGAACTGTGGAAATTTGGAGAAGAGTCATAGGGTCTGAACAAACAGAGGGGAAACACCGACTTACCTCTTGGGTTTCCCAGTTTGCAGGGAGAACTCACTGCTGCACTGCAGGCTCCCATAACAGGCCAAACACTGATGGGCAGTCCGCAATGCCCCCTTTTTTCTGCAAGGACTGACCTGCCAAAATGGGACATTCGTGGATACAAGCTGTGCCATGCCATTATTTTTTCTGTTCTGCCCTAAGCACATAAGCACACATGTACAGATGTGCCACCAGTGGTTACCAACTGCCTCTTTCCTCCTGCCCACCTACCAGCGCATTGGATCCCTCCACAACCAGCCACTCAATTGCAAAAGGTATCAACCAACTGTACAGTGCATCAGTGCACCCAATGACACATTGGCACAGCACAATCATGGAGACTCCCCATACATGCCCCTTTCCCCCATGGCCCCGTTGGACTGGCCAGTTTGTTAATGGTCTTATTAAATCCATTGTATTGTGGGCAATCTGCTGTGTTTGTCATCATTTTGCTTCACAGTATCCCTAGTTGTTTTATTAGTCTCCTGCTCAGGGATGTGTGTGTGTGTGTGTGTGTGTATCCCTTTAGATTTCTTCTATTTAACAAATGAAATTCTGAAAAGGGAGTTACAAGATGGAAGGGTTAAAGAGAATGTGTCTTTTCTATCAGAACTTTTATTTTGTGTTTCAGCAATGGGTTGAGACCATGTTGAGTCAGGCAGTGACAGGTTCTGCAACTGCCCCTAAGTTTCTCTAAAAGAGAGCTGTCCACCTCTACATCTTGCTGCCATGTTTACAAGATTTGGTTACCAAGCTGAAGAAACATACCCAGCACATTCAAGAGATTTGAAATGCTTTACATAGTCATCCTTGGCTGCCCAGTAGAGTTTACTAATGTTACTGTCCCCACATAGTAGATGTGGATTAAAAATCAAAAGTCAGGGAGATTGCTGAATGTAGCCAAGATTCTTGATCTCACTGGCAGAGTGAAAAGCTCTGCCAACCATAACAAAGTGCCCTTTTTGTGCCCTTTCCTTACTCTCCTTTTGCCAGTGCACCCTCTCCACAGCCATTTTGTGGCCTGAGGTGAGTGGCATCCAGGCAGCGGCAGGCAGAAAGTCCTGGACCTGCTGGAGGATTCCCAAGAGGTCTGGGAGGATGTTGTTCTGCAGCTGCCTCATGAAGCACAGTCATCTGCTCCTTGGCCACCCCGTGTTAGTCCTTTGTCCATCAAACAGCTGGGATGGAAACCTAGTATGCGGAGAGTAAGGTATGGGTTCCAGGAGCCACCATGATGGCAAAGCAGAACTGCCAGCCATATGTGTGTGTGGACCTTCAAGTCTTATGGGGACCCTTTGAATTATATAGTGTTTTCTGGTTTTGCCAGTTACTTCCTCCAAAATACAGCCTAAAGCACCTGATGGCAAAAGTGCATTGCACATATGAACCTGGACTCACACTTGAGTATGTCACCTGTAGGATGCCAACCTGTAATTTTTGCCCTAGTACCTGTATAAAGCATTCATAATTTTTACTAAAAATGTGACTTTTCAGCCCATTTGAGGCTGTAGAGCTCATGCAGTTGGTATTGCATGTTCTCTGAAGATCTATCCCAACTAGTAAGAAGCCAGGAGGAGGTGATACAGAGTCAGTAAGAGAGGCATGGTTCTCAGTGGTACAGTGGTGCTTCTGTGTCTTTAGATCAGAATATGAGCCTACCTTGGCTCTCATCCCCAGGAGATGCTCTTTTCTCAAGGTCTGTTCACATTACACAGTTATATCACTGTGATTCCACTTTAAGTGTCTTGTCCATCTGGTGGAGTACTGAAACGGGCAGTTTATGGAGTCAGAGTACTCCGGCACCTAACGAAACTAAAAAACAAAAACAAAACCAGGATTCTACAGGATGGAACTATAGCAATTAAAGTAGAATCATAGTACCATAATTGTGTGGTGAGAACGGGCCCTCAGTCCCACCACCTTTACATGTATGGCTGATGGGGACATAAGGCAAGACTTTCTCAATAGCAGCCCTCAGCTTTGGGACGGCCTTCTTAGGGAAGCTAGAATGCCCCCCCTCCTTGCCCTTCCATCAGCAGGCAAAGACATTTTTATTCTGGAAAGCTTTTAAAAACTCAAGGTTTGTTTGTTTTTTTTAAAGAGCTATTAAGAGGCCATTCTATTATTATAATTCTACTTCTTAATTTTGATTTTAAGCTGATTTTTATCATTTGAATTGTGTGTTTCAAATTGTTTTAAAATTAATAATTTGATTCTACTTAAATGTTGATTTTTATTATGGTTTTTACTGTATTGTATTTTTTATATATATAAATGCAAGTCTCTGTTTCGAGGGCAGTCAGGATAATAATATTAATAGTTGCACTCACTAATAATAAACACAAGTTGACGAGTCCCAGTCTTAGGGGGAAAGGTAGAGTATAAATAAAGCAAACACCCTCCCTCCATGACATCCGGCCTGAAGGAAGTGAAAAGGCAGGGCCAGCTCCATCCAGCCTGGCCTCGATCAAGAAGAACAGCCCTCCTTCTAGTCCATCTGCCTTGGTCCAGGCCTCAGAGGGAGAGAAGAACTGCTGGAACTGATCCCCTTCCCCACTACCATTCCCTTCTCCTTTTGTGTTGTGTCTTTTTAGATTGTAAGCCTGAGGGCAGGGAACTGTCTAATTAAAAAGATTGTATGTACAGCGCTGTGTAAATTTACAGCACTATATAAATAAAGCTTAAAATAATAATAGCAGCAACAATAAAATAGTTGCATACAGTCTGTGCAGCTGGAAACCAATACCATCTACATAGAATAATAGGCGCTTTAATGGAAATGTGTGTGGCTAGCTACTAGGGAAACAGGAGAGAATGCAGGAGAGGTATGGTTGATGTAAAGACACCTGGGTTTATAAATAAAAAAATATTTGAGCTTGGAATCTCATAGGTCACCTTTCACTCTTAGCTACTATATCTTACTCCCTTAGTTTCTAATACCCTAGTGGGTAATGCAGATGTAAGCTATTGGATAGTTTAGGGAAATAAAAGAGGAAGCAATTAAAATCATTTTTTTAAATAAAAAAAATACCCTTGAACTTTTCACAGCCTCTGGGTGGTATTGATGTGTAGTAAAGTGCCATTAATAAAGAGCAAGAGGCACTCAGTGCTATTGTTCTGCTCCAGCCCATTCTGCATGCCACAATAAACTCATCAAGTATTCTTGCCTAGAGGACCAGGGCTAAAAGCGCTTTTGCAGCACTTACATTGTAAAATGGTTGTTCTTGGTTGTGGCATTGCGATGCTTTTCAGCGACCTTTGCTTCAATTGGGGTTTGTCCTGAAACATTTCATTTTTATGTTACTTTTTATATACTTATTGGGTTGGATTCTAGGGATTTTTAATTCTAGGGCTGCTTCAATATAACTGTTTTCCATGCACATTATAGCATCTGAAATGATGTTAATGTCTATAGATGTTAAGACAGGGGTTAATTTACCACTGGAATGTTGTTGGGTTTTTTTTTTTCCAAAAATGGAGGGTGATACATTGCTGCCTTTCTTGCCTCTGGCATTCCTCGGGGTTAATCCAACATATCACCTTCGGATGCATCATTTGGATGCTCTTCCTCCCTCTTCCCATCCAAAGACAACATGCATATACCATGATTAGCCCAGACAGTCTATTTTTCCATCCAGCTGTGCTCTGCTTTTTGTTACAAATCTGGAAATCTCACAAACCTGCACACGTATTTTTGACCTTTCAGTTGGCCTAATAAAAGTATGGCACTAATATGAATTTTTGAGGTTTTTCCATCTTCTGAGCAATGCACACATGTGTGTGCACAAACCTTCAATTCCCCTGTCAATTTACAGTGACCCCATTAATTTCATGGGTTTTTCTCCGATTAGAAATACTCAGAGGTGGCTCGCCCTTGCCTTTCTCTGCAATCTAGCATACAGCAGCACTACACAAATTGTTATGAGGACAGGCAGGGATGTTGAATAATTTTTAAATGTTTTAATTGTACTGTTTTTAATGTTGTGAAGCCGCTCTGAGTCCCACTCCTGGGAAAAGAGCGGGATACAAACAAATATAATAAATAAATATACAAAGAGGTGGTCCCTGAATCAGTGCCAATCCAAGAGCCATTGGCTTCCAGTCTATAGAGAATTTCCAGGAAAGAAAGAAACAATTGAAGTCACTGGGTACAAATATGTACTGGTCTCTAGAACATGAAAGGGGGAGACTCGTCCTGCACATCAGATATCCTGAGAACCATGGGTACCTAGTATTCCCTGGACATCTCCCTTCCAAGGGCTACCCATGCCTAGCCTACTTGGTTTCCAGTATCACCTTTGCTTTTTATATGGTTTTCTTTGTCAGTGTCACCAGCTCAAAGGCTTGAGCCTCCCTAAAACTCCCCAGAAAGTGTAGTTGCTGTTTCATTTTGGTTTCATCCCTACTCCTCTGGTAATAAAAAAAATGCATAAATGAAATTGGAAGAAACAAGCCTTGTTCAAATACCAAAAATAGTGTGGTGGTGACAGTATTGTCATGGTTAGTCCTACCTGTTCTTCCCCATTGTTGTTGTAGTTCCCTCACTGACGCTATGGGATAACAAAGCAGGGATGAGGAAAATGTGGTCCTTCAGACTCTAACTCCCATCAGTCTCAGCCACCATAGCCAGTGGAAAGGGATGATGAGTTTTAGTCCATCATCTGGAGGGGCACGGCTTCTGCACCAGGCCATAAAGCTTAAGATGGGGGAGCCCTCCAGATGATGTTGAACTGTCCTCCAAATGATACTGGACTGCAATTCCCATCATCTCCACTGTGAGCTATGCTGGCAGGTGCTGATAGGAGTTGTAGTCCAGTAATATCTGAAGGGCCGGATGTTCCCCCACCAGTGCAATCAAGGCTGGGAAGGACTCTCATCTGAAATTCTGGAGTGTCACCTCCAGTCAATATTCCGAATGTGAAGCTAGATAATGGTGTTTGATATACAGCATCTTCATAGACCTCTGTGACAATCAGCCATGTTCTTCTTGCAGTACAAGAATTATTCCAAAGATTGTCTCCCAGAGATGAACAACTGATTGCAATTTCTTTTCCAGTCCTACAGCAAGGTTTCCTCTTTGTGGATGCATACTGGTGGTTGGGTAGGAGGGGGGGATCATCTTTCTGCCATCTCTCTCATATTCCAGGCATCATCCATAGTGACCTCAGTTTTCTTGTTTTTTTAAACCTTTCTCTTGCCACAGGTGTATTTGCGTTTGGCCTTTTTGCCACAGACATATTTGTAAACGCTGGCCAGGTCGTGACGGGAAATTTGGCCCCCTATTTCCTGACCGTGTGTAAACCCAACTATACTGGGAGTGACTGCCGGGCTCACCTTCAGTTTGTTAACAATGGGAATATCTGCACCGGGGACCAGGAGGTGATTGAGAAGGCAAGGAGATCGTTTCCATCCAAACATGCTGCTCTAAGTATTTATTCAGCCTTATATGCTACAGTAAGTACATAAGCTCTGCCTTTGTTCATTATGTTCCCCATCTTTTGTTTTATCTTTCTGAATACTCTACAGACCTTCAACTTCTTTTAACCCTAAAATATTCAGTCACCTGTTATGTGAGCACCTCTTGCTGGAACTTTTCAAGATGAGATGATTACAGCTTCTATCTTGGTTTTGTCATTTTTGGCTCCTGTAGAGAAATTTTCCTGTGAAGCAGGGTTTGGCAACTTGTGGACCACCAAATTTGATTGGACTCTTAATTCCCATCCCATGCGACCCCACCCCACAATTGGCTATTCTAGCTAGGGCTGATGATTTGCCTTTCTAAAGAAAAAGCTGAGATCTTTGTTTTAAAGCGAGTCCTTGCAAACTGAGCAGAATCACTCTGAGCCACCATCTGTATGTTTGAGTCGAGCAAGAGAGACTCTCCTAGTTATACAGAACTGAGCACTCCCAGCAGATTTAGGTAGGGGTTCCCATTATCATAAGCTTTGGATCATGGTCCCCCATTTCCCTGGGCTTCTGATTTATGTATATTTGGGGGGTTTGTTGGTTTGTTTTTTAATTTCCATGCTCTCCACCTTCCACATTCAGTCATCCATTTGTACCTGCCCCACTATAGTCTTGAATCCAGCGAGTATCAGCAGTGGCTATGAGATTCAGGGAGATGTAGTCCAAAAAAGTAACTTTCCCAAGAAGTGACCATCCTCATTTCCATCTGTCCTTTTCCAGTCACTCTTTTCCCCATTTCATGGCAAGGGGCATGGAACAGAGGCAGCCCTCCCTCCATCACAGTCTCATCTAAACTGATGAGCTAATAGTCATTATAATTGTCACAAGATTTGTTTGTTTTTTAAGAGCAGTGCCTGGAGAAAAATAGTTCGGTGATGGTAAATGTTAGAAATTGGGAAATCGATTCCTTAGGATAAAATGCTGATAATTGAACTACCGTATATACTCAACCATAAGTTGACCTCATGTATAAGTTGACAGCAAGTTTTGGAGCCAAAATTATGGATTTTGCTATGACCTGTGGATAAGTCAAGGGTAAAATTTAGGGGCATATAGCAAAGGATCTAAAGGATGAAGCAAAGCAAAACCATGTCAGATAGCTTCCAAAAGTCCACCAGACATAACTTTTTGTGCTTATTCTCAAGACTGGAAGGATGAGAGAGTAAAGGGGGTCAGTGCTTCCAGGACAGATTATACTCTTGTTTTTCACCAGGGGATGGTCCTTCTTTTAAATAAGAGTTAAGGTACAGTACTTACATTGACCTGTGGATAGGTCGACTCAGGTTTTTTGGGTCAATTCTTTGACCTAAATTTCTAGACTTATACATGAGTATATACAGTAATCAAATTCGTTGCTATATCATTCATTAACTTGTTGATCAAGATGTTAATATGAAGCCAGACCATGGGATTTGCCGAGAATGCCACAGTGGCTGTCACAGTTGACCTCAGGGGAGCACGTTTTGTTACTGGCCCTTTCAAAGTGGCTCTTTTTATCCCCGTAAATTTAACAAGTTAATCAACAGGTCAATTCCAAGCTCCATCAAAGAGTGTATTACAGATTTTTCCACTCATCTTGCAAAACCCTTTACTGTGAAACTGAGCTGAAATCTCTTCTCTTAAAGAGCACCTGTGATCATCTAAAGGTCTTCAGAAAAAGTTTGGTTTTGATGTCCTTGAAAATCTATCATCAGCTGCTCTGTTAGACCTCATCCACCTTTATGCTTCTTGGATTCAATTTTCCTGTGCCTGGAGTGCCTTGGAGTTCCCAACTGCCACCTCTTACCCCATTCTCCTGCTTCATAATCGTAGACAGATTCACTCTGCAAACGGCTTCTTTCCTCATCCTATACCTATACACTTTTTTTTCCTTAGAAGGACAAATAAACTCTATGATGTGGAAAGACCAGTTATCACACCAGGACTGACATTACTGCATGTTCAAACTGGTAATTTTCACTGGCCTATCAGAAAATAAATACACTCCAGCTGAGTTGTGAAGAGTCAACACTTTGCCTTGTTCCTGAACATGTCCAACTCCCCTGTTGAGTAACTTAATTTGATTCTCAGGCTAAAAATAGGCAAACATGAAGGACAGGGAGGAGTGGAAAATAGTTTGTATGAATACAGATATTCCTTTAGACCTTATATCAATCTTCTTTTCCTTGTAAAAACATGTAAGACCAATCCTAGTTGTTAAGTAGCAATTGATAAGAAGCTTCCTAGTAAAATCTACAGTCTGTTACTGAAATCTAGATGCATCTGTGATCCGGTTTTGCTGCTTGAGTATTTTGGACCTGTGTGTATCTTATCTGTATTGGAATGAATCCAATGTTAGTCCTACCTACAGTAGATGCATTTACATCAGTAGTATTCCACTTAGTTGTAAGTAACAAGGCTAATTCATTTCAACAGGTCTTCTCTTGTTAGGACTAACATTGGATATAGCCCATTATAAAAAAGATATTATAAAACACACGAAAGTATACCTATCTCACTGCTGCACCTGCACTACAGAAATAGTCTCATTTGACACCACTCTAACTGTTATGGCTCAGTGCTATGGAATTTTGGGATTTGTAGTTTGTTGTGGCATCAGAGCTCTCTGTCAGAGAAGGCTAAATGTCTCAAAATTACAGTTCCCAGAATTTCATAGCACTGAACCATGGCAATTAAAGTGGTGTCAAACTGGATTATCTCTGCAGTGCAGACGCAGCCTCAGACTGTATCTGCATTCAGAAATCATGCAATTTGATTCCACTTTATCAGCCATGGCTCCATGCTGTGGAATCCTGGGCTTTGCAGTTTGTTGTGGCCCCAGAGCTCTCTGTCAGAGAAGGTTAAATAGCTCACAAAACTACAAATCCGAGAATTCCATCATATTGCACTATGGCAGTTAAAGTGGAGTCAAACTTTATTATTTCTACAGTGCAGATACAACCCCGGTCATGAAATTTGGAGGTGTATCAAGAGGCATTTGACTAACAATTATTACCCCTAGAGGCCTAAAGTAACCTAGATCCAGTAACATTGCTGAACTTGAAGAGTTATCTGACTCCTGGGAAGTGGCAAAAATGAGCTAAGTCAAGCAAACATGCAAATGATCAATTATCTTGTTTTCATGAAATGCTTGATAACCACTTCAACAAAGATTTGGAAAATGTTACTTTTCTTGGATTCCAGCTCCCAGAATCCCCCAGTCAACACTGATATTATTCCTTTGTTTAAAACCAGTCAGAAATTATGTATCGTTGGGAGTTTGTGGACTTTGCTGTTTTCTGGTCTCACAACACATTTTGAAAGTCTCCAGTTCTCTCTCTTTCATTTCTTACTAAAAGCAAGCAAATCAGAAAAAAAGATTGTCCAAGATCCTGTTTCGTGAGATACACATCTTTCATGTAGCTACATCTCCCTAGCAATGTCTGCGAATACTGATCTGAAAAAATTCAACCTTGTAAGCAGCAGAGTCCTCCCAGCACATCCTTTTTCCTGTTTTCAGAAAGTGGGGGCGATCAATAAGGAAGCATCCAGTGATTTTCCTGTAGCTAAATGCACTGTCGCAGGCATCTGCAGAGACTGCTGGGGGTCTGAGTGAGCTCTCTGCAGATGCTTATTTTACCCCTTTCCAGCAACATAGAAATAGTTGTGTTGCAGGGTGGGGGCACTGGACTGCTTATAAGGTGATTTTGGTCATTGCATGGTCAGATAACAGTTCAGACCCATTCAGACCTGTAGGTACATGAAAGAAGGAGACAACCATTTAGATGACCACTAGATAGTGATCAAGCATCCCAGTTGTAGCTTTCAAGGCCCACCTGTAACAGCTGAAACCTCCTACATTTCCCTCCACTCTCTGTATGTATGTAAGAGAATGCATGTGCATTGAAGGAATTGATGTCAGATATTTCTGTAATTTGGGTTTACATCTTTTTTAAAAAAAAATCAGGTATTCATCAATAGCACCAGTGATTTCCATTTTAGATGTGTGGTGAATCCACTTTGCATTTTTAAAGGAACTATCCAGGGTGCTGAACCTATTTTTGGTGATCTACAGTGAGCCCTTGGGGTTTGGTTCCAGGATCCCCCATGAATACCAAAATGTGCAAATCTCATTAAGTACAATGGCATAGTAAAATGGTGTCCCTTATTTAAAATGGCAAAATCAGAATATATATATATATATATAGAGAGAGAGAGAGAGAGAGAGAGACGAGTATTTTCAATCTGTGGTGGTGGGGAATCTGCGGATATGGAGGGCCATTTGTAATGTTCCACATCTTGGATCACACCTTCAAAACTGAAGTGAACTCAAGGGGCACCCCTGATATAAAACTCTTGGCTGCCACTGAGATACTTATTGGTACTTCCCACTCTCCGTTCAACATGTAGAAAAGAAAAAAGGAGGGTGTTGTGTTTTTTTTAAATCTCATCGAATGTCTACTTCTCACAGTTGTGTGGAACAGTTCATAGGTGCTATGAGTAGAGAGGATGACCAGATCTTGAAACGAGAAGGCTTATCTGGAATCTCAGAGGGTGATGCGTTTTGGATGTGTTTCAGATGTACATCACCAGCACCATCAAGACAAAAAGCAGTAGGCTTGCCAAGCCAGTATTGTGCCTGGGGACTCTTTGTGCCGCATTCCTCACTGGGCTGAACCGAGTTTCTGAATATCGAAACCACTGTTCGGATGTCATTGCAGGCTTCATCTTGGGCAGTGCAGTAGCTCTGTTTCTGGTAGGTGAAGGCCTTGCACTATTCCTTTCTGTCACTGAAAATCAATCTTCAGTATTTTTTCCACCTGGATGGCAACCACTGACCCAGATAAAGCTCCCTTTCTCAGGAAAGAGTATTTGAAGTATTTCTCAAGACAGATAGATAGAAAGAAAGACAGTTGCCCATCTAACATGTGCTAAGAGCCACCATGTGGGATAATTCATGTGGCAAACACTTGGTACAGTGGTTCTCAGACTTTTAACTCCTGTGATCCCCTTTACCCACACACATCCCACTCAACAAAGGATAGGAATAAAAATATTTTGTTTTTTAATGTGTCTAAATTTATTCACAAATGCATGTATATTTATATTTTTAACATTTTATAAGGCAATAGTTCTTCTCCTCCTCTTGCCTTAAAAAAGGCTCCAAGTGCCCTCCTTCGCTTTTTCTTCCCTGCCAGGGCAGAAAATTTGGGAGAAGAGGAGGAGGAATCAGGGCCTCCAAGTCTCTCTCTTCTCTTGAGCAACTCTCATGCCCTCCTGTGAGTCCCATACCACAGTTTGGGAACCACAAACCTAATATAAAACAGTCTTTGCAAAACTTTTATTTAATTGTTTGTTACATTTCTATCCCGCCTTTATCCTAAGGAGCTCATGGTGGATTTTAGAGCTCTCCTTCTCAGCTTATCCTCACAAGAACCTCACAAGTTGGACGAGCTGAGAAGGAGTAATGGGCCAAATGTCACCTGGTTCGACCTTCAGTGAAAGTTTTAACCATCATCTTCTAACGTAGGGACTTTATGACCTGCATTCTATTCATAGCCACCACTGGAAGAGAATCATTTAATCATAGAGTTTTAATGGGTATTGGCTCTATTCAATGGGTGTGCTCTAGTTGGGGCTAACAAGAGAATTCAAGCCTAGATTGGTCAAGGGATGGAGGAGGGGTGAAGGTTGTGATTATGGATATGGAAGTGGTGAGGCTGATGCTGACCATGTTCTGCTTTCTCTTCCCTTTTCCTTCCTTCTCTGTCCCACAGGGAATATGTGTGGTTCATAACTTCAAAGGAACACATGGAACTCCTTCTAAATCAAAGCCTGATGAACATCGAGGAGTGCCCCTGATGGCATTTCCAAGAGTGGAAAGCCCTTTGGAGACACTGAGTGCACAGGTGCCATCTACCCTGCCCCTATGAACTTTATTTTTCCATTTTAGGAACTTATTGAAAAGAGGAGGGAGCTGTGGCTTGCAGCAGGCAACCATGGCAATTTGGAAACAACAGCTGTAGGGAGTGTCCATATCCGGATGTCATGCTAAGTGAAGCTGCAGTAGAGGCTGGGCTTGCACAGTTCCCCTCTTCTCCCATTCTCTAGTGCATATGTGAGAAGGGATTTCAGTCATGGGGACGTCAGAAGTATTTATTTATTTCTAACGCCTGTGAACTGTCATAGGTTAGCATGGTCCGAACCCCAAATAAACCATTTTAGGGTTTCTTGAACCAAGGCAGCATCTTAACCCAAATTTGCAATTGGCTTCTCCACATATAGTTACAGTAAACCATAACCGGTCAGTTTGGATGACTCAAGAAGCTGGAGTTTTGCTTTTTGGTTTGTTTGTTGTTTTTTAAAAGCAGAACACCTAAATCTCTAAATTCCTCATAGCCATCCCGGAGGGCAAGAAAGGGAGGAGGGAGCATAGGGGCAGAACTATTGTGGTGGGCCATTCTTATTGCACTTTACAATAATTTAGCCTGACATCCACGTTCTCCTACTGTGTTAGATCTTTGTTCCTGCAGATTCTTTGTCCCATGCTAGTTAGAAACCAAGTGCAGACTCTACACAGCACTTTTAGATCCTTTCTTTTTTTCCCACTGTAGTCCACCAAGCCTAAGCCCTTCAATTGTCTCAATCTTTTCCTCTGCTATCACACACATTTTTTGATATCCAGATTTGGTGATCCTTCTGTCAGTCTGATATTAATTAAAGATATTAAAGACTTAGCCGCAAGGTCTTAAAAACCTGGCAACTGCAGCCAAACATCTTTGGACAAGGGATAGCTGTAATAAATACGGTTTCACAGCGTTCCCTAACCTGGCACACTCCAGATGTGTAAGACTACAACTCCCATCATCCCCAGACCCTTGGTCAACCAAATGGGAGGACATCAGGTTGGTGATGGCTGTGTTAGTTGAGGTTCTGCAGTGTAAAATAAATAGTCTATACTATATGCATTGGATTTTCTCTTGGATAAGGTCATTTTTTGTTACTTATCCTAATCTTGATAGCACTGACTACAACATATCATACTAAAAACTGTTCTGTGCTTTTTGTCCTCTCTCTTTTTTTCCATAGAATCATTCTGCCTCTATGACTGAAGTAACCTGATCTGAAAGATGACAAGAGAAGCTATTTTTTATCGCCCTCCTCCGTTACAATACTCCCACAACAACACACAGTTATACTAATTGTCAGACTGTGATGACCAGTATTATGTTATGTCTAGTTAGAAGCTAATGTTTTGTACATTTTTGTATGAGGAAGTGATGTAGCTCGCCCTTGAATTTTTCCCCCCCTTTTTGGTCAGCTTTAATATATTTAAACCAGATTTTAAGACAAAAGAAAATTAAAAAGAAAGAACAAACAAAAAAAAGTTTTTTTAAAAAAAAACCACGAGATACCTTGTTTAAAATGTGTTCTGAGGCACTACATCTTTGGGAATTGTTGATGTTTTGTGATATTTGTACACAAACCTCTTTTTTTGGTTTTGTTTTATATACAATAAATTAAATGATAATTATAATACTAATTCACTTCTACCTTTTTGTTACCAGGGAAAATGCTTCCAGTAGGTAGGAGGACCAGATTCAGTCCTGCTGCAGTAATTCCTCTTCATTTTGGTGAAGTTAGTAAAGAGTTGCCACAGCGGGACTGAGATCTAGTTCATGAAAAATAGGTATGGTTGAGTCCTGATCCAGCATGGTTAGGACATGGCTGCAGACTCGTCTATTGCAAACTTCTCTTCTTCCTGTATGAAACCCATAGGTGTGAATAGGAATTGGACAAGGGCCCCTGAACCCCTGTTTTTTTTTAGGATTCCCATGCATCTCTATGGAGCTTGCTCAGGAAGTTTTAATGGATTGTGCTCAAGTTGTGCAATCTTCAGGTTGCTTACTCCAGAAACTGCTTACTAGCCTCCTCAGCCCTGAGGTGCTGAGTCTATGTACACAGTCTACACAGTGCTTCTTGTGGCTTTTTTCCCTTGTCGTCTTCCTAGCTGCTGCTCTGTGTTCATGTGAACCCACTTCTAAAAAAACATACCTCCTTGGAGCTGTTGCCATGGAACTTATGGAGAAAATCTGGCCATACATGTGCATATTAAGATCACTGCCATGGACTACATAACCGCAGTGTATGTGCCAAAGTTGATGTTAAGACTTTTCTGTTTCTTTAACAGCAGTTTTGCAGAATCAAGAACCTAGTCAAGAACCTGTTCCAGAAAATCATTGTGCTAGTTAGTCCTGAAAAGAACTAGCATAATATTTTTAGCATTTTTGTATGGCTTTCTGGGATACAGCCACAAGGTGTGAACTTAGAGGAATGTGAAAGTAACGTTGCAGTCATGGGCCAAAGAACACTGGTCTATAGTAAACTCAAGTCCACCTCAGTGTGGGATTTTTTTTACAAAGTCACGTTTCTTATGCTCTGCTTAGAGGCAGAAAACCTTCATGTAGGAAACTTCACAAACATGATCATCCAGTCGTTTTCTAGAATGCTACCAAAATGCTCATTTCACTGTGTAATAGACGTGTGTAACCCTTTGTTTGTGGCAAATGCATGCATTTTAAGAGACATGGGTGGCTCTGGAAGTGGCACTTGTCCTCGGAGCAAATATATCTGACCCTTAAGTAATATATATTTGGAATTCAGTGCACCTCAATGTCTTGAAGGTTTGAAGCTATCCGGGTGGATCCACCTAGTGGTTTGTTTGTTTTTTAATAGGAGGAGTGTAAATTATTTCATTGCTGCATTAGAACATCACGCAACAGCCTACCAAGGAGTCATAGGCAAATACATTTGTGACTCAGTTCAACTGGTGCTAATCTAAAGTAACACCATTCATGTCAACAACGCGAATGGGAAATTAGATCCAGGTTGAGTGTGATATGTTGTAACCACATGAAAAGCAGCCTAGTTTGTGCCTCACCTGTTCAAAACTCTGAAAGCTTCCCTCCCTCTCAACATGGGAGGAGCTGAGAGCTGAGCTTTCTCCGTCTTTTGTTATCTCTAGTGATCGCTCACAACTTAGCTTCCCTGCTCTTTTTCCTCCAACTGCCAGGGAAGAATAGCTGCCATAAAAATAACATAGGATGTCAACAGAAAAAGAAATAAAACCCTCTGCCAGCAGCTTTCTTTGTTTGAACAGAAGGGACCTTCTAAATCAGCAGGACTTGGTTGCTTCTTATATGGTAAATGTATAACACAGGCCATCTTTTACATCTTAATAGATTTGGCTATGATGCCTTCCTCATAGAAGTGCCTGCTTGGTCATCACAAGAACAGGCAAAGTCCCCCTTTTGTGAGTCATAATGTAACGGATATGTATCCAAAACCTTGTTTTCACTTTGCACAGTATTGTTAACAGTTCAAAGGGGGGAAATGAAAAGACTGGTTTTCTGGTCTGTCTTTTTGTCCTCGGGCTTTCCTGTTGCATCTCATTTTTCTAGCATGGTGATAACCCATTGCGTGTTTCCTTTGAGGAATGAAGCCCCTCTCTGTACTTTTGCTGAAATGTCTACCATGTTGGTTCTTGGGTTTTTGTATATTTTTTTCCAAAAGAGATTGACAAAAAAAATTATCACAAAACTATTTGCGTCAGGGCTTTGTCTTTTGTTCTAGGAAATGGGAGGACACAATCTTGTCTCACAACTACTTCCCTTGGCTTTCTAGGACACTCAAACCTGCAACCCTAGCATTGTCTCAGATAACATGTGACTTTGGGCCTGGTCTCTGTCCCTTGGGAGCAAAAGAAAAGCATCACTAGACCCAGTATACCCCATAAGCCTATTACATGAAGATAAAAAGGCATCTGAATCAGTTGTGGAGAAAGCTATTTAGAAACTGTCACTCCAGATCCAGAGGTTTGCCCCATAGCTTGGCAAACTATTTTTTTAATAATTAGCAGAAGTAAATAATAAAAACTACTCAAGTTTTCAGAACAATACATTTCTTTAAGAGGTTTACACCTTCCTCATCCCTGTTGTACATCGCCCCATCAGAGGAACTCTCCCAGCCTGAAAATGTCTGCTTTCTTGATGATTCAACTGTCATCATTTGTCTCATAGATATGCCTGATGAATGTCTGAAAATACTCATTTGGAGACAGTCATCCAAAGTTGACTGTTAACACTCACTAGTCTTTAGTTATGAGATGAACAATGGATTAAGAACACTAGCCATGAGGCAGTGAACCACTGGGTCACATCAGGTAATCTCAAGACTGAAATGGGTCTTCAGCTTGGGTTGCCTTTCTCTTGGCTCTTCCATTGACACTCATGCTTGGCTGTGTTCAGTTCAGCCACAGTCTCCCAGTCCTTTATAGACAAGCTTTGATGGTTTCCCCCCATGTTTTTCAGACGTCCAAGCTTAAATATTTATGCAGCACTTTTTTATATATACACAATGCTTCAGATTCTGTATCAGGAGATATAAATGTATCATGTAGCTATGTTACCATAACTGAATCTCCTGATACTACCCACCACTTAAAAAATAATAATATTGTAAGCAGAGCCCTTTAAACACAGCCATTTCCATGTTGTTTGAAAGTAGGAGGATGAGTGAACATGCATCCAGCTATTTTCCTGTAGCTGGGTGTGCTCCCACAGGCATCTGCTGAGACCTCTGAGAGTTTTTGCAAGCACTTTGTAAGAGAAGTCCTTGCAGAACGACCAGATACAAGAAAAGAGCTGAACATATCCCTGTTCGTTCCCTTGCTCTCTGACAACACAGAAATGGCCATGTTGGGGAGAGGGCACAGCTTACAAGGTTAGGTTTTGTAGTGTGTGGACTTTTGTTGCTGCATGGTCAAGACAGCACTCCAACCTATGCAATGACCATAAAAGTGAGTTATCATTGTGACGGTCACACCATCACAATTTACTAACAAGGAAGATAGTGGAATACTTTTTAAATAAGAAGTGGGGAGGGAATGACATGATTTGCAAGAAACTCCCCCTGCTTAGTGCCAATTTGTCTGAAATTAGGAGAAACTGATGTTCCTAGGGTTGCCAGGTCTTAGGATTCTTAGGTCTAACCTTCTCCAGTCCCCAGACCCTCTTAGTACTAAAATTGAAAAGCAGGTGCCTAGATATAGATATATATTCCCCATTTGTTAGACTATTTTCCATTTGATTAGCACACTTTTTGCAATGATGGTTGATGCTTAAGGTATCCTGCTGAATGACATCACAAGGCATGGCCACTTGTAACATCACAATACATCAAGTGACATCACAAAGCATTATCGCTAGATGATGAGATGAGATGAAATCTCAGGGCCTGGGATAGTCTGGTCCTGGCAACGCTAGATGCTCCTGAGTCCAATTCATTTTTGGAAATGTTTAAGAGAGTTGCTGAGAATCCATAATAGATTCTGTCCTTATAAGGCTATCTCAGGCCATAGTAGCCAGGCCACTTGGTATGTTACTGGGCAGTGGGAATGGACAGGCAAAGAACTGGGCCATGGATGGTATGGCTTGAAAAGTTAAGGGGAGGTGGCATGAAAAGTTAGATAGCACCCTGGACTCCTCAGTCATACTGCAAAGAGGTCTGGAGATACACGTCTACTTCATATTCTGTCATCCTCCTAATTCCCCATATCCTAGTTTCTCATTGCCTTTTGTCTGCCAAGTCTTCTGGCAAAAATTTTACTGAAAATTGAGATTTCAGGAGGTCATGCAGGGTTTGTTCCTTGTGTGAGGTTCATTGATATAAACTATTATGATTACTATTACTATTGACCAGAATCTCACTGGGAAGTTACAGATGTGTTAACTCACAGTTAACTAGAAGCTACATAGGGATCGAAACAATCATGAGTGTATAATCTAGGTTACCCATTCATAACAGTCATGCAGGATTCCAGCCATTACGATTAGGATTTCATTTCTATCACACCTGTTCCCTCAATCCTAGAAATGAGAGTGGCTTACAAAAGTGAAAAGACTGAATATTTTGGGCAATAGGTTATTTTGGTTAGCGTACACAGGAACTCAAGGCTCAAGCCTCCCGATGTCACACTCATCACTCTCCTTTCTCAATTACACCAATTGAGTGAGAAGGCAGCTGAAGAAAAACAATTGCTTCCCTCACAGTGGTGGTGGACAAGTTTTATGTATACAAAATCCCAATTTACCATTCCTTGGACCCACTGGTGACCACACTGACTCCAAGACTAGTAGGAGAAAATGGACAGAACATAGCCAGGCATGGGTGGAAATCTGTTTCCTGTTTTCTGAAAAGATTGCATGTTCTTTAGTTTTAAAAGGTGTAGAGAAATCCCTGTGCCTTGCTGAGAATTACTGACAGATTTGGAGACTTCCAGGAAGGAGATAATTTCTCTTTTGGTGCCTTCAGTCTTGGACAAACAACCTACACAAATGGCCCTGGAAAGATGTATGCAGATCTCAGGATTGCAACTTGTCCTTTCCAGTGGTTTTCAACTTTTGGCTCTCCATTTATTTTGGACTTCAGATCCCTGAAGCCCTAGCCAACTTGGTCAACTGTCAGGAATTAGGGGAACTGAAGTCCAAAATATCTGGAGAACCAAAGACTGGGAACCACTTCACCTTAACATCATTATTTCACTATCCATAGAAGATTTAAGAAAGTAATGTAATGGTTTGACTATGACTCTGGAGATAAGGGTTCAATTCGCTGCTCAGCCATGGAAACCCACCGGATGACCTTGGGCGAGTCACACTCTCTCAGCCCCAGAAACCCCCATGATAGGCTCACCTTCAGGGTGACATAAGTTAGAAACAACTTGAAGGTACACAACCAGAAAGTTTAAACACCACT
This sequence comes from Urosaurus nigricauda, assembly GCA_034509955.1. NCBI lineage: Eukaryota > Metazoa > Chordata > Lepidosauria > Squamata > Phrynosomatidae > Urosaurus > Urosaurus nigricauda. The sequence continues at coordinate 111,825,506 of JAOEGL010000002.1, read as the reverse complement.
GCCAGGGCCATTCTAAACATGCTGATTTAAACTACCTGATGCCATCACTAAATATTACTTGGGAAATATAGGGGGAATACATATGCTAGCATCAGCTGTGCATCCCTCATGCTGGAATATGTTCTCATATTCAAAAATCCAGTTTCTTCTATTTGACTGGGAGTGTGTTTACTCCATTCCTACTCTGAAATGTTATAGCTCAGGAAACACTCTATAAGATGCTATTCCTTCATATTTAAAAGAGCCTTTATCTTAGCCAAGGCTCATGGTCATCCCACTGGACAAATATATACATATCTCTATTAAGAAGGCGCCATAGCAGAATGGACAAATATTGAATGTGCTTTGATTTTATATTTCAGCAAACAGAAAAATGAAACCTTGCAGATATCGAATGGCAGAGAATTTGAGCCAATAATATTGCTTGTCACACTGATTTGTCACTAGAAAGCACCCGTGGGTGTTTTTAAAACAATCCAACATTTTCTGCTAACTATTCCGAATCCCTTTCACCCAAAAACAGAGGATAAGTTCTTTTTAATCAAAGCATGATTGAACCAAAGCATGAGCTGGAGGGAGGGGATCTAATTGCCAAAAAGAACTAAAATTCAGTCTATCCATCAAAGGCACAAACATTTCAAAGGACAGGTGGGAAAGAACTTGTATCCTGGACAGGGATATGCAAGATCATAATGAAAATAAAGAGGCAATAAAGGCTATTTCTATATATAAGCTTCTGATCCTCAAATATCTTTCTATACACATATGCACATAAATATGGGTGGTTCAAGACATGTTGCTTCGTGTAGATAAAATATCCTCCATTGCACTGGAAGGAAACAGGCTAACATCAAGGCAGGACACGCCACATAGCACACAGCTGCAGCCTCCAACACCTCAGCCCTCAGCATCTGTTGTCTAAAGGTAAGTATTTCATTCAAATTCATGGTAGGGTTACGTCTTGATATATAGCAAGTGCATTTCTATACTGCTTATCAGTGCATTTAAGCACTCCCTTAGCAGTTTACAAAGTGTAAGCTCCAACAATCTGGGTACTCATTTTAGCCACCTTGGAAGGATGCACGCCTGAGTTGAGCTTGAGCCCTTGGCTGGTATTGAAACTGCAACCTTGCAGTTTGTGAGTGGCTGCAGTACAGACGTTTAACCACTGTGCCACCAGGGCTTATATGTATCTAGAGAGATCTTGTAGCACCTTTGAGACTAACTGAAAGAAAGAAGTTGGCAGTATGAGCTTAAGTCTAGTTCCTCAGATGCATCTGGTGGCTTGATATATGTTAACAGTTGCTCTACTTTCCAAACAGTAGTAAATGGTAGGGCAGTTACTGCAGTGGGCAGGGAATACTAATTTATTCATCAGTATTTCACCTTTATGATTTTGTTTTGTTTTTATGGAAAGAGATGCATACTTATTAAAGGAAACAGGCAGCTCCCAGATGGGCTGGGACAAATATATCAAGGAATGCTTCAGTGAGGATGCTGAAAAAATGTAATGATGAAAATCCAACATGGATAGTTTACATACTGCCAAACTAATGTATGGACCAGGTGCTCCTAATAAACCTATTAGTTACAGCTAAGCACAAATAGAACACCCACAATCACCAGCTCATTTACTAATTTATTATATAGTGTTAACAAGATCAGGAGCTCTTCTCACCACACAGTTAAATGATTCCACTTCAATCACCATGGTTCCTTCCAGAGGTTTGCAGTTTAGGAGCAGCATTAAGAGAGCCAGTGTGGCATAGTGGTTTGAGCACTGACTATTACTCTTGAGACCAGAATCCAATTACCTGCTCTGCCATGAAACCCACTGGGTGATCTTGGGCAAGCCACATGCTCTCAGCCTCAGGGGAAGGCAATGGCAAACCTCCTCTGGACAAATCTTGCCAAGAAAGCCCCATGATAGGCTCACCTTAGGGTTCAAAATTACTTGAAGGCACTCAACAAACAAAAAAATTTAGAATTCTTAACTAGAGAACTCTAGTGCCTAATCAGACTACAAACCCCACGGTTTTATAGAATCCAGCCATAACTGTTCAAGTGAAATCATAGTACTGTAACTACAGTATAAAAGTGCCCCAGTAGTCAATAGGGAGAAAAAGTCTTACAAGGTAAAAATAAAAAAATACATTATGCATTTCCAAGAACTACCAGAAGAGGGAGAGATTGTGGGAGTGACAATGAAAGCCATATGAAATTCATGGGGTCCCCATAAGTGGAGAGGCAAGTTGAAGGCACACACATGAACACACACACATTCAATCTAGAAGAACCTGCCAGCCTGGCATGAATCAAGGGTTTATGTATAGCAACTTTGGACATTTTTAAGTATCCAAAGCCACGTACAGAACAATTAACCGTCATCACAAATCACAGTAGCCAATTCCACACCCTGCCCCCAGCCTGCACCCACAGACAGTAAGAAAGCCTGTAGTTTTTCTCTGCAGTCCCTCTCAAAGTGGTGGCTGGAAACGCTGTTGCATGCGGGGAGGGGGAGGTTCTGAAGGTGTTTTGTGTGTTTTCACATGGTGGATTATTTGAGGTTTTCTAGCAAAAATTACATGAAAACCACACCAAGATTTTTTTTTACAACATTTACAACAAGGGGGCATTCTGGGACATGTGAAGGGCACCGAGGCCACAGAAGTGGGTTCCAGGGCCACATGTGGTTCACAGACAACACTCTGACCATCCCAATCTATGAAAATAGCTGTGGAAAGCATATGCAGCCTTCCAAAAATGGCAGTACAGATAAGCAGAGGGAGTTTATTTTAAGGCATTATGAAAACTCCCCACATTAAAAGAATTAAATTAATTGTAAGCCTGTGTAATCATCAAGTCATTTCATATCCACACACCTTGCAAGAAGCAGTTATCCCAAATTTTGCAGAAAGATTATACTCAATGCAATCAATACCAAAATTTCTCATTTTATTTTCTTACAAAAGAGCCACATTCTTTGCCTGCTTTACTTTATTAATAAAAAAAAGGGGGGGACCTGCCTAACTTTCCTGATTGTTCATCAAATTAATTACACAAAGGGTAGAGAACAAAATTATGCCAATAGAACAGTTTGCATGTACAACCTCTTGTAGCTATTATGTGTATTTCTTCTTCTCACTTTTCAAAAAGATACAACTGCAACTTGAAAGAGAAATCAGTTCAATGATTAACAAATCTAATACATGTGTGGTTTTTACTAAAGCAAATGTTGATGTTAACATTTCTTTACAAACAAATGGTATTTAAGGGGAAATGTTCTTTAAATAACATAAGCAGAGTAGACATAAGAATGTGCTTCAGTTATCCCCTTCAATGAATAAGTGTTGTTATTGCTGTTGAGCAATAGGAAGGACAGTAACATCAATCAGGGGAGCTGGAAACTACAAGTCCTCTTTGGGCCTATGTTGACATCATTACATAGGCAAGAATTCATAAAGGTAATTCCATCTTCATTCAGCTCAGTATTGCCAGTTGATCTTCAGGTTTGAGGGCAGCTCTTGGGTACTCATTTCATCAAATTTTGACATGTCTTTTACAGGTATGTTGTAGAAAGCCAAGACATCACTGGCACTCTTCATTTGATGGAGCTGGGAATTTGGGACAGCACGACCCAAGTCTGCTGCTAGCTTTGCCAACAGATGATACTTTAAACTACTATCTCCCAAAGATGTCTTTTGCCAATCTTCCAAGACTGAAGATCCAAAAATCCCTCGAACATGAGACTCCAGACGACTTTGGAGATCTGCAGGGGGGATGTATTTTTTGCTTCGTAGTGGTGGACAAACTACCACTTCATTCACTGGAACAGCTGGTTCCACTGCCTCTGCCACCTCCTCCTTCTTCCTGTGGGGGGGGGGGGGGAAGAAGAAAACAACCTTTTAACAGCATTATAAATAATCCTACCCTTCAACAACAACAACCTTGTATTTTGAGACTAGGACACAGCAATGCATTCAAACTTCAGGAAATGATTCAACCTAAACATTAGGAAGAACTTCCTAACAGTATGAGCTGTTCTACATACTCATATGGAGTCTCCTTCTTTGGCGGTCTCTAAACAGAAGCTGGATGCCCATCTACCAGGAGTGCTTGGATTGTGTATTCCTGCATGGAAGGGGGTTGGATTGGCTGGCCCTTGTGGTCTCTTCCAACTCTATAATTCTTGTTTAGGGCAAGAAACACGTGGTCTTTCCTGGAATACAATTCCCATCCTGCTGCATCACAAATTATGCTGATGGTGGCTGCAGTCCAACAATTACAGATTACATACAAAAAGAAAGGTAGGAGAAGCTGCCATAGCCCGCATCCATGTTGAAGAAATAATCCAATTCAATGCTATTAGTGGTTTGTGGGTTGATTTGTTATATTCCCATTATGTGTGTGTGTGTGTGTGTATGTAGTGTTAGCTCTCCTTGAGTATAATCTGGGGCTGCATCCACACTGCAGAAATAATCCAGTTTTGTCACCACTTCAACTGCCCTGGCTCAATGCTAAGAAATTCTGAGAATTGTAGCATGTGAGACATGTTGCTTTCTCTCTCAAGACAAAACAAACTACAAATCCCATAATTCCACAAGATGGAGCCATGGAAGTTAAAGAGGTGTCAGACTGGATTATTTCTGCAGTGTGGATGTAGCCAATACGTGGAAGGCAATACATTCCTCCATATGCCCTTCACAGCTCAGTACTGTTATGATGGGCAGTGGCTCTTTCTCTTAGGGTCTCCATAAAGCCCCAAATAACTGGAAGGCACACATCAACACCATGGGTTTCTCTACAGCAATAATACGGTACTTGTATGGAAGACAATAAGATTTAAGTTGGTAAAAGTTTATACAAACTGGGCCAACATGGGAGGCCAAATTGTAAATATGTGTATTTGGAAACAATGCTATATATTTTGAATTATAATATTTTATATATTATGTACTGTAAAAATAAAAGTAAAAAAATACAATAACACAAGTCCCTGGATTCATAAATTACAAGATGCACACATTTTCTGTCTATATGAAGCGCTCAAATACCCCAAATAGAGACATACTAAAACAAATGACAGTGCCTATCCATAGGGAAACCATACTTGCCTCTAGAGAATCATTGCAGAATAGATGCACGTAGGGAAGCACTGAAGGTGTTTCCCATGTTTCCCTATGGTCAACTATTCCCCAATGAATCTCTATGGGCAAGTATTCTCCAATGATTCTCTATAGGCAACTATTCCCCAATGTTTCATTGGGGAACAGTTGACCATAGGGAATCATAGAATCATGATTCTATGATTCCTTATGATCAACTATTCCCCAATGATTCTCTAGGGGCAACTATTCCCCAAAACACTGTGTAAATTTACAGTGCTATATAAATAAAGGGGAATAATAATAATAAATAATAATGGCAACCGTTCCCCAATCTTTCCCTATGGGCAAATAGCCCCCAATGATTCCCTATGGGCAAATATCCCCCAATGATTCCCTATGGGCAAATATCCCCTAATGATTCCCTATGGGCAAATATCCCCCAATGATTCCCTATGGGCAAACATCCCCCAATGATTCCCTATGGGCAAGTATCCCCCAATGATTCCCTATGGGCAAATATCCCCCAATGATTCCCTATGGGCAAGTATCCCCCAATGATTCCCTATGGGCAAGTATCCCCCAATGATTCCCTATGGGCAAGTATCCCCCAATGATTCCCTATGGTCAAATATTCCCTAATGATTCCCTATGGGCAAGTATCCCCCAATGATTCCCTATGGGCAAGTATCCCCCAATGATTCCCTATGGGCAAGTATCCCCCATTGATTCCCTATGGGCAAGTATCCCCCATTGATTCCCTATGGGCAAATATTCCCCAATGATTCCCTATGGGCAACTATCCCCCAATGATTCCCTATGGGCAAGTATTCCCCAATGATTCCCTATGGGCAAGTATCCCCCAATGATTCCCTATGGGCAAATATTCCCCAATGATCCCCTATGGGCAAATATCCCCCAATGATCCCCTATGGGCAAGTATCCTCCAATGATTCCCTATGGGCAAATATTCCCTAATGATTCCCTATGGGCAAATATTCCCCAATGATTCCCTATGGGCAAATATCCCTCAATGATTCCCTATGGGCAAATATTCCCTAATGATTCCCTATGGGCAAATATTCCCCAATGATTCCCTATGGGCAAATATCCCCCAATGATTCCCTATGGGCAAATATTCCCCAATGATTCCCTATGGGCAAATATCCCCCAATGATTCCCTATGGGCAAGTATTCCCCAATGATTCCCTATGGGCAAATATCCCCCAATGATTCCCTATGGGCAAGTATTCCCCAATGATTCCCTATGGGCAAGTATCCCCCAATGATTCCCTATGGGCAAATATCCCCCAATGATTCCCTATGGGCAAATATTCCCCAATGATTCCCTATGGGCAAATATCCCCCAATGATTCCCTATGGGCAAGTATCCCCCAATGATTCCCTATGGGCAAGTATCCCCCAATGATTCCCTATGGGCAAATATCCCCCAATGATTCCCTATGGGCAAATATCCCCCAATGATTCCCTATGGGCAAGTATCCCCCAATGATTCCCTATGGGCAAATATCCCCCAATGATTCCCTATGGGCAAGTATCCCCCAATGATTCCCTATGGGCATATATCCCCCAATGATTCCCTATGGGCAAATATCCCCCAATGATTCCCTATGGGCAAATATCCCCCAATGATTCCCTATGGGCAAGTATCCCCCAATGATTCCCTATGGGCAAATATCCCCCAATGATTCCCTATGGGCAAGTATCCCCCAATGATTCCCTATGGGCATATATCCCCCAATGATTCCCTATGGGCAAACATCCCCCAATGATTCCCTATGGGCAAATATCCCCCAATGATTCCCTATGGGCAAATATTCCCCAATGATTCCCTATGGGCAAATATCCCCCAATGATTCCCTATGGGCAAGTATCCCCCAATGATTCCCTATGGGCAAATATCCCCCAATGATTCCCTATGGGCAAGTATCCCCCAATGATTCCCTATGGGCAAATATCCCCCAATGATTCCCTATGGGCAAATATTCCCCAATGATTCCCTATGGGCAAATATCCCCCAATGATTCCCTATGGGCAAGTATCCCCCAATGATTCCCTATGGGCAAGTATCCCCCAATGATTCCCTATGGGCAAATATCCCCCAATGATTCCCTATGGGCAAGTATCCCCCAATGATTCCCTATGGGCAAATATCCCCCAATTATTCCCTATGGGCAAGTATCCCCCAATGATTCCCTATGGGCATATATCCCCCAATGATTCCCTATGGGCAAACATCCCCCAATGATTCCCTATGGGCAAATATCCCCCAATGATTCCCTATGGGCAAATATCCCCCAATGATTCCCTATGGGCAAGTATCCCCCAATGATTCCCTATGGGCAAATATTCCCCAATGATTCCCTATGGGCAAATATCCCCCAATGATTCCCTATGGGCAAGTATCCCCCAATGATTCCCTATGGGCAAATATCCCCCAATGATTCCCTATGGGCAAGTATCCCCCAATGATTCCCTATGGGCAAGTATCCCCCAATGATTCCCTATGGGCAAGTATCCCCCAATGATTCCCTATGGGCATATATCCCCCAATGATTCCCTATGGGCAAATATTCCCCAATGATTCCCTATGGGCAAATATCCCCCAATGATTCCCTATGGGCAAATATCCCCCAATGATTCCCTATGGGCAAGTATCCCCCAATGATTCCCTATGGGCAAACATCCCCCAATGATTCCCTATGGGCAAGTATCCCCCAATGATTCCCTATGGGCATATATCCCCCAATGATTCCCTATGGGCAAACATCCCCCAATGATTCCCTATGGGCAAACATCCCCCAATGATTCCCTATGGGCAAATATCCCCCAATGATTCCCTATGGGCAAGTATCCCCCAATGATTCCCTATGGGCAAATATCCCCCAATGATTCCCTATGGGCAAGTATCCCCCAATGATTCCCTATGGGCAAATATCCCCCAATGATTCCCTATGGGCAAATATCCCCCAATGATTCCCTATGGGCAAACATCCCCCAATGATTCCCTATGGGCATATATCCCCCAATGATTCCCTATGGGCAAGTGTCCCCCAATGATTCCCTATGGGCAAGTATCCCCCAATGATTCCCTATGGGCAAGTATCCCCCAATGATTCCCTATGGGCAAGTATCCCCCAATGATTCCCTATGGGCAAATATTCCCCAATGATTCCCTATGGGCAAGTATCCCCCAATGATTCCCTATGGGCAAATATCCCCCAATGATTCCCTATGGGCAAGTATCCTCCATTGATTCTCTTCCTTGCCTCCCTCCTTCCTCATCAGAATGAATGATCCTCATTCTATAGACTGCAGCAGTGAGGTTAAGAATAGCTGGAGAGCTTACTTCTGCCCTCCCCACAATGCCCTGCGCGCGGGGAGCCTTAGAATCAAGTGGGACCCCCAGACTCTGTTCTGCTGCTGCAGCAGCCCTGAGATAGCCGCCATCTTGTGACGCACACTGAAGCCTCCGCCCTTCTAAGGGCACTGAGGCCGCGCCAATGGGAGGGAAGGGAAGGGAATGGAGGGGGAGCCCGTTGCATCATGGGATTGGGAGGAGCTTCTTTTCCATAGAGATAGAAAACAAAGAGAGATTCAACTTCCGTCCTCTAAACTGCGGGACTCTTCTAGGCTTGCCTGTGATACATAAATAGATAGATTAGATATAGATATGACTGTATCCACACTGCAGGGATAATCCAGTTTCACACCGTGGCAGTTTTTTAGTTACTCAGTGTGATGTTTTTTGATGGACACCTTTGCAAATGTAAATAAAACAAATAAATAATTGAGACCAGTATTGAAATATGAGCTATTTTTTTAATTTATTTTATTTTTAGATGAGAATATTTATAATTAAGCTGCACTGCAGGAATAATCCAGGTTGACACTGCTTTAAATGCCATACGTTGTGGTGTTCTGGGATTTGTAGTTTGCTTGTGGCAACAGAGAGGTCTCTGATAAAGGAGGCTAGATGTCTTACAAAACTACAGATCCCCAGAATTTCATAGCACTGAGCCATGGCAGCTAAAGTGGTGTCAAACTGGATTATTTCTGCAGTGCAGATGCAGCCTTAGGCCCAGTCCACACTGCAGGAATAATCTAGTTTGAGACTGCTTTAACTGCCCTGGCTCAGTGCTAGGGAATCCTGGGAATTGTAGTTTTTTGTGTTTCACAAAACTACAGTTCCCATAATTCCCAAGCATTGAGCCAGGGCAGTTAAAGCAGTCTCAAACTGTGGAAAAAAGGAATGTAGCTAGCAGCACTTTTAAGTTTGATGCTGAATCCGCACTGCAGAAATAATCCAGTTTAACACCACTTTCACTGCCCTTCTGGGAATTGTAGTTTGTTATGGTACCAGAGCTCTGTGGCAGGGAAGGCTAAATGTCCCACATAACTACAGTTCCCAGAATTTCATAACATTGAGCCCCGGCAGCTCAACTGGCGCCGCAACAAACTACAGATCCCAGGATTCCATAGCATGGCAGTCAAAACAGTGACAAACTGTGTTGTTTCTGCAGTGCAGGTAGAGCCCAAGAGAATCCCATTCTCTCAGTTGGGTATAAAACCAAGGCAGGGCGATTTTAAAGCTGCTTTACCAAGTTTATCTTTAAACTCAGTACCTCTGGGGACATGTAAAGTGTTTTCTGGCCACAATGCACATAAATTTATCACCTACTCAAAGGACGTTATCAGACGACGGAAATTGGAAGTATAATCCAACGGGAATCCGAACGCAATCATGAGGTTTCACATTATTGCGAATGAGTGTATCTCACACAATTTTGGGCAAAAGGGAAGTCATTCCAAACGCAATCATGGGTTTCACGTAATTGCATATTAGAGTATCTCACGCAATTTCGGGCAATGGGAAGTCATTTTCAGGCAATGGGAAGTCATTCTGAACAGATTCCAAATGCAAGCGAATTTATGTGAATTCGAATTGGCTCCATTCGAAATAGAGAGGAATTTCTCCCATCTGATAAACTCCAAAGAATGAAAGAGCAAAGTATCTGAGCATCTGAAATCTGCTTTCTCTCCCACTCCCTTATTTTTTTGGAACCAGCTCCTCTTATACAAATTGCCCTTTGAGCAATCTTTCACACCATGTGTAAAAATGCATCTCCAATATCTTTTTTTTAAATTCCTTTTTTGAATATTCCAGTAAGATATCCCATTATTTCTTGCCGTTATGTGCCTTGAAGTCATTTCCAACGTATAGCAACGTTACCATAGGATTTTCGTGGCAAGATTGGTTTAAAGGGAGTTTGCCTTCATCTGAGGCTCAGAGGTTTATCACACTAGAGGGCAAACAGGATTTAAACAGGAATTAAACAGGCAATGCCTTATGTTTAACATAGGGCATTTAACATGAGTATGATTTAACATGAGTATGACTTGCCTAAGGTCACCCACTGGGTTTTCTTGTCTGAGCAGGGTTTGAACCCTGATCTCCAGAGTCCTATACCAAACTGACTCTCCATCTCATTGCTACCTAAGAAAAACAAGTAGGATAAAAATGAAACCTTTGATGAACAACCACCTAATTTCAAAGGTCAGGTTTTTTTTCAAAGAATCTTCTAAACAAGGGTGTTTTAACTTTTTACATTCCATTCAGTTCTGTCAACAGCCTTGAACTTTATGCACAGTCGTCTAAAGAGAATGAGGAAATACAATCTGCTGACTAGGAGACTTTTTAAAACCAGTCTATCAAAAGTTAAAAGCAATAAAAGTTGACCCTCCACATCCACAGATTCCTTATCCGCAGATTCAACCATCCATGGCTTGGAAATATTTTTTAAAATATAAATTTTCAATCCTTGGGTTTTTTTACCATTTTATATAAGGGACACCATTTTACTAAGGAGTTTATCAGACGAGAGGAATTTCTCTCTATTTCGAATGGAGCCAATTCGAATTCACGTAAATTGGCTAGTTTAGCAAATTTACATGAATTCTAATTACATTCAGAATGCATTCAGAATGGCTTCCCATTCACCGAGAATGACTTCCCATTGCCCGAAATTGCGTGAGATTCTTTAATACGCAATAACATAAAACCCATAATGTGTTCAGAATGACTTCCCTTTTGCCTGAAATTGCGTGAGATACTTTAATACACAATAACATGAAACTCCATGATTGTGTTCAGATTGCCATTGGATTATACTTCAAATTTCCATCGTCTGATAACGTCTTATGCCACTGTATTTACCAGGACTTGAGCATCCATGGATTTTGGTATCCATGGTGTGTCCTGGAATTAAACCCCAGTGGATATCAAGGGCCCACTGTATGTAGAAAATATGTAAGATATTGCTATTCATAGGTAATGTTTTTGTTGCTAAGGTTGTTGATAAATATGTTTGGGTTTTTTTGTTTAACATTTGTTAGTTGCTCCTGAGTTCTTAACATGTTTTGGATTAGAATAATTATTCACCATGCACACATTCTAATTAATTCAGAGGCAATCTGAAATTGCCCACCAGCTGGCACAACAGTAAAATAGTAGAGGAAGAAAAAAGAAACCAGATTAGCATTAAGAAATATGAAGAGAGAAAAGGGAGAATCCCAACAGAGTTAGGAGGAAAGTTAGAATTCAGATGCAGCTAAAGACATTTATAAAAAGATTCCTCCATATGACCATTACTGCAGTCAAGGTGTACAGTACCTAAAGCCAAATAAGTCATTTTGGCACATGAGGCAGAAAGCATCACAAACACTTCTCTACATCACTGACATTAAAAATACAATACTAATAAAAACTAAACAATTTACTTGTTCCGCCATTCTTGCTTGCCCACATTTCCCCCCCAAAACAGCTGCTTGAAACAGCGCCAACAAAGCCAGCTCTCTTACTTTTGATATTGGGGTGGCTGCATGCAACATTCCAGCCATAATCCATGTCCTGTATGGTGACATGCCAGCATGGTATAGTGATTTGAGTGTTGAATTATCACTCTGGAGACCCTGAAACCCACTGGGTGACCTGTGGCAAGTCATATTCTCTCAGCTTCAGAGGAAGGCAATGGCATATATCCTCTGAACAAATCTTGCCACGAAAACCCCATGATAGGGTGGTCTTATGGTTACCCTACGTCAGAAATGACTTGAAGACACACAACAATAAAAATCATCCAGTATTTCACAGCTGAAAACTGGGAAACATGTAACCATGTAGTATCAGAGTGCAGTCAAGACAGTAGAAGTTATTAATGAGAAAGAGCACACAAGCTCAGAGAGGCTGCAGCAGTTTGTTTTTGCCTAAACCTACTGGGAAGAGTACGATTCTGTCCCCTCTTCAATATTTGCATTTTGAACTCAATTTGCAGCAATTGAAGTAAGATGAGTACAAAGGGAGGAAAGTGGGAGGAAGAAAGCGAACCTGGGACAATTTTAGAAGCGGCTGAGAAAGTTGGATAGGAGGGGATTAATGGAGAGTGACCCTGCAAAATTGGGACAGTTGGAGGTTATAGGTGATATTTTGCAGTGCGTGTTGACTTTTCTCAGGATTAACAGATACGTACAAAATCAAGTACAGTATTTTAATTATTTTTAAGGTCAGTTGCCAGTCGCTCACACCTGCTGTTCCCTCTCATTTCTGTGTGAGTGATTATGCCTTGGAAAGACATGGGCTCTTACGCAGAGGACAGAATAGATTCAGGTTTGCAGCTGATGTGTCCTTGTATCTGCAAAATGCAAATATGACTTAATAACCTGCAGTTCTGAGATTGCTGGATGCATCAGTGAGCATTCATTCAAATGGAACAGCTTACTCAGCTGTCATTAACCTACTCCATATGATTTTCTGCAAAACTCTGGAAGGATATTTTCACCCTTGTTTTAATCTTGATATGCTCACCTAGGCATATCCCATTCATTTTCAAGGACTTCACTTCTTAATACCTATCTACTTTTTCTCATGTCTCCAAGTGCTTCTGTGGTATTATGGTTGAATCGTGACTTGAGAGGTCTAAGATCAAGTCCCCACCGAACCATGAAACTCACCAGGTAACCTTGGCCCAGTCACTTGCTCTCAGCCTGATCTACCTCGCAGGGCTGTTTCAAAATCAGAAAGAGAGTAGGAGGCCCATATAACCTGCCTTGAGCTAACTGGAATGAAGGCAGGATATTAATTTATAAATTTGTGGCTCTGAAGCTGAATGCTACTCAGGAACCAATGTCATGCTAGTTTTGTGAACTGCTATATACCCACCACCTTTTTCTTTTTTCTTTTTCTTCTCAGCAGCAAACAAGTTTACCAAGTTTTGGGATATAGTTAAGCTACCATATGGTCAAACTGACTATTTACTGGAAATTCAAAGAAAAATCCACCAAACAGTGATACATTTATTGGCCAACCGAAATGCACAATATACTTGTTGCAAACTTTCAAAGCTCCACTGGCTTCTTTATCAGGCATGTTACATACCAAACAGGAGGAAAATTAGACATGTTAGTAAGATGCCTGCATTTTGTTGTGCCTGTCCTTAGCTAAGATGTTATGGGGAGAGTATCTTTTGTAGGCTGGCCCCTCGTCCTCTGGCCATCAGGCAACTGGGCAAAGTTCAGGAAATTTAAAGTCTATTTGCATATCCACAAGGAAAGAAAGTCAAAACCCCTGAAACATGCATGTTTCTCCTTAGTCCTTTCAGCTCACCAAAAATTCTTGAGGTCATTAGATCAACTTTTGTCAAGATGCTATATACTAAATGTTGCATTTCTAAGAGGGTTTCCCAGCTCATCTTAAGGTGCATATGGTAGCATTTCATGTTTTTGTCCAATGACATAGCATTAGACTAACTGCTTTATCACACTAGGGGGCAAACAGGATTCAAACAAGAGTTAAACAAGAGTTAAACAGGAAATGCCCCATGTTTATCACAAGACATTTCCTGTTTAACTCTCGTTTAACTCTCGTTTAAATCCTGTTTGCCCCCTAGAGTGATAAAGCAGTATGAGTGGAAGCATCCCTGGCAAAAGCTAATTTTATAGTATTTATGGATGTCTCCAGGTTGGCATGTTGGACCTAGCTATGCAAGTTTGCATCAGTTGACTGCAAGGATCTGCAGAGGGAGCAAAATAAAAGGAAACACTTAACCCCGTTCCTTCCAAGTGGCCCCTGGGATGTACTCTTAGGATCATAAGACATTTTTCTAAAGCATTTTCTAAGGCAAGTTTGATGCCAAATTAGTTGTGGGGGACATTCACACAAAATTTCTTCCAAAGCTTTGCACATAAGTTCAGGCTAGTCCTAAATGGTGTGATACTCATGAACTGTGTGTGTTCATATTGGACCCTGTATACAAATTCTTATCAGAAGCAGTGCCTAAACTGTGGCTGTGTAACTTTATCAGTTGCACTTAAATCTGTTTTAGTATTGTCTGGTCTTTCTGTTCCCTATAAAAAGAAGGGTGGCAGTACTGCCACTCCGCCTTTTTCCAATCAGAAATGGATGTGTAACCAAGGACTTCAACCATGATATGAATGAGCCCATTGACAGTTTCAGGAGGGTAACTGTAATATGGAAAGATTCAGTGGCAAGCTGGCAGAAGTTGTTCAGAAGAAAGTCATTCTTGTACTTAGGGTGCCTCCAGCTCAAGGCTTTATTCTTGCAACTTCCAGCCTCAGATATGGAATTTTACAAAGTGTCCAGGGACCCTTTCACACTATTATTATTATTATTATTATTATTATTATTATTATTATACCTTTATTTATATAACACTGTAAATTTGCACAGCGCTGAACGTACAATCTTTTAATTAGACAGTTCCCTGCCCTCAGGCTTACAATCTAAAAAGACACAACACAAAAGGAGAAGGGAAAAATGGTGGGGAAGGGGATCCGGTCCAGCAGTTTTTCTCTCCCTCTGAGGCCCTGACCAAGGCAGATGGACTGGAAGGAGGCCTTGGCATCCGGGGGCAGACAAGGGCACACATCTGGGAACACTTCCCTAAACAATATAGTCTTTAACTCAGTTTTGAAACTGGTTAGAGAAGTGACGAGGCATGCATGTGGGGGAAGAAGATTTCAGGAGTGAGGGTCAGCAAGTGAGAAGGGATGCAGCTGGGACGGGGCAGTGGAAATCCTAGGCTTGGAAAGGAGACCTTGACTACCAGTACAGTACAAGTGGGAATATAAGGAGAAAGAAATTCAGATAAATTCCTCTTTAACTGCTTTGGTAGAATCCTGGGATTTGTAGTCTAATGAGCAAGTACTGTATTTAGAATTTCCTACTAGAGGGCTCTAGTGCCTCATGAAATGTCAAATCCCAGGATGCAGCCATGACAATTAGTGGCATCATAGTGCTATAAGTGAGTAGTGGTATACAGTCTCAGGTGTTACCAAGTATTCCTGTGTTTTCATCCTTTTTCTGGTTTAAAAACAGCGGCACCTGCAGTGACGAAGAAAAAGAGTAAATAGGCACACAATACCTTTTGATGTGTGGTGCTATCAGACCTTGGTCTAGAACAGGATGGGCAATGGGACCCTCTAGAGTCTAGAGCCTAGATGTTCAAATGCAAATCCTGTCAGTTCGGGCCAGCACAGCTGATAACTTGGGATGATGGGATTTACACTCTTAACATGTAGTGGGCCACTGTGGCACAACCCTGGTCTAAAAGTACTGTTACTTATTTATTTTTAAACTACTGTAGAATCTGACCCTTGACAGGTTTTTAGGAGCTCAACCCACAACCTTCTACTGCTGAGGTGGCATGCCTTATATCTGAAAAAAACATATCAAAGAGAGCCTGCATTGTGTAGTGGTTTGAGTGTTGGACCACGAGACTGAAAGACAGGACTTTTGAATCTTCATTCAGTCATGGAAATCCATTGGGTTACCTACGGCAAGTCACACTCCCTCAGCCTCAGAGGAAAGCAACTGCATCTGCAAACACCCTCTGAATAGATCCTGCCAAGAAATTCCCCTGATAGGGTCATCTTAGGTTTGTCAAAACCCACAAACAACTTGAAGGCATGTGAAAACAAAAATAATTACCAATGTGAGAGTATCATAAGTCAATATATATTAGGTTACCTATAAGACAAAGCATTCTGTCCCCACTTTTCTGCCCATTTTGGTGAGGGAAACAGCTCATGCTACTTCTTGCTCATGACGAATGGCATTTTAAAAAGAATGTCCCAAGAAAAAGAATAGTAACACTGAGACATGCAATGACACCCATTACTCTTTGAGTTTCACAAGGATTTATTTTTTCCACATGGCAGGAAGTTCTTTCACAGTTAACGCACTGCAAACATAATGGACTGAAAAAGGCATTCCATATTTCTTTCTCTTACCATTATTCTATGTAGCAATTTGATTCTTCTTCCTTTTTATAAGAATATAAGGGCTATAGTCATCCCATTCCTCTGCTGGCTATAGAAACCATAAAAGAAGCTGGTTATTCAAACAAAGGATTGAAGGCAGTGAAGGATAAATCCATAAACCTCTGCAAATTTGGATAAATATGTAGATGTAGACGTAGTAAAAATATTTTTGAACTCTTGTGCTAAGGATTACTAGTGTGCAATGATTCCAATCCATTTATTTGCAGCTTTTTACTGATGTAGCATACCATAGTTCTTCCCTGCCACCATCACCTTTTGGACCCCCTGCTTATTCCAAAGAGCAACAAGCTAGCTAGCTGCACTCTTAATACACTAGTATGTGTAACTGGCAGTAAAAAGTGACTGAGTGGCTGCCCCGCTGCTCTTTCCAGAAGTGATGTATTGGCCTTGGCAAGCCAAACCATTGATCTGAAAATGAAAAGAAAAAGATCAGCTAGTCAGTTTTTGAAAATAAAAAGAGAGAAAGAAGCACACACTTAAAAGGATTCTTAGAGGTTCAGAGACCCCTGTGCCAGGGAAAGAGTACCACATTCTGAACCAGGTCTTGTAGCAGCTATTTCCTTCTTAGGCTGCACTCAGTATCTCTCTGCAGAAGTGGGGGGATGTGGACCACACACACACCTGATGACCTGCTTCCCACACACTTGCCTTTTGGCACAAACCGATTGTGGTGTTTGCTTGCATCCCTTTAAAATGCTGAACAGATGGTGTCGGCACTTTGAGGATCCATGGCAGGAAAAAGGAAAGGCTCCAGGGAGTAATTGTTTTCACACAAAAATTTTAAAAAATTAAAAATAAATTTAAATATTCTTTAAAAACATCACATCTTACCAGATTTTCACTTTGACCATACAAAACCATGTACATGTAAATAAATTTAGGTTGTGTGTATGATATTGTAAATTAAAAGGGGGAAATAATTTTACTAGTTTTTTATTTCACAACTATTACCATTACATTCAGCGAGATATGGGAATTACAGTTTATGAGTAACTTTAGAACAAAAACCATTACTAAAGATTCTGTATGGTGTGGTATGGGAGGAGGTCAGTGGGGAGAGGGGTGACACCAACCCTAATGATGCCACACTGCCTCTTTGCATTGAGACTCTGGCCTTTTTAGAGCAGGGGCAGCAACTGCCAGGGGTTGGGTTCTATGCAGGAGCTGCACTGCTCCATCCCAACCCATTCCCACTCCCCATTTTTAACTTCTAAAAATGCCCTGCTACATACCTAGGTTTACTTTCTGGTTAAAAGCAAGCCTTCCGGACCTAAAAGAACTGTTGAGGCTAAAAGAATGGAGAACCCACCTATTCACCCCCCCCCACACACACACACACACTGCATAGGAGGTATCAGTGGTATTTTAGTACCGAGATTAAAAATGGGCAGCTGGGGACACCTGAAGGCTTCAAAAACAGGCCTGAGGGCCAAATGAGCCCCCCAGGTGACATTTTGTCTGCTCCAGTTTTAAAGACCTTTTTAAAAAGTTCACCTTTGCCCGTTTCATGAAGGCCTCTTGGGCAGCCTTCTTGTTTTCAGGTTTGCCAGACCAGGCAGCAAGAGCCGATGCCTGCAGGGCCCGTCCGTAGGAGAATGTCAGCTTCCAAGGTTTAGGTAGAGGGCACAGATTGATGGCATTGAGGTTGATAGAAGCCTCCTCTTCGCTTTGGCCTCCAGAAAGGAAACAGATTCCTGTAATTCAAATCAGAAAACAAGAGTGGTGGTTGTTGTGTGCCTTCAAGTCATTTCCAACTTATGGCAACTGTAAGTTAAACCTATCCTTGGGTTTTCTTGGCAAGATTTGTTCTGACGGGGTTTGTCATTCCCTTCCCTTGAGACTGAGAGCATGGAGTTTATTGTGCTGCTCTTTTTCCCAAGCTAGGCGCGGGCTGAAACCTTTTAAAAACGGATTTTATTGCACACCTCCATGCCCAGGCAAGAGGCATCCTGCACCTGATCTGGACTTCTCCTGTACTTTGCAAAGATCCTGTACAGGAGAAGTCCAGATCAGCACAATAAACTCCATGCTCTCAGTCCTTTTTACAAAATCTTTTTACACCTGGTGATTTACCAGGAACAGCAGCAGGGACAGTGCGAAGGAGAGCTGTAACTGTTGCCATGGCCACTTCTTCAGGGGTGTACTTCTTGGTGCAGGCATGTCCAGCAGTGACCATGTTGGGCTTCAGTAGTGTCCCCTCCAGATAGACATGGTGATCATTCAGAGCCTTATAAACAGCAGCCAGCACCTGGAACACAAGGAGGATTTTGTGTGAAAACTTTGCCGCACTATCCTGTGTAGGTTTGCTGAGATATGAATGCAATTTTATCAAAGTTGTTTAATGTCAGGTAAGAAGATCATGGATTCAAAATTGTTCTGCTGTGTGCACAAGGGAGCTTTCCTCCTTATAATGCGCCCAGGGCATTTAAATATTAGGCCAAGCTGGGGACCTGTGACCTCCAAAGGTAACTGGGCTTCAATTCCCATGAGCCCTAATTAGCATAAATAGTGAGGAAGCATGATGGGAATTGAAACCAACGTCATCTGGAGGGCCATAAATTCTGTTAACCACTTTTGCACAAAAGGGCAGCAGAGTCACTTTGAAACAAATACCTAAGAATACACCTTCAGTGTGTACCCTTTTCACTACAAGAAATGATCCTCCAGAATCCCTATGAATACTCTATGATTTCCAATGCGAAAACTGCTTCGAAGAACACGGTGCATGGAATTTGCATTGTATTCACATTAGAGCAGCATAACTACAGTATGTGTATTAACTAATAAAAATTTCTGAGTCACTTCTTTATTGCAAAAATTTTTCGAAGTACGATTTATTTTTACCACATAGAACATGTAAAGCGCTTGCAGCAGGGGATGAACTTATTTAAAGTTCTTCAAAATTGTACCTAACATATCTTTGAAGGCTTTCCTACCTGAAAGTGTTTAAGTCACAAGCAGAGAAGCAATGCAACAAAAGAGTGCTGTGCACCCATATTTGTCTCATCTCAGTAATAAGTGAGGTATTGCAGCACAGGACCTGATCATCTAACTCCAGATTACTGCTGGGCACATATTTGTATTGTTTTCAATTTATATTGTTTGAAATATGCCGCTAACTGCCTTGAATCCCATTATTGGGGTAAAGGTGGAATATAAATGAATAAAATAATAAATAAATAATAAAAATAAACTGCAGTTGAAGAGCTTTTCATCACTGTAGTCTGAGAACATGGTACAATTTGTGGTAGCGCCCTTACTTTTTCTGTTACGTATTGGCACCGTTGGAGGTCATGGTCTCCGTCAGGCAGGATCTCAGGTTCTACAATTGGGACTAGTCCATGCTGGAAAAGATAAATTAAAAAACAGGGGTTTTTTTATTAGCAATAAAAAAATCCACATATAGCATACATAACATACCAATGTAAACAAACATACAAAAACACAAATACCTATATACAAACACATAAACTTCTTGAGCTATACAAATGACTTTCAATATTCAATTATTATATCACAAACTCTTGAAATTACATTTTTTTAAAAAAATCTTATCATCAGAAACTTAGCTCATTAAGCAACCATTACAGGACCATTACACCTATATTTTCCAACTTGTCATTACCAATAAATTCATTTATTTTTCTTTCTAATAGACACATTTACCCATTCAATTTATAACTCTACTATTTTAAAATTAATTAAATATTAATATTAATAACAGTAATAACAGTGAAATTACTAATCTAGTCTCGACAAGGTCTATAGAATGAGAAGCTTATAAATTCTTTACCTCTATGATTATACCAAATTTAAATATCAAATAACGCCAAATTTCTAACACATCTTTTCCATTCATTTTTTTAAATCAGGTTATATACTCTGCACTACATGTTATAATAACTATGTCACAATACATTTATATTTAAAGAGTCCATCATCAATGCTTATCTATTTAATTAATGCAATATATCTCCTTTCTTTTCCTACATCTTTCACATAACTAATCCAGAAGTTCCATTCTTTATAAAAATATGTTAGTGATTTATTTTTTACGAGATAGGAGAGCTTATCCATTTCAAATAAGTCATAGAGTCTTAATCTCCACTCCTCTATCAACAGAATTTCCTCTGATTTCCAGTATCTAGCATAAAGTAACCTAGCTGCAGTCACCGCCAAAAATATTATTTTTCCTTCTTGATTTTTGAAATTATGATCCTTGACTATATTCAAAAGTTACATCTAGGGATCCATGCCAGTATTAAATTTAAAAATCTTTTTCATTTCTCCATATATTATCTTCCTCTTTTTTTTTTAGCCTTTTCACAATTCCACCACACATGCAGGTACATGCCCAATTCTGTCCCACATTTCCAACATTTTCCTTTATTTCTTTTAAACATTTTGGAATACAGGGTCAAATACCACCTGTCCATACATTTGTAACACTTTTCTCTAATTTCAACATTGACTAAGTACTGTATTAATTCTCATGCTCAGACTTTATGTTTTGATTTAAATCTCTTGTCCAGAACACCATGAAATTTTTAACCGTCTCATCTTCTAACTCACATTTCAAAATCATATTATAAAATCTAGAAATCCATTTTTATGGTTCATCCCTAACTATTTTCTCCTATTCTTGCTCAGCCATTCCAATTCCAGTTAGTTTGTTATCCATTTTAAACTGCTCAGCCAATTGTCTATATGCAAACCAATTACACAAAAAGCCCTTGTCAATTATTTCCGCTTGTGTTTTCATCAAAGGATTACCTTGAAAATTTTAACAATATCAGCGTATTGAATCCATTTCTTTTTACTGTAGACTTCTCTTCTAAAAAAGCATCCACCGGCGAAGCCCAAAGCAGAATTTTAGGTACCGTTTTAACTTGTATTTCTTCCAAATTCATAATAATGATTTACATATGTAATGATTGTTAAAACTTTTATCAGCTTTAAGCTTATCGTATAAAAGGTGTGCATGGAAACTGAATCTTAAATCAAAACCCTTAATATTTAAAGTTCTACTATTCTCTAGTTTAGACCAATCCGCTATCCATTCTAATGCACATGCTTAGAAGTACCACTTTAAATTAGGCTAATTTTTTAAAAAACAGGGTTTAATGAATACCTGGATAGCCTATATTTATGCTTGGCAAGTCTACCAACAGTAAGAAAAGAATCCCACCACTAACCAAGCTGTCAGAAACACACCAATAAGTGTGGGGAAAGTTATACCTGTTGGCAGATACTGGCGTAACGTGCCAATGTGTTAGCATTCTCCTGGATGGCAAGAGTAGACGGAGTTGTATCTGAGATTTTCAGCACAGCACGCCACTTGCCAAAATCAGCTCCGTCTTTCTTGTACTGGGCACAACGTTCAGCAAGACCATCCAGACCTGAAGGCAAACATGGAGGGGGATATTAGGGTCTTGCCGAACACATAACTACAACAGGCATTGCTCAGTGTCTTTTAGAAACAATCCACCCATTGCTAGGTGGCTAGAATTGGAGCATTCCTGCAGAAACTTTAGAAAGTTTCATCTTTTATGTAAATGCTTGCCAGTACTGTTCTTTATCCCTGCTTCTGGGTTGGTAGTACCACCATTCTGGCTACCCTAGGTTCTTTTTCCAAACATCTCCCACCCACCCGTTACCCACACAGAGGCACAAATCAAGCTTCTGTTTTCTTGGATTCCTACTTTGAGTAGGAATGAGTAGGCTATGAAGTGAGGCTATGGGTATTCTTATTTTCTATTGGTAAATACACTTTTGTAAGAATATAATGTAATATCCTTGTGTTACATATCAGATTCTCTGTAGTTTGTGTTATTTATTTTTGTGCTGGCCAAGTGCCGTAATAAGCATTCTTCTTAAGGATTCCTACTTTCCTAGCATCCTGACTTTTCTGGTCTAAGATAGTACTGCCTCGGTGTTCAATTCAATTCCCTCATTACCAAATGCTCTTTGCCTCTAGGGCCTGAATAAAACTTCAAAAAAACTAAAAGAAGTTTCCACAAAAGCTGTGTTCTTTATCACTGTTCTGTGTCTGACTTTTCTATTTTAGCAGTTTAAATGTTTGTGGGTATTCTGCATTTATGACATGAGCTGAACAATGTGTGGTATAATGGTTACAGTGGGGCTTTTTACATTGGCAAGAAAGTGTGACATGAAATTGCACTTTCCTTAATGCTTAGCAGCTAGACAGCAAGCCCCAGGTGTGCATTTAAAAAGTACAGGGCAGCTAGACTGAGGTTTTTTCTGTGGCTCAGCAACTACATGGGAAGCTGTCAAAACGCTACAAACACAGGTGGAGCAGCTACATGGGCGGCAAGGAACGTGGCTTTTAGCCGCGCTTTAAACATTTTTTTCCCTTGCTGGCTGCGAATTGCGCAATTGCGCAGGTACACCATACAGTCGGAGCTTATCACATGGGGGAGTACAGGACCATTCCGAAAGAGGGAGAAAGTGAGGTCAGTTCGGAAATGCACATGATTACGCACAAGCTCATCGCACACAAAACAAGAGAGCATCTACACAAAAAGAAAATGCAGAGTCAATACGAAAGAATTCATCACATGTGAACATACTGGTCGGCTTTCTGTTGCAAATTAAGGCATCTTGGGAAATGGTAGCAAAGGCTCATGGGAGTTGTAGTCTGTGTTCTGTCAGAGCATTATACAGTATTGAGTTGTCTTGAGGTTTCAGCCCTCTGTCCAGGAGGGATTCCCATATGTCCTCCATTCTTGAGCAGAGGCCCCCCTTTTCCAAGTTGACCAGGCACGTCCTCCTTTGCCAGGACACGTCCTACTTTTCCAGCCTTCTTTTTGAAGAGGAAGCAGGAGGGCCAGGCGTGCTCTGGCCAGGCTCTGGGGGTCTCTTCCTGGCTCCTTCCCTCCCTCCCTCCCCGCTTCCTTCCTCCTCCCTTTGGCTGAGAGAGTGTGACTTACAGGGAGGAAGGGCAGCGGTGGTGCTCCAGGTCCTCCTGATGCTGGGCCAGGGCAAGCTGGAAACAGGAGGAGGAGGAGAGGGACATGGGGCCCCTCTGCTGCCCTGCTTCCCTGCAAGTCACACTCTCTCAGCCAAAGGGAGGAGGAAGGCAGCCAGGAGAGAGCCCTGGAGCCTGGCCAGAGTGTGCCTGGGCCTGCCTTCTCCTCCCCCCTTCGGCTGAGAGAGTGTGACTTGCAGGGAAGCAGGGCAGCGGAGGTGCTCCAGGTCCCTCCCCTTCTCCTCCTCCTCTTGCCAGCTTGCCCTGGTCTGGCTGAGCGCCTCCAGTGCCCTGCTGTCTCCCTAGAAGTCACACTCTCTCAACCAAAGGGAGGAGGTGAAGGAAGGTGCAGGCGCACTCTGGCCGGGCTCTGAAGGTCTCTTCTTGTCTTGGCACCTTCCCTCCCTTCGCACTTGTATCGCTGCCTTTAAATGGGCGCTTTAAAGATACAGAGCCCCATTTAACCGTTCAACTACACCTTAGCCTTTAGATGCAATAGGGGTGCTTTTTACATTGGCTAAAAGGGGCGGTCCAAACTCGCCCCTTCTAGCGGCGAGATGAGGCCTAGGCTGCCACACGGGCAGCCCCAGAGGCCTCATCCCGCCGCAACGACCCGCCGCAAAAAAGAGCTCCGGGATCGAGCTCTTTTTTTGCGGCGCGGGAAGGGTGCGATTGGCGCCCTCCCGCGCCGCCAGAGCGTCAAAACGTGCGCAGCGCGTCAAAACGCTGCGCACGTGATGACGCTTGTACGGCGCCACCGTGTAGACGCCACCATCTTTAAATGGCGGCGTCCATGCGTTTTAGGCTTAGGGAGGGTGTAAAGGCTACGCCCTCCCTAACCCTAAATGCGAGCTTTTTAGCCCTAAAAGCGCCTTTTTTTGCCCGTGTAAAACGGGCCAGCAATGCTGCACCCTTTTTAAAAAAGTAGTGGGGAAATCAAACTACTTTTTAAAGGCACTTCTTCTCCCTTAAAACTCCAAAATAGTGTTTTCATGGCACACTTTCCATTTTTCTCATCTAAAGGCTGGGCTTTCATGCAGCCTTCAACACACCTCTTTTTGCCAATGTAAAATGGGCCAGCTCCTTTTTAAAGCACTTCTTCTCCCTTAAAACTCCAAAATAGTGTTTTCATGGCACACTTTCCCTTTTTCTCATCTAAAGGCTGGGTTTTCAAGCAGCCTTCAACACACCTCTTTTTGCCAATGTAAAACGGACCAGTATTGGGATTCAGGTTTGGGAGAATCAGGTTCTAGTCCCTGTTGAAGAGATATCTGAGAGACTACCTTCTCCTATATGATCCTGCCCAAAAGTTGAAATCCTCAAAGGATGTCCTGTTGCATGCCACAAAATCTCACAGGGTTTAGGTTGGTATGTATATATAACCGAGGTTTCTCTGTAGCAGTGCCACAGTTGTGGTATTCCCTACCTTTGGATGTTTTCAAAGAGTATTTTAATGTGTTTTTTAAATGTTTTGTACTTGTCTAGTTGCTCTTATTTGTTAATTGCCTCAGCACCTTTTCAGGGCCAGGAGGCAGGCAGAAATATCTTCAATAATAAATAATAAACCATAAAGTTCTCTCAGTCTGACTTATCTCACAGGGTGGCTTTTGTGATAACAAAATGAGAATAATAGAAACAGTGGCTCACCTTGAATGGTGGTTTCTCCATTTGTCCCTGCCAATGGAGCTGTGCCTTTATCCAGCTGTTGAATAGATAATACAACCATTAGCAAAACGCTATCAAAATGTCCTGGGAAGTATATGTTTGCTGCATAAAGGTAAGGACTAGTTCCGGCATTGACTGCACTTGATGCATTTTTTATCTATGTGCTTTTGCTGGCCTTGCATTACTTGAGCTCTTCCAAAGAATGGAAGCAAGAATGATTACTATCCTGACTTTTAAAGGTACCATGTGCCTATAACAAGAGTGAGACTCATGCAGTCCTCCAAATGTTGTGGAAGTGCAATTCCCAGTACCCTTTGACAACATAGAATCATAGAATCATAGAGTTGGAAGAGACCACAAGGGCCATCCAGTCCAACCCCCTGCCATGCAGCAACTCCCAGTCAAAGCATCCCCGACAGATGGCCATCCAGCCTCTGCTTAAAGACCTCTAAGGAAGGAGACTCCACTACACTCCGAGGGAGTGTGTTCCACTGTCGAACAGCCCTTACTGTCAGGAAGTTCCTCCTAATGTTGAGGTGGAATCTCTTTTCCTGCAGCTTGCATCCATTGTTCCGTGTTCTAGTCTCTGCAGCAGCAGAAAACAAGCTTGCTCCCTCCTCAATATGACATTCTTTCAAATATTTGAACAGGGCTATCATATCACCTCTTAACCTTCTCTTCTCCAGTGATAAGGAATGTTGTGAGCTGCAGTCCAGCTACATCTGGAAGGCCTTACAAGTCCCAGCACCAGCCTACCACAACACGTCTTATTTTCACAGCAAAGTTACAGTGGGAGGTATAAACATAGACTGGGTATTTTTTCTTTTCAGTGGTTAACTGGTAAACGATCTTGAAAATAATCACCTTGATTCCAACCACAATGCCCTTGCCTTTGATGACAGCTGGGAAGAGCTTTCCAGTGCTATCCTTCTGATAGAGTGTCTCATGGAAAAAAATGACACCCCCAATCTGCTGACTGATAGAGGCATCTGAAGAGAAGAGGATATCACGGAAGGTGCGGCGATTCTCTTCTGTGTTCTCCACTTTAATGCGCTGCAGCCTGTTGCCCATAGTACCTAGGAAGAACCATCACCAGGTCAGAGGACACATGTTGTATTACCAAATACATCCATTTTATAGCCATTTTCATGTCAGTCCCCTCTCTGTTTCTATTGGGCTCAGTGCTCCAGTTCCAACAGCTGAATAACCATGTGATATAGCCCTTCCTGAACTGTCCCGTTTCTTATTGCAATTGAAGAATTTTATGTTGAACTGACTTATCACACAAAAATAAAGTAAATATCCTCTTTGCAGAAAACTGGCCAATCTTCTCCCAGTGCTCTATGTGTGGAGAATTTGTTAAATGACTGAAACATTCAGATTTGCAACCTGAAGCCATAAGACTCAGGAAGGGGCCAAATAATGTTATCAGAACTGAATCTGTATATTATTTCTGAATTTCCTTCTTTGACCAGCAAACGGCTGGTCTCAATACAGGCCTAATGTCGGCTATGAATGGACCACCTTCTTGAGCAATTACATCTAAAGTAATTTATTTAGGTTTACTGATTCATCATTGGGGGAGAGGTATAATAATGCACATTAATAATGCTTATTTCAATAAAACTCACCCACAGATTCATCTGCAGCCAGGATTCCTTTGCCAGAAGCCACTATCCTCTGCGCTGTGTCAGAGAGAGCTTTCTTCTGCTCCGGAGAGAGAGCTGGAAACTGGTGGGTCATGATGGCTGAAAACCAACCACAATTCCAAATTCAATAACTTCAATCTATAATGTTTTGAACCTTTTCTGTTTTATGTTACATACCTGCAATAGACTAATCTTCCCTTCACATTACACAGTAATAGCACTATGATTCCACTTTATTTGCAACAGAAAAATCCATGGAATCCTGGGATTTATAGTCTGATGAGGTACTAGAGCTCTCTGGCTGAGAATTCTAAAGCACCTTCCTTAAATTGCCAATCCCAGGATTTCCATGGCTCCCAAATTGGAATAATAATGTTATAACTGTGTAGCGTGAATCATAGAATCATAGAGTTGGAAGAGACCACAAGGGCCATCCAGTCCAACCCCCCGCCATGCAGGACCTCCAAATCAAAGCATCCCTGACAGATGGCCATCCAGCCTCTGCTTAAAGACCTCCAAGGAAGGAGACTCCATTACACTCCAAGGGAGTGTGTTCCACTGTCGAACAGCCCTTACTGTCAGGAAGTTCCTCCTAATGTTGAGGTGGAATCTCTTTTCCTGCCATTTATATCCATTGTTCCGCGTCCTAGTCTCTGCAGCAGCAGAAAACAAGCTTGCTCCCTCCTCAATATGACATCCCTTCAAATATTTAAACAGGGCTATCATATCACCTCTTAACCTTCTCTTCTCCAGGCTGAACATCCCCAGTTCCCTAAGGCGTTCCTCATAGGGCATGGTTTCCAGACCCTTCACCATCTTAGTTGCCCTCCTTTGGACCCGCTCCAGTTTCTCCACATCCTTTTTGAATTGTGGTGCCCAGAACTGGACACAGTATTCCAGGTGGGGCCTGACCAAAGCAGAATAGAGTGGCACTATTACTTCCCTTGATCTAGACACTACACTTCTATTGATGCAGCCTAAAATTGCATTGGCCTTTTTAGCTGCTGCATCGCACTGTTGACTCATGTTCAGCTTATGGTCTACTTGGACTCCTAGATCCCTTTCACATGTGGTCTCATTCAGCCAGGTGTCCCCCATTTTATATCTGTGCATTTCATTTTTCCTCCCTAAGTGCAGAACCTTACATTTCTCTGTGTTGAATTTCATCTTGTTAGCATTGGCCCAGCCTTCTAGTATATTCAGGTCATTTTGAATTTTGATCCTGTCCTCTGGGGTATTAGCTACTCCTCCTAGTTTAGTGTCATCTGCAAATTTGATAAGTATGCCCCCAATTCTGTCATCCAAATCATTAATAAAGATGTTGAACAGCACTGGGCCCAGGACAGAGCCCTGTGGGACCCCACTGGTCATTTCTTTCCAGGTTGAAAAGGAGCCATTGTTGAGCACCCTTTGGGTTCGGTCAGTCAACCAATTACAAATCCATGTAACAGTTAACTTGTCTATCCCACATTTTGCAAGCTTGTTTGCAAGAATGTCATGGGGAACCTTGTCAAAGGCCTTACTGAAATCGAGGTAAACTATATCCACAGCATTCCCTTCATCTACCAAGCTGGTAATTTTATCAAAAAAAGAGATCAGGTTCGTTTGGCATGACTTGTTTCTCTGAAACCCATGTTGGCTTTTTGTGATTATGGCATTGGCTTCTAAATGTTCACAGACTCTCTGCTTAATGATCTGCTCTAGAATCTTTCCTGGTATTGATGTCAGACTAACTGGACGATAATTGTTGGGATCCTCTTTTTTTCCCTTTTTGAAGATGGGGACAACGTTTGCCTTCCTCCAGTCTGCTGGGACTTCACCTGTTCTCCAGGAGTTCTCAAAGATTATTGCCAATGGCTCCGATATTACATTTGCCAGTTCTTTTAATACCCTTGGATGTAGTTCATCTGGACCTGGAGATTTGTATTCATTTAGATTAACCAGGTATTCCTGTACTGTCTCTTTACTTATTCTGTGCTCAAATTCCCCCACTCTGTCCCCTTCTTCACTGTCCTCAGGTTGAGCACCTTTTGCCTTTTCTGAGAAGACTGAAGCAAAGAAGGTGTTGAGTAATTCTGCCTTTTCTCTGTCCCCTGTTAGTATTTTGCCATCTTCTGCACGCAGTGATCCTACCATTTCCTTCTTCTTCCTTTTGCTGCGGACATATCCAAAAAAGCCCTTTTTATTGTTCTTAACCTCTCTAGCAAGCCTGAGTTCATTTTGCGCTTTAGCTTTTCTGACTTTATCCCTACATGCGCTGGCTATTTGTTTGAATTCCTCTTTGGTGATTTCACCATTTTTCCATTTTTTATACATGTTCCGTTTAAAACTTAGCTCAGTTATAAGTTCCTTAGTCATCCATACCGGTTTCTTGAGACATCTCCCATTTTTCTTCCTCATTGGAACTGTCTGAAATTGTGCCTTCAATATCTCCCTTTTGAGGAACTGCCATCCATCTTGAACTCCCTTCTCTTTTAGTATTCTTGACCATGGGATCACCCCCAGTATTTCTCTAAGTTTATTGAAATCAGCTCTCCTAAAGTCTAGAGTGTGTGTTTGACTATGTCTGGCTTCCCCTTTCCACTGTATAACGAACTCCAGGAGGACATGGTCACTTCCACCTAAGGATCCAACCACTTGCACCCCATCAACTAGGTCTTCCCTGTTGGTTAAGATAAGATCTAAGATGGCTGATCCCCTTGTTGCTTCTTCCACCTTTTGGACAATGAAATTGTCTTCCAGGCAAGTGAGGAAATTGCTAGACTTTGAGGATTTGGCTGAATTTGACTTCCAGCAAATATCAGGATAGTTGAAGTCCCCCATCACTACTACATCTCTCCTTTCTGCATGTGTGGTCATCTGTTCTAGAAAGGCATCATCCAATTCCTCTGCCTGAGTTGGGGGTCTGTAGTAGACTCCCACAGTAACATCCCTGTTATTTCCCTCTCCTTTAATTTTTATCCAGATGCTCTCCACCTGACTTCCAGTATTGACTTCCTGGATCTCTTCACTGGTGTAAATATCCCTGACATATAATGCTATTCCTCCTCCTTTCCTGCTTGGCCTGTTTCTCTTAAAAAGGTTATACCCCTCTATTTCTACATTCCAATCATGAGACTCATCCCACCAGGTTTCAGTGATGCCTATTATATCATATTTCCCTTGTTGTGCTAGGAGTTCAAGTTCAAATGAAAGGGCCCTAGGACAGTAGATATCATATCTGGAGACTTAATCCCCCCACTTACATATAACCAACTTAACAATAAACAAGGATGAATTGCAAGATTAATCTTCACCTCACCAAAGTATAAAATGCTATGTAAACCAGGCATCATATGTACCACTAAAGCTGACTTTAGTCATGGTTAATCTGATCTCCTTCTTCCAATACCCCCATTATTGACCAGAGTATTCTAAAATTATTGATTTGATTTGGTTTGATTTCTATGCCACCTTTTTCCCAGAAAGGGACCCAAAGCAGATCACAAATAAAAATTCTAACAAACCTATTGCAACAAAACAATTAAGAATGAATACAGTAAGCCCTTGGAGTTCCAATGCGGTGTAGTGGTTTAACTATTGGATTATGACTCTGGACACCAGGGTTCAAATCACTGCTTAAGCATAAAAACCCACTGGCTGACCCTGGGAAAGTCACACTTTTTCAGCCTCAGAATTGCAAACCCACTCTGAAAAAACTTGCCAAGAAAACCCTGTGATAGATTTACCTTAAGGTCTCCTTAAGTCTAAAATGACTTGAAAGCACACAACAACAAACAGTGAGTCACTGGGGGTTGGTTTCAGGACTCCCATGGATACCAAAATCTGTAGATACTCAAGTCTCATTATATACAACGATGAAGTAAAATAAAATGGCAAAATCAAGGTTTGCTTTTTATCTTTTTGCTTTTTTTTTTTAAGCCTTGGATGACGGATTCTGCAGATACAGAACCCATAGATATAACAGGATAATTTATATAGTCAGGATTTCTTTGCAATGCATGGTATGTAATGTGCAATTTTGAGTGACACCTTTCTTAACAGAGATGCAGGGTTTAGACTCTAGTCTTTCTAGTCCAGCATTTTTTGCAGGAATCCTAACAACCAGCATATGCTAAATTCCTCCGCAGTTAGCTAAAATGTCTTTGTCCTGCCTTCCATCCATATCCAGTATAATTGATCTAATACACAACCATTTTTTTAAAAGGAAAATAATTACAAGCAGACATCAGCCATAAATTGATGCTCAAAGTTTTCAGCTTTCCCTGTTTTTTGACACAAATGGTTATATCCAACGCAACACAAAAGTAGCAGAAAATAAAATACAACAGTTGGTGTTGTTCTGTTTCTGGTTACACAACTGCTAGCAGAGCTGATAACTAGAGTGAGCCAACTTCTAGCTTAATGAAGTTGCAAAGAGTTTCACAATGTCTTGTGAAATACCTTTTGCAAGTGGACCAAAGGTATCAGATTAGAGGTTTTCTGTGGTGCAAGGAAGGCAACAGGGTACAGATGACAGAAGCCTTTGCTAATAGAATTACTGTTGCAGTAACACCACTGGATACAACACAAAGAATGGCAAATGTAGTAATTGCTTATATACAGTTGGCCCTTGGAACTCGCAGGGATCTGTTCCAAAACCCACGCATATTCAAGCCCCATAGGCTTGAATGGGGCGCATATATGCACCCCTTTGATGTTAATGGCAGTTGCCCCTTTGCAGATTTTCAAGTCCACGCATCTCAAGTCCGTGGACTTGGAAGGGCAACTGTATAACCAACATAAGCTAAAACCACGCTTGTTTGAAACAGTGAGACAGTTACAGGTATCCCACAACTCTCCTGCTCCATCAGTTCCACTGACGGCTGATCTCTTTCCAGGTGCAATTCAAAGTGCTGGTTATGCTGTATAAAGCCCTATACAGATTAGGTCTAGGCTATCTAACACACAATATTTCCTCCTTTGTGTGTGCCTGAACCCTGAGATATTCACAGCTATAGCTGGTGGAACACAGGAGAGACCCTTCTTAGTGGCTGCTCCTACACTTTCAAACTCTTCCCTAGGAAGCCTAGAACGGCCCCTTCCTTGCTATTCTTCCATCAACAGACCAATCCTTTTTTTATTCAGACTTTTAGAATTGAAGCCATAACGAAAGCACTGTAAATGTGGTAGTGTTTTAAACTGTATTGTTTAACTTTAAAGTTGTTTCTGACTTTTGGCGGCCCTAAGGCAACCCTGTCATGGGGTTTTCTTGGCAAGATTTGTTCAGAAAAGGTTTGCCATTGCCTTCCTCTGAGGCTGAAAAAGCTGGACTGTAATCCAAACCATCCTGTTTTTCTTACTATTATATTGGAGTTTATCACACAATGGGTTTTGCAGCTCCAATCCCAAATCACTCCTGGTCCACCAATGCAAATTCACATTAAAACATGATAAGTTATTACACATGATTGCTTTCTATTGGAGGTCCTTCCAAAGCAGACCCAAAGTCAATCCAAAGTGATTCCTGATGTAAGTGAATTCGGTTAGCAAGCAAATTCACAAAACTTGTTTCCAAGCTCACTTCGATTTCATTCCAAATTGGTCTTGTGTGGAATGCAACTTTCCTTTAGTCCTGGTACATCCCCCCCCACCCCAAAAAAACCTCCAAGGTGGCAAATTTCCCATGATTCAGTGCTGCAATTTTGCTTCATTTGCCTCTGGTACTCCTTCAAGAACAGAGGACACATCCAGCTGTTGCAGGGAGGGATGCAGGGAGCCCTGGAGGGACTGACACAGAGGACATGTCCAAATGTTTCAGGGAGGGATGTAGGGAGCCATGGAGGGACTGACACGGAGGACGCATCCAGATGTTTCAGGGAACCATGAAGGGACACGTCTGGATGTGGCTGTTCTATACTCGAGACCACACATGGCGGGATTTGCGGGCATTTCAACATTGTTGAAGTAGAGTAAATAGATTCAAAAATAGAGTAAAATAGAAGGGAAGAAGAAGCATGAAGGTACCATTCACATGAGGCTAGCATTCACGTGAAAGTGGAACCAGGAAATGGCCCCCTTCTTCTTCCTGGAAGTGCAAATGCAAATTTCACAATGCATTCAGAGCCCCACTGAACATGTGCACAGGTGCCAATTCGAATAATTGAATCCACATGGTATGTACCGGTGTGATAATTTAAAGTGCACTCACTCCGTTTTGCCTCAGGAATGATCACAATGTGTGATAATTAATCACATGGATTGCCTTGGATTCGAATTGACTCTGCTTCCCCTTCACTTCGGAATGGCTTTAGATTGGATTTCCAATTTCACATGTGATAAGGTCCATTGATATTTCTTCTTTTCTGGTGCCCTCCAGCACTACAAGCAGAGAAATGGTGGTACTGGGGGGATTCACTTACCTTTTTTCCTTCCAGCTCTTTCTTTGTGATTTTCACCCAAGGGTGAAAAAAAAAATACAGATATATTTGTGTTTCTTGGATGTGCTGTTTGCTTTATTATCAGTGGCAATTATTAATTATTTGTGTGTGTTCCTCTACCATGTTTTATCTGGGAATCCACCTAGAGATAGCCAAATAAACAAGACCTCAAAGATAATCTATTACAACAAAGAAGCAAATATTTAATCCCCCCACCCCCTTGAAAAGCAGCTTGGGGGCAAAGTGGCCAGAAACAAAAGGTTAAACCGACTCCTCTCCTAGTTTGTTAAATTGAAACATGCCCCTTTAGAGGCTGCTTTCTTTTCGAAAGCAGATAAAACCACATATGGTTGCAGGTAATCCGGTGCTAAAAAAGCAGAGAACATGTAGTCCAGTTTACTTTGAAAAACCTGGGCCAATGTACCAAGCAGTGCACTTTTTAACTGCAGGCTCAGCAAGGTTCTCTTCAGCCATAGATCAAATTTGTTCCTAAGTAACCATCTGATCTTCCATATATTACCCACATTTTCCACAGAGCTAATTGACCCTTTAGCTTTAAAAGCTGCTCTTTTGTTTATTTTGGGGACGTCATTCTTGGTGTTTATTAATATCTTTCTCTTTATACCTTTTATTTCTTTAGGACAAATTCATGTGTACCCTAGGAAGTTATTAGCCATGTAGGGAAAAGGTTAATTCCTGTGTTTCACATGGAAGGGAATGAGGCTTGCAATTGGCTTAATCATTAATTATGGCTGTTGTTGCTATATTTTCTTGCATATGCATCTTTTTCCTTCTCTCCAATTTTGAATTTTGACCACAATTGAATTTTGACCAAGACAACAGTTGAGAGTGATACGTTAACCAGTGTCAGCTACAGCTACAGCTAAAAGAACCACAATGCTTACCAGTAACATCTTTCTAGGACAACAGACAACAATTTTGTTTGGTTTGTGGGCCACCCAATTTCTAGAATAGTGGTGCCAATGATAGTAATAATGTCTGTTAAGTAATGTCTTAATAGAGAGTGATAGTGTGGTGTAGTGGCTTGAATGATGGTCTGGGGCCCCATTCACACTATGAAAATATTTCAGGATGAATAAGTTAAATAAATCTTAACAAGAAAATCCTGTGGCAGCCTTAGGGTTAACATGAATTTGAATCAACTTGATGACACACTATAACAATAATGTCTTAATTGCAAGGGTATTGGTATGGTGAGGGAAAATTGAGGAGGTTGATATTCCCAAATATTCCCAAATAAGAAATCTGCCACCCTAATGAAATTTTCTTTCGGCTCCCAAATTTCTATCATTGCAGTAACTTAAAACTTCAGTCAAGCATTTAGAGATACAGTTTAGAGAAAAAAAGGGGGGCAGGCAAAGTTACCAAAGGAATCTAAGCACAAGATTTCTAGATGAGACTGATATCCAGTCTTTGTGATACTAGAAATTTTGTAACCAAAATAAAATTTCATTTTAGGGGACAGATTTCTTAATTGCAGGGGGCAATGCCATCATTTACCTTGACCTATAGCAACAGTACTGTTAGATAGGCAAGTCTTTCTCAAACTTGTAGCATATACAAACCTAACAAGGTCAGCTTGCTACCTAACAAGAAAACAGCCACTTTCTGTTCCTCTCATCTGGAATGCAGACATAGCCTTGAATTAAATTAGTGTCCATAAGTGTTTGCTTTGAAGACAACCTTCAGAATTGTTCTTAAATTTTCACCAAATAACTAGTGAACAAAGCAGAATGGCTGACTGGCTGAATGGTTCCCTATAATGGTCAAGGGTGGATTTCCATTCTTTCAAAACATCTGCACTGAAAGTGATGGGGTGAAACAGATGGGCAAAATAAAGCACTTTCCAACCACTTTGAAGGTGGAGCATTTAGATGACACAGCTTGAAAGTGGCTGCAAATTGGAACAAAGTCATGCTCCAGGTGTGAAAACTGGAGCAAAAAGAAGCCAGGATATTCTGACTCAAGGCAGAAAATGTGCATCTTCGCACCTGCCTATAAATGCCCTGACGTGGGTGCGGAGCTGCGGCAAAGCAAAGCAATGAAAGTGCAACAACTCCAATGGATGTAATTACAATATACACAAACCAACAGGGGGGCATGGGGTGAAGAGGGCATATATGGGGGGCCTCCATGATTGTGCTATTCCAATATATCACTTGCACATTAATGCACCAATTGATGCACCTGTACAGGTGGGGCATCACACATACACTAACTGAATGGCCGATCAAAGGGGCGGCCATGCAATGAGATGGTATCTGGGAGGATGTGGGTGATACTAGGAGGTCACAGGTGGTGTGTTTGTATGACAGTGCACATGTATGGTGGGGAGGCAACAAAAAAAATTACCCAATGGTGCAGCTTAAACCTGTGCCATTGGTCAGGCCATGTGCATTCAGCCAACCTTTGGAGCGGGCCATGTGAACAGCGGGGTTTCAATCCGTTTTTGAGAATCGAGCTGCTTTTTCCTGCCAGTCTGCTCTGGCCCTCAGACAGCTGGTAACAATTTACTCACACTTGGGATAATCCACAGAACTGAGTGTTCCAGAAGCATATTTTAATCATTCATTTCAGGCATCTTCATATATTCCTAGTAGTGATTCAGTAAACCTATTTTAGAGTCTGGATTTAATGGTCTTATGGAGAGAAGCCTTTTTAGATGATACCGCCTTTATTTCATTGTACTGTAAACCAGGTCTGCTGTGTTTAGGGGCTCTCTTCCCTATTCTGCTGAGTGGGGGCCTGGGTATCTGTCACAAACTCCTACTTTGTTGACACCAAGATTAGTAGAAGTTCTGGACTAGGGTTAAAAAAAATTGTGCTCTCCAAATGTTTTGACATACAACTTCAAAACTAACTCATGATTAGTGGTCAGGGATTAGGAATTTTTGACTCAAAATCTGGTTTATTTTCAAATGAGAATTAAAATCACAATGAAATCATGAAAAGCTATGATGTTTTTGCCTAGGACAGAAGTTGACTGTAGAAAGTCTTCCTGTGGATTTTCAAAATAGCTGGTTACAATGTTGAGAGCTTTTGGATGCCCATTGTATGAGCACGATGCTTGACTAAATAGGCATTTGATTTGATCCAGCAGGGCTTTCCTTAGGTCTTTAACAGATTAACCATAAGCAGATCCTATGACAAGTTGTTAATCCCCCCAAATGCTCTATATATAAGTGTTTGAGAAGGAGTTTACTGGCTGCCATTTTTGTCCCCCTTTTAATAGAAATAATACTTTAGGATCACAAGATGTTGAAAACTAGAAAAGGCACTATAGTTCCACAGAAGCCTCTACAGACCGCATTTTAAGCAAACAAAGCTGTTTGCACATTTCAGTCCCTGGCAGAGATACAACAGGACATCAACATGAAATGTCAATAGTACTGGAATCAACTTGAAATGTCAATAGTGCTAGGATCTACATGAAACGTTGATAGTGCTGGAATTCCGCCATTGTTGCTTAACAGAGGGGTGAAAGAACAGTAAAAGAACAGAAATCTCCACTGACATCAGAACAAAGATTGCCTCCTGTTAATATACTAACAGACTATGGCCAAAGTTCAAGATCTGGTGAAATAGAGAGGAAGATGCATGGGGACAATTGATAAATGGTCATCATACTATCAATTTCAGGTCACCTTCAAAGGTGGTAATGTGATGACAAAGGCTTGGTTTTTGTGCCGGTGTTTTAGGTGGAAGTGCAGTTCTTCAACTTTCCTTTGAATATTCTAGGCCTTGAACACAGCTGAAAGAATTGGTATCTTTTAAGCCAAAGGGAAAATAATGTTTAATTTGACACCTCCAAAACTTTGATTTCACAAAGTGATTTAAGAATAAAGACCCCAGATTGTCTATATCTTTAAATCTGGAATACAGTCACCTACTGATTCAGTGTGTATATACCCTGGGTAAATTTGGAACCTTTAATCCATCTCTGTATATCAGGCATGACTCTCTAGATGTTGATTAATTGAAATGCCTATCACTTCTAGCCAGCATAGCCAAAAGTGAGGTACAATGGCAATTGCAGTTCAACAGTATGTGAAAGATTCCCCCCCCCCCCCACACACACACCTAAACTGAAGGTTTGACCACTTTCCACCATTAATGTTTCTGACTGGAAGTTCAAGAAAATATTAGTGAGGAAATAATTTGCAATTCACCATGTGCTCCACATGCGCCCAGAGCCACCTTGCTCTGGGTGTGTGCCTGGCAAGGGATCTCTCCCCTCTGGGCATCCTATAAAAAGGTGCATACCCTCCAGCATTACACATACAAAAACCAGGACACACATGGTCAAGCAACATCAAGATGACAAATGTTATTAATGAGGAAGAATACACAAGCTAGAGGGGGCTGCAGCAGATTGCTTTTGCATGGTTTGGGCATTGGACTATGACTCTGGAGACCAGAGTTCGAATCCCAGTTTAGCCATGAAACCTGCTAGGTGAACTTTGGCAAGTCACATATTCGCAGCCTCAGAGGAGGGCATTGGCAACTCCCCTCTGATCAAATCTTGCCAAGAAAAACCTGTGATAGGTTCACCTTAAGGTTGTCATAAGTCAGAAATGATTTGAAGGCACACAACAACAATATAGAGAAGGTATTACTCTGCCCTTTCATCTCATTTCTGCCGAGTTGAATGAATGCAAACTACTTTTGTACCCTGAACTCTATAGCAATTGAAGTACACTCGAGACAAATGGGAAAAGTGGAAGGTGGAAAGAGAAACAGGGACATTTTAAAAGCAGGTACTGTAAAAAAAAGTGGAACAACAGAAGATTTGTCCCTGCCAAAACAGGATAGTTGGAGGTTTTGTCCAGATTTTCATTCTCAGTTCATGTAAGAAACAGATTTCAGGTAAACTCTAGTTTGTGCTATCCAAGAGTAGCTGAGAGGCAGAAACTTCTTTCAAGAAAAGGAGGCCAAGTGTGGTTAGGAAAGTCTCTGTTACACATACAGGAAATGTGGAGTGTTAAGGCAGCTGAAGGGTGCCTTCCAACTGTTACTGGGCAATTACAGCTTTCTCCAGTATGAGGGTTTTTTTTTTTTCCAGCCTACCAAAATAGCTTAGTGTGTTTCACAATGTACGGTCATACTTCTTTGATGCCACTTTTATCTTGGGATCTGTATTTGGGTGGGTCAAGAAATAAGAAGACTAGGAATGGGAAGGGTATGGTATGGTATGGTAAAGGAATGATAGAACTAGAAAAGATCTTGAAGAGTAAAGATATACAACTGAGCACTAAAGTTAGAATCATCCAGGCAATTGTATTCCCCATCACTATGTATGGATATGAGTGCTGGACAGTAAAGGAAGCAGACAGAAAGACATTTTGTTTAAGATGTGGTGCAGGAGAAAAGTGCTGAGGATACCGTGGAAGTCAAAAAGACAAACAAATAGGTCCTGGAACAGGTCAAGCCAGAAGTCTCCTTGCAAGCCAAGATGAGCAAACTTGAGCTGTCATACTTTGCCCTCATAATGACAAGACATGAATCACTAGAATAAAGCAAGGAAAGGTAGGAGATAGTAAAAAGAAAGGGAGACTGCATATCAGATGAATAGATTCAATCAGGGGGGTTATGGGCATGGGCTTACAGGATCTAAGCAGAGCAGATCGAGGGGCTTGGAGATGTCTCATCCATGGGGTTGCCATGAGTCAGGATCAACTCGAGGGCAGCTAACAACAACATAAACCCACTTGATGACCTTAGGCAAGTCACACTTCCTCAGCCTCAAAGGATGGCGATGGCAAACCCCCTTTAAAGAAACTTGCCAAGAAAAAAAGATTTGCCTTAGGGTCACTATATGTTGGAAACGACTTAAAGGCTCACGACAACAAACAACAACTAAAACTAAAACTAAACACAGAATCATGATACTACAGAATACAGATCCCAGGATTCCATAGGGCAGGTTTGTGGCAATTAAAATTCTATTAAAATGCTATGATTATGTAGTGTGCAAGAGGCCACTGAAAGGCAGGGCAAAAGGCACTAACCTAGTCAGCTTTAGAAAGGAAAAAGAAACCACGCAGAACTATTTAAACACTTTTTACCAAGGTTCTCAGGGACGCCCAAAAATCTATTATTGTTTTATGAGAGGTGGGGAAAACAGGAATTCATACAGTTTGGAACATGCCTTTTCATTGCAGCGTGAACAATTACACAAAAAGAGCTTATGATTTTAATCTAAGCTTACATTGTTTTTTGGCACAAATATAGCCGAGGACTTTATCACACAGGGACAATAGGAAGAATAAATGTAATTATCCCATCAAAATCTTGCATTTATGATTAAGATTTTCTCATGACATGGCGCATAAAGCACCATTATCCCGGGAATATCTTGTGAAAATCACGCAATAGCAATAAAGGTTTTCACACAATGCCGCAATGAAAAGTGATTAAAGTGCTATTATCCCAGGAATAACCAGGCAATAAACAGCAACAAATCATTCACAAGAAAATCCCACAAATAATTTCTTGCTGTGTATTGCCTGGTTATTCCCAGGATAATTGCTCTTTTATCACCCAGTGAGTTTCATGGCCAAGGTGGGAATCAGATCCTGATCTCCAGAGTCATATTCAAGCATTCAAATGCTATGCCATGCTATGCACTCTCATTTGTTCTAGTCTTGGTGCAAATTTGTGCTTGAGAAACCCTCTAGCAACAGAGTTTTCAAACAGCACATTAGATAGTTACAGTTCCATGATGTCACTTTAACTTCTACTGTTCTGCCCTATGGGATTCTGGGATTTGTAGTTTAGGAGTATTTTTTAAAAATATGAAATTTACAGGATTACTATAAATTGACAGGCAACTTGGAGACACATATAGACATACACATAAGTTGATTTTCACAACGCTATTGGTTTTCCTTTAAATTGAGATGAGCAATTTCTCATGCTCAGAAAGCTGCCTGAGGTACAGAAGACCACAGGGTAGGGAATATTTCTCATCTGGAAGAGAAGGCAAAAAAACCACTGTTATTTTGCAGTGAAGATAGTGAAGACCGCAGCTATTACCAGTGATGCTAGGGCACCAAGGATTCCTGAAAACTGGGGGTTGGGAAAGGTTGCCTATCCCAGGAAAAGAGGTAAAGCCCAAGTGTTACACATGTATCAGCTGGACTTTGGAAAAGCAAAAATGAACAATAACCTTTCAATTTGCAATTATTATTTTTTTTTTCTTATATCCCACCTTTCTCCCAATATAGGGACTCAAGTTACATCAGTACTGAATAAATACTGGGACCTTTCAAGCAGTTTCTTGACATTTGAAACTCTTAAATGGCTTGCATAAGAATGACCAGATCACATGCGGGGATCTGCATTCCTCTCTGACACTTCTGGAGTGAATGCAGTCATATGTTCACTGTTCAGTTGTGCTAGGATCCTATGTTGATTCTCATGAAGCTAGCCCTTGAATCTGCTGGACTGTTTCCTCTCCAGTGTTCAATGTGGAAAGTGTCACCCCAATATCCCTACTCCTTTCATTCCCCCTCCTTTCTAATATCAAATTAATATACAATGGACTGTGTGAGGCTCGTGGCTACAAATGTACCCCCAGCACAAAGAAACAGCCAGACTCTACAAGAAGATCTGAGACCATATTTGGGGATCTAGAAGGTTCAGCGTGGAAAGGTTCAAGAGCACATAGCTCTGGAGAGATTGATCAAAATCGCAGTCTGCATAATCCCTTCACCAATGGGAGCGATTTTGGGTGATAAACCTTGTGTTTTCAAGTGAAAAGTAATCTAAGAGTGCCTCCCTCTGGAAGATATATTCCTTTGTGGACATTTGCATCAATTGTCCAGCCATTCCCAACTTCCTTTCTCATGCTTCTGTCCTGGAAATCCATTCTAATCCTGAATTGTGCCCCAGAATAGGTTTTGCACTATAAATATACCTGCTTGGGCACTACCAATTTGGTCTTGCTTGAGGTCAGAGAACACTTTTTGTCTCTGTCTCGTTTGACTCCGCTTGCTGTCCATGCCTCGATCCCCAGGCAGCTTTCTGAGCTACTTCATTTTACCATGCCCCCCCCCCCCCCATCAGAACTTCGCTTCTGGAATTGTTATAGCATTGCACTCGGAGCCCCTTCGTTTTCTGTCCGCTACAACTTTCTCTACAGTTAGTTCTTGGATGTAGGCACAATAGTGTCTTTGTGTGAATGGTGACTTCCTTCTGATTAATAAATAAAGCTAATTTGAACCTTGCACTATGGAGTTCTATTTTTTGGAACCAAATCTAGAGGCTAGATCCCTGCTTTACGCTGCTTGAGTTGCTTTCAATTTTGCTAATAAAATTCCCCCATTGAATATTAATTGTGAATGCCCTCCCTGGAACCTTGCATTTGGGTAATGTTCAAAGAACTGGCTTCAGTTCTGCTGTTCACTGTAAACTGAAAGCCTCTTCTTAGCTGCCTCTGGGCAGAAGGTAGATTTCACAAATGGAAGTAAACAGGCAATGATTTATCAGTTTCAAGTGATTAACAGCAGCAACAAAGTCCTCTTTAATTATCCTGCTAGAATAATATTAATAATGTTTAAAAAGGTGGAGGGAAGGGAAGAAAGATAACCAGGAGTAGATAAATACCTATGAGGCTGGCTACTTGGTGATGGTTATCTGTAAGCTATTATGTATGTTACATTTCAAGGGTGGAGGTAAGAAAGGTTCAAAACACACTGCAGGGATAAAGTGAGACCACTTTAACTGCCCTGGCTCAGTGCTAGAGAATCCTGGGCATTGTAGTTTATTATGGCACCAGAGCTCTCTTTTGGAGAAGGCTAAATGTCTCACAAAACTACAGTTCCCAGTTAAAACCGTTCCAAACTGGATTATTTCTGCAGTGTGTTTTGGACCAATATTGGTGACAATTTGTGATAAGGTGAGGGGGACCACATCAGCAGAAGAAGGAATTATTTGATTCTCCGTCATGGTCCTTAAGATTTTGTTGATACATTAGGAGAACCAAGTGATCTCTCATGATGTAATGCCTGAGGCCTGTACATCTCAATGCTCAACCACATGAATTAAGACAAAAAAAATGAGTGGGTTGGTTTTGAAGTGTGAGTGCAGATGGAGAGGCAGGAAGGATGGAAATGGAATGGCCAAACTCATTATGCCCACCACCAGCAGCCAAAACTGGGCAGCAACCTACCTCACTTTGAACATTGTTACAATAGAGATTCACTGAGCATGGAAAACTAGCATGCCAGGGAGACAGGGCTTAAGGTAACCTTTGCCAAGTCCAAGCGGTATGTGTCTCTGTGACTGCATCTGCACTGCAGAAATAGTGCAGTTTGACACCGCTTTAACTGCCATGGTTCAATGCTATGCAATTCTCAGATTTGCAGTTTGCTGTGACACCAGAGCCCTCTGACAGAGAAGGCTGAAAATCTCACCAAACTAAAGATCCCAA
The DNA here is from genome assembly GCA_034509955.1 of Urosaurus nigricauda. Classification (NCBI taxonomy): domain Eukaryota; kingdom Metazoa; phylum Chordata; class Lepidosauria; order Squamata; family Phrynosomatidae; genus Urosaurus; species Urosaurus nigricauda. Next base: position 111,782,847 of record JAOEGL010000002.1, on the reverse strand, counting down.
AAATTCCATAGCACTGAGCTATGGCAGTTAAAGTGGTGTCCAACTACATTTATTCTGCAGCACAAATGCTGTGGCTCACTGTATATATAAGACTTTTTTCCCCCTATATAGCTCATGCTGACATCTCAGGGTGATATAACTAGGTGAAAATGCTAATTTGCTATTATTATAGCAAGTAAATGCTATTATTACAATGCTGTTATTATAAATTGGCCCATAGTACATGGTCATCTTTTTTATATCCTTCACTCCCACTTCTTGTGCTGCTTCTGTGTACAATACAGATTGCTATACATGTGTACAAGCTTAAACTACAGGAGTACACCATATTAATTCAAGTTTCAGTGGGTGTGTTGGGGAAATTCCAAAGTAATTAACAAAGTTCCAAAGTAATTGAAAGTAACTGAAGATAAAAGAAAAATAATGAGCAATGCTCCAAGCAGAACATCACATTATTTTTTCCATTATCATCCTGAATAACAAAAACATGTTATTTTTTAAAAGTAATTCCATGAATAAAGTACAGTAACATCCAAAATCCACAAAACAGTGATACCTTTATTGTACAAACCAAAATGCACAAAATACAACTTGCAACATGTATTTTGTGCATTTTGGTTGGTCCAATCAAGGTATCACTGTTTTGTGGATTTTGGATGTTATTGCACTTCACTAGGCGGTCAATATGAACACCTCTGGATATGTGTTTTATGGGGAAAATAACTTTTCAAGCCAAAGCATGAGGCCCAAGGAGTTCTCATTATGGGTTAACATAGGAAGCAAATCATTAGCAATGCAGTAGAGACCGGAGTCCTTGTGGTGCAGTTATGGTGGCCAGTCTTGGTATGATCAATGTGTTTACCCCAGAATCATCCTGATGATGATAACAGGGCTCATGCTGAGCCTTAAGTTCATAAAGAGAGATATCCATTGTACTCTGTCCGGGACAGAGATGGGCAACTTGTGTGGCCCTCCAGATATGTTTGAACTGAGACTTCTTTCAGGCTGCTGCCACATTGCAATAATAAAGCAGTTTGACACCACTTTAACTCCCATGGCTCAATGCTATGGAATAATGGGATTTATAGTTCAGGGGGGGGGCAGCAGGGCTATCTGACAGGGAGGGCTAAATATCTCACAAAACAACAAATCCCAGATTTATATAGCACTGTGCCATGGCAGTTAAAGTGGTGACAAACTGCACCATTTCTGCAGTGTAGTTGCAGCCTCAGTGTGATGTTCAACAAAACCCAGAAGATTTTATGTTGTCCATAAAATTGCCCTGATCTAGGGCAACTCTCGAGTGAGCTTTGATGTCAAGAAGATTCATCTTTGTGGAAGATGAAGGTGCTAAAGCAAAATATTTCATGACAGGCTTCAAGGAACAAGAGACGGAGGTGTGCAAAATTTCAAAGATCAGCGTGGTCCTCCTTTGTCTGGTATTTGCAGGACTGTAAACTCAAGATAAGTGTTTGCAATTAGAGCTGGTTCTCTTACAGGGCTTTCAGTCACCATTAAAGATAACAAGCTGAGAACTTTGAAATTTACCCAAGGCAGGGGTTCCCTGCACATACCCAAAGTCTAATTCCTTCTCTCTCTTGCTATGTTATAAGCTGGAATGGGAATGGTGGAGCCCACCAGATGTTGCTGGACAACAGCTCCCGTATCCTTCATCATTAGCTCTGCTGCTTAGGGCTGCTGGAAGCTGGGAACAACATCAGGAAAGCTGCAAGCTTCTCAACACTGCTATAAATCAAAGGTGAAGAATAAAGGATGGTCAGTTCACTGGCCATCTTGTCTAATATCTGACTGATAGCAGTTCTTCAGGTTTCAGACTGGTATCTTTCCTACTCCTTGGTAATGACTTATTCTATGCCCTCGTCTTCCATCCGCCAAGCCTCCTTAGTTTCCAAAACTAAGTGAAGGCCACATGTACGCGGGGTGGTATCAAAAAACCTATGACCCTTTCAATTCCATCAGCCAAGCTAGCATACTCAGTGCTCCAAGATAACAGGAGTTGCAATTACCTAATATCTGGAGAGTCAGAGGCTCTTCATCTCTTTTAGATTCTATAGGGATATCAGCCCTGCCCCCCTGCTAAGGTTTTCACCTATGGAAAAAGTCTATAGCAAGGATATCCCTCACATGCATCTTTTAGGCACAGTGGACATATATACACATCATTTTGCTAACAGGTTGTTCTCCAGCTCTGTTATGGTGAGGGAATTACTTCTAGATATTCATCAGTTCATCTATTCATCCTATAAAACACACCATATATTCTGTTCTGGGCACTGTTCATGCTAATGGGGGTAGGAAACTTAACTCTGCTGGAGCAGCGGTGCTGCCCATAAGACAAATTCCAAAGTCCACATTGTGGCAACACCTTTATCAAGTCAACTGAAGAGGCAAAACGTGTATGTGAATTAGTTGTTTTAAATGTTTGTGTGTGTGTGTGTTCCAAAAAGCAAACCTTGATTTTTGAAAACCTTTTTTTTATAAGGGGCATCACTTTACGACTCCATTATATACAACGGGACTTGAGTATCCAAAGATTTTGGTATTCATAGGGGGTGAAGGTAGGGATGGGAGTCCTAGAACCAAACTCCAGTAGATCTGAAGGTTACACTGTACACATAGGTTATGCTACAAAAACTTCTTTTAACTAAAAGAACAGCAAAAATGGCTACAAGAACCTTCTCATGGTTTGGAGCAGTGGATGCACTGATACTGTAGAAATAATGCAGTTTGATATCACTCTAAGTGATATAGCTGCATCCTATGGAATCCTGGGATTTGTAGTTTTACAAGGTCTGTAGGCTTCCCTGCCAAACAGTGCTGGTGCCTCACAAAACTCCAAATCCCAGGATTTTGCAGGATGGTGCCATGGTAATTAAAGTGGTTTCATCCCAGCGTGGTTATATAAACCACTGAGTGACCTAGGGCAAGTCACACACTCAGCCTCAGAGGATGACAATGGCAACCCCCCCCCCCCGAAGGATCTTGCCAAGAAAACCCTTTGATAGGTCACCAAAGTTGGCAACAACTTGCAGGCACACAACAAACAACAACAAACTGCATTATATCTACAGTGTAAATGCACCCTAAAAACAGATGCAGAGCATCTATATGGAGAAATCCTATTGAAGCAAGAACATTCAAGACTGATGCCTACACATGTTTTTCTGCGATGGATTTGAGGACAAACAGGAATATACAAATCACCAAGTATAGTAGTATGTCAGCTTCTCAATCAGATATGCCCATGCATGCACAAACCTACCTCTCTGTCTCTCGCTTACCTTCTCTAATGTTGTCAAGACATATCAATGTGTGTGTGTGTGTGTGTGTGTGTATGTCAACACGTACCTTTTGGGTAGTTTCTCTTGATCAGAAGTTTTCACTGGTGAGGAGGGCTGCAGCAAACAGGCCAAATTCAACAGTGCTGAAACATTTTATACCTTTCCACCTAATGTTAAAAGTTAACTTTTCCTCTGTTCTTCCCCCCCTTCTCTTCATGCTGGTTGGAGGGGGCGTGAATGCTCAGTCGCTGTGGTTGGCTGCGGAAGAATGGCAGTATTCAGCCAATAATGTTTGCCTCTGGATCTTTCTCACACCCTCCTCCCACCAGCTATGTGCACAAACCAGTCTTCCTATATGCTCATATGATGCAATCCACCTTTCATACACACACACACAATTTGAAAAGTTATGAATTACAGTTAAACCTACAAATAGCTGGTGTGTAGGATTTTAAAAACAATTCCTTGCCTACCTTCAAAGGCCACGGAACAATTTCTTTTTAGAAAATGCATCCAAAACCTCTTCATTTCTGCAGCCTGAAATAGGTGGTATTCTTCCTCTGCCCTCTCCTAACAAGGTGACTTGCAGGTACAGTGAGCCCTTGGTATCCCCTGGAATTTGGTTCCAGCACCCCCCCCCCTTCTGTGGATACCAAAATCTGTGGATGCTCAAGTTCTATTTTATACAATAGCATAGTAACATGCATAGTAAAATCCCTTATATAAAATAGCAAAATCAATGTTTCCTTTTTGGAATTTATATATAGAGAGAGTCATAGAATCATAGAGTTGGAAGAGACCACAAGGGCCATCCAGTCCAACCCCCTGCCAGGAACTCTCCATTGAAGCATCCCCGACAGATGGCCATCCAGCCTCTGCTTAAAAACCTCCAAAGAAGGAGACTCCACCATGTCTGCCGTGATGTCTTGGGGGGGGGGTGTCTGTCATGATATCATGACAGTTCTCAAATATCATGACAGCCCCCAGAAAACATAACAGGACCCCACAAGATATCATGACATTCCCAAGCTATCATGGCAAACCCCAGATATCTTGACATTCACCAGATTTTTTGACTTCCCATGGTATCATGATAGCTCACAAATATCATGACAGACACTCCCCAATATCACAGCAGGCCCAAGATATCATAACGAACTCCTGATTATCATGTCAGGATCCCCTGAGGTGCCATGACAGACTCCCAAATCTCACGACAGGCCCCAGATATCGTGAAATTCCCTAAATCTCATGACAGGCCCCTCCAGATATCATGACAGACCCCCTGTCATATCTTGACAGGTGCCAGATATCACAACAGACCACCAGATAGCATGGCAGAAACCTCCCCTGAGATATAGCAACATCCACCAGACAGACCCCTAATATCATGACATTCCCAGGCATCATGACAGACACATGTATATCACGACATTCCCCAGGTAACATGACATTCCCCGGATATTGTGACAGCCCTCAAGATATCATGGCATCCCCCAGATAATTGTAAGCCGCTCTAAGGCTGAAGGGCAGGGTATAAATACTCTAATAAATAAATAAATATCATGGCAGACCCCCTGTCATATCATGATAGGCACTCCAGATATCATGACATTATCGGGCATCATGACAGACTCCCGGATTTTACGACAGACCCCCCCCCCCCAATATATGACAGCCCCCAGATATCATGACATTCTCAGGCATCATGACAGAACCAAGTATATCACGACAGGAACCCAGGTGTCATGATATCCCCGAATATCGCGACAGGGACCCAGATACCATGAGAGGGCCCCAGAAAACATGTCGGGCACCCAACATTCATGGCAGGGCCCTGGATATCATGACAGACCCCTGTCATATCACAACAAGCCCAGATATGATAACAGAACCCCAGATAGCATGGCAGGACTCTCCCCCGAGATATAGCAACATCCACCAGATATCATGACAGACCCCCTCATATCATGACAGGCCCCCAGATACCATGACAGACACTCGGACATTATTACAGGACCCCAGGTACTATGACATTCCCCATATATCGTGACAGGGCCTTGGATATCACGACAGAACCAAGCTATCATGACAGGACCTCCCCCCTCCCGGTATCATGACAGCCCCTAGATATCATAACAGACCCAATTTCATATCATGGTAGGCCCCAGATACCATGACAAACCCCCAGATACCAGGGCAGGACCCTTCCTCGAGATATAGTAACATCCACCCGATATAATGACAGAGCCCCTATCATGACATTCCCCAAATGCCATGACAGAACCCCAGATATCATGACATCACCCAGATATCACAACAGGAGCCCAGGTATTATGACATTCCCAGGTGTCATGAGAGGCTCCGGATATCATGACATACCCCAGATATCACCGCAGACACCAAGACACCACAGCGGACTCCCTCGGGATATCACAACAGCCCCAGATATTGTGACAGGACCCTGAATATCATGACACTCCCAGGTATTACAAGAGACTCTCAGATATCATGGCATTCCCAAATAGCATGACATTGCCCAGATATCATGATATCCCCCAAATATCATGACAGCCTCCCAAGATATCATGCAAGATATCATGGCATCCCCTGGATAATTGTAAGCCTGTCATGATATCTGGGGAATTCATAGACATCAGGGACAGAACAGGTGAGCCTGAGAATAGCCCCAAAGGGAACAGCCGCTGCTAAGCCTCGGAGGAGGCGTGTGGTCGTGGTGGAGGACTCCTTGCTGAGGGGTACCGAAGCAGTGGTTTGTGGGCCAGACAAGATGTCTTGGGAGGTGTGCTGTCTCCCTGGGGCAAAGATCTGTGATGTGACAGAGAGGTTGACAAGACTGGTCAAGCCTACTGATCAATACCCCTTTCTTTTGGTTCATGTGGGAACCAATAATACTGCAAGGCACAGCCTTCAGAATATCATAAGGGATTATGAGGCTCTGGGAAGGAAGCTGAAAGAGATGGATGCACAGGTTGTCATCTCATCTCTTCTCCCAGTTGAAGGGCATGGTCCAGGAAGGGAGAGGAAAATAGCAGAGGTGAATAACTGGCTCCGTAGATGGTGCCACCAAGAATGGTTTGGATCCTTGGATCATGAGCTGCAGTTCCATGAGGGGGGACTTCTGGCAAGGGATGGGCTGCATCTCACGCCAGTTGGCAAAAATGTTTTTGCCAATATTCTCAAAAAATTGATCAGGGGGGCTTTAAACTGAGTTATGGGGGGAGGGAGCAGTATTCTGGAAGGCAAAAGGGCTGGAGAAAACAGTCAAATTGACATAGAGGGGAAAAGGCAAACAGTGCAAGGACCCAACAGTGGGAGACAAAAAAAATTGCACAGGCAGCAAGTAAAAGGGACCCATGGTCTTCAATGTCTCTACACTAATGCACAGAGTATTGGAAATAAACAGGATGAACTTGAACTCCTAGCACAACAAGGGAAATACGATATAATAGACATCACTGAAACCTGGTGGGATGAGTCTCACGATTGGAATGTAGAAATAGAGGGGTATAACCTTTTAAAGAGAAACAGGCCAAACAAGAAAGGAGGAGGAATAGCATTATATGTCAGAGACATTTACACCAGTGAAGAAATCCAGGACATCAGTATTGGAGGCCAAGTGGAGTGTATTTGGATAAAAAATAAAGGGGAAGGAAATACCAAGGATGTTACTGTGGGAGTCTACTACAGACCTCCAAGTCAGATGGAGGAATTGATGATGCTTTTCTAGAACAGATGACCACACACGCAGAAAGGAGAGATGTAGTAGTGATGGGGGACTTCAACTATCTGGATATTTGCTGGAAGTCAAACTCAGCCAAATCGTCAAGGTCTAACAAATTCCTCACTTGCCTCGAAGACAGATTCATTGTCCAAAAGGTGGAAGAGGCAACAAGGGGATCAGCCATTTTAGATCTGATCTTAACCAACAGGGAAGACCTAGTCAATGGAGTGCAAGTGGTTGGATCCTTAGGTTTCAATGATCATGTTCTCCTGGAGTTTGTTATACAGTGGAAAGGAGAAGCTAGGCATAGTCTGACACACATTAGGAAAGCTGATTTCAATAAACTTAGAGAAATACTGGGGGTGATCCCATGGTCAGGAATACTAAAAGAGAAGGGAGTTCAAGATGGATGGGAGTTTCTCAAAAAGGAGATACTGAAGGCGCAATTTCAAACAGTTCCAATGAAGAAGAAAAATGCAAGATGTTTCAAGAAGCCAGGATGGATAACTAAGGAACTTTCAACTGAGCTAAGTTTTAAAAGGAGCATGTATGAGAAATGGAAAAATGGTGAAATCACCAAAGAGGAATTCAAACAAATAACCAGCACGTGTAGGGATAAAGTCAGAAAAGCTAAAACGCAGAATGAACTCAGGCTTTCTAGACAGGTTAAGAACAATAAAAAGGATATGTCCGCAGCAAAAGGAAGAAGAAGGAAACGGTTGGACCACTGCCTGCAGAAAATGGAAAAATGCTAACAGGGGAGAGAGAAAAGGCAGAATTACTCAATACTTTTGCTTCAGTCTTATCAGAAAAGGCAAAGGGTGCTCAACTTAAGGATAATGGAGAAGACAGAATAGGGGAGAAGAGAAAGTTAAGAGGTGATACGATAGCCCTGTTTAGATATTTGAAGGGATGTCATATTGAGAAGGGAGCAAGCTTGTTTTCTGCTGCTCCAGACACTAGGACATGGAACAATGGATGCAAATTGCAGGAAAAGAGATTCCACCTCAACATTAGGAGGAATTTCCTGACAGTAAGGGCTGTTCGACAGTGGAACACACTCCCTCGGAGGGTGGTGGAGTCTCCTTCCTTAGAGGTCTTTAAGCAGAGGCTGGATGGCCATCTGTCAGGGATGCTTTGATTGGAGTTCCTGCATGGCAGGGGGTTGGACTGGATGGTCCTTGTGGTCTCTTCCAACTCTATGATTCTATGATTCACAAGAATTTCAAGTGGACAGTTTCTCTGCAAGTTTGCAGACATGTTATGGTCATTAGACTTTATTAAGAACTGAAATCAGTATAGCCAGATGACTTGCATCATTTGTATATACAGTTGCCCCTCCTTTCTCGCAGACTCCGTGGCCTTGAATATTCATGGAGGGGTGACCTCAGCAGCGCACATACCCCATTCAAGCCTATGAGGCTTGAATATAGGCGAGTCTCCATTTTTGCGGGGGGGTGGGTGGGTCTGGAATGGATCCCCCATGAAAACAGGGGGCTGACTGTACTTCTTAGTCACTATTATTTTGCTGACGTAACTATTGTGCATATAGGCGAGTATCCATTTTTGCGGGGGGTTGGTGGGTCTGGAATGGATCCCCCATGAAAACAGGGGGCTGACTGTACTTCTTAGTCACTATTATTTTGCTGACGCAACTATTGTGCATAGGGAAACCATTGTGTTTTAAATAAATGCAATGTTCACCTACTACTTTTTCACACTGGGGGAAAACAGGATTTAAACGAGAGTTAAACGAGAGTTAAACAGGAAATATCCTGTGATAAACATAGGGCATTTCCTGTTTAACTCTTGTTTAAATCCTGTTTGCCCCCTAGTGGGATAAAGCAGCTAGTCTCAACAGTGAGTGAGGCTGTGACAATCAGGAGCAAGACACCTTCACAATTCCTTGTTGCGGCTTCTCTACTTAGCAGGAGGGAGTTGGAAATGTCATTCTCCCTTGTGCACTGATCAAAGTCTGAATGGATTTCCTTTTCCTGACCTGGCTGCTGGCTCTTAAGGTGGGCTGATGAGTGGAGAGTTTGGGCAATGGGGTTTTATTTAGGTGGGCAGAGGTAACTAAGAAGCTGTGCAGACAGCCCATCCAGCTGCCCCTTTTATAGCCAGATCAGGGCTGCGGCAACTGCACACTGCAGCCCTGATCTGGCCTTTGCAGGGCACAAAAAGAGCCGCAAGAAGCAGCTTCTTTCTGTGCCCTGCAAAGGGCATGATAGCCGTGGTGCCATGGCTTTACAACACGCCTTCAGCACTGCGTTGTGTGGATGCAGTACCAGAGGAGTGCCATGTGGAGTGGAACGTGGCATAATGCTGCTCTGAAGGCGGAATTGGGGTGTGCGTCATGTGGACGCAATGACCCGACTCTTCCCCCAAGCCAGCCTTTAAGGCCGGTCTGCACAGGGCCTAGGTAACTGAAGCAGAATAATAGTGAATGACCGTAGCAAATAGTTTAAAAACATTTAAATAAACTATCCTATTAAAGCAACACTAATAGAAAACAGTAGAAGAGCACTGTAAAACATAACAGTGAAAGCAAAGTACAGCCCTTGATTTGCATCCTGCCTTTCTTCCCCCTAACTGCTTCTTAAAGTTGCTTGTAATAAGATAAGAAAGAAAAGCCAGATGCAACTAAAAACACTTACATGCAAAAAAGGATAATACGAAAATGCAATGGTGTCAGAAGCCATTTAAAAACACATCAATAAAACAGTGATGCATAACAGCGAAAGCGCCTTCCACAGGAAAAAGCCTAGTATCCTAAAGGTACCAGATTCCACCTGATCTTGGCTGCATCAGCACTGCAGAAATAACCCATCTTGATACCACTTTAGCTGCCATGGATCAGTGCTATGGAATCCTGGGAATTTTAGTTTTGCTAGACATTTAGCTTTCTCTGCCAGAGAAATCTGGTGCTACAACAAACTACAATTCCCAGAATTCCATAGCATCGAGCAATGTCAGTTATAGTCGTGCCATATTGGATTATTCCTGCAGTGTGGATGCAGCCCTTGGAAGTTAAGGAGGGTTGGCCCTTGTTAGTACTTGGATGGAAGACTGCTAATGAACGCTATAGGCTATATTTCAGAGGAAGGAACTATCAAAACCACCTCTGAGTATTTTTGGCCTAGGAAAACCCTAAGTTGACAGGTGACTTGAAGATACACAAACACACACACACACACACTGCTGACAGAAAGAAGAGAAATGACATCTCACCATACATCTGAGGAAGCAGACCAAGGGACTGTACGTGCAGACAAGGGACTGTAGGCGCCCTAGGGGGCGACATGCAGCTGTCCCTTTTCTGGCCAAATCAGGACTGCGGTAACCTCATGCCATGGCCCCGATCTGGCCTTTGGAGGGTGCAAAAAGGAGACACAAAAAGCAGCTCTTTTTTGTGCCCTCCAAAGGGCACCATAGCCACGGTGGTATGGTTATATGGCATCCCTTTGGCGCTGTGTCATCTGGAGGGGCATCATAATGCCGCATGCCATCTGGAGTGGTGCACGGTGTCATGGCGCCCTGGTGGCATCATCAAGGGCGTGCGTCACCTGGATGCAACACCCTGACTCCTCCCTCCCAGGCTGGCAGAAAGTGCCAGTCTATACAGGGCCCAAGTCTATGAAAGCTTATGCTACAGTGTCTTTTGCCCAGTTAATCTCAAAGATGTTACAAAATCTTTTTGAATACTGATAGTCCAGACTAACATAGCTATGTTGTATATGTGGTTGCACATTCTTGGACTGTGAGTAACACCTCGTGTCTTTAGTGTAGCCCTTGATTCACTGGGATTAAACAGCAAGGATATTCACAGATATGCAACTGGTTGAACAGTGTCAGTATTCAGCAGAATGGTGGGGTAGCACAATCCCCATTTAACAATCTGAGTGTATGCAGAAATGATGAAGTATTGGATATGGCAAGGGATGTGAAGAATTTTTGTTAATGTATCATTTTTCCATAAGGCAGCCTACTGAGAATTCACCAGACCTTGCGAAGAGTTCTTGCCTCCAGTACAAGAGCAAGACAAACATTCTTTTTCCCCCATTTGCATTTCCTACTTTTTGCACACAATGTGCATATGCACATGCAGCAAGCACAAAAAGATATGCTGGCCAGCATCCTATTAGTGTCTCATAAAGGCATAAATCCAATTTATTTCTACATAAGTCACTTTATGGGTCACTGCAGTGGTTGGAATTTCACACGATAACCAAAATCCCTCCCTAAATCCATCCTTTTTGTGCTATAGTCTTGCCAACACATCTATTTACTGGCTAGCAGAGACTGGCAGTGTATCCTGTTCTCACACTGCAACCGAATGCCAAGTTACAGAAATGTGATAGCTGAAGGAACAAGCAGTACCTGATAACAAACAGTCCAGGATCAAAAGCTGTAATCCAAGCAGAGTCCATATAGGAGTAGAAAGATATAGGAATCGAGAAACAGTCAGGATTGTAAATCATAGCATTGTATCCCACAGACTGAGAGAGAAGCCAAAGGCTATCAGAGTGGCTTACAATCTAAAAAGACACGACACAAAAGGAGAAGGGAATGGTGCTGGGAAAGGGGATGAGTTCCAGTGGTTATTCTCTCCCTCTGAGGCCTGGACCAAGGCACATGGACTGGAGGGAGGGCTCTTCTTCTTCAGGCAAGCCTTGTTGGAGCTGGGCCTGTCTCTTCACTCCTTTCCAAGCCAGAGAATAGCAGTTGGCATGGAGGGATGGTTCTCTTTCTTCAGGCAAGCCCTGATGGATCTGGGCCTGCCTTTTCACTCCCTCCCAGGCCAAAGGATAACAGTTAGCATGAAGGGAGGGCTCTTTTCTTCAGGTAAGCCCTGATGGTGCTGGGAAAACTACATTGAAAATGTGCATCCAGACACTGGCAAGAGGGCTTCAATGCGCACCAGGCATTTCTGCTGTGCACTTGGCACTTCTGATGCACAAAAGGAGCTCCTGTTGTACTCCAGCACTTTCTTGCCAGTGTCAGGATGCACATCAAGGAATGTCCTAATTCACAACCTCTCACTGAATATACTAGATAAATTCACAGCCACTAGCTGAATTCAATTTTGTGCAGATGTAAGGCCTAAATGGGCCAGCGTTTGCGCATTGAGCTACAACCTGGAGACCAGAGTTCAATTCCCTGCTTGGCCCCAGAAAACCTTAGAGTCAACAAGACACAGTAGGAAGCATCCACTGTTTCCTCATAGCTTAGGAATAGTCAACTGTGGATTGGCTGGGCCCATATTACATCCCCCCCCCCCGGAAATCTTGGCAGGACACATCACTACTACACCTGTTCCTACAAACCCCCTGGTTGTTGGGGGTTTTTTGCTCCTAAATACCCCCAAGGCCCCTCTAGGGACATCTCTCTCAGCATCAGAGGAAGGCAATGGCAAACCCCTTCTGAATAAATCAGAGCCAGTGTGGTATAATGGTTTGAGTGTTGAAGTATCACTGTGGAGACCAGGGTTTGAATTCCTGCTTGGCCAGGGAAGGTAACTGGATAAGTCACACTCTCTCACCAGCCTTAGGGGAAAGCAATGAGAAACCTCATCTGAATCAATCAGAGCCAGCATCGTGTACTAGTTTGAGCATTAGACCAGGACTCTGACAGACGAGGGTAAAAAATTTCTGCTTAGGTCTGGAAATCCACCTGGTGACATTGGACAAGTCACACACTCCCAGGACTCTTTCAAACGGGGAGGAATTTCTCCCAACTCCGAATGGAGCCAATGCAGATTTATGTAAATTCGCTTGTTTAGCGAATTTACATGAACCCCTGCTCCGTTCGGAATTACTTCCCATTACCTGAAAATAACCCCCTCCTGCTCGAATTTGCATGCGAAGCTTTAATTCGCAATAAGGTAAAACCCACGATTGCATTCGAATTGGCTTCCCTCCTGCCCGAATTTGCATGTGAAGAGTTAATTTGCAATAACATAAAACCCATGATTGCATTCAAATTGACCTTAAATTATACTTCCAATTTAGCCTTGTATGAAAGAGTCCCCAGCCTAAGACATTTGTTCTGAAATCTTGCTTCAAATCCCCCATGAGAAGTTCACCTCAAGGTTGCCTCAGGGTTGCAGGCAGACAACAAGATCACAAATGAATATTTGAATAAATAAATGAATAAATATGGCGCATATTGATTGGAACATTTCCTGCATGGGCCAGCTACATTGTGGCTCATTTTACATTCCTTTATGCCACAAATGGCAGCAGACAGACCCTAATTCCAAGTCAAAAAGTTATGCTTAGCTTTCCATTTGAGTAATCGGAAGAGATGCAGAATGTCAAAAATACACAAACACGCAAACACAGACACACACACACACACACACATTTGTACCAAGAGGTCTGAATGGTGGAGCCTAGTCAAATCCTCTCCTCTCCCAACTCAACTCATCACTAGTCTTGTTTTAAGCTAGTTTCTCTAATAATACAAGTCTGATAGTGAAGCAAGCCACCAGGGAGAAGAGTTTAAAGAAAGTAAGAGCATCAGAATAAGGTGGTGAGGATTTTGCTCCCCTCCCTGTACCTCTTAGTAGATAAGACACCTTTTTCCCTGTACAGAATGGGTAGGGATGTAAATATGGGCTTAGAGAGCGAGCATGAGAGCTTGAGGAGAAAGACAGAAAAGTGCCCTCTCTCATTCCAGATACAAAAGTCAACTAGTCTGGGTGTTGAATCTTTTCTTCTCAATGGTGATGAGATAATATCTCCCACACTTGGAGTCAACAGACTAGCAAAATGGCTGTGCTCACTGGCTATACAGCTTTCCCTTTGACGCCTTTAGCCTCCCTCCAGGCATCTTCCCCATGAAACTGTTAGAGAATAGGATCCTGGAAAATGCTCAGATGTGGGAAAAAGGTGCCAGGGTTCCCTAAAGTCCCCAAGCTGCCACGATGAGTCAGCATTTAGTCTGTCCAGTCATAGGAGGCGAGATTGTGAGCAGAAAACTGCAAAGTCTCCCTGCATGGGGGAACTGTCTGGAGGGTACACAAAGGAAGAGGATGGGCTAGAAGATGCACATGTATGTAAGAGAGGAGCATCAGTGTACAGTGTGGGTCGTCGTAAGTCGTTGTGTTAATGCTGGTGGTGTATGGTGTATTGCATGTCGCTGTGGCGTTCAGGACGCTCTTGTATACAGAACAACAAAGATTACAGAGCCTCCTTCAGAGATATCTGCCTGGTGTCTCCTTTGTCTGTTTCTGGAGGGGGAGAGGAGATTCTTCAGCCAGAACAGAGCTCTGCGTCGCTTCTCAAGTGGCCATCCAGGTGCACCGCTTCAGTGTGGTGCAACGCAGCCTCCACAATCACGCTAAGAGAAACAGCCACCTCTACCTGATAGTAGGTACAGCTACTTTTACTGTGTCTATATTATTATTATTATTATTATTATTATTAATACTAATTTTATTTATATAGCACTGTAAATTTACACAGTGCTGTACATACAATCTTATAATTAGATGGATCCTTGCCTACCAATCTACAAGTATGAAGCCAGTTCCAATGCCACAGTTCCATTCTTCAGCATCCTGAGTTCTAAAGACTGGAGAGGTACTTGGACATCTTTCCTGAAGTTGAAGGGTGTCATACCTCACTCCCTGTACAATTCAGAGAAGAAAGAAGCAGCAGCTTGCCAGGAATCTGCTACTCCTGATAACTAAGGTCCCAAGATGCTGATTATTTAGGCCGCTGATGATGTTGAAGGAGATGACCATAATTCTTCCTGCAGCCCCCAATGTCTTGGTTGTTCGGAGCTGTTTTATGTGAGTAGTTGACTGACCTCTAGCATTTGTGTCTCCTTGATCTTGGACTAGCTTTGATTTGACAGCTTTGTTTACTCTTTGATGACTTCTGGTATCTTTACTGCTGACTTGTTATAACTACTCCTGGACAAACTGACAACCACCCTTTTGTTTCACTTTCCTTCACTCACTAGGCCTGAACTTGTCCCAAAGCAGAGATCATTGCCATTGGCACACTTGCCTCAGCTGGGCAAGGCACCTTGACCTTGGTCTGCAATATGGAAATTCAGGAGCGAAGCAAAATCTAGCTTGTGATCTTTACCTTCAAAGAGAGTCCCACCTTGTCCCCTTCTGAACAGATTGAAATGCTGGTTGGAGAAGTTACATGCACTAACTTGTATATTCAGTTTGTTTGGTTAATCTTTTTTATTTAAGTTTCAATTAGTTAAATCTCATCTACCTTATGACTGATTAAGGCATCAATATCTTGTCTGCAATCTGATGGATAGACAGAGTTGTATTCCACCTGAAGAATGATGTTCCATGTGCCTCAGATGCCCTTGTCCACACTATAATTGTATAGTGTGGATACACTCAGAAACTGGTGTCCTTTTGTACACACACAGACTGGGACTTCAGCCCACTTCTTTCAAAGTGCTTTCATTGACTTCTGTAGTGAACTTTAATTCTCAGTATAGACCATATAAACCAAATCTTATTCATTTACTCCAAAACCCTATTTATTTCAGTGGAATCAGCTCTTCGGTGAGTAGTCTTATAATTCAGTGCTAACTTCTTCAGATATAAAAGGTCAGTTGCAATCTGCTTCTAAGCAAGTGTGTATTGCATTCCTAACACCTAAAACCTATTCAAAGATATAGCCATGTTAGTCTGATAGTCTCGGAATATCTGAGGTAGTAGACTGACATCTACAAAAGCTCATCCTGCCAACATCTTTCTTTCAGTCAGTCTCAAAGGTGCTACAAGACCTAAAATCTATTGAGAGGTTTATTTCCCCAACAATTAAATCCAGAATTTAAAACTTAACCCACAAGTCTGACCCAATCAAAATTTCTAAAATGTAAGCCCATATCCCTAGCTATCTGGCAGAGCAAACCATGTTGGCATAGAATCCATGCAACAGCAGGGAATAGAAGTGTACTTAATTTATCAGTGAAAAAGGCAAAGGAAACAAGAACTAGTTTTTATCAAATTTATTTTTCTTTTATGATCTCTTATTTGTATTTATGATGGTTTATCTTTATTATTTTTAATATTTTATTGTTTTAAAGATGATTTTTGAAAATGGATCTGAATGTGCCAATTAACCTACCAAGTGACTCCTGCTCAGTGCCCAGGGGAAGGCGAAAAACCTCCAGGACCTCAGGCCAATCCGCCCTGGAGGAAAATTCCTTCCCGACCCCAAAAATGGCAGTCAGCACTCGCCTGGGCATGCCATGAGCAAGAGCCATGCGCAAGCGCACCACCCATGCTCCCTCCTGCCCCACCAGATCTTGTGTTGTGCTCCTTGCTGGCTCCTCCAGAGAAAAACATCATGAACAGAAATATAGAAGTGGAGATGTAATGCCTTCTTTGTGCAGCTCTGGACTGAACTGATATTTTGGTGAACAGCTCTGAACATTGACTCCAGAGAGTTCAGATGATTTCTTTTTCAATATCAGCTTCTTTTTCAACATTAAGCTTGCATAGAACCTAAATATTTGCTATTCCTGAAAGAAGAAAAGAAACTGATAAGGTTCAGACTGATTCCAGAAGAACTGTTCAATACATGTTTACAGCTAAAATATACTTTAATGCATTCCTTGACTACTTGGGCAGAGAATTCACTAAATGAACTACAGTGACACCTAAGTTCTTTCCTTCCTTTCATATAGAGTTATGCTATGCGCCACATTAGATGAGTCTAGTACTGTGCAGTTGAATCTTCCCATCCCACAAAGGAAACATACCTCATCACATTTTCTCTCTGCTTATACATTTACAATGATCATCTATCATGTTTTGCACGTACCACTTTCTGAAGGAATGAAACAAACCATGTATTTATCTCGAAAAAGTTTTCATGTACATAATAATCTTATGAGACATTTGCTTTACATTACTGGAGTCCCATCCTCAATTCCTCTCCCTCAAGATAGACTGCATTATATAAATATTGTGCTGTTGCAATGTTAACATTCCTGAAGAGACCTTTAAAATTTGGTTTCCTGCAAAAGCTGGGTGATTATTTTCAGTAGTATTGAAAATACCATTTTTTAACCCCTGCAAGGGTTTATTGGTTGACGAGCCACACCACTGAAAAAGATTGCATCTTTAGAGAATGAATGAATGAACTAAACTTGGAGAATTTCCTTTCAGTCTGCAAACTGCCACAGAATGATCAACTCACAGATGAAATATCATCCCAGTTCTCTTGTTTTGTTTAAAGCCCAGTCATCAATAAAAAATGGCTAAATACCTGTTTCCTTTAGCAACACGTCTTAAGGAGATTCTTTTAAGTTGGTGAGGTTCATCTGTGATGTTTCACTCTTTCTTCATTTGGAAACAAAACACAATGGGGCTTTCTAGATTGGCAGGAAAGTGTGACATGAAGTTGCCTTTTTTTTTAAAGGCTTGCAGCCTTTAGATGGAGCTGCGCTGTTCCGCAGTTTTTAAAAAAGAAGCTGGGAAAACCAGCAGCTTTTTAAAGGTGCTTCTTCTCCCCTGAAACACAAAAAATGCGTTTTCATGGCACACTTTCCCTTTTTCTCATCTAAAGGCTAGAGTTTCATGCAGCCATGAACACACTTCTTTTTGCCAATCTAGAATAGGCCAATGTCTTTTTTTTAAACCTCACATCAGACTTGTTAATATTTGCCTATTTTTTTCAATATCCTGTTTTTCCCCAATTTGGATAATTCCCTGTGAAATCTATAGACATGTCACAATTACACTTTTAAAAATGTTTAGCCAATATTTTCCATACTTAGGATTTTCAATCAGCTAACCATCAAGAAAAATTGACTAGAAATCTGTCCCTGTTTTTTCTTCTTAAGGACTCACCTCCATGATTGGAATATTCACTTATGATGCTTTACACTCCATTTTAAAGAAATATGTTCTGCATCTTATATTACTCAACTTTTTTTATTAGGAGCTGAATGCTTTTTCAACCGTATTCATACTTTACAGTAGCTAATCCCTGCAAGTAAAAATGATCTTGTCAAATTCTGTATTCTTCTCTTTAGTGCAGATGAAAATTTACCTTAAAGATCTCTCTCTCTCTCCTCTCTCTTTCTCTTCTTAACCTGAAAATTTCCTTCAGACCAAGAAAGAGGTCATTTACAAAATGATGCCATAACCCTTTAACAAAAAAATATTTCCTGATGCTTAGTTGCAATGTGCTGTCATGTGAGGAAAAATAGGAACCTTTTCTCTTTCAAATAAAGGGACCTACCTTTTAGGGACTTACCAAATTGTTGGAGATGTTCATTGGAAATTCTTCTCACTTTTCCTTTCTTGAAGGAAGGTTTGGTCATTACCTCATGTTGGATGTTTTGGTGCATCTTTGTTCTTTTCTTAACATTGTCAGAAACTTGAACTTTCATCCTTCCCCAGACAAAGATCATTTAGCGAGTCAGTCAAAAGAGAGAACATAGAACTACAAATATTACAATGTGTACCACATCTGCTGGATTGTTGTCTTGAAATCTTTCCACAGCATGCAACCTTTTGTTCTAGAGCTACATCTTTTAAATCTCACCTGACAACTTTGCTATAATGTTGTGCATTCTTTCTTTCACCATCCCATTTATTTTTCAAATCATTTATCTTCTGTTCTTCAACCAGTAATTGAAGAGTCACCACTGGAAGAGATTGCATCTTTAGAGAATGAACAAACTAAACTTGGATAAATCCCTTTTAGTCTGCAAAACATCACAGAAACAAACATTTCTCAGCTAAAATATCATCCATGTTCTCAAACACTTGATTTGTTAAAGGCCCATTCAGCAATAAAAAGTGACCAAATACCTGTTTCCTTTAGCAACACATTTTAAAGATATCCTTTCAAATTGGTAAGGTTCATCTATGAAGTTTCACTCTTTCTTCTTTTTTGGGGGAAAAAACCATATATGCCTTTAAAAATAGTTAATACTGTTTTCGGTACATAGGATTTTGAACATACCAAGCATTGGGGAAAATTAATCAGAAATCTTTTTCCTTCTTCCTACGGACTCACCTTTATGATGGGAGAAATCTATTTATGATGCTTAACACTCCATTTTTGAAGAAATATGTTGTGCATCCTATATTTACTCCATTTGTTTTATTCAAAGCTGAATAAATTGGTTATACTTTTTAAACTGAACTAATCTCTGCAAGTAAAAATGGTCTTGTCAATATGTGTATTCTTCTGTTTATTGCAACTGAAAATTTACCTTAAGGATGTATTGCTCTTTCTTCAGAGAACAGAAGGATTCCATTTCTGAAAACTTTCTTTCAAATCTGCAAAGAGCAAATTTATAATAAGATGGTGTCACACATTAACTGTACTAAATATTTCTCAGTTCCTAGCTCTATGTGGCTGTCAAGTGAAGGAAAACCAGGAATTTGTTCTTTTCCTAATAAAGGAACCTACCTTTTAGGGACTTACCAAAATGATGGAGATGTTTTTTGGAAATGCTTTTCACTTTTCTATTCTTGAAGGAAGATGAGTCCTATAACTTGTGTCACATATTTTGGTGCATGTCTGTGCCTTTCTGAACATTGGCAGAAACTTGAACTTTCATTCTTTTCCTGCTCAAACGTTATTTAGAGAGCCAGGCAAAACAGAGCACATAGAACTAGAAATACTACAATGTTCATCACATCTGCTGGATTGTTGTGTTTAAGTCTCTCCAGAGCATGCAATTTCGTCTTCTAGAACTATGTCTTTTAAATCTCACCTGACTATAATATTGCACATTTTAAATGAAACACAACATGTTTCACCAACTGATATTCTTTAAATCATTTAGTTTCTGTTCTTTGACCTATGTTAATATATGATCCCCTGATCTTTCTTGTTTCAGTTCTCCCAAAATTAGATAAATAACATGAGAAGTATAAAGCTCATCTCTCTATAGCTGAGGATCTTAAATATTGTTTTTATTTTTTAAACAATAAAAGTTCTCATACTCACCTTTTTCTCACCTGTGTCCTGTTGGAGTTATTGCGGTTCACAAATTTTGCTCCAATTCCATATAGTTTGTTTTTGGAGGGTCAATAGTTACTTACTCCATTTCTCTCCTGGTTGAGCTGTGAATATTTGCTATAGGCATGGCTGAAGAGATATACAAAATCAGCATTTATTTTGTGTCTTTTATACAAGATTGTAAACCCATTCCTGTTTATTAAATGAAGAGCATCCGTGCCTGGTCAAAACATTTTTACAGAAGGAACTGACTATCACTTTTTAAAAAACAGAAACAATTACCTACTCAGAGTGAAAGAGGTCACATAAATTATCAAAACCATTTCAGCAGGCAGCCAGAAAAAGTGACCATGTGCTTGTTTTCCTTAGCAATCGATCCATCATAAAGACCTTCTTCCAGGTTTCTGAAGTTCATCTATAATATTTCTCATTCTCCTCTTTTGGAACAGAGTTTTCTGTTAGATTCCTTGCCCTGAACTGAGCTTTTTGATATATATGCGTTGCTTAATCTCATTGTATTAATTTTGGTTTCTGTTAAATTTGCATAACCACAAAGATTATCTTTAAAACGTTCAACCACTGTAGATACTTGAGACATTGGACATTTCAGAATTCCACTTTGTTTCTTTCTACAGAAGCTACTTCCAAGCACTCACTTCCATCTCATATTAATCTATGATATTTTAAACGCTTTTTTGAAAAATAGATATCTTTTATACTTCTTACATTGCACTGGACTTTTTGTTCTGAGTTTCTTGCTTAATTAAGTTGAAGCTGTTATTCTCTTTATAGTTTTTCAAGCCATGGCATTTCCTGGAAAGAAACATTGTCATGCTATCATCATTTCATTCTTCCCTATTGATGACATTTGAAAACATACCTTAATTTGGAAGGTGTTATTGCTCCATCTTATAAAACAGAAGTGTTGCAGGTCTTTTTAAATTTGACAATTTCTTTCAAATCTTCAGGGAGATCATTTACAATACAGTGAAATAAAAGGATAGCCATGAAAAATATTTTCCCATAATTAGTTTGAAGACGCTATTAAGAAAAGGGGGGAAATCACCAATAATCTCCTCTTTTTCCAGGAAGCAATCTGCTTTGTACTGACTTACCAGAAAGATCATATTTCAGAAGATAATCTTTTCTTTCAGCTGTGAATACAGACTGACAAATAGACAGTGTGAAATCAACTACTTTTAATTTGGAGAGTTCCTTTTCACTCTGTTAAATACAGAGAAATGAAAAACAGCAAGGTTTTCTGCACTTAATTCAACAGCGAACAACCAGGAAACCACGTATCTGTTTGGTTTTTGCATTAGTTAAATATTTTAAGAATCTTCTTATATGTTTATGATGATCATCTATGATGTTTTGTATATACCACGTCCTGAAGGAATGCAACAAAACATGTTTTTTACCTTGAAAATTTTTCATGTAGATGATAAGCTTCAGTGACATTTGGTTTTCCTTACTGGAGTCCTCTCCTCAAAAAGGCCTCTATAATGTAATTACCTGTGTACTTGTGATGTCAGTATTTCTAAGGAGACCTTTAAAATTTGTTTCCTAGAAAAGTTGGATGATTTTTCTGAGTTGTATTCAAGATATCTTTTTTTCCCTAGACAAGAGGATTGAAGAATCATCACAGAAAAAGATTGCATCTTTAGAGAATGAATCCACTAAACCTGGAAAATTCCCTTTTAGTCTGCAAAATGTCACAGAAATAAACATCTCACAGTTAAAATATCATCCATGTCCTTAGACAAAAACTATATAGTTTTTCCTTAATTCACACCATACTTATTAATATTCCAAGTTGAATAATTTCCTGTTAAATCAGCAGAGAAATCACAAATACACTCTTTAAAAAGGTTCACCAGTATTTTTGGTGCATAGGATTTTGAACAAGCTTATCATGAAGGAAAATTAATCAGAACTCTTTCCCTTTTTTCTTCATTTCTACAGACTCACCTCCATGATGGGAATACTCATTTATGATGTTTTGCACTGCTTTTTTGAAGAAATATGTTGTGTTTCTTATATTACTCCAGATTATTTCTTAGCAGCTAATTGATTTCTTAATGATGTTTATACTTTGCAGTAAATTTTTTTATCCTTTTTAAACTAAGCTAATCCCTGCAAGTAAAAATGATCTGGTCAAATTCCGTGTTTTTCTAAGTTTATTGCAGATGAAAATTTACCTTAAAGATGTGTTGTTGTTTTTCTCTCTTCACAGAACAGAAAAATTCCACTTCTTAACCTGAAAATTTCCTTTGAGATATATAAAGAGGTCATTTATAAAAAGATGGCATAACCCTTTAATCTTGATAAATATTTCCCCGTGCCTAGCACCAAGTGACTGCCAAGTGAAGAAAAATAGGAGAGGTTCTCTTCCCAATAAAGGGACCTACCTCTCAGAGACTTACCAAAATATTGGAGATGTTCCTTGGAAATGCTGTTCACTTTTCTCTTTTTGAGGGAAGGTGTGTTTTATGCCTCTTTTCTGATCCTTCGGTGCACATTTGTGTTTTTCTTAGCATTGACAGAAACTTGAACTTTCATTCCTCTCTCTAGTCGAATGTTATTTAGAATGCCAGGCAAAACAGAGTATATAGAACTACAAATACTACAATGTCTACCACATCTACTGTGTTGTTATGGTTAAATCTCTCCAGAGTATATAACTTTTTGTTCTAGAACTATGTATCTAAAATCTCACTTGACATCCTTGATATAGTATTGTGTATTTTAAAGCAGCAGAACATCTTTCCTCATCCAATGTATTCTTCATATCATTTAACTTCTGTCCTTCCACCAATGTTAATATATGATCCACTGACTTTTATTTTGTGTCAGCTCTCCTAATATTTGATAAATAACATGTGAAATGTAGAGAGCATACCAGGGTGGCTGAGATCTTTATATCTTGTATTTATTTATTTTTAGACAAGAAAAGTTCTCACGTTTGCCTCCTTCTCACCTAGACATTGTTATAGTTATTACCGTATAAAAATGTAGTTTCAGTTTCATATAGTTTGACTTTTACAGTTGGTAATTACTTACTTATTTCCTCTCCTGGTTGAGCTGCGAATCTGTTGTTTAAAGAGGCCTGAAGAGAATTACAAAAGTTGTATTTATTGTATGTTCTACTCAAGATTGTAAACTCTTTTTTGATTAGGTGTTTATTAAATGGCTGCCAGGTGATCACATCTTTAGAGAAGGGACAAAGAAAATTACCTTACAGAATACAAGAGGTCATAATAATTATCAAAATAATTTCAACAGCCAGCCAGAAGAAGTGACAGTGTATTTTTGAGGAAGTGACAATATATCTAGTTTTTCAAGCCACGACATTTCCTGAAAAGAAACATGGTCAAGCTATCATCATCTCATTTTTCTTCGTCAATGATTTTTGAAAACATACCTTAATTAACCTGGAAGATATTACTGTTCCATCTTATAGAAGTGCTGTAGTTCTTTTAAAATTTGGCAATTTCTTTCAAATCTTCAGGGAGATCATTTACAATACGGTGAAATAAAAGACTAGCTATGAAAAATATTTTCCCATAATTAGTTTGAAGAAGCTATTAAGGAAAGGGGGAAAGTTACCAGGTATCCTTTTGTTTGTTTGTTTTGTTTTGTTTGTTTGTTTGTTTTGTTTTTTGTTTTTGCTTCTTGAAGGAATACAACAAATCATTTTTTTTACCTTGAAAAAGCTTTCATGATGATGATAACCTTTAGAGACATTTGTTTTCTTTACTGGAATCCTGTCCTCAATTCTTCTCCAAGATGGGCTCCATAACAGAACAACTTGTTACTTTTGATGTTAACGTTCCTGAAGAGACCTTTAAAATTTGCCTTCTTGCATAAGCTGGATGTTGGTTTTGAGTTTTTTTCAAAATACCTTTTCCCCCTGTAGACAAGAGTTTATTGGTCAAAGAGTCACATCACTGAAAGAGATTGCATCTTTGGAGAATGAATGAACTAAACCTGGAGAATTCCCTTTCAGTCTGCAATGAACAACCGACAGCTGAAATATCATTGTGTTCTCAGACACTTGTTTTGTTTAATAGTCAGCGATTAAAAAGTGACCAAATGCCTGTTTCCTTTAGAAACACGTCTTATGGACATTCTTTGAAGTTGGTGAGGTTCATCCATGATGTTTCTCTCTTTCTATTTTTGAACAAAAAAATCTATTTCCTTAACTCACGCCAGACATGAGTTCTTTCTTACTTTATCCTATTTCTTTCATTTCTTGGGTGTTTTTTTTTTCAAGCTAGATAATTTTCTCCTAAATCTGCAGTCAAATCACAAAGACCAGCTTAAGAATGGTTAACCACTATTTTCGGTGCCTAGGATTTTGAACAAGCTAAATCCTCAAGGAGAATAAGCCAGAGATCTTTTACTTTTCCCTTTCCACTTCCTTCCTAAAGACTCACCTCCATGATGGCAACATTCGTTTATGATGCTTTATGCTCCAATTTTGAAGAAATGTGTTGTAAATCTTATATTGCTCCAGACTTTTTGTTAGGAGCCGATTGCTTTCTTAATTATGCTTGGGCTTTACAGTAGATTTCTTTCTCCTTTTTAAACTAAAGTAATCCCTGCAAGTAAAAACAGTCTTGTGAAATTCTGTGTTTGTCTGAGCTTATTGCAGATGAAAATTTACCTTAGTGATGTATCTTTCTCTCTCTTCAGAGAACAAGAGGATCCCACTTCCTTTCAGATCTACAAAGAGGTCATTTATAAAAAGAAGGCATAACACTTTAACCATAATAACTATTTCCCAGTGCTTAGTTCCAAGATGCTATCAAATGAGGAAAAATTGGAATCTGTTCTCTTCCCAACAAATGGACCTTCATTTTAGGAACTTACCAAAATGATGGAGATGATTTTTGGAAATGCTCTTCACTTTTCCATTCCATTCTATACATTGTGTCATATTCTTTGGTGCATGTTGTTCTTTCCATAAAATTGATAGAAACCTGAGCATCCATCCTTCTCCTAGTCAAAAGTTATTTAGAGATCCAGGCAAAACAAAGCGCATAGAACTATAAATACTACAATCTTTACCACATCTGCTGGGTTGTTGTATTCCAGTCTTTCCAGATTATACAACATTTTGTCCTAGAACTGTATTTCTTTCTTCTCCCCTACCTCCCTACTGCAGCATTGTGTATTTTAAAAGGAGAACAACTTATTTCCCCATTCAATTTATACTTCATTTTAGTTAGCTTCTGTCTTTCAAGCAATGCTAAGATAGGATTCACTGACCTTTCTTGTCTTTCAGTTTTCCTAATGTTAGACAAATAATCAGATAAATAACATGAAATGTAGAGTTTCCCAGCTGAGGTCTTTAAATCTTGTATTTATTTTTTAAACAAAAGTTCCCAGACTTGCCTCCTTCTCACCTACACTTCATCAATTCCTTTCCTGGATGAGCTGTGCTTTAAATAGGCCGGAAGGGATTTTAAAAGTAGCATTTATTTTGTATGTCATATATGCAAGACTGTAACCCCTTTTCTGCTTCGGTGTTTGTTACATGGAGAACAGCCATGTCAGGTGATACTGATAACATCTGTAAAGAAAGAAAAGACTATGACTTTTTTTTTTAACAGAGAAAATTACCTTTCGGAGTGAGAGGGCACAGAAATTATGCAAATAACTTCAGTAGGCAGACAGAAGAAGTGATTATGTACCTGTTTTCCTTCGCAATGGACACATCACAAAGATCTTCTTCCAGGTTTCTGAAGTTAATTTGTGATGCTTCTCTTTCTCAATCTGGGACAATTCTGTTAGGTTCCCTGCCTCATGCTGAGCTTTTTGAAATAAATACATATCTTAATCTCATTTTATTAATTTAGGTTCCTCTTAAATTTGCAATGTCACAAAAATTATGTTTCAAATATTAAACCACTGTAGATATTTTCAGGCCTTGAGATATTGAACAGTTTAGAATTCCACTTTCTTTCTCTCTGTAGAACCTACTTCTAATTACTCACTTCCACCTCATATTAGCCTATGATATTGTAAATGCTTTTGTGAAATATCAATATTTCTTATACTTCTTACATTGCACTGGACTTTATGTTCTGAGTTTTTTACTTAATTAAGTTCCAGCTGTGACTCCCTTTATAGTTTTTCAAGCCATGGCATTTCCTGTAAAGAAAGATTGTCATGCTATCATCGTCTTATTCTATATCAATGACATTCAAAAACATACCTTAATTTGGAAGGTGTTTCTGCTCCATCTTACAAAACAGACGTGTTTGCATTTGTTTTTAAGTCTGAACATTTCCTTTTAAATCTGCAGAGAGTTCATTTAGAAAATTGTGAAATAAAATGTTCCACTTTCTTTCTTTCTACAGAACCCACTTCTAAGGACTCACCTCTACCTCATATTACCATTAGATGTTTTAAACAGTCTTCTTGAACAAATACGTCCTATACTTTTCACATTGCACTAGACTTTTTGTTCTGAGATTATTTCTTATTATTTCTTATTAAGTTGAAGCTGTAAATCCCTTTCTGGTTTTTAAAGACCTGGTACTTTCTGAAAAGAAACATTGCTCTGCTGTCACCATCACATTCTTTTATTACCATGACATTTGAAAACATACCTTAAGTAACCTGGAAGGTGTTACCGCTCCCCCTTATGAAACAGATCTATTGCAGTTCTTTCTAAAATCTTTTAAAATTTGAACATTTCCTTTTAAATCTACAGAGGTCATGTAGAAAATGGTGAAATAAAATGTTGACCATGGAAAATATTTCCCCACAATTAGTTTGAAGAAGCTGTTAAGAAAGGGGATAACAAGCAACAATAATCTGCTCTTTTTCCAGGACCTTCTCTGCAGGGACTTACCAGAAACTTGCTATTCACTAGAAATACTCTTTCCTCTTCTAGAATATTTTTTTCTTTACTGTGCTTTATATCATCTCCCTTAAGATCGTGAGAAATATCATTTTTTTTCTTGACAAAGGTTATTTGGAGACCCAGGCAATCTAAAAGATAGAGTTTAGAAAGTGGAACTATTGGAATACCCACCTCACCTCTTGGATTCCTTTGCTCTCATCTCCTTCAGAATCTGCAACTCTTCATTCTAGAACTGAACGACCAGCCTTGCCTTTTGTTCTGTGTATTTTAGAAGGAACAGGGGTTCTTTGATTATTACACATTGACTGCATCATTTTGCCTCCATCTTCTGAGTAGTGTGGGCACATTAAATAACATCACATTCCAAGCTTTGGCTAATCTTACATTCCAATATCATTGATTTTAGACAAATAAAAGAAATATAGAAAGTTCACTTGACTAGATGAAGGTTTGAAGTTTTGATGGGGAAATGGTTGGCTGGTTTTGGGCCTACGTCTCTCCCCCCTTTATTTTTTTGGTATCTAACACAAATGTATACAATATCTTCTCTTATTCCCATTTTGTGCTGAATCTCCTCCTCCTTTAACAGAAAAGGGGCTCCCAAGATATTTGAAGTGTCTCCCATGAAAACTCCCTTCCTCCTTCCACTTACTTTCTACTAAGCTTAGTGCATCACTGAAAGCTTTATGAGTTCACCAGAGCAGAAACATCACAAATTTCATCATAATCACAATGTGCAAATGGCAAGCTCTGGGGTCTAGGGAGACTAAGCACAGCTTTTTTATTTATATATTTTATTTAATATCCTGCTTTTTCCTAATATGGGACCCAAACAGCTTACAACATACATTAAAACAAAATATGAAGCATGAAATCCAAAACACCCCTGCTGATCCAAAGTATTTAGGATAATGGTGACTCAACCTGTACAGTACAAAAGTTCAAAAACTGTTAAATAACGAATCCATTTGAAACATTAAAGGATTAAAAAAAAACTCACCACATTTTTAACAATACAGAACACCCATTGAATATGTCTCTTTCCCAACCAGTTAAAAGCTGAAGGCCTGTTCAAATTAAAAAAGGGTTGCTCTGGCAGTAGAAAGAGAAGAGAAAGGAGCTAATGGAGGAGCTCTTGGGAGGGTATTCCATCGCTTAGGAGCAGCCATCAAGAAAGCCATTTGTTGACCAACCATGAAATAATGAGACCAAACACAGCATTTGTGGTTAAATATGGGCAATCTTTTTTGACCTAAAGCCTTGTTGAATGTTTGAGACCTGGGCAGAGCCAATGAAGGGGGTAGGGACCTGGGTGGATTTAGCTGGGGCCACAGCTGTCAACCTGGGAGACCTCCCCAGCCACCCTTTTTTGAGACACCACACCTTAAGAGCAATCCAAATAGACCGGTTGCAATCTCGGACAGTCATTTTTGGAAGAACAACCTAGGGAGTTCCCTCCCAACCCCCATGAGTTTATAAGAGAGAATACGCCCACAGATCAGCCCCAAAGGACAGACTCTTTCTCCAGCCCCCCCAGTCTTGTTGCCAGTTATCTTGGAAATGCTAAGCAAAACAGATTGGCGGTCTGACTCTGCATAAGGCAATGTTGTGTGTGTGTTGTGCATGCCTTCAAGTCCCCTGTCAACATATGGTGACCCCATGAAGTCCGTAAGGTTTTCTTTTGAAAGGAATATTCAGAAGTGGCTTACCCTATTTAGTTTCCAAGATCAGATGAGATTTGGTGGCTTTAGACTATTTAGGCCTCTTATATATCTGTGGAGTAATCTTGTTTGTACACTACACTATCATAGCTATGCTAGCATGTAAATGATCACAAGAAAAAGAGAAAGGCTGTGAAGGAAGTAACAGGCTAGAGAAACAAACCACTCACAGTTGTCAAATTTTGCCTGTCTTTTCTGACCAACTTTGTGCAAGCAAAGATCAAGGGAAGTAATAGTCCTGTACTATTCTATTGTAGTCATGTCTCACCTGGAATACTGTGTCCATTTCTGGGTAACACAGTTAAAAAAGGATGCTGACAAATTGGAGCGTGTCCAGAGGGCGACCAAAATGATGATGGGTTTGGAAACCACGCCTTATGAAGAAAGACTTAGGAAGCTGGGTATGTTTAGCCTGGAGAAATGACAGTTAAGAGGTGATATGATAGCCCTCTTTACGTATTGGAAGGGTTGACGCATTGAGGATACAGCAAACTTGTTTTCTGCTGCTCCAGCGACTTGACAATAGATTCAAATTACAAGATAAGCAATTCCACCTAAACATTAGGAGGAACATCTTGAGTATAAGAGCTGTTTGAGAGTGAAATGGACCACTTTAGTGTATGGTGGAGTCTCCTTCTTTGGAGGCCTTTAAATAGAGGCTGGATGGCCATCTGTTGGGGATGCTTTGATTTAGAGTTCCTGCACGGCAGGGGTTTGGACTGGATGGTCCTTGAGGTATCTTCCAACTCTATGATTCCTAATGTAGGGGAAATGCACTTTAAAACATCCTGGCAAGGAAAACAAGAAGTAAATACAAATGTAACAATATCTGGATCCAAGCTGAGTGCTAAACCTAAATATAATGCATTATTTGCCATTCTGGGTGTGGCCTTATGGTGTTCATGATCTAGCGAGATCTCCATTTTCCAAGCTCTGGCTACAACATGACATTGAGGCAGTCATGCCAAGAATACTGCTACTAGAACTAAGTCCTGCTGGACTGAGAGTCAGAATTCCAAGTCAGGGTGTATAGGACTGAGCTGCAAACCTAACATGTAAATCTGGATTTCCAAACATTAAATAAATTGCCATGAGTTTATGTACAAGCTGGAAAGCACTTTGTTTATACACTTCTAGGCTGACCATTTTATGTAGCTCCATCATAATGATGAAGTAATTTATGAAAACATTAGTATCAAAACATCATTGCCATCTTCATAACTCTGCTAATCACAGGTAATGAGAAATGAAACATTTGAGGATATGTTGATTGGATCCATTTTTAAACAATTAAACAACATATAGAGCAGCGATGTTTTGGAATAAAGGCCTCTTTAGCCCAATCTTCTGTTTGAGATATGAGACTCGAGGTCATGGGGATTAACCCTTACAGATGAGCTAATGAAAAAGATTAAAAGAAAAAAAAACTTCTGCATTATTCTTCATTGGAAACCTTCGCAATTAAAGCCAAAAGCTTATTTCTTTTTGGTTTCTCAGATTCTCGTTCAATAATAGATCTTCCTTAAGCACACCAGAGGGAAAATACAATAGTGC
Organism: Urosaurus nigricauda; assembly: GCA_034509955.1. Lineage (NCBI taxonomy): Eukaryota > Metazoa > Chordata > Lepidosauria > Squamata > Phrynosomatidae > Urosaurus > Urosaurus nigricauda. The sequence continues at coordinate 111,752,677 of JAOEGL010000002.1, read as the reverse complement.
CTTTAAAAAACAAAACAAAATTTTCAGGATTAAAAAAAATGGTTTAAACCAAGAATTTTTATCTTCTATTTTTAAAAATTCATTTGAAGAATTTCTGGATTGCCTTTCAGCCTGCCAAGGCTCCAATGATAATGTACAACAGATAAAAACAATTTGTAATGCTTAAGTCAAAATCCTACATCTTTAGTCTTAACCAACACTCTCTGTAGCAAGTACCATTTCATGTCCTACCAATAGTAAGGAATGATTCTTGTTATTTATTGATTATACATTTTCTAAATTGCCCTTTATCTTTACAGATGTCAGGACAACGTGCAAGTATAATTACAACACAAAAAACCATCCCTAACACAAAAATAAGAGGAAAAAGTGTACGAGATTATCTCTAGATCCTGTGCTTCAAATGCCTATCATGTGCATGTGATCGTTTTCCCCAGGAGTATTCCCTGTCCAATCAGCTTGCAAAAATTAGAGAAGAAACAGTGCTATGCAAGAAAAATAAATTTTTATTTCAAAAATACATTTCAAAGAGATTTCAATAAAGTGTTTATTTCAAAACTGTTGTGAAGTATTTATTTAAATAAAAAATGAAATTAACCATACATATATGCCTATGAGAGAGCAGCAGAAGCGAGGAAGAGGGAGCAAGCAAGAGTGTACAAGAGCAAGCAAGCCTCTGAACGGTGCACACTAAAAAGAAAAATCCCTGATAGAAAAGAAGTTTCATTATCTTCACACAGAGCAAGGTGAGCTGTAGAAATTAAGCCTATAGCAAATATAAAACTGTTCTAATAAAGTTACATTCTAAGTATTAACTTTTATATTGTGGATCTATATTACAGAAGAGAAAATATAACATAATTTTGTGGAATAAGGAACAGATGGTATATACACTTGTCCCTCCAAATTCGCAGGGTAACAGTTCTGCCCCCCCCCCCGTGTATTTGAAAATTTGCGGGTATTCAAGTCCCTTTCTCTTTTACCTCCTTCCTTCGCTGCCTACCAGGCCTAGCGTGGCCTTAGGGGCTGGTGTGGGGGCCACTGGCCGGCCGCCATGCCGAATTCCTTCCTGCCGGGTGCACACCCCACCCCTCCACCACAACGAATGGCCCCCAGCCTCCTTCTCCTCTCATCCCATTGCCCTGGCAATGGGGCAGAGGTGGAAGCAAGTGGGGAAGCCACCTTCTATCCCCCCATCCTTCTTTCTCTCAAGCCTAGCCCTGCTCTAGCACAATGGGGCAGAGAGGGGGAGGAGAGGGTCCTTTCAATTGCTCCTTCTCTCTGTTCCATCGCCCTGGTCCTGGATCAGGTGAGCCGGCACCAAGGCAATGGGGCAGAGAGAGCGAGGAGGGTCCTCTCTATTACTCCTTCTCTCTGCCTCATGTCCCTGGCTCAATGGGGCAGAGGGAGGGAGGAGAGTACCCCCACATGCTCTCCCTCTCTGCCCCATCACTCTGGCCCTGGATCAGCTGAGTTGGCTCCAAGGCAATGGGGCAGAGAGAGCAAGAAGGGTCCTCTCAATTACTCTCTCTCTCTGCCCCATCACTCTGGCCCTGGATCAGCTGAGCTGGCTCAAAGGTAATGGGGCAGAAAGAGAGAGGAGAGGGTCTCCATTTTCTCCCTCTCTCTGTTCCATCGCCCTGGTCCTGGATCAGGTGAGCCGGCACCAAGGCAATGGGGCAGAGAGAGGGAGGAGGGTCCTCTCAATTACTCCCTCTCTCTGTCCCATGTCCCTGGATCAATGGGGCAGAGAGAGGAAGGAGAGGGCCCCCCTCCATTGATCCCTCTCTCTGCCCCATTGCCCTGGAGCATGGCTAGGATGGAGAGGTAGAAGGATGGGGGCGTTAGATTGTGGCTTCTCCATTTGCTTCCCATCTCTGCCCCATTGCCAGGGTGATGGGATGAGATGGGAGGCAAGCTGGGAGTTATGGCTGTGTTAGAGGGGACGGGGCATGTGAACGGCGGGAAGGAAATTAGCATGGCAGGTGGCCAGTTGGGCGCAGATTACAGGCCCTGGCAGCCCCTGCACTCTGGCTCAGGAGGGAGGGTAGGAAAGGAGGGGGGGAGGAGGGGATTTGAATATGCCCCATGAATTCGGAGTGATCACTGTAGTACTATGAGAAAGACTTTTCTATCAGGTTCTAGACTTCTTTTTATCCCTTTTGTGCTTATGTCTGCTGCTCTCTCCTCCTTTTTCATTTTTGCATGCCACAATCCTTGCTGTTATTTTTCATGCCACGGTGCTCTCGGACATGATGTGCTCTGTCAGTTTAACATTTCCTTCTTTTAGATGAGTGGTCGTCATCATCATCATCATCATCATCATCATCATCATCATCATCATCTCTCCCTATACATGAGTTTTTTAAGCAACCATTCTCACTGGTTTTACTACTCCTTTTGAATTTTCTTTTATTCCTTGATTGTGACACATTCACACTTCCATGTCTGGATGACTGAGACGAGTCCAAAGCAATGGACTGGTTGGCACACACCTGGCCTGAGCTGGAGTACGATGGGCCAGGGGTTTCATTGTCCTGAGGTGCTGCCAAGGCATTATGTTCCTCATTACGCACGGCACCATCAGGAGGCAATACTGTCCTCCTCGAGGTGGGATTTCTCCTGGAGAAAGTAGGAGTTATGGCCATCCTCCTTACAAATCTCCCTCCGTCCGGATTGTCAAAGGAATCTGGTTCTGGGCCAGGGGTTTCATTGTCCTGAGGTGCCTGGTCAGTACCAGCTGCCAAGGCATTCTGTTCTTCATTACGCATGGCACCATCAGGAGGCAATGCTGTCCTCCTGCTGGTGGGATTTCTTCGGGAGTAAATAGGAGTTACGGCCATCCTCCTTACGAATCTCCCTCCTTCCGGATTGTCAAAGGGATCTGGTTCCGCAGGCTTCACTGTATACACCTTGCAGTGCCAGTTAGACCTCCTGCTGTGCAAAATGTATTTCAAAGGCCGTTTGCAGAGAGGGCATTCTGCCTTTATTGTAGACCACTTCTGCACACACCGGAAGCAGAAGGTGTGGCTACAATGGTCCAAGTACGCCACATTTTCAAATCTGTCCAGGCAGATTGGACATCGAGAATCTGGCGATGCATCCAACAATGGCATTGTTTGATGCAGTTTGAAAAGCCAAGTGGTTGGTCAGTGATGCTAAATTCTGAAAATGATAAAATGGAAAGAAAAATGATCAACATTTGCTTACTATTATTATACTTTTTTATATAGCGCTGTAGAATGACTTAATTTGTGTTGATCAAAACCAGTGCTCAATTTGTTTTCAACTAACTTTATAGATGAGATTATACAATTATTGGTCAATGGACTGTCATAAGAGGGGTAGACAACTGTAGCCCTCTAGGCATTGCTTGACTGTAAATTCCATAAATCATAGCTTGAGTTAATGGAAATGACAGTCCAGCAACATCAGGTGGGCTACAACATAATCTTTGCTGTCCAATAAACTCATGTTATGCATTCCATCTTGCAATGGCACTTCCTCCCCCCCCCCCTTATAATTTCACACAATAGCAAACAGTATGCTGTCAAGATGGAGGATTACAGGTGAAATGGGGGCACAGAACCTATACACTTTTATCACAGTGTGCGTATATGCCAGCAGAGTCATGCTAGAACTCAAAGTTGAGCAAATTGGCTGCACAATGGGCCCCACAAGCCAGTTACACAAAAAACAGTTCTCTCACTTCCAAGTTAACAGAAAGAGGCTATGTGTGAGTATTTGTAGAATGACTGGCTTCCCCAGGATCCCTACTGTGAGAAAGCATAACTGCTTTAAACAGCTACATTTACACTGCTATGGTTCCTGCTGCTTAGGATTCAGGTCTCAGTTGTTAATGCTGCAGTACTAAAGATAGTCTCGTTGTAGTTGTTCCCATTAAAATCAATGAAAATTCTGAATCAATTCATTTAGAACAAAAAATGCATATTATCTAACAGAGGACTGTTATCCTAAACTCATTTTAGTATGTGTGTGTATATGTGAGTGTGTGCATGCATGCACATTCAAGTAACCTGTTGACTTATGGCCACCCCACAAATTTTATACTTGGGCACATTTTTTTTCTTCAGGTCAATGAGATTTACTTCTGAGGAAACCCATACAGCAAAGAACTGAAAGCATATTTTAGTAGAGCAAACAAAAAGGACAGAGGGCCATTGGTAGCTCCTGTCGATACCAAAATCCGCACATGCTCAAGTTCCACCATATACAGCAGGGTAGTAAAATGGTGTCTCTTATACAAGACGGCCAAATCAAGCTTTGCTTTTTGGAACTGATACATTTTTGAATATTTTCAAGCTGTGCATGCTTGAATCCATGGATATGAAAGGCTGACTATATGCTTTTGTTGCATCACAGATATGGGGATATTTAGATGATGCTGTAGCAGATTGGGATTTATATCATAAACAAATGCACAAAGATTACACATTTTTAATGTGCTTTTCATTGTACAGAATCATGGGATTTGTGAGGCACCAGCATTGTTTGGGAGAGAAGGCAAAAAGACTTTGCAAAATTACAAATCTCAGGATCAGATAGGATGGTGTAAAGTGATATCCAACTGCATTATTTCTACAGTCTAGACACGCCCCCAGTAGACATATACCCTCGTTTCCTTGCCCCTAAAAACCACTACTTGGATTTACCATTTGGGGGGGTCACTAAACTGGCCGCAAGAGTCTCCTTGTGGGAGAAATCCTATTGTGAGAGAAAAGTGGGACGTAAATCCTTGAAATAAAATAAGAAGATAAATAAGAATGGACCACCAGCCCAATGCAGCTGAACTTACACCCCACTCTGTGGCATCCACCCTCCCCCCCCCACTCCTGCTCCTTGTTGTTGTTGTGTGCCTTCAAGTCCTTTCTTACTTATGGCAACCCTAAGGTGAACCTATATGGCAGGGGTAGAATCCAAAGATATAACGGCTGTGTTAGTCTTTAGAATTAGTCTGTAGTGAGATCTTGCAGCACCTTTGAGACTGACTGAAAGAAAGAAGTTGGCAACATGAGCTTTCCTGGACTTCAGTCTACTTCCTCAGATGCATGAAATGTCCAAGGAAGTAGACTGAAGTCCAGGAAAGCTCCTGCTGACAACTTCTTTCCTTCAGTGAGTTTCAAAGGTGCTGCAAAGCTCTCTACATGGTATATCACAGGGTTTCCTTAGCAAGGTTTCCTCAGGGAGGGTTTCCCATCCGTCAAGGCTGAGAGAGTGTGACTTTCACAAGGTCACCCAGTGGGTTTCTATGGTGGAGCGGGCAATTGATCCCTGACCTCCGGAGTCATAGCCCAACGGTCAAACTACAACGGCACACTGGCTCTCATCTCTCTCCCACTCTCTCTTACATACCAATGAATTGAAACGGACACTGGATCTGATACAGCCAGGCTGTCCTGAGAATCGTGCCTCTGAGCCTACACAGAGTGCGGGGTGGCTATGGGGCCACTTCGAACAGTCTCCCAGGAGCGACCGCAAGGGCTTCCTTCCTGAACGAGACCAAGACCAAGCGCCGCTCTGGCTCTGCCTCAGAAAGAGAGAGAGTGTTCCATCGCAGCCGTTTTCCTCCTGCCCCCACACTTACCGGTTTAGAATGTTGTGAAATGTTGTTAGTAGCAATACTCCATAATAACAAAAATCACAGAAATATATAATGCCTCTCCTGAGAATGGAACCATCCTCTCTTTTCATAAATCAACACGGAAACCAGTTAGAGATATGAAGGGAAAAAGAATAACTCAGAAAAAAGTTGGACTTTCTCCATTTTGCGCTGTGTGTGTGTCTTTTTTCCTGGACTTTTTTTAAATGGAGGATGACATATTTTCTTTTAGAATTGTGAATAAATTTTTGAATACAAAGTATTCTTTTTCTTTTTTACTCCCTTGTAATTATTCCTAAAATTATGTAAGGGGAAAACTATTAGTCAAGACCTTATCACACGGAATTTAAAGTGACCCCTCCCCCCTCCACAAAAACGGATTTATTATCAGACAATGTCTGGGTTAACCCAACATTAACCCACACAGAAACTATAAAAAAAACACCAAAGGGCAATTGATTTTCAGATGACATTGCTGTTAAGTTGCATTAAATGCGACATTAACCTGACAAGAGAGTAGACAAAACAATCCCATTTTGTCAACTTTCTAACCAGTTTAATGTTGTGTTAACCCTGATTTGTCTGAAAATCATTCACACTTTTGCATATCTATTTTTTTTTTTTTTTTGAGGTTTTAAATCCCGTTTCTGCACAGGATGCCTCCTGTGTGATACTCCTCGGTCTTCCAGCAAATCAGACCAATTTCTAGGCTGCATCTGCACTTCAGAAATAATGCAATTTCATACCATTTTAATTGTCCTTGTTCGGTGCTGTGGAGTCTTGGGATTTCTAGTTTGTTGTGGAAGCAGAGCTCTCTGACAAAAAAGGTTGAATGTCTCACCAAAAAAGCCTCTTCTTCCTCCTTTTTGCCTTCTAATACACTGGAAAAAACAACAACAGCAACAGATGTTTGCAATTGTCCAGGTGTTCAGTATAGCACAGGACCTTATAGCTCAATTTGTAACAATAAAAATGAATTTGTAATTATTGTCACAATAACTATACTTTTGATATACTAAACATAATACCATTTATGGATCTAAAGTAACAAGATATTTAGCCCTTAACCTCTAGGTTGTGGCCAGGGACCATTACTCCTCTTGCCATTTTTAGAATTGTATTTATGTGCCTTCAAGTTGCCTCTTGATCTATGGTGACCACATAAATTTCATAGGGTTTTATCTGCTGGGAAGCTGCTGGGAGATTTATGGGCAAACCGCAAACAAAAGCCAGGGTCAGGATACCAGAAGTCACGGAGATCAGAACAAGCCAAGGTCAGGGGAGCCAGAAGGTTTGGAGTAATCAAGTCCGTTCCAGGGCCGTAGGTTTAAGTCCAACAAACGTTCAAGAAGCACAGGATTCTAGGATCCAGCACTGACAGCACCCACTATGATGGATCTGCAATCAACTCTGGCAAAGAATCAGTGTTCTCCAGGTGCCTTAAATCAGCAAAGCCCTCCCTTATCCCAGCTGATCCTTATCTGCAGCATGCTTCTCTGCCAGTCTCTTATATCTCCGCAAGCAAGACTTTTCAGCCATCTTTTGGCTGAAGGAAGGGACCTGCATGCTTGTTTCTTCCTCCGGAGCTGCTGCTGAGCCTCTGGAGGAGACCCCATAGAGCTCAGGTCTTGCTGATCCTCAATCACTGGGGCTGGAGGAACAGAGCTGGGATCTGGCAGGGCCAAACTGGGACCTGGCATGGCCTCAGATTGCTCCTGCACCTGAGTAGCCATGACCTCTCCTCGTCCTCCAAATCCTCCACTGGGCTGGTCATGACAGCAGTCTGACTCTGCATAAGGCAATGTTGTGTATGTGTTGTGCATGCCTTCAAGTCCCCTGTCGACAAATGGTGACCCCATGAAGTTGATACGGTTTTCTTTTGAAAGGAATATTCAGAAGTGGTTTACCCTGTTTAGTTTCCAAGATGAGAGGAGAACTGGTGCCTTTAGAGTAATTAGGCATCTCAGATATCTGTGGAGCAATCCTGTTTGTGCATGACATTAGCATAGCTATGCTAGCATGTAAATGATGACAAGAAAAAGAGAAAGGCTGTGAAAGAAGTAACGGGCTAGAGAAACAAACCATTCACAGCTGGCAAAGTTTGCCTATCTTCTCTGACCGACTCTGTGCAACCATGGAACAAGTGTGACCATAACTAGAAAGCACCAGGATTCTGCCCTACATATTTGTAAACAAAATAAACCAGAAGGCCTTTATTGGAGCGCCCACTGCTCTGTGTTATGAGGTGGACATGACAAATAGAGTCCACACACAGAGATACACAAATGGGCTGGTGGCTTCTTGTGTAGGGTGCTCTGTTGGTCCAGGAGAATATGATCCAGGGTTCAAATGTCTTGAGGGCCTAGATCTACTGGTTGGAGGCACAGGCAGTGCTGGTTCTCATGTCAGTGGCGGGGATAAAGTTGTTCTGGCTCTTACTGTGATCTTTAAAAGAACTGTCCAAGGTGCTGAACTTGTTCAGAGAGTACACTTCCTTTGAAGATTAAAACCTAGAGAGGATGCACTACATTGACCTTGGTCCCCTTGCATCTGAGAAAAGTCGTTCGATTCTATAAAACCTCATGCTACCATCCTCTCTCTTTCAATTAGTCTCAGAGGTGCAAAGATCCCTTTGCATACTGATTTTCCAGACTGACATGGTTGTATCTTTGAATTCATCGATCCATTGGCTGCACCTAGGAACAGGCCACATCAGAATCCACAAAAAACTAGTACAGAAGTGGTTTTAAAATTAAAAGGAAAATAATTGCATTTTTCACATTATGTAGTATGTTCAAACTGGTTCAACGCCACAGAATACTAATGTGCCAGCAAAATGAGGCACAGCCTGGCAAGAGACCACTAAACTGAGAGGCTATTGGGCTGCATTTTTTAAAAAATAAACCTACATGGCAAGTTGTCCAGGACACCTCCTTCCAGGCATCACTACCAACACAAGATTTCTCTCATCCCCAGGAATAGAGTCACAGCTCATCATGAGAAACACGTGCTTGCTGTTGTTTTATGGCCTGATTACTGATAAGTTTGGATAGCTTTGATATTATGAGATAAGTTGGGATGATTAAAAATGGCTTTAGCCAGAGTTGTTGCTCTAAGATCTTTGTGCATTTGGTGGTCACACCTGCTAATGCAGCATTTATAACTGAATGATGCTTTACATGAACCACGTCCCCAAATATAGCACTGATACCATTGCATATTCAACTGTGTGTACCCATGTGGTTTTTAACATTCCCCATCCATAAATGTAGTTTTGATACCACTAAGTGGTCTCTTTTCTTAACACTGGTTCATCTGAACACTTTCCGCCCATATTATTGTGATAGCAAGTTCACATTCCCATTTGCACACTTTCAAGAATTCTCAGACACTCCTGAGTATACAAAATGGATCCTCTGTGCCAACTTAGTGATATATTGCATATACTGTATGTTCATGGTTTGCCAGTGCTGTTTCTCTCAATGCCAGCCCTCTACTTAGAATGTGGAATGTTTTGGGGGTGTCCACCAGATGATGCACCAGAGAGTTGTTGTTGTTAACTGCCTTTGAGCTGACCTCGACTCATGGGGATCCCTTGAATGAAACACCTCCAGGACTCCTTGTCCCCCACTGCTCTGCTCAGGTCCAGCAAGCTTAAGCATGTGGCCTCTTTGATTGAATCTAGCCATCTGGCATGTATTCTTTTCCTCTTTCTGCTGCCTTCTACCCTTTCTATCCTCATTGCCTTTTCTAATAATTTATTCCTCTCACAATGTGGCCAATCTATGATAGCCTCAATTTAGTCATCCTGGTTTCAAGGGAGAGTACAGGTTTATCTTTCGGGCCATCCACAGTATTCTCAAAACTGTTCTCGAGCACCACATCTCAAATGAGTTGATTCCTCCCATCTTGCCAAATATTGCTGAACTTCACCTCCCATTATAGTTGTATTTTGCATGGTCAAAACTAATAGGAAAAAGGGATGACTCAAGCGTATTATGATTAAGTCTAGACCCAAACCACTATTTAATCAATAGAACTCAAATTCGATAAACAATACCATCTCTTTATGCAAAGGGTATAAGAAGAAAAAGCTTAATTAAAAACTAGCTCACTGGTTCTTCTTTTATACAGCAAAACAGTCAGGAACTGGTCGTGCTAAAATTCGTCATTTCAATGTCCAATTTAAAAAACTGAACTTTTAGGTTTGTTGTTGTTGTTTGTGCCTTCAAGTCATTGCCAACTTATGGCAACCCCAAGGCAAACCTGTTATAGGATTGTCTTGGCACATTTCTTTAGAGATAGTATGCCATTTCTATCGTCTCAGGCTGAGGGAGTGTCACACAATGGGTTTTTTATTTTTCAGCTAGGATTTGATCCCTGGTTTCCCAGTGTCCTAGTCCAGTGCACAAACCATTACACAATGCTGGCCCTTTCTTTAAAGTAATCACCATTAAACTGCCTCATTGGTTTCAAAGTGTATTATATCACAAACTGCTGCATTAGAGTCAACATATCTAGTATTGGGGCATCTATTTCAGTTTTAATTGCTATAGCAGATTTTCTATGCTTGTAACACAGATGACTTGAAGGCACACAACAGCACTAACACAAATATAATATGAACCAAAAGGCTTTTAAAAGAAATACCCCATACTGCTTAGGAGCAGAAATGTTTTGGATTGGGGGGATTTTTGGAATACCTGTATTTGCATATATGTGCATGATGAGATATCTTTGAAAAGATGTCATATGGAAGCAGGAGCAAGCTTGTTTTCTGCTGTTCTAGAACTAGGACATGGAGCAATGGATTCAAACAAGAAGTAGCCTGCCCAGATAAGGAGATCAAGTGGGTTCAGTTTGGAAGCCTTAGTGCATGTAGGCAAAATTGGACCATTGAGACAGGAATCTGCAGAATCCCTTCACATTGTAGTATGATAGTGGGTGATGCACTGAGTAATTGCCAGAAGCGTGGAAATCAAAGAGCATTTCCTTCTGGAAACGGTACCTCTTTGTATGACAGTTATTTCCACACAGCTCCAGTCATGCTTTCTTCTAGAATATCCACTCAAACGCCGGAAACACTGCAACAGAACACATTTTACCCTATAAATATGCCTGTTTGGACATTTTTGATTCAGTCTAGTTTAGGATCAGGCAGGCATTCTTCCAGAGTTTGGCATGACTCCTCAGTACTGCTGGCTAGTTTCACTTTTCGAGGCAGTGTTTTCAGCCACCCCCAAGTCACATCTCCCAATAAGAATGTTACATCTACTCTCCAGCCCACAAGTCACTATCCACTACACCTTTTGTATCTTAGTTGTTGTGTGTGTAAATTAATAAAGTGAACTGATTGGGAACCTGCTGTCTAGAGTTCTTGGTATGGAACTGTTACATACAGGCTAAACCCTGGCTTTTAAACACCCAGAGCCCTCTCATAGCTTCCTATTGAGGTAAATTTATTCCCCGTTTCAATATAATTATGGAGGCTCTCCCAGGACGCTAGCATTTTGGATAACAGCTGGAAATAACATCCTGATGGTAAGAGCTGTTCAATAGTGAATTGTGCAGCCTCAGAAAGGGATGGAGTCTCATTTTTGGAGGTTTTTAAACAGAGTCTGGATGCCAATCTATCAGGAATGCTTTGATTGTGTCTTCTTGCATTTAAGGCAGTTAGGTTAGATGAGCATTGTGGTCTCTTCTAACTCTACAGTTCCATGATTCTGTGAGCCTGGGGATGTCTAACCAAGGCTAAAAACATTTTTGTTTCATATGTATATTTATATTCATAGCCTGAAAGAAATTTGTACAATATTTCAAAATAATTTTGTGCATGAAAGAAAGTTTTGGTTTTTGAACCCTCAGAAAGCAAAAGTGTCACTATATCAGCCAACCATGAAAAACAGTTTTGGTTTTTAGACTATTTTGGATTTTGAAATATTTTCAGAATGAGGGTGACTCAACCATTATTGCACTGCAACTCACTTGTCCCGCAGAAAACCTTGACTCCTCTGAACACATCTCTGGATTGATTTGACTGATTTACTGTTCATGCAAAATAATCCCAACTTGGATGCTTGCTGACTGGAGCATAGGAAAATGGGAGAGCACCGTTGCTCTCTGGCAGAGAACTCTGGGCTCCCCACCAGAGTACAGATCCCAGGATTATGAAGGATGGAGTCTTCTGGAGTCCAGTTTTGATGTTAACACAAATGTGTCACAGTGCTAGGTCTGAATCTGTCCCAAAGCAGTGATAATTGGCATTGGCACATTTTTTGTTTAAGCTGGGCAAGGCACCTTGACTATGGTCTACTAGATGGTCATTCAGGAGCCAAGCAAAGTCTAGCTTGTGATCTTTATCTTTAAAGAAAATGCCCACCTTGTCCCATCCTGGACAGACTGAAATGCTTTATCAGATACAGATAACAGCCAAGAACACTTGTACATTCAGTTTGTTTGGTTAATCTTTAACCTCCAGGTTATTAAAACGCATTCATTTCACTACTGGTTGAAGCATCAACACATTCTCTACAATCAGATGGATCAAGAGAATTGTGTTTCACTTCTTTATGGGGGTAAATATAATAATTGGTTATGGGCTGAAAGATTTTTTTGTTAATAATATAAAACATATAGTTTACTATCAAAAACTTTAGAAACATACATGTATGATAATAGATTTATATTTGTTGCTTTTGTCACTTTGGCTATGTGAATAAATAAGTAAAAATTAAAAACACTAAAAAAAGTCATATGTAATAATCTTGTGAGTCTCAGACAATCGAACCAGATGTATAAAAACCAAACACCCACACACATTTGTACCAGGAGGCCTGAATGGTGGAGCCTAGTCAAATCCTCTCCTCTCCCACCTCAACTCATCACTAGTCTTGCTTTTAGATGGTTTTTCTAATAATATAAGTCTGAGAGTGAAATGAAGCCAACAAGGAGAAGGGTTTAAAGAAAGGAAGAGCATCAGAATAAGGTGGTGAGGATTTTGCTCCCCTCAATGTTGCCTTCCTCATGGTACGAGATAACACACTTTTTCCCTGTACAGAATGGGTAGGGATGTAAAGCACGAGAGCTTTTTCTGCTTGAGGAGAAAGACAGAAAAGTGTCCTCTCTCATTCCAGATACAAAAGTCAACTAGGCTGGCTGTTGAATCTTTTCTTCTCAGTGGTGATAATATCCGCCACACTTGGAGTAAAGAGACTAGCAAAATGGCTGTGCTCACTGTCTATACAGCTTTCCCTTTGACACCTTTAGCCTCCCTCCAGGCATTTGCCCCATGAAATTGTTAGAGAATAGGATCCTGGAAAATGCTCAGATGTGGGGGAAAGGTGCCAGGGTTTCCTAAAGTCCCCAAGCTGCCACGATGAGTCAGCATTTGGGCTGTGCTTAGTCACAGGAGGAGACAGCATTGTGGGCAGAAAACTGCAAAGTCTCCCTGCATGGGGGAACTGTCTGGAGGGTACACAAAGGAAGAGGATGGGCTAGAAGATGCACATGTATGTAAGAGAGGAGCATCAGTGTACAGTGTGGGTCGTCGTAAGTCGTTGTGTTAATGCTGGTGGTGTATGGTGTATTGCATGTCGCTGTTGCATTCAGGACACTCTTGTATACAGAGCAACAAAGATTACAGAGCCTCCTTCAGAGATATCTGCCTGGTGTCTCCTTTGTCTGTTTCTGGAGGGGGAGAGGAGATTCTTCAGCCAGAACAGAGCTCTGTGTCACTTCTCAAGTGGCCATCCAGGTGCACAGCTACGGTGTGGTGCAACGCAGCCTCTGCAATCACGCTAAGAGAAACAGCCACCTCTACCTGATAGTAGGTACAGCTACTTTTACTGCGTCTATACGATACCAATCTAATAGTATGAAGCCAGCTCTAATGTCCTGGCTCCATTCTTCAGCATCTCAAGTTCTATATTCTTGGGAGGCACTTGGATATCTTTCCTGAAGTTGAAGGGTGTCATACCTCACCCCTTGTTCAATTCAGGCAAAGGGGAGAAGAAAGAGGCAGCTTGTTAGGAATCTGCTACTCCTAATATCGGTAGTGAAGGTCCCAAGAGCTGGGGCTGAGGTAATAGGGGTCCCTGCTTTCCATCACGAGGTTGCAGAGGCTAGGGATGCTGAAGTCACACCACTATGTTTTGCTGAGGAATGAACAATAAACACTGATCCCAGAAGCTGTAACATAAGTGATTGATGATTATTTAGTCCGCTGGTGTTGTTGAAGGAGATGACCAAAATTCTTCCTGCAGCCCTCAATGTCTCAGTTGTTCACAGCTGCCTTATGTGGGTGGTTGACTGTCCTCTAGCATTTGTGTCTCCTTGATCTTGGACTAGCTTTGGTTTGGCAGCTTTGTTTACTCCTTGATGGCTGCTGATATCTTTACTGATACCTTTACTGCTCACTTGTTATAACTACTCCTGGACCGACTGACAACCACCCTTTTGTTTCACACTCCATCACTCACTAGGTGAGATCATTGCCATTGGCACACTTGCCTCAGCTGGGCAAGGCACCTTGACCATGGTCTGCTATATGGACATTCAGGAGCAAAGCAAAGTCTAGCTTGTGATCTGGAGTGCCCAGCTTGTCCCATTCTGAATAGATTGAAATGCTGTATTGGAAAGGTTACATTTTTTGTTAACTTTTTTATTTAAACTTCAGTTTGTTAAATCTCATCCGTCTTATTACTGATTAAGGCATCAATATCTTCTCTGCAATCTGATGGATAGACAGAGTTGTGTTCCACCTGAACAATGATGTTCAGTGTACCTCAGATCCCCTTTCCACACTATAATTGTATAGTGCGGATACACTCACAAACTGGTGTCCTTTTGTGCACAAACAGACCAGGACCTCAGCCTAATTCTTTCAAAGCGCTTTCATTGAAATCTGTAGCAAACTTTAATTCTCAGTGTGGACCATATACCCCTGATCCTATTTATTTACTCCAAAACCTACTTATTCCAGTGGAATCAAGTCTTGGGTGAGTAGTATAATTGAATCCTAACATCTTAAGGTATAAACCGTCAGTTTCAATCTGCTTCTAAGCAAGTGTGTGTTTCATTCCTAACACCTAAAACCTATTCAAAGATATAGCCATGTTAGTCTGTTACTCTCAAAACATCTGAGGAAGTAGATTGAAGTCTATGAAAGCTCATGCTGCGAACATCTTTCTTTCAGTTAGTCTCAAAGGTACTACAAGACCTAAAATCTATTGAGAGGTTTATTTCCCCAACAATTAAATCCAGAATTTAAAACTTAACCCACAAGTCTGACCCAATCAAAATTTCTAAAATGTAAGCCCATATCCCTAGCTATCTGGCAGAGCAAACCATGTTGTCATAGAATCCATGCAACAGCAGGGAATAGAAGTGTACTTAATACATCAGTGAAAAAGGCAAAGGAAACAAGAACTAGTTTTTATCAATACATTTATTTTTGTTTTATTATCTCTTATTTGTATTTATGCTGGTTTATCTTTAATATTTTTAATATTTTTATTATTTTTAAGATGATTTTCTGAAAACGGATCTGAATGTGCCAATTCACCTAGCAAGTGACTCCTGCTCAGTGCCCAGGGGAAGGCGAAAAACCTCCAGGACCTCAGGCCAATTTGCCCTGGAGGAAAATTCCTTCCCGACCCCAAAAGTGGCAGTCAGCACTAGCCTGGGCATGCCATGAGCAAGAGCCATGCGCAAGCGCACCACCCATGCTCCCTCCTGCCCCACCGGTTCTTGTGCTGTGCTCCTTGCTGGCTCCTCCAGAGAAAAACATCATGAAGAGACACATGGAAGTGGGGATGTAATGCTTCTTTGTGCAGCTCTGGACTGAACGGATGCATTGACATTAAGCTTGTGTAGAACCTAAATAGTTGCTGTTCCTAAAAGAAGGAAAGGAACTGATAAAGTTGAGGATGATTCCAGAAGAACTGCTCAATACAAATTTACAGCTACAATGTACTGTAACGCATTCTTTGACTACTTGGGCAGAGAATTCACTAAATGAACTGCAGTGATAGCTTACTTTTTTCCTTCCTTTCATACAGAGTTATGGTATGCATTTCATTAGATGAGTTTAGTACTGTGCAGTTGAATGTTACATCTCCCCCCAACCCCCCCCCCCCCAAAAAAAGCACTCGGATCAACAAAAAGGTCATTTAGAAAATGATGACATAAAAGGGACCTACCTTTTCAGGACTTACCATATTGTTGGACATGGTCATTGGAAATGCTTCTCACTTTTCCTGTCTTGAAGGAAAGTTTGTTCTTTACATCGTGTCAGGTATAGCTTTTTTAATTTCTTTCATTATCCTGTTTTTTCCTGTGAAATCTCCAGACATGTCACTAATACACTTTTTAAAATGTTTACTTGTCAAATTCCAAATTCTCTTTATTGCAGATAAAAATTTACCTTAAAGATCTCTCTCTCTCTCTTCAGAAAATAGGATTCCACTTCTGAACCTGAAGATTTTCTTTCAGAGCAACAAAGAGGTCATTTACAAAATAATGACATAACCCTTTAACCATAAAATATTTTCCAGCGCTTAGTTGCAAGATGCTGTCAAGTGAGGAAAAACAGGAACCTTTTCTCTTCCAAATAAAGGAACCTACCTTTAAGGGACTTATCAAATTGTTGGAGATATTCAATATGCTTCTCACTTTTCCTTTCTTGAAGGAAAGTTTGTTCTTTACCTCATGTCAGATGTTTTCATCCATCTTTGTTCTTTTCTTAACATTGGCAGAAACTTGAACTTTCATCCTTCTCCTAGCCAAAGGTTAGTTAGCGAATCAGGCAAAACAGATAATATAGAACTGCAAATATTACAATGTGTACCACATCTGCTGGGTTGTTGTGTTTAAGTCTCTCCACAACATACAACCTCTTGTTCTACAACTACGTCTTTTAAACCTCACCTGCCAACTTTGCTATAATATTGCACATTCTTTCTTTCACCATCCCATTTATTTTTCAAATCATTTCGCGTCTGTTCTTCAACTAGTGGTTGAAGAGTCACAACTGAAAGAGATTACATCTTTAGAGAATGAACAAACTAAACTTTGATAATTCCCTTTTAGTCTGCAAAATGTCACAGAAACGAACATCTCCCAGCTAAAATATCATCCATGTTCTCAGATACTTCATTTGTTAAATGCCAGTCAGCCATAAAAAGTGACCAAGTACCTGTTTCCTTTAGCAACGTATTTTAAAGAAATTCTTTCAAATTGGTGAGGTTCATCCGTGAAGTTTCACTCTTTCTTCCTTTTGGGGAAAAAAACCCTTATATTTATTCCTTAATTCATGCCAGACTTGTTAATATCTGCTAGTTTCTTTCATTATCCTCTTTGTTTGATAATTTCCCATTAAATCAGCAGAGAAATCACAAATACATTCTTAAAAAAGATTACCCTGTATTTTTGGTACATAGGATTTTGAACATGCCAGTCATCAGGGAAAATTAACCAGAAATATTTTTTTCTTTTTCCTCCTTTCCTACAGACTCACCTTTATGATGGACAAATCCATTTATGATGCTTAATGTTCTATTTTTGAAGAAATATGTTGTTACTCCATACATTTTATTAAAAGCTGATTACTTTCTGGATCATGTTTATGCTTCCCAGTAGATTGCTTTATCCTTTTTAAACTAAACTAATCCCTGCAAGTAAAAATGGTCTTGTCAATATGTATATTCTTCTGTGTATTGCAACTGAAAATTTACCTTAAGGATGTGTTGCACTTTCTTCAGAGAACAAAATGATTCCATTTCTTCTTAACTTGAAAACTTTCTTTCAAATCTACAAACAGCTCATTTATAAAAAGATAGTGTAATAAATATTTCCCAGTTCCTAGCTCTACATGGCTGTCTAAATGGTGAAGGAAAACCAGGAATCTGTTCTTTTACTAATAAAGGAACCTACCTTTTAGGTACTTACCAAAATGATAGAGATCTTTTTTGGGAAATGATTTTCATTTTTCCATTCTTGATGGAAGATGAGTTCTATACATTGGAAGAAATTTGCATTTGTTTCCTATTCAAATGTTATTTAGAGAGCCAGGAAAAACAGATCTAGAAATACTACACTATGCACCACATCTGCTGGACTGTTGTGTTTAAATCTCTCCAGAGCATGCGACCTCTTGTTCTAGAGCGATGTCTTTTAAATCTCACCTGACAACTTTGCTATAATTATAAATAAAACACATTTCAAACAAAACACAACTTTTCTTTCACCAACTGATATTTTTAAATCATAGATAAATAACACAAGAAAGTATAAAGATCATCTCTGTATAGCTGAGGTCTTTAAATATTGTCTTTTATATTTAATACTTTCTTTAAATATGAAAGTTCTCATACTTACCTTTTTCTCACCTATGCCCTGTTGTAGTTATTTCGGTTCACATATTTAGCTTCAATTCCATATAGTTTGTTTTTGGAGGTGAATAGTTAGTTACTCCGTTCCTCTCCTGGTTGAGCTGTGAATATTTGCTATAGGCATGGCTGAAGAGACATGCAAATGCAGCATTTATTTTGTATCTTATATACAAGATTGTAAACCCTTTCCTGCTTGTTGAATGAAAAGTATCCATGCCTGATGATAATATTTTTAGAGAAGGAATTGACTATGATTTTTTTTTAAAAAGCAGAAACAATTACCTTCTCAGAATGAAAGAGGTCACATACATTATCAAAATAACTGAAGCAGGAGCCAGAAAAAGTGACCATGTACCTGTTTTCCTTAGCAATGGATCCATCATAAAGACCTTCTTCCAGGTTTGTGAAGTTCATCTATAATGTTTCTCATTCTCCTCTTTTGGACCAGAGTCTTCTGTTAGATTCATTGCCTTGCACTGAACTTTTTGATATATATGCGTTGCTTAATCTCATTGTATTAATTTCGGTTTCTGTTAAATTTGCAAAGCCACAAAGATTATCTTTAAAACATTTAACCGCTGTAGATACTTGGGACTCTGGAAAGTTCAGAATTCCACATTATTTCTTTCTACAGAAACTACTTCCAAGCATTCACTTCCACTTCATATTAACCTATGATATTTTAAATGCTTTTTTTTAAAATAGCACTGGACTTTTTGTTCTGAGTTCCTTGCTTCATTAAGTTAAAACTGTCATTCTCTTTATAGTTTTTCAAGCCATAGCATTTCCTGAAAATAAATATTGTCATGCTATCATCATTTCATTCTTCTATATCAGTGACATTTGAAAACATACCTTAAATAAACTTGAAAGGTGTTACTGATCTATCTTATAAAACAGAGGTGTTTGCAGTTCTTTTTAAATGTGATAATTTCTTTCAAATCTTCAGGGAGATCATTTCCAATATGGTGAAATGAAAGGCTATCCATGAAAAATATTTTCCCATAATTATTTTGAAGAAGCTATAAAGGAAAGGGGGGAAATCACCAAAAATCTCTGCTTTTTTCACGAAGCAATCTGCTTTGTAGGAACTTACCAGAAAGTTCATTTTTCAGAAGATAACTTATTCTTTCAGCTGCAAATACAGAGTGACAAATAGAAAGTGTGAAATCAACTCCTTTTAATTTTGAGATTTACTTTTCACTCTGTAAAATACAGAGAAATGAAAAACAGCAACCTTCTCTGCACTCAATTCAAGAGTGAACAACCAGTTACCACGTATGCGCTTGGTTTTTGCATTAGTGACATATTTAAGAATCCTTTTATATGTTTATGATGATCATCTATGATGTTTTGTATATACCATGTCCTGAAGGAATGCAACAAAACATGTTTTTACCTTGAAAAATCTTTCATGTAGATGATAAGCTTCAGTGACATTTGGTTTTCCTTACTGGAGTACTCTCCTCAATTTCTTTGCCCCAAGATGGCCTCTATAATGTAATTACTTGTCTACTTGTGATGTCAATATTTCTAAGGAGAGCTTTAAAAATGTTTCCTAGAAAAGTTGGATGATTTTTCTGAGTTGTATTCAAGATATCTTTTTTTCCCTAGACAAGAGGATTGAAGAATCATCACAGAAAAAGATTGCATCTTTAGAGAATGAATGCACTAAACCTAGAGAATTCCCTTTTAGTCTGCAAAATGGCACAGAAACATACATCTCCCAGCTAAAATATCATCCATGTTCTCAGACACTTGGTTTGTTAAATGCCCAGTCAGCCATAGAAAGTGACCAAATACCTGTTTCCTTTAGCAACATATTTTAAAGACATTCTTTCAAATTGGTGTGATTCATCTGTGGAGTTTCACTCTTTCTTCTTTTTGAGGGAAAAAAGCATATATTTTCTCCTTAATTCATACCAGACTTGTTAATATTTGTCTATTTCTTTCATTGTCCTCTTTTTTCCAAGTTGGATAATTTCCTATTAAATCAGCAGAGAAATCACAAATACGCTCTTAAAAAAGGTTAAGCAGTATTTTTGGTACGTAGGATTTTGAATAGGCTTATCATGAAGGAAAATTAATCAAAAATCTTTTCCTTTTTCTATAGGCTCATCTCCATGATGGGAATATTCATTTTATGATGTTTTACAATTCTTTTTTGAAGAATTCTTTTTTTATATTACTCCAGTTTTTTGTTAGGATCTGATAGCTTTCTTAATCATGTTTATACTTTGCAGTAGATTCTTTATCCTGTTTAAACTAAGCTAATCCCTGGAAGTAAAAATGATCTGGTCAAATTCCATGTTCTTTCTCTTTCTATTTGTAGAACGGAATGATTACACTTTTTCTTTCATTTCAGATCTAGTAAGAGATCATTTACAAAAAGTTGGCATAACCCTTTAACCGTAATAAATATTTCCCAGTACTTAGCTCCAAGTGTCTGTCAAATGAAGGAATATCAGGAACCCGTTCTCTTCCCCATAAAAGGACTTATCAAAATATTGGAGATGTTACCAAAGAGACTTACCAAAATATTGGAGATGTTCTTTGGAAATGGTGTTCACTTTTCTCTTTTTGAGGTAAGGCATTTTAGTTTATACCTCGTTTCAGATACTTTGGTGCATTTTTGTACTTTTCTTAACATTGCCAGAAACTTGAACTTTCATCCTTTTCCTAGTCAAATGCTTTTTAGAGAGCCAGGCAAAACAGAGTACATAGAACTAGAATTACTACAATGTGCTTGTTGGGTCTGTGATCGCACCACATCTGCTGGATTGTTGGGTTTAAATATCTGTAGAGTTTATAACCTTTTGTTCTAGAACTATGTATCTATAAATCTCACTTGACTTCCTTGATATAGTATTGTGTATTTTAAAGGATTAGAACATTTTTCCTCATCCAATTTATTCTTCATATCATTTAGCTTACATCCTTCCCCCAATGTTGATATATGATCCACTTTCTTTTCTTTCAGTTTTCCTAATATTAGATAAATAACATGTGAAACATAGGAAGCGTACCGGTGTAACTGAGGTTTTATACCTTCTATTTCTTTTTTTAACAAGAAATGTTCTCACATTTGCCTCCTTCTTACATACATATTGTTGTAGTTATTCCAGTGCACAAATTTAGCTTCAGTTTCATATAGTTTGACTTTTACAGTTGGTAGTTATTTACTCACTTCTTCTCCTGGATGAGCTGCAAATCTGTGGCTCCATAACATAATGACTTGCGTACTTGTTTTGTTAACATTCCTGAAGAGACCTTCAAAATTTGGCTTCCTGCATAAGCTGGAAGTTTGTTTTGAGTTGTATTCAAAATACTTTCTTTTCCCCTGTAGATGAGCACTTATTGGCTGAAGAGTCACATCACTGAAAGAGATTGCATCTTTGGAGAATGAATGAGCTAAACTTGGAGAATCCCTTTTCAATCTGCAAAATGTCACAGAAATGATCAACTCACAGCTAAAATATCACCATCTTCTCTGACACTTGTTTTGTTTAATAGTCAGCCATTAAAAAGTGACCAGATACCTGTTTCCTTTAGAAACACATCTTAAGGACATGCTTAAAAGTTGGTGAGCTGCATCCATGATGTTTCACTCTTTCTATTATTGAACAAAAATATCTATTTCCTTAACTCACGCCAGACGTGTTAATTTCTATTTCTTTCTTTATCCTATTTCTTTCATTGTCCTGTTTTTTGTTTGTTTGTTTGTTTGTTTTTGAAGCTGGATAATATCCTCTTAAATCTGCAGTCAAATCACAAAGACTGCTTAAGAATGGTTAACCACTATTTTCGGTGCCTAGGATTTTGAACAAGCTAATCCTCAAGGAGAATAAGCCAGAGATCTTTTTCCTTTTGCCTTTCCACTTCCTTCCTAAAGACTCACCTCCATGATGGGAATATTCATTTATGATGCTTTATGTTCCAGTTTTGAAGAAATATGTTGTAAATTTTATATTACTCCAGACTTCTTGTTAGGAGCTGATTGCTTTCTTAACTATGCTTGTGATTTACAGAAGATTTCTTTCTGCTTTTAAAACTAAAGTAGTCCATGCAAGTAAAAATAGTCTTGTGAAATTCTGTGTTCGTCTGAGCTTATTGCAGATGAAAATTTACCTGAAAGATGTATCTTTCTCTCTCTCTTCAGAGAACAAGAGTGTTCCATTTCCTTTCAGATCTACAAAGAGGTTGTTTATAAATAAGAAGGCATAACACTTTAACCATAATAAATATTTCACAGTGCTTAGTTGCAAGATGCTATAAAGTGAGGAAAAACTGGAATCTGATCACAATAAAAGGACCTTTATTTTAGGGACTTACCAAATGATGGAGATGGTCATTGCAAATGCTTCTCACTTTCCCATTTCGTTCTGTAACTCGTGTCATATACTTTGGTGCATGTCCGTTCTTTTCATAACATTGACAGAAACCTGAACTTCCATCCTTCTCCTAGTGAAAGGTTATTTAGAGAACCAGGCAAAACAAAGCACATAGAACTACAATGTGTACCACATCTACTGGGTTTTTGTATTCCAATCTTTCCAGAGTATACAAATTTTTGTTCTAGAACTGTATTTCTAACTTCTCACCTGACCTCCTTACTGTGGTATTGTGTATTTTAAAAGGAGCACTTCTTTCCTCATTCAATTTATTCTTCATATTATTTAGCTTCTGTCCTTCAACCAGTGTTAATTTAGGATTCAATAGCCTTTCTCCTAATATTGGATAAATAACACGAAATGTAGAGAGCATCCCAGTGTAACTGAGGACTTTAAATCTTGTATTTATTTTTAAACAATAAACGTTCTCATACTTGCAGTGCATAAATGTAGCTTTCATTTCATATAGTTTGACTTTTGCAGTCCATAGTTCCTTAATCAATTCCTCTTCAGGATGAGCTGTGCTTTAAAAAGGCCTGAAGAGATTTAACAAAAGCAGCATTTATCTAGTTATTTAAAAGTAGCATTTATATGCAAGATTGCAAATCCTTTTCTGCTTTGGTGCTTATTAAATGGAGAGCAGCCATGTCAGGTGATACCGATAACATATTTAGGGAAGACAAAGATTGTTATTTTTCTTTTAAAAAAAACAACAGAGAAAATTACCTTTTAGAGAGAGAGGTCACAGAAATTATCCAAATTACTTTGGTAGGCAGCCAGAAGAAGTGATTATGTATCTGTTTTCCTCAGCAATGGACGTATGATCTTCTTCCAGATTTCTGAGGTTCATCTGTGATGCTTCTTTCTCGTCATTTTGGAACAGAGTCTTCTGTTACTTTCCCTGCCTTGCACTGAGCTTTTTGATATAAATAAATTTCTTAATCTCATTTTATTAATTTGGGTTCCTGTTAAATTTGCAATGTCACAAAAATACCTTTAAAATGTTGAACCACTGTAGATATTGCTAGGCCTTGAGATATTGAACAGTTCAGAAGTCCATTTTCTTTCTCTCTACAGAACCTATTTCTAAGTACTCACTTCCCTTTCTAGTTTTTCAAGCCATGGCAATTCCTGTAAAGAAACATTTTCATGCTGTTATCATCTCATTCTTCTTTATTGATGACATTTGAAAACATACCTTAATTTGGAAGGTGTTACTGGTCCATCTTATAAAACAGAGGTGTTTGCAGTTCTTTTTAAATTTGAAACTTTCTTTTTTAAAACTTTCCTTTTTTAAAACTTTCCTTTTAAATCTGCAGAGAGGTCATTTAGAAAATTGTGAAATAAATATTCAATTCTCTTTCTATAAAACTTACTTCTAAGGACTCACCTCAACCTCATATTACCCTAAGATTTTTGAACACTCTTGTTGAAAAAAATATGTCTTATACTTTTCACATTGTACCAGACTTTTTTGTTCCAATATTATTCCTTAATTAAGTTGAAGCTGTGAATCCCGTTCTGGTTTTTAAAGACATGGTACTTCCTGAAAAGAAACATTGCTCTGCTGTCACCATCTCATTCTTTTATTACCATGACATTTGAAAACAAACCTCAAATAACCTGGAAGGTGTTACCGCTCCTCATTATAAAACAGATCTATCGCAGTTCTTTCTAAAATCTTTTAAAATTTGAAAAATTCCTTTTAAATCTACAGAGAGGTCATGTAGAAAATGGTGAAATAAAATGTTGACCATGGAAAATATTTCCCCACAATTAGTTTGAAGAAGCTGTTAAGAAAGGGGATAACAAGCAACAATAATCTGCTCTTTTCCCAGGAGCTGCTCTGTAGGGACTTACCAAAAACTTGATATTCACTGGAAATACTCTTTCCTCTTCTAGAATATTTATTTTAACTGTGTTTCTTGTCATATCTTTAGGACTGCGGGAAATCTCGTCATTTTTCTAGAGGAAGGTTATTTAGAGACCCAGGCAGAGTAAAAGATAAAGTTTAGAAAGTGGAAATATTGGAATACCCACCTCACCTGTTGGATGCCTTTGCTCTCATCTCCTTCAGAATCTGCAACTCTTCATTCTAGAACTGAACTTCCAGCCTTCCCTTTTGTTCTGCGTATTTTAGAAGGAACAGGGTTTCTCTGATTATTGCACATTGATTGCATCATTTTGCCTCCTTCTCCCAAGCAGTGTGGAGTTAAATAGAATCAATTTCCAAGCTTTGATCATTCTTACATCTCAATATCCTTGATTTCAGATTAATAAATGAAGTATAAAGAAAGGTCACTTGGCTAGATAAAGTTTTGAAACTTTGATGGGGAAATGATTGGCTAGTTTTGGTGGTATGCCTCTCCCCCCCCCTTTTTTTGGGGGGGGGGTATCAAACACAAATGTACATATTGTCTTCTCTTCTCTATTTCCATTTTGTGCTGAACCTCCTTCTCCTTTAACAGAAAAGTGGCTCCCAAGAAATTTCAAGTGTCTCCCATGAAAACTCCCTTCCTCCTTCCACTTACTTTCTACTAAGCTTAGTGCATCACTGAAAGCTTTATGAGTTCACCAGAGCAGAAACATCACAAATTTCATCATAATCACAATGTGCAAATGGCAAGCTCTGGGGGCTAGGGAGACTAAGCTTAAGTTATTTATTTATTTATTTAAATATCCTGCCTTTTCCTAATATGGGACCCAAATGGTTTACAACGTACATTAAAACAAAATAGGTAAAACAATATACAGGTTGAGTCTTCCATATGTGGAATTCCTAAATATTCAAGAAACCAAAACTCTTTTTTCATGTGTGGCTAAGACAGTCACACCTTTGCCTTCTGATGGTTTGATGTACATAAACTTTGCTTCGTGCACAAAATTATTTAAAATACTTTATCAGGGTACCTCCAGGCTATATGTATAGGAAACAAATCAATTTTGTGTGCAGACTTGGATCTCCTCTCCAAGATATCTCATTATTTACATATATGCAAATTCAAGAATCCAAAAGAATCTGAAATCTCAGATACCTCTGGTTCAAAGCATTTTGGATAAGGAAGACTCAACCTGTACAGTACAAAAGTTTTTAAAGTGTCAAGCAACCAATCCAATTAAAACATGAAAACATTTTTTTAAAAAAAAAAAAATACAGCACATCCATTGAATCTCTGTCTCAACTAGTTAAAAGCTGAAGGCATTTTTAAATTTTAAAAAGTGTTCCTCTGGCGGGAGAAAGAGAGCAGAGAGGGGGCCAATGGAACAGCAAGGGAGTTCAGCAGTCATCAAGAAGGCTCCTTGTTGACCAACCATGAAATAATGAGACCAGACACAGCATTTGTGGTTAAAAAAGGACAATCTTTATTGACCTTAGCCTAGTTAAATGTCTGAGACCTGGGGCTGAGCAAATGAAGGGAGGAAGAACCTGGTGTGGGTTTAAGCTCAGGCACAGCTGTCAACCTGTGAGACCTCCCCAGCCACCTATGGAGGAAACACCAGACCCCAGAGGCAATCCAAAGAGACTGGCTGCCATATGGAGTTGAAGGCTTTCATGACTAGCTGCCATCTGGAACAATCATTTTTGGAAAGCCAACCCTGTGGGCTTCCTTCCAAGCCCCACGACTTTATAAGAGAGAGCCCACAGATCAGCCCCAAGGACAGACTCTTTCTCCAAACCCCAACTCCTGGTCTTATCTGGAGACAGTTCACAACACTTGGAGAGCCAAATGATTTCTGCCTCTGGAAGATAGTAATATCCCCAAAAACTGGGAAACAACTGAGTAGAGAAAGAGAAGAAAAAGTACTGGTAAATCACAGGACAACAACTGGTTTGGAGTCGAAAGCTTTCATGGCTGGCATCCATAGTTTTTTGTGGAGCTTTCGGGCTATGTGGCCATGTTCTAGAAGAGGTCCTTTCTGACGTTTCGCCAGCATCTGTGGCTGGCATCTTCATTCTCTGAGCCCAAAATCTCCACAAAAAACTAACAACTGGTTTAATGTTTCATTACACTCTTGTGTTAATTCCATAAACTTTATGATGTGACGTCATATAGATCAATGAGAGAGGCGCTCCTTTGCATGAGGTGGTAAGAAAAAAAAATTATGGTGAAGAACATGATGAAGAGGTTTCCAGATTCAGTTCTTGCAATTGCTCAGAGTTGGAAGGGATCTGAGAGAGAAATCTGTGACCTGCAGCCAGTTATCATAGAAATGCTAACTGAAACAGACCCGCAGTCTTACTCTGCATAAGGCAATGTGGTGTGTTGTGTGTGCCTTCAAGACCCGTCGACATATGGCAGACAAAGTTCATAGGGGTTTTTTTTTTAAAGGAATATTCAGAAATGGTTTACCCTGTTTAGTTTCCAAGACCAGGCGAGATCTGGTGGTTAGACCTCTTATATATCTGTGGAGTAATCCTGTTTGTACACTACACTAGCATAGCTATGCTAGCATGTAAATGATGATAGCAAAAAGAGAAAGGCTGTCAAGGAAGTAACAGGACAGAGAAACAAACCATTCACAGCTGGCAAATTTTGCCTGTCTTCTTTGTCAAACTTTCTCTGTGATGTCATGGAAGAAGTGTGACCATAGCCATAAAGCACCATATATTTTTAAACAAAATAAACCTGAAGGCCTTCGTTGGAGAGCACACAATTGTCACATTGCAGAAGTAGGCCTCGACAGTAGGAATAATCCACTGCTCTGTGTTATAAGGGGGGAAAGAATAGAGTCCCCACACAGAGATACACAAATGGGCTGGTGGCTTCTTGTGTAGGGTGCTCTGTTAGTCCAGGAGAATATGATTCCAGGCTCAGATTTCTTGAGGGCCTAGATCTTTGGAGGAACAGGCAATGCTGGTTCTTGTGGGGGGGCAGGTGGCAGAGGGCTGTGCCTCTAACTGTGACCTTAAAGGGAACTGTCCAGGGTGCTGAACTTGTTCAGAGGGAACACAACCTTTGAAGATTAAAACCTAGTGAGGCTTCACTACGTTGACCTTGGTCCCCTTGCATCTGAGGAAGTAGCTCAATTCTATGAAAGCTCATGCTACCATCCTCTTTCAATTAGTCTCAGAGATGAAAAGATCCCTTTGTATACTGATTTTCCAGACTAACATGGCTGTATCTTTGAAGTCTTGGATCCATCGGCTGCCCCTGGGAACAGGCCACACCAGAAGGGCACCTCCTTCCAGCATCAGGCATCACTATCAACACAAGATTTCTCTCATCCCCAGGAACAGTTACAACTCATCATGAGAAACATGTGCTTGCTGTTGTTTTATGACCTGATTCCTGCTAAGTTTGGATAGCTTTGATATATGTTTGGGATGATTAAAAATGACTTCAGCCAGAGTTGATGATCTTAGGTTTTTGTGCATTTGGTGGTCACACCTGCTAATTAAACATTTATTATTGAAAGATGGTTTACATGAACCACATCCCCAGATATAACAGATACCACTGCATGTTCCACTGTGTGTACCCCTGTGGTTTTTAACATTCCCCATCCCTAAATGTAGTTTTGATACCACTAAGTGGTTTCTCTTTTTAACACTGGTTCACCTCAACGCTTTCTGCCCATATTATTGTGACAGCAAGTTCATATTTCCGCTTGCACACTTCCAGGCATTCTCAGACACTGCTAAGTACACAAAATGATCCTCTGTGCCAACTGTATGACATATTGTCTAGATGTTCCTGTTTTGTTAGTGCATCTTCTCTTACTGCCAGCCCTCCACTTAGAATTTGGAATGTTTGGGGATGAAGAGGGTCCACCCTTCCACCATTTTGACTAAGATAATGCACCAGAGAATTGTTGTTGTTAACTGTCTTTGAGCTGACCTCGACTCATGGGGATGCCATGAATGAAACACCTCCAAGACCCTTTGTCCCTCACTGCTCTGCTCTGGTCCTGCAAGCTCAGGCCCGTGGCCTCTCTTGATTGAATCTTGCCTTCTGACATGTGGTCTTCTCCTCTTTCTGCTGCCTTCTACCATTTCTATCATCGTCACCTTTTCTAATGATTTATGCCTTCTCATGATGTGGCCAAATTATGATAGCCACAATTTAGTCATCCTAATTCAGGGAGAATTCATGCTTCATCTGCTCTAGAAATTAATTTTTTGTTTTGTTTTTGCCATCCACAGTATTCTCGACACTCTTCTCCAGCACCACATCTCAAATGAGTTGATTCCTCCCACCTTGACAAATACTGCTGAATGTCACCTCCCATTATAGTTGCATTCCGCACGGTCAGGACTAATAGGAGAAAGGGATGACTCAAAACATAGGTTATGATGAAGTTTTTTTCCTCAGAACTTATCTTTTGTTTTTAAGCTCTGCACGTGTACACCCTGAAAATGCCACACTATGAGTAACGGAGTACAGCACTAGATCAGTGATTCTCAACCAGGTGTATTTGACTTCAGCTCCCAAAAGTTCCAACCAGCAGAGATTCTGAGAACTGAGATCCAAAACATTTGTAAGAATAAAGGCTGAGAATCACTGCACAAGGTGCAAAGTCTTTTCATTGCAGGCCTGTTATGATTAAGTCTAGATCCAAACCACTATTTACTTAATAGAACTCAAATTCTATAAACAGTACCATCTCTTTATGCAACGGGCATAAGAAAAACCACCTTGAATTAACGTTTTCTTAATTAGAATGCACTGAACAAAAGTTATATTGTTCCAAAGCAGTCATGTGAAATGTATTCTGAAATACTTTCCCATTCAGATTTAGGAAGAATATTTTGACTGATGTTACCAAAAGGATGACTAGACATGCTTTTCTATGCCACATTCACAGCTCATCAGTCATAGTGAAACTATTCAACAGTGGAACACACTCCCTCGGAGGGTGGTGGAGTCTCCTTCCTTAGAGGTCTTTAAACAGAGGCTGGATGGCCGTCTGTCAGGGATGCTTTGACTGGGAGTTCCTGCATGGCAGGGGGTTGGACTGGATGGCCCTTGGGGTCTCTTCCAACTCTATGATTCTATGGGATCCATTCAGCACACGATCAGCAAACAAGCAGAAAACTGACAGTATTGTCATCTCAGTAACATAATCTCTATTTTGTAGGATCGTGGCAGCAACATAAAGGGTTATCTTGCACTACCAGCTTAGAATTGGATCTTGTTTCCATCTTCACAAATATTGCTTCCTCATGAGTGACATCTACACATGTACTACCACATCAATATACAGGAGTTAATTTTATGCTGTATATTTATAATCCTATACCGTGTACATTAAGGAATCTGAAGCTACTGACAGAATATGTTTATTGATGTAAATTTATTTGACAAGATTATACTTAAGTATTTCAAACATTGGATATTAAAAGTGAAGAAGAGGGCTGGGCAAGTTCATTTCAGTATTGTATCTTCATTGGCTGAAAATAAAAAAAAAGGAAACAATTAAGATCACCAATACAAAATTAAAATGTACCTGTTACCAGTACCAACTCAACTATGGAATACATGATGAAACATGATGATGAAACACAGCTATGTAATCTTCCACAAAATAATACAAGAGAGTTATCTTTCACACAAAGCTGGCAATAAATTATCATTTTTTTCTGAACTGGAAATAGTCACATTATACTTTTATGCCTGAAGTTGTTTCAAGATTTACTTTCGGAAGATGGAGACCCTCTGAAACAGATTTGCGTCCACAGATAAGGGAAATTTTGCTAATGAGATGCTTATTATAACTCTAAGTATTTCACAAATTTGTACAGTATAGGGAACCATACAAAACAATCCATTAGTACTAAAAGTTGTCTACCTCAGATTGTTCTCAGCTATGCGTTTTTTAAAGGCTCAGTTTTTTAAAAGAGTAAAGATAACATAATGAAAACTAATCTTGCCGCTAGCATAAGACTTCCTCTTTGAAATGTACTACTGGGGGTGATGAATGGTTTTCAGGAGAACTGTGTATACTGAAGTGCTAACGTGTTGCTACAAAGCATATTGTAAGACATCATTTTCAGCCCACAGTTTTAGTGACTAGCTATCAAATGACCTGGCAGACTGGATACAATATTTTTTAAGATAAAAAGCGTGGGGGGAATCAACTCATGTAAGAAAAAATACCTTCTGCAAGTGCTTTTGCAATTCGTTCTATTTCCTCACGCTTTTTTTTCTCCTCTGCTTCTATCCTCCTTTCCTCCTCAGCGATAGGCTTCAGGTAGTCTGTCAGAGTAAAGCGAATGATTTTTCAGAGTCACTGTATATTTACAAAAAGCATTACAACTTAGTCAGCACAAGATGTGCTCGGTCTACTACATCTTTCTTCACAATTCTTCACCTCCAACTCATTAAAGATATAGGAAGCTTCAAGATACATATCAATGAAAGTTGCTGGAGAAGTCTCTGAAGAAAAGTATAAACTTTAAGTAGGTTCAGCCTAAAGATCCATTGATGCCACTGTTCTGTATTTTAGAACACTTAATATTCATGCAAGTATTCAATTATTTTCAAAAGTGTATCAGTCACTAGCATCCACATACATTGCAAAGGAACATATTCTGTTCTTGTCTGCCTTCAAGTCATTTTCAACTTCTGGCAACCCTGTCGTGTAGTTTTCTTGGCAAAATTTGTTCAGACGGGGTTTACCATTGCCTTTCTGAGGCTGAGAGAGTGTGACTTCATAAACACTACTGGAAAAAAAATGCTTAGGTTCACTATTCATTTCTATAACCTGAATTCCTTTCAATCTTCTCTATAACTTTCCCCATTCTAAATAAGCTCATGCTTGCTTTAAAGTTTAGTTTCAACTACACATAATATTTATCAAAAACACTTTCTACAACAGCTTCTAAAATACTTTACAGGGATCTCTGAGAATAAGTTCCTGTGCTTCAGATTCAACAAATGCTTCCCTCCTTTCCAACATCTAAGGTCATATTATTCACAAGACAAACAAAAATGAGTATCTATGACATAACAGTAAATCATCCACACTTCGGTATATGAATCCACTCAGATTCACACCTTTTTCTAAAAAAATTAAAAATGACCTATGTTCATAATTACAATGTAGATTTCAAAAGCCAAATATAAACTACTGAAAATGGACAACAGTGCAATCACAAGTTTAGACTATGGCTCTCCTTACCGTATCTTTTCTTTCCGTAGATCATTCCAAGTAGCAGCGCTGAGTACCTGGTGAACTGTAAAATAAAATTACAGAGAAACGAAACATAAAGAACATCAAATAAACACATTAATACACCAGCATTTATTTTGCAGTTCCCAGACTTCTGAAATGAAAGCATTTAAAATGAAAACTAAGGGGCGAAACAGATCGAAGCTGCCCTGGAGGGAGCCGGGGTAGGGTCATAGCAACCACACACCACAGCCTCAATCTGGCTCTTTCCTGGCCCAAAAATAACCGGCAAATTGCAGGTCCTTTTTGAGCTGGCAAAAAGTCGTCTTTTCCCTTCCCGCCATGCCTTTATGGCACTCCTGTGGTACGTTAAAGTCGTGTTTCTGGAGCACCATGAAGCTGGCCCATGTGTGAGTAGCCCAGGGGCTTCCAGCCAGCATTGGGGCATAAGCCACGCTCCCAAGGTGAAAGGAAGCCAGCATTTCAAACCGGTCTGTTTCAGCTTTCTTTGTACTAGGGCTTAAGATGTCAAACATCTAAAGCCAAGAGTCAAATGAGAGCAGTTTCAAGTCTGAGAAGAGATTCAAAACCAAAGCTCAGCACAGACATTCCTATTGGGATGTTTTTAGCCAGTTCTTTAGAATACAAAAGGATCAGCTTAAAGACATAAGGGGGCTTTCTTGATTGGCAGGAAAGTGTGACATGAAGTTGCCTTTTCCTTAATGCTTAGCAGCTGCACCACAGCCTTTAGATGGAGCTGCGCTGTTCCGCAGTTTTTAAAAAAGAAGCTGGGAAAACCAGCACCTTTTTAAAGGTGCTTCTTCTCCCCTAAAACGCAAAAAAAGGGTTTTCATGGCACGCTTTCCCTTTTTCTCATCTAAAGGCTAGACTTTCATGCAGCCATGAACACACTTCTTTTTGCCAATCTAGAAAGCCCCAAGGATGCTCAGGCATGGGACTGCTCTTTCCCTGACTATTTTAAAATCGGAATTGATGATGTGTTTTATAATGATTTTTTTTTATCATTTGACATTATTAGTATTAATAATAATAATAATAATAATAATAAATTTTATTTATACCCCGCTCTTCAGCCAAAGCTATCAGAGCGGCTTACAATTTGTTAATTAGACAATTAACTCCCCTCAAGATGGTGGTTGAAGGGAGGGCTCTTCTTGCTTTCAGCAGGAGATGGCCTGCCTTTCTCTCCCCTCAAGATGGTGGTTGAAGGGAGGGCTCCTCTTTCTTTTCTTCCCTCTTTGCGTATGTGTATATATACACACACTCTCAACTGTATGCTTTTCGAAGGGTCTCCTGTTTGTTTGTTTTTTGCTGTTACATTCACAAAGCACTGTAACAACCTGATGTTGTTAAAGAAATGAACAATAATGATAAAGATACAGGTTGAGTCTCCCTTAGCCAGAATTGTGAAATCCAACATGCTCCAAAATGCAAACTTTTTTTATGGGGTGGCTGAGATGGTGACACCTGTGCATCCTGATACTTCCGTGTACACGAACTGTATTTATGAGTGACATTATTAAAAGACATTATGTATAAACTTCCCTCAGGCTATGTATATATGAAACGCAAATTCATGTTGTGTTTAAACTTGAGTCCCATCTCCAAAATATCTCGTGGTGTTGTTGCTGTTGTTGTTCACTGCCCTTAAGGGGACATAAGCGAGACACCTCCAAGCCTCTATGTCCTCAGTTGCTCCATTCAGGTCCTGCAGGCTCAGACCCATGGCCTCGGTTGATTATGATGATGATGATAATAATAATAATAATAATAATAATAAATAAGTAACCAGGGTCCATTGAAAACCAGCCAGCCTCCTCCTTCCCAGCCTTAATAATAAATAATCAAAATAAATAATAATAATAATAATGGATAATAACAATTGACGATGATAATGATGATGATATTAATAACAATAATGGGCAATAGGCAACCAGGACCCATTGAAGACCAGCCAGCCTCCCCCTTCCCATCCCTGATAATAATAATAAAGAATCAAAATAATAATAACAAAAATAAAAATAAATAATAATAATGAAGGATAATAACAATGATTGACGATCACGACAATGATGGATCTTGAACTTTATTTGACTGTATTGTATTGTACATTGTAATTTATTTAATTTGTACTGTATTGTAATTTTGAACTTTATTTGATAGCATTGTATGTTATTTGCCTACTGTTGTGTTGTATTTTATAGCTTAATTTATTTTATATTTTTTTTGTTTTAGGATTGGGATGGGGGGTTGTCTAGAGATCAATTTTGAATTTTATTTGACTTATATTGCTATCTTGTACTTTATTTGATCTTTAATTGATTTATATGGTATTGTATCTCTTTATTGTTGTAACCGAACCTGATTCTACATGATTGGGCGGGCTATAAATAAATCTTTATATTATTATTGTTGTTGTTGTTGTTGTTGTAGGCAACCAGCCAGCCTCCCACTTACCAGCCCTGATAATATTAAAGAATCAAAATAATAATAATTAAGTAACAAAAATAAAAAGTAAATAATAATAATAATAATAATAATGGATGATGATGATAGTAGGCAAGCAGCCAGCTTCCCCCTTTCCAGCCCTAATAATAAAGAATCAAAATAATAATAATAAAAAGTAATAAAAATAAATAAATAATGAAAATAATAATAATTATAAAGGATAATAATAATGATTCATGATGAGGATGAGAGTAGACAACCAGCTAGCCTCCCACTTCCCAGCCATAGTAATAATAAATAATCAAAATAATAATAATAAAACAAAAATTAAAAATTAACAACAATAATAATAATGGATAATGATTGATGATGATGATGATGATGATAATAACAGTGGGCAACCAGACAGCCTCCCACTTTCCAGCCCTAGTACTAATAACAATAAATAATAATATTAATAATGATATAACAAAAATATAAATAAATAAATAAATAAATGATAATAATGATTGATGATGATGATAATAATAACAGTAAGCAGCCAGCTGGCCTCCCACTTCCCAGCCCTGGTAATAATAAAGAATCAAAGTAAAATAATAATAAAAATAATAATATAACAAAAATATAAATAAATAAATAAATAATCATATTAAAGGATAATAATAATAATAAAGAACAAAAATAAATATAAATAAATAATCATATTAAAGGATGATAATAATACAACAAAAACAAATAAATAATCATATTAAAGGATAATAATAATAATAATAAGACACAAAGAAAAATAATCATATTAAATAATAATAGTAAAATGACAATAATAAAAAAATAAATAAATAATCATATTAAAGGATAACAATAATAATAAAATAACAAAAATAAATAAAAATAAATAAATAATCATATTAAATAATAATAAAAACAAAAATAAATAATCCTATTAAAGGATAATAATAATAATAATAATAACAAAATGACAAAAATAAAAAATTATCATATTTAATAATAATAATAATAAAATGACAAAAATAAAAAATAAATAATCATATTAAAAGATAATAATAACAAAATTAAATATAGATAAATAATCATATTAAAGGATAATAATAATAATAATAGTAATAATAATGGATAATAATAATAATAATTGAAAATGATAATAATAATAATTGAAGATAATAATAATAATTTAAGATGATACTACTACTACTACTAATAATAGAATATGATGATAATAATAGTAATAATAATGGATAATAATAATAATAATTGAAAATGATAATAATAATAATTGAAGATAATAATAATAATTTAAGATGATACTACTACTACTAATAATAATAGAATATGATGGTAATAATAGTAATAATAATAATAGAATATGATGATAATAGTAATATTAATAGAAGATGATAATAATAATAATTGATGATAACAATAATAATTAAATATGATGATAATAATAGTAATAATAATAATTGATTATAATAATAATAATAATAATAGAAGATGATGATAATAATTGATGATGATGATAATAATAATAATAATTGAATATGATGATAATAATAGTAATAATAATAATAATAATAATTGAAGATGATAATAAGAATAGTAATAACAATGGATAATAATAATAATAATAGTAATAATTGAATATGATGATGATAATAGTAATAATAATAATAATAATAGAAGAAAGAAGAAGATGATGATGATAATAATAATAATAATAATAGGCAACCATCCCTCCCTCCCTCCCTCCCTCCCTTCCCAGCCCTTGACCTCCTCCTGGAGCGTGACCTTGGAAGACCCAGGGCCTCTCCCTGCCTTTCCCTTCCAGCCCCCGGAGCTCCCCTTCAGGCGGGGCCGGGAGGAGCCCCTTGAGTCCTTCGGGGCCGAGGGCGCCTCTCTTCTCACCTTGATCAGCGGAGAGACCTGCACCGGAGGAACCATTTTGTCTCTCTTTCTCTCTCTGGCTCAGAAATAGGCAGGCCGGAAGTGACGTAGCCGAGGATGCTGCTGCTGCTGCGCATGCGCGAACTACATAGATCATCAGCTGAGGTCGGGGCGGAAATAGAAAGGGGAGGAAGGATAAGTAGAGATAGAAACTAATAGAACACTTCCGGTCTGAAGGAAGGAAGGAGGGAGAGAGGGACCCAGCAACGTCCGTGAACATGTATCACTCTATTATTTTTTCCTATCTCTGTAAAAGGAGGAGGCGGCCTGAAGGAGGGCCAATGAGGAGCGAGGGTGGGCGCATGCGCAGAGTGGGAAAGCTCAGCTCAGCATTCTGGGAAGTGTAGTTTTTGTGAGACATTTCTCCTAGACTTTGTCAGAGATGGAGTTCTATTTAGTGCCACAATAAAAAAACAATTCCTAGGACTCCCTGACACTAAGGCAGCCTCAGACTCTTATTTAATTCTCCAGTGTGTTTTGGACCACACTAAGTTCTTACTGTGTGCCTCCCAAGTAATTTCTCAGTTTTTCATTTTTAACCATAAGTAACTTTTATATTCATAAGATCTGTTGGGCTTAGTTATTTTATAAAACATAATTTGGCTATATTGAGACTGCTAAAATGATTAGGATTTTGTGCACCTGGGATTCAAGGACAAAAGGGAGTTACACAAAAACAATTCTTTGCACCTGAAATTCAAGGAGCACTTTGCAAAGAGGAGCCAACTGATAAGAGAGTGCCATCCTCATTGAATGCCAAGAACACCATTTTTTTACTTGGGTTACAAAAGTGCAAGAAATTTTCTTTTCTGCACATGCCTAATAGGGGGTTATGAATATTAGAACACGCCTAGGAATGTATAATGACTAATTTCCATGGTCATGCATTGTATGAAGTAGGTGGGGAAAAGTAGACATGTAATGGGAGTTTCTAGGGTTTGTACATTATCCAATGAAAATTCGGATAAAATATTGTAATGGAAAGTGGTCTATAAATATTGTGTGAAACATCAGACAGGTGTGCCTACTTACTTGAGACACCCCTTCTTGCAAGATTGTATTTAATAAAATTGGAAATAGCTGCTTCAC
Organism: Urosaurus nigricauda; assembly: GCA_034509955.1. NCBI lineage: Eukaryota > Metazoa > Chordata > Lepidosauria > Squamata > Phrynosomatidae > Urosaurus > Urosaurus nigricauda. The sequence continues at coordinate 111,715,643 of JAOEGL010000002.1, read as the reverse complement.
TTGTTTTGTCCTGATTAATTTGATTTGGTACTTTGGTACTTAGAAAGCTATATCTCACAGTTAATGACTTGGATGACAGTATTGGGGGGGGGGGGGGGGCTAGTTATCAAATTTGCAGATGACACCAAATTAGGAGGAATAGCTAATACCCCAGAGGACAGGAACAGAATTCAAAATGACCTGAATAGACTAGAAAGCTGGGCCAAAGCTAACAAAATGAAATTCAATGCGGAGAAATGTAAGGTTCAGCATTTAGGGAGGAAACATGAAATGCACAGATATAGGATGGGGGACACCTGGCTGAATGAGACAACATGTGAAAGGGATCTAGGAGTCCAAGTAGACCACAAGTTGAACATGAGTCAACAGTGTGATGCGGCAGCTAAAAAGGCCAATGCAATTTTAGGCTGCATCAATAGAAGTCTAGTGTCTGGATCCAGGGAAGTAATAGTGCCACTCTATTCTGCTTTGGTCAGGCCCCACCTGGAATACTGTGTCCAGTTCTGGGCACCACAATTCAAAAAGGATGTGGAGAAACTGGAGCGTGTCCAAAGGAGGGCAACTAAGATGGTGAAGGGTCTGGAAACCATGCCCTATGAAGAACGCCTTAGGGAACTGGGGATGTTTAGCCTGGAGAAGAGAAGGTTTGATGCTACGTGAGACTTTTGGTTGTGGGCTGATTCATAAAGTGGGGTGAGAAGCAGATTTAAACATTCAAATGACAGGTTCAGAGTGGCTTAAAATCTGGAACAGTCCCCCATATAAAATCTAATTCTATAGCCCTGAAAGAAACCACTCTTAAAGTTGTGCATAGATGGTACCTCACACCATTACAACTTGCACGCATTACTAAGAACTCCACCCTGTGCTGCTGGAAAGGGTGCAGTAATAGAGATACTTTCCTGCACATGTGGTATGATTGTCCAAGTGTATTTGCATTTTGGTGTTCTGTAGTTAACTTAGCCTCAGAAATAACATAATAAAATTGTCCCCTCTCCAGAACTTTTATTACTTTCAGTGTTTACTAATGAAAACAAGACGTTATACAATAAAGATATTATTGCATTTTTGTTGGCATTGGCCAGGATTGAGATTGCCAGGGCTTGGAAATCCGGAACAGTCAATATGACTGATTGGTGGTCTCGTTTTTGGAATTTTTGGCTTATGGAAAAGCTCGCCTATCAATCTAGAAGGTTGAGAGGGTGAAATATTGAGATGATGTTCTCAATAACATTGGAGCAGAAGTGGGTCTTCCTTTGTAACACGGTTCCCTTTGGTTGAACGAAGGCGTTTCTTTGTTCTGAGCCCATCCCTCTTTTTATGAATTGTTGCCCTTTTTGACCTTGAATTTTTGATGTTGGTTTTTATGGATTTGTATTTTAATTCATTTTTGTTTGTATTCGTTATTGTTTTCTACCTTTTTTTGGTAAGAAATAAAGAAATTAAAAATTAAATTAAATTAAAAAGAACTTGAGATTTTGACTGAATACAGTATAATGGTCTGGGATAAATATGTCTTTTGCTGAATATACAGTAGCTCATATACTGTAATAGGAAAGCATGCCATATACATTCTTTGTATTCAAGAGGTAATTGTTTTGTTCATTCACTTCAGATGCTAGAAACATAAAAGAAAATACAGTATTGACACAATTATCTAAAGTACTGTTAGTCTTAGAGACAATAAAGGGATATCTTTATGATTCATAGATTTTGAATTTATGGGCGATCCAAATGAATACTCTGCTCTAAGAAAAGGTATGCTGTGATTTCCAATCTTATAATTCATAGAACAGGAGTCTTACAAAATAAAATAAAACAACTGTTGTAAGTTGATGGCAGAAATAATAACTTCAAAACATCCAGGCCGTATAGAAATTGAATACTGGAGATTAAGTCCTATAAGGATCTGTACAATAAACCTTTTGGAAAGTGTATAGTATTATTTTGACAACTCATCCATAATCACCAATATGTGGCTTTAAATTGCATTTCTCTCATTCTTGAGAAAACTTCCAGGAACTGAAAAACAGTTATTTTTTAGAACTTGTTTGAAATTATTTCCTAAAATGGATCCCAAATAGCAGGAGAACAGCAGATGCTAAAGATATGCGCACACACAGCTTACTGAAAGCCCAGAGAGAATATCATAATACAGTATAATTAGTGAATATTATTAGCATGAGCAGCTGCAAGCAAACGATATGAACAGCAAGAAATAACTGCACAAGAGTGTCAAAAGGGTAGAGTTAATTAATATTTCTTACACCGTATAATTTAAATTACCTGATTTATGTTGTAGCCAAACAGCTTTTGGAGTTAAAGAGTCATGAAATTACATGTTAACAATTCACTCTCACCATTACTTTCTTGGATTCATTCCTACTATGGGATATGTTTTTGTTAAATTTGTAGTTGGCTCAATGTTATCTTGCAGTTTAATGAGATCTAATATAATTGTCACAGATCAAAGCACAATCCTCGACCCAATAATTATGTGTAAATTATAAGAACATGTATATACAGCTGTTCTTTGCATAATTAGAAAAATACAACTGTGATGACTGCTCAGGTATTATTTTTTGAATCTCTAGAAGACAATTTATGGAAGAAATATATTGGGCTACAGCGTTACAATTAGGCCACATATACTATTTCAAATTACAGTCGTCCATTCTGTTTCAGTTACCCATGGTCAATTGTGGTCTGAAAGCATTACTGGTAAAGGGTTTGATACTATCTATGGTTTTAGGTATCCACTAAGGATCTCAGAACATATACTCCCCAGATAAGAGGGGCACTAATGTACCAGTAACTGTGTTTAGCCCACAGTATCTGCAAAGTTTGTCTTGAAATTTCCAGGAAATCTTTTAAATTGAATTTTGTTGTCTGCAATTCTAAGCGTATTCAATCATGTCTTAAAGTTACACATCTAACACAGTCCAAAAAACACATGAACACACATCTGTGGACTCAGTTGCTCCTGAGTGTCTTCTCTTGTGGAATACAGTCAAATCAGCCCCAGCTTTTCCAAGGAACTGGTGATGATGAAGCAAGTGAGAGGACTACAGTGATCTTGGTGGAAGGCTCAGAGTGAGTCAGTCTGAACATAGGCTAGAGACTGTTTGAAGTTCTGTTCTGTGGCAATATGAGCAGCAAATAAATTATTATTTTGTGCATCTGCAAAAAGGTGGCCAGTGGAATTGTTTTGAATGGTCAGAATGCTGCTACATTCTGGCTCCTGAGAAGATAACACAGGCCACTCAATGGTCTGTTGTGAAGAATTTGTACAGCACTTTGCAAATACACTTGCTGAGATCCATTCTGACTTAGGGCTGATTGAGACGTTGTTGTTGGTTTTTTTTAGTGCGACTATCCGAATCACCTCACACATTCCAGTTTTGTTGCTCACACTATTTCTTTTTTGTTGGAAACGCACCTCTGCGAGTTCTGTTGCTCACATGTACTAGAACTTGAATAAAGATGGAGTTGATAATGTAGATGCATTCGAAGCATATTCAGGACATGTAGAGTTTTTCCCCAGTATACCCTGGGTCTATTTGCATTAGTTATTCACACAGCTGACAATGTAAATCTGTAGGAAAACTCAGAACCCAGGTTCAGAGATTGATTATCCCAGGTTAAGTGTTTTTTGGGCTTCAAAAACAACAAGCTCATTGGTCACCTTAAAGACCAAAAAACTTACTGTGACCAGAACTTTGGTGTGCTGTAATCTACTTTCAGCAGATGCATTTTTCTACAGTGTAATTATTTGCACTATACATATTAAAGTGTACCACCATATCCACTTTATTTTATAGCGATTAAAGCAAATGATATACTAGACGATTCAGAATAAGAGCAACAGTTGTCCAGCCACTGGGGAGCAGCAGGTACCTTGCAGTTGTGACCATGTATGGAGGAGATCTTGTGAGCTCAGGGTTCTTAAGACGTTTGAGATCTCCTTTGGGAAATGCCAGCTATAAAGATGAGATCCTTCCCTTCATATAAGAAGCACGTAATACAGAATGTTTCCCAGAGTAAGACAAGCAGAATAGCTTCCCAGGGAAGATGGTGAGTTCAACTTGTATGGAGAGATGATATGTGGTTTTCATTATCCTTTGAAAGTTTGTTTTAAGAGTACCAGTGATAAAAATTAATTATCCTCTGGAAAGGACTGTCCTATAATGTCTATTCAGAAGTAGGTCCCATTGAGATAAATGGGATTCACTTTGAAGTAAAGGCATATAGGACTGCAGCTTCCTGTGCTTTTGGGTTGCATGTTGTTGCTTGGAAAGAAGATGTATTAATTATTCATGTGCTGCTAGATCTATTGCCAGATATCAAAATGTAGTGCTTTGAAAACTTGCAACATGTATAATGTGCATTTTGATTGTCCCCATAAAGATATCACTGTTTTGCAGATTTTGGATGATACTGTGGTTACCAACGTTCTTGTCTATCCTCCTTTCAGGCCAGCAGAAAAACCAAAAAGAAGGAAGGTGGTGCGAAACGTGCTCAAAGAGCTTCGTCTAATGTCTTCTCGAACTTTGAACAGACACAGATTCAGGAATTTAAGGAAGTAGGAAAATGTTCTTCCAATATATGATTTGAGTGGTTCTAAGTGATAAAACTGGGCATTTTCCCATTCCCAAATGAGCTGTTTATATTGTCTGAAGCGGGATTGTATTGGGTTGTGTTTAAATGTCAGTTGGCTCCTTATATAATGCTTAAGTGTTTATACTTGGCATGCAACTCCTAAAAAAAATGAACTTTCCCACTTTTTGTGGGGAGAGTCTTGATTAACACCCCACACAGCCTCCAGTGAATTTCAATCTGTATGTGTGTTTTGAATAAGGATTTAAAACTACTGCATTTGACCTGGACTATGCTCCCAGGCCAATAGGATTGTTCCAGCAGTAGAACTATTTCTACCAATAGAACTAGGACGAGTGAATTGGCGTCCTCAAAGCCTAATCCAGAGAACAGGGAAATATATTCCTGAAACAGATTTTGGGGGATGAGGGAGGAATGAAAGGGGAATGAGGAGGAAAGTCCTCATCATTTTAGTGGCCAGGCATTATTGTGACATTGGTTATAAGTGGGTTTTTTTAAATTATTTAGTCAAATGCTGCTCAAAATGGTGCTCTGTGAATCAGTGCAGGTGCCAGTTTTATCTCACCTTAATGGTGTCATCATCTCCTGTCCTTCCTGTGAACTGCAGTTATTGAGATATATGGCATTCTCTATCAGACATGTCTACTTCATATCAGAAAGCTACAGTTCCCAGGATTTCCTGGAAAAGTGGAAATTATTATTATTAAACCAATTTAAGTTAATGGTTTGGATAGGCATGTTTCCCACTGAGACATGCAACTCACTTGGCACAGTCGCTTTCTCTGTTAGCCTAAGAACCCATACAAATTGTTGAGAGTATGAAGTGGGGAAGAAGGAAGCCAGGTACACCAATTTGAGATCATTGGAAGATATCAATTTTATTGATAAATAAATAAAGAGGAGGTCCATCCTACAGATGAGCTTGTTTAATAATCTGTCCATCTCCCTCAGAGAAATATTGGCATCATCTCATAAATTCTCAGGATTCTTTGTGAGAAGCCACACATCTTAAATTAATACATGTTATAATAATTAAGTAAAAATTAAAATCAGATCCTAAACCTATTTAATAGTTTAATTTAATGTATTGTAATCTGCTGAGTAATTTAGATACACAAGAGTCAGCAAAGTGTAATTGTTTGCATGTTGGACTGGGACTCTGTTAGAGCAGGCTTTGCAATCCACTTAGCCATGGAAACCCACTGGGTGACTTTTGGGCAAGTCACACTCTCTTAGCTTGAGGAAGACAATGGCGTTCCTTCTCAGAATAAATCTTGCCAAGTCGGAAACTACTTGAAGTAACATAACAGTTTAGGTACACATAAGATACATAAAATAATATACACACAAAGGGCAGGAGGGAAAATAGGATTTGAGTTGCATTTTGCTGATGTAACAAGTTTTACTTTTGTCATGTTGATAAATACATTATCAATTAATCAAAAATTATTTATTTATAAATAAATAAATAAATATGAATGTAAAATCTTATGACACCTTTGTTTTTCAAAGTGTTGAACGATAAAATCCTATCCATCATGAAGTGGTCTTGGGCTCAAGTAAGCACAGTTAAATATAGTACGTGGGAATTATTGGCCTGACACATTTTAAGTTTATACATGTATACAAATTTTCTTTAGGCTTTCACCCTAATTGACCAGAACAGAGATGGCTTCATTGATAAAGAAGATTTAAAAGATACCTATGCGTCTTTAGGCAAGTATTCTGGAACGGTCTGTTCTAAGTTTCAACTTCTTTATTTCCTATAGTTTTCTGTATCTCACCTTTCAAGATACAGGCCCTTTTTAGACTGCTTAAAAGGCAGTGGCATCAAAATATATTTTAAAAACCCACAGGAAACTATATCAACATATAAGAAATCATCAGAGTCTTTCCCATGAGGCTGGTGGTGGTAATGTGCTTTTCTCTTTTTTTTATAAAATTTAAATCTGCTCATTGGGAAATGTCTGCCATCACATTCCCAAGGGCTATAGGCTATTAATTCAAGGCGCAAGCAATACAGGGGTCTGAGGTTCAGTTCTGTATTTTGCCATTAAAAGAAATAGTTTAAATTCCCTATGTGCTTTTCCTTTACATCATATTTCAATAGAAATGAGGAAATAAGTGAGAAATTTAATATTATGAAAATATTATTAAAAGTATATCTAAAATTAAAGTTTGAGAAAAGTGTGTTTTTGCTGTCAAAGACACATATGTAATTTTTAGATATATGAACTGACAATGTAATGGGGAAAAATTGTTTTTGTTCAATTTTAGGTAAAACAAATGTCAAAGATGATGAGTTGGAATCCATGCTTAAAGAAGCCACTGGCCCTATTAATTTTACAATGTTTTTGAACCTGTTTGGGGAAAAGTTAAGTGGTAAGTATAATTTTGCATTAAATATATATAAAAAAGTTTTTCAAGGACCAAGTCTGAAGTTTTTAGCTATTCTCATATTACATCTAAATCCAAAGAGAATTCATCAGTTATATTGCAGTATAAGCTATGCATAGTACTCTGTAAGAATTAAAAACAAAATAAAAATGGAAAGATTGTAATAGCCCTTGAGGCATCTGAATTTTAAAAAGTATTAAAGACCTATCTCTTCTGGCAGGTCTATGTTGCCTATGAATTTTAAATTAGGATATTAATTTATGCTGCATGACTTTAGTATGTTCTGTGCTTATGAGTTTTTACAGTGTTTTCACAGTGTTTAAATGATTTTATGCATCTTAACTTTTGTTGTGCCCCACCTTGGGGAGAGGCGGGTAAGAAATAAAATTGATGACGACGACAAGCGTCTGCAAATTTAGATGCAAACTGACCTTCTCTGAATGTCTGGAACTAATGCGAAAATTGGAACCTAATTATCTTTTTGATTTTTCATTTCTTCAAGGGTTTCTTCATTTCTTCAAGCTGCTCTTGGCTCAAATCCCTCTCAAAATGTGAATTTTATCATAAAATATTTTGAGTATTGCATATTTTGAGAGAGAAAATAATTTGCTTACAGCCTTCAAGTGCTTTTGGGCAGGGTTCAGTTTCTAAAACACATATACTTAGGTCCAGTCGAAGAACTGTTATAACTGCTGAATGGGTGCTGTACATCCTTTGGCAGAGTATCTTCAGGATCTGATTTTAAATGATGTTTTCCAAAAGTCCGAGATATTCACGTTATCAATGCTATTTTCAATGGTATCCCATTATTTTCTGCAGGTACAGACACTGAAGAGACCATACTAAACGCATTTAAAATGTTTGATCCAGATGGTAAAGGAAACATTAACAAGGATTAGTAAGTATTAGCCACCTAAGTAGAACTGTTTTGGTCTGGCAGGCAGCTTATGCTGTTGGCTGCTGTGGGCCACTCAGCTTGGTTGTGATATTGATGATTCTTCGTGACCATGTGTGGTGCCCTTTAAAGTGGAAAAGGCATTACAAGTAAGATATGATGGCCCTTTCAGAGCTTCCACAGTTCATCCCTCAAAGTAACCCCCTTCAGCTTTGTTACAGGAAGCAAACCAAACTGGGAATCAAGTGGGTAAGGGAGGAACTGTGTAGGAAAAGTTGTAGGCAAGTAGCGTTCATCACATCTCACCAGTTTATATTGCACATACAGAGAGTCAGCATGGTGTAGTGGTTTGAGCACTGGACTAGGATTCTGGACACCAGGGTTCAAGTGCTGGCTCAGTCATGTAAACCCACTTGGTAACCTTGGGCAAGTCTTTGTGCAGGCTGGGAATGTTGCACCTTATCCAGTGTACAGGACTTGGGGTGTTGTGTTAAGTTTGCTTACATCTGGCAAGATATAATTCAGAGACATAGCTGTGTTAGTCTGGAATATCAATATGCAAAGGGTTCTTGTAACACCTTTGAGACTGTGTGAAAGAAGTTGTAACATAAGGTTTGAGGAAGTAGAGCAAGTCTACAAAAGCTCATGCTACAAATTTTTCACAAAGGTGCTACAAGATCCCTTTATATCCATCAACTTTAAGTTTGTCTGTGCCGATCAAGTGTAACCGGTAGGTCAGTTGTGTGAGATGATGGAAGTTCAGCGACATCTGGAAAACTACACCTTTCCAGTGTTTACTTTGTCCCTGTTCAAATAAATCTCTTTCCCTCGAAAGTTTTTCCCCCTATGCCTGCAGTGCTTTGGTAAGTCACCATCAAGGCATCCACTGAAGCCCCACTGCTATAGACTGCATGCATGGGAGAAGTTTTTCAGTGGCACTGATATCCCAAAAGGAAGGGGAATTTGACCTACTTACTTGGATGGGAGACTGTTAAGGAATCCCAGGTGCTGTAGGCTATATTTCAGAGGAAGGTAAATGGAAACCACCTCTAAATATTCCTTATTCAAGAAAACCCTATGAAATTTATGGAGTTGCCATAAATCAACAGGCAACTTGAAGGCACATGCAATGAGAATTAATTGCTAAGCACTGAAATGGCCTCTTACACAAAATGTTAAGTTACTTTAAACTCTTTTGATCATTATGTTTTAAACTCCTAATGATTATTTCTGTGTTCCTTCAACAGCATAAAACGTTTAATGATGTCTCAAGGTGACAAGTTTAGTGCTGAAGAGGTTTGCATTCTCCTTTTACCAAACATTCAAGTTTCTATTTGGAGGGGAATGATCATGGAGGGGGGAAACTTAAAAAAAAAAAAACTTTTTACTGACTCTGTGGGCCACACCTTCCCCATCTCTGATTTTACCAGAAAAAAAAGAAATTAAAAAAATGTAATCAGAGTCACACTATAGATCTATTAATAAGCTATATACTGTTTGATACAGAGAAGAGATGCTCAAGTCCCATTAAACACAATAGCATAGAGAAATGGTGTCCCTTATTAAAAAATCGCAAAATCAAGGTACTTTTTGGAATTTGTATCTTTTTGGAATTTTTGAAACTGTGGATGGCTGAATCCATGGATGTGGAGTATATTACTCCACTACAGATATGTAATTCCAGGTTACATATCCATAGATCTGATCCTGAATTCTGGCCTGTTCTTTTTAGTGTTAAAATTATTGTTCACTGGCAAAATTGAATGTTACCGGCACATAGAATACTCAATGGAATGGACGGTTGATTTTGCTTAGGAGTGGGAAACTGTGTGGTTTTTCAGATGTTGTTCAACCCCCTGTCCTAGCATTCCTCACCATTTAATATACTGGGTACAGTTACTGAGGGTGGTAGTTAACAATTTCTCGGACTGATTTTGACATCAAGTCCCATTTAATTTCAATATACTTATTCTAAGTGGAACTAACAATGGTTGTAGAATTATCATAATCAGTGACAAAATATTCTGTTAAAGCTAGTAAATATTCAAACCATTTAAAGTTTTTCCTCCCTATTTAAGTGCACTTATGTGAAAAAAGCTAGAAGCAAATGAGTTGATTCAGATATCTCCAAGAGACAGAAGGGACTCTGGTTTCTGAAGCATTTTGTTTTGGCATGTCTTGCTTGATGAGAAATAATATTTGTGCTCTGAATCTTACACTTTGTTATTATTGGGTAAACTGAAAGGTGATTTCCGATTTTAAAGAGTGCAGAAACATTTTTCAGTTGCCTTCTGCTTCCGCCAAAATTCTAAATGCCTTCCTTAAATATGTTGTCCCTTTTTGTGTATAGATAGATCAGATGTTCCAGTGTTCTCCTATTGACGCCGCAGGAAACCTCGATTACAAGGCTCTCTGCTACACCATCACACATGGAGATGAAAAAGAATAGTCTTCCTGTTTTCAAAAGTTGTTTCACCAGCAGTGTCTATGAGTTAAGAATAAAAAGAACTCCTGTGCATTAATTGCTTTCATTATGGTAGCAAACACAGTGCATTTATTTGAACAAACATCCAACAGGAAAAGTTGAAACATGGTTAACAGCGTTAGTATCAATGAGAAGAACTGATGTTTTTTCAAACATTTTCAGTACCTCCTCCTTTGAAAGCTTACAGTTATGAAACATTTTAATCCACTAGCACATTTGTCCATTGAGGATGCTATCCTGCAAAGACAGACCGGTTTTATGAATAACAGGCAGGTAACTCAGTGCATCCTTCCAAATCGAGATGGTGGTTGTGAATGTCTTGAATTAAACTGATGGGACTGCTGTGTTGCACACAAATGTCCATGGGTAGCAGTACACTACTTCATTAGATTGTAGCTCTTCTGCAGCATTCAATAATAGGTACTTGCTGCTTGAAAATGGCCCATTTGAAAGAAACAGGCCACATATCATTCAATGATACCACAAAATTTGAATGCATTTTTTCCAATTGGAATTGGCTGTCCTTCAACTATCAAAAAATTTACAGTTTTGATTTTTTAAGAAAATGACAAATATGTTTGCAAAGGATTTTTATTTAAGTACAAATTCAGCATGCTGCTGATTTGTTGTGCTCTCCCCTCTGGTATTTACCCCAATAAGCATTACCTCTTCCCAGCCCTTAGTTTCACAGGGGAAAAGGAAGACAAGAATATCTGAGTATTTGTACCTGTGTGTCCCAATAGAGCTAACATCAGCTGGGTACATCTGAACTGGGACAGGATGGGGTTCCCCACCAAAAACCTTTCTAAAATATTCCAACAAGGCAGTATGGGACCACAGAGTTCATTTGTATGAAAGACAGAGACAATGGTGGACCCGACTAATGCTTTTTAAAAAGTCACAAGAAGAAAGGTTATGTTTATAGTGTCATAAGAAAGCCTTCCCCAAATTAGGAAACAGCTTATAAAATCATTTGAAATATTAGTTAATGACTCTTATTATTCAGATGATAGTGACTGTCCCCCCTTGCTTAGATGTCATGCATTAGCCTAAGTAATCCAACACAAGGAGAGCCAGGATACAAATAAATAAATATATTAGTAGTAGTAGTAATAGTAGTCGTAGTAGTAAGTCAACTGGGAAGAAACCTACTGCATGTACTCATGCTTTAAAATTTTTTTCTGAACTATTCTCAGTAATACAGCTTCATTTGTGTGTGTATGTGGCTTCAGGTCACCTGTTGATTTATGAGAAACCTATACATTTCATAGGCTTTTCTTGGGCAAGGATACACAGAGGTGACTTGCCATTGCCTTCTTTTGAAATATAGCTCCAGCACAGAGCTAACAAACCCTAACCATTCTCTGCGCATCCCAAGCAAGCATACTTCATTTGAAGTTGTTAAAATATGAAGCTTATAATTCAGAAAGGGGATACTGCAAGGTAATGAAACTCCTGACCACTGTAATTGTAAACATAGCATTTTATTTAATCAAAAATAAAAATATAGTCAACTCATTTTAAAATTAACAAAAGTACAAAATCACAAGGATAAAACAGCATTAAGGAACTCAATTTTGGATTTTAGGTTGAAATGAAATATATACAGGGCACTGCCCCAAAGCAGAAATACATGATCGGTCATGTACAGGTTACAGAAGCATCATAAGCTGCCAACAACCCAAACACAAATATTACGTTCATAAAGTGCAGTAGAAAGAAAACACAGAAGATGCCCCATGATTATGCTTTTCTAGAAGACCCTGTGCTGTGTTTCTAAATAATCTGGACCTTTTCACAGAAAATCTGCATCAACCATTAGGCACAGACAATTCTTGCTTTGAGTTAGTGGTAATATTCAAGATAAACAGACTGCCTTGTCAATAACCATGATCTAGATGGTATTCCAGCTGGGGCAGAACACCAGTGGAAGCAAGAGATATAAAGCCAGAGCTAGAAAGATATCTTAACATCTCTGTTATAAGGATGTCATCACATGAGGTTTTTAAACCACCATGAAAGTTCACTAATAGTATCTGTGACAATATCTATCACATGATGCTGCCTCCCCCCAGCTCCTTTGTCTTTCAATTCTTGTTAGTCTGCACCTTGCCATCAAGAAACACATGTCAATAAGTTTCCAACTGCACTAGTTGTCAGGTACGGTAAAGTATACTTTTGCAGCTCTGTGACTGTGTGATCACCCGATATTAGTGCCTTCTCTTCTCCGCTCTCCCCCTTCACTATTTCAGAACAACTGGAGGTTTTTACTTTTTTTATTTTTTAAATCCATGGAGTTCATATAACATTGGAATTGCAGTAAAAAAAAATCCACACAAACACAGAACCCTGAAAGGCACGCTGGGTAGGGCATAGAACAGGGAAGTAGGGTTAAGGACGAGGGGGTGCAAGAGGCCAGCAATAGCCCAGTCGCACTAATGGAGTGCTCCCAAATTAGTATGTATGCACTTAACACAATTCTGGTGAGAATAAGAGTGGTGCAAAAAATAAAATAAAAATAAAATCCTTATGTCAATATTCTGTGAGAACCACCAGAAGATCTGCAAAGGCAGATATACGGTCTTTATTTTTCCATGCACTGCCATCAAATTTCTGGAATCCTGAGGAATTAGGTTCCTTCAGACTTTCCCAGTCCTGAAGGAACCATTAATTTTTATTGCCCTTAAGGCAACTGGCTATGCTGATTCACTGTCAGTCGGCTCAACTCGACTCCCGATCTGGGGAAAGTTATGTTTTTGAACTACAACTCCCAGAATTCCCTAGCCATCATATAATTTTCCCCCCCAGCTTTGCAACACACCTATTAATTTTCAGGCCAAAGGAAAAAATTATTAAAAATGGACGTATTACACACCAACTACTTCCAGATCTGGTATGTATTACAAGGAGCAGCTGTTCACTTATACAGTAGACGTACCCTGGAATATGTAACAATACATGTTTCCTTGATCACTCACTGGCAGCAAGCTAACATATATTTGTGTCCACTTTTTCCATTTTAATGGCTTTACTTTCACAGACTAACTCCATTCAGCACATCAGCACTGACAGACAGCTGATGCCACACCATTTCCGAAAATGTCCTGTTCTTCCTCTGCAGTCATTCTAATCCACCCAAAAGCTGAAACTGATCAGCTGATAAGTCATATTAGACCAACTGATGGACCCAAATGTCAGTTTGCAAGCAAAACATGGCAATGGGAGTCTGTAAGTCTCAGACCCTAGGATGTGCATCTAATGTTTTGGGGGAACATTTGTATTTCACACACAAAGGGACTGTAGTTAGTCAGAGGCTGCATATACCAAATAGTGGCACGAGCCAGACATATTAATTCATAGTAATAGCCTATTTTTACAAATAAAGTGCAGGAAAAGCTATGACAATATTTCAGTAGGAGACAAACACGCTTCCTCTTCTTCAGGTATGTTGGTTCTTCGCGAGGACAGAGACATTATGAACTTCAGTGCCAATAGACAAATTCTGACAAGGATGCGCAACACAAGGAAGGCAAATGGGACAATTATCTGGGTGAGATGGAAAATGGTTGTACTCAGTTCACTGACAATACATGTTAGGAAGAAGACCGAAAGGCTTACACAAGGATACAGGGCAAGTTTGGCAAACATAAAGGCATGTTCTTTGCCACCATACCTGGCAAAAGGGTGTAGTGTTTCTCTTTCATAAAATAAAGCAGCAATCCATATGCCAAACTGAAAAATGCTGGCGAAAAAGATGGTAACACAACTAACCTGGATGGCTTCTATTTCATTGTGAGACTTTTCTGCAAACTCACTGGTCAACTGATAAGCAAGAGGCAGACCTCCAATAAATGCCAAGGAAAAGGTATTAAGGAGGCCCATTAGTCGAGTTGCTTTCATCACATGAAGGAAGAGAGAATGGTGTACAAACCAGAGAAGGCCAATAGTTACGAACGATCCAAAGTAGGCAAGGAAAGTCGGACCATATTCATTCAAAGCATTTATGAGATGACCATGGTATTTCTCTCTAACCTCTTTAGCATCAGGAACATTATCTTCACTGTTGGGAGAAAACACAATTTTTCAACTAAACACAGGCTTTCAGGTATACTTCCTAGTAATACTCTATGAATTTCTGCCAGAAAAATGTTACTTTAACATGTAGAAATAAACCTTCTTAAGAACACTAAGTAAAGGAGAAAAACCAAAGTATACTAGTAGCATGTTATCTAAAATCTCCCCATTAATAAAAGAGGGAGAACCCCAAAAGAATAGAAATATAAACTACAGTATCAATTTTGAAGGCAGGGGGACATTTTTTTGTTTTTCTGCAAAAAAATGGAAATTAATTTGTTTGTTTAGGGACATAAAAATTATAATTATCTAACTTGGTCTAAACTTATTTTGTTGAGTCTATTAAAAGTACAGTTTATTCAGATAATCACTACAAATAGAATTTCTTTTTTTAATATTTAATTTTTTTACAAATGGTACTACAAAAGCTTAAAGTGTATGGAACACTGGAATTTCAAGGAACCCCTTTGATTTTGCCAATTTTTGAGGTGCAGGCAAAAAAAATCCAGAAGAACAGAAGAAACTACCAACATTTGCAAAATAAAAACAATTATTTTATCTGTTCTAGTCCCACATAGTTTCAAGCAGATATAATGCACTTGTTCTCATAAAAAGAAGTGAGAAAAGGAAACCAAGACCAGAAATTGCAATGTGATCCACTACATTTTAATGATTATTTTTTAATTTTAACTACATATTCTTTAGTTATTTACAGTATGGCAATAATATAAAATATAACCCCAATAAGAAACTTCATGCAACTTGACTTCCCCAGTCTCTCCAGTAACTGGCGTCATGCATAAATGGCTTTCTGTTACATAGCTTTTAGAAATAATTAAAACTTTGTCTGAAAGATGTATCTACCATTGGTCAAAAAATGTTCCATAATCCATTTTTTCTCAATTATTCAAAACAAAACGAGGCTTTGAAAAAACAACAACAAGACAACACCGCCGCCCCGTAAATTTTTCAGAATTATTTCCCCTGAGGTCTTCACATCTTTTCTCATGAGATTAAAGATCTGGAGATCTTTGGTAAACAGATGCCACTGTTACCAGATCAAAGTACATCCCATCTTTTGCACAAGAGTGCAGCATGCAGCTTCATAAGAAGTCCAGCTTTCATTTTCAAAAAAAGAAACTTTATAGCTATTATTGCAGTGATAACATGTTTGTTAGTTTGTGAGATGGGCCTCAAGAGAAAACAAGAGATTCAGCTGATTCACGTTTCCATGAGAATGGACACATAGTTCCAGTGACTCATAAAACTAAATTATGCAAAATATTTTAAAAGTGGCAGTATAAAAATCATGCCAAATAGTAAAAGATGCAGATCATCCTAAGTCACACAATTTATATGTGTCTCAGAATTCAACTTTTACTTTGAAACAGAATCTAGACTGCTATGCACAAAATATTAAGTTTATCAGTATGCAGTCCACACAGCCTCAGCCATATATTAACAACATTAAAGGAATATTATTTGACAACACTAAGAACAGATATTTCTCATAGAGTTTGGTAAGTAATAATTCAATTGCATAAAATACTGGTGAGGTCATATGTCCAAGAGCAATAAAAGGGAGTGCCAGACACTCTTCTTTCCATTTAATGCTTTAATTTCATATGAAGAACATTTAAGGTGAATGCTACTGAAGACTTACCATATATCCAGAATTAACAAGGTTGCTACAATGGCATAAACTCCATCACTGAATGCTTCTACTCTTTCCTTACTGAGAGGTTCAGTGAGATAAATAGTAAAAGACTCTAGTGGTACCTCCTCTTCTTGACCTGCAAGACACAACAATCATGTTTAACAAATATATGGCAAAGCCTTTATTTGTTTTGTCTCATCCTCCAGAAAGAAAAGAGAGAGAAAGGAAAAGAAGAAAAGAATTTATCTGAATTACTGAACCATACCACTCCTCTCCTACTTTCTTCTAGAGAAAGGTTGCACAACCAAAGCTTATTGGGAGAGCTGGGACTGTACAAGCACTAAAAGATAGTTTTAAAGCCTGTGTTGCAAGGATGTGGTATCTTGAAAGCTTATTTTGAAAGTTTGGGGGGGGGATGAGTATAAAGTTAAAATAATAAGAAACCAGTTATTCACATCACAACATTAGTAATCCAGCCTAGAATTTTTTAAATTAAGCAGTGTAATACTCAGCAAGTGGATATTGTTTAGTGTTTTTCTAAATCGTTGTTTATTGGAAAAAAAACCCCACACCTGTTTAATACCCTTTTGGTCAAATATTTAATCTTGAACTCTTACTGAACAGCTACCTGTCCTGTTTTAGAGGATAGACAAAGTTTAGGAGCATTCTGGTGTCACAATTACCACCAAACAGTAAGCAAGAAGAAAGGAAATATTATATATACTCGACTATAAGTCAACTTCATGTATAAGTCAACAGGTTTTGGAGCCAAAATTATGGATTTTTATATGATCCATGGATATGTCAAGGGTAAAACTTAGGGGCATGTAACACAGGATCTAAAGGATGAAGCAAAGGAAACAATACCAAAGAACTTAAAAAAAATTCCATCAGGCATAGTAACTTTGTGCTCACACTAATGGCTGGACAGATAAGAAAACAGAAAAGGACTGGTGCTTCCAGGACAGACTGCACTTGACACTCACCAGGGGATGACTCCTTTTTAAATAAGAGTTAAAGTATAACACACACACTGACTTGTGGATAAGTTGACTCAGTTTTTTGGGGTCAATTTTTTGACTAAAATTTCAAGACTTATACATGAGTATATACAGTACTTTAATTTGAATTGTCCTTCCCTTTTCATTCCTTGACAGTATTTTTAAAATGTGCCTCCTAAGCACTCAGGAGAGAATTACTGTGTGAACAGGAGAGAATGGGCAGCAAAGCCCACACCACTGGGTTGGCTGAGAGCAGCTGCTGTCCTATCTCTTCACCCAGAACAGTGTCTTCAGTGATCATCCCAGTGGAGACTATATGAAGACAATGAGGATGAGGACGAAGAGCTTTATTTCGTACCAAGCCCTTTTCCAAATCTGCAGTTCAAGGCAGCTTATTTGACTACAAAAAAAAAATTAAAAACATACAAATAGTTCCAAACTATTAACATCACTAACACAATTCAAAACATGCCCCTAAAAAGGTTAAAACAGCAGTCTAAAAAAATTTATAATGAAAACAATACAACCCCTTGTTAAAAGTCCTTTCCTTAAAAACGTTCCATTCTAAAAGCCTGTCAGAATAATAAAAAGTCTTCACCCTCTGAAGGAAGGACAGCAAGCAGGGAGCCATTTTAGCATCCCCAAGGTAAGAGTTCCAGAGTATGGAGAACCCACTGAGAAGGCCCTATCTTATGTATCAATCAACAGTACCTGTGAAATACCTGTGAAGGACTGAAAAAACAACTTCTGAGGGTCTCAAGGTCTGGCAGGCCCATATGGAGGGATACAGTCTGCCAGATAGCCTGGACCTAAGCCATATAGGGCTTTATAACATAAGTACAGTCAGCCCTCCACATTTGAGGCTTTGACTTTTGTAGATTTGATTAATATGTTATATCTAGCAATCACTGTGTCTTCCAGCACAACTCTGCCAGATGTTGATCAAAGAGTTGTACTGGAGAATCTAGACATTCCAAGAGAAAATATTTCTCTAGTCATCTGCAGGTCGTCCAGCATGATTCTATGGTCAGGTTTTAGCAGATATTGACCACAGAGTTGCATGGAGGACTTAGAGATTCCTAGAGAGGTGTACTCTTAGGTTAGAATAATTTTTTATTTGTGGTTCTTCCTACCGTAATTCATGGAGGCCCTTCACTCCTAACCGCTGCGAATGTGGAGGGACCACTGTAATAGCCAGCATTTTAAAAATGGCTTTGAAGCAGCTTTGCTTAACAATGAACTATTACCCCACTTTTCTTTGTTTCCTTTCATAAAGGTCAAGGAGTAGCCAGTTTCAAATCCTTTATATTACACTTGGAAATTGTTTAGGAGCTTCACAAAACAACAACAACAACAACAAGAAGAACACTTACCAAGAAACTTGCTTTTAAACCATTTTGTTAGGTGGCTGATATGAGGGAAAAATATAACGAGCCCAAGAAACATGTAAGACTGTAAAGAAATAAGAAATTGTTTACTGCACAGGAATCCATTTCCCCCTCTTTTTAAAACAAAACATTTGTACAATATGAATATAAACTTTCCCCCCAGATTAACCACACACTGAGTGGCCATAATTGAGAGCAGAGGGCCTGAGCACATTGGATTTAATTGAACTATTCACTGTAAAATTGGTGTCAAAGGAAAAACAGGTCTGAAGCCTTTCAGTTAATTCTATGCTAAAACAACTCACAGGAATATCAATTATTTTAATATTTTTGCATGTACATTTCTAAGTAACAGTGGCCTCTTTGCAGACTAGCTCCTTATGGCACTAAACACACACAATTCCTGGGATAAAGGTAGCTATCAAGTAGTATTCAAAAGGTTGCACTGCAGTTCACTCCTTTTACTTCCAGAAATATTTTTATTGAATATATTGGACTTAATCCCAACAAAACTATTACAACATCAAATAAGTGTTATATTAAATTTAATAACAGCGGCATGCATAATACTGGCAAAATATTGGAAATTAGATAAGATCTCGTCTATACAAAATTGGAAAACAAAAATTTATGATCTCATTAATATGGATAAATTAACAATGTTATCTTCAGGGAAATCTATACAAGCATTTGAACAGAAATGGGGAACAATTGTACAATCCTGGTTTCCCAATATAGATGGAACAATATAGAACCTAATTTGTGTAGTGCTGGATGAAAATGTCATTTAAAAAATTGGTCTACAATAATTTTGATTGTATAATTGAATGTAAAATGTGTACATAAGCAGACATCTTAGTTTGATAGAACTTTTGCATTTTGGTCCCCCCCCCCAGCTTCCCATTCCCCCTCACCTTTCCTTTTCATCATTTTGAATCTCTAAATCTTTGACATGTGAAGATATGTATTATTTCTGAATGTTTTATTATTACATTGACATATTGTATATTTTAAAATAATAATGATAATAATAAAATGTTGCATTGCAGTTCCCAGCACTCCCCATCAATGGCTATTCTGGAAGACCATGTTTCACAACCCTGTACTTACAACAACAACAAAATCCAGATCATGGAATAGATATTGGTTAGCCTACTACTCCCAGAATCCCCAGAAAACTATGGCCAAGTCTCTTTATACTCAGATGAAACTATGGCTTTGAAAGAGACTTGGACCTTTGAAGTATGTTGAGTAAAGCAAAGGCTCTGCCAAAACAGAAATGTTGCAATTATATTTTTAAAGTAATTGCATACATAAATTCAGATTCAGCAGGCTACAATACCCAATGTCATTGTCATGGCCCAGAAAGCCCAGTAGCATCCTGCTGCCTGGGTTTCCCATACAAAGGCTGCATCTACACTGCAGAACTAATGCAATTTACCACAACTTTGACTGCCATGGCTCAATGCTATGAAATTCTGGGATTTGTAGTTTTGTGAGATATTTAGCTTTCTCTGTCAAAGAACTCTGGTGCTAAAACAAACTACAAATACCAGCATTCCACACAATGGATCCATGGCAGTTAAAAAGATGTCAAATTGCATTAATTCTGCAGTGTAGATGCAGCCAAGGCACAGACAGGTAGATGCATCCAACCTGGCAGCTTAATTTTCCCAGGCTCAGTTCCATCTCATTTTGTGAGACACAATATGGGAATTGCTGTTGTAATTTAAGAAGGGCTTACCAATGGGATGAAGAAAAATGAGAAGATGGCAGCAAAAAAACTAAGTGTCGGTCCTCTTAGTATAATCTTCAGAATATGATACTTATAAAATTCCTGGTTTTCAGACTCCTGTATTTCATGATTAAGTAAATAAGGATGGCGGAACCCATACACAACAATAACTGCCTATAAGGTGAGAGAAAATGTTCATCAGTAAAGAAGACCAAGGGGCTGTTTAAAGGTAACAACAAACTATGGTTCAGTGTTAAAAGAACAAAACTTGAGCTCACCTAATTCTTTATTCAACTCCTATAATTCTTGCATTTGAAATTTTATTATTTTTGTACTGCTACTGGCCTGCCACCCCTTGCCTGAAATCAGTTCTCACAGCCCTCTACAGCAATTTTGGCTGGTGATGCAAAGTAACAGGAAAATCTGTTTCATCTGTTAAGGACTCTAAATAAATTGTACCCTCAGAAGGAGAACAAAACATGTCAACTGACAGTCATCACCATCTCCTGATTAACACCTATGGCTTCATATCTCCTAACATTACATAACATTAACTTTATTAACATTACTAACATTACATAAAGTTAGCCTTATCTTAAATATAGAAATGAAAGGCAATTGTACCTGGATAGCACCAATTATAACAGCACAGCTACTAAACATGAAAATGCCAAACGGTGTATCTGGAAAGGAGGCCATTAAGGAGAACTGTAAGACAAGAAAGATTAGTTCCGTTATATGCATTATAAGACATGAAAAGAAGAAACCAAGATGTTGCACATCACAGCAGTTTTTCCTAGCTCTGCTGTCTGATAAATTTGTTTTTCAGCTGTACCAATAAACAAATTTACAAACTCTATAAGTTATCTTGACAGAGGCTGCATGATGCCCTGGAAAAAAAACATTTTATATTAACATGCAGAGGAAAATAGTAAAACAAAACAAAACAAAACAAACCCAATGTTTAATTGACAGCATTCCCTTAAATAAGCATATATTTGCAGATATCTCAGATGGACCATCAGATTAATAACCAGATTTATGAAACAGCACATTGTGCTGAAATACTATTGGAGAATATCAGTACAGCAGTATGTCAGAATCAGTGCGATATGTTATTAGTCACAGCACAGTTTTTGTGGGGTTTTCAGGCTATGTGGCCATGTTCTAGCAGAGTTTCTTCCTGATGTTTTGCCAGCATCTGTAGCTGGCATCTTCATTTTTTTGTGGGGGTTTCAAGTTCATTCTCTGAAGATGCCAGCCACAGATGCTGGTGAAACATCAGGAAGAAACTCTGCTAGAACATGGCCACATAGCCCGAAAACCCCACAAAAAACTATGGAGGCCGGCCATGAAAGCCTTTGACTCCACAGTCACGGCACAGTTTCAAACATTGCTGAGAAGGTGTAGATACCAAACTGATAACAAATACAAGCTACTGAAAACAGATATAAGCTACCGAAATTCATCACTGATAGCTTTAAGCTATAATCAGATAAGCATTGACACAAGGATGGTACTCTTTACTAGAGCAATGAGTCAAAAGGATTGATGATTGATGAAAATAGGGCCCAAACCACCACCTTGTTGAACTATGAAACAGAAGCCCTCCATCTGGAGCCCAGGGACCTCATGACCCTAATGGTCTCAGTTCTCCTGGTGTGGCTGAACTGGGTGAAAGGAGTTCTTTATTGGCCTACAAGCCAAGATTAAAAGACAATAATGATGGCTATCACCTTTCAAAGCAAAGAACAATGACAGTATTCCATACTAATACAAAACATGATTAACAATGACAAGATTTGTTTTGGAGAGTTTGAGTTGTTTCCTTTTTAACGGTTTGCTTTGGTGTTGGCCCAGACCTTAACCCCTCCTTCCCAATCGTGGCTTTGCACTTCTGATATTTACATTTACATTGAACCTAACCAGGTTCAAAAGTAAGCTAAAGACTATATTGTTTAGGGAAGCGTTCCCAGGATTGTGCCATCTGTCCCAGGATCCCTCCTCTTAACTATGTATTAAGAACCCGTGCCCTCCCTCCAGTCCATCTGCCTTGGTCCAGGTCCCAGAAGGAGAGAAGAACCACTGGACCTCATCCCATTCCCACCACCTTCCCCTTTTCCTTTTGTGTTGTCTTTTAGACTGTAAGCCTGAGGGCAGGGATCTGTCTAACTATAAGATTGTATGTACAGCAGTGTGTAAACTTACAGCGCTATATAAATAATAATAACACATTGATTTGATTCCTCAGGGTTCCTTGGCTCAAACCATGGTTACCCTACTGTCCTCCTGAACAAGTCCCAGTGGTCATTAGCTGCCACTGGACCAAAGGCTTCATGTATGGCAGCTTCAAAGGACTGAGAACACTTGTCATTGTTCAGTTGACTGCAACATATACATGGAACACTAGAGATAATTGACTGAGCAGGGATTATTTGGCCAATTCCAACTATTTACTTAAAACCACTTACTTGTTGTCTGTATATGTTACATTTAGAGTTGTAAGACACATTACAGTTGCATGCAAGCATTGAGCAAAATGTATTCCAATGAATGCTGTACACTAAGAAAATGTGCAAATACGTAACAACACATTTGGTGTATAAAATACCAATGTGCATTTTGGTTTGGCTTTTGCTTCTGGTCTAGTTTTCATTTACTCATAATGAATGAAGTTTTGTAATAATTGATTAAACAACAAATCATTGACTAACTGACTGACTAACATGAGAAAGCTGAGTACACTATTGTTTATTATATAATATGTTTAGATGTACTATTCCAAAAGCAGTTTCTGTCTATAATCAAACAATGCAGTTATTCCGACATAAAGAAGCAGAATTATTACTTACCGTATATGGCAAAAAGGTAATAAGCATCATACAGGCCTAGGAGAGGAAAGACAAGATTCAGCAGCAAGTAGAATGAAGTGGCTTTCTGTGTATATTAACACAATTATACAGTATGAAATTTCTCACATTACCCTTCATAACATGAGTGGCAGCTTGGGAAAGTTACTTTTTTTACAATTATTCCCATGACCCCTCAAAAGGAAACTACTTTTGCAAGTCTCACACCTTCCTATATGGCCAAGGTAAGGTCAGAAGCCCTGGGTCACACTGAGGAAGCTGATATACTGTACCAGCTTCTTCCTGAACCAGTACTGGTCCAGTTTCTGGGAGAGAGTATACTGGTATGGGAAGGAGCCACAGGTCCTGGGGCTTCTCACATTAGCCTTGCAGCACTTGATCAGCTCCTGATGAACACAGATAGTCAGAATCACACTACAATATACAGACTGCCTGAGGAAACCTCTTTAAGTGTCAGGCTTTATCCAAACTAAGGAAGAACAGTACTAAAATGTTCTCTCCTAGGATGCACTAGCTGTAATATCTACAATTCCACAGTGAAGCAGGCTCTAAAATGTGTTAGTTCTGCAGTCCCAATAAACTTTTATTGTGGAAATACCAGCTGGAAGATATATCTCAGTTAACAAAGTAGATGTGTTCCTGGGGCTTATTTCTGTAAGAAAAAAAATAGTACCAGAGGAAGAAATAAAATGGAAGAAATAAGGATAGGTTCTTGTACCACTAGAAAGAAGAGCAATCCATTATGCTTCAGCAAACATTTTATTAAAAACTAATTTGCACATGTGAAATGAAGACACAGGGTCAGGTAAGGCTTCTGTAAGTAAACAAAAACATTTTGAACCTTCCAGAAATCTCCTGAAGGCTTCTTCCAAAATCATCAAGGGATTATCATTATTTTTTACTACCCCTCCACTTTTCTCATGATTTACATTTTGCTTGGCCAGTCTTATAGATTTTTTTTTTCTTAAAAAAACATGCCAGGGGAAGCTGGTAAGGCAGACCTATCTGCTTTCCCCTTTTCTTTCTCTTGTTGTTCACACATGCTCACTAAGGAAATCTAAAGACAGATGCTATTTACCTTCCCCATTATAGTGAGGTATACACAGTCAGAAGCTTTGTTAACTGAAGTATGCCACATATAAATGCTTTTCATAGCACTCATTCAATCTAAAGGGCTAGATCATGCATTTTAAAGATGTCCCTAAATTCTCTTCTAAATGATCACCATGAAAAACATACAGTAGTAGTAAAAGCCAGTGTTCTTTACAAGGCATATTTAAATGAAAGAAAGGTGGACAATAAAACTATTCTTGTGCAGTCCCATCCACTTCAGCACAGCTTGTATATGAACATGGCCTTTTGGATTGGCCAGCAAAACTGTTGTGATCAAACATTAAAAATCAATGTGAGGCTAGTCACATGTTCAAAGACTGCAGCTTCAACCTGACCACTTTTCCTTTCAGTTCATAAAGGCTCTGCTATTTCTGCCAAAAGAAAACAATTGATACACAGTACTCTCTAAGGCAGCTCTGTCTAAGAACAGCTTACATAGCTGTGGTGCCATCCAATTCACTGCCACAAACAACAAAAATAAACAACTTAGCAATTTTCTCCAAAAACCCAGAAAGTGTGCAACTTACTTTAAAGCAGACTTATACTTCCCAGAAACCTGCACAAGTGGATTCTGCTCTCCAATTTTAAACACTTTTTCATGTTAGAGTGGCGATTGTTTTTTCATATTAACTAGAATTTTTTTGGTGTTTGGATTTTCTAAACCACTTCTTGGTACATGTGCTAGGATCACTGCAGATTGTATTTTTTGCTTGTGTTTAACCACATAAGCAAGCATGGCATAGTGGCTTGGGTGCTGAACTATGACTCTGGAGACCATGGTTCGATTTCCAGTATGGCCATGAAACCCACTGGGTAACTTTGGGCAAGTCACATGCTGTCAGCCTCAGGGGAAAGCAATGGCAAACTTCTTCTGAACAAACCTTGCCAAGAAAAGCCCATGACAGGGTCACCTTAGGGTTGCCATAAGTCAGAAATGATTTGAAGGCACACAGCAATGACCATTTAACCCCATAAATGCTAGCTCTCATTTATGCATTTTTTAAAAATAAGCTGCATAATTTCCCCATAAGTTTTAATTCCTTATCAACTGCATATACTGTTTTCAGGGTCTTCAGGCTTTGACCTCCATTTCCTCTAATGTCAGGATATGCACTTTTAAGGGCATATAGGAAAATTAAAACTTAAAAGATCTGTTGGACAAGCATTGTGGAGGTCAACCAATACATATGACAAGGATAACTCAGAGCCCAAAACCAGAGTAGTAGTGTAGCAGAAAACTAGTAAAAGTTCAATAGTCAAAAAGGTCAGAACCCGATGCTCTTATCAAATATCAGTATAATGAAATTTGTAACCAAGGCCCTTTCACAACACTCCACTTTGATTTCACTTTAACCACTGTGGCTGCATCTATACAGTGGTCCCCCGCCTTACGAATCCCCCGGGTTATGAAAACCCCGGGATCCGAAAGGCGGCGGACCGGCATTGTATCCCCCGGGATCCGAAAGATCCCCCGGGATCCGAAAGAAAAAAAGCCGCGCGGCCCCTTTAAATGGCTGCGAGGTCCGTTTAAAATAGCGGTCCCCCGGGAAACGAAAGCTTCCGGGTTACGAAAGGTAATCCGGAACGGATTACCTTCGTAACCCGGGGGACCACTGTAGATTGTTTGGTGAGGCACTAGAGCTCTCTGGCTGAGAATTCTAAATATCCCACCACAGACTGCAAATCCTAGCATTTCACAGGATGGAACCATGGTCATTAAAGTGGAATCAGAGTGCCATAATTGTGAAGGGTCTCAAGAGAGGACAGTATGCAAAGTTGTTTCATCTAAGCTCTAAGTAACACTGACTGCTGGAAATATTTAGTTAGAACAGTGCTGAAATTTTTTAACAGGTGTTTTAATAAACCTTTATTTCACTTACCAAATTTAGAAGGGCAAGTACATCATCTATGAGTTCAATCACCTGAAACAGTCTGAGAGAACAAGTGAGCAAGCAAGAGAGAGAGAGAGAGAGAGAGAGATCCATTAATAACTGTCTAATAAAGCAAACACAGAAAGTTTTCTCTAGCAAACACATACACTGAATATATAAGTTGTAAGTCTGACAAATGTACATTTTGGATGGTTTATATAGGTCCAATGCACTGCAATAATAATCCAGTCTAAGATTGTTTTAAATGCCTTGACTCAGTGCTAAAGAATTCTGGGAACTGTAGTTTTGTGAAACATTTTGCCTCCTCTATCAGAGCTCGGGTGTCACAATAAACTACAGTTCCCAGAATTCCTTAGCACTGAGCGAGGGCAGTTAAAGCGGTCCCAAACTAGATTCTTTCTGCAGTGCAACGGTATTCCATAGTTTTTGGTTCCATAGTATTTGGACCATAGTTTTGCAGCTTTACTATAAACACACTCATTTGATTCCCAGTGTTTCTATACAGAGCAGCTGAATTTCAGAACTTTCTTTTTGTACAATGTCACCATTGTTATCAGTCAAAAGGCTGGGTGGCTAATGGAAGCACATAGTGCTTGATTTAGTGGATTTTGGATCTTCTTGTGTTCTTTTGTGGACTAACTGTCAAGGTTAGTCTAATCTGTATGTAGAGGCAATTAATAAATGGAATCAGAAAGACCTGAAAATGACCTTTGGTCTTCTGTGGATGGCAATCTCTGCTACAAGCCATGTTATGCCATGCCTTCCTTTGTTGAGCTGTAAGGTACATTTCTTAAAGAATTTGGTGTGTGTATCTTTTCAACACAAATGCATACCTGACATGAGCTGCCCAAGCAACTGTCACTATTAAAAAAGTCATCAGATAGACGGCAATTTTGGTGGCCAGGAGCTGCTGGACACTTTCACCGAGTTCCTGAAATAAAACACAGCACTTGTCAAACTCCTGTTATTGACTAAAGGAATTACAGAAAGAACCAATTATTTTTCGTACACGCAAGTGTAATTCCAAAGTCATTTTCTTTAAAGTGGGAGCTTCCCTGCTATAAATTACAACAAACGTTTTGTTTGTTTGTTTAATATCCTGCTTTTCTCCTGAATGGGATTCAAAGTGACTTACGGTATAAATAAAATAGAACATCTTAAACCATATGAAATATAAAAGTTTTAAAAAGCATGAAATAGCATGTTAAATTAAAACATTGCATTTAAAACATTAGCAATTAAAACACTGGAAATTAAAGCTGCACATCCAGTTACATATCACTCCACCTGGGTCAGCCTGTTTAAACAGGAAGATCTTTGCCTGCTAGTGAGAAAACAGAGATGGTGCAGATCAAATCTCCTTGGAGAGTGATTTCCAAAGCCTAGGAATTATCACTGAGAAGGCTCTCTCACGTGGCTTCACCAGCCAAGCCTAGGATGAAGAGAAAGCCCTCCCCAAAGATTGTAAGACTCAGATAGGCTCATATAGGGAGATGGGCTTTCAGATAGTCTGGACCTAAGCTGTACAAAACTTTATAGGACAAAACCAGCACTTTGAATTGTGCAGTGAAATGGATTGGCAGCCATTTCATAAAGTTGTTTCAGCAAGGAAGTGCTTCCTGATGTTTCTCTCCTCCAAATGAATCTTTGCAAACTAGCAGGAAATACAGCTCTGAGAGGCTCAAAGCAACAGAATAGACCGCTGCTTCTAATTTGACAGACAAGTGCAAAACAAGAGGGCACTCTAGAACTGGGACTCCAAGTTTCAGGTCCCAAGATGCTGCTGGACTGCAAGTGCCATTGGCCCCAGCTACCAGGAATGATGGCAACTGTAGTCCAACATTACCTGGAGACCCAAGGGATAAACCACTGCTGTAGTGCAGGGGAGCCTACATTTCCCATCAGTTCCACTCAGTATGGATAGAGTGGAAGGATAGTAGGACCTGTAAACTAGACTGTTCCTTCCCTCAAAATCCAAACTGAAAACTTTTTTTGTTTTCCACAGCTTTTGGCATTTCAGATTAATGTTTTACATCTTTAGCACACTTGATTATCTGTACTGCTTATTTTGTTTTATTTTGCATTATGACTCTCTGCGTTAGGAAGGTTCATTGTATTTAATACTGCATTTTAGTTATTGTGTTTTATTGAATAATTTTTAGCACTTTATTTTTGTACATAAATAAATAACAATAATGATAACAAACATCTGGGATTTAAAGGCTCCCCACCCCTTCCTTTAGAGGTAGATCAGATCACAAGGGGCTGATTTCGCATCTAAGGACATTATCAGATGACGGAAATTGGAAGTATGGCAATCTGAACGCAATCATGGGATTTCATGTTATTGCGTATGAGTGTATCTCATGCAATTTTGGGCAAAAGGGAAATCATTCCAAACGCAATCATGGGGTTTCACGTTATTGAGTATTTGAGTATCTCACGCAATTTCGGGCAATGGGAAGTCATTTTGGGGCAATGGGAAGTCATTCTGAAGGCATTCTGAACGCAATTAGAATTCACGTAAATTCGCTAAACTAGCAAATTTACGTGAATTCGAATTGGCTCCATTCGAAATAGAGAGAAATTCCTCCCATCTGATAAACTCCTAAGTAAAAAATGGAGGACTGAAGAGGAAATTACAAGGAGAGGAAGACTGCGGATAGGGTATGTCTTTTAGAGCAGATATTGGCTGTCCCCAATAACAAATTTAATGTGAGCTGGATGCTTAGGTTTCTTTCATGATTCAGTATTTCACACTGCATCGTACTCAAAAAACCATACAGTAAATTCAAATTGCAACCTACCATAATTTACTAAACTGAATCATAATCAAATCTGAATTTAATATGAAGCACACAGTACCTGATCTGCATGTATTTTCGTATGGGCCACAGGCAAAATCTGAAATAGGAAACATACAGTTATACATAAATGTATATATAACATGTGATAGTTTTATTGTACATAGATGAGATAATAGGTAGGCAGAGATAGCTAAGATATAAAAAAACATATAATTGGAATTACAGGATCAGCCTAAAAAATAACCTAGTAAGATGATTTAGGATTAAAAACAACAGCTTTAGTGCCAAAGTAGATGAAGTACAGAAGAGATATCCAGGGGTAGACATGTTTGCCATAAAGCAAAATATAATACATCCAAAAATCCACAAAATAGCGATACCTTTATTAGGATAAACAAAATGCATAAAATACATGATACATGCTTTTGAAGTATCACTGTTTTGTGGATTTTGGATGTTATTGTACTTTGCTATCTGGCCAACACAGCTGCCTCTAACAAGGATTCCTTTGTGTCTTTTTGAGCTACTCAGTCTTTTTCAGCCTAACATACCTCAAAGGGTTGTTGTAACAATAAAACATGTAGGGGGGGGATTATGTATGCCCCTTTGATCAACCTGAAAAAGGGGCATGATTTAAATGCGATAGAGATTAATGTAAAGTGTAATAGCCACAATTATTGTGTGAGGTGCTATGGGAGGAAAACTTTAAATTTTGTGGCTGGTAGACCACCTTCTTTTTGGACTTTGGTCCTTATTCTTACAAGGAATGAGTTTTGTCCATAATATCCTTTTAGCCCGTGTTATGTTCAGTGTGGTGTACCTGTTTGAGTGTTGGACTACGACTCTGGAGACCACAGCTCAAATCCCCATTCAGCCATGGAAACCCACTGGGTGACCTTGGGCAAGTCATACTCTCAAAGGATAGCAATGGCAAACCCCCTCTGAAGAAACTTCCCAAGAAAACCCCATGCCTTAGAGTTTTGTTTTGATTTAAATTTGTTGTGTGCCGCCTTGAGTTCCTATATTAGGAGAAAAGTAGGGTATAAGTTAATAATAATATAATAATAATATGCAAAAGGATCTTGTAGCAAACAGCTTTGAGACTAACTGAAAGAAAGACGTTGGCAGCACGATCTTTTGTAGACTGCAGCCTACTTCCTCAGATGCATGTTTCTGGACATTCCCTTTACCCACTTCCTTTCCCTTCTCCTTTTGTGTCATGTCTTTTTAGATGGCAGGGAAATGTCTAATTTAACTATCAGAGAGCCTTTCTGGCCGAAGAGTGGGGGTATAAATACAAATACGTTTACGAAAGCTCATGCTGCCAACTTCTTTTTTTTCAGTTAGTCTCAAAGGTGTTACAAGATCCTTTTCTATACTGCTTTTCCAGACTGACATGGCTCTATTTTTGAATAATAATATTATAATTATTCAAAAATAGAGCCATGTTAGTCTGGAAAATCAGTATGGAGAACTTATTGGGTTGCCCTAAGTCTGAAACAACTTGAGGGCACACGACAAACAACATTGCCACCGAAAAACCCTAAAGGTCCTAGATTCCACATAATCTTGGATGCTAAGCAGGGTCAACCCTCCATAGCACTTGGATAAGAGACCGCAAACGAACACCAGTTGCTGTGTAGGTTATATTCCAGTGGAAGGAACTGGCAAAACCACCTTCTGAGCCCAAGGAAACCCTATATGAAATGAATGGGTTTGGCGTAAGTCGACAGGCAATTTGAAACATAGACACATTAAGAGAATTAATTGCTAAGCACTGCAATTGCCTGTTATGTCCACACATGGCTTTAGCCCATAACCTTGTTCCCTTGATGAACGATAGCAGAAGATACCAGCTACAGATGCTGGCGAAATATAAGGAAGAAACTCTTCTAGAACAAGGTTTATCACACTAGGGGGCAAACAGGATTTAAACAGGAATTAAACAGGAAATGTCCTATGTTAAACATACGGCATTTCCTGTTTAATTCCTGTTTAACTCTCGATTAAATCCTGTTTGCCCCCCTTGTGTGATAAACCTCTATGAGGTTTAAAAACCCACAAAGAACAATAGCAGAACAGTTGCTGTGGTTCCTTTTTCCCCTTGCAATTTAAATAGATGTCTTTGGTCACCCCTGCTTTTTCACACTAGGGGGCAAACAGGATTCAAACAAGAAGTTAAACAAGAGTTAAACACAGGGCATTTCCAGTTTAACTCTCGTTTAAATCCTGTTTGCCCCCTAGTGCGAAAAAGCAGTAGGATTCTATCATTCTGTACTGCTGCACGCCCAGGGTGACCATAGGTCCTCCTTTTCCAGGACATGTCCTCCATTTCAGCTTCATCTCCAGGAGGAATTCCAAAATGTCCTCCATTTTAAGCAGGAGTTAGAAGCATGCATTGACTTTGCTATGAGTGTTTTTTAGCTTTTATGTGGTCACATCCTCCGTTTTCCTTCAGTGTCTTCCATTTCGCGGCGTCCTTTGCGGTGGTTGGGACATCTGGTCACCCTGCTGGGAATAAAAGCACAATAATAGGAGTCTGAGGGATGCATTTGGTGCATCTGAGGAAGTAGACTGAGGTCTAAGAAAGAATCAATGCTGCCAACTTTCTTTCTTTTCCAGTCACTCTCTCAAAGGTGCTACAAGAAGATCTTTCTAGACACACTCAGTAAACCCCAAAGTGTGCCCTTTAAGAAGAGATGTTGGACTTCATCTCCCAGAAGCCTCAGCCATGTGGGCCAATAGCTTGGGATTCTGGGAAATGAAGTCCAAAATCCCCTTAAAGAGCACAGTGTTGGGGACCACTGCTTTAAAGAGAGGACCTTTTGGACAGAAGAGTAAAATGGAGGACATGTCTTGAAAAGGAGACCCTCTCTCTGGTCACTCTGAATGTGCTTAATGCAATGGAGGACAGGTGGCTGACATGGAGGACCTCTGGTCCACCCTGAGTGTGCTTCTTCTTAGCCATGCTTTAGAGGGAGGGCCTTTGGAGCACAAGGCTGAAATGGAGGGCATGTCCTGGAAAATGAGGACCTCTGGTCACCCTGAACATGCTCCTTAGCCAGTGCCCCCCCCCCATAGTATGCGCTTTAAGAAGATTTTGGACTCCATCTCCCAGAAGTCTCAGCCATGTGGGCCAATAGCCTGGCATTCTGGGAAATGTCCTAAATCCCTTAATAAAGAGCACAGTCTGGGGACCACTGAATAGTATTATAGTACCCCCAAACTGTGCCCTTTAAGAAGAGGCTTTGGACTCCATCTCCCAGAAGCCTCAGCCATGTGGGCCAATAGCCTGGCATTCTGGGAGCTGGAGTCCAAAATCCCTTAATAATAAAGAGCACAGTTTAGTGGGGAACACTGAATAGGACTATAGTACCCCAAACTGTGCCCTTTAAGAAGAGATTTTGGACTCCATCTCCCAGAAGCCTCAGCCATGTGGGCCAATAGCCTGGCATTGTGGGAAATGGAGTCCTAAATCCCTTAATAAACCCGGGCCCAGTCATGATGACTCCCTCCCTCAGCCTCACCATGACGGTGGCGATGATGGAGAGGAGGGCGTCGCTGTAGGCCAGGAGCCGCTGCGAGGAGGAGGCCTGCCTGCCCCCTCCGCCCAGCTCCGCTAGGGCCCGCCTAGTAGTAGTGGAAACCAGGCCCTGCGGCTGAGGGGACTCAGTGGAGGCCCCCGCCTCCGCCATCCCCCAGAGAGGGCCAAGGCCTAAGGGATTAAGGCCCCAGGCAACCCTCCTAGGCCTTGGCCTTGCCTCACAGTCAGCCGCCCGCCACTTCCCCACACTCCTCCCCACACAGGGCCACCACAGCTCCGCCTTTTTGGGCCTCCTCCTCCTCCTCAGGCCCGCCTTCCCTCTCCCTCCTCAGGATGAGGAGGAGGAGGAGGAGGTGGTGGTTATGGTTTATCACACTAGGGGCGGGGGCAAACAGGATTTAAACAGGAATTAAACAGGAAATGTCCTATGTTAAACATAAGGCTTTTCCTGTTTAATTCCTCTGTAACTCTCGTTTAAATCCTGTTTGCCCCCCCCTTGTGTGATAAACCCTGGAAGGGTTTAGATTTGGGCAGGAATAAATAATCCAGTTTTTAATGTCTGTTAGTCCAAAAGACACTACAGAAATAGTCCAGGTTGAGACCGCTTTAATATCTATTATAGTCCAAATCACACTGCAGAAATAATCCAGTTTGAGACCGCTTTGATATCTATTATAGTCCAAATCACACTGCAGAAATAATCCAGTTTGAGACCGCTTTAATATCTATTATAGTCCAAATCACACTGCAGAAATAATCCAGTTTGAGACCGCTTTAATATCTATTATAGTCCAAATCACACTGCAGAAATAATCCAGTTTGACACCGCTTAAATGTCTGTTATGGTCCAAATCACACTGTAGAAATAATCCAGTTTGAGACTGCTTTAATATCTATTATCATCCAAAACACACTGCAGAAATAATCCAGTTTGAGACCGCTTTAATATCTATTATAGTCCAAATCACACTGCAGAAATAATCCAGTTTGACACCGCTTAAATGTCTGTTATGGTCCAAATCACACTGCAGAAATAATCCAGTTTGGCACCGCTTTAATATCTATCATAGTCCAAATCACACTGCAGAAATAATCCAGTTTGGCACCGCTTGAATTGCCATGGCTCAATGCCAGGGAATTCTGGGAACTATAGTTTTGTGAGACATTTAGCCTTCTCTGTCAAAGAGCTCTGGGGCTACAATAAAGTACAAGACCAGGACTCCCTAGCACTGAGCCAGGGCAGTTTAAGTGGTCTTAAACTGGATTACCATATATATTCAACTACAAGTTGACCTCATGTATAAGTCGAGGGCAAGTTTTGAGGCCAAAATTATGGATTTTGCTATGGTCTGTGGGTAAGTCGAGGGTAAATTTTAGGGGCATACAGGAAAGGATCTAAAGGATTAAGCAAAGCAAAACAATGTCAAATAACTTCCAAAAGTCCATCAGACATAACTCTTTGTGCTTATTCTTGAGACTGGATGGATGAGAGAGCAAAAGGGGGTCAGTGCTTCCAGGACAGATTATACTCTTGCTTTTCACCAGGGGATGGTTCCTCCTTTTAAATAATAGTACTTACATTCACCTGTGGATAAATCGACTCAGATTTTTTGAGTCAATTTTTTGACCTAAATTTCTAGACTTATACATGAGTATATACAGTATTTCTGCAGTGCCTTTTGGACTTTTGTTGCAGATATGCCACAAAGCCTAAGGTTGCATATCTGTGTTCTTTGCAGTGCCTTTCACAAAGCAAGCTAATGCATTTTGTACCAGCTAATGGGAGCGAGCCAGAGTGGCATAGTGGTTTGAGCATTGGGCTATTATGACTTTGGAGTGCAGGTTTTTGGCTCAGCCATGAAATCCACAGGGTGACCTTGAGCAAGTCATATACTCTCAGCCTCACAAGACGACAATGGCAAGTGGCAAACCCAGAGCCTTTCTAGAAAGTTCCAGCTGGGGGTGGAGCTTCTGTGAGTCACTAGGGGATGGAGCTAGCAGTCTAGCTCTATATAACATCTCCCAGAGCCTTTCTAGACCTTTCTAGCTCAGTTCTTGCTGGAGAGAAGGAGGAGGGGAGCAGTTCTGGGTGGCTATTTTTAAGTGGGTGAGAATTGAATTTTTGAAAACTCTTAGGAGAGTGCATTTTTGTTGGGAGTCAGAGCTTCTGTGATATTGTAATATTGACACTCCAGCCTATATCAGTGGTTTTAAAATCTATGTGTACAATTTTAATAAAGATAAGTCAAAAACATTAGAAATGCAGAAATACGGTCAAGTTTTTATATAGACCAGTTTCCTTGCTGCCATTTTTAAGCAAGGTGATCGAGAGAGGGGTCGCCTCACAACTCCAAGCCGTCTTGGATGAAACTGATTTTCTTGATCCATTTCAAACCGGCTTCCAGGCAGGTAATGCCATGGTTGCTGTGACAGATGACCTCCGCTTGAGCATCGACAGGGGTAGTGTGACCCTGCTGGTGCTCTTGGATCTCTCAGCGGCCTTTGACACCATAGATCATGCCATCCTTTTGGACTGGCTGAGAGAGATCGGTATTGGAGGCATCGCTTTGCGGTGGTTACATTCCTTTCTCTCTGGCAGGTCCCAAAGGGTGAGGCTTGGGGATAGCTGCTCCTCTAAAACCAATCTAAACTGTGACATCCCTCAGGGCGCCATTCTGTCCCCGATGCTATTTAACATCTATATGAAGCCACTGGGGGAGATCATTCAGAGGCATGGAGCTCAATGTCATCAGTATGCTGATTACACTCAGATATATTTCTCCATGACAAGATCATCTGCTCAGACCTTAGATGGCATCTCCTCTCTTAATGACTGCCTGGCAGCGGTAATGGATTGGATGAAGGAAAACAGATTGAGGCTTAATCCAGACAAAACGGAGTTACTGACGGTCACCGGCCCGAAACCAGGTTTGGGAATACAACTCCCGGTCCTAGATGGAGTCACACTTTCCTCAAAGGACCCTGTTTGCAGTCTGGGGGTACTTCTAGACTCATCGCTCCACATGACTAGTCAGGTGAATGCGACAGTCAGGAGCGCCTGTTATCAACTTCGGCTGATATGCCAGCTGCGCCTTTACCTGGAGATGATGGACCTGGAAACTGTGATACATGCTCTGGTCACCTGACATTTAGATTACTGCAATGTGCTCTACATGGGGCTGCCCTTGTGCCTAACCCGTAAACTTCAATTGGTTCAAAATATGGCAGCCAGATTAGTCACTGGCACATCTAGGAGACAGCACATAACACCTGTGCTGAAATCTCTCCACTGGCTGCCGATTAGTTTCCGGGCACAGTACAAGGTGCTGGTTTTGACCTTTAAAGCCCTTCATGGCTCAGGTCCATCCTACCTTGGGAACCGTCTCTCCCCATATGAGCCCCCTCGTATTCTTCAGTCCTATGGGAGGAACTTGCTACAGCCTATGAAAACTAGGTTGGCACAGATCTCCCGGAGGGCCTTCTCTGCCATTGCTCCCAGGCTATGGAATGGCCTGCCAGATGAGATTCAAATTAAATTAAATTAAAATTAAATAAAAATAAAAATTAAAAATTATATTGAAATTAAAAATTATAATTAAATATAATAAAAATATAAATAAATAAAAATATAAAATTTAAATAAACATTAAAATTAATATTAATATAAAAATTAAAATTAAAGAATAATAAAAATAAAAATTGAAATAAAATTAAAATTAAATTTTTTGTTGTTATAACCTAAATATGAAGACTGTTACTAATCTTATAATATCTAATTGTGAAAAGGTTATTAGGGTTTTAAAAAGAAGACTACATGTGAAAGTGTGCTCGTGTTGGTGGGGAAATTACATGGCATGTGCCAAAATAGAGGGATGTGAGCGTAACATTAATTTTTCCAATAACATTGTTTAGTCATTCTTGCTGTAGAGATGACATTTCAAAAGGTGGCTGTATAAATTTTCCTTGCAGTTCATCTGATAAGCGATAATTGCACTTCCAGAAAATAATCCATTTCAGGATAAAAGTTCAGGTAAGCTCCATGGGGTTGGGAAAAAATACAATTACTTGAAATGAGAGCGAGACGATTGCATTGGTGTGTTCTTATAATCGACTGGTAACATTGTGTATAGGTACGTAAAAATTAAAATTAAATTAACATTAAATAAAATTAAAATTAAAATTATAACTAAAATAAAATTAACATTAAAACAAACATTTAAAATAAAATAAAATTAAATTAAGAATAAAAATGAAATAAAAATGAAATCAAAATTATAATGAAATTAAAATTAAAATTGAATTAAATTAAACAAAAATGAAACTAAAATAAAAAATTAAATTAAAAATAACAAATTATTCAAATTAAAATAAAGTAAATTTTAAATTTAAATAGAATAATAAATAAAATAAATTAAAATTATAATAAAATTAAAATTGAAATAGAAATATAAATTAAATAAAATTAAAATGAATATAAATGTAAAATAAAATTTAACATAAATATTAAAATTAAAATTAAAATTAATTAAATTTAGAATTAGAATTATATATAAAAATAAAATTAAATTAAACATTAAAATTAAAATTAAAATAGAATAATAAATAAAATAAATGAAAATTAAATGAAAATTAAATTAAATTGAAATTGAAATTGAAATTATAAATAAATATAAATATAAAATTTAACATAATTATTAAAATTAAAATTAAATCAAAAAGTAAATTTAAAATTAAAATTAAAATTAAAACCATTAAATTCTAAAAAAATGTTACAATAAAACCATTAAATTATAAAAAACCTATTAGAATAATACCATTAAATTCTAAAAAAAATCCAATAAAACCATTAAATTCTAAAAAAAGATTATAATAAAATAATTTCATTCTAAAAAACATATTACAATAAAACCATTAAATTCTAAAACACAAAACCCTAACCTTCTGATGACGAACCTATGACACGCGTTTCAGGACTGACACATGTAGCCATTTTTGATGACACACGGCTGCTGAGGCGGCAGCATGCCGAGAAGGATGTTTCATCCTCTGCTCCTGCACAGCCAAGTGTAGTAACCGAGGATGAATAATTCTCTCGCAAATGTTTCATCCCCAGCTACCGAACTTGGCCATGCTGTGTTCTGCTTCTCCCTGCTTTGCCGGCGGAAGTGAGGGTAAAGATCCCGGCTTAACCGGAACTCCCAGAACTAGACGCTCTGTGATGGACTTCTCTTAATTTGGCCTACAGACCTCCGGCACAGAATGTCTAATAGGGGAGGATGAAAAAATTGCTTCTCCTAAGTCACATCTCTGGGGGACCTGCCATTACCAGTAACCAAATAACAGTTAAGCACAGCAACCTTTATCTATTGTTCTGGGGTGTCATGGCTTTCTAATCCATCATTACTGAGATAAGTGATTTAAACTATAAATACATACACTATAAAAAAAAGTGATTTCAACTATAAATATCGGGGAATAATGTTTTTTTGTCAAAGTGACACATCACCCAAGTTATGCTTAGTTTTTTGGCGAAGTTTGACACATGAAGCTCAAAAGGTTCCTCATCACAGCCTAACCCCAACCCTCTGAACAAATCTTGCCAGAAAAACCCCATGATAGGCTCGCCTTAGGATTGCCATAAGCTGGAAATGACTTGAAGGAACACAACATGTCAGTTGTGCATTTCTCACCTTGAGGATTGGCACAGAGTCTGGGGAGAGATTGCCCAGAATAAGGTTGTGTTCTGTTCCAGGGCATAGTTGTGTACTAAAGCATGGTGTGGCAATTTAATTCGGGAGCTGTGGCAAAATATTTTACGGGACACAGTATAGTTTAGCCGAAGGGGGATATTAAAATACAATTGGGAATAAGAACTCAGAGAATGTCTCTGATGGGACTGGAGCCAAATGGACAAAGATCACAATGGGTATTAAAGCAGTGTTATATAAATGCTGTTAAGAGGTGCATTCATTCATCTTCTGGACTTTGAATAAGAAATGATTACCAGCCGTTAAACCCAGCAGTTTATCTACGTAGGTAATTACTGTATATACTCATGTATAAGTCTAGAAATGTTAGTAAAAAATTGCCCCCCCCCCAAAAAATAAACCCTGAATTGACTTATCTACTGGACAATGTAAGTATTTTTAAAGGTCCTTGTCACTGTTTTTCTTTGCTTCATCCTTTAGATCCTTTGCTACATACCCCTAGGTTTTATCATCGACTTATCCATGGGTCGTATCAAAACCCAGAATTCAACCTATAATTGAGCATATACGGTAGTCACTGCTCATAGTCTTCCCTTCTGTGCGTGCCAAACAAAAGGCCTTTCCTGCAGAGCTTTTCCTTGGCTTACTCTCTTTTTGGAGTCCCACTCATGTCAGGTAACTTGTTGTGCAACCTTGCCATGAAGGAGAAAAGATTTCTTTTCACATCCGAATCAGTCGCTGAAGGACATCCTGGTGAGTAAATGCAAGTTATCTCTCCGGCAGCTGCTAGATGCATGCAAAATGACATTTTAATAAATTCTCTCAGGCCTTTCTTTTCTTCCTTGGTACCAGAGGGTGACCCTACCCCAATGCCAGCCTTAAAATAAAGTCCAATTACCATTTTAATCAGCTTCTTTATACTAAGTTTGGGAATACAGGGTGGCACCCTGTTTCTGGTCAGTGGCAACTGGTGGTCTACATGTTACTGAGACAGAGAATCTAATCTAGGTCAGTGTAGTTGGCATCAGCAACACTATAGTTGGCTGATAACTCCTGGTGTCACCCCCTCCAATTGACCTCCTCCAATATCACATCATATAGAATCCTTAGTAACGTTTTTGTACTAATGTTACTCATAAATCGTAATTCCCATATATCACTGAATGTAATGGCAATGGTTGCGATATAAACAACTAACAAAATTAAAATTATATTTTTACATTACAATAAATACGTACAGCTTAAATGTATTTACATGTGCATTGTTTCATGTGGTTAAAGTGAAAATTTGGTAACGTGAAGTTTAAAGAAGTTTTTTAAAGGATATTTAATTTTTTTAAAAAAAAATTACATTTTCAAAATTTTAAATTATTTTTAAAGAATAATAGGTCCCCCCCCCCTTCTCTTCCCACTGAGCCTCACCCCACTCATACCAATTTTTCAGTGTTTTAAAGAGCTGCAGGCGAATGCCATAATTCATTTCTGCCAAAAGGATCTTTTTAGGAAATAGGGCTGAGGTCTTTGGAGAGCTCGCTTTAAAATTTAGTTGAACCCCAGGGTGGATTCACTCTCCCACTTACATTGAAGCCTCCTGCTCCCACTGCCTCAGGCAGCAAAATCTCTTTAGTTTCCCTGTTTAGGCAATGTCAATTTATTTCTGCCTTAACTCCCTTTTCCACCTGCAATACTGATATAATAAAGTACAACATTGCAAAGATGGCAAAACAATGCACTTAAAGTGTTCTAAACATTAGGATGTGCTGTACATACCGGTATGTTAAATCTTGTTATCTACCTAGGGCTGGTTTCAAAGAGCCAGCATGGTGTAGTGATTTGAGCGTTAGACCTTGACTCTGGAGACCAGAGTTCAATACCTATCTTGGCCATAAGAACTCACTGGGTGACCTTGTGCAAGTCACATGCTCTCAGCCTCAGGGGAAGGCAATGGCAAACCCCTCTGAACAAATCTTGCC
Source organism: Urosaurus nigricauda (assembly GCA_034509955.1). Classification (NCBI taxonomy): domain Eukaryota; kingdom Metazoa; phylum Chordata; class Lepidosauria; order Squamata; family Phrynosomatidae; genus Urosaurus; species Urosaurus nigricauda. The sequence continues at coordinate 111,675,487 of JAOEGL010000002.1, read as the reverse complement.
AAGAAAACCCCATAATAGGTTTGCCTTAGGGTTGCCATAAGTCGGAAATGACTTAGATGCACACAACTCACACAACACGGCTGATTTCATTCAATCACATTCAATTATATTTATCTCATGTGTTGTTGACTTTGTTAGGGCAAATCAGGACATACCCATCCCAAATGTTAGGTTTCATTATAAGAATATGTCTGGTCCACAGTAAAGTTTTCAGTTGCTTGTAGGTGGATTTTTCTTTTTTAAAAGAAAGAATCATAACCCTTTTATCAACTATCTACCTCTGTTGGAGAGGGAAAATTGGTTGTAAATTTTGTGGGAGACAGTATGGGTTTATTTTGTATTTTTATACTGGTTTTGTCAGAAGACAGAATAAGAAAGTTAAGTTTCAGTTATAAATTAGCCTTATTTGGAGATGCCATTTGAAATGTTCAGGACAACGAATGACTTGACTTCCAGGATTAATATCAGGTATAATTCAAGACATTTTTCTGCTCACTCACTGGAGGGCTGGTATGGTGCAGAAACTACAGTGTTGTACTAGTACTGTACACGGATTTGGGAAATCAAAGTTCAAGTCTTCACTTTATTGGGTGGCCTTGGGCTAGCCACACACAGCCTGACCTACCTTTCAGGCTACTCTTTCAAACGGGAGGAATTTCTCCCAACTTCGAATGGAGCCAATGCGGATTCATGTAAATTCGCTAGTTTAGCGAATTTACATGAACCCCTGCTCCGTTCGGAAGAACCTCTGCTCCGTTCGGAATTACTTCCCATTACCCAAAAATAACCCCCTCCTGCCCGAATTTGCATGCGAAGCTTTAATTCGCAATAACGTAAAACCCATGATTGCATTCGAATTGGCTTCCCTCTTGCCCGAATTTGCGTGCGAAGAGTTAATTTGCAAGAACGTAAAACCCATGATTGCATTCGAATTGACCTGAAATTATACTTCCAATTTAGCCTCGTATGAAAGCGTCCAGGGTGGTTATGGGGATAAAGTGAAGAAAAGGAGAGCCAAATAGGACATCCTGACCTTGTTGGAGGAAAGATGGGATATAATCTAACTTTCAAAAATAGCGTAAGGTGCATGGTACCCAAGGCCTAAGGTTGCCACAGGAGGTAGAAATTCCTTCACTACTTCTCGCCATCTCTAGCAGTAACCATACAATGGACATGATTCTATATTGTATATAGTATATATACTATATAGTAATAGTAGCAGCAGCCCTATTGAACCCTCCTAGTGAATTGCCAAGATGCGTACCAGGGCATCAACAAGTTGTGTCCTTAGTGAAATGGCTCTATGGTTGTACATCGGCAATCCCTAGCTGTTGTCCTGGTGTTCATCAATGTCCATTTTGCATTGGGACAAAGGTGCATTGGTCTGGATGCACATTGTAACTGATGTGCAATGGTCACTTCGCTAGCTGCCCTACGCAGTAACATAATAGCAACTCTGTTGTGAGACTACTCTATTCTATTTCCCACATACATAAGTCCATGTATGTGTCTGTGTGTGTGCTTTCAAATCACCTGTTGATATATGGTGACTCCATGAATTTCATAGGGTTTTCTTAAGCAAGCATTACTCAGAGGTGGTTTTGCCAGTTCCTTCCTTTGAAATATAGCCTATAGCATTGGTATTCATTGCCAGTCTCTCATCCAAGTACAAACCAGGGGTGGCCCTGCTTAGCTTCAAAGATCAGATCAGATATGGTGTCTTAAGAGTATTTAGTCCCTCTTTCCATCACCGCGTACGAATGTGAGAGCTGGAAAGTGAAGAAAGCAGATAAAAAGAAAATCAACAAATCATACTTTGACCACGTCATTAGAAGGCATGAATCACTCGAAAAGACAATCATGCTAGGAAAGGTAGAAAGAAAGGAAGGAATCCCACATACTAGCTGGATGCAGTACCTGAGAGATCATGGGCCTGAATTTTCAGGACCTAAGCAGAGCAGTGGAGCACAGCACAGTGGGGCTTGGAGATGTCTCATCCACAGGGTCTCTATGAGTCAAAGTCGACCCAATGGCAGCTAACAACCAACAACAACAGAAAAAGGGGGAAACTAAAAATTAATAAACAAGATAATGTTCTTAGTATCGCCTGAGGTTTTGTGGGCCAACGCCTACGCTGAGTTGGTCAGGGCTGAGGATGGGATGTTAAAGGGCCTCCCCCGTTGTGTCCTCCATTCTCCTCCTGGAGACGTCCATGGCAGGGAATGAGGAGCCCAATGCTGAATTCCAGCCAACAGTAATAAAGTAAGTAACTAACAATAGGTAAATTTATATGTGGCGTTGCATAACATAAGCCAGAGAATAAATCATGCAGTATATCACTTACACTATCTATTAGATAGAATTCAAAGACATAGCTGTGTTGCTGCCATTTCATAACATCTAAAATTTGAGTGCCTGAGGTGCTTAAGAACTGCCTAAACTACAGAAAACCTGGTGGTTGTTAATATTGTTTCCTCCTTTCCAGATAAAATGTGTGACCAGATCAGTGATGCTGTTCTTGATGCACATATCAAGGTTGATCCAGATGCTAAGGTAGCTTGTGGTAAGTTTACATCTGGCTTTGCATAATGTAAACCAGAGAATAAATCACAGTATATCACTTACACTGTCTGTTAGATAGAATTCAAAGACATAGCTGTGTTAGTCTGGAAAATCAGTATGCAAAGGGATCTTGTAGCATAGAGACTGAAAGAAAGAAGTTGGTGGCGTGAGTATTCATAGACTTGAGCATGCTTCCTCAGATGCATGTCTATGAGGGTCTTGGCATGTGCTAGATTTTGTAGGACAAATGGTATTTCTCATCATGAGAAAATACAAGGGGATCCAGAGAGACAGCTCATAGCTCTGTCTAGTCAAAGACATTGAGCAGTATTCTGTCTTTTCCTACTTGGTGGATTTTCAAAATTATTCATGGAAAAAAAGAAAAAGAGAGAGAGAGAAACAACACTGGGAAAACACAGGAGGAGGACTAGTGGAAGATATTATACTCATAGTCTGGATTTCCTGTGAAATTCCATAAATGTGGCGGTCTGATTGCATGGTATAAACTTAATCTGGAAGCTCCCATGGTTCTGAGTGATCACAGCCATTTTCATTTAGGAGAACCTGGCACATTGTTCTTGCCATGGATTGGCCACTGCCTGTGTCATATCAGTTATTCAGCACCTCCATTCATTTCTATTCTGTGTTCATAAAGTTTTAGCATATATTTTTCCAGTTTAGAAGCTGAGCAGCAGGGACACTTATATTCATATTTAAAACATATTAAAAACTGGGATGGCAAACCTAGGGTGAACCTTACAACCATCTTTTCTGGGCAACATTCAGAGGAGGTTTGCCACTGCCTTTCTCTAAGGGTGAGAGACAGTGACCTATCCAAGGTGACTGTCCAAGGTCACAATGAGTCCATGGTTGAGCAGGGATCTGAAACCTGGTCTCCCAAATTTCTAGACCAATATCCAAACCACTAAACGACTCTGGCCAACACACCATGCTGGCTCATACGTACCCCTTGTCAATTCTAGTGCCTAAGCTATACTACATGATCATCACTACCACTGGAGCACATAGCTAGCTACCTTGCAAGGAGTGTAATATTTAAAAACATTTTAAAGTCAATGGTTGCTAAAAGCCAAACAAAAAAGGCTTTTTGCTTGGCTCCACAGGACCTGGAGCTTTGGACTATATTGCTTCTAGAAAGTAAAGATTGGAAAAGTATATCAGTAAGGGCTAATCCTCTACTGATTTTTCAGCTAACATTTTAGTTGATTAATCTAATGAATGAACTAATTAGGGCTAGTTATAACAATAAGCAGGAGAATTTTCAGGCTACAAATGCTTGATGTAAAGCAAATAAATCTAGTAGTAGCTGGTGGCTTCCATGTCATTGGGGAGGTAAATCTGACTTGGGTTTTAGGAGTTAACCAAGATGTTGAACTCTGTCCTCCAAATAGGTTCAGAAATATGGATGATTTATTTCAACCTCAGTCTGAAACTCAGAGTGAGTTCACTACCCCATTGATATGGGAGCCATTAGTCTCAATGGAGTAAATACTTCAGTTAGAGATGGGCTATGTAGAGGAGAATAAAAGGCTTTTCAGAATGGCAAATGACCTGCTGTGAATAGATTTCAAGCTAAATCTCAGCATTCAAGTGAGAGCCTTATGAGATGGTGTAAGGCATGTCCCATGCTAAGTTATTCTAGAAGACTAGAGTTTTTTGGCCTAAAAGGATAAAAACACATGTTTCTATATTTCAGAATAAAAAAATAATTCCAATATGCAGCAACATGCAACTCAGTTTCTTGCCCTATTTATGTGTTTGCAGAATGTGTGGCCAAAACTGGGATGATTTTACTGTGTGGTGAAATAACTTCCAAAGCTGCTGTGGATTACCAAAAAGTTGTGAGAGACACTCTCAAGAAGATTGGTTATGATGACTCCTCCAAAGGTGTGTTGTATGCTTGATACTAGGCCTTCCAAAATGATTTTAATACAGAGCTTTGTAATAATAGCTAATGTTCTAGATCAGCTACTCAGTTAAATATATTTAACTAATAGCCTGAACACACAGGCACAATATGCCAGCTTGGGGGCAGTTTGGGGGCATGGCATGTAGATGACACCTGCCCTGACATTGCACCCAAGCCAGCGTCATGCCACCTGCCCGCCCAGACGTCGATCAGCATTGCAGCTCCCTGACAGCACAGTGTTCATATACTGCATGTTGAAGGAGCGCCAAAAAGCCAGGGCCACAGTGGAAAAGCTGCCCTTTTTCCACCCTAAAAAGGATCTGCATTTTGCCGCTTCTTTTTGGGTCCAAAAAATGCCAGATTAGGGCCATGGCATGTGATTGCCATGGCTTCAATCTGGTGCTCAAAGAGGCAGTGTTAAACTGCCCCTTTGGAGCCGTTTGTACCAGCCCTTAGTAGCATCTCCTGGCCCAACCATTTCTTGCCATTTGCTATGCTGGCGACGATTGGTGGAAATTGCAGTCCAGTAACATCTCTTCTGTAAAATCTATTTTCAATGGGTGAGCATTCAGTCATATGGCTGTGTCAGGATAGATTCTGAAGGGATACTAATCAAGAAAAGTTGCACCACTTTACCAGTAAATGTATCTGCTCTTTCTGTAATGCATTTGTAGGTTAATTCACAGTTGAGCGATGATGGCTGGTGGGTGCCATGCTGGTGAGATCGTGTATTCACTTTAGATTTTCATTTGAACTTTTCAGGAGCTATCCAAGTTGCTGAACTAGCTTATAGTTAGCTTACAGTTGTAAACTGCTTAGACACTGTTAGTTCGGTATGAAACGGTATATAAATGAAGCTGTTTGTTTGCTTATTTGTTTTGTTTGTTTACACTATGGCCCTAAAATAGGATTGCCACATTTCAGTACCCTGTATAACTCTTAAATTTCAGATTAAAATGCATACTCCCCTTCCACTTCATAGCCACCAGCCGCCAGTGCCTATTCCTCCGGTCAGTAGATCTAAGCCTATAAGAAGTCTATACTTATAGATATATTCTGCAGGATCAACAGTGCTACCTATGCAAATTTCACTTACTTTTCTTATATTAGGCAAGATGTCTAATTCTGATATGTATGGATTCCAATGTCTATATTGCCCCCACAATATGGAGCTTTTGGATTATTCCCACTGAGAGGGCTTCCTTCTGCAGTGTGCCAGCCATGTGGGCTTGAGGTCTCTTAGTAAGATCTTCTCACATATATACAGCTCTTTGGATAACTACTTTTAAGTTCAGACTACAACTCACAGTGGATTCACCCCTCACAGACATGGGAGGCACTAGCTGTCACTGTAGATGAATAGAAGCTATACTACAGTTTTAGACGCACTTACCGTTAAGCCCCACTGAATGTAATGGGACGTACTTGTGATGATACAGGTGTAGGTTTGCATTGTTAATTCTATACACAACAGTTGGGTTTAGATTATCCAAACAAGCTGCTCACGATTGTAGTTTCTGATGACCTTCACAGGATTAGATTACAAGACTTGCACTGTGTTGGTAGCCCTGGAACAACAGTGTCATGAAATCAAACAGGCTATTTCCTGTGGAAAGAGTGAAGACAAGGATGACAATATTGGTGCTGGAGACCAGGTAACTTGTTCTTCTTTCTTCCTTTTGAAGGATTTCGGTATACTTTAAATAAAGTATATTTTCTAACTAGAGGGCTGTGGAGAAGGGAATATTGGTTCAAGGTTGTGACCATGGGCTGTTAGTCAGGAACTTAGTATTAGAGGGGTTTTGTAGGGATAATATCAATGTGTTTGAATTTTAATGGTCTGGACTACATTCAGCATTTTGGATAGCTCAGTTAAAATTTGGAGTAAATGCTGAATGCATTCACTGCCCCACTGACATAACAGCCAGCAGACCACACCAGAGGGGTTGTGTGGATGGTGGAATCTCAGTCTTGTTGTTTTGATTCAAGATGCTACATACTGAATAGTAGAATATCGTGGTTAGAGGGCTGAACCACCCTTAATAGATCCTGATTCTAGTCTCCAATGACCCCTTCCCTCACCCCAAAAAATCTCAATAATTTAAGGCTAAAACTAACACTTTTTAGAAAATCTGAACTATTATGTTACTGCTGTTGTCAATTGTTTGGCTCCATTATAGTTCCATAAGCTTAAAAGATAGGTCCCTGTCCAAACTTCAGAGATCTCAGAAATTTACATTTATTCTATGAGAAAAGCAAAAGTAGAAAGAGGTGCAAGGGAAGAAGGGGAGCAAAGGATCTGATCGGGGATTTCTTCAATTTGATTTAATTTTCTATATTTATATTCTAATTTTTCTCTAAGGCAGTGGTTCTCAACATGTGGTCCTTCAGATGATTTGGACGTCAACTCCCATAATTCCTGTTGGCCAAGGTGGGGTTTCTGGGAGCTGAAGTCCAAAACAAATGGAGGACCAAAGGTTGGGAACCATTGCTCTAAGGAGATCAAGATGTTAAACCTGGTCCATCTTCCTCCCTCCCTCCCCTATTCTACTTTATACTCCCAATATCTCTATGGTTTGATTGAGACACAGAGACTAGCCCTAGAGGGATGAATGTGAACAAGCACATTATGCGTCTGTACATCACCATTGAGACATGGCAGGTCAGATCTTATCAATTCCCTACAGAGCAGAGGAAGAGGCATTAAAGAAAGGCAGGAAGAGAAAGCTGAACCCCCATATTAAGAAATTTGTGAGGTTTTTTTTAAAGAAAAAAAGGAAATAAAAGAAAAGAAAAGTGATTTCATGGGAAAAGCAGTGTGGACTGGTTTTCTCCCCACTTCCCCCATTAATGGGATGCCTTGTTTTGTCTGAATTGAACATGTTGAATTGGGCAGATGGGCAGGGGTGTTACTGTCTGGCAACTTTGCTGGCCAGTTGGGAAAGCAAGTCTTCTCCCATTCTCACCCGGACAGCAGCTTCGCCAGGCATAGAACGGGCTATGGTGGGAAGGAGTTGCCTTCTAGTTCTTGCAGCTCTACTGGCTGGGTGGGAAAGCAAGTCTCCTCCCTTTCCCACCCAGCAAGTAGCTCTGCCATATCCAGAAAAAAAAAAACTACTGAAGAGAGGAAGGAGGTATGAAAAAATGATCTGCACCAGGTGTCAAATATACTAGGAATGCTACTGCAGACATGCGTGCTTTTCTCGTGTCTCTTGGGTCATATCTCAAGTCTTGCATTTTCTATGGATGATTCACTCCACATCTAGCCCACACAGAGCTCCAAGGAGACACCAGTATAAATTCTTATTCACTCTTACTTGGAATCAAAAGGGATCAGTAAGTGGCTTAAGGTGAGGATTCAGGGTCAAGGCTTCAAGGCTTTAATATGGCAGATTTTTACTGTTTTTAATCTGTTGTTACCCACCTTGATCAATATAGGGAGAGGCAGGATTCTTCTTCTTCTTCTTCTTCTTATTATTATTATTATTATTATTATTCATGGAGGTTTTTGCAGAGAGAGAGAGGTGGAACTGCGGAAGTGTCATGGAAGGGTATTTCAGTCACGAGGCTTGATGTCCTAAAGATGATAATCTCATACCTACCTTGTATGTAATGTTATTTCTGATGTAACTGTGGAAGAGGCACTAGGCTGACTTGGCTTCCAGGCAGCTACCCAGAGCTCAAGATATTCCCTGAAGGGAAGTTGACAATGATCAGAAAGTTTCAAAAGCGGGAGTGTATGTCTGAGAAGAGAGAGACAGGGTTGGTAATTGATAGTGACAAGGTGTTGAGCTAACACAGACAGAGTTTTGAGCTAATAGATAGAGTTTTGGATTTGAGAAAGAAGGGAAAACTGACTATGATATTGGGAAGCCAGAACAGAACAGAATATTACAGTTTACCATATTCTTATACTATGGGGCTTTCTAGATTGGCAGGAAAGTGTGACATGAAGTTGCCTTTTCCTTAATGCTTAGCAGCTGCACCACAGCCTTTAGATGGAGCTGCGCTGTTCTGCAGTTTTTAAAAAAGAAGCTGGGAAAACCAGCACCTTTTTAAAGGTGCTTCTTCTCCCCTAAAACGCAAAAAAAGGGTTTTCATGGCACGCTTTCCCTTTTTCTCATCTAAAGGCTAGACTTTCATGCAGCCATGAACACACTTCTTTTTGCCAATCTAGATCAGGCCTATGTTTAATAAATCTATTTATGTTGTTTTAAACCTGTCTCTGTTTGTCAAGTCTGAATTGGACTCAGGCCATGCATAACAGTATAAACCCACCACAGCAACAGAGGCACATGTCCACATTTAAAGGGGTCACCCTGAGGCATAGTAACCCAATTCAATAAGGGAAGAACTGGGGGATGCAGAGGGGCAAAGGCAGGGTAAGTGGCAGGATCCCCAGGGGCTGAACTGTAGGGCCAGCCTGGGTAAAGGGATCTGTCACACTGGTGTGTTGGAAAAGCCAGTAAACATATTGTAATCTCCATATGAATTATAATGCAGGGCTTGATGTTTGGATATGCCACTGATGAAACTGAGGAGTGCATGCCCTTAACTATCTTACTTGCCCATAAACTGAATGCAAAGATCAAATCTTTGGAGAGAAATGGAACTTTGCCATGGCTAAAACCAGATGGGAAGACACAGGTTGGTAAATAGGAAACATTGTCAAATTGTCCCCTGTTTTCAAATTGTTTTTCAGCACTACTCTGAAGAAAGAGGGGTGGGGTAGGTGGTTAGGTGACAGTGTTTGAAGTAGGCCTTATGTTTGCTTTTTGTGACTTTTTGTGACTGGAAGCTACATGGTAGCATTTTAGAAGCATATCACATGGTGGTAGAATTCAAAGACGTAGCCATGTTGGTCTGGAAAATCAGTATGCAAAGAGGTCTTGCAGCACCCCTGAGACTAACTGAAAGACAAGTTGGTAGCACGAGCTTTCGTAGACTTGATCCTACTCCATCTGAGAAAGTAGGCTCAAGTCTATGAAAGTTCATGCTACCATCTTTCAGCTAGTCTCAGTGGTGCTGCAAGATCCCTTTGCATATCACAAGGTGTCTCAATTACCCAAGGCTACCCAACGAACTTTCTGAATAAAGTGAAATTTGAACCTGAATATTTCCTGCTCCCTTACGAAACATCAATGATTAGTGTTACAGGGCTTCCCTTCCTTTGGATGAAGAAAAACAACTTGAAACATACATTGTTTTGGTAGTATCTGTTTATATGCTAACAGTACACAATGGAAGAAAACAGATTTCTGTAGCAAACCTCTCTTCCTGTACTGGAGTGCCAAAGAGCAAAAATGTAAATCTTTCTACAGTTCCCAAGGCTGCTTCTAATCCTTTAAATTCACAGCAGTGTATATCTAAGACCAGCCAAAGGGCATCGCCCAACTGTAGATTCTGCTTTCATTTATGGATGAGCATTAATGTCTTATTTTTAAATGTCTCAATCTTTCTGTCACTTTACCCAGTTTCACCCTGGAGCATGTGGTGTCTCTTCGCTGTAGACATCACTTAATACTTAGCTCCCATTGAGAAAATACCAGCCCAGCACTCATGATTAATAGCAGGCAGTCAGGTTAACTGAGGACGACTGCACTTTTCCTGATGCACCAGAACATTTTTCTTGGTACAATATTCTCATCCTTCCATATTCACAAAACTGCAAGCCAGGCCTTCAGTAAAATGAAAGCTCCAGCTCCAGTCATAACCATGTTTATCCATGAAAAGGGTATATTGACATTCAGTAGGGTTGTGTAGTAAACCTGCTTAGGATAAGATGGCAAGAAAATAACAGATCATTGAGTTGACCAACATAAGATATTTGGGGATATAAAAAGAAAAGATAACTGATTTGTATAGTGGATGGCATAAAAAAAAAATGGCAGCGGGGGTGAGAAAGCTGAGTTTTACTTAATTACTTGAAATGTTAACAGTTTAAAGCTGATGTCCTGTTGCTGATTTCCTAGGTCACAATGGAATACCGAGAAGTTGGGGCTATGCTAGAACCACTCCGTGTGCACACTTTGGTCATTTCTGTGCACCATGCTCCTGGGGTGCCATTAGAGCAGATGAGGAAAGAACTGATGGACAAAGTTGTGAAAGAAGTGATTCCAGCCAAATACCTAGATGTAAACACAATCTACCACCTCCTGCCCAGTAAAGCATTTTTGGAAGGGGGACCTAAGGTACTCTCTCTCTCTGTGTGTGTGTGTGTGTGTGTGTGTCTCAAGCTCTCTCTCTCTGTACCTTCAGGTCTCATATTGACTTATGGCAGCCTCATGAATTTTACAGGATTTTCTTAGGCAAGGACTTCTCAGAGGTTGTTTTGCCAGTTCTTTCCTCTGAAGTGTAGCCTATAACATCTGGTATTCATTAGTGGCCTCCCATCCACCAAGTACTAACCAGGACTGACCCTGCTCAGCTTCCCCGATCAGAGGGGATCTGCTGCCTTTAGGTTGTATTTAGGGCAGCTAAAGTACTGTACTTTTGGCAATTTAAACTATAGTTCAAGGCTGAGGAAAATTTGTATCTTCATATGTGTTGGACTGCAATTCCCAGGAGGTAATCAGTTAGTGAGGGATTATGGGTGTAGTTGTCCAAGTCATCTGGATAGCCAAGTTTTCTCCACCCCTTCTATAAAGGCAATGTTCTCCTAGACTGCACCAGTGTATTCCAACACCTAGTGATGGAGTATTGTGTTTTTCTCTTGCAGTCAAAACATGTTGAACTCAACAGAAAAATTAACCCAAAATATTTAGGGTGCATCTATACTGGCCGCTTCATCTGGGGCCTGTGTGGAGGATTATACCCTGGATTAGCCCTTTACCAACGATGATGGTGACCACACAAACTCAGTTGAATCTAGTAAGATGCCACATTGTTAAGCACAAGGGCCAGCCAGGCTGACATGGCATTGGCCTTGCTGGTCTTCCTCATAGTCAGGAGCTCCCTGCAAGAGCCTGCCCAGTGTGCCTTCACTACAGATAAGGTCAGACTGAGGTGCCCTGCCAAAGAGGTGTGTATCCATGCAGTTGGGGGGGAGGCGAGATTGTAATGGCTAGACATCTCCAGGAGATGTCCAGCCATGTGATCTACAAAGGAAGTGTTGATCTACTTCCTCCGGCTGATCGCAAGAACAGGGCACCCCATTCTGACCTCAGCAGAAGTGGCAGTGCACTGGGCAGGCATTCAACTGGTGAGGAAGCAGCAGCAAAAGCTTTGAAGGAGATCCATCCCATTCCCTGTGCGGTTCAGGACAGAACAAGGCAAACAGCATGACTCTTGATGTGTAGACTCTGGATGGCCACATCAGACTTGAGCCAGTTGTCCACACAACCAAAAGACACTCTGAGGTTTCCTGGAAGCCACAAGATTTGTAGTTTTGTGAGATATTTAGCCTTCTCTGTCAGAAAACACTGGTGCCGCAACAAACTACATATCCCAGGATTCCATAGCATTGCACCATGGCAGTTAAAGCAATGTGAAATTGCATTATTTCTGCAGTGCAGATGCAGCCTCTGGACTGCTTCCACTCCATTGAAACACATCCCACTGGTCTCCAATAATTTCCTATAGAAATGACCCCTTCCATTTGTATGTTACAAATGACATTGAGAGTCCATGAATCTCCTGGTTTCACTGTAGCCAAGAAGTAGAGTAAAGCTATGGAAAGAATAAGGGTAGTTTCTTACTCATTGGGATCAGCAGAGACAGGGGATCCGATTCACCCATGTGACTCCTGCACACTGAGCAAACAGAGACGCATTGCAGCCCATAGTTTGGTTACATTAGAAATGTTCTTTCTGTCTCTTCAGTCACTATCTCTTCTGAACCTGAGGACTCTTAAGATGGAATCCTATGTCTATTTACCTGGGAATTAGTCCCATTTGGACCGAATGGGGCTTACCTCTGTGTAGATATGGTCAGAGTTTCAGTTTAAGGAATTCCATGGTATCATTATATGAACATCTGATTTATGGCTGTTCTGAGTATGAAGTAAAGTAGCTGCTCCAAGAATAGGGAACTTGCAGAAATTTTTCAAATTTTACATCAGCATCCTATCAAACGTACATTGTTTTTTGTTTTTTTTTAAAGAACAACAAGCAGGAATGGAAAACCAACAAGCAAAGCAGCAAATAATGTAACAAGTTACTTTTCTAATAGCGTAACAAACAATGGCAATGAAATACTTCACTATAAACACTATAACAAACAATGGGAATCAATGACTTTTGACAAGTAACATTTCAAACTTGGCAAGGATTTTAGTTAAAATCACAAGGAACAGTTTAAATCTTGCATTCTTTGCTTTTATTTGGTTTTCCCCTTAAATTGGAGCTGCTAAAAACAATTACATTCGTGTTACCTAATTGGAGCAGGTGAGATACAAATAAAAGATTATTATTATTATTATTAAGCAGATGTGCAGTACGAGAGTGTCCTTCAAGAGGTTTATGATTGACCATTGTTCCTTGAAGTATTTTTCTTACAGAAAAATATGTGCATAATGTATATGTCAAATAAATAAATAAATAATATTTTAAAAAATAAAATTATTTAAGTTATTAAATTATTAAAAAATAAATAAATAAAAGAGAAAAAAAAAAGAAATGACTTGAAGGCACACAACAACATTGTGCAATAAAGGTGTGCTTCTTAAATGATCACCAGGTGGCAATGTTGTAAAAATATTTTCTAGTGAGATGTACAAAAATTCTCTTCTGTTGAATTTCTCCATGGAAGTGTGGAGTTCAGTTCATTATAACAGAAATGTAATCCACGAACAGAATTGGTAATGTCAGGATCCATTGCTTTTCTGGATAGGCATTTCTCAGAACCTGAAAGTTTTGTATGAGATGATGAATGGATTCAAATGGGAAGGCAGGAAGTCATTATACTCAGCCAAATTCAAGTCAGAAGGAAGTCATTCTTTAAAAAAGATCATCTTAACTCTTAAAAATAAATACTGTCTGCTGGAAGACAGAAAGGCAATGGTAAAAACATGTAAATTTAGAAAGGTGTGGAGTTTTGTATTCTGTGGCTCTTCATTTTAAAATGTATCTTTTATTTTTATTTTTCCCCTGAAGATAAAAATGTTATTCTGATACAGTAGTCCCTCCACATTCATTGGTGTTAGGGGGTGATAGGCCCCTGTGGATGTGGAAAAACTGCAAATAAATAAATAGTATTCTTTTTACCTGGGAGAACACCTCTTTAGGACTCTTCAGGTCCTCCAGAGCAAGTCTGTGGTCAGCATCTGTCAGAAGTTGATCATACAATCATGCTGGAGGACCTACAACAAAAGAGTCTCCTTCCTTGGAGGTGTTTAAACAGAGGCTGGATGGCCATCTGTCGGGGATGCTTTGATGGAGAGTTCCTGCATGGCAGGGGGGTTGGACTGGATGGCCCTTGTGGTCTCTTCCAACTCTGTGATTCTATTCTATTCTATTCTATTCAAAGATATTCTAGGCTCTCCAACACAATCCTATGGTCTGGCAGAGTTGATCTGGAGGACCTAAAGATTTCTAGGAAAAAGACATTAATCCAATTCACAAATAATCATAGAATCATAGAATCATAGGGTTGGAAGAGACCACAAAGGCCATCCAGTCCAACCCCCTGCCATGCAGGAACTCTGCATCAAAGCATCTCCGACAGATGGCCATCCAGCCTCTGCTTAAAGACCTCTAAGGAAGGAGACTCCACCACTCTCCGAGGGAGTGTGTTCCACTGTCGAACAGCCCTTACTGTCAGGAAGTTCCCCCTAATGTTGAGGTGGAATCTCTTTTCCTGGAGCTTGTATCCATTATTCCGGGTCCTGTTCTCTGGAGCAGCAGAAAACAAGCTTGATCTCACCTCAATGTGACATCCCTTCTAGTATTTAAACAGGGCTGTCATATCACCTCTTAACCTTCTCTTCTCCAGGTTAAACATCCCCAGCTCTCTAAGGCGTTCCTCATAGGGCATGGTTTCCAGACCCTTCACCATCTTAGTCGCCCTCCTTTGGACACGCTCCAGTTTCTCCCCATCCTTTTTGAATTGTTGTACCTAGAACTGGAAACAGTATTCCAGGTGAGGCCTGACCAAAGCAGGGTAGAGTGGCACTATTACTTCCCTTGATCTAGACACTATACTTCCATTGATGCAACCTAAAATTGCATTGGCCTTTTTAGCTGCTGCATCGCACTGTTAACTCATGTTCAACTTGTGGTCTACTTGGACTCCTAGATCCCTTTCACATGTGGTCCCCCATCTTATATCTGTGCATTTCATTTTTCCATCCTAAGTGCAGTACCTTACATTTCTCTGCTTTGAATTTTATTTTGTTAGCGTTGTCCCAGCTTTCTAGTCTATTCAGGTCATTTTGAATTTTGATCCTGTCCTCTGGGGTATTAGCTAATCCTTCTAATTTGGTGTCATCTTCAAATTTGATAACTAGGTCCTTAATACTGTCATCCAAGTCATTAATAAAGATATTGAATAGCACTGGGCCCAGTACAGAACCCTGTGGCACCCCACTTGTCACTTCTCTCCAGGATGAAAAGGAACCATTGTTGAGCACCCTTTGAGTTCGGCCAGTCAACCAGTTACAAATCCATGTAATGGTTACCTTGTCTAGTCCACATTTTATATTTGTTTGCAAGAATGTCATGGGGAATCTTGTCAAAGGCCTTACTGAAATCAAGATATACTACATCCACAGCATTCCCTTCATCTACCAAGCTGGTGAGTTTATAAAAAAAAAAGAGATCAGGTTTGTCTGGTGCTTGACTTGTTTCTCTGAAACCCATGTTGGCTTTTTGTGATTATGGAATTATCTTCTAGATATTCACAGACTCTCTGTTTAATGATCTGCTCCAGAATCTTTCCTGAAATTGATGTCAGAGTAACTGGACGATAATTGTTGGGATCCTCTTTTCTTCACTTTTTGAAGATAGGGACATTTGCCCTCCTCCAGTCTGCTGGGACTTCTTCTGTTCTCAAGGAGTTCTCAAAGATTATTGCCAATGGCTCCAATATTACATTTGCCAGTTCTTTTAATACCCTTGGATGTAGTTCATCATCTGGTCCTGGAGACTTATATTCATTTAGATTAACCAGGTATTCCTGTACTATCTCTTTACTTACTCTGTGCTGAAATTCCCCTATTCTGTCTTCTGCTCCATTATCCTTAGGTTGAGCACCCTTTGCCTTTTCTGAGAAGACTGAAGCAAAGAAGGTGTTGAGTAATTCTGCCTTTTCTCTGTCCCCTGTTAGCATTTTGCCATCTTCTCCACGCAGCGGCCCTATCATTTCCTTCTTCTTCCTTTTGCTGCGAACATACCCAAAAAAGCCCTTTTTATTGTTCTTAACCTCTCTAGCAAGCCTGAGTTCATTCTGTGCTTTAGCTTTTCTGACTTTACCCCTACATGTGCTGGCTATTTGTTTGAATTCCTCTTTGGTGATTTCCCCATTTTTCCATTTCTTATACATGTTCCGTTTAAAACTTAGTTCAATTGAAAGTTCCTTAGTCATCCATCCTGGTTTCTTGAGACACCTCCCATTTTTCTTCCTCATTGGAACTGTCCGAAATTGTGCCTTCAGTATCTCCCTTTTGAGGAACTCCCATCCGTCTTGAACTCCCTCCTCTTTTAGTGTACCTGACCATGGGAGCACCCCCAGTATTTCTCTAAGTTTATTGAAATCAGCTCTCCTAAAGTCTAGAGTGCGTGTCTGACTATGCCTAGCTTCTCCCTTCCACTGTATTACAAACTCCAGGAGAACATGGTCACTTCCACCTAAGGATCCAACCACTTGCACCCCATCAACTAGGTCTTCCCTGTTGGTTAGGATCAGATCCAAAATAGCTGATCCCCTTGTTGCCTCTTCCACCTTTTGGACAATGAAATTGTCTTTCAGGCAAGTGAGGAATTTGCTAGATCTTGAGGATTTGGCGGAGTTTGACTTCCAGCAAATATCTGGATAGTTGAAGTTATCCATCACTACTATATTTTTCCTATCTGAGTGTGTGGTCATCTGTTCTAGAAAGGCATCATCCAATTCTTCCGCTTGAGTTGGGAGTCTGTAGTAGATTCCCACAGTAACATGCCTATTGCTTCCTTCTCCTTTAATTTTTATCCAGACACTCTCCAATTAGCTTCCAATATTGATGCCCTGGATCTCTTCACTGATATAAATATCCCTGACATATAATTCTATTCCTCCTCCTTTCCTGTTCGGCCTTAAAAAGGTTATATCCCTCTATTTCTACATTCCAATCATGAGACTCATCCCACCAGGTTTCAGTGATGCCTATTATATCATATTTCCCTTGTTGTGCTAGGAGTTCAAGTTCATCTTGCTTATTTCCCATGCTCAGTGCATTAGTATAGAGACATATAAGACCATGTGTCCCTTTCACTTGCTGCCTGTTCACATTTTTTTGCCTCCTACTGTTGGGTCCTTTCACTGTTTGCCTTGTTCCCTCTATGACAGTACAGTATGACTATTTTCTCCAGCACTTTTGTCTCCCCTCCCCACATAACTCAGTTTAAAGCCCTCCTGGTCAGATTCTTCAGACTGTTGGCAAAAACATTTTTTCCAACTGGCGTGAGATGGAGTCCATCCCTTGCCAGAAGTCCTTCCTCATGGAACCACAGCTCATGATCTAAGAATCCAAATTGTTCTTGGCGACACATCTGCGGAGCCAATTGTTGACATCTGCAATTTTCCTCTCTCTTCCTGGACCATGCCCTTCAACTGGCAGAAGAGACTGGATGACAATCTGTACATCCATTTCTTTCCGCTTCTTACCCATAGCCTTGTAATCCCTTCTGATATTTTGAAGGTTGTGTCCTGCTGTGTCATTCGTTCCCATGTGGACCAAAAGGAAGGGGTATTTGTCAGTAGGTTTGACCAGTCTTGTCAGCCTCTCTGTCACATCACGGATCCTTGCCCCAGGGAGACAATACACCTCCCGAGACATCATGTCAGGCCCACAAATCAAATCAAATATGCAAAAGTTAAAACCGCAATGGGAAGAGCCAATTGTGTGTTGTGTGTGTGTGTGTGCCCCTATAACAGCAGCTGAGGGTGGGTAGAGCTATGGAGTGAGGGTCCCACACACCTAGCATTGAGATTTTAGTCTGAAATAAGATCTCCTATATCTGTTTTTACACAATACTCATGAATGTGTATTTTACAGATGCCAATTTAAAAAAACAAACATGTTTTTGGGGAAAACAATCAACTTACATGAATGTATATGCTTAGCCCACCTTCACATCCTATGTATTATCTTTTTGATTCTTAATTTTCTTCCCCCCCCCCTTTCTTTGTAACTATATTTTACAAACCCCCCACTCAAATATTTTAAAAATACAGCTGGAGACATTGTCTCATCTAACTGCATCCTCAATACTTTGTAAAAACCTGGCTCCTTGGGAGTGCTTTGGTCAGCAACAGTGAATTCTTCCGAATGTTTATGTATTTATGTCCTATATCCCAATTCTTCCAAATGTTTATGTATTTATGTCCTATATCCCACCTTTCCCCCAAAGTGGGATTCAAAGCAAATATGTAGATTCCTGTGGATCTCTACTGAGAAGGAAGTTCTGTGGATTTTAAGGGTCTCTTGCCAAGCCATATGAGTCTAACTTTATTGCCCCCCCTTTTTTTTCTTTTTGATACTGTAGGAATACAAGTTTACCTTGCTTTCGTAGGAAACATTGGTATAATCAGAGTGCAGCCCCAATGCAACATGAGCTTCTGATATAAAACAGGATAAAAATATGCAGGATGCTCTGGTACGGTTAAAAAACAAAACTTACTTTTATTGTTGCAAGAAATCCATCAGAAATAGGGAAGCAGACAGACAAAACAAAGCTTCAGTAGAAGAGTCCAGAGGTGGAAAGAAGTTGTAACTCCAACAAACAAAGGCTGGCTGATGAAGACTGTTGAACTTGCTAAGACTGCTAAATTATCAACTTTAATCAAAGAAAAATGCTTAATTAGTTTTAAGAAAGATTGGGAATTATTTCTTTTATATACTCTTATAAGTGACAAATATCAATTCTAGGTGTCAAATGAATTAGGTTGAAATATTAAGTAGAAATAATAACATATATTGTGGTTTAATGGAAGTATGAACAATTAGTAGAAAATAACCATCAGTTGGTGAGGAGGAAGTCACTTGTGTGTTAGTTATATGTAGTGTATGTTTTGTATATTTATTTATGTCCATAGATTGTCTCTCTCTCTCTCTCTTTCTCTATCTTGTAATTTATGTTTTTTATGTTTGTGTGTTTTAATATAAATGAATTTTTAAAAAAGATCAGGGAACATAAAGATGAAAACAAGACAAGCATTTCAAAGTGTCTTCTCTACACCTAATTACTAAAAAGACAAGCCCTGATGTCTCTTCACTTCCAACAGCTTTATGGTGTTTTCCTTTCTACAGCTTTACTAATATGCCATTTTTCAATTATATCGTACAACTTCATTTTGTTACCCGTTCTCAGTCTGTTTACAGCATTTATGTACTTTATGTCTCCATGTCATAAATTCTGGCAATTACTTTTACATATTATTTTTACTTTTGCAATTTTTTTTGGCCTAGAACAATTGTGCACTTAATAAACCATAGTGTAAATATGTCTATAGGCTTTTAAATGCACTGGCAATGGAAGGTGGGGAGCTGTGATTCACTTTAAAGTGATATTAATTTTGTGGCAGTGGTCTACTACATTAGCAAGGTATGCATTGAGCAATGCATACACTGAGGTTGTCGTTACAGTACTAGATTACATATTAACCTGCCATATTAGCAAGGTATGCATTGAGCAAGGTATGTATACACTGAGGTTGTTGTTAAAGAATCAAGGGATGAAATTTTATTTGTGATATCCAAGTAAATATCTTGTTTATTTTTTATTTATTTTTTTTAAAAAATACCAGAGTGATGCTGGCCTGACTGGCAGAAAGATAATTGTGGATACC
The DNA here is from genome assembly GCA_034509955.1 of Urosaurus nigricauda. Taxonomy (NCBI): domain Eukaryota; kingdom Metazoa; phylum Chordata; class Lepidosauria; order Squamata; family Phrynosomatidae; genus Urosaurus; species Urosaurus nigricauda. Next base: position 111,656,013 of record JAOEGL010000002.1, on the reverse strand, counting down.
TATGGTGGCTGGGGAGCCCACGGCGGAGGAGCTTTTTCAGGGAAAGATCCTTCCAAAGTGGATCGTTCGGCAGCATACGCAGCTCGCTGGGTGGCAAAATCCTTGGTGAAGGCTGGCTTGTGCAAGAGAGTTTTGGTCCAGGTAAGAAAGAACCTGTTTGCCTGCGGCAAGAACAAGGACAATTACAAAATAGACACTGTTCCCCAGTGTGTTACAGGGAAGGTTTTAATTTAGGTAAACCATAACTAGCTATTTAGAAAGGGAGGAACCAGCCCCAGAGACAGCTCCATGAAGCACACTAATTGCTTTTTAATAAGTAATGTTATTTCCTTAAAAAGTTGGAACTCTTGCTTCTTCATAAAGAAGACTGTGAAAAAGGACACAAGACCACTATGACTGTAGAAATTAAGAATGCAAAGTTTCTTTCCAGACAGGTGATAAACAAAAGGGAATAAGAGCATTCACAAAAAATGTAAATGTTACGAGTTTTGTTGTTTGTACTAATCTATAAGGCAGCATGTTGGGTATAGAATTGCCAGGTGAAATAAGGAACAGGGCTTCAGTACTTTTAATAGTTCAGGAGAGGGAATTTCAGCCATGAAAGCAGCGGCTGCTGAAGCCCTCTCTTCTGCACAGCCATTAAAAGTCCAGGAGTTCTGTCCCCTGTTCCACCTGTCAGCCCTAGATTTTTTGGGGGGTGAGGGTGTTGTTCTGGTTTATGATAGAAATAAACTGATTCGTTCATTCATTCTACCATAGTTAAAGGGTACCCTCTCCCCAACTTGAATGAGTACAACTGTCAAGATACCCTCCACCAATTCACCAGATGCATGCCATGGCATCTTCAGGAGTGTTATCTAACACCAACTTGTATTGCTGGGCACACATACAATGTATACACATCATGTAGTCAACCATGTTTATTTAAGATGCTAACTCTTTAATTTTAATTCAATTTAATTTAATTTTTCATACAGGTCTTAAAAAGTGTGAGTTCTGGTGATATATAGCTCCTTGGGTTTTGCTGAGGCTTGCCAGTTGTTGTCATCTCCATGTCCGTTCATTCAGTTTTTTTTGGGGGGGGGGTGTCTTTTTGACAGAAGTCTGGTCTGAAATGCAAACTTTTGCTTCTAAAAATTCTCATAGTGCTATAGTGCAAGAATGCCATTTTACTGATACAATGAGATATTGATTCACTAGCATTGCAACTGTAAGGGGGGATTTAAAAAGGAAAAGGAGAAAAGGGATTTAAAAATGAAGAGAAGGAAATTGTTCTGATGTGTCTGTGAACTGAAAAGCAACACCTTTGTCATTTGGATATATATATATTGGAATGGAGTATGTACACCCACACACACATATATTTAAAGACATAGCCATGTTAGTCTGGAAAAGCTGTATGCAAGGGGATCTTGTAGCACTTTTGAGACTACCATGAGCTTTCATAGATTTGAGCCTACTTCCTAAACATGCACCTGGAGAAGTAGACTCAACTCTATAAAAGCTCATGCCACTAACTTCTTTCTTTCAGTGAGTCTCAAGAGCCATTTGTAGTATACAAATATGTGTGTGTGTGACTTACATGGTACTGGGACAGTCTGTCAGGAAGGTGCAATTCAACATTGATCCCTTCTGGTTTTACTCACATTCGCAAACCTGGGGGTGCTTTAGATGTTTCTTCCTGCATGGTAGGGGATTGGATTAGATGGCCCTTGTTGTCCCCTCCAACTCTACGATTCTATGATTCTATCACAAGGTTACTTTTTTTCTTGATGTGTTACAATTAGGTGTGCTTCATCTTGGTTAAAGATGGAATACATGAGTATTTACCAATCCTCTAATAACTGAGGATATTATTTTCTGAAGAGGCAACTCTCACATCCAATATGTCTAAAGCAGCACTAAGAGACACATTACTATCTCTAAGGTCCAGTGGAGGAGTGCTACAGACTCCGGATCCTGGGATGTTGCCCACCTTTTGGGTAGTGGATAGAATGGTGGGCTTAAAATAAAAGTGATCCAGGTTCCATTTTTCACTGATAAACTAACCTGGAAGAGATGAGTAACAACAAAAACCCACCAAACAGTGATACCTTTATTTAGCCAACCAAAATGTGCAATATACACGTTGCAAGCTTTCAAAGCTATACTGCGTTCTTCATCAGGCAGAGTGTTGAAAACCATACGGAAGGAAAAAATTGAAGATGTTAGTCATAGACCTGCATTTTGTTGTCTTTGTTCTCAGTTCAGATGGTATGGAGGGGTATTACTTGCAGGCTGGAACCTCCTCCTTCTGGCCACGTGGCTACTGGGAGATTCTCAAATATCCATTTTGCAACACAAAAAAGAAGCATCCTTTGCAATCCAATATGTCTCCCTTCCATATGTCTAGACATATTGGATTTTTGTTGTTACTGGATTTGCTATATGGCCAACACGGCTACCCGTGTTGTTTTCTGGAAGCGATGAGAGACTCAAACTGTACAGCAGGAGTGGGGGGAAAATGTGACTCTTGAGATGTTGTTAGACATCATCTCCCATCATTCCTAGCTAGCACAGCCAATAGTGAGGCATGATGGGAGTTGCAGTTCAGCCACATCCGGAAGGCCACATGTTCCCTATACCTTCTTTATATTTCTCTAATCCATATGAGCTCAAATCTTCTTCTGTTATAACATGCTTGTATATCTTCAGCTGTCCTATGCCATTGGATTGAGTCACCCTCTGGCCATCTCAGTGTTCCATTACGGTACTTCAGACAGAACTGAAGATGAGCTGCTTGATATCATTCAAAAGAATTTTGACCTCCGACTTGGGCCTATCATAAGGTTTGTTTGTTTGTTTTTTTCCTGAATGGATCTTAGGATACCAAACTGTGAAAATGCCTTTGTGGAACATCCCAAGCACAAGGGCCAGCCCTACCATTAGGGAGAATGAGGCAACCATGTGTGTCAGATGCTAGGGGTGGAAAACCAGTAGTTCAGCCCCCTTGTCACTCCCATGATTTCCCTGCCATTTCTGTCTGTTGGAGGACAGAACTATATTTGTGATGTGCTTGCACAGCATGGCCCCTAAACTAGTCCCCTGGATTCAGATGTGATGGAGGGCACTGTTCCATCATGGAGGCTAAACTAAAATTCAGCTCCCAGCCTAGTTCATTTCTGTACATTGAATGGGAGGTGGGTACCATTTTGTCCCTTGCCTGTGGCAGCGCAATATGTTAGGCTACACCTGAGCATCACCGCTCTGCAACCACTGTTGCTGGCCAAAATGAAAGTGGCCAAAGGTGTTCAGGCCCAAAGGATGTCCAGGCAACTTGTTTGTGATGGTGGAATCCCAACAGCTCAAAACTAATCAAGATCTTTTGGGGAAAGATCTCCCTCAGAATTCTTGCAGTCATTTCTTGCATTCTGGAAAAGTGAATGGATTGGGATTCCTTTTACATTTGGTCCAATCATCATGTTGTTGTTGTGTGCCTTCAAGTTCTGATTTATGGCGACTCTAACATGAACACAAGATTTGTTCAGAGGAGGTTTGCCGTTGCCATCCTCTGAGGCTGAGAGAGTGTGACTAGCCCAAGGCAACACAGTGTATTTCCATGGCAAAGCGGAGATTCAAATCCTAATCTTTAGTGACCTATTCCAGTGTTTAAACCACTACACCACACTGACCATTCATAGACTATATGTAAAGCCCAGAAAAGAAGAAACTATTGGAGGGTGAAAAGTGGAAACCTGATTGACTATTCTTGACCCATACAAGTTGTAGAGAGGTGGGATGAATGTGAGAAGTAAAATAAATATTTGACTAAAGGGTAAGGTATTTTGAACCATACCTTTCCCACTGGAGGAGAAAGAAAATCTGTGTCCTGTAATTATCTGAAAGGAAACAGAAGAATAGAAAGAAACTGATTGAATTCTGGAGAATTTTGTTCCACAGGTCTCTTGGGAGTGTGCGGTTAAGATCAATTTTAATTTTAGTCTCTTTCTTTTGTTCCTATATTTATTATAAATTTACTCTGGTCAGCCAAGACTAGGTTGGCAACTATCACCCAGAGGACAGTTTCTTCTGCTGCCCCTAGACTGTGCAACAACTCGCCTGTCCACTGAATATGGTGTCTGAATTTAAAACAGCATTACAGACCAGTCACTGTAATCCAGATGATTTTTAAATTATGTGTTTAAATTATAAATTTTAACATATGGACAGATTGTATACTCTTTTAAACTGATGTGTTTTTAACAGGTTTATGTGTTTTAACTGATGTTATGTGTTGAGTTGTAATCCTTTATTGCTCCCTGATCCCTAGGGAGAGGTAGGTAAGAATTAATGCTAACAACAGTAACATTATACTGTAATTTTAATAATAATATTACAATTAGCTGTCTGTATCCATGGATTCTTTATCCACAGATTCAAACATCCATGGCTTGAAAATATTCAAAAAATATATAAATTCCAAAAAGCAAGCCTTCATTTTGCCATTTTATAGAAGGGACTCCATTTTACTATGCTGTTGTATTCAATGGGACTTGAGCATCCATGGATTTTATCCTTCATGTGGCATCCTGGAACCAATCCCTAGCTGATACCAAGGGCTCATTGTATATACAGTAGAGCTAGCATGGCATAGTGGTTTGAGTGTTGGACTACAACTCTGGAGACCAGGGTTTGATTCTCAGTTCAGCTATGAAACCCAGTGGGTGACCCTGGGCAAGCCACACTCTCTCAGCCTCAGAGGAAGGCAATGACAAACCTTTGAACAATTCTTGCCAAGAAAACATCATGATAGCGTTGTCATAATTTGGAAACAACTCGAAGGTACAACAACATAGGCTGCATCAATAGAAGTATAGTGTCTAGATCAAGGGAAGTAATAGTGCCGCTCTATTCTGCTTTGGTCAGGCCCCACCTGGAATACTGTGTCCAGTTCTGGGCACCACAGTTCAAAAAGGATGTGGAGAAACTGGAGCGGGTCCAAAGGAGGGCAACTAAGATGGTGAAGGGTCTGGAAACCATGCCCTATGAGGAACGACTTAGAGAGCTGGGGATGTTTAGCCTGGAGAAGAGAAGGTTAAGAGGTGATATGATAGCCCTGTTCAAATATTTGAAGGGATGTCATATTGAAGAGGGAGCAAGCTTGTTTTCTGCTGCTGCAGAGACTAGATCGCGGAACAATGGATGCAAGCTGCAGGAAAAGAGATTCCACCTCAACATTAGGAGGAACTTCCTGACAGTAAGGGCTGTTCGACGGTGGAACACACTCCCTCGAAATGTAGTGGAGTCTCCATCCTTGGATGTCTTTAAGCAGAGGCTGGATGGCCATCTGTCGGGTATGCTTTGACTGGGAGTTCCTGCATGGCAGGGGGTTGGACTGGATGGCCCTTGTTTAATATTATTATTATTATTATTATTATTATTATTACTACTGATATTATATTTGTGGGTTCTGGTGGCCCTGGGGAGGCTCACAAAGGTTGTTATAATTAAGCATCCCCCCCTCACATATAGGGACTCAATATTTTCCGGTAGCAGCAACTTCACCACTCATTTCTGTAGGAGCTGTCTAGTGGTTCTTCTTGCTAGTATAGTAACAATTCATCTCCTCCAAACACCTCTTGAAACCACATCAGTTTCCCGTTCTTTACAATTATCTGGTGTATATAGGAATGTATATGTATATTCTATGTATGTGCTTGCACTATCTGTCTGCAGTGTAGGCATATAACTGTGAGATAAATCAGACAGGATTGGATTACTTTTCACATACAACGTGAGGTATGGTCTCACTTTAACAGAGAAGGAATGTATAGGGGGAGGACTGCTGACCTTTCTCTCCTTAGTTCAGAGATGGGGAACATGTGATCCTCCAGCCGTTGTTTGATGAAACAATTGGGCCTCTGTATCCATGGATTGTGCATCCATGGATTCAACCATCCACAGCTTGAACCCCCCCCACCCACCCAATACTATAAATAAATAAATAATCCAAAAAGTAAACTTTGTTTTTGCCATTTTATATAAGGGACACCATTTCATTATGCCATTGGATTGAATGGGACCCATGTAACCATAGATTTTGGTGTCCTCAAGGGGTCCTGGAACCAAAGCCAAGCAGATACCAAGGAACAACTGTAATTCTCATCAGCCCTACCCAACAATACCAATAATGGGCAATGCTGGGAATTGCAATCCAGTAAATGCCAAATTAAAAGAAAAGGATGCAGGAGAAGTTAGAGAAATGATGCAGTAGAAAGAGAAGAAGATTGCATACCAGATGGATAGGCTCAATAGAAACCACAGGCTTGAAACTACAGGACCTGAGCAGAGAGGTAGAGGATATGTGTCATTCACAGGGTCACTATGAGTCGACCTGGAAAGCTAACATCAATAAGGCAGCTGCCAACAACAACAAAATGCCGAATGAATTAATCCTGCCTTAATCCATTGTTTCTCCATCCACTCCAGCAGGCTGGAAGCGCAATAAATTGGATGGAGTAAAAGGCCACCCTTTCCTGTACATTTCTTTTTACTATTAACCCCCCCCCTTTATTTAGTAATAAAAAAGACACATTAAAGAAATATGCAGTTATCAAATCTACTGTGGCCATCAGAGAACTAAGAAGCGTTAAGAACATTTACAACTACATGGAGGTTGGGCATATGTTCCTGGAGAATTCATAATTCTGGTTTACACATGTTGAAACAAAATGGGATTTACCCCATTGTGTTATGAGCTGATCTCCATTTGGAGTTTGTAGTTGTTGTGGTTTTTAAATTTCAACTGAAGATATATAAAATAGACTGCAACCCAAAGACTTTTGGTAGAGAGTAAGCCCCGGCTTACTAAAAATTAAACATGCTAGCCTTGAATGAAATAACAGAAATGTGTTTTCTTTGCTTATAGGGAACTAAAGTTGAAGAATCCCATTTACCAACAGACAGCATGCTATGGGCATTTTGGAAGAGAAGAATTTACATGGGAACAACCCAAGACGCTGGTTTATTAGAGCTGCCATTGTGCCAAGGTGCCAATCACATCTATTCTTTCAGGAAAACAAACTGTGAAATTAACTACTGTAAATAAAACATTCTGTAAGCCTGAAAAGTATTTTTAAAGTATAAGAAAATACAGTCAGTCCGCTGTATCCTTGGGTTATTTATCCATGGATTCAAGCATCCACAGCTTGAAAATGTGTGTGTGTGTTTGTGTGTGTGTGTGTGTGTGTGTGTGTACACATTTCCAAACAGCAAACCTTGACATTGCCATTTTATATATGGGACACCATTTTACTGTGCCATTGTATTTAATGGGACTTGAGCATCCATAGCTTTTGGTATCCATGTGTGTCCTGTAACCAAACCCCAGCACATACCGAGGGCCCACTGTATATTTATTATGTTAATGGCTTTGAAGGGAAATCTCCTCTCTGTGTATGTGTTTTAACTGAGAAAAAGCCTCAAGGCACCTATCACACATTTTCATGGGTAGAAAAACAGCTTGGGATAGTAAAGCAAGTCTTGCTAGGAAAAAATTAAACAGAAAAAAAGGGTAAAACACCCCAGTCTCCAGATGATCTGGAGTCCCAATGTTGCCAAGAAAACCCCATGACAGGTTAACCTTAGGGTCACCATAGGTCAGAAATGACTTGAAGGCACATGACAATAACAACAACATATTGCTTTATTTCTGCAGTGTAGACACACCCCATAATATGCATAAGAGTTTCTGGGGAGCTTGGAAATTTAGATAAGAAATGAAGCAGGCATACGTTTTTATTCTGCTCCTGAGGGTCCATATGGGAGCTGGTTGCTACTGGAGCTGGACAGATGTTGTGTCTAATTCGGTTCTTAAATCTATCAAGGCTTCTTGGGCAGAAGCCAATGGGAGAAAGTGCAACGGCAGGCTTACCACTGAACATAAAGAAAACAAAAATAATGACCATGGAGAAGCTACACAAATTCGAACTGGACAATGAAGAAACAGAAACGGTAAAAGAGTTCTCATGTCTGGGATCAAACATTGATAGAAATGGGGACTACAGCCAGGAAATCAGAAGAAGATTAAGAATGGGGAGGGCGGCTAGAAAAGAATTAGAAAATCTCCTAAAATGCAAAGATATACAACTGAGCACAAAAGTTACAATCATACAAGCCATTGTATTCCCTATTACCATGTATGGATGTGAGAGCTGTACAATTAAGAAAGATGATGATGATGATGATGATGATGATTATTATTATTATTTCTAGCCCGCTTGTCTGTGGAACACAATTGGAGCGGGGTACAGCAAGATTAAAACATACAAATTAAAACAATTCATCAGCCCATTCCCAGCCACCTACCCCTTAAATATAGATTAAATTAACAATGATTTAAAACCACAACAACATTAAAAGCATAATTCATCCTCGATAGTTCTTAGTTGAGGAAAGAGATAGCACGAAGCAAGGAGTTGGATTCAATAATCTTGAGCAGGAGAGAAAGGCAGGCCAGTTCCAATAGGCCTTGCCTGCAAGCAAGAAGAGCCCTCCCTCCATCCACCTTCTTGAGGGAGAGTAAGGCAAGCCAGAGCTCCAACAGGTCTTGCCTGAAGGGAAGAAGAGCCCTCCCTCCAGTCCATCTGCCTTGGTCCAGGTCTCCGAGGGAGAGAAAGATCTGCTGGACTTTTTAGATTGTGAGCCAGAGGGCAGGGAAATGTCTAATTAACAAATTGTAAGCTGCTCTGATAGCCTTGGCTGAAAAGCAGGGTATAAATAAAAATTATTATTATTATTATTATTATTATTATTATTAATCTCAAATCTTCTTAGAGTCACCTTCTTTAGATCAGTGTCCTCCTTTTCTCCCCATTCTCCACCTTGCTCCGGTGGTATAAAAATAGCTTTCCTATCTTCTGATCCTTCTTCCATCTTCTCCCCATTAAATACAAGTATGTTAAATATTCCTAAAGAAAGAGGTTCGCCTTAGGGTTGCCATAATAGGAAATGACGCAAAGGGAAACAGCAACAACAAAAGGGTTAATTTTGACTATGTGTGTTTAACACTGCACTGTAAGAAAACATTTTTATAGCTGTATGCTTAACCAAGTGAGCCAGCATGGTGTAGTGGTTTGAGCATTGGACTAGGGCTCTGGAGAACAGGGTTCAAATCATAGAAACCCACTGGGTGTCTGGGCAGTCACACTCTCTCAGCCTTAGAAGGCAATGGCAAACCTCTGAACAAAACTTGCCAAGAAAACTCCATGATAGATTCAGCTTAGGGTCACCATAAATTGCACACAGCAGCAACAAACAATTGTGTAAGATTATAGCTCAATCTGGCATGCCCTACTGTGCATGGCAAAACCTCAGGGATACTTTCAGTCCTAGCTGCTGGCAATATGTTTTTGATTTTTTAATTACACTAGAAACGTTGTGTTTCATAAATGTTGGGAGTACACTTTGTATGACAGAGAAATAATATTTATTGTCACAGAAAACTGAAAGAGGTCAGTTGCTATGGTTCCGCCACTTTCAGATCCATAGGGAATGCATTACTGAAAAACAGAAATTGCAAAGAAGATTGCCAGGATCAGATACAAATCCAAATGTTTATGAAAAAGGTGAAAGAAAGGCATGCAACATAATAATTCTGTTTAAAAGTGGGAAACGGATTTGGAATACATTATCACAAATGACAGTACGTTGGTATAATAAATCTTTTTAAGTTAGGGAGTATTTTAATTATTTTAGGCTGCAGTCCTATTAACCAAGGGGTCCTCCAGTGTTGGACTCTAAGTCCCATTAGTCCTAACCAAAATAATTAGTGATTAAAGAATATGGTAGTTGTAGTTCAACATTATCTGGACAGCCTCAAATTTCCCATCCCTGTTACATAGGGTTATCTGAGAATAAATGCAATGGAACTAAACGTGACTTACTTATGGGAAGATCTGTATAGGATTGCACTGTAAAACGGGGGATGATTTATCCAGGGTTTGGAGCTATAACTGAATTAAGACATAATGTAAATCCCATTTACTGGACATAGGCTATGACTGAAAAAAATTACGATTGTGACTTTATAGGGGAAGTGACAGGTCATAATCTCACATAAGATTTTTAAATGTTGTTTGGATAGTTGGGATTTGTAATACCGAATCAGGACATTGTTTTATTTTCTTACATGGCTACAAGCAACAACTTTAAAATCCATACTCGTGTGAGTGCGTGTGTGTGTGCATCTATCTTCAAGTCACCTGTCAACTTATGGTGACCTCATGAATTTCACAGGGTTTTCTTAAGAAAGGAATACTCAGAGGTAGTTTTGCTGCTTTTCCTCTGGTATTCCTCGGTAATCTCCCATCAAAGAATTAACCATGGCTGAACCTGATTAGCTTTCCATATCAAACAAGATCTGGTGCAGAGTCGAAGGCTTTCATGGCTGGCATCCATAGTTTTTTGTGGAGCTTTCGGTCTATCAGGCCATGTTCTAGAAGAGTTCCTTTCTGACGTTTCGCCCCCATCTGTGGCTGGCATCTTCAGAGAAGATCTGGTGCCTTTAGACCCCCCAAATATCAATAGTGGAATTATTAAGAATCTATATAATTACATTAAATCATTTTGTTAGTATTATGTAGGAAAAACAAGTGAATAAGACATGGAAAAGTGGAGTATTTTCACTGGGATTCTAAGGCAGAGGGTTCTTTACTTGGGTTCTGTATTTTGCTAAAAAGTAAGAGTCTGGTAAAAGGCTGGTGTACATAGCTTTGTATTTTTTTATTTGCTCTATAAGAATGGTGTAAATTATATGTAAATTTGTCCATAATTCTTAAAATGTATTGTATAGATTTTAACTACTAAATGTCTGTACGTAAAATGTCTTTGGTGGATTTTAATGGCTTTAATATTCTTGGAAACTTTGTTTCTGTATTGAATGTATAAGTAACTTACGTACCTTACAACAAGGTGCTGCAGGTTCCTTACCCTTGGGCTACTATAGGATCCTTATCCTGGGGCTACTATGGGATTATGAAAACAAATAGGCCCTTATCTGTGTTTACTTGGAAACAAGGCACAGCCTAAGGCAATCTTATTCTCACCTATTGAGGAATAAGTTAATCACTGAGCAAGCTCCAGACTAATAGTGATATTATGAATCTCCAACATGTGTCTTTGACAGTATTACACTCTGTTTTCTGGTTTGATCCTGGAAGCTAAGCAGAGTCAGCTCTAGTTAGTACTTTGATGGAAACCATCAACAAATATCAGGTGCTCTAGGCTACATTTCAGAGGAAGGAAAGGCAAATTCATGGGATCATGCACACACATATATACCATGCATAGTTTCACTTTATCTGATTTCTTTGCACTGATGTTATATTTCTTTATATTAAATGGACAATGTTTTCATTGATGTTCTATTTCTGTACATTAAATTGAAACTTTTTTTCTTTATTGAATTGTTTTGAAAAAATGTTAAATACATGCATTGAGTAAATATAGAGCAAATATTGAAAATAAGTATTTTCAATGAATATTAGAAATAATACCTATAGTTTAACATACCTGCTGTTTAATCCATTCTGAATCATACTTTACATGAAAAGTGGTGTTAACAAGGTTGGCATGGTGCAACAAGTCTGCCTTGTGGGTAGGCAATAAGGGGTTGTCACTGAGGATCGAAGAATCTGTTTCTAATGTAATAACATGCAGAGTTGCAAACAATGGCAAAGGTACTGAAGAAGAGGAGGTCTGCACTGCACTGCACTTGCACTCAAGGGCCAGCTATGGTGCAGTCTTATATATGGTTGCTTTGAAGTAAGTGCTTTAGACACCACTAGTCCTTACTCTGAAGTAGGTGTCTTGTTGCAAGCTTATGGGTTGGAGAGGGAATGGGACTCTACAGCTATGCAAAGGACAGTACTCACATGGAAAAGATAAAATGGGGTGATCCTTTTCCTTTCTCCTTTGTCAAGAGTTGAGATTGCTCTCTTGCTCCCTCCTAGTTTGTCCAACTGGTGGATGACCGACTAGGCCCTGGGAAGACAGTGAGGTCCATTAGTGGTAACAATACAGAAGCTGGCCCTTACAGAAAACAAGTTTTTTATGGTCCTTATAAAAGTGTTCGGGACTGTCCTGCAATGCTTGCAGCAATGGTGTAAAACTGTTATACCCATCGTTGAATCGGGGGATTTCATGGCTGGCATCCATAGTTTTTTGTGGCGCTTTTGGGCTATGTGGCCATGTTCTAGAAGAGTATCTTTCTGACGTTTCGCCAGCATCTGTGGCTGGCATCTTCAGAGAAAGATGCCAGCCACAGATGCTGGCAAAACGTCAGAAAGGAACTCTTCTAGAACATGGCCACATAGCCCGAAAGCTCCACAAAAAGATATGTTATACCCAAGTGAAACACTCGCATGGACCTTGGAGATGGGAGCCAAGTCTAAACATGTAATTGGTTTATGTTCTGTATATCACTTTATAAACATAGCATGAAGATAATTTTATATATAATATTTTAAAATATTTTTGTGCATAAAACAAAATTTGTGTACAATGAACTATCAGAAAGCAAAGGTGTCGCTATTCTAAGACACCCATGTGGACAATTTTGGAATTTGAAGTATACTGAATTTCCAAATTCCAGATATGGGAAACTCAACCTGTACATACTTTTCTAGCAAAGGGCATTTCAACTCTAATCACTTGAGCGACATCTAGTGTCAGGTCAATGACACATTGTTGAAAGTGCCGTCCTATTTTCATTTGACACAACTCCATAGCATTGAGTAGACTCTCCAAGTGGATGTGAATGGCATGATTATTTCTTAATTGGCAAGTCAATGTAAACAGTTATTTTTCATGTGACTATGCAGCTTTTCTTAGAATTTGGTCAGATCAACACACTTCTTTAACTAGTTGTATCAAAGACTTAGTACTCCATCCAACAGACACAGAACACAATATCATATCACACTTAATTCCAACATTTAGGTACAACTTAACTACATTGTACATACATTTATAGAGCAATCTTGCCCACTGACTCCAAACACAGGCATACCACAGTTAACAAAGCCACTGGACAGGAAAGCTGTATTTTATTGAGTATTTTATGCCAACACAGCTCTCCTTTCCTCCTCCTCTTCTTTCTAGCTGAAAAGATTTGCCCCTTACCATTAATCTCCTGGTACCTTCAACTAATAAACTCTCTATGTTTCCACCTGTTTCTCTGGATGAACTCTCTACCCTGCTGGACTTTTCCAAACCTACAACCTGTTCTCTTGATCCTATCCCCTCCCATCTTCTAATCTCTATAGCCCCTTCTTTTCTGCCCTCTCTCCTCTATATCTTTAATCTCTCTCTCTCTCTGCAGGTTCCTTCCCTTCGGACTTCAAGCATGCTCTCATTTCCCCAATTCTGAAGAAACCCTATCTTGACCCCTCTTCTTTGTCTAGCTGCCGTCCGATCTCTCTTCTTCCTTTTCTTTCTAAGGTCCTGGAACGGGTTGTTTATTCTCTCTGTCTTGGGTTTCCTGGACCCTTTTCAGTCTGGTTTCTGCCCATGGCACTCTATAGAGACGGCCCTCACCAAGATCTCAAACGACCTCTTGCAGGCAAAGGCGAATGGCCTCTACTCTATTCTCATTCTTTTTGATTTGTCTGTGGCCTTCGACACTGTGGATCACTGTCTCCTGGTAAATATACTTTCTGACCTCGGGTTCTCCAACTTTGTTCTCAACTGGTTTAAATCTTACTCGTCAGACAGATCTTTTGCAGTGGTCACAGGTGGTCAGACTTCCTCCTCTGTCCCCTTCTCTGTTGGCGTTCCCCAGGGCTCTGTCCTGGGTCCCCTTTTGTTTTCTCTATACACATTGTCCCTAGGCAAACTCATCAATTCTTTTGGTTTCTCCTATCATCTGTACACCAATGACACTCAGCTGTATCTTTCCACCCCTGACCTTTCGCCGAGACTTGAACAGAAAGGGGTTCATGATGAGTGGGATTTTTTTAAACAATGCGATATTGAAGGTACAATCACAAACAATCCCAATGAGAAAGAACAGCAGGAGATACTTAAGCAAACATAGGTGGTTGCATAGGAGTTTCATTTCGTGTTGAAATTAGTAAAACTAGGAAGGCTCAACCTGGTCACAGTTTTCCCTACAATGGAGGAAGCCACGGAATTTCTATTAAAATAGTAACAATTATTTCTCAGTACATGGTTTGAGTGTGGGACTATGGCTCTGAGAGATCAGGGTTCAAATCCCTGCTTGTCCCTCTGGGTGACCTTGGCTAAGTCCCATTCTCTCAGGCTCAGGGGAAGGCAATGGCAAACCCCTTGGGAACAAATCTAGCCAATAAAACCTCATGATAGGGTTGCCTTAGGGTTGCCAGAAGTAAGAAATGATTTGAAGGCACACAATAATGAACTGACACAGCGGTTCTCAAACTTTTTGCCCCTGGGATACCTTCTACAACTACATCCAGACATCCCATCCCCCTCGCTCGAAGTAGTATAACATAAATACTGAATAAAATGAATAAAAATAATATGTTTGTGTAGTGTGTCTCTTTTCTTTAACACTTCCATGTACATTCATATTATAACATCTTTTAAACAAACAGTTCTTTTCCTCCCTCTGGCAGAGGCTCCAAACATCCTCCTTCTCTTTCTCTTCCCCTCCAGGACACAAAAGGTTTGGGAAGAGTAAAATGGGGTATGAAGGCCTCCAAATCTCAGCCCCCCATGAGCTACTATGATTCTCTGGTTCTTCCTTATCTTTTTAAGGGCCAAATCTCATAGAACAGTGAAATACAAGAACAAGTATCTGAGGGAACCAAGTCTCTTTGGAACTGTGCCTAGACCCAATAGGAAATAAATATATAAAATTACTCTTTAATCTTATAGATCCCCTAATAAAGTTCATTAGAATTAGAGTAACTCCAGTAGTATTTTACTGGCATTGTGAAAATGGAAAAGCTTTTCTTAGGGGACAGCTTCATGTCGGGAGCTATAACACTATGCATGTGAGACATTCACTTAACCATATACTGGCATAAATAAATGGAAGAGCTGATTCCTCTTGGCATTTGGTAATTGTTTCCATAATAGGAACTCAACAAGAAAAGAGCATTCAGTGAATTCAACAAAAGAACAGCATTCAAGGAATGGAAAGCAATCAAAGACACACACATACAAAATGACAGCAAAAAAACAAAGAAAAATAAAATAGGTTACTTGTATAAAACCTCTCCACACATTTTAAAAAAACTATACTGTACAGGGGAAAAAATACAGGCTCTAATCCAAGATGTTCACAAACTGCTAGCCATCTATACACAAAATGATATATAGTATTTGAATACTGGTGAGAGAGATTTGTTGTCTTG
This sequence comes from Urosaurus nigricauda, assembly GCA_034509955.1. NCBI lineage: Eukaryota > Metazoa > Chordata > Lepidosauria > Squamata > Phrynosomatidae > Urosaurus > Urosaurus nigricauda. The sequence continues at coordinate 111,640,636 of JAOEGL010000002.1, read as the reverse complement.
ACTTGTTTCTGAAGAAAAGGGATATGAAGCTATGATTTCTGTGTCTGAAGCATAGAATCAGTCAAGATAATAGAGCAATGGAATAGTTCCTATTTGATACTCTGCATCCAAGGAAGAGTAAACGTTTGGCACATATAGACAAGATCTTTAAGTATAAGGATATATAATTGAATACTGAAGTCAGGATTGTTCCTACCAACATATTTCTGAATTCTATGTATGATTGTGAAATCTGGACATTGAAGAAAGCTGATAGGAAGAGAATCAACTCATTGGAATTGTGGTGCTTATTTGACTTTTTAGCAGTTCGTGATCTATAGAACTCATATTCAGTCTGAAAGCCACTGGCATTGAGCATGTGCTGGATTGCTTAATTGTTCACAGGTAAGTTTATCGCACTGCGTTCTGGCAATGTTCTGGGTTCCAAATAAGAATGGAACGAAACGCAGTATATTGCACGCCAGGGTTCCCATTTGGTGCTTAAAGCGTCCCACACCTGGGACATGAGTGAGAACTGTTAAAAAGGGTCCTCAGTCAGCAGGAACGTTATTGGTCCATTCCAGGTGAGTTCAGTGCGATAGTCCAACAAACCTCCATTCCGTCCTTGTGTTCTGATAGGCTTTCAATTTCCTGCCCTCTCATCCTAGAACGTCTGCAATCTCTACTGCTCTTCCGCAGTAGAAGAGGGCGCCAATTATTCAATTCATTTTTGTACCGCGGAAAGAAATGGTCACGATTTAATTTTCCTTATAGATTTTTTTTTGAGGGAGAATTTCCCTCCTCGTAAAGGTAATAAAGACATTCTTTCACAAACTTTGTTTACCCAAAATAGTTTGTATGGTAACATTTCATTATATCACAACATCCAAAAATCTAAATAGACCATAGGTGTAATTCCCATGTGGATCACAACTGGATAATTATTAATGTTCACGTTTGTATTTTCCTCACAGGTTTTATCTTTCTGCTTCAGTCCATCTGCCTTGGTCCAGGCCTCAGAGGGAGAGAAGAACCGCTGGACCTGATCCCCTTCCCCAACACCATTCCCTTCTCCGTTTGTGTCGTGTCTTCTTAGATTGTAAGCCTGAGGGCAGGGAACCGTCTAATTAAAATAATAATCGTAAGCCACTCTGATAGCCTATAGGGCTGAAGGGTGGGGCATAAATAAATAAATCAATAAATCAATATTTGAGCCAAGATACAGGAACTCTTACTGTTTCTATTTCCTCATGGTCTAAATTTCTCTAGATTCTAGACTCCCTTGCATCATTTCTTTTGGTTTTCTTTATGTTCAGCATGAAACCTGTCTTTGCACTTTCTTCCTTGATCTTCCTTAGCAGTTGTTCCTGGTCCAGGAGGTTTTTGCTAGTCCAGTACTCTTATGATATCATCTGCACATCTCAGGAGTTTATCAGACGACAGAAATTGGAAGCATAATCCAATGGCAGTCTGAACGCAACCATGGGATTTCACGTTATTGCGTAGGCAATTACCACAGGCATTTTTGGGCAATGAGAAGTCCTTCCGAACACAATCATGGGGATTCATTTTATTGCATGAGAAACTATCACAAGCAATTTCGGACAATGGGAAGCAATTTTGGCCAATGGGAAGTCGTTCCGAACACGATGCAGCGTCAATACACTATCATATAAATTCGCTGAACTAGAGAGTTCTCTCATTTCTGAACTGGCCCCACTTTCATTTCTTTTGAAATTGAGAGACATTCCTCCTGTGTGATAAACTATATACAAATACAAATACACACATATTCACACACTCACACCCCCATCATGGAGCCTCCTCCACCTGCCCTTCAAGGCAGAGGAGCAGGGCCAATACAGAACATGGCAACCCTGCCTGCCAGGGAGAGAACTTTGGTTCCAAAAGGTTCCATCTCTTGCTCTGGATGTTTGTTTACATTGTCGCCTTAGAGACACAACAAGTTGGTTCTGAACCCAACAGTTGACTTCTGGCTTGGCTTCTGGAGTTGGGTCAGAGGTTAGGTGTTTTGGAAGGAGTCCTTCTCACCTTGGCACTTTGCTGACACCATGCCTGGAATTATGAAGCGTGGTTACAACGTGAGTGGGCCCGAGGAGGAGGAGGAGGAGGAGAGATTAATGGTGTGTGTGTGTGTGTGTGTGTGTGTGTGACTGGCCATGCTAAGTTCTCTGGATCTCATTGAACTTTCCCTATTGCAGTGGGCGAAGAAAAAAGGCCAAAAGTTCATTAACTTCTGGAAGAAGCACCCCAAAGAAAAGGACAATTTAGACCCTTCTCAACCAGGGCCTTCGTAAGTCTCTTTCTTTCTTTCTTTCTTTCTTTCTTTCTTTCTTTTTCCCTCCCTCCCTCCTTCTTTAATTCTTGTGGTTTTGCGCCTTCCAAGTCCTTTCTGACATGGCTGAGAGAGTGTGACTCACTCAAGGGTTTGAACTCTGGTCTCCGGAGTCTTAGTCTAGTGCTCAAGAGATGAATAAAGAAAGCACACTTTGAGGGGCACATCATGGCACTGACCACCCAGACTGGCATGGCTGGGAATCTATTAGGAGGTGGTTTCACAGATTTTAGAGGGGTGCCTTAGCTGACACCTCTGACTTTCCAGGTGTTTTGGACTTCAGCTCCCAGTATTCCAGACCATTGACCAAGATGGCTGTGACTTTTGGGAGCTGAGGTCCAAAACACCAACAGCACCAGAGTTTGGGAATCACTGCGACTTGGCGCAAAGATTAACTCCTCATAGTTGGCTAAACGGAAGGAAAATAGAAAAAGGAGCCTTTTATGGAAAGCTGCTCTCAATCCAGATCATCCCTCTACAAGGGTTCAGCATCCTCTCACCTTCAGAATAGGAGACTATTGACTGGTTGTGCTATGTACAATACCGTGACTGATCATCCCTGAACTTTGTTACAAATGCAGATAGTGTGGAGGGATTAGTTACAATCAATGTATGGTTTCACTTTAAAAATAAAACCAAACAAGCAAGCAAAACAACAACAGCAAAGATGGTTTTGGTGCATAGAGAAGTCCAGATGGATGAGGAATACAGTGGGCCCTTGTTATCCTTGAGGGGTGGTTCCAAGACCCTCTGCAGATACCAAAAGAAATGGATGCTCAGGTCCCATTAAATGCAAAGGTAGAGGAAAATACTTGGCATGTAGAGAGATCTTTGAAACTAACTAGAAGAAGTTGGTATCATGAGCTTTCTTAGACTCTAGTCTACTTCCTCAGATGCCTTTGGTGGAGTGGAAAGCCTAGAGACAGACCTATATAAGTAATGTGTGTGTGAATATGTAAATTCAAATTCGAAACCATTTCTGTATGGAAACAAATTGGCAAGCCCAGTTTTAAGGACGATGGTCGCTGGTGAACAAAGACAGAGGAAACTAGCTCTAGGTGAGGAGAATAGAAGATTGTGGAAAACAGAGAGTAATAAACAGGCCAAGGGTACTCATGAGGATGAGGGATAAATAGTGTTGAAATGTGTGTAGTGTGTATTATCGTCTCTGTTCAACCCATTGCTGATGGACTGGAGTCTGTGGATGAATTCCAATTCTGCTGTTTCTCTTCGCAATCTTCCTTTGTACTTCTTTTGTTCAAGGGCCGCTATTCTGAGGTCTGAGATGGAAGGTCCAAGGAGATTTTGGGGGGGGGGGGTGTCAGTGATTCCAAGACAAATTACATTTTCCCTTTCACCAGGGAACAGTTCCTTTTCTAAAATAAGACTTAAAAATTCAGTACTTATAGGATGTATATTGACCTGTTGATAAGTCAACTCAGGGTTATTTTGGGGTCAATTTTTTGACTAAAATTTCTAGACTTATACATGAGTATATACAGTAACTATTGTATCAAGGAGAGCTTTTGGGCTATATGGCCATGCTCTGGAAGAGTTCCTTTCTGACGTTTCGCTAGCATCTGTGGCTGGCATCTTCAGAGAATTTTGAACTTTGGAAAACTTTCCTTTGAAGGGATGTGCTGGTTGCAAAGGTGTTAGACTCTTATTTCCCTGTCTCCAGGACCCTTCAGATCTCAGCTGCTCATATATCTCTTGGACAGGTGTGAGTGGGTATATGTCCTTGCAACTTCCAAAACTTTACTTCCCCATTTCAGACTTCTAGAGGCAGGAGATTCCTGTGCTGAACTGGCCACCTCTCAGACTTCAGAGGAGCAAGCTGGGACAGTGGAGCAACCTGTGTCAGTAAGTAAATAGAGTCCTGAAGGCCCACAGGTCTTTCAGTGGTTAGGGATGTCATACGGACCATTCCCTTGCACCCTGTGTGCACTCTTTCACTTCTCCCCCTGTTATTTATAGGGTGATGGTACATGTAGCGTGGAAGATGCGTCTTACCCTTCATCTAATTCAGAGAGGTAATTTGTTCTCAACTGGGAGGGCTGAAAGTACATTTATTTCAGATGCTACTGCTCATGGTCGCCCTGAGTGGCACATATAGAGGCCCTGTAGGCTTTCTAGAGCATTTGTGACAGGAGAGATGGTCTGATGTTTCATGATAGTTTCCTCCCCCCCATTTCAGACTTCCTGAATCAGGAGAGGAAGAGACCAGAGTTGAGGAGCAACTGCCATCTGTGTCGGTAAGGAAAAAGAGAGTTGGTCCTTCCGTGGACTTAGGGATGTCCAAATTCTTTCACTTCTTTTCTCTTCTTAGGATTCTCTGGCTTTGGAGGAGGACCTGGTAGGACCACCTCAACATGATGCAAATCTGAACTACTCACGGTGGTACGTATGTATTGGAAAAATATTTGCATGCAGATAGATAGGATTTTCTCTGCATGCAAGCTCCACTGTGTCCCCCTTCTTTAAACATACCCTTTGGTCTGCTGAATAACAGGAGCGATAAAGGGGCTTAGCTTGGATATTTTGGATATTTTGATAATATTGATTTCCTTAACAAAGGCTGAAGCTTAAAACCCCAACAGAATGGCCACCAAAAGGGAATGCCTGGCCTTCCCTCTGGCTCAGTTTCTATTCTGTTCTGTTATTTTTGTCTTCACAGCGTCCAGACAGAATCCCCAGAGAATGTGACATATGATCCCAATGAGACTCTCATCTTAGAGGTAAGTCAATCAAGTAAATCCCCCTTCTTTGGGAAATCTTAGGGTCAGGGCCAACCAAAGGACATCCCTGTGAACCCTGTATACACTCTTTTACTTCTTCCCCTGTGATTTATAGGATTTAGAGGATGGTACACATAGAGAGGAAGATGAGTGTTCTCCGTCCAATTCAGAGAGGTAATTTGTTCTCAACTGGGAGGGATGAAAGTAGAATTATTTCAGATGCTATAGCTGATGGTCACCTGGAGTGGCAGGTTCAATGGTATGTTGGGCTAGGAGGGACATTTGTCTTGTTTCTCCTCTGGCCATTGAGAAACCATCCCTGCCAAGTCACGGCTCTCTCTCCTGCTGTTCCTTTTCTTTGGATAATAAATAAGTAATTAAAAATCCAGTGTCTGCCATTTGAAATCTTACCTCCTTGTGCGTCTCCTCACAGCTCCCAGGACCAAGATGAACGTGCTCTCATCCCTTATCAAAGCTCCCGTTTTGCATCTTTGGAGGTAAGACACAAAGCTCCTCCTGAAAAGACCAAACCTCGCTGGCCTGCCTACCTCCACCAAGAAGGCATCTTTGTCCTCAGGGCACTTAGAGACCACAGGGCACGTCTTCCATAGTCCTAATAGTTACCTAATTCCACCCCCCCCCCCTTTTAAATTTTGTTCCCTGACAGATGAAATTATATGTACACGGGCAATGTGAACTATTCTGCCATTCCTCCCGTGAAGTAGCTGTAAAAATTGCAGACACTGTCGCTGAGAAACATCTGGACATCTTTATGGAGCATGTTTTGGAATCAGAAGACAGGTAGATGGATTGCGTCTTCTTCTCCTCTTCACATACCCAGCCTCGGGGTCCTGACCTTCCCCTTTCTGGGTTTAGAAGCTCAGTCAGGATCTGATTTCTCTCTTTTTCCATTTCTCTTGGCAGGGATTGTAAGCTGCTGCTGATGGCTGTTGTAGCCTCATCACATTGCAATTTGGATGCTGTCATTCACCTCTTGATTCGCCACATTTATGGGGGACCTTGCTCTTCCTTTGATGAGTTCGTGAAACAGCTTCAGATCAAGGTAACAAGATCACTCCTTCACAAGGTCTGTCCTGATTGGCCACAAGAAGGGTCCTGGTGGCGCAGTGGTTAAATGCCTCTACTGCAGCCACTCCCTCAAAAACAATAAGGTTGCGAGTTCAAGACCAGCAAAAGGGCTCAAGCTTGACTCAGGCTTGCATCCTTCCGAGGAGGTCGCTAAAATGAGTACCCAGATTGTTGGGGGCAAGTAGCTTACAGTTGTAAACCGCTCAGACACTGCTTGGGTGGTATGAAGCGGTATAGAAATGAAGCTTTTTGTTTTCTGTTTGTTTGTTTGTTGAGCCCAGATGTCCTTCTCTCTTCAGGTGAAAGCAATAAGATTCATTTCAACAATTATCACTTACATCCAGAATACCGAGAGGCTAGACAAATGGATCCCAGAGTTCACTGCCATCTTGGTCAATTTCTTGATAGACCAATCCCTAAGACCTGGGGAGATCATGACTTGCGGCTACATGGTACCAGGGTAAGATGTGTTTCTTCCTTCTTTCTGGGGAAGAAATGGTCAGTAGTTTTCATTCCACTTGAGGAGGCTAGACGCAGGAATACAAATCCTACAAGCTTTTCTGTCATCTAAGAACTTGGTGACGTGACAATTGTTGTCTCTTCTCTGCAGAGAAACAGCCAGCGCCCTTGATACCATACGCAGGAAATGGGGTACCATGTCCTCCATATTCTCGGAGTGCTACGCCTTTCATTAGGTGAGTTATAGAATCATTAGGGGGGAGAATGTGCATTTGAAATATTACAGCGGTCAAAAGGGAAGATGGCCAAGGTAAAAAACAAAACACAACAACTGCTTTCTCTGTTCTTTTGCAAGCAAACAATCTCTCCCACGGGACCGAAGGGCCATCACTTCCGGGCGTGCCATGAACCGAAAGGGAAGTTACAGGTTTGCAGGCTGCCGGAGGGAATTCTAGTCCCTGCTGAGTGGAGAAGTCACCAGGAAATGGAGTGGAGAAGTGAGAGGAGAATTCACGGGAAGGAAGCCAGGAGCCATCGGTCCCTCTTAGCCGCAGGGTTACCAGGCACCCCTCGAAGGAATCCTCTGATTGGTTCCCAGAATTCCTCAAAATGCCTCTTGCAGGCGGGGGTTTCCATGGGGCCGCCATTTTATGGGTGGGATATACAGGGGGCCCCTATTTTGAGGGTGGGGTTTCAAAATTTTCCCCTCAAAAAGTAAGGTGCCAGTCTGAGGTGGGCATGTCCTCTCCCCTACCACCTCTTGCTCTCAGCCTGTCGAGATGCCATCACATGTAAAGATGTACAGTCATTCCTTCGAATTCGCGAAGTAACCATTTCCCCCGCCCCCTGGCATATTTGAAAATTCGTGGATATTCAAATCCTTCCCTCCTCCACCCCTTCCTCCCCCCCCCCCCCATGAGGCCTATATCACCTATTCCGAGGGAAGGAAGCCAGGGTGCGAGGGCCACCAGGGCCTGGAATCTGCACTCCTCCGGCTGGCTCCCAAGCCATTTCCCTTCCCACCAGGTGCACACCCCCTCCAACACAGGCAATGGCTCCCGGATTCCTTCTCGTCTCAACCTGTCACCCTGGAAATGGAGTCACTTTGGATTGACTTTGGATCTGCCTCAGAGCGACACCCCTAGAAAGAAATCACATGTGATAATCTATCACATCTATCGCATTGTTGGCAAGTTTCTTCAGAGGCAGTTTGTCATTGCCATCACCTGAAGCTGAGAGAGTGTGACTTCCTCAGGGTCACCCAGTGGATTTCATGGCAAAGGGGGAATTTGAACCCTTGTCTCTAAAGTCACAGTTCAACAATCAAACCATTACACCACCTTGGCGCCTTCTACCTATATTAATTTAACTTTGCTGATACACTAGACTTTGACCAACCCAGTGTTCTGCCATTTTTTTCATTTCAGTGTCTAATAATGTCTCTTTGTGATTTAAACGTCTCTTATAGAAGCTATCTGTATTACCCAGCTAGATTACCTTTGAGTCTCTTTCTAATGTATTTTATTACCACATGTAAGGCTGTTAAAATTAGGTCCAATACTGGTCAAATATTGTAGAATAATGTTGCACTATGTGGAAAACTTGAAAATGGATACAGATTTAGGAAATCCTAAAAGGGTTTGTCTTTTTTGCCAAGGGAGAAGCCCAGGATATAACATATGTATTGCTAGCATGATATTTGTGTTTCTCCCAAAAGCCATGGTGCATGTAAACCAAAGGCTTACCTGCAGCCTCACAAACCGTTTCACTGGACAGCCAAAATCCTGGGACACAATCACAGGTAAAAGAACCAACTGTGTTCTTGCACAACTGGCTGCAAGGACTGAAAGGGCAGCACGCACTCATCAATGCCTGTAAATCAATAAACAGAGTAAGTGCCTTTAATGCCATCTTGGAGGAAACGTGAGATGTAAATTCAATAAAATACTGTGGCACGAGCTGCACTGTCAGGTTTGAGAGGCTGTTCTGCACTGTCCCTCCCCATGAAGAGCCCTAAAATGCTTCCTTATTCAGTCCAAGGACCATTCAGCCCCCCACAAGATTTGGAGGCCATAAATTGTCTGCAAAACAACCAATAACTTCTTCCCAAAGCTTGGGAGAATGCCAGTCTGCTGATCTTTTTCCCTGTATTTTATAGTGCAACAGGTGATGGTCATAAAGTGCACTCATATAAAGTGTTTGCACTTTACATGTACACACACACACGAAATCTGGGATTTCTGCAGGTACCCTTGCAAGGCCTGCCCCCCCCGCACCCCCTTCCCAAATCCCAGGAAATACATGTGGACACTCACTTTACATTAAATACAATGGTGTTGCAAATTGATGTCCTTTATATGAAATTTTGGAATTTAACTCTGTCCCTCCCCCCCCCCCCCCCCCCCAATATTTTCAAGACATGAATGGTTGGATCTATGCAAAAAGAATCCATGGATATGGAGGGCCAATTGTACTGCCTTCTCAGATACACCATCTAAGGCCTTAATTTATCAGAAAAATCAGTATCTTGATAGGTCAAGAAAAGAGGTTTATATTCCCCGAGGGAACCTCGCCTCTGCATACCCATTTAAGAGAGTTGAACAGTCCAGTCCAAAAGGGGAATACTCAAGCTATGACTCATGAATCTGGACATCACTGCACATGCCTTATCCTGTTGTATTCCCAAAGGGATAAATGTGTGTTTAAGTGTCAAAGACGGGTCTTACCACATTCTCCAGTGGCTGGGCATATGCAGCCTATATGCAACCTCCAGAATGCATTTCCCCTTATCACAGTTGATCATTACCGCAGGAAGCTGTGTACAGAAGTCCAAATAAGTTAGGATTTTTGACACTGATAAAATGCACTTTGTTTTACAGATCTCCAAATAGAAGAATACAACAAATAAAAGTACAGTGGGCCCTTGGTATCTACTGGGGTTTGGTTCCAGGACATCCATGGGTACCAAAATCCTTGGATGTTCAAGTCCCATTAAATATAGCAGATAGTAAAATGGTGTCCCCTATATAAAATGGCAAAATCAAGGTTTGATTTTTGTAATTTATACATTTTATGAATATTTTCAAGCCATGAATAAAAAAATCCATGGATAGGGAGGGCGAACTATAATCCGAGATCAAGGCAAGAAATTGTGCCAGATACCAGGGGTGTGTTCAGTTTGGGACTCAGTAGCTTCTCTGCTGGACAGAGTTTATTATGCTAGCCAAGTGCAACTACAGCCAGAGGAACCCATTTGATACCCAGGGACTAGAGATGATTCATGTGAGATTCATTCATGATGTTGATCAAGAGTTTTAACGGTTTCAACCCTGGATATGCGTGTAGTATGGTCTTCTGTGCTAAGCACAACTGAGATACCAACTTCAACTATGGGCACAGCTGAGAATGTGGCATTGTTATTAGCTTTTCTAGGCACTCAGTTAGGCGACTGCTCCGGGCCCACAGCAAACTACAACTCCCAGAATTCCAGAGCTTTGAGCCACAAAGAGTTAAAGTGGGGCCAAACCGGGTTATAACTCCAGTGTGGACGCAGCCAGTTTGCCTTTTAACTTCCTATATATATATATATATATAATTATATATATAAGTTTATATGTACAGCACTGTGTAAACCTACAGTGCTATATAAATAAAGGAATATATATATATATATATATATATATATATAATCTCTCTCTCTGTGGTTTTTCTTCGCTAACGAAGATGCAGGAAGGACTCATCCCACACTTTCTACAAGCGCGTTGATGACTAAAAAGGCCGATCCGAGATAAGCAAGTCCGGTTACAGAAAGCACAGCAGAAGGTCTCCTTGGGTGATGTTTCCAAGTTGTGGTTCTTTCTGCGTTGTAGTTTCTCTTCGAGACTCGTTCGGCGTGAGTTCTCAAAAGAGGCTGCAGCATTGTGGATAGTGCGTCTCCATGCCTCCCGATGTGAGGCCAGGGCAGACCATTGTTGGTGATCAATTTGGCCAAGCTTGAGATGTTGTTTCGGGTAGTCCTTGTATCTCTTCTTTGGGGCGCCCCTCTTTCTCTGACCCGTGGCGGGTTCACCGTAGAGTACTATTTTGGGGAGGCGATGGTCCTCCATCCTGGAAACATGCCCTGCCCAGCGTAGCTGCATTCTCCATAGCATGGCCTCAATGCTGGGGATCTCTGCTTGCTCCAGGACAGCAACTTTCATCACATAGTCAGTCCAGTGTATGTTTAGGATTGTGCGTAGACAGCGCTGATGAAAGCGTTCAAGGAGTCGTAGATGTTGGCGATAGGTGACCCATGTTTCAGACCCATAGAGGAGAATGGACAGTACAATGGCTCTGTATACACTGATTTTGGTGCTTCGCCTCAGGTGTTTGTTACTCCAGACTCTTTTGTGAAGCCTTCTGAATGCACTATATGCCTTTGCTAATCTGTGATCGATCCCTTTGTCAATCTTGGCATCTGAGGAGATGATACTTCCCAGGTAGGTATATATATAAATTAAAACAGTTTAAAATCAATATAAAATCACAGTAATATATATATATATATATATATATATATATATATAAACAGTTTAAAATTAATATAAAATTACAGAAATATATATATATATATATATATATATATAAATTAAAAGTTTAAAATCACTATAAAATCACAGTAATATATATAAAAATTAAAACAGTTTAAAATCAATATAAAATTACAGATATATATTAAAACAGTTTAAAATTAATATAAAATTACAGAAATATATATATATATATAAAAATTAAAACAGTTTAAAATCACTATAAAATCACAGTAATATATATATATATATAGTTTAAAATCACTATAAAATTACAGAAATATACATATATATATATATATAAATTAAAACAGTTTAAAATCACTATAAAATTACAGAAATATACATATATATATATATATATAAATTAAAACAGTTTAAAATCAATATAAAATTACAGAAATATACATATATATATATATATATATATAAATTGAAACAGTTTAAAATCAATATAAAATTACAGAAATATACATATATATATATATATATATATATAAATTAAAAGTTTAAAATCAATATAAAATCACAGTAATACATATATATATATATATATATATATTACTGTGATTTTATATTGATTTTAAACTGTTTTAATTTTTCTAGATCCGTGTGAGCCTCCTTGGGTGTATATATATATATGAAGTGAATTGAATTAAAGGTTGTTGTGGGCTCTCTGACAGAGAGAAGGCTTGATGATGATTGACGTCTTTTTTATTCTGAGTGGAAGTGGGCGTGACATCTGGGCATGACGTCGAAACGTGGGCGTGGCTTAAGGACGGAAGTGGGCGTGGCGTCTGGGCATTCTCTTCCTGGCGTGGAAGGGGTGTGTGGGCGTGGCTTCAGAGTGGAAGTGGGCGTGGCGTACGGACAGTCTTCATTTGGCGTTGCGGTGTGGGCGTGGCTTCTGGGCATGACGTCGAAGCGTGGGCGGGGCTTCTGGGTGAAAGTGGGCGTGGCGTACATTCTCTTTCTGGCGTTGCGGTGTGGGCGGGGCTTATGGGTGCAAGTGGGCGTGGCGTCAAGGCATACTCTGCCGTTTCTTATTGTGGGCGGGGCTTCATAGTGCAAGTGGGCGTGGCTCCCAGGTGACAGACAGACAGCGCTGGCGGAGAGGAGGGGGAGGAGACACGCGAGGAGGGAGCGTGGGCGGAGCTACAGGACGAAAATGGGCGGGGCTGCCTAGTGATTGACAGCCCTGGCAGAGAGAAAAGGGTTATTATGGGTGGGGCTCCTGAGGGGGGGCGAACAGAGCTTAAAGAGAGAAGAGTGGCTTGCGAGGGATATGGGCGGGGCTTCTAGGCGGAAGTGGGCGGGGCTTCTGGATCGCTGACAACATTCTTAGGAGGTGTGTGGGCGGAGCTTCAGGCCGGAAGTGGGCGTGGTTGACGACGACGAGGCGGAGAAGCGCGAGGTGGGGCGTGGGCGGGGCTTAAGACCGGAAGTGGGCGTCGAAATCTGTGGTGGAGAATGGAAGCGAGGGTTGTGGGCGGAGCTTGGAGGCGGAAGTGGGCGGGGCTTCTGGAGCGCTGAGAGAACAGACTTAGGAGGGGCGTGGGCGGGGCTTAAGACCGGAAGTGGGCGTCGAAATCTGCGGTGGAGAATGGAAGCGAGGGTTGTGGGCGGGGCTTCTAGGCGGAAGTGGGCGGGGCTTCTGAAGCGCTGACAGAACAGACTTAGGAGGGCGTGGGCGGGGCTTAAGACCGGAAGTGGGCGTCGAAATCTGCGGTGGAGAATGGACGCGAAGGTTGTGGGCGGGGCTTCTAGGCGGAAGTGGGCGGGGCTTCTGAAGCGCTGAGAGAACAGACTTAGGAGGGGCGTGGGAGGGGCTTAAGACCGGAAGTGGGCGTCGAAATCTGCGGTGGAGAATGGACGCGAAGGTTGTGGGCGGTGCTTGGAGGCGGAAGTGGGCGGGGCTTCCCGAGACCACGCCTCCCGGGGAGTGACGAGCCCAACGTTGGCGGAAATGGTTTCGGAGCGGGCCGGAGAAAGACGAGGAGGAGCGTCGGGGGAGTACGGTGTCCGCGGAGGGCCCTCTTTCTCCCCTTCGGCGTGAAGGCGGCGAGGATGTCTCTGCTGCAGTCGGCGCTGGAGTTCCTGGCGGGGCCGGGCTCCTCGCTGGGCGCCTCCTCCGCCGCCTCCTCCGCCGCCGCCAGCCGGGACCAGAACGACTTCGTGGGTCAAGTGGTGGAGATGGGGGAGATGAAGCTCCGGGTCAAGAGGGTCCTCGCCGAAGGTGGGCTCCGGGAGTCTTTTTGAAAAAAAATCTCTTTTGGTTTTGTTTATTTAATATCAACTCAAGGACTGTTTTTTTTTTTTTTAAAACATAAATTTGTAATAATAGATTCGTAATACAGGTTTATTAAGTAGATTTGTAATATAGATTAATTAAATAGGTTTGTAAAATAATAAATTTGTAATGCAGATTTATTAAATAGACTTGGCAAATAATAAATTTGTAATTTAGATTTATTAAATAGGTTTGTAAAATAATAAATTTGTAATATAGATTCATTAAATAGGTTTGTAAAATAATAAATTTGTAATTTAGATTTATTAAATAGGTTTGTAAAATAGTAAATTTGTAATTTAGATTTACTAAATCGGTTTGTAAAATAATAAATTTGTAATTTAGATTTATTAAATAGATTTGTAAAGTAAATTTGTAATATAGATTTATTAAATAGATTTGTAAAATAATAAATTTATAATTTAGATTTATTAAATAGATTTGTAAAATAATAAATTTGTAATTTAGATTTATTAACTAGATTTGTAAAATAAATTTGTAATTTAGATTTATCAAATAGATTTGTAAAATAATAAATTTGTAATTTAGATTTATTTAATAGATTTGTAAAATAATAAATTTGTAATATAGATTTATTAAATAGATTTGTAAAATAATAAATTTGTAATATAGATTTATTAAATAGATTTGTCAAATAATAAATTTGTAATATAGATTTATTAAATAGATTTGTCAAATAAATTTGTAATTTAGATTTATTAAATAGATTTGTAAAGTAAATTTGTAATTTAGATTTATTAAATAGATTTGTAAAATAATAAATTTGTAATATAGATTTATTAAATAGATTTGTAAAATAATAAATTTGTAATTTAGATTTATTTAATAGATTTGTAAAATAATAAATTTGTAATATAGATTTATTAAATAGATTTGTAAAATAATAAATTTGTAATATAGATTTATTAAATAGATTTGTAAAATAATAAATTTGTAATTTAGATTTATTAAATAGATTTGTCAAATAAATTTGTAATTTAGATTTATTAAATAGATTTGTAAAGTAAATTTGTAATTTAGATTTATTAAATAGATTTGTCAAATAAATTTGTAATATACATTTATTAAATAGATTTGTAAAGTAAATTTGTAATATAGATTTATTAAATAGATTTGAAAAATAATAAATTTGTAATATGCATTTATTAAATACGCTTGTAATATAGATTTATTAAAGAAATTTGTAAAATAAATTCATAATATAGGTTTATTAAAAATTGCAAAATAAATTTGTAATATACATTTATTAAATAGACTTGTAATATAGACTTATTAAAGAAATTTGTAAAATAAATTTATTATAGGTTTATTAAAAATTGTAAAATAAATTTGTAATATACATTTATTAAATAAACTTGTAATATAGATTTATTAAATTTTGTAATATAGATTCATTAAATAGATTTGTAATATAGATTTATTAAATACATTTGTAAAATAAATTTGTAATATAGATTTATTAAATACTTTTGTATTAAACCAATCTGTAAAATAAATTTGTAATATAGATTTATTAAATAAATTGGTAATATAAATTTATTAAATAAATTTAAATAAATTTGTAAAATAAATTTATTAAATAAATTTGCAATATAAGTTTATTAAATTAATCTATAATAATAAATTTATTAAACAAAGCAAAACAGCTTGCTTTGAATAAAAAAAGAGCCCTTTTTAAAACACCTGTTGTTATTGTGGAAGTTAAATGTCTTGTAAAACTATAAGTCCCAGAATTCCATAAGACGGAGCTACGGCACTTAAACCGGCATCAAACTTCATTATTTCCACAGTGTAGATGTATCAAGCCTGTGTTTTTCTTTCTCTTCAGTGATACTTTTGGTAAACAAGTAGTTTTTAAAATAATAAATAAACACGGGACCGTTTGGCATCGATTAAAAACGGAAAGGAAACGGTCCCTTCCTCTGGGTTTATCATCTAAAATTTGACAGGTGAGATTAGGGTGAAAGGGTACGTCCGCGTTGCGGAAAATAATCCGGTTTGACGCCGCTTTAACCGCCCTGGCTCAGTGCTGTGGAATTCTGGGAACTGTAGTTTGTCGTGGCACCATTCGGTGCCACGACAAACTACAGTTCCCAGAATTCCACAGCACTGTGCCAGGGCGGTTAAGGTGGCGTCAAACCGGATTATTTCCATGTTGTGGATGCAACCAAAGGGAACGAAATAGGATGGAGAGACGCCAGCGACAGTGACAGCCGCTTATTAAAACCTTAACATGTACTAAGTGGACTATTTTACCCAAGAAGGAGATAAAATAAGGTCCCAAAACCTACCTGTTGATTTTTAAAATAACCTTGGGTTGTATAACAGAATAATTAAAACAATTGGTGTCATGGTCTTTAAGTCTAGCTACAGATGTTTTGGAGGGTCTTTCCTTTTTGGAAAAATTCAGTTTTTCCTTTTTGGAAAAATTCAGTTTTTCCTTTTCGTCCAATTGTCAAAAGATGTTACTTACTATTGTTCTATATATATATTTATTAGAGCATTTATACCCCACTCTTCAGCCCTAAAGGCTGTCATAAATTATTATTTTTAATTAGATGGCTCCCTCAGGCTTACAATCTAAAAAGACAGGACACAAAAGGAGATGATATAGATAGCGAAGGGAGGGCTCATCTGCTTACTTTAGGCCAGGCCCGATGAAGCTGGTTACTGGTTTTCAGAGGTATAAAAATATATGTATAATATGAAAAAACAAAATATAAAAATGTTTGCCCACTTTCTCTCCTGTCCTAACTTATGGCCGTCGTTGTATGCCTTCAAGTCATTCCTGACTTACTGTGATCCTAAGGCAAACCGATGAGGGGGCTTTCTTGGCAAGATTTGTTCGGAGGAGGTTTGCCATTGGCAGAGTCCCCTGGGAGACTGTGGTGAGTTTATCACACTCGGGTCAACAATTCGAGAACCACCCCACAATTATCCCGTTATTGGCAATGAATGTCCCGTTACTGGCAATGGGATAATTGTGGGATGGTTCTGGAATTGTCCCTAGTGTGATAACGACCCAGTCGGGATTTGAACCCTGGTCTCCCAGTAGTCCAGCGCTCAAACCACTATACCTTCTCGAATAGTTCAACAGAAATAAATTTAACAGGTCAAGCGTTTACTAGCATTCAATTAAATAATGCTGCCTGTGTTATTAATGCCTGTGCGTGCTTTGTGTTGCTGCTCATGGCAGGCTTAATCACACCGACCTGGTTGCTTATGGACTAATTAAAGTGATGATGAACCACTTTGTGGCCCTCTGGATGTTACTGCACTACAACTCCCAGTAGCCCTGGACGGCACAGACAGTGGTGAAAGATCTTGAGTGTTTCAGAGTGCCACAATTTTACCAGTCCACAATGAAAAAAATAACCTCTCTTTCCTTTCCAGTGTATGGTTATTGGTAGAGAGAGGAGAAAGCAGAGGTCATTTCCCAGCTCGGCCATGAAACCCACTGGGTGACCTTGAGCAAGTCACATCCTCTCAGCCTCAGGGGATGGCAATGACGAACTTTCTCTGAACACATATTTCCAAGAAAACCTCATGATAGGTTCATAGAATCATAGAGTTGGAAGAGACCACAAGGGCCATCCAGTCCAACCCCCTGCCATGCAGGAACTCCCAATCAAAGCATCCCCGACAGATGGCCATCCAGCCTCTGCTTAAAGACCTCTAAGGAAGGAGACTCCACCACCCTCCGAGGGAGTCTTCGCAAGTAGGAAATAACTTGAAGGCACACAACAGCAACAACAAAGATCATTCCCAGGCATTTGTCTCCCCAAAAGGATAAGAATTCAAAGACATAGGCCTCTTAGTCTGGAGAATCAGTATGCCAAGGGATCTTGCCTTAGGGTTGCTGTAAGACGGAAATTACTTGAAGGCACACAACAGCAAAGAGAGTGGAGAGCATGATAATGTTAAGGGTTGTTCACCTTTGACATGGATCATGACTGGGATAGTTTGAGACTGCTTGCGTGTCAGAGGGCTCTGTAGGCAAAGCCTTTTCGATGTCTCTGTACGTTCATTGTTTGCCTTCAAGTTGTTTCTGACTTACGGCTATCCTAAGGTGAACATATCACCGGGTTTTCTGGGGCTGAGAGTTTGTGATTTGCCAAAGTTTACTTAGTGGATGTCCGTGGGTAAGCAGGAAATTGAACCTTGGTCTCCAGACTCCTAGTACTATACTCAAACCACTACATCACACTCACTGTCTGTCTGTAAAAATGACAATTGCGGCATGTTTCTTTGGGTTGGGAAGGAACAGTGCCCAGAAACTAAAACACATAGCAAAAGAGGCACTTGGCAGGTACACATGCCTGGAGGCTACTGTGGCTTCCACATTCAAATACAGGTAGCACAAAATGTTCTTGAGCAACACAAGACAAAGAAATCAATTGTATCTCTTTCCATAAGCTCATGTACAGAAAAAAACCTGATGTGTAAAAGCACCTTTTTATTTGCAGTGACTGGCAGAAAAAAGGCCCATAGACATTGTTTTATTTCTGTTTCAGGATTTGATTTGACAGCGCTCCTGAATATTTAACTCATTTTTAAACTTTTGTCACTGTGTAAATGCTTAACATTTTGAACAACTTTCTGAAGGTGACACTGGATTGTGGGGATGTTGCATTGTGTATAGTAATGGTGGTATGTTTTAGTATGATAGTTTCTTACACAGTTACTTCTGTTGCTTCAATAGTGATGTTTGTTGCTTGGAAAAATGGATTGTGTTCTCTCCCTATAATGCTAGCAACGTAGAATGGTTTGGGGGCATATTTGGTCTCTTGGCACCTGTTAGATGGAAATAAACACTTATAAACAAGTGTTAGATGGAAATAAACACTTATAAACAAGTGTTTAAAAGGTCATGTTCCCACCTCATGCCCTGCCATAATCTGATAGTCATAATTGTGCATTTGAGAGGCTTGGCTTTGGCTGTAGAGATGTGGAAGCGCTTTTCATTGAAAAACAACCCCATAGAGACAGCTTTCTCTCATCAGTTAAAGAACTTTGTTATGCCTTCTTCCAACGACCAAAATACTGTTTGTTCCCCCCTCTTCTTTTTCTCTGCTTTTTTTAAAACTGGCAAGTATGATCCTTGTCTTTAATGTTTCCCTGTCTGGTTGCTCTTCTCTCAGCTTGATCTGAGGCGTACTGAGACAAAAAGGTGCCGAGCACAAGCTTTCATCATCCAGAAAAAGCCCCATGTCTTAACCTGTACAGGTATACCTCAGTCAACAAAGTAGGTGTGTTCCCAGTTATTACTTCTTCAACAGACAATTTGGTATCAGAGGAAGAAATGACATGGAAAGAATAAGGATAGCTTCTGTACCACAGAAAAGGGGCAGTTCAGCAGGTTTCAGCAAACCTTCTATCCAAAACTAACACTGTGCTCATGTGAAATGAAACTACCAGTTCAGAAAAGTCTTGCATACGTGAACAAAAACATTTTATACTCCCCAGAGGTCACCTGAAGAAGGGCTTCTTCCAAAATGCATCCAAGTATTTATTTATTCTTCTTTCGCCATCCTCCACTTTTCTCATGATTTTGTTTTTGGTGCCCAAACATAGATCTACGCTTTTAAAATATGCTTGGCATAGCTGGTGAGCCAGGTTTAACTGCTTTCTCCCTTCAGTCTTGCTTTTCATGCATGCTTAGTAAGGGATTATGGAGGAAGCAGCTGTTTATGTTGCCTGTTGGAAGCACGTATGGCTACAGTAGGATCAGCTAGAACAGAATTCCATTGTTTCCCTGCTCAAGTTTATATTGCAATGTTTGCTGTAAACATACTGCAACACCCTGACACCAAATGTGTGTGCTTCTATGTCCTTCCTCCAC
The DNA here is from genome assembly GCA_034509955.1 of Urosaurus nigricauda. Classification (NCBI taxonomy): domain Eukaryota; kingdom Metazoa; phylum Chordata; class Lepidosauria; order Squamata; family Phrynosomatidae; genus Urosaurus; species Urosaurus nigricauda. The sequence continues at coordinate 111,621,294 of JAOEGL010000002.1, read as the reverse complement.
CATCCTCCCAATGATACTACTACTAAAAACATCTTTTACCTAGACCAAGGGCTTCCAACTTTCGGTGCTCACACCCCATAGAGGTGAGAGATGGAGTTTCAGAGGGTCCGTAAAGAGTGGCTTATGTCCTTCAGTGATGAGTGTTGTTCTTTTTAATAAATTAGAATCTAATGTCTCAATTTAGATTTGCATATATGCACTGAGTTAAAAGCTTATATTTCAAAGTTCAGTTTGTTCACCCGTAGTGTTGTATGTGGTTCATTTTGCGGTCCAGAAATTAGACTTCTTCATCTTCAAATGTGATATTAGTTTTGTAGAGGGTGCAAATTAATCAAACATTTTTAGGGGTGTTGGAAAAAAGAAGAGTTTGTGAACCACTGAGCTAGACAGAAGGCAAGAAAGAAAAGGGGAAGCTGGGCAGACATTTAAAAATGTTTTTAAAAGGAGCTTCTTTTCAGAGGCTTTGTTAAGTGAGATTTGCTGGTATTCATTCTCCATTTGTCTGTTTGGACAGTAGTTGGCTGGATGCATGAAAATCTAGGAATTGTCTCTTGTCTGCGAAAGTTGACGAAAGTCGACTGCCCCAAGTGACCTCGTTGCCTTATGCAGAAGGTTCATTGGGAATGTTTGGTTAACAATTGAAGGGTCTTAAGATGGTTGAGGCTTCTCAGAATGAACTCTGCCCCCAAGTTTGTCCCATCAGATTTGCTTTTCCATAACAAAAAGGTTTTCCCTGCACCAGCTGTAACCAAGAGTACATGAAAACTGATGTTCATGATGTGGATAGGCAATCCCACTTGTGTCAAGGCGGATCAAAACTGTTCAGAAGGGTATGTAGAGATATTAGGTATCCAGTGTTATTTCAGAAAACATACTAACAATGCCTATAGAAGGTTGATTTGTACTCTCCTGCTGTGCTAGTGTGATCTGTATATTGTAGATAACAGGATGTAGGCTTTAAAGCCTGAATTCATATACAGATATGCTATTTTAGTTGTTCCTAATAAAGGCATTCCCCAACAGTGCATTTTATAGTCTTGAGTGTCACCTTTGGCGAAGGCCTGTTGATAAAAGGTACAAGTTCTTCCTTTTCATTGGACCAGACCATATTTGTCCATAATTCAATTTTTCACAATCTTTTTGGGTTTAAAAAATAAAGTCATAGAAAGTACAGTCCTAGAAACGTTGCCAAATGTAAAAGCAACTTCACAGATTAATGATGATTCTCAACATGTTTTTGAGAACTATTTTTGGTGGGGAGAAATGTCTGAATTCTTCAATAAAGATTGCTCTAATGACTGTAGCACAAAATACTGGAACTTTTATTTTGTAGATTGGTTTCAAAGCAGAGGTGAAGCATTTTAAAAATTAATGAATATAGACGCGTTCCCTGTAATAAGAGTTCTGTAACACACCTTGCTGATCAATGCAGTTTGTGCAACTGTCTTTGCAGTTGATGTTGCGAGTTAAATTCTGTGCTTAAAGTTAGCATAATTTAGTGTACCGATATTTACTATGAATCTCATTATACCCCTTTGGTTCTAGTAGTCTTGTTAGCGTGTTGCATCAAAAGGAGCAAAGTGTTCTGTGACACCTTAAAGATGACTACATTTAGCATAAGCTTTCATTAATTATAGCTCATCTTCTCAGACACATAGAGGATTATGCAGAATTTTAGGTAGCCCCCATAATCAGAATGGGGGGCTACATACAGCAGACTCAGGAGTAAATTAAGTGCATAAAATACTGGCAGTGACAATTTTTGTACTTTCTGCATTTAATTTTGCTCTCATGTCTTTGCTGATAATCCTGTTCCCAACTTGATGTACTGTATATACTTGAAGCTAGTAGTCCACACATCTAATGAAGGTGGCTGTAGTCTTTGAAAGCTCAGGTTATAATAAAGTTGTTACTCTTTAAAGTGCCACAAGATTCTTTGCTGTTCTTTACTGATACATGGTACTTACTAAACTCAGTCTTTCTGTTCATGTGAGAACTGGATTGTGGTGAGATAGTTTTCCAACCAGTTTGAAAGCTCTCAGAAAATGGGTGGCATGTCAGTATGCAAGTCACAGAGTTCATCATAATCTTAGAATGCATGCTATTAGTTGTAAAAGTGGACCCATTGCCCTTTCACTGAGGAGAATGCAAATGTGTTACTTCCAAAGAATGAAACTACAGTAGTTACAGGATTACTGCTTTCCTTTTAAGATGTTTTGCACAACGTAATATTTTCTCCAAAGTTTTCTCAGCATTCTGAATTGTTTGATGACTTCCTACAAGCTCTTTCATGAGACAGGTTTTGTGGGAACCTCTTCATTATCACTTTTTATATGTGTGGGGGTATTTAGAAACATGGATTTTCTACATGCTGTACAAATATGCTATTTTCTGGTATTCTTTCATTCCATTCTGTGACAGGTGTAGAGGCACTCAGGTTGTTCAAATAGTGGTGAGTCAAGAGTTAGTCTCTAAAGATTGGGAGTAAATGCGAGATTTCCTGTATTTCTGCTTGTCATCCTTCTGAGATGTGAAGTGACAAAACCCTGAGGACAGAAAAATTGTCTTATCCATGACAAAATCATGCTGATTCTTCTCAACCTCTAATATTGCAGTCAGCAAAATCTATCATGCTTGCCATTTTTGGGGTGAAATTGCTTATTCTAAACCTAATCCTCTTAAAGTTTCGTTTTGAAGATAGGAGCATGAAGAATATAGGAAATGTTCAATTAAAAATAATAATCTGATGTGTGACTTCTTTATGTGCAAAATGTAGTATTGCATTTGGGCTAGTCCTCGGGTATTATATGTTGAAGTGTCCTTTAAGGAGTAGGGGTTTGTTATTTGGATGCAGGGCATTTTTCATTCATAAAAATCTGATTAATTTCTGGAGTTACCACGGACCTGAACAGAGAGGCCAAAATAAAGCTGCTTCAGGCCACTTTGGAAGTGTGCTGTTTAAATGACGCATGTGTCCTAAAAGGCAGGACTGGAGCGCGGCTTTGGCGCAGCTTCTGGCCTCTTGAGATGTGTGTGTCATTTAAACAGCATACCTCCAAAGTGACCCAAAGCAGCTTTATTTTAGCCTGTCTGTTCGGGCCCTATAACACCTTTTATGGTTCTGGTGTGTTTCTGGTCTCTAAGCTTAGCCTATAGATATAAAGGCTGGCTAGCCCCTTGTTTCTTTCATTTTCCCAGGATTTTTCCTCATGATCCATTAGCCAGAGTTTGCAAGCTAGCTTCAGACCTTATTTATGATGAGAGTACTAGTAACCTTATCCATTGTTAAGGTTGTAGGCCGAACAGATATAATGTTTAATGACTGCCAGAGAAAACAGAGGATCAACAAGTGAGAGGGGAGGGTCTGGATGAGAAAAATGCATGTGGTTAGCATCACATCAGCAAAAGGTATGTTGGTTCAAAACAATATTGTTCTCACGATGTCTATGTTTGCTATTACCAAGGGGTTGTGCAGTTCCAGAAACATGTTTATACTATTCTGCTTCTTTCTACGTGAGAAGGGGAAAATGGGAGTTTTAGTCCAAACCATCTGCAGGGCACTGTGCTGCTATCTTTATAGTGCTCTTCCAAAACCTTGAAAACTCTCTGTGTTCTTATCTTAATAATCCTATAATTCTGCTAGTGGACACTGCAGGGAGAAGCGGACTTACTTTGAGGGTGGCAAGGCAACATATTGGTTGGCAAGCTCTTAATAGTTTAAGAAGAGGGAAATGATGATTCATAATCAAGTATTGCGGTTCCTCAGAATATAAAGGACATGACACTTGGCAGTTAAAAAATGTGACAGCAATGCACCATTTAGCGGAGGCATACCTTCATGACAAGGCTTTTCGTCCTCACTGTGTTGATGAGTAAGACTTCTGATGTTTATGGCTTGTTCTATAGTTGGTGAAGAAACTCTTCTGAAATACAGAACAGAGATACATAGCAAGCCAACAGCCCATAACAACTTAAAATTTAAGATGCTTATCAAGATCTTTGGCTAGTTACCAGGAAATAGATACTCCCTTGTCGGTGTTGCCTTTCTAGGACTGCAGTTGTAGAGCAGTTGCAAGCACCTGCCAAGCAATATGGAAGATAGATAGTGTTCTGCAGGTCTGTTGTGTGTTTTTACTTTTGTAAGTAAATTTAAAAAGTTGGACCCTGTGGGAACCATCGGTTGAAATTGGTTATAATGGCCTCTCGGTAAAGAAGCTTTGTTACAATTCCTCAGAGTTCTCAGTGATGTCTTCTGCTTTTGAATCTTGGATATAATAACTTTTATTTGAATAAAAAGTCGAGTATGTGTAAGGGTTGCCTTTCTGGGTCAGAGCATGGGCCACCTAATCTGGCATTGTGTTTGCAATGGTGATTTGTCAGACACCTCGGGGAAGTAACATCTCTGTGAATTTGTCTAATTCCCTTTTTAAAGTTAATATCAGTGCATCTAAGCTATCTGATACTGGGGAACAGAAATTTCTCCCCCAATGTCCCAAGAACAGATATTTGACCCAGGTGTTTGAAACCAACAACAACATATTTTATTACGATCACAAATCAGACACAAGCCAAATGGTTGCAAGGCAATAGGAAACCAAGAAAAAAAAAAGATAAGACAGCTCACAAGTACAAAAATTCTTGTGTACATACATTGGTGGCAAAAGAGCAGCCAGTATCAAATCAACACTGTAAGTGTTCACTGAAACTGAAACATATCATAATGGGGGTTGATCATTTTACTTCTAGTATCGCACACAAAATTACAAAATTTGGCGGCCTTCAGGAATGGATTCTTTGGAAGAGTCTGAAAGAGGAAGTGAGGTGTAAAAATAATCAGTCCTGCCAGGGAACTGCTTCAAAATTGGATTTATTAATTGGGAAGAAAGTCCTTACAGTGCAGACAGTTTAGCTGAACACAACCCACTGTTTCAATCATGTCTGGCAGGCAAGGACAGATATTCTGTGCATAGGGGATTTGTAAGGATTTCTCTTCTGGTAGAGCAGATGGGAGGATGTTAAAACATGCCAGAGTAAAGATTATGTTATATCTAGCAATAATGAGCGTGTAAAGATAGTCAGCTGAGCAAAATTCTTGCTGTGGTTTCCTGCTACAGGGTGATATTGTATATTATGCCCAAGATGATATTGAAAAATGGCCTGTCATCCTGCAGAGCTGTATCCCAGATCAGTTGTTTCCTTAGCCCTGGAGAATCCCAAGCACAATATGCTGAGGAGGCAAAACCATATTTCTGTAACTTCTCCTTAATAAGCCCCAACCAGGTAGAACAAAATTCAGCAGTTAAATTGTGTGTGTGTGTGTGGGGGGGGGTTAACACAGAAGGAGGAGAGCCAGCATGGAGACCAGGGTTTGATTCCCTGCTCGGCCATGAAACCCACTGTGTGACCTTGGCCATGTCACATGCTCTCAGCCTCAGGGGAAGGTAGTAGTAAACCAACTCTGAATAAATCTTGCCAAGAAAACCCCATGATAGGCTTTCCTTAGGGCTGCCATAAGTCAGAAATAACAACAACAGCAAATCAGAAGGTGTAATATTCCGTTTAAGCCAGTAATTGGATGTATAGAACCAAGCCTCATGTAGGACCATTCTGGATTCCCTTCTCAACATTTGGAAAAGAGGATGGAACTCAAAACTGCACACAGAAAAATTTGGCTTATATTCTTCCATGGGTCAAAAATTCTTATAAAAACACAGCAGGGGACCATAGACAAGTTATTACTTTGCCATGGAATATTATTATCGTGACTGGAAGGTTGGGCGTTCCCAGTGATGTGTGCAGGCTGTCCTTCCATTTTCTCAGAAGGTTGAAATACTCCTCCCAAGTGTTTGTATAGCTTGACCTGTTCTTTTTATGAGCTTTGATTTGCCACCTGTGTTGAGTGATTTAAAGAACAAACCAAACCAATGCTTTTAATCTTGTGATGGTCTTGGGCACAATATGTAGTGAATACTGCACAGTATTTATTTATTTCATTTTTATACTCCCTTTCTCCCGGAAAGGGACACAAGGCAGCTCACAAGATATCATCAGCAAACAAAACAACTAGTTATAATTATTTCTTTCTTACTTGGAAACCTGTGGCAGATGATGCTCCTGAACTGGTGCTGCTGCATTGACCATTACTTTGAGTAGCACTTTTTGTATGACTGTCTTATTAGGGATTGAGTTTGAGGATCTGAGAAACTAAAATGAGAGGCTCTAGTTCAGGAGTGTCATTTGAAAGATAGGAAAGTTAACTTAAAGGCACTAAACTAAACTCTTCTCATTCTAGGAAAGAGCTGAGAGGGAATTGGTGCAGGATGAAAGTGGGAAACATCCCAATGAGTATTGTTTGGTGTCGCAGAAGAGGCTGGATTGATAAGAAAAAGGGAAGACACCCAGGACTCCCTATCTATCTAATTCTATCACTAGTGTCCTCTGTTGGCTTATGTGCTCTTCTATGCAAATCATTACTGCACTATTCTCCACTTAAAATGTTCTTAAGCATTGCACCATCATCAGAGTATGAAGAATGTATTCTTTAGGAACCTACAACCCCTAGGACCCCCTGTAGCATGCTATGTTATATATGTTATATATGATACTATGGCCTGATCTAGATTGGCATAAAGAAGTGCGTTCATGGCTGCATGAAAGTCTAGCCTTTAGATGAGAAAAAGGGAAAGTGTGCCATGAAAACGCTTTTTTTGCGTTTTAGGGGAGAAGAAGCACCTTTAAAAAGGTGCTGGTTTTCCCAGCTTCTTTTTTAAAAACTGCAGAACAGTGCAGCTCCATCTAAAGGCTGCGGTGCAGCTGCTAAGCATTAAGGAAAAGGCAACTTCATGTCACACTTTCCTGCCAATCTAGAAAGCCCCTATATAGCATATATACGAAAAATATATTTTGGTCTTCTAAAGCGCTAAGAACATTTTCAAAACAGGATGTCTGGGGGGATGATAGGTGTTGTAGTCCAACACCTCTGGAAATCTGCAGGTTTAGGGAAAACTATATGGGGTATTTTTTGCATCTGGTCTCTTCTGAATCTTTTGCGACATTTCTGTTGCCTTCTCAATGTATAGCAACATAACTTTCTCTCTTAATACGGACTGTTCTGTTGACTGCAGTTCAGCTCAGCTAATACTCGGGCAGTTTGTCATGAAAACATTTCCAATATGGTAGTCTGAAAAAAACATACAATTTTAGCCAAAAAGGTGAAATATTAAGTCAGCAAGCGTATAGACAGTATATAGCAGTATTCTGAAGTATGTTTTGTTATAAAAGACCAAGAATTTGGCTGCATATTTGAATAAGAAGCATCGATTAAGAATGTGACTTAAGCTTCTTAACAGCTCTACATTCTCCAGTTTAAGCTTCTGGGCATGTTACAAAATGTTGGAATCTGAAGTGCCTTTTTACAACTCTGGGAAACGGTATAGTTTGCATGTGAAAAAGCTGACTGAAGTTCCTGAAGTAGTCATGGTGTAAATATGTTATTGCTGTGAAGTGAACCTTTTGAAAGTAATTAGGCAGCAGTGGTTATCTATTTATTATCTTAGAGGCCACCTGCTCACAGGGCTTACAGGAGTGGTTTCCCCATTGCATGCACTGAGAGATTTAAGGCTCCATTTCCTTTCACAGGAAGACTGTGTTGAGAAGCCAGACTCGGGAGGGGGAGATGGCTGTCAGCTGTACTTCAGTGATAGGTGGTAACATTTCCTTCTTACTTGTGGGGGCACTGGCAAGGATCCAGCATGCTTGTGCTACTTCGAGCAGTGAAACCTGGAAAAGAGTCATTCCCACCTGCATCATTTCCCCCCATATACTCTCAAATCTATCTGGAGGCCTGCAAAGACCTCCAGAAAAATATTTTTAGGCAGCAAAGAAGCCTGCTGATAGGAGAGGAAGTGTGCTACCACGTTAATGGATGGCTGATATTAAAAGTAATCCTTTGTCTGTTTTTTGTGAAAGTCATACACATGTACACTTGGAGAGAATAGCAGTGCATTCCCTGAATCAGAAGTCTCTTTGCTTGTAGTAGTAATACTGCTGCTGCAAGCTGTAGAAAACACACCTTCCCTTGCTCCTTTTGTTTTTCCAATGTGGCTTTTATGACCTCTGCATAGGAATATATCAAGAGAAGTGGTCTTTGATGACCCCACAGTTAATGCTCCTTGCAACGTTATGTATGCTTCAGTTTGGATCAGAGTTTTCATAAAATTTTGGGTGCCAGCATTAAACTTTGGGACACTTGATGTGTTTCTTTCCCAGTCTTGTGTCTGAGTGAAGTGAAATGTTGGGGGGTTTAATGTCAGCATTTCTCTGTATTTTTAACATGATACTGCTTGAATGTTGAGGTGCCTAAATGGAATTTGATAAACATGTTTAAGATGTCATTCTGTGTTGAAAAGTCAGATACAGTCTCATCTGTTCACCTATTGAGGGCACAGTAATATGCTTTGTTGTTGTCATTAGCTGCCCTTGAGCCATCCTCGACTCACGGCAACCTTGAGAATGAGACACCTCCAAGACTCCCTATCCTCTACTGCTCTGCTTAAGTCCTGTAAGTTCATGCCCGTGACCTCCCTAATTGAGTCTTGCCATCTGGCATGTGGTCTTCCTCTCTCCTTCCTTCCTTCCTTCCTTCCTCCTTCCTTCCTTCCTCTTTTTCTAATGAATCTTTCCTTGTCATGGTGTGTCCGAAGTAGAGCAACCTCGGTTTAATCGTCCTAGCTTCCAGGAGGAGTTTGGGGTTGACCTGTTCTAGGACCCCTCTCCCCCCCCCCTTTTTTTGGCTGTCTGTGGTATCCTCAGCACTCTTCTCCAGCACCACATCTCAGATGAGTTGTATTTTCTTTCTGTCTGCTTTCTTTGTTGTCCATGCATATCTGTACATGGTGATAGGGAATACAATGGCTTGGATGATCCTAACTAAAATATTCAGTATTGTGTGTGTCTTTGCACTTTAGGATCATGTCTAGTTCTTTTATAGCTGCCCTTCCAAGTCTTGGCATTTTAATTTCTTGACTGGAGTCTCCACTCTGATCAGTGTTTGATCCCAGGTATGGGAATTCTTTTACTATTTCTATTTTATTGTTGTCTAGGATGAATTAATGTGGTTCTTCCATAGTCAGTTCTTCCATGGTCTTTGAATTAGTTTAGTTCCTATTTAAAGTTTATATGATTATCCTAATGGATAATGCATACAAGGATCTGGTTCCATAAAAGGACCAATGAAATTAGTTTAGAGAAACAAAATGAAAGGCTGTGTTATGGGAATTGTGTTCATTGTTGTTTGCTGTTGTGTGCCTTCAAGCCATTTTTGACTTATGGTGACACCAAAGCAAACCTATCATAGGGTTTTCTTGTCAGGTTTCTTCAGAGGGAGTTTGACATTGCCATCCTATGAGGCTGAGAGAATGTGACTTGACCAAAGTCACCCTGTGAGTTTTTATGTTCAAGAGGGGAATCGAACCCTAATCTCCAAAGTCCTATTCCAATGCTCAAACCACCCATTCTAAAGGGAGGAAATTAGTGCAAAGATAGGAAAAATCTATTCAATGCAAAATGCTTTTCAAGCTCTGTCCTCATTTGGGGTGGGAGGCACGCTGGCAAGGACATTTGTAATGTGATCTCTAAAGATAAAGTTCTGAATATCTGTCATTCTAGCTGTAACCCACCTGATGTATTGCCCAGTTTCTCTAATCTCTTACATAAACTGTTCATGTATTGCAGAAATACATAATCACAACCGAACTGTTATAACAGCTCATGTTCCTGCAGAGATCTCAGCAGAACAAGCCACAGCCTGTTATAGCTGACTGTGTGACTGTTCAACGGGCCACAAGCAATGACAATTTTCTGCTGCAAACCAATTACGGGGACGTAACTACTTTCAGGCTGTGCCTAAAAACTGCCTTGTTCAGTAGGCGGATTTAAGGATCCGGACGAAACAACTGCAGAACACTTCTAAGCCTTGCCTTTTAAAGGAGCTTTTGATCTAGCGTGGCAGCTGCTTTGCATGGCAGATAAATAAATGTAGGATAAACAATTTTAAATAATGGAGCTGTTCAAATTGTTCAGCCATTTTATAACAGTGCTTTTTAAAGTGTCCATATGTAGAAATAAAATAAAACTACAATGCATTCTAAAAACAGTTGAATCACTTATAAAGCTCACTGGAGTCTGTTGAGTTGGCTGCTTTAAATTAAAGCCTTAAAGCTTTTGTATGAATTAAATTGTGATATTTTTGAACACAATGCTATGTTGAGTATCATTTGGTATGAATTGTTTTAAGCTCCTTATGTTGGGGGGGGGGGGGTGTGCTTACATGTGATCAATTCTCCCATGCAATGGCAAGGAGCCTTGAAAGTTCAGTAGGACTGAAAGTGTGTATATGTTTGTTGAGTCGAAGGCTTTCATGGCCGGCATCCATAGAATGTCGGATGACCGAGACTCTACTGTACCAAGAGAGATACCGAGGAAAAAATACATGTCTAAATTTCGAAATATCTGGATTTGTATTTCTTTATTTATCACCCAGTTTTCACGGTGGACAAGCTTTTGTGGGGCAACATTTCTATCTTATTCATTTCCTAGCTTTGTGGTAGACTGAATTAATGGCTGTATTTGCTTAAGGATAAACTGTAATTGAATCCAGGCATGGCATAGTGGCTTGAGCATTGGACTATATGAAGACTAGGGGTCAAATCCCAGCTTGGCCATGTTAAACCCACCAGGTGCTCTTGGGTAAGTCACATTCTCTCAGCCTCAGAAGATGGCAGTGGCAACCCCCCTCTGAAGAAAATGGCCAAGGGAACCCTATGATAGGTTTGCCTTAGGGTCGCCATAAGTCAGAAAAGCCATAAGTCAGAAATAGGAGTAGCATTTGGGAAGAATCTTAGACGTTTACACCAGGAAGGGACCAGGTTCGAGTGACAAGGCATTATTTTCACCATGTGCTTGGGGAGATGAGTAGACCTCTTCCACCCAGAACAGGGAGCACTTTAGAAATGTTTGATAGGGTTGATATGACTATGGTACGAGTTAGCCTCCCTTCTCTTTGGGAAAAAAGTGTTGAGCATAGTTAGCTTCTGTGGGACTTCTGGCTTTTTGATTTCTTTAACCATTCACTGAGTGATAGTTTTATTTCTGATATGACACTATGGTCTCAAACTTAATTGTGGGCACAAAACCCTGAAGCCAAATCCTGCTGGGCAGAACAGAAAACCAATAAAATTTTGCTTTAAAAATGCTATCAAGAAACTCTGCATGCTTTAGTGAGATCCTCTATTTACACTTGGCCAGAGCTAAAATTGAAAAATTACATTAAAAAAACCCCACTTTCTTCCTGACACAGATTATACACTGGTTTAGTCTGTGAAATTAAATGTGTGTTAAACCAGAAAATCAGGTTCTTGTTCTGATGCTAACTGAACTCAGTTTCTGAAGTTCAAATGCCCAGTTATTATATTAACCTGATTAATAGGAATGAAACTGTTTACTTTCTGTTTGTCTTTATTTATTTTTAGATAAATATCTTTCCCCTCCCCCCTCCCTAATTTGTTGAAATGTATAGGGTAGATTTGTATTAATAGTATAGACGTTGGATGAAAGATTAATAGGAACTTCCTTACACATCTGGGAGGATGTCAAGGAACTCACATTTTTCAAAGTTACTCGTGCTGAATTCATTTCCCTTTATGTGTGAGGTTTAGTTTTCTATTTATAAAACAGTTGTTAAGCACCTGTTATTCTTAAGAACTAAGGTGGCATGGTTTTATCAAGACTAAAAGGCTGAGGGTTGTATTAGTGAACCAGCGTTCCACTGGGATCTTTTCTTTCTCTCTCTGCCTGCTCAGAAAAGGTTTCTCTCAAAATCATGGGCGATAGTTTGAGTTGGAAGGATAGGAGATGAGAGGGAAGATCTCAAAGACAGTGAGAAACTGTCAATAGTAAACAGGAACTGGGAGGGGTTGTGTTTCTTTTCTTCAAAGCAGAACCATCCATCTACCAAGTGCTAAGATCTCCTATCCCCATGATAGTACAGTTAGGCCTCCTTATCCACGGAGCCTTTATTCATGGATTTGAGCATTCACGGATTGAAAATATTCAAAGAACATATGAATTTGAAAAAGTAAACGTTGATTTTGCCATTTTATTTAAAAGACACCAATTTACTGTGCCACTGTAATTAATGGGACTTGAGCATCCATGGATTTTGGTATCCATAGGGGTCCTGAAACTAAACCCCAATGGATATCAAGGGCCCACTGTACACCAAGAAAAGGGAACCTTCACCTATGGAACCTAATGTAGCCCTCATGGGTTTCCAGTGTGACCTGTAGAAACTCCCAGATAAGTCCCACCCTAGCCTTGAGGACAGATAAGTCCTTGTTGTCTTCAATAACATCAAGGAATCTGCTTGTGTTGCTCATCCCTCCCATCAATGAAGACTGATGGTGATAGTGGGGAAGTTGGCGATATATTTAGTTGGTGCTTGTTGCAAGTGCCAGGTGAGGGTCAGTTGGCTTCACTCCACATTCCCACCTTGGATAGAGGAAGAAGGCTACAAAAAGAGGAGGGGGAGGAAATTGTCCATTTTCAGACAGTTTTTGTGAGCATCAAAAGTACCTGCTGATTCAGACGTAATTTATGCCCATCATTATCCCATCTCCTATCACCAGTGGTTTGCCTTCTTTCAGGTCATTTTCCAGTGAAGATTTGTCCTCTGGAAGGTTTAGATGGATGGCCTAGTTTGAATCTGAGTTCAAGTTTAAAAAGAATTAAATAACAATATATTCAAATCCAAAGAAGATGTGTGTGTCACATGATCCCTGTAACCAGCCCTAGCCAACAACCTGGTTGCAGCATATGAAAAGTGATAGGCCCCACTGTTTGTCTTGAGCCTTCCTGTGTTCTTGCTTCCAAACATACAAAGCTGATAATAGTCCTGTACAGTCTACCCTCTGTATCCATAGATTCAATCATTTATGGTTTTTATACACACACACACACACACACACACATATAAATTACAAAAATCAAATCTTGATTTTGCCATTTCATATGAAGGACACCATTGTATTACGCCATTATATTTAATGGGATTTGAGCACCCATGGATTTTTGTATCCATGGGGGTTCTTTGGACCAAACACCAGTAGATACTGAGGGCCCACTGTATTCAAACTACATTGGGGGGATAATTATTCATTTTTTATGCCATCCCCCTAACTATTATTTTTAGAAGGCCAAAACTCTAGAAGTTAGTCAAATTATCTTGTGGGTTTGGCTAAAATAAAGGGAATCCATAGGCAGAGCTTCTTAATATAATGACAGCTGCTTACATTTTCAGCCATGATTTGAGTACAGGTGAAGAACACACCAGTTCCAGAGGCTGGAAGAGTTACCTTCTTAGACTGCCAGTTCCCAGAATCTTCCAGCTGAGTTCTAAGTTCTCCTTGGTAAATGGGACAAAATGCTTAGCAAAAATTGGAGTAAGGCTTCTTAGATCATCTGAGCTCATTTCTTTCTAGGAGAAAGAGCAGCAACAGATCACTCCCCCATCCCAAAATTATTTTCTGTTGTGATGTGGCAGCTTTTTGGTATATCTCCAGGATTGAATTTCCTGTTTTCCAAAGACATGAAGACCTTCATTCTTTGAATATTTTCTTAAGATTTTTATCCATGACCTTTTGAAACATTAGCCAAATTGGAAGTAAGCTTTAACAAACAGAGGCTTTTGTGGGACAGCATTACAGTATCTAAAATAAAGGCTTGGTCCTAAGTGAGAATGGTATTAATATGAAGCAGTCACTTTGGACACAATTTTGCTGCTTCTAGTTTGTCTTTTAAATGTCATTTTTAAAAGATTTTTTTAATCAATTTGATGCTGCTATTGACTGTTACTTCACAGGGGCCTTTGCCTAGTGTCTTTATTACTGAAACACATATTGAAGTATGGAGAAACCTGTTTATGGATATAGTTGGCCTTCCACATTTGCGGCTTTGACTTTTGTTGATTTGATTATTTGAAGTTTTTTATTAACATGTTCTCTCTAGGAATCTCTAGATCCTCCAATGCAAGTCTGCCAGACCTTGACCTTAGTGCTATACTGGAGAGCCTAGAAGTTTCTAGAGAAAACACTTCTTTAGGCATTTGTAGGTCCTCCAGCATGATTCTGTGATTAACTTCTGTCAGATGTTAGCCATAGAGTTGCACTGGAGGACCAGGATGTATTTCCATTACATAAGAATAGTATTTTTTATTCGCAGTTTTTACACATTCACGGGGACTTTTACATGAGCAAAGTTTTCACCAGGCAGTTACAATTCTTGACTTTGTCAGTGTTTTTAACCACCACTCCTAAGAAGTAAAGATATACAGCTAAGCACTAAAGTTAGAATTGTTTAAACCATTGTATTACCCATCAGCATATATGGATGTGAGACCGTGAAAGAAACAGATAAGAGGAAAATTGACTCATTTGAAATGTGGTGCTGCAGAAGAGTTGTGAGGATACCGTGGACAGTCAAAAAGACAAACAAATGGGTCCTTGAACAGATCAAGCCTGAACTCTCCCTAGAAGCCAAGATGATCTGAGGCTGTCCTACTTTGGACACATCATCGGAAATCATGACTCCTTAGAAAAGACAATGATTCTTGGAAAGGTAGAGGACAGAAGGAAGACTGAATGCAAGATGGATGGACTCAATCAGAGGTCATGGGCATGAATTTGCAAGACCTAGAGGACAGGGGGCATCGGAGATGTCCAATCCAAAGAGGCACCATGCGTTGGGGTTGACTTGAGGACAGTTAACAACCACTCCCCAAATCAGATAAATTTGGCTAATGTGATGTTGTACTCTGCCCTACTGTTTGCTCATCTAGCCAGACAAATATAGTTTGTGGAGACAAAATGGTTGAAGGAATGCAGCCAGTGACTAGCTAGGCATTTAGTGCTTAGTATTGGGGGGGGGGGTATGTGTGAAAAATAGAGGTGTTGATTATTACAGTATTACTGTTTAGACATAACTCAATTAACAAAGCCTCTGACAAAGAAGCCTCTTTTTACACCTGTCCAGCCCTCCTTTCCTCCTCATTGTCTATCGCAGGGGTGGGAGAAACACATCCATGAGTTGCAGATATCCCCTGCGGCTTCTTGGGGTCAAAAACACAATTGGCCCTCTGTATCCACGTATTGTTTTTCCACAGATTGAAGCATCTACGGCATGAAAATATTTTTAAAAATACATAAATTCCAAAAAAAAACAACCTTGATTTTGCCATTTTAAGTAAGGGGCGCCATTTTGCTATCTCATTGTATATAATGGGATTTGAACATCCATGGAATTTGGTATACATGGGGGCCCTGGAACCAAACCCCAGTAGATACCAAGGACCCACTGTATGTCTTTTTGCACTTGCCAAAATGCACTCCAAGGGGTGTGGAGGGCATTTCCACCTTGCTTGTAGCCCCCCTTCCCAGTAAAAAATAATTTTTGTGATTTTTTTTTATTTTGCCCTGAAATGTTCCAAAGTGTCCATCAGAGCTAATGGGTATATTTCCACCACATTTTGTGCCTCCCCCTGGCCAATTTAGATCCAGGAGAGGCCTTTTTTAAACCCCAGAACATGGTAAAAGTGCCTCCACACTTTCTAGAGTTATTTCAGGGCGTTTCCTGCCCCAGGAGCAGGTTTGCTCCTGCAAGGTTTCCTAGTGAGCTAAAACAGGCCCTGAGCAGTCCACAGTTGCTCAGCCCTGGTCTATCTGGACATTTTTTCTTTTTTCCGGCATCGGCACTGGGAGATGATGAAGGAGGGCTGGAGAAACACACCATTGCAGCAGGAGTTTTTATGCAATAAAAGGTTGATTTGGGGAAAGTATGGGAATTTGTTCTACATGACCCTACTGTAGTCATATGGGCTTGCCTGTAATCCATTTCCAGAGGCCCTTACTGAGTGTACGTAAACAGCAAAACACAGAGAGAAGGGGACAGCAGATATGCCTACCTTACCAGCATGTAAAAGAATCGTAGATCTGTAAGTTTGGCCCAAAAAATGTAAATAATAAAAAAGGGATGCTGGTGAAAGAAAATGTCATCCCTGGATGCAATTTGGAAGAAGCCTACAGATGATCCCTAGAAGATTCAAAATGTTTTTCTTTAATTTGCAAGGCTTACCTGACCAGATTGTTTTGTTTCAAATGTATATATAGTCAGTTCTGAATAAAATGTTCTGTTAAGCATACTGAACTGCCCTTCTTTTATGCAGCATAAGAACCTGTACTTCCTATGCTCTTTCTGCCGCTGGTAAAGAAGTAAAGCCCAGGAATGCATTGACTCTAACTGAGGTGTACCTCTATATTGCTTCTTCGGTACTTTTGTTTTGTTCAATATGCTGATGTACCATTTAGGAGGCATTCTTTTGAAAAAGAAGGCAAACAAAGGGATCTGGCTGTAATTTGTTATGGATTGTGGGAGGAATTTATGTAGCACAGATTCCTATGTGTTGATAACTGTGTTTCTCAGCACAGAGGCTGGCCATTGAGCACATGGACAACGTTTGTGTTCTTGCTGGGTGGTTTGTGGTAATAGATACCTATCTAGGGTTTGATCTCTGGCAATTTCACAAAAGGCAGGTCACTACTTGACATAAGTATCAAAAGAAAGGTGGAATGTACCATCTTGAAATATTACATATTAAAATTAGGAGAACATCTTACCAGAAGTAGAAATATAAGAAAAATTTACTTGTAGTGTGTTGGTTTTGTAATTTTGTTTTTAGGGTTTTTTTCAACACAGGAGAGCATTAAAAAATATAACACATGCACATACATATATGCACATCCAATGTGGTGGTGTCATTTCTACGACTTCTTTCCCCTATTTGTTTCTACCCCCATATTCCGTAAAAAGTATTTATAGCAGTTTACAAAGTAAAACCTGAGGTATGCAAAATAAAAATATCAATAAATGAATATAAAAGCAGGCACCAAAACAAGATGTTAAGTTACTACTAAGCGGAAAACAAAAACAAACGAAACCCAGCAGCTTCAGTTTAAATTATATCCCTAAAGCTGATTGGAGCAAGCCCATCAGTAATCTAAAATCAATTAACATGGGTACTATACATGTAAATCTGACAGAAGAGGATGTAATCTGTGAGATTTTCAGATTTATGTTTTGGATCAGCAGGCAGCTAATGGATCAAAACCAGGAGGAGAATCCAGGAATTGCTGTTACTGATGATGCAGTGTCATGATTCAGGAATAAAATGGAGTTTGTGAAGGAACTAACTGGGTGAACGGATGATTCAGAGTTGTAGTGTTTCCTGTTATGAGGGAACATGCTTCTGCTCTGAAGGCGGTCTGTTTTGCAATAAGCCATTATTAAATTGCCTGAAAGGTTTCCAAGGACACAAATCATGTGCTTACTCTAAGAAACTGTAATACCTGGCCAGTCTGGCTCATGAATGTTTCCACACTTCTCAGGCCATAACTTCCTAGGTTTATGTGTGACATCTTTTTTTTTTTAAATGGTAGGCTCCGTAGGCCAGCTGGCATGTATCATATTTAAAGCAGTAGTGGCCAACAGTTTTTGTCAAATATAGTCTTAGCAACAGGATAAGTGTCATATTCCAGTGCATGCTACAATGCATATACAGGGGACCCTTGGTATCCGCTGAGGTTTGGTTCCAGGCCCTCCCATTGATACCAAAATCCATAGATGGTCATGTTCCATTATATACAGTGGCATAGTAAAAATAGTGTGCCTTATATAAAATGGAAAAATCAAGATTTCCTTTTTGGAATTTATACTTTCCCCCCTCAAGCTGTGGATATTTGGCCCTATGATTAAAGAATATGTGGATATGGAAGGCCCACTGTAGAGCTTTTTAGTGCTTTAAAGTGTTACCTGTAGGGAGTCAGAAGGTGAAGTACATGGAAATGCTTTCTTGAGTGAACGCTGAGCCTTCCTGAATCTGACCAGCAGTGCCTCAGAAACCTGTTGCTGGTTTTAAAAGGATTTCACATCATGGTGCTTATGATTGCTCTGAGCATGCCTTCCCGTAAACATGAACAAACAAATGGAATAAAAAGTTTTACTCTGCAGGGCTTCATGTAAACCAGCTTTAAAATGATGGTTCCCCTGTTTTCTGCCTTTACGAGCTGGGGAATGGGATGGGATATTTTAATTTGTACTTTTTTTTTTAACTTTGTTGTAACCCCCCCCCCCCCGATTGCTTGTTCAGAGGGGTGGGCTAGAAATTAATAATAATAATAATAATAATAATAATAATTATTATGAACCATTTCCACAGCAAAGTGTCCACAGTAGGATGTCTGTGAGCAATAGATTATGCAGCCATTTCAGGTAGTTTCTTTGATGGGCCTGCTAAGGGGTCACATTAGCTGGAGTAACTACAGTGCTCCGTGATAATAGCAGCAGTGATCCCCTTCAGCTGTTCACAGATTCTGGATGAAGTTCATGGCTGATAGACAGGCTTCAGGGAAACCTGTACCAGAACCCTTGACTTACTACAGAGGTGGGAAACGTGGCCTTCCAGATATGGCCGAACTGCAACTCCCTGTATTCCTCCTTGTTGGCTGTGCTGCGTAGGGCTACTGGAAGTTGCAGCCCAGCAACATCTGGAAGGCTGTGCAATTGTTAATTCTGCTTTATCATGACATAGTTTGGAAATATGTTGGTAAAAGATTGCACAAGGCTACTTTGTTCTTCCTGAAGGGTCATCATTGACTATTGTTACTATTGTTGGATAGGCCTGAGGAGTCCAGGTTCCAACTGAGCCATAAAAGTCACTGAGTGACCCTTTGGTACTCAGTCTCAGCCTAACTGATCTCACAGGACTGTTGTGAGGGTCAAGTAGGACACGCAAGAGGAACCATAAATGCAACTGTGAGCTCACTGGAGAAAAGGAAGAATATAGAAATGTAATAAAATAAACTAGATTAAAAGAAACTAGCCTGGGAAGTGGACAAGTAAGTAGTTTCCTTTTTAACCTAACCTAGGCATTAAACAAGGGTAAGCATGTCTATTTGTTAAACTGAAATCTTGTATTCTGACTGATTTAAGATACATCGTTGTACAAACCTTTTTTGGCATAGTACACCTGGCTACTTATTCTGGACATTCATTTTTTTTCTTTTATAGTCTTAATTCACTTGTAAGAAATATAATTCATTTTCACCATAATCTCTTTTTTCCCCTAGGTGGTTTTGCGTTTGTTTATGAAGCTCAAGATCTTGGAAGTGGCAAAGATTATGCTTTAAAGGTAAATTCACTCTGTTTTGTGGGTTTTGATTCTCAGCCATGTTTTTTCATTATTGATTTGATTTCATAGTAATGCAGTGGAGGACCAGTTTTGTTAGCTAATTATGACTCCATCAAAAACCCATTTGTCCTTTCCTTTTGGTTCTAGGGTCCTCTGCAGAGATAATACTTCTGGTGATATTTTGCTATTGAAAGAAGCCATTGTCAATGAGTGTAGTCCTGTGGTGGCGAACTTATGGGACATGTGGCAGAAATGGCACACAAAGCCATTTTTCAGGACATGTGTGTGGTGGGGAAGAGGCAAGCACCTGTTCCTCCTCATCCCTGCTGTCCTAGGCCTTCAGTTGAAGGCCTAGGAGGGTGTGGGGAGAAGAGGCAAGAGCCTGTTCCTCCTCTTCTCAGCTATCCTAGGTTTTCAGCTGTCTCTGGAGAGGCAGCTGAAGGCCCAGGAGGGTGGGGGGAAGACGTCCCATCCCTGGAAGGCAGACGTCCCATCCTGGAAGTCCTGCCTCTCCAGAAGTCTCGTCCTCGGTGCTGGAGCACCTTTTCGTTTGGGCACTCGGTCCCTAAAAGATTAGCCATATCTGGTGTAGTCTAACCTTTCCTGGTTGGTTGTTAAGTGTATTGGATTTAAAACTCTTAGTTATTTTAAAAATCCTTTATAGCCATTATTCAGTAATGATATTGGTCTATATATTTTTGTCAAATCTTGATCCTGTTTAGGTATTAATGCTGTATTAGACTCTTTGCAAGACTATAAGTTAAGGGGATTTGTTAATGATTTGGTGATAATTCTGGAAAATCCTTTGAAAGGTATAGAAGTGTTAATGAAATTGAACAATTTTGGTGTGATGACAAACTTCAAAATAAATAATCAAAAAGAGAAAGATTTGAACAAAAAATATTAATTGGGAAGATCAAGTTGATTTGATGGATAAAGCTGGTTTTAAAATTGAAAAGGATGTTAAATACTTAGGTATTATTATAATGACATGAATTGTATGTTGCTTCAAAATAGTTATGTTAAGACATAGAATGAAATTAAGAAGGGCATGTTAGGAGAAGCTAAATTCTGTGATAATTTTGGCAATAAAAATGAATGTTTTGCCTGGAATGATTTCTTTTTCAGACAATTCATGTTTTGACAAGTGATATACCATTTTAGCAATGGTAAAAAGATATATCCACATTTGTATGGGAAGGGGAGGGGGAAATGGAAAGTTGAATATAAAGTATTACAAGATGCAGTGAAGAGGAGCACTGCATTACTGGATTTAAAATTGTATTTAGCAGTCGGCTATTTGATTTAGGTGAAAGAATGGGTGATTCTGAGAAATAAGCAATTATTAATAATTAGAAGGACATGATCTGAGGTTTGGATGGCATGGATATTTTTGGTATGATAAAGTTATAGTTAATCATTTTCTGAGATGTGCGTTAACGAGAATATAGAATAGATATAAACCCAGGTTATGTCTGAATGGGTCTCATCACAAGAACTTTTTTATTGAAGAGAAAGAAAAGGTAAAGAAAAAACGCTAATGTATCAAGAATTCCTGAAGAAGTGTGAAGGGAAATATAGAATTAAATCAAGAGAGCAGTTAGAATTAGAGGGATACAGTTTTCTTATGTACAGTTCTCATTTTTACTTTCAGTTATTGGAAAGATTTCAAATAGACATGAGATGTATAGTTTTGAACAAAGTAAGATGTAATTTGAAGTGCAAGTGTGTACAGATGATGAACATGCAGTTGCTAAAATGTATACACTTTTGTTGAAATTTGAAACAGGATAAGTTAAAGAATGTATGGTAAAATGGTCATGGTATACAGATGGATTAATGGAAAATATATGGCCAGAGGGATTGAAATTTACATTGTATTATGCTCTTAAAGAGAATTTCTATAAAATAATAATAATAATAATAATAAGCCGCCAGAATGTATAAATGTGTTTTTAATGTGTATTGGAAATGTGAGCAACATGAAGGGAAATTCATCATATGCGGTGGACTTGTGAAAAGGCTAAAAAATGGATTCAGGTACACATTGATGCAAATATTTTAAAGATTAATATTCTATTAAAACTGGGACTTTTTCTGTTGGGACTGGTGGGTGTACAATCGGAAATGAGTCATGGAAGATTATTTTAATGCATGATCATGGCAGCAAGATTGTTGCATGCACAAAGATGGCAGAATTCAGCACTACCCACTGGAACAAATGGTTGCTGAAATTGAGAGATTTAGCAGAAAATGGACAAATTGTCTAGTTTGATCAGTGAATGTTGTAAGTGTCATTTCTTAGTGACTTGAAACCCTTATAGATTTTTTTGCAACAACAAAAAAAAAAAAAAAGAAAGAAATTGACTTCGTAATTTTTAGATTTGATAATCTGGAAGAATAAGCCATTGAAAGAAGAGAATATGCTGTAATTTATGTGGGAGAGAAATGTACAAATATTTGTATCTACAAATAATTGCTGAAAGTAAGATCGGAATTTACTTTTTGTGACATATCTTTTTAGATTGTAAGCCTGAGGGCAGGGAACTGTCTAATTAGCCATTTGTAAGCCTCCCTGAAAGCCTTAGGGGCTGAAGAGCGGGGTATAAATACTCCAAGTAAAATAAATAAATAATAAAATTTCCTACATATTCTTTTTTCTTTTATTAGTTTCTTGCTCCATGTACAGGGGGCCCTCCACATTCACTCAGGATAGGGGCACAGGACTACCATGAAAGTAGACCCCCCCCCAACCCCTAAGATTTCTAGGAATCTCTGTGTTCTTCACTGCAACTGTGTGATCAACATCTGGGAGAATGTGACCACAGAATCATGCTAGAGGACCTACAAATGCCTAGAAAAGTGTTTTCTCTAGAAATCTCTAGGTTCTCCAGCATGACTCTATGAACTTTTGGCAGAATCACTGTGGAGGACCTAGACATTCCTAGAGAGAGCATTTTAATCAAATATGCCAATAATCAAATGCACAAATGACCTTGACACTGGAGGGTGCACCTCTCTCTCTGTATGTCTACCTGTTTCAAGCTTCTGAGGATCCTCCTCTTTGTTCCACCAGCGGGAGCAATATAGTGTGGGGGGACATGGGACAGGGCCTTCTTGACTATGGTTCAATTCTGGAGTGTCTTAGAATCATAGAGTTGAACCACACCACAAGGGCCATCTAGTCCAACCTCTACCATGAAGGAACTCTCAATCAAAGCGTCCCTGACAGATGGCTATCCATTGCCTGTTTAAAGACCTCCAAGGAAGGAGACTCGACCACACTCCGAGGGACTTTGTTCTACTGTTGAACAGCTCTTACTGTCAGGAAGTTCCCCCTAATGTTGAGGTGGAATCTCTATTCCTGAGCTTTCATGCATTGTTCCATGTCCTGTTCTCTAGAGCAGCAGAAACTTGCTCCCTCCTCAATATGACATCCCTTCAAATATTTAGACAGGGCTATCATGTCACCTCTTAACCGTCTCTTCTACAGGCTAAACATACCCAGCTCCCTAAGGTGTTCCTCATAGGACATGGTTTCGAGACTCTTCACCATTTTGGTGGCCCTCCTCTGGACACACTCCAGTTTGTCATTATCCTTTTTGAATTTTGGTGGCCAGAATTGGACACAGTATTCCTGGTAAAGCCTGATCAAAACAGAATACAGTGATACTATTACTTCCTTTAACCTAGACACTATACTTCTGTTGATGCAGCCTAGAATCACATTGACCTTTTTATCTGCCACATCACACTGTTGACTCATGTTCAACTTGTGGTCTATTAGGACTCCTAGATTCCTTTCACATGTCTCATTAAGCCAAGTGTCTTCTGAGAGGCCAGTTTGGTACCAACACTGGCTTCATTTCAGCACCACATAAAACATAAAACATATCTGTCTGTTATAGCCTCTGAGACTTGGATTTACTCCAAAAAGTATGTTTGTGGTTTTAATAACTTTAAACTTTGAAACCTTTTAAAAAAATTGCTAAATTATTTCATGCATTTAAATTATTTATTCAGTTCAAACCAATTTTACTTGCAGTGCTTCCTTGAGGTCTCATGATACAAGGAGGGATTTAGGTGTTATATTGAGTAAATAAAAATAAATTCAGCAACTATTATGTTCCCATTCTTGTAGAATATTATTTTGAGAGCAATTGCACCTCACTGCACTTGGCAAGCACACCTTTGGCATATTGTCTGGCCTGCTGTTGAAGGAAGATTTACTTCTGGATGCTGGCTTTTGACATTCATTGTTTTTGATTTTGTTTCACTTAAACTTCTGTTCTATGATTCTTGTCTGGGTTGGGGCCCTACTTTGTTTAAAGACATGGTAAGAAAGCCAGCATGGTGTAGTGGTTTGAGTTTTGGACTATGACTCTGGAAGCCAGGGTTTGAATCCCAGCTTGGCCATGGAATCCCATTGTGTGACCTTGGGTAAGTAACACTCTTTCAGCCTAAAATGATGGCAATGTCAAACCTCCTCTGAACAAATCTTGCCATGAAAACCCCATGATAGCTTCACTTTTAGGGTTACCACAAGTCGGAAATGACTTGAAGGCTCACAACAGCAGCATCAGCTGCAGCATAAAAATGAAAGAAACATAAATAAAATCTTAGAAGGTTCCAGTTTACTGATTCATGCATATCCTTTCCTGCTGCCTTTGAGAGGAAAGCAAAGCCTGTGCCGATGCAGGACTCTTCTGCTGACTGATGTGCCTGTGAGGCATTTTCCTCCCAAGTTCAGGACCGACACACAGACATTGTGATCCTGCCATTTGATATTGTTTGTTTTTGCAAAGTTATCTGAAGCGATAGCAGGAGGGCAGTGATTGAAAGGATGAGAAACCTTTCAAATGAAGCTTTTTAAAAAAATTTTTAACACCGGCTGCTCTATTCAGAACAACCCAGAACAGCTATTAAGCCTTTGCTGTGGCCATTTTACAGATTGTTTTGTATGAATTGCAAAGCTATTAAACTTTTACCAGACATTTCCAGAGCACTGAACAATGGACTACCCAATGCATTTGGATGATTCTGGGGCCTGGCGACAGAATTTATTTGCCAACATGAGAAAGAAATAATCTTGAAACAAATGTCTAGATCTGCATCTTTCTCAGCTCTAAAATTAATATATAGTACAGTGGGCCTTTGGTATCCACTTGGGTTTGATTCCAGGACCTCCCTTGCTTAACAACAAGTTGGATGCTCAAGTCTCTTTAAATACAATAGCATAATAAAATGGTGGCCCTTATATAAAATGGCAACATCAAGGCTTGCTTATTAGAATTTATAATTTCTTGAATATTTTGTTTTCTTTCTTTTTTTGTAAATTATTTTTATTTTAGCTGTGGATGGTTGAATCTGTGGATAAAAAAAAAACTGTGGATGTGGAGGGCTAACTGTATACATACCTTTTTCTGCTTGGTATACTTAAATAATTGTTCTTGTTCACTCCTTTGTCAAGATGGTTGTCACAATACACAAAATGCTCATGCTCCATGCCTTTACAGCTGTGCATCTGACATAAATTCAGTAGCTGTAGCTAATGGTTTGAGTGTTGGATTATGACTTTGGAGACACGTGTTCAATTCCTTGCTCGGCCATGAAGCCCACTGGGAGACCTTGGGCAAGATACATGCTCTCAGCCTTAGGAGAAAGCAATGACAAACCTCCTTTGAACAAATCTTGCCAAGAAAATCCCATGATAGGTTCCCCTCAGGGTCACAAATGACTTCAAATCACACAAACAGCAAACAGAAGCTGGTTGAATTTAGAGTGTTTGCTTTCGATTCACTAAGTAAAAATATTCAACAAACCCTCCTTCTTTCAACTGAAACAAGTAATTAGGAAAAGTACAAAGAATATTTAATATTGTTGAATTACTATATTCAAACAAATGCAAAGCTTTATGTGGAAGTTATTTTTTATCAGAATGCCTAGTTGTAGTACCCAGTGTTGTTTGGGATAATTACCCATTGTAAATGATAGGAGTTCAAAGAATATTTGCAATTACGAATTTTTAGTTACAATACTTCTATATAGCTTTTGCTTGTCATTTGCACATCCTGAATTATTTTGGGACACTATTCTGCACAGAAAATTTAAGTGTTTGTGTGTGTGTGTGTGTGTGTGTGTGTGTAAGAGAGAGAGAATTGTGATGGTTTTATGTAAAACACATCGCTTCGAGACAGCCGAGGGTCTCCCTCCCTCCCTTGAAATTGCTGTTTTTGTACTCAGTAATCATAGACAACAATAATATTGGAAACAAAACTTACATAAAATGCAGTCATTTTGTTTTGTTTTACAAGATTTGTTTTCTACAATATAATCCAACCCGTCCCCATGTAGAAAGGCACAACTAAAACGCTCCTGAAAGATGGCCACCCAACCTTCATAGAGAGTCCACTACCTTGTATTACAGTCTGTTTCATCAGTGGTGTGTGGGGTGGGGGGACTGCTCAGGGTATGGCCAAAAGGACACGTTCACCCCTTCTGCTTCACTGCTGCCTGGAGCAGCCCAGGAGGTGCGAGGGAGGGACAGTTGGGTGGGCAGGGGCCTTCCTCCATGTGAGTAGACTGGGACCCCCCGCTGGCCAAGAGAAGGCCAGAGCAGCCAGCCCCCCACTATGTCAACATTTACATAGATAAGAGTTTATTATTATTATTATTATTATTATTATTATTATTATTTATGGTTATGCACCACCTTTCTTCAGTGATCTCAAGGTAATATAATGTCTGTCTTCCTTCTTCCTTACTTTATCTTTGCAATTACCCTGTGAGGTGGGTTAGGCTGAGAGTAAATGAATAGCTCAAAGTTACCCAGTTAGCTTTATGGCTCCATAGGGACTAGAAACCAGATCTGCAAGTGCCAGTCCTACACTCTAACCCTTGGTCTTATCAACCTTGGTAACTTAATTTGGGAAGGATGGGGATGGGGGTTGACATTCTCATCATACCTGTGAATCAAACCTTGGAAGACTGTCCAGGGCCCTTTCACTCTACAGTTATAGCGCTCAAATGCTACTTTAACAGCCATGACAATATCCTGTGGAATGCTGGATTTTGCAGTATAAGTATTTAGAATTTTCTTTGGAACCTGTAGGGCATTGCCATGTCTGTTAAAGTAGAATCATCATCATCATCATCATCGCCATCTCCTCTTCTTCATGAGAAGTGAAATCATAGTGTTATAAGAAGGTATTCAGACTTCCTTCTTGGAACATTGCTTTTGCAAATAATGCTTGTATGTGCATTATTTCAAAATGTTATGCATTCCAGTAACTACAATGGTATAAAACATTTTAAAATGAAAGTTAGAGCTTCATGAATTTTTATCCTACATGAGGTTTGCACAGACAACAAGAACCAACTAAATTGTCCAGGGAAAACCTGAAGGCTGGTTCTCATGTTCTAAATAATGGTCAGGGTTGTTTCCCCCTCCCCCCCCCCAAATATGTGGGAACAATTCCAATATGTGCTGTGTTGCTTGAAGTGGGAATCAGTGGCTGTTTGATGCAGCAATGTTTGTCTTCCGCACCTGGGCATGGCATCTCAGATTGCATGTGATAACCCCATGTGGGCTTAGAAGGATCTTTCAGTCTGCCTGCATGTGATCTGGGAACATGATGCAGTTACCGAAATAAAGCAAATGAGCAATACATCCCTCCAGAAGCGAGTTATCAGCAGCATTTGTACGTGCTGTGGCTTTCCTATAGCCTTCAAAGGCAGTTCCTTAAGGAAGCTGAGGTTATTTTTCATTATAAAAATTTATATACAGTATCAGGATCACACAAAGCTATCGACATCTTCTAAACCTAGAGAAAATAAATTTCTGAGAATGTTGAAGCCATGGGAAAATGCTTTTTTAGAAAAAAGTGTTGTTGTTTTAAATTAAATACTTATTTTTCATGTCAAACCCAAACTTATTGCACTGCTTTAAAAGTATAAAATGCACCAGTCATAACATAGCTCGCTTATAAAACTGACATGTTTGTTACATTGTAAACGATAAGACTTTCAATTTTGTACAATCAAAATTATGATTATAGCCCATAGTAAAGAGAGAGCTGCAGACTCTTATACTCTACGCTACTTAGGGATATGCTCTTTGTTTTTACCATCTGGAAAGTTAGAAAATTGGGAAAGGGGAAAAACAAGTCTTATAATAAATAAAATAAAATATTGTTTTGACTGAAACAATTGCATACTATGACAGTTTTAAGTAGGGTAGCAGCAGATTTGGATATAACTAATTTGATGCTGAAAACCGCTTCTCTCAGGAAGATGAGAGCACCCACCAGATGCAGAAATACATCATGGATTGGGTTGTGTATTTCTATATTATGCAAAGGAAACAACATTCTCAAATTCTAGAGATTGTCTCACCCACAAATCTCCTGGCATTTTGAGTGAGTAGAACTTTGCCTTGAAAAGCATTTCTCTCATTTCAAAAAGAGAAAATATTTCACTGGATTTTTTAAAATTCCCTAAAGATTTCAATTTTTCCACTCAAAAAAACGGGCATAGAGAATTTTTCTTCTTAGTTTTCCTGTATTTTTGCAGTCCTTCACACCTTTATCTGAACCTTATTAGTTTTTCATGTCAGTGCATAGCCAGTGTGGCCTAGTGGTTTGAGCATTGGACTATGACTGTGGAGACCAGAGTTTGATTCCCAGCTCTGCCATGAAACCTACTGCTTGACCTTAGGCAAGTCACATGCTCTCCACGTACTCTGGACAAATTTTGCAAGGAAAACCCCATGATATGGGGTCACCATAAGTTGGAAACGACTTGTTTTATTGTTTCCAATTCTTTTATTATCCATTGCTTTAACTACGGTATATTTTGATTTAACTTACATTGCAAATTGCCTTAGGTCCCATATTGAGAGAAAGGAAGGTTATAAATTAAATAAATAAATTCATTTTCTAAGCTATCTAGGTATCATAAGATGAAGTAACTATAAGGAATTGATTTAGAATGTTTTTCTGTAATGTCTTTATTTCCTGACAGAGATTGTTATCTAATGAAGAAGAAAAGAACAAAGCCATCATTCAAGAAGTTTGTTTTATGGTATCCTTTCAGAAAGAGAAAGAAAATTATTTGTCTTTCTTTGGACAACTAAATCCTGACTGCATGAGATGGGATCTGCATGGGTTTTGTGTCTGCATGTGCAGCCTCTTTGCACCACTTTGCTCCTCTTTTTGCATAAGCAGCAAAACAAACTAGGAAACCATAGTTAACTATAACTTCCTTTAACATCTGATCCAAAATTAGCTTGTTGCAAATCTTGTATTACATGTAATTACCGGTAGATTCTTTTTAATTGGCTAAGGCGTAACTAAATTACATTGCAGTTGTAATGAAGTGAGAGAAAATATCAGTCTTTTTGCAGGATAACTATAACTTCTCATAGTTACTTATGTCACTAAGGATGTGTTACCTCACTGCTCAGGTATGATATGTATTACAGGGCATTGGTTTGTAGCATTCTTACTTTTGAAAAAAAATAGCCAAAAAGTTTTTTTTAATCATTTTCTTTACTATTGAATAATGAAGAAGTAGAGAGGTACTTTTAAAACTGCAAGTTGTAATGACAGCTAACTGCCTTGGTTACCTTGGATAAGTAGCTGTAACTAATTACTGCTTAAATGCAACTTTATGAGCTCTGGTCTGAAGTAGAAACTATGGTTAATGGCTTTCAAGCAAGCCAGGATTTAGAAGACAACTGTAAACCATTTTTGGACAATAATTGGTTCACTGTCGTTTCCTGCATTCCTTCACTGCTTCTACAAAAGGAAAAGCTCAGGGAAGGCACATGAGCTTATGAATGTCCCGGCTTCAAAAGTCAGTATTTGATCATCTGAACTGGGCCATTGATTAATCATTCCTTAAATGATAAAACAGTATACGTTAATTGTTACAGACTATGACAGTCTTCTGGAGGTCATCTCCATGTTAATTTAAAATGCCATTGTAGGTAAAAAATGACCCCTTCACCTTTTAATTGTTGGCTTTCTTTTGCTACCGTTATGTTCCATGAAGTTCTGTAGGTCAGTACTTTGGCTTGGATTTGTTTTCCAAATTCACAGTGGCACAGAACATTGATGGATATGCCCAAGAAAGCCAAATGTGCTGTGTGTTGTATTCTTACTACGTAAATGGTGTTAGATATGTGATTCTTTCTACTTCATTTCAGAATCAGCACAGAATATTATTGTACACTGCAGTCTTTAAAAGTTAAATGAAACCTTTACTCAGCAGGTCAAAGCCATACCATAAAATCATATTACAGTTGCCCCTCCATTTTCACAGGGATCTGTTCCATACCCCCTGTGAAAATGAAAAATTGCCAATATTCAAGCCCCTTTGGCTTGAATGGCAGCATGCTCCCGTGGGCACCTTTGGGTGCGCACCCCATTTTGTCCCCCTCCATTTGCCCCCCGCAAATGGGCGATGGACGCAGACTCCAAGTCCGCGAAAACGAAGGCCGACTGTATATTGAAGTGAAGGAATGCTGTTGAAGAGCTTTTGGAAGTTTTGGGCAATTTGCTAAAAAAAATTAATCCATTTTCTTCAGCCATACTCCCTTTCCTCACAGCCACCTGGGTCTTAGTGGGTTTGATGTTCTAGGAATCAAGTAAAGTGACTACAGACTGCAAAAATATCTTCCAAATAAAGAAGCCTTTGAAACTTTAACCATTTTAATCATCTAGAAAAAGCTATCTGGACACCCAAACATTGTCCAATTCTGCTCTGCTGCATCCATAGGAAAAGAAGAATCTGATACTGGGCAAGGGGAGTTTCTTCTGCTAACTGAGCTTTGTAGAGGTAAAATAATTACTTATATGGACTTCTTATAACTGTCTTTTCTAATCTCATGTCTTCTAGGTTTGTTGAAGCATGGATCCCCAATTCCCCCTAGCTGGCTATGGGATTGTGTGGGTTGCAGTCCAACACATCAAGAGGGGAGTGGGTTGAGAAAGACTGCCATATATATATATATATACTGTATATACTCATGTTTAAGTCTAGAAATTTTAGTCAAAAAATTGACCCAAAAAACCTGAGTCGATTTATCCATGGATCAGTGTACATACTGTAAATCTTATTAAAGAGGGAACCATCCCCTGGTGAAACGTAAGAGCATAATCTGTCCTGGAAGCACAGACACCCCCCCCCTTTCATCATCCAGTTTATAGAGTGAACACAAACAGTTATGCTTGCTGGAATTTTGTAAGTTCTTTGGCATCATTTTCCTTTGCTTCATCCTTTAGATCCTTTGTTACATTCACCTTTTACCCTCAATTTATTCATGGGTCATATCAAAATGCATACTTTTAGTCCCTAAACCTGCCCTTGATTTATACATGAGGTCAACTTATAAATGAGTATATATGGTATATATGTACATCTACTCCTGTAAATCAGCCTAGCCAATTCTTTCTTGAGAGAAAACCATGAAGGGAATTGTCAAAATGAAAGCTTTTGTTGTCACTAAAGGGATTCTCTTACTATCAGACAATCCCTTCAACCGGCTTTTCTTTTATATATACACATACACACATACACATATATATATATACTTTTTTTTCATTCCCAACAGCGGGAATAAGGGAATAACGTTGGTGGGAAAACATTTTGTCACAAAGGAATGAATATGAGCTGTTCTGCATTCCTTTTCTTTTGCATTGTTATGCTTTCCTCCCCTGAGGTGGAATATTAATTAGGGCTGTGGGCTTTAATCGCTTCTTTAATTGCAGATTAAAACTTGTTCTCTTATTAATTGTTGTGACCGAGACTTAAGGGCCCACTGCTGTGCAGGTCATGCAGGCTTGATGGCTCATTTGTCCCTGTGCCAAACTGGAATAGAAGAAACACTTAAACGATTTCTTGCAGAGCTTTTTATTTTTGATTGGTCCCAAAGCAAGTAGATAATTTTTCATTTGAAGACATTAAGCCTTTTCTTCTTCTAAAAAGAACCACAGGCAACTGAAGCTGGTAATGTGGAATATTGCTCGCGCACACACACACACACACCGCCATTGGTCCTAAGCCATTGTTTGAAAGCTAAGTAACAAATATTTTATAGTGCAGAGATTACTAGGAGCAGCATAAGAAGACTTACTTGCAAATATGGTGGTGCCAGACATGCTGGTAGATTTGGGAATAAATTCAGAATGAGCCCAACGAGGCCAAGGAGGAAGACTTTTGGGATGAGGACTGACACTCCTGTGTTTCTGAGGTTCTTTTCTACTACCCAGTTATACCACTATGACTCCAGTTTAACTGTGATGGCAACATTGCATGGAATCTGGGGATTTGTAGTTTGGGGTCATTTAGAATTCTATGCCCAAAGAGCTCTAGTGCTTCACCATAATACAAACCCCAGGATTCCTTAGGATGTCATCATAGGAGTTAAAAGTGGGATTACAGTGCTATAATTGGTTGGCATAAAAGGGGCCCATTGCCTATCTTCCAAGGAGGTGGGGGGAGCTGCTATTGCCTTATTGAGGACAGTGGACCACATTTCCCTCTGCGGAAACCCTCTGAGTTGGGGCTTGGGTTGGGCCCAGTACCTCCCAAGTGAAATAGAAACTGTTCTTTCATTCCTTTTATTCTAGAGTTAGTAGGTAGTGGCTTAAACTCTGTTATTAGTCTTGACTAGAGCGTGTCCATTGAATTGGAACTGGAATGGTTTTACCTAGCTGTTGACTCACCATTCAACAGTTGATTAATGCATCTACACTAGTTGGGACTAACTAGCAGGATGTCAACTGGTGCATGTCAGTGCTGCTTCTCCCCCTTCCACCTTGTTCTATGAAGGCAATTAAAAAAGCATCCTTTTTTAAGGGTACAGGGGGCTGTGTCTTTGCTGTTGGCAATCTATCTTAAATTCTTGCTCCCTCTTTTCCTAACGTGTGTAATGCATCAGTTAACAAGAATTTTATGTTCACAGGGCAATTGATGGAATTTTTAAAGAAAGCTGAATCCAAAGGACCCCTCTCATGTGATACGGTTCTCAAGATATTTTACCAGACATGCAGAGCGGTACAACATATGCACAAACAGAAGCCTCCAATTATTCATAGAGATCTAAAGGTACTGAATCTGATGTTAGCTTTATGATTGTTCTATGCTGGGGCTGGCAACTATCTACCCCTGTTTCTCTGAAAATAAGGCATCCTCAGAAAATAAGACCTAGTAGAGGTTTTCCTGAATTGCTAAATATAAGGCCTCCCCCAAAAGTAAGACCTAGCAAAGTTTTTGTATATAAATATATATACAGTATATAATAAATGTGCAGTTTTTTTGTTCAACAATAAATGCGAATTCTTCTTCATGGATAAATAAGACATCCCCTGAAAATAAGACCTAGCGCATCTTTGGGAGCAAAATTAATATAATACACTGTCTTATTTTCGGGGAAACACGGTAAGGTCAGGGGCTATAGTAGTCCTGCTGCATCCCCCTCAGAGGGTTTAAAAATATCTGTGGGCTATTTTAGGCCCATGGGATGTCTTTAATCATGAAGTAAACTTGATTCCCCCACCCCCTGAAATCTTTGGGCCACCTTGTGGGGAGCAGAAAGAAGTCTGTCGAGTCCATGGGCTGCACTTCTCCTCCCCTTTTCCATGCAATGAGGAGCATCACTAATTTCATGTTGAAACTTCAGCTGGAGCTAAAGATAAAGGCAGGATTCTGGGCTAAAGGAACATTAGTCCTAGTTAAAGTATCTGAAACCAATCAGGCTTGAGTTAGCAAGCAGGAGGTCTCATTCATTTCAGTGGGCTCACTTGAAATAGGGCTGAGATTTCAACTTAGGGAGCAAAAAGAGGAAAGTGTCTGTTAAAAAACATTTAACTTGCTGGTCAAAATTTCTTCAGGAGCAGCTGACTGGAGAAGCGAGTGTGCAAAGTTTGGGAAATTTTATTTATGATAAAGGTGTAGCATAACATTATGGGAACTCCAGAGTAAGATTTTGGTTTCTGTCTAATATGTTATGTTATGTTATGTTATTAATATATATTTGCTTTAGCAGGTTTGGTGAGTAACACGAACATTAATAATGCATCTCTGGGCATGGATTCTCTTTATCTGCTAACAAAAGTGATTGAGCTGTTTTGATGCAGTTACACCATAGAAAGTCAGTGATTTAAATATAGAAAAGAATCTATGCAGTGAAATGTTTTTGTTGACTGTACGTTCTGTGTAGATTTTCCTGCTTGTACCTAGTGTTGAAGCTAACCCTTTATAAAGGAAGCTTGGGGAAATGCTGCTGGCAAGATAGTCAGTACATAAAAGTCATCTCCTTTAAATTTGATGTAACCCCAGATGAACTCACAGTACTGAAGGTGCTTCTGTGAGATCCATGGCACCATAAATCCCAGGTCTGGGGAATATCTCTGGCTTGGTGCATAAGAAATCTGTGTGTGTGATCCTGAGGCAAAGTTGGACCACTTGATATTACCATGGCAGAGTTTAGGATGCCCCTGTTGTCAGTAACTCTAGGAAATGTGGTAATATCTAACATGGAAGAGTAGAATTATGCCTATACTGTGTAATATGAGATGAATAATTAAGGGTTACAGCTAGAATATAAAGTTTTGTGCTTCAGAATATTTTCCCTGAAGTATCATGTGCTCTGTGTGATTAAATTAGGGACAGACATGTCAGATCTTTCTCTTGATAAATTGCCAAGTGTTCAGTGAAAGCCTCTCACCACATCTGAGTACTTTAAAAAAACAAACTGGTGTCTGTTGAAAATTATAGGGTAACATATATCATGTTAGAATATACCTATGCAAACTTCACCCTCTTGCTTTCTGTAAAACTGGCTGTTTTTCAGAAAAAAAGCCAAAGCACCAGAACATCAATTTTTGACATGTTTGTTCATCCCACCATCATGCTTTCCATACTGTTTCTAAGTGGAGTACCATCATTTAAGCTGTGAAATATATATACTTAGCAGAGAACGAGCCCCACTGAAATTGGAGAGACTTCAAAATTGAAATTCAAAAAGAGCAATTCTAGGAGTGTTTGCACAGAAGCAAGATGCTTAGGATTCATCACTCCATTAATCTTGGTAGGCAATTAGAACAGTGGATCTCTCAGACTTTCTAGCCACTGGAGATTCTGAAATAATATTTTATGTGCAGAAACAAAAAAATTCAGTGGCACATATTTTGATTTTAGAGTGGGCTATTTCACTTACACACAATAAATCTTACATATTTAATTTACTTTGAGAATTGATAAGAGTTGTATGCACTGAACACAAGATTATAATCATATGTGAGTTGCTGTCTTCTTTAAAAAAAGATTAATGTGTATAGTGATTGTATTCTTAAATAGCTAGTAAACTTGTCTCTACAGATTGAAAATATGCTGATGAGTAACCAGGGGACCATTAAATTGTGTGACTTTGGCAGCGCAACAACTGTAGCACATTATCCAGATTACAACTGGACTGCCCAGAAAAGAGCAACAGTTGAAGAGGAGGTGAGAAACCTGGCATTGTGTGTTATTTTAACATTTTGTATCCTTTGGTTTTTTTAAAAAAAACTCAGTACCTTTTTGGCCAAGTAAAATGTTCTGATGGAAATCTTAAATAAAGGGGCCTTGCTTTCCTTTGCTCTCTATTTAATATTCCCAAACTGAAGTTATAATAAAACAGTTTAGTAATCTTCACTGTCTTTGCCAATATGGCGGAGAAGTACAGAATAGGGTGTCTTTTGGGGGGGTTCCTCTGGGCTAAAGGAAACAAACATACTTTGTTTCTTCTGTACTGAAGACTGAATGTGCTTTATGAGAATGACATTGAGGTATTTCAAGAGAACCAGAGTTCTGCATTTTATTTTCAAGATATATTCTTACCAAGCTCCTTGCCTTGCCTTGTCTAATTAAGTTTCTGAAAACAGTATTGTCAAAGAACTTGAGTGTTTTTGGCAGGGACTGATAGAATAGAAAGGGCACATTGAGGTTAGTGAATAGTAGCCAAAGGGAAACCTGTAAAGGACACTAAGGGGCGGTCTGGTGCCACCTTTTTTTGCAGCACAACTTCACCGCAGCAGCTAGATGCTGTGGTGAAGCTGCACAGCAAAAAAGGAGCGGGGTTTACCCGCTTTTTTTTTTTTGTGCCGCAGTTGCGGCGCGATTGAGGGGAAAAAGCATCATTGGGCACCTTTCCACCACCACAACTGCGCAGCTGCACCTAGCAGATGCGCAGTTGCGGCAGTGCCATTACATAGTAGGGTTCAGGAGCGTGCGAATGCTGCGTGCTCCCAAACCTTAATGGCGCCACAGCGGTGCCTCTTACTGCCCGTCTGTTTCAGGCCTAACACACCTTCATCTTGACAGGAGGCTATATAAAATTAAAACAGGGAGGAGGAATATGTAGTCCTCTACATGTTGTTGACTTCATGTTGTCATCTCTAGAGTTGATAGGACTTGCAGTCCAACAAAAATCTGGAGGAGCACCTTTGTACTAAGGTGGACCTACATAAAGGATTGTGGCAGGGGTCTTTTCTTATGCATACAGAACCATGGATGATGCTACCTTACCTTTCTTCCAATGAAGATTCAACTGGGTATTGCTGACACAGTAATTCAGAACCACCTTTGCCACTGAAGATTGAGGGTATAAGGATGAGCACAGTAGTGTGCCCTAAAATCCATTTCTATAGTAATTACTCTTCAGAGACAACTAATAGAGTACTGTTTAAAGTGCTAGACTTGGAAAAGAGAGACCCACATTCAAATCCCTGTTTATTTATAGAATATATTCATGTGTCCTTGTGCCATCACTATGTCTCATCAAGACAGTAACCATATAAAGTGGCCATGTACATTCCTGGTGTGGTTAATCATCATCATCACCACCACCACTTATCATTCCCCTGCCCTTGTACCGGAGAGAATATCTCTTTTCAGAAAAGCAGCCTGGAACATCAACTTCCCAGATAGCCATACCCACCAAATTCACTGGCTGCACAAGATTAGGTGGGATTAGAGATGGCAAAAACCACAATAAAATGCCACAGGAACCATTTAATACTACTTATCCCAGGCAAAACATCTGTTTTCCAGGAAAGAACTCACAACACTAGCCACACCCCACCCAATTCTTCAGTTTCATAAGAGTAGATGAGAGTGATGCAACAAGCCAATAATAATAATATGGGATCTGAATCATTGATGATCCAAAACTCCAGCCAATAACACCTAGTAAACTGTGAAAGCAAGATTAATAACAAGAACAATATCTGTATTAAAAACAACCGAGGATGATCCAGATAGCCATACCCACCAAATTCACCACAGTAGAGATGTCACAAGAAGCACCAAAATTTTGCAGGAGCTACCTTCTTACATATATCAATTTCAGGCAAAATAAAAAATGGCCTTGAACACCGACTTTTCAGGGAGCCTTGCCCACCAAATTCACACAAGACTACATGTAAGTGATGCAGTAAGCCACAAAAATCCCACAGGAACCATCTTCTTACATCCATTTTGGGCAAAGGATCTCTAATCTGGAAAATGGCCAGAATGCCAACTTTTCAAATAGCCACATCCACTAAATTCACCACTTCCACAAGACTAAAAGGAGCAGTACAAGAAGCCACAAAAATTCCATAGGAACCGTAATCATGTGCAAATTCCTGGCAAAACATCCATATTCTTGAAATCACAAACTTAATGCTTGTCTCCTTAGAAGACTAACTATATAAGGTGATAGCTGATAGAACATGATTGATTACACTACAACAGCCCAGACAACTATCGATAAACATACATAAATAGAATGGGTTGGAAAAATTTTCTCAGAAAAGTATAGCTTAGGAGGACTTTCCAACAAATACTCCACTCCACATATGTGCTGAAAGTGATTTATTTTTCTGGTAGAGTAATGCTGTACTGCACAGAAATTAAATTTTAGTGAGGTTGAAATGGATGTTTGTGTTCTCAGTTACTTTCCAGGTGTATCTGGTCTTCTTTTATATGGATAAAAATAAAATGAGCTCTGAAACTCTTACTTTGTTCCTACAGATTACAAGGAACACAACGCCTATGTATCGGACTCCCGAAATAATAGATTTGTATTCCAATTTTCCAATTGATGAAAAACAAGATATATGGGTATGCATGTTTTTTGTTCCTTCAGTAGACTTCGTGAAATGTCTCTGAATATCATCTGTTTTTCATATTTACTGATGTAGAATATTTTTAGTCCTTTCCTACCCTTTTGTTGAACACCCCAGTAAACTGATAAAAGCATATATAAAAGCACCATTATGATAAAGATGAGTCATTTTATTAGAGCATGTTTAAATTTACATGATAAAAGTTGGGCAGTGAAGCTGCATGTGCCACTTTTGGGAACTGAAGGTATATGCCTAAGGAGAGCATGGTGAGCAACAATAATCACTTGTCCATTTTATGAGGTGCTAATCCTGTCCAGGATGGAGGAGGAAAAGCTCTGAAGGATACTTGTCAAGGTAGTGAGTACCCCAAAACAGATGGCAGGCTAGGCTTGGTTTCATTTTAAAACAAATATAAAATGGTTTAAAAAGGACAACTTAAAAAGAACTGAAAGTGTAATGTTAAATAAACACCAATTTTAAAAACCAAGGAAAACAGCACAGTTTTAATTTAGCTGGACACGTGACACTCCAGTGGAAATCATATCCCTCTAATTTTTCTCCCAGTACTCTTTTTGATGGCCTACTTGTCATATATAAAGCATTTAACTTTGGCAGTCCCCACAGCTCAAAAACAAGGTGGTCCACATTCACTGGCTTATATTCTGAAAGAAGGCACACAAAAGGAAACATGGATGAAGGAGGCGGAAAATAAGCAAGCTTGGAACACCAGTTTTTAAAGTTGCATGGTTCTTATAATGATGGGCTTGAATGATTTTAGTAGAATAGTGAAAGGAAATTGATGAATCCAGTCAATCATTAAGTTGTAATATACTGCAATTTGCATGCAGGCACTTGTGAGCTGCTTGTTTTCCCTTGCTCTGCTGGGTGTCAAAGCGAAGTTTATCACACTTCTGCATCTGTTGAGAAATCTGGAGAAAAAGTGATTCTCCTTAGAGCTTTCTATGACAAAAGACAATACAAGTAACTAGGTTACTGTGTGGTTTATGTGTATTTTGCAGTTGATCTGGGAAGTAACTACATCAATAAACCACTGCAGTTGTAGCTGTCATTTCATATAGTTATCCATTCATTATTAGAGGGAGGAATCAATTCAAAATAACTAGGTACTGATAACTAGTTGTTTGTAATTGATTCCCCTTTCCAGCAATAGAAGTGTAGCTGCATTGAAGTTAACATAATAAGGGCCTGGTTTGCCTTTAATAGTGTAATTGTACCTTTTAAAATACTTGTATTGTTCTGTGGTTATTCCGCAGTAAAGGAGGAATATGACATCCTTCTGAAGTAACTTTCCCAGCTCTGCATGTTACTGCTTCATCACTGATGTTCACAGTAGTCTGAAAAGTGGTAGAGTAAACTGTTGAATGTGAGAGCAAAATGTATGAACTAGTAGAATGGAAAAGATGTGATGGAGCTTCCAATGAAATTTGAATGGCAAACAAGTTTTAGTGGGTTTCCCCCATCCCATGGGAAACCATGCTACTGTTTCAGTGAACATCTTGGACACTGCAGCTTCTCCTGAACTCTTTGGACAGGACCAGGTTATCAGGAGAAATAAAACAATTGTTCCCATTCTTGATACAATTTAATATGGAAGCATTTATATTTTTTTTATTTCTTGTCCTTTTTCTCTTTTCTTCTGTTTTGCTGGTATCTCTTCTCAGGCTTTGGGTTGCATCCTCTACTTGCTCTGCTTTAGGCAACATCCATTTGAAGATGGTGCTAAGCTTCGAATAGTCAATGGGAAATATTCCATCCCACAAAATGACACAAGATATACAGTGTTTCATGACCTCATTTGTAAGTTTATTAACAGAAAGAAGAATTCCTGAGTGTGAGCTAGTGTTTCTTTTTAGTAGAGGTTTAAAGTGCAAATTTTTGGTTACCTTTTAAAAATATGTAAGTCTTTTTCCAATTTTTTAAATACTTGTTATTTCATGTGACATGACAGTATATATGAATAGGCAAAAAAGATTCATATGATAAAGGTAGAAGTTCTGAGTTTTACTGATCCCATCTTTTTAATATTTAGACATAGTGTTACAGCTGTGGCTTGAT
This sequence comes from Urosaurus nigricauda, assembly GCA_034509955.1. NCBI lineage: Eukaryota > Metazoa > Chordata > Lepidosauria > Squamata > Phrynosomatidae > Urosaurus > Urosaurus nigricauda. Next base: position 111,581,769 of record JAOEGL010000002.1, on the reverse strand, counting down.
CCTAGTTCTTTTCTAGCTTTGATGTTTCATGACTGTTGATCATGAGAATAAACAGAAGTACAATTGTTATATGTACACTTTCTGGCAGATATTGGAGGAGTAAAGATATTATAAAGTAAATACCAAATGTTTTGTGCCTCTCCCTTTCGTTTAGCAAATATGATCTAAACTATTCCCAGTTCAAAGCCTTTCTTGATTAAAACAAATAGTAAAAGCTCAGGGCTTTCTGTTGTGTTCCAGTACAGTGTGACTCATCCTTAGCCAGCGTAGTTATTGTCATGTTAGGAGCTGTAGTACAACCCAGCTAGGGGGCACCAGGTTAGAGAAGCCTATATTAAAACTACATCTTTATTTGTAAATTAATTTATACAGTCATAATCTTTATGTTATCCAGGTATTTTAGTCGTCCTTAAAGTTTCTCGCTGACTTGTAGGATTAAAATTGTAGAGGAAACAATGGGCTCTTCCTAGATGTTGGTCTAAGTATTTTTTTAATTTTTTTCTTAATTTTTGAAATTTTCATAGGTTCTACTCTGAAAGTAAATCCAGAAGAAAGATTGTCTATTACTGAGCTTGTAAACCAACTGCAAGAGATTGCAGCGGCAAGGAATGTAAACCCAAAGTCTCCCATCACAGAGGTAACTGGCGATGCTGAACAAAATCCAGTGTTTTGGACTTCTTTGCATTTAAAAAAACGTTTTCCTGCAAAGATACAAGAGCAGCATACAAAGATTTTTCTTTTCAAGTGTAAGGAAAGCAAGAAGTAGAGGGGTATGGAGCACCACCTGCTTGAATATTAATAATAATATTCAGGTTGTTCATTTTAATCATTTCTGCAGTCTGTCATCTGTAAGCACCTCAAAATATATTAAGATTTTTAACAATTTCTGCCCACAGGCTTACAGTATACCAAATATGTTTATAAAGTGGTTGAGGTTGCAGAGGTAGAATATGAACTGTGAAAGATGAGGAAGGAGCAGGTGAATTAAATCAATTTAGTGAAGTTGTGATAGGGGAACTGCTTCCATTTGGACTAAAAGTTTAAACTACAGTCTTTAGCCTTTTCAGGCATGGATCCATCATGAAACTCATCATCTACTCTGGCACTCATTACTGTATATGTCACCCTTCCAGTTCTCTGTAAGGTGGTCCATGTTTAGACCAGCAGTTCCCAACAGCATAGCTGATGATGAATGATTACAGGAATTGTAATCCAAAAACATTTGGAGGACCCCAGCTCCTCACTACTAAGGCTGTCTCTACTAAGTTTTCTCCTCCACTTAGTAGCTGTAAGAATTGACAGTGCAGAATTCTGGACTGGGATTTGAAAGACCAAAATACCCATCAGGCTGTGAAACCTTGGGGAAAGCACACTCTTTCAGCCTGACCCACCACACAGGGTTGTTATGAGAACTGAGGCGAGCTGACTGGGGGAAAGATGATATATACATGTGATAAATAATAAATAAACAATTCATACTTCCTATAAGCAGGAAATTGATAAAGGAAGGGGTCTAAAGAGGCTCTAAGGCTAATTTTGAGACCAATACATTTCAGGATAAGCTTTCATGAACTCCAGTCCACTTTATGAGATGCAACATCTGATGAAAACATGCTTCTGATGTCATTTGTCCTATATTTTTCACTCATAACTGTGTTTTTGAAGTGGTGTGTGCTGTTATTGGCTCGAAAATGATAACAATAGAGTGATCTGTGTATTCTGACTGGCCTCAGCTATACTGCTTTAGGTGTACTTTCTGTGGCGGTGTGTGTGAGAGATATGAAAGAGAGAAATGTACAAGAGTTGACAATAAAATTTTCCCCCAGCTTCTTGAACAAAATGGAGGTTATGGAAACAATGCTCAGCCTAGGACATCTTCAACTCTGGTTCCACAGAACTCAAAACCTGTAGGACAACTCAACAATATGTATAATGCAGGTATGTTGCTGAATAAATTTTCTTCAAAAGCTGTGGGCAACATGTGACCCTAGAGAAGTAATTGGACTACTGTCAGTTTTCTCCAGCGGCTAACCTGGGTAAGAATTATTGGAACTACTGTCCAGTGTCTGGAAGGACATAGGTTTCCCACCTCCTCTATAGGGAATTCGTATTTGTTTTGGTTTCCTACCTTTCCACTAGGGATTTCAATTTTTTTTTACTGCTTCAAAGTCACTGCTGCATATCTTTATTAGTAAAATATAATATATATAGCAGCACTTTGACTAACTGAAAGACATTATCTGTTAGACACTGAAAACTGAGTGCTTTATCTATTGCACATGATGAACTAATCAGAGTTCTTTGTATAACTTTAGAATGTGCAAGGTAGATTAGAGATCAATTTGTGTTTACTGTTGTTGTATCCAGAAATGAAAATTCATGTGGCTTTCTAGAATTTTTTGGTCTATAGTTCCCATGAGTTCTTGCTGTTGGTTAAGCTGTTTAGCATTGACCAAAGTTGGATTCTGATGACATCTAGAGAGCCACTACTAGTTAACTCCTCGATAGCAGTTGGCTACAGCTCTGTAGTATTTTAGAGGAATGTTTGCTTCATAATGGGATAAAACTTAATATTGAAGCTTATGAACTTAAAAGGATGCAATTTTTTAAAGAACATTGGTGGAGTTAGTACAGAAGGAGGGCTAAAGGTGAAATGCTTTCGGTTATAATCCTGTGTCTTTGGTTTTAGGCCTGACTGTAGCAGAATGTGACCAGACCTATGCAGGGTTCTTCGATATTCTTAGGGGTGGGACAGAGAGGTTTTTCACAAATATCAAGGACACATCTTCAAAAGTGATTCAGTCTGTGGCCAAGTAAGTAGAAATGTAACAGTGTTGGTAAAGAAAATGTAAATCCACTGTCATAGTTTATTTTTAAGATGTGAATTCAACCTCTTGTGTTATTTTGTGTGTGTATTTTATTTTATTTTGGTTTTTCCCCCCAAACCGAGCTACTAATCCTTTCTAAATCTTGTAGAAAGGTAGATAAGCAATTCATTTGAGATCAGTTGATAAATCCTTGCTTTAAACCAGATTTTTAAAATAGGGAACATTTGCAGCATGGCAGTTTCAATTGGTTGCCTTCCTCCATTTGTAAACAATAAATGACCAAATGCATAGAAGCTGCCATTGCTGAGTCTGATGAACTCATAACATTATGGAGAAGGAAAGTTATATGTTTGTGGTGTAGTTCTGAGGGGGCATACAGCAAGCATGGAGGGCCGCTGGGGCTCAGACCAGATTTGCTAATCTGGTTGGTCTATCTGGCTCACAGACCTTTGGAATGAGGTCCATCATTTCAAATGTCATGTTGAAATCTCACTTTAGAACAAGTGATCAGTGAGCTTGAGGTTGTGGGTCATTAGCTTGACTCTTGCCTCACCTGCTCTGCATTAGACCTGCAAAGGAGAAGTGACACTAGGTGAGCATTAACTAGCACTTTGAGACCCTGGCTGAGTCTAAGGTTTGAGAATTCTCTGTTGCCTTAAAGTGCCACTGAGATCCACTCTGCTTCCTCTTTGCCATTGCTGTCTGGGGAAGTTGAAGGAAGATTTCAACATCCAAGAAATCAGCTGGAGAACTTTTCAACAGCACATTGACCAAGAACTGGATAACATCAGGGTTTAAACTCCTGACATTATCCAGCCCACTGAAGGTATTCAGGACTGGAAGAACATGGCCACATCCCGTTCTATCATGAATACTGTAAAACCACAAAAGACCACAAAAGTGGCTTAGGATAGATCTTACTTCACTTGAATGGTGTTTCCATGGCCTTGTTTCTTCCATTCAGAGGACTGGCAGCCATTTGCTTATGCCAGGTAAAGTGCTGTAGTGGAAGATAACATAGGGAATTGGGGGCACCATTCTTCCCCTGAATGGCAGTGGAATTGTATTGAAGTATAATGTGCCCCTTGCTTAGCAGCCAAGCTCTACTGAAATGGACTACACATTAGGCATTCATCCAGTGAGCATAGATAAGTTCATATTCATTACTCTGGAGTAATTATGAGATCAGAGTTACATTAACCAATCATAAATCATGTCTCATGCATACTTCTCATGATTCATTTTTATGGGTTACAGTAAGCCGAGGTAAAGCACAGAGGCTCTTAGGCTAGGAGTGGGTCAGTTGGCCTTATTATCTTCCTCCTTGTTAGACATTTGGGTCTTGCATGCTAGCTGCTGTATTCTGTCAGAGAGAAACCCCTTTGGGATGGACTGGCACTGTTTCTTTCAAGCGGAATCTCTCTTGGGCAAGGTGAAATCTTTCACTTCAGTTAAGATCCTTTTGAGGCCTTGTGGTCCATGTGTAGATGGACTTGTATAGAGAACATGTGCAATTTGGCAGTGATTGACTCTGCAATTCCCAGCTAAAACAGCCTCTTAAATCTGCTAAATATGTTGATTTGGGTTAGGTTCTCAATCATAGAATAATTATAGAGTTGGAAGTGGCCATCCAGCCTCTGTTTATCAGAGGGAAACTCCTTTGGAATGGACTGGCACTGTTTCTTGCAAGACAGCTTCTTCTACTGTTGAACAGCTCATACTATCGAGAAGTTCTTCCGAATGTTGAGATGGAATCTCTTTTCCTGTAGCTTAAATCCATTACTATGTGTCCTAGTCTCTGGAGCAGAAGAAAACAAGTTTGCTCCATCTTTAATATGACATGCTTTCCAATATTTAAACAGGGCTAGCATGTCACCTCAACATGATATCATGAACTCTTCCAGCTGTTAAAATGAAAATCATGAGTCAGCCCTTCGGGACTCAGTGAATACTGACAGGCAAGAAATGGCTGGGGCTCTGTAGAGAGTCTTCAGCTGATGGCAGCAAAGAAGGTATTATTTCATCCTGTCTTCCTTCATTTTCAGAAGAAGGAGGAAAGGAGAGAAGAAGATGGAGAGCCCTTTGTGAGATGCAAGAGAGCAACCATATTAGAAAGAGGAATGGATAGAAACCATGACATGATGGTAGTGGGGAGGATAATGGAGGAGGACAGCAATAAGGGAAATGGGATAGAAAATGAGAGCAACAGAGCATGAATATTCATTTAAAGGTGGAAGTGAAATTTCCATAACATTCTGGAATGTTTTATAACATTCTTAAATCACCTGAAATGCTCAGGAAATCTCTGTAACTTTCAGGAATAAGCTAAATATTGATATATTTACAGAATTAATGGATTTTTTTAAAAAAAATCACATTTTTTTAGAGAATAATCTTTTGACAATGTTCTGAGAATATTCTTATTCTTGAGGAATATTCTGTGATAATACTTTCACCTCACATCACTAGTCCAACCCCTTTTCAGTGATCTGAGTGATGCTACTAATGGCTAGAGTTGTACTGCTAGTTGCTAAAAATTGGTGATGAAAGCAGACTTTTTACTATCTCCATGGAGTATTATGTATGAAACTGTGACCAGATTAATTTCTTGTCCCTCTATAACTCACAGAGAAATCCACCTGCATGCTTATATTATCTGAATGCACATATTTTAAAAATCAAAATATATTTTACTTCTATTTAAGCCTGAACCTAAAGAACTGTATTTTGTCTATGTACTCAAAGCTTGGAATTTGTAGCTTCTTCTTACAGTGTGGCCTTGGAATCCACTGGGATTTGGTTCCAAAATCCACCATGAATATCAAAATCCATGGGTGCTCAAGTCTGGCATAGTAAACAGTGGCATAGTAAAATGGTATCACTTATATAAAATGGCAAAATCAAGCTTTGTATTTTGGAATTTATATATTTTTGAGTATTTTCAAGTTATGGATGGTTGAATCTGTGAATACAGAGGATCAACTGTAGCTGTTTCTCTTCAGACAGTGAAAGGAGTTCACCCCACCTTCAATACTAGCATTGACAAGGGAAAAATATAAAAAATACCTAACATTTTTGGTTTTACCTAAAATAAGTTTTGGATCCTGTCTTGGTTAATGTGATGATTAATGGGAACGTAAGACAGAAATCACTATTTCCAAATTATTACACTGGTTTAATTTATATGTAAAATATAAGACAGGGAAAGATGGATTAGACTTATAGGAAAGAGATGTGAAAATTAGAGGAAGACATGTCAATGATTTGAGGTATTTAAATAACATCATACTACTAGCAAAAAATACGAGACTTGGAATGACCATTGAGAAAAGTCAAGGAAGAAAGTGCAAAGGCAGTTGAACATTGAAAAAACAAAAAATAATGACCACAAATTACTAATATAACTTTCAAGTAGACTGTGATAGTGAAATGTTTTGCTTTACCTTACCTTAGCTCAGTCATAGATCAAGTTGGAGGGTGTGGTCAGGAAACCGCAGAAAAATTGCTTCAGGGGGAAAAAAAAAAAAAGGAAAATGTATTTTTTTTTCCTGGGTTTCTCCTCAGATTTTCACATCTTTACTCCTGGCATGTGGCAAGTTTTTCTTCTTGGGCATTAGCATCGTTTGTTCCTGTATGTGGAATTAATTGGTTGAATGTAGGACAGTACTAAAAACAAAAGTTTAATTTGCTATTTATACAGTGGGCCTTTGGTATCTGCTGGCGTTTATCATGGATACCAAAATCTTTGGATGCTCTAGTCCCATGATATACAGTGGTATAGTAAAGTGGTGCCCCTTATATAAAATGACATCATCAAGATTTGCTTTCTGTATTGGCTGGGGGATATTTTCAAGCTGTGGTTTTTTTGTTTGGTTCATGTCATAATGATATTTTCAAAACCTATGGTGCAAAGGCTTTGTTTTGAAGGGAGCAAGAAGCAAGATTTGTGTGTGGGGAGTGGGTTGTTTGGAGAGGGGTTCCCTCCCTCTCTTTTGCATCATGATTTTGTTTGTGATGTTTATTTCATTGCCCATTTCTCCCCTTCAACTTTCATCATTCCATTCCCACGTTCCTTAGCAGTCCAAGGTAAATATACATAAATACGTCAGTATGTGTTCTGTGTGTTGCATGGATTGTTTTGACCTACTTTCCTAGTGTTAACCCGCTGACTACTCAGAATTTCTGAACTCTCAAGTTGTACATGGAAGATGACATATTAGCATTGGCTTCTAACCACATACATTGGTAGAGCTATCATACTATGAATTAAGATATTGTCCTGTAAAATTACATTATTCTTTAGTATCAAACCTTTGTGTAATAGTCCTCACACATGTATAACTTCAGAGTTTCTTTCCTGTGTTAATTCACTGAATTGCTCTATCTTTCCTTTTTTCTATTATCTTTTCTCCTCTTTTGATAGGAAAGCCATGTGTAGGGAAAGTAGATTGCTTCTGTTGCACAGGGACCTCTCATTTCTTCATTAATTGTTAAGAGTTGGGAAAGTGAATATACTTCTGGGTGGCATGTGATGAGACTGTATAGCTGAAGCTCCACTTAGAAATTGCAAAATTAAAATAATATGCATTTTGAAATACAGTGGTCCCCCAGGTTACGAAGGTAATCCATTCCGGATTACCTTTCGTAACCTGGAAGTTTTCGTTTCCCGGGGGACCGCATTAGGAGACGGACTGCGCGGCCAATTTAAAGGGGCCGCGCGGTTTTTCTCCGCATCCCGGGGGATCCTTTGCATCCCAGGGGATGTTTTTTGGTCCCGCCGGTTTCAGGTCCCGGGGATTTCGTTCCCCGGGGGATTCGTAAACCGGGGGACCACTGTATTCACTTGATGGAGTGATATCACATTTAAATGAGTTAGGACCAGCTCCCATGCAGAGCTTTTTATATTGCCTGATGTATTATCAGCTCCTTAGCCAGTGAATTTCAGTGTCCAGTTTCTCTGCAAAGAATCACCTTAGTTTCTTGAAGTACATGAACGAGGATGCTTCTGTAGCCTTCAAAAACCTCTTTAAGGCTTTGGTATCTAATAGCAATAGCAGCTTCATTTATATATCGCTTAATACCACATTGAGCAGTGTCTAAGCAGTTTACAACTGTAAGCTAATTGCCCCCGTCAAGCTGGGTACTCATTTTTGCGACCTCGGAAGGATGCAAGGCTGAGTCAACCCTGAGCCCCTGCCTGGGATTGAACTCACAATGTTGTGGTTTGTGAATGAGTGGCTGCAGCCTTTCAAAAATTCTATGGGGTGTTTAAAAGAAATACTATCCTATCTATCTTGTGTAGCATAAGAGTGGCCAACTGGTAGCACGAGGGCCATATCAGGTCCCTGATTTGATTCTGTATGGTGCCCAGTTCACACCAGAATAAGCCAAAATGTGCTTACTTGGACAGAATTGCTCTTTATATTATCTTGCTGGGACAAAAGGGCTAGTTATGCCCATGTTTTGTCATAACCCATATTCCTTTCAGTGGTAAATAAAAGGATGTCCTAGATTCACTTGGAGTTCTTTAGGGAGGTATAAAGCAACAGCATGCTCTTAGTTCATTGTGGAAGTTGTGTGTGTTGAGAGTTTTGAGTGTCAGGGGGAATTGTTAGAGGTTGTCTGTGTGTAGGATGTCTCTGAAGTATTGTGAAGACACAACTTTATTTGCAGTGGCAGTCCAGCATCATGGAATGGTTTGAGCACTGGACTATGACTAACTAAAGAGAACAGGGTTTGAATCTCCCTTGGCCATGACACCCACTGGGTGACCCTGGGCAAGTCACACTCTCTCAAACTCAGAGGATGGCAGTGGCAAACCCCCTCTGAAGAAACTTGCCAAGAAAACTTTGAGATAGGTTCGTCATAAGTAAGAAAATTTCTGACTTGAAAACACAACAACAACAACAGCAAGCTACTGTGAACATGACTTTATGCAGTTCAACTGGTGGCTTTTTTTTTCTGTGAGCAAGCTCTTGGTATGCCAAGTGTTTCCATTCACTTCCTAATGATCAAGACCTGTGATTCTCAACCTTTGGTCCTTCTGACAATTTGGGCTTCTACATCCCCAGATTCCAGCTGGTATGGCCCCATAGTCAGGTATTCTTGGAAATGAAATCCAAAACATTGGGGACAGAGATGAGAAGCATGGTCTAGACCAGTGGTCCCCAAACTGTGCCCATTAAAAGATGTTGGCTAATGGTCTGGGATTCTGGGAGCTGAAGTCCAAAATCCCTTAAGGAGCACAGTTTTGGGACCACTGGTCCAGACAACTATTTTGCCAACCAGTGGCAGTTTATAAAATGATTGCACTCCCCTTGGATGATAATGCCACCCAGGATAATTATTAAATAGAGTCACACTCATGTGCTTTAACTAAATTGGGCACACTCAGGGAGGATTTCTTACCTAGCCATTTCTCTGTGCAGCCAGTTAAATATATCAGAGTGCACAATTTCAGACTGAGACACATAAACTTTGATGTTTACTCCAAAGTCATTTGAAGTAAGGGTTTCATCAAGTGGACTATTGAAGATCACATGAGAGTGCTGTGACATATTGAACATGCACCTCTGTAAGATCGGTTAAAGACAGCTGATGGCAGCTACACAGAGTGCTTTGCATCATAAATAATCAGCTCAGGAGCCTACACATTTTTCAGCATAGTTAGCCATTTTATATTATGAATATTAATAATATGAACATATTAATGATGTAGTCACTACCAGCCTCATCTGTTTTCCAGGTTCTCTGGTGTGTACAGTCATCTAATGGGAAGGGTAATTGTTATCTGACTCCAGAAGTATTTATGTTCATCTAGCTCCTCACTTTACTTCATACCAGACTTTGGAGTTACTAGGAAGCAGCAGGACAGATTCTTGTCGCTTATTACATTTAGGGAATCCAGTGAATTCAGACCTCACATTTCCCAAATTTGCTGCAGATGCTGGAGAATTCAGGCTGGAGTGGAATCTCCCACTTGACATGAAATGATACATAGCTTTATGGTTGCCAATAGCCACTTCTATGACCATTTTTGTGAGCTCCTGGATAGTTTGAATAAGTATGAAGGTTGGTTTCTTTCTGTAGTTTCTTTCTGTCTCCTTATAAAATGTGATTCAGTGTATAAATTCCTAAATTTTCAGATAGGGAAATTTTGTTTTCTGATCCAAAAACATCTAGAGTAACACTGTAGTAATGATAAATATATCTGAAGGGATAATTTTAGGAAAACCTGGTCATTGAATGGTATTCTAAGGACAGCTGTCCATAATCAAAAGTTTTCTTCAATATGTGCTCAAGAAGAAGTAAGCTGTAGCAGGCCTGAGAGAGCAAGACAGGTTTTAGTTCTTGTTGAAGAAATGGAAAGGAAATGTTGCAATGTGCAAGAAGACAAATAGATCAGAAGAAAAAAAACAACCTAGAACTTTCTTGAAAAAATTATATGGCCCCGAGACAGAATATTATTACTTTACAAAGAAAGTGGTCTTTTCTTCAGACATGGGAAAATTGACTGAACTTGTCAAGCTAACAACAGTTTGGTATTCTTGTCAGAAACCCATTCTTGTTGGAAACATTTAGTGAAAACAGCAGTATCAGTGTCAGAGTAATGGAATAGAAAACTTGGGCTGACCAAGGGTCCTCTGACACTATTACTATAATTGCATTTTAACTGCTGGCTGCATGCTGTGGAATGTTGGGATTTGTAGTTTGGTGAGGTACTAGAGCTCTCTGGCTTGAGAATTCTAAATACCCACCCCTAAACTGCAAATCCCAGGATTCCACAGGATGTTGCAATGCCAGTTAAAGTGGAATTGTAGTGCTACAATTGTGTACTGTGAAAGGGCCCCAGGTGATCTATGCAGTTCACAGAATCACAGAGCAGCCTTTTTTTCCCTCTTGGAACTACAAGTGAAGATGGTGAAGGAGTTGGTATTTGGGAACACTCCTCTTGTGCACAGTTCCCCATCCATCTGCGAAGGGACTTGGCTCTAACTTTCATCCTTAATAGACTAATTTCTTATATCTTGGGAGCTTTTTTCTAGAATACAGGAAAGCCCCCTATCACATCTCAACCTCTTTAGATTTGAGCTCTGTAAGACAGGAAGGATTCTGTGTCATTCTGTAAAATGTACCTCTGTTTTGTTGAACTGATGGTTAGATCAAGTCTTACCTTTAGGGTTTTTGTCAAAGAAGGGAGGAACCCTTTGCTTAGGAGTGGGGTTTTTGATTATACATGCAAAGGAAACACAATATGCTTCTTTGTAGTTTGGTAGTAGCATGCATCCTAACACAGGAGTGCTTTAAACAGTCAGTCAATGATAGTTTCAAGTGTGGTGATAGACTGAAGTTTCATTTTCTCTCTTTACAGCATTTCATTAATAGCACTATCTCTGTCTTTCAAACTGTAAATGCACTTACCTTTTCCAAAGAGTCATGGTATCTGTGCTCATTTAGTTTAACCTATTTCTGTGTAGCTTATCTTACTTATTTTTACTTTCTACCTCTGTATGATATTTATCAATTCTCTTCTATTTGGGATGTTATACATTTCTTTTTGTGCTAATACCCACAAGTAAAGTTTTCTTTTCTTTTCCTTTTTCTTTCTTTCTCTCTCTCTCTTTTCCTTTTTTTGAATTAACAAAGTTTGATTCTTCTGTAGCGACTCTTTCAAGTATGTTCATTATTCTGAAAAACCATTAATTTATCTGGGAGTGTAGCTTCCAGTCATGTCTTTGTGAAGGGATATTTCATCAGGCTGTATCTATTTCATGGGCGCTCCAAATTCATTTGTTGCAGTTTTTTTAAAATCAATTTTTATATTAAAATTTTTTCTTATGGCCACCAAGATACATTTGAAATCATGTAGGTAATAATTGGTGAGATACATAACAATAATAATAACAGAGGAGCTGCTGAATATGAATGTCCATTGGATGAGTAGCCTCTTACTTTACTTCCAGTCTTCCAAAACCAGAATAAGCTATGCAAAATAAGAGTGATGGCTCAGCGTTGCTTGCCTTACTGTGTACAGTACTAATAAAGTGGGAGAGGAAGACAGTGGACCTTATTGCATTATACTCTTAAAACTGAGCTAGGTTGCTTTAACTGCTGTGGCTGCCTCCTGCTGCGTTCTGGGACTTGTAGTTTAGGAAGGGGCATTTAGAATATTCAGCCAGGGAGGTCTTAGGCCTCACTGAACCCCAAAATGCAACAGGAAGCAGCCAGAGCGGTTAGAGCAACCTAGTCCCATTTTTAAGGTCAACAGTTAGCATCCAGAAAAACACTCTCTGTTTTGGACCACAACTCTCAGAAAACCCAGTCAGGAGAGGCAGTGATAAAAGATTATAGGGGTTCTAATTTCTCATTCAAAATACTGGCAGGGCCAAAAGTTCCTACCCTTGTGTATGCAAGCCTACACCTAACCTGCCCAGTTTGTTCATTGCCAGATCTTGCCGATCTCTATACTGAGACAATATTGATAGTGGGGAAATAGCATGATAATCTCATCCTTGAATTTGACTTTAGGAATGGAACATCTCTAACTTGCTCACCATCTGAAGCAACATACTCATTGACATCCATAGTACAAAAACTACAGGCAAGGGGCATATTTGGGGCAGGGCTGGCACTACTTCACACAGCATTCTATGGTTTCTTTTCCAGTTGGCTGAGGGAGTTATACTACTGATTCAGCCTGACCAGAAGTGTTTTGGATTTTGGAATTTTTAGGATTTTGGAATATTTGCATATACATAATGAGATACCTTGGAGATGGGACCAAAGTCTAAACATGAAATGCAGTTACGTTTTGTATACACATTAATACACACAGCCTGAAGGTAATTTTATGCACAATATTTAAAATAATTCTGTGCACGAAACAAACTTTGTGTACATTGAACCATCAGAAAGCAAACATTTCACTATCTCAGCCACCCATGTGGACAATTCTGGATTTTGGAGTATTTTGGAATGAGTGATAAGGGATATTAAACCTGTACTGAGGGTTTATTAACTCAGGCAGAGACCGTAGGCTGTGTTTACCCCACTTTGCCCGGTTAAAGAAGCCTCTTTCACTACCATGGCTTGAAGTCTTTGGGAGTGTTGCAGTTACCCTGTAAAGAATTTAAGCCTTTAATCACCTAAATTCCTTCATGCAGACTATTGAGAACTCTTTCCCTCCAACTCCAGCTTTTATGATTTTTATTTTACAAAGCCTGCAGCCTTAGGTAATCAAAAACATTCTGCTTTTGGATGACTGATGTTCACTTGCATTCTGCCCAAGAGGCAGAGCACTTCCAGATAACTGGCCCTTATTCATTTCTGCAATTGTTCAAGATTTAGGTTCTGCCCTAGTTCAGATATTTGAGACAGATGTTGGAGAGAGAATCTGAGGTGAGAGGGGGAAAGTTTAATCAGCATTATTCCTTTTTGAAGGGCGAGGAAGATGATAGAGAGAACTTAGCAAGGTACCTTCCAAACTGAAAATCATTCTTCAGCTTTTGACAATGCTTTTGACACCTAACTTACATATTTCATCTTTATATTTTTCAGTTATGCAAAAGGAGATCTGGATATATCATATATCACCTCCAGAATTGCTGGTATGATAAGACCACTTTTTCTAAAATCACATATGCTAACTATGTTTAAACAAAGACTTTGGCCTTGACCATTTTCTTCCTTTTCCTCTTCTCCTTCCCCAGTGATGTCTTTTCCAGCAGAAGGTGTTGAGTCTGCCATAAAGAATAACATTGAAGATGTGCGGTTGTTCTTAGACTCTAAACATCCTGGCCGCTATGCTGTCTACAATCTGTCCCCAAGAACATACAGGCCTTCAAGATTTCATAATCGGGTTTGTAAGCCATTATTGCTTTTCCATTGTCGGTTTGCCATTATGTCTTTTTTCCTCAGTATGAACCTAATGCATTATCAAGTAATCTGAGGGTGTAAGAGGTAAAAGAGGATATAAGAAGTAATCATCATCATCATCATCATCATCATCATCATCATCTTTATTTCTAGCCCGCTCCTCTGTGAGTACAATCGGAGCGGGGTACAACAAGATTAAAACATACAAATTAAAACACTTCATTGACCCATTCCCAGCCACCCACCCCTTAAAAATAAATTAAATTAGCAATAATTTAAAACCATAACAACATTAAAAACATGATTTATCCTCCGTAGTTCTTAGATTGAGGAGAAAAATAGCACCAGGCAAGGGGTTGAATTCAATTAATAGGTCCCGTTTGGAGCTGGGATCTAAGAGGTTTCAGGGAAGGCCTGCCGGAAGAGATGCTATAATTGCATTACTTCCTTCCACTGAGGCCATCTTTGATTACATGTCCAAAACATAGTAATGTGATCATCCATAATCTTTTTCAATGGCTCCCATTTCTGAAGCTGGCATCCATCTTTTATTTCCCTTCCATTGGATAAGAGCGTCATGGTTTTGGCACATTCATGGAAGACAGTCCTGACAGCTGATCTTAATCTTGGTGGCAAAATCGAATCTCCATGTTCAGACATATGACATACAGTGGTCCCCCGGGTTACGAAAGTAATCCGTTCCAGGATCCCTTTCGTAACCCGAAAACCTTCGTAACCCAGGGGACCGCTGTAAGTATAGGAAAGCGCTTGGTGCGATTTGAATTTCGCACCGCTTTCCTTTTGGAACCCGGGTTTTTTTTCGCAAGCTGGGGCCGTTTTTCCGGCCCCGGCTCTTTTGTACCCCGGGGTTTTCGTAACCCGGGGGACCACTGTACCTTAGAAAACTTAATATATACCATGCTTCTGAGTTTCAGCTGGCTCCACTCTGATAGTTACTTGAATAAGTAACAGATTTATTACATGATTCTTAAAAAATGAAATAACTCTAAGTTCCTTGACTGAAAGGAAGGATAACAGTGTGACAGATTCTTGTTTTATCATATTCAGGTTTCAGTTGCTGGAGGTACATAGTAGTGGATTATTATCAGCTCCGAAAGTCTTTTAAATCTGAAGGCTGAAAAAAAAATTACATTTTAATCAAAATGGCACTGTGTTTATGTTTTTTAAAAAATATTTACATTCATTTTTTTTATTTTTTTAAATTATTTTTTATTTATTTAATTTTTCAAAAACAAACAAGAAAACAAGAATAAAACCACAAAAACACATTCCAGAATATAAATTAACTAAACATAGATCATAAAATTAAAAAAATATTTACATTCAAAAGGAATCTCAGTTACATATATCACTCCCATATAACAAATGTCCCAGTATAACAAAAGCAGGAAAATAAAAACCCAAAAGGAGGAAAAAATAACCACAATAGTTGTAAGTTTCTTTAAAAGTTGAAAAAAGGCCAAGTATAAGTCCATTTGTAAATTTCATATATACATTATTCTTTCAAATGTTGTAAGGGTTGTTAGATCTTCGGGGCATTGGATCACAGGTGGAGAAACATTAGCTTTCCAGCAATGAAGTATTAATCTTTTAGTAGTCGAAAGGGCATGAAAAATCAACTTCTGTTGGAAATTAGATAATTTCAAGAAACTATTAGACAATTCAAAAGAATAGGCACATCCCTGAATATCAAGGAACTTTCCAAAACCAAGTTTATTCGTGTATTACTTCCTCCCAGAATGTCGCTATTATGGGACATCTCCAAAACATATACCATTAAGGAAGAAATAGCAGTATTATATCTCTCAACAATTCTCTTTCTTGAATACACATTGTGACAGCCAATATACCCAAAAGAGCAATCTTTGCTATACAAGATATAGTCAGAGATCCATATCCATACTAGTTATAGATATTATAGATGTTAACACAGATGACCCTTGATTAGTCATTCTTCCTCTGAATAACTTAAAGCTCTGTCAGGTTTGTATGGGGAGACAAAGTCTTCCAGATAATCTAAACCAGTGATTCCCAAACTTTGGTTTGCCAAATGTTTTAGATTTTAGCTCCCAGAATTCATGTCTGTTGGCCTAGCTGGCTGGGACCTCTGGGAGCTGAAGTCCAAAACACCTGCAGGACCAGCATTTGGGAACCACTGGTTTAGACCCAAACCATATAGGGTTTTATAGGTCATAACCAACACTTTGAATTGTGCCTGGAAACAAACTGGTAGCCAGTGAAGTTGTTTGACAAAGGGGTATATGCTCCCTATACCTGGCCCTGGTTAGCATTCTGGCTGCTGCATTTTAGACCTGCTGAAGTTTCTGAACAGTTTCCAAAGGCAGCCATACGCAGAGTGCATTACAATAGTCCAAATGGGATATAATCAAGGCATGTGTCACCATAGATCTGACATCCCAAGGAACAGATGCAGCTGGCACACTGTTACCTATTATTAACAGTAATAAACCCTTTTTGACCTGGCATGGAGATATATCAAAATTCGTCTGGCAAGGAAAAAAACCCAGAGTCAGATTTAAGGTTTTGCAGGATTCAAAAGACAGAGGAGGATTAGCTTTACCGAACCTCTCTCTGTATTTTGAATCGTGCGGGCTAGAGTGGATAACAAAATGGCTAAAACTAGAAGGTAGAAGACTTTTAGAATTGGAGGGAGAAGGGATTAAATTCGGGTTACATGCCTATCTAGTATATGATAAGGAAAAAATCGGATTTTTAATAATCATTGTATAAGGAAATTGCTTTTGAAAATCTGGAAAAAATATAAAAATAGGATAATCAAGAAAATCACCATGTGGCTTTCCCCACAAGAAGCGTTTTATAGAAAGGAAATGGATAGAGATGAAAAATGGTGCACTTATGAAGATTTGTTGGAAATACAAGCAGGAGAATGTAAAATCAGGAAGAGAGAATGCTTGGAGGCAAAAGGATTCAATCTAGGATGGTTTCAGTACAGACAACTTAATGAAAAAGCAAGGAGTGATATAAAAACTTATGGAATTGCTGATAAGAAAACAGAGCTAGAAAAGATTTTATGTGGGAAGAAGGAGAAAATGATTGGAAAAATATATGGAAAGTTGCTGGAATTCCAAATGGAGGATGAGGTAGTGAAAGAGGTCATGATAAAGTGGGCAAAAGATATTGGCCATCCTATACAACTAGAACAATGGGAGAAAATGTGGAATAAGGGGTTAAAATATACTGTATCTCAAAATCTAAAAGAAAGTTGGTATAAAAAATTTTATAGGTGGTACCTAACACTGGACAAATTAGCAAAAATGTATAAAAATACGACAAATAATTGTTGGAAATGTGAGAAGGCACCAGGAACATTGTTCCATTGTTGGTGGGAATGTAGAGCTGCAAAAAAATATTGCAATATGATCAACAAATTAATTAACAGAATGTTAAATGTCAAAATAGAAATGAAACCTGAGATCTATTTGCTAGGAATTTTAGAAGATGACTTAGATAGAGAATTTGGCAGAATTCTTTTTTATCTGATTACGATAGCCAGAACAACATATGCATAGAATTGGAAAAAAGAAAACATCCCTACCAAAGCAAATTGGATATGGAAAATTCATGATATAATGGAAGCAGATAAATTGACACAGCTATTGAGAGATGAAACACTAGAAAATTTTTACAAAACTTGGAATCCGGCAATCAAATTTCTTAGAGAGGAATGGGGAGAAATAGCAACTTTAGGATTGATGGAAAAACAATAGTCAATATTATCTTGATAAATAAAATAAAGGAGGTTATAGCAATAATCAAGTTAGTAAAGAGCAAATTAGCGGACTTAAGTGGATAACCATTGATATTTGTTATTATGGTAACAAAGATATAGAAATAAAGTATAACATCAAAAAGGGAACAGGTAAAAATAGGGAGATGGAAAAATATGATTTGAGATAGAAGTTCGGAAGAGAGGAAACTCAAGTAACTGATGTTAGTATATGGCTTTTTTTGGGTTTATTATTGGTTTAATTTTTTAGGTATGTTAATTTGGTAGGAAAAGATGTAAAGAAGTAGCAGAAAGTAGGAGTAAGTAGATATAACTTAAAGGACAAAATAAGGTAGATAAAGTAAGATGAATGTAGAAGGAGTGTATAAAAAATTAAGAGAAGAATAGTAGAAAGTTAAAGAAATGGGGAAGAGACTTAAGGAAGAGGTAGGAAGGGGAGAAAGAAGATAGAAGAAGGAAGAAAGAAAGAAGATGGCGAAGAAGAAGATAGATTTGATTTGATTTGATTTATGTTAAGTGTTAGGTTTTATGATCCATGTTTAGTTAATTTATATTCTGGAATGTGTTTTTGTGGTTTTGTTCTTGTTTTTCTTGTTTGTTTTTGAAAAATTTAATAAAATTAAAATAATAATAAAAAAGACCCATTTCTCTAAATGTTGTGTGATACCTGTTATCAGGTTCTAATTTATCATCTGAGGTAAATCCTTAGGGATAATTATACCCAAATAAGTAATAGAATTTGGGCAATGTTGAAACTACCATGCTTTAAATAATGTTAAATTATAATGATGTCTTGAGATGTGCCAAAATTCTGTCTAGTTACCCAGCACTTTCACCAACTATGACCTGAAGGATATGAAACAGATGTCAGGTCATCACATATTTGCTAAACTGTTGTTCTATCTTTTATGATATTTACATACTATATCAGAAGACTCAGGCTTTGGAATACTACATTTTAGATGTAATTATCTTGTCTATTTCTGGAGACTGTTGCAGGAATGAGAAGTAAAAAAAGTAATAAAATACTAGCACCTCTGCAGTGTTGCTCATTCTTTGAGGTATCTACTTTCTTGCATCATCTACTCAAGAGGCCTTCAAGAAGTTATCTTGTTTCATGTCTGTACAGATTGTGCAAGCTTTTGCAGGAAAAATAGTTTCTCATCAAGAAGATGCAGCAGTTTTGCATTGCTAAATGTGTATTTTTGTTTGGAAGCTGAACCCTTCTTGATATTTTGCTCTATGACTCCCACAATGTCTTAAGACCACAGACAATTCTGAGTGGGGTGATGGGAGTTCACCCTGTGGATATTAAAATCATGCCTTTGCTGTATGTGCTTGTAGGTAAGAAAATGGGCTTGATATTGCCAGTCTTCTCTTGCTGTGTAAATCAAATTTTAATAATAGTTTATATTATCATCCATTCAATATTCTCTTTAAAACAGGTGTCTGAATGTGGCTGGCCAGCGAGACGTGCACCCAATCTTCAAAATCTGTATAGCATTTGCAAGAATATGCATTTATGGTTGAAACAAGACCCAAAGAATGTTTGCATTGTACACTGCCTTGTAAGTAGCAGTTAGCTTTGGAACGTTTGCTATACCTGCTGAGCCAAAATAAATGCTGTTTTGCTCAAAATTGTGCACAGGTAGCTGGAGAGTGAGGACAAACCTATGATAAATTAAATGAAGTACAGCTGTGGGTTTGTTTGATTGTCTGAGGGCCCTGTTTCTCTGGGGATAGTTTATTGAGGACTGCAGGCAGGCAGTTGGCAGGGTTTAGGCCTGAGCCCAAAGTGCGTGTGAAGTGGACAGTCTCATTTCATCCCACTTCCTCCTTGCCCAGAAGGGTGTTAAAGAGAAGAATAGATCTGTATTGATTCAATTGCAAACAGCTTTTGAAATTAGGCTGGCAGCTACAGGTTTTCTACCCTGATTGAATTTATGATAGGACTGGAGGGGAAACTGCAGACTTGCTGATGTACTGCATGTTTTCTCCCCTCATTAAAAAAAACAACAACAACAACAACGGTAGAATAAGAATAACAGTTATAATGAGAAATTTGAAATTCCTATGTTAAAAAAAACCTGCCAAGTTGTTCAGTAGTGGTGTTGTTCAGTAGTGGTGAAACTTCCATTTTGTTAAGAAAGAGATTGTAAATTCAATTTATCAATATTGTTAATTTTTCTATACAAAACTGTGGCATATCTTTGGACTAGTGTGTACAGTTCTCGTTCCCTTACTTCAGAAAAGCTGCTACAGAACTGGAAAGGTCAGGACAACTTCCATATGGAGAAAGAATTGAATGTTTCAGATAAAGGTTGATAAGAAAGTCTATCAAATTGTGTTGTATGGAAAATGACATGTTGGGAGAAAAGTGGGAAATAAATAAATAAGAAATAGAGAAATTTCCCTTTCCCTCCCTATACTACATGGTGGCTCAAGTAGTTAAGATGCTAACTTTTTTGATTGCAAGATCGTCAAGTTGGCAGTACGAGGCCCAGGTGCCACATAATGGGATGAGCTCCCATCACTAGTCCCAGCTTCTGCCATCCTAGCAGTTCGAAAGCATACAAATGCAAATGGATTAATAGGTACCACTCCTGTGGGAAGGCAAACAGCATTCTGTGCAATCATGCTGGCCACATGATGACAGAGTAGTCTCTGAATGCATTGGCTCTTTGGCATAGTAACAGAGATGAGCACCGCCCCATATGGTCAGATACGACTTGACAACCTTATCAATGGGGAATACTTTTACCTTTACCTTTACTAAAACTTGTCCATAATTTTCTGTTCAGGGGACTAAGCTATTTCTCTTACCATCATGGGTTCAGTTTGTGCAATTTTTTAATTGTTTCATTTACAATTTAGAGATTGCAGACAGTATTATTTTCAAGGTACCAATTGGGATAATTAATGATGTTTCCCAATTTATAGTTTCTGTATACACATTATATTTTTGTACTTTTTAAAAAAAAGATAATCTTAAATTGTCTTCTTTTTCTTTCTTTTTAGGATGGAAGAGCAGCATCAGCTGTTGTTGTTTGTTCTTTTCTGTGTTTCTGCCGTCTATTCACTACTGCTGAAGCTGCTGTTTATATGTTTAGCATGAAGCGCTGTCCGCCGGGTATCTGGCCATCACATAAGAGGTATAGCGTTTGTAAAAGCATTTCTGGCTTTCGAGGCTCTGTTTTACTTTCTTTGTAAATGCTGAATATGTGTCATAGAAATTAGAGAGGCTGAAGAATTTCAGGGATACAGAGGAAGCTCTCAGTTCGATCACAACTCTGCAGTCCCACACCAATGTAAGGTTTTGTACTGCATTCAGTGTCTGATTCTCCCATTTTGTTCTAGTTTTTTGTTCTTGTAAAGGAGGTGAGGAGGAACTGAAAGTGAAAATGCTTCTCCCTCATTCAGTGGCATCACTTGCAGCCCCTATGCCTCAGAAATGGGAAGATGACAGTGCAGAGCACCTGTGTCCTTCTCAAAAGAAAAAGACAGTGTGTCCCCACCTTCTACATCTGTACTACTTCTTGGGGCTGTGCTGTCACTAGCTTCTTTTCTGAGGGATAGGGTCCAGGCACAGCTGCTGTCTTCTCATCCTCCTTCTGGGACAGTGAGGAAAGTGGGTATGAAACCCAATAATCTGCTGGTGAGAGTTTGAATTGAACACTCTCAGGACCCCACCATGTGAATTACTTCACTGAGCCTAGTTCCTAGTCCTCTTTCCCTCACCTTCCATACAAGTATTGGATGTGGTATGCAGATGTGCAGACCCTATGTGTGAAACAGATGGATCACTGTGAAAGCCAGAAGCAGTTGTTATGATCCAGGTGTTCATTTGCATTGAAAGGATTTAAATATCTCCCCTTGGCTCAGAGGGGTAGTGAGAAATGAGTGCTATGCTTCACCATAAGAATTCTGCCCCTCAACAGTGTTTTTCTTCAGTACCCAAATGTTTAATATTGCAGAGAGTGAGACGTTTCTGTTGGCCAGGCTGCCTGGAGTTGCTCTGATTTGAAATATTTGAATGGCCAGAGGTCTTTATTCCTGCTGTAGGGTATAGGAAGCAAATGCCTTCACCTACTTACTTGAACTGATTGTTATGTCCCAGGAAAGTAGTAAACTACACATGTTGTAATGCACCACAATTTTGTAAAAGGCCTGTTATTTCTTAGTACAGTTGATGGTACACTGTATTCATTGATTCTACATCCACAGATTCAACCATGGGAATATATATATATATATATATATATATCCAAAAAGGAAACCTTGATTTTGCCATTTTATATAGGCACACAATTTTACTATGCCACTGTATTTATTGGGACTTGAGCATCCATGGATTTTAGTATCCATGGGGTACAGAAACCTAACCCCAACTAAGGGGCAAATGTTTAAACTTTACTTTAGTAAGACAAGCTTGTGAAGCAGCCATTTGTTCACAAATGCTTGAGACCAGTGAAATTTCCAAGATAGAAAACTTTTGCAACCTGGAAGACAATTTGTTTTATTTTTATGTATTGGGTATTATGGGACAAGTGCCTAGTGCAGGTATGCAGCAGGAACTTGGCTATGAAAAGATATTTTTACAAACTAGAAACTTCTATAGATTGACATGCAATATTGTATACAATTTACACAAATAAGTGTGTGTTGTTGCGATGAAGCTTCAGGCCTTTTTGACTGTGTACTTTTGGTGCATTCTTGTCTTTTCATAGGTATATAGAGTACATGTGTGACATGATGGCAGAAGAGCCCATTATTCCTCACAGCAAGCCAATCCTCATAAAGTCTGTAGTCATGACACCAGTCCCTCTTTTCAGCAAGCAGCGCAATGGCTGCCGGCCTTTCTGTGAAGTTTATGTTGGGGATGAAAGAGTAGCCACTACCTCACAAGAATACGATAAAATGAAGTAAGTGGAAAATTTAAAGGAGCAACCACATGGGAACTGGGGTCAACTCTCTTCCAGACCACATGGGCTATACCTGCCTTCAACATAACAGCAAGCTCAGACATTTTCCACTGAATTTCTTCTTAACTTGGTGAGAGGAAGTGACAGGTATCTCTTTATTCTTTCAGCAAAATGAAACAACAAAATTCCACTGGCACCTTAAAGTCTTAACAAATGTTTATTGTGACTTGATCTTTCATCAGTTAGAGCTTACTCTGTCAGACACACGGTACCAAAATAGGTTTTATTTAAAATATTTTTATCCTGGTCTTCAAGCAAAATATTTCCATAATTGCCTAAGAAAAAACAAAAGAAACCCAGGGATGTGACTAATACTTGTTAAAATAGTGTATCTTGATATTGAGACATTCTGTCAAGTAAAGGAGACCAGCCATGAGATTCTTTGCACTTGAAGATTTTACTGGGGAAAATTTATTCGTGCCAATAGAAAAACGACATGTATTTTGCACAAAAAACTGTATATGTATTTTTTCCAGTATTTTGACTGTTTTGGTGCATTCACTGAAAATGTACTGCCGCGTATACTCGACTATAAGTCGACCTCATGTATAAGTCACAGGCAGGGTTTGGGCCAAAATTATGGATTTTGACATGACTCATGGATAAGTCAAGAGTAAAACTTGGCATGTAACAAAGCATGCAAATGATGAAGCAAAGGAAAGCAGTGCCAGAAAACTTACAAAATCCCACCAGACATAACTGTTCGTGCTCATACTAAAGGCTTCATAGATCAGGGAATATAAAGTGGGTGTGAGTGCTTCCAGAACAGATGACACTCTTGCCTTTCACCAGGAGATAGTTCCTTTTTTTTGTAAGAATTAAAGTACAGTACAGTAGTTACATTGATCAGGTTTTTGGAGTCAATTTTTTGTCTAAAATTTCTAGACATATGCATGAGTATATATGTTATTTGTTTTTTGTGTATAAACATATTACCTGTCCTAAAACATGTTTTCCATCCAGGAAAACTATGTATTTTTTTTCTTTTTTTTTTTCCTCTACCAACATTTTGAAGCATTGAATAGTGCTTTAAAATTATACTGCATTCCTCTTATCTCATGGAGTGGTCGAACATGGCAAAATGATTTGTTCTGCATGCAGGAACAAAATAAGCAAAGATTTATATCTCTGCAGCCTTCCCTCAGGCTTGCAGTTTAAAAGACATATGCATTGAAAAAGACTGGCAAGGAAGAAGAAGAAAATCAACCAGACAAACACCAGTACTTAAAGTTTTTACAATGACCAGATGCAATGCGAGAGCATACAGGGTTATTACAAATGCCAATATGGAATCCAAGGGCTGGAATCTTACAAATGACACTAGTCCAAGGAATACTTAATATTTATGTGGGCACAGTGTAGATCAGGTTTTCCTGGGAGTAGATCTGATTTGCAGTAGATCACAAGAATTTCTGCTTCCAATTATTTAATAGTAGCTAAAACTGAAAAAGTTTCCCACCCTTTCAATTAGGTTCTAACATATATAGGGAAACCAGGAGTGAATACTTACATAAAATGGCTTTAGGTTCTCATCACAAATTCCTGGGTTGGGCATGTGTTCAGAGACAGACTTTGGGGCATGTGCTGAGAGCATATTAGGAGAAATGGGTATGAAGATATATTTATATGCATCTGTCCTAACATATGCATTTTTGCATATTACTTTCCCTAATGTATGATTTTTTAATCTGAGAAAGGCATTGCAAAATCTGGATAAATGAAGGATAGCTCTTCCCTGTTCTGCATATTAGTCAGATAAAAATATGAATCCAGACAACTTTTCCCCACATACCAAATGTGGCCAGTGGTGGTCTTCTCAAATAGTTCTTGTTGGATCCTGGTCTCAGTTTTGGCACATAGGTGCTACATGGCAGTTCAACATGTTACAAAGGTGGGTAACTTCAAATGCAGCTTCATTTCTGCTGACTAGGTTGAGCAACTGCTGAAGTCTGACAAATAGTTAGGCCTCATCTTAAGGAAGAACTGAACTATTTTTCCAGATCTGTTTTTTTAAAAAAACAACAATACCAGGGCACTTTTTTTTATGTTGGCTGTGGCATTGTCCACAAAGTCCAGTTATGAAAACACAATCTCTTGGAATTTCTAAATTGTCAAGGAAGAGAAAGGAGTTGGAGAAATGAAACTGTATATTCATGATTTTTATGAAGTGTGATATATAAGATGCATGTTTTTCCTTCTCCTAGGGATTTTAAAATAGAAGATGGGAAAGCAGTAATTCCATTAGGCATAACAGTCCAAGGAGATGTTCTCATTGTGATTTATCATGCCAGGTCCACCTTAGGTGGCAGACTCCAAGCCAAGGTAAGACAAGAGATACAGAACTATAATCCTGTCTTCTGTATATAACAGTCATTCCTTGAACTGCTGGAAGCCCAATTAGCTTAGTCACACCTTTTCTGATTTGTATACTACCAGTTCAGGGAACTTTGCTTTTGCCTTGATACTTGTACAGCCTTGCCTTGGGTAAATATAATCCTCCTCCTACCCCCAGGTTACAATTTGCCTTGCAGGATTTGCCAGTTCTGGGTTTCACTTTTCCACGAGCAATTTCCATGCTACCTGCTGCCACTATAAAATGAATAAATAATAAAAAGAAATAAAAATAAGTCATCTCAAAGTGTGTTCATAAAGGCCCCATTCCCACTACGATACACATCGCATCAGGATGCGATGTATATGAATCTAATTCCCATTTGGAATCGATTCTGATCCTTATCAGATCGATTCCAAAGGGGAAAATTTGGGGTAAACCCAAATACCCTGAGGTTTCCTGACACCACTTCCAAAGTGGTGTTTTTTGGGATGAATCGATTTATTCTAAAATAAATCAATTCACCCCAATGGAAACCACAGCGGCGGATTTGCATTCGCCGCTGGGGACAGGGACATGGCAGGGGCAGCTGCAATGGCCCCTGCCATCTCACGGTCACCGGCTTTCCCCCTCCTCCTCCATCAGTCTCCCCCTCCTGTGCCACCCATAGATCCAGGGATCCATGGGTGGCACAGCCCCAGAGGGATCCCCATGGGACTCTCCCTCCTGTGCCACCCATAGATCTAGGGATCCATGGGTGGCACAGCCCCAGAGGGACCCCCATGGGACTCTCCCTCCTGTGCCACCCATAGATCCAGGGATCCATGGGTGGCACAGCCCCAGAGGGACCCCCGTGGGACTCTCCCTCCTGTGCCACCCATAGATCCAGGGATCCATGGGTGGCACAGCCCCAGAGGGACCTCCGTGGGTCTCCCTCTCCTCTGCTACTCATAGATCCAGGGATCCATGGGTGGCAGAAGATCCAGAGGGACCCTTCTCCTCCTCCCCATCTTCCCTCCCTCCCTGTGCCAACCTACCTGGGCGCTGCTGGCCCAGTGGCTGCAGTGGCCCTCCTCCTCCTCCTCCTCCTCCTCCATCCGGACTGCTTTTGGTCTCTGCCCTGGCAGGCCTACATTAGGAGGTGGCCAGGGCAGAAGGTCAGAGGCAGGCCAGGAGTACGGAGTCACGCACATACACACGTCCTCTGTACTCCCGGCCTGCCTCTCTCCTTCTGCCCTGGCCTCCTCCTAATGTAGGCCTGCCGGGGCAGAGAGCAAAATCAGTCCGGATGGTGGTGGGGGAGGAGAAGTGCCGCTGCAGCCACCGGCACAGGGAGGGAGGGAAGATGAACCTTAGTGACACATAAACATTTGACCACATTTACCTTAAAAAAGAAACCTGTGTAAGTGTGTCAAATGCCGCTGGTACCATTGTTCTAGAAACTCCATGTTGTTTCGTGGAGGCGGCTGCTTGTGGATTATGTTTACTAATAACAAGATATAGTTATTAATTCAAAGATTGCATTTGCTCATATAGTTAGGCTAAAGCAGCCTATTTTGAGAAGGAAAATGGGATGCATGGTCTCACAGGCTATTTATAAATTATTCTACTGCAGGATTAGATTACTGTGATATGAAACAAAATATTTGTCAGTTACCACAAAACCAAGGGACAAGTATGTCTGATTAACATTTATACCTCCAGTGCTTATTGCTTCACTTATGTGTCCTGTTCATTTTTGTGTTCCTTTTCAAGATGGCATCAATGAAGATGTTCCAGATCCAATTTCATACAGGATTCGTCCCCCGGAATGCCACAACTGTGAAATTTGCAAAGTATGTTGACTGGGAACAGCTTAATACAATTGCAGTGAATACAGCTGCATACAGTTATAATTGTAGTTGTTGTTGTTGTTGTTGTTGCCTTCAAGTTGTTTCTGACTTATGGTAACCCTAAGGTGAACCTTTCATGGATTTTCTCTGCAAGTTTCTTCACAGAGATTTGCCTTGCATTTCCTGGGGCTATGGTGTCTAACTGCTCCAAGCCTGGGATAAGGTAGTTTCTAATTATGAATTCAAAAAAATGTGTTTGAGTTGTTCCAGGTTTGTCTTGGAACTAGGCTGATGATCAGATGTCTCACCATTGTTAAATATTTGTACCTGGACATGTGCTGACAGCCACGTACTTTCAAGTTAATGTGCTTAATATTGCAACCACAGATCACTAAAAGAATGTAGTTTACTAGGGATGAAGAAACTTTGCCCATCAAACTATAATTTCTATAATCTCTGTTGGCTGGGGCTTCCAAGAAATGAATTCTAAAAACATGTGGAGGACCAAAGGCTCTGCTCTTGCATTAAAGACAGACAGGGACATCTTCAAACAGGAGCAGACCAGCCCTGTTGGTGATTGCTAGTGAAAGCTCCCCATCCCATCTAATTTATGTGTTGAGTATTGACATCTTAAAGGAACTCCTGTGTTTGAGCAGCTGTTTGTCCAGGGCTTCTTCAAGCTACTATGCTTCTTCAAGCAGGATGTACAGATGGTGGCAGTGGAGCTAGATTAGGCAACTCGGGGGGGGGGGTGCAGTGATCTTACTGCTTCAACGGGTGACTGTTATGTAAGGCATGAGTTGGATGACTGTTATATTTTATTTAGCATTATTTTGACCCTATAACAAGTGGCCATAGCCAGGCACCTCTCACTCTCACAGCCTCAGAGAAAGGCAAAGGCAACCCCCCTCCAAACAAAGCTTGCCAAGAAAATCCCGTGATAGTTTTCCCTTAGGGTCATCATAGTTTGGAAATGACTTGAAAGTACACAACAACAAATGGCCAGCTATGGTAAAAACATGTTTTAACTAACCTGACTTTTTTTTAATGGCAAGGCCACTTTATGCCTAACAGCTATGTTGGATATAGTAGGACTTGGCCTATAAGCAAAGTAGGTCTGATCTATTGCAATGTAATGTAAATCTGGTCTATTTATTTTGTTAAGACATCTCTTACTGCTGTTTGAAAAGCAATATAGAAAAATGACTTTCAAGTGAGTGAATTAAATAAGAAGTTGTCTGTTGGGAAGCCATCACCTGCAAACCAAACTGAAAGGCATGAGACTTTCTGTGGTGAGGCTCTTGTTTGCTTCAAGGAGGTTTAGGCAATAAAGTTTTTTAGTAGACTGTGCTCTAATTAAAAAACAAAACAAAAAGACTTGTGCACTTCTAATTGTACAATTGTTGCAGGTATGATCTGGATGCTTGTGACATTCAGGAGAAGTATCCTGACCTGTTTCAAGTGAATCTTGAAGTTGAAGTGGAGCCACGGGATAGACCTAGCACAGACCGAACCCCCTGGGATAACTTGAACATCAAGGGGTTGAATCCCAAGATCCTTTTCTCCAGCCGTGAGGAACAGCAAGAGATACTATCAAAATTTGGTAAAGAAAAATATTAGCTCAGTTAATGTTAACGTCTGTATTTTCAAAGGCTTCTATTGCAGTGTGTGCTTGTGGAGGGCATAGCTGCATTGTCTTTGATTGTGTGGGGGTGGATGTGTGTAGCAAGATGTGGGAAGGTTAGATGGGACTTTGTGAACTCTTTTTTTAAGCATAGTGTGAACAATATTGTGTGCTTGTGATCCTAAAGAGAAGAAATCTTGAAAGGGGTTTTCTAAATTTGTGGGGTTGAATTTGCACTCACTAGGTAAGCCTGAATTGCCTAGACAGCCAGGATCAACTGCCCAGTATGAAGCAGAAGCATCCAAGTCAGAACCATCTTCTGAAAGTACACCTGTGGAACCGGACTCTCCACCAAGCAGTGGCACAGAGGCAAATTTTTTCCATACACTAGACTGGCAAGGTAAAAAAATGACAATTACTTAAAAGACAGATGTTGCATTGCTGCCAATTACTTTTTTAAAGCATGATTTCTCTACTTTTGTGCCAAATTGTCTCCCAGTGCCATTTACGTATGATCAATAAAAATAACCCAGTGCCTTCTTGTAAACTTATTTACTAAATGACATGATGTAAAGGAAAAGGGGGAAAGGAAATTCAGGTGCCATGTTTTAAAGTAGTCAGCCAAGTTAACAAAGTCAGCTCTCTTTGCTGCAGCCTGATGGAATGGCTCCTGGTTGGTTACAAACCAATGAGAGAGGAAACTGTGTATCAGCACAGCTAATCAAACAGTGCTACTTCATTGTATGCTTTCAGTTGTAGCACATCCATATTTCTTCACCCACTTGAAGAATGCTGTCTGCAGCAAAGTGCTAGTCTTGTTTGAATGAATAGCTCTCGAAATGCTCCAGTCATAAGAGTAAAATATCCTCACTGTGAGAATTTCCCCTCTCTGACAAATGTTGAAATCTGCAGCATAGTCTCTGACCTGGGGTCAGATAAGAACATGTCCCAAAGGTTCTCGTGATGGCTCAGGAAACTCAGAAGTGCTATCTAGTGAACACAAAGTTTGTGGATCTTGATCCTTTTTTGCTATGCCTCAATACTACCTCTAGTTAAGGGGACCTCAGATTATTCAACCATTACAAGATGTCTTGTAGTAGACATCTTACTCTACTACAAGACTAAATGTGTGGTCCTCCATAGGACTTTATAGGGCTGCAGCCTGCACAGTCCCCTACTGACACTGGTTGTGGTTGATGGTAGTAAGCAGCCAAAAATATCTGGGGGGCCACAGTCACCCACACATGTTCTGCTAGAGGAACAAAACTAGTAGACAGTTTGCTTACTTTCTAGGTTCCTTTGACTTTAGGTGGATATGGGTTTCCAAAGCAGCCTCTGCTCCATTGCTCCCAACTTCATTAGGTCATGTCTTGAAATATCACCTGAAGTCCTTCATATAGAATTTGGGTCATCATAATCAAAATGACTCTCCTGGAAAACTAGTTGCTGACTTGTAAAATACACCAGTTATCCTATAATCGTATTCTTTTTACAACAGAAGGCAAACATTCAGATATTGGACCAGAGGCTTACTTTTCCAAAGAGAGTCCTGGGCTAATTGAAGAAAAGGAGGATAGCGAACCATCAGATGAAGAATTTGCTGCATTTCCTAGTGATGCGAGAGTGGCTGAAGAAAAAGAGAAAAACACAACGGGAAATGAGGATAGTGAGCAGTTCTTTGAAGCTGACTTTGAAATGTCAGCTGTTCTGTCCAAAGAGACTCCGGTGGAAGACAGTGTTGACTTGCTTGGACTAGATTCAGAAGCACCTCCAGAACTCCTCCAACCACCTTCAGAGATGAAGAGTTCCTCTAGCAATGCAGACTTGCTGAATGACTTGTTTGTTAGTGGTTTACCAGAGAGTTCAGAAGACTCTACTACAGACCTTTTGGGAGGAGGTGCAGACTTCTTTTTTGGGAGCCAGTCCCAACCCTCAACAAACCCCCAAGGTAGTTGTCCTCCACCCACAGTAGCCGGCACCTCTTCTTCTTCAGGTATGTAACCGGGGCTTCCTTTTCACTGAAATCCAGCCTACAGAAAATCTGTGTGAAAAGGCATTTTAATTTTCTCTCTCTCTCCTTTTTCAGTTGTCAACAGTGCTATAATTTTGATTGCCTTTAGACCCCCTACCATATAGAAATCTGCATTCCCCTGTTTGAATATGGAGCAGATATATGGCCGCAAAAATCTGCACTTCCATTTTCATTCTCAAATGGCACATTTCTGACCTTTTTGATTGCAGCAAGACAGAATATATGTTGAGGGTAATTAGAGAGAGAGTGAGTGCTGGAATGAGGGTTCCAATGGAGGGTGGAATAATCTTCACTTGACCAGAAAGGAGCTATAAAGTGATACAGTTTTTCTTCAGAATAACTGCTGCTTCTGATACATAGTGCAAAATTATTACATGCTTGGAATGTAGTCTTTGCAGAGCGAGGTCATTTTGTTTGGAATTCATAATTTTGTGAGCACTCTAAAGTCTGGAAGGAAAACCCAGCTGACTAAAGCTGGCTACCAACTTCACAAAAACTCCCCATTAAAATGGATAGATTATCTCCTAACATTTGTCTATTTGCAACTGGAAAGCTGCACTACTTTCTAGCTTCCAAATGAGTCAATGTAACTGTATTAAGAACTGGAAAGGAAAAATGGCTAAACCTAAAACAAAAATTGTTCTCAAATGGTACCCTCAGGGTGTGCACGAGAATTGCTCAAGAGTAGCATGAGACTTGGAGGCTGTGATCCTTCGTCCTCCTCTTCCCAAACCATTTTATGTGTAAAATTTACACATGCATTGAGTTAAATATTGTATTTACTTAAATAAAACTGTTCAAATTTGAACGTTATTTCCTTATAAAATGATAAAATATAAATATACATGAATGTGTGATTGAAAATGCACACACTAATTAAACAAAATATTTTTATTTGTATACTGGGTTGAGGGGCCTGCAATGTCTGCATGTAGATGTAGAAGATGGTTCCAAGGGTAAAAAGTGTAAGTCCCACTGGGCTAAAAGTTTCTGTGCTGGGAGAAACCTGGAATAAATGGATTTTCCAAGTGGAACAATTACAAGGTGTTACTGATTTTAGAATGATCTGTTTTCTAAGCTTAAGTAGGTTCATCATTATACAATAATAGTTTTCCCTAAGATTTGGAAGTGTTGTTTGACATTTGGCTCTTCCATGAGTTTGATGGAATTCGTGCTAGGCAAAAGTTGTGCAGCTTCATCACATGACAACCTTCTTCTCCCAGCTCCCCCACATGCCTTTGAGAACACAAGATGCTTTTGAAAAGCATGTTGTTTGGGTATTTACTGAGATATTTTGAAGTTACATGAAAGCCACAGTGCTGTGATTGTTCTGAACACTTACAAATGCAAGATGAATGTGGGACCTCAGCTGGTTCTGACAACTTCATTACTAAATGTTAACTGATGTGCAATGGAAACAAGTGGGTGGGTATGCCATGGCAAGAAAGGAATATTTTGTATGTTTCTGAAGCTGGTGGATCTGATTCTGTACTGCTGTTCCAAATCAGCTCTATGGCTCCCAAGCTGCTGGGAAGGTGTTGGAGCAGGTTTAACTCTTGAAGGATTTTGACCTTTGAGTGTAGAAGTTGTAAGGTGGAGAGTGTCAGACAGGCTCCCTGCCGGCCATTACATGCCACTCCCCTGCTGAGTATAAATACTGTCCCTTGAGCGGCTCCAGTTAGTTCCTGCTTGACAGTGGTCAGTGAAAGACCTTCTGGCTGGAGGCTCTCTTTTCTACATCCTGCTTGTTTCATTGACCTTTCGTTCATCTTTCTGGACGGAAAAGTCAGCAATGCCTTCCATTCAGACTGGTACAGTAAAGCTTTTATGTTACTTGCTGGGGCAGCTGCTCCATTTGGATTATCTTTTCAAGAAAAAAATCTGTCAGCTTTTGCTCTGCTGACTACTTCCTAGTGATTTCAGCTGATTTTCTTGGGGAGAAATGACTGACACTGTAGGGTTTTCTATGGGTCCCCCCCCCCCCGTATTGGGAGCCAGTGGGAGGGGGGAGATTTAGCAGGCTGAATGTATGCAAGTGTCTGAAGGATTATCTCAGTAGATCATTGTTCACTCTGTTGATTAGAAGAAATCCTTGTGTTATGTAATAGGAGCTAAGCCCTAATGTTGGGAGTGGGTGGCAGAGACATAGGGCTAGAAAAGAGATACCTTAACATGGGATGCTTTTTTGTACTATTGAGAACACACAAGAGTAAAATCTGCATCGCCCAAAGCCAGCAGTGTGCATGAAACCTTATTCCACCATAGATATATTAATTGTTAAGGTAGCACAAGCCTCTTTTGTCATTTTAGGGTATATCTACACTGCAGAAATAAAGTCGTTTGACACCACTTTAAGAGCCATGACTCTGACCTGTAGAATCTGGGCGTTTGTAGTTTGTTGAGGCACCAGAACTCTGACAATATGTAGCTGAATACCCCACCAAACTACAGATCTGGGATAGAGTTGTGGCAATTAAAGTAATGTCAAACTGCCTTAATTTGCAGTGTAGTTTTTGGAGCATTTTGAATAATATCAAGCATGTTGTGTTTGTTTCTTTAGCTGACCCATTTGACCCATTCACAGTCAATCCAGACAATCCAACTCTTACTGGTCCTGATCTCTTTGGCGACTTTCTCAGTCCAAATGCACCAACTGGATCCAGCGTGTTTCCTTCCACACACAGTGCACCACCTCCTTCCTCTAGCACAGAGTTCCTTAATTTAGGTAAGTATATGTTTGACGTGGTTTCCTTCTTTATCCCCACCCCAATCACATGCCCTGTTGAGTGACTTATTCTTCTCAGATTAGTCAAGGTGAATTAGTGTCTAACAGATCAGCTTGACAGTGTTGCTATTTTAGCAAGCTTTGTGTTACAGATATATTAATTTCTTCTCTATTGTAAAATGGCTAATGTTTTGCAAATACCATCATTCTCTTATCTTCTGGCGGTGGGCAAGCATATTACTTTTACAAATGAATGCCACTGCCTGCAACTCTCATATGATATAATATCATAAAGTAGAGGTGACCAGCTGCTATACTGTGGAGCACATGAACTCAAGACATGTGCCAAGTGAGCATTGCATACAAAATCCAAAAGATACTTCATATCAAGAATGTGGAGCTGTTGTGTTCCGTAGAACTCAGAAACTTTTTTTTCTTTAAGAGTGAAACTGCATGTGTTCTTTCATTTAACAGTTTTGTAGGCTGAACTGTGGAAAGGCAGATAAAATGCCTCCAGGGGCTACAATGAGTTGGACCCTGATAGGGAAACCGTTGACACTCCTGATGACTTGGCCTAGAATTCCTGTGACCAATGGCAAGGGGATTGTGAGGGTGCACAACCAAAGACTCCCCATCCTTGCTTGAATCATAGTTTGTAGTAGCCTGACCTTGATAATTAGCCAAAGAACTGACTCAGCTTATAGGCTGATGGAACAAACTTAGAACATTTAGCTTTGACACACTATATAAGGAGGCACAATTCTTACCCACTTTACATCTAGCACTATATTATTTAGTGATATGTTACATGACACTTAGAGATAACATATAGGCTTCATTCCCACTTACTGGATAATCCACTTCCTGATTCCACCACGCTCCTCCTCGGAAATCGATTCAGAAAAAACTCGGTTTCCCACTATAAAACAGATCTTTTTTTACCACAGTGTAAGGAGATTTTATTTTTCACACAGTTGTAGTTCCCACTACTTGAGCCTCTGAAAAATGACTGTCAATCGCAGTGACATCAGAAGCAGCTTGGACTTTTTAGAAATGTTACAGGACCCCCCTGCAATCACCAGGGATGCCTTGATCTCCTGATCTAAGCATCCCAAGGCACCCCTGCAAACTGCTGGGATGCCTAGATCTCCCAATCTAAGCATCCCAGTGCCCCCCTGAAAACCGCTGGGATGCCTAGATCTCCTGATCTAGACATCCCAGGGCCCCCCTGCAAACCCCTAGATCTCCTGATCTAGGCATTCCAGCAAACCCCTGGGATGCCTAGACCTCCCAATCTAGGCATCCCAGCCCCCCCCCCCCATCCTTCCCCTCCATCCCTCATCCCTCCCCTTCAGCAGGAACTGATTCTGATCTGGCATTCCCACTTAAGGACATGCTTCAGAATCGATTCCTCGCCAAAAACAAAAAACAAAAAACAAAACCCACTTTCAAACTACTGCCAAGTAAACCTGGGTTTTTTGGCATTTGCCTCTCTTCAGTTGGGCTGGAATCGATCAGATGAGTGTTGAAAGCGGTTTCTAATGGGAACAAGGGTCATATACCCCACATCATGATTCTATTCTAATGGTAGTGGGAATGGCCCCCTAGTTTAACTAAGAGCTAAACTCATTAATATCATTACTTTCTTGTGTTCAGTGCAGGTAGACTGCCATCCCCTTGTTCAGATTCACTAAAACAAGCTAGGCAAATACTTAACGACAAATTACTAGCATGAACTCCAACAAAATGCTGCAGTGCAAAGTATTCAGTTCTTGGCTAGTGGCTTGAACCTTTTCTCTTCCAGGACACTGTTCCATTTCCCCTTCATTTTAGTTTCCCATCACCAGCAGCTCTTAGTATTCGAAGCAATCGTGTGTGTTCAGTCCTCCACCTCCTTTGGGGGTGTAGATTTGCCCCTGAGATTATTTTTTTTTAACATTTTGTTGGATATCTGTAAATGTGTGGGTTTCATACCAAAAACTCCCTCACATGCATTTCTGAAGCCACATGGCTCCACAAGGGCTGACACTTTTGAACTGATGTTGCTGTTAATACACATGATGTCACTTAGATTACAAGTCTAGTGCCTAACAGCTAGTGATGCAAATTACTAATTGTCCTGGCTGGAGGATTGCTTATATAAAATGAAAAATATAAGGGAAATGGAGATAGAGAACTAAAGTTCAGGTTTCTAAAATCCTAAAGGCACAACACCAAATAATAATACTAAAATAGCAACATAATACTAAAACAAAAATTGGCAGTAGACTTAATCAGGGTTAATACTCCATTTTAAATGTCAGTTTGATGGCCTGCTTAACACGTCTGAGCAATAAAATGTCCACTTTTAAATTCAGTGTAAAATAAAATGTTTGATTGAGTCCAATGCCCACCATATATAACGGGCTCTGAATTGTTAGAGGAAATATGCATGTCTGTGTTGTTCCAGCTTCTCTACCGATTAAATCTAAAAATAGTTCTTGGAGGAAGCAGGAAGAGATCTCTCTTGCCGACTTATTGGCACATAAATAGCATCCACTCCACAGTTTAGGTAAAGATGCAAAGAGTCTTTCTAAAAATACAAAGTTCAGTCTGTGCGTGTGACTTAGTGGGCTTGCTGTAAAATAGTGTTGGAGAATAACCTGTCGTCCTCAATGAATTTGGAAAAATATAATGGAGAGATTATGTTAGTTAAAGGATTGTGATTCACCCTTATCACCTGTCCTATGTGTATTCACAAGTTTAACTAGAGGACTTGGGGAAGGGGCACTAGGATATTAAATATCAGTGCCCAGGCATTTTATACCGGAATGAGGGATGTATCGCACAATAATGAAGGTGAAATAAAGTAAGAGTGGGAAGAATGCGGCTCTGAGCTCAATGTGTCACCAGGGCCATTTTTGTGAAATTCAGGACCCCCAAATAGGTAATAAATTATTTTGCAAGGAACTTTTTTCTAAACAAGTTTTGTGTGTGTGTGTGGGTGCGTGCCTGCAAGCGTGTGTGCAAAAGTCACCAAATGCTGGCTAGGAGGTGTAGGGATACTTTTGCCTTGTTGGGGAGGAAAAAATTTTAGGCTCATAAAAGGCTAATAATAATAATAATAATAATAATAATAATAATAATTTATTTATAGCCCTCCTCTCCCTGAAGGATCAAGGCAAGTAACAATCATAAAATCACAATAACATAGTTAACATAATCCCTAACCCCCAATTAAAAACTACCATACAAAACATCATAAAACGTTCATTAAAATGAGGCAATTGTGGGAAGAGTGAAGCAACCACAGTTATGGGACAGTTATGGGAGAATGAGGGAGCTCGTTTATCAATCTGGGAATGCCCGCCAGAAGAGATCTGTCTTAACAGCCTTCTTGAAGGCATCAAGAGTTGTAATGTGACGGATCTCCTCCGGCAGGTCATTCCAAAGTTTAGGACTGGCCGATGAAAAGGTCCTCTGGGTAACTACAGCAAACCCGGAGGTTACCAGAGCATATATCACAGTTTCTAGGTCTCCCGGTTCCAGGTAGGGTCGTAGTTGGTGCATCACTCACTTCTGAAACAAGCCCTCCTATGCCAATAAAAATAACAACAACATTTATTTATAACACCCCTTTCCACCAAAGGGCAGAACATCAAACATAGGTAATCAATAATGGGTGATAAGACGCAATACTATAAAATACTAAAATAATATTATAAAATAATAAATGGCCTAATGAGCCTGAAAATATGGCAAATGTTGCATATGCCCCCAGAAGGTGTTTTGGAATGTGTGTGTGTAGATATAGATATAGTGGGGATTTAGCTGTCCGTGCTCTCCTGGGAGGCTAGTGTGGTCCCCCCCCCTTGCATTCTACAATTGTCCAGCTTTTTTGATATTTGTGGATTTGATTATTAACGGGTTTGATTAATATGTTCTTTCTAGGAATATCTAGGTCGTCCAGTTCAACTCTATGGTCAACTTTAACTAAAGTTTGCACTGAAGGACCTAGAGATTCCTAGAGAGAACACTCTACTAGGCATTTGCAGCTCCTCCAGCACAGTTCAATGGTCAGTGTCTGTCGGATGTTGACCACAGAGTTGCACTGGAGAACCTAAAGATTCCTAGAGAGGTGCCTTCTCAGGTAAAATCATGGTGGTTTTTATTATTTGCGGTTTTTCCATGTTCATGGGGGTCTTGTGCCGCGAATATGGAGGGACAAGTGTACTGTTTTCTTCAGCTGTACACAGCTGAATTTATTGAGTTGTTCTCAGTTGACATACAGTATCTTCCCTCATTTCTTGCCTTTCTGGTGTCATATTGTCTAGGGATTGAAGGTGTTGTTTTGGTTCTTTATTTCATTTCCTGAATGCTTTTTCCTAAAAAAAATGACTCTTACAGATTAGATATGTGGAATATAAAACAAATTAAAAGTAATATTAACAGATCCTACCCCTAACAAACACGTAAATGGGGTAGTGAATTGGCTTAAGGCCAATCACATCCCATAAAACGTCTGGGAGAACAGAAATAGCCTAACCTACCCTTAAAATAAGGCTAATATTTGGGCCAGACAGGGTACCCAGTGGACACTCGTTCTGAGCCTATAGGAAGCACTTTGTCCATGTTGCAACATTTGAGTCTTTGTATGAATTTATGGCATTTCACTAATGTGTCTATTTTATTTTATTTTTTTATGCTGGCTAAATGGCCGTAATAAAGAATTGTAAATTGTAGTGCAGGAAGTTTGGAGGACACCAGATTGGGGAGAGTTGGCATAGACTTTGCTTTGCTTGTGTTTGGTGTGGGGAATTGTTTTAACATTCAAATCATTTACCAAAAAAAAAAAAAAAAAGCTCTTTCTCAAAATTCGGTGTGGGGTGTCCTCTGGAAAGCAGCTTCATCTCTGTTTATTCAAGAATACTCCAAGGTCCTCTTGGGTATGCTCTAGGTTTATCTTCACATCTTATAAGTATTGACAGTGCAGTTACCTACTTGCATTGGAATATTAAGTTTGCTAAACAAATGAAAAGCCACTGATGTCTCAGATGGCATGTATGGTACTTGTGTATTACCATGCATAGTTTGTATAAATCTTGTCTTGAGTAAACCTTTGAACTTGTTTCGTCCTTTTTGTAGTTTGATGTAAATATGTAGAGCTTCAAAGAGTTACCTTCTCATCCTGCTGGTGGATTTTGGGTGGTGTAATCATAATAAAAACAAAATAATTTCTACATAGGCTGTGTTCCACAAATGGACCCAAATGCCTACATATGTATATTCTTATGCTTTCATTTGCCTGTTGAGTATTTTGCTTTGCTATCATTGCTAAAATCTCTGGCCGTGCATTAATAGCAGTAGCATCTTCAACCACTGTTCAACAGGAATTAAACTTTCACAGAGCTAACTGAAAAAGCTCTTGACACAATGAGATCCAGCTTGGTTTAAGTTTTCCTCTTTTTAAACACAGGCATTACTTGTTATGGTGCAACTGTACACTTTTTGTCTAGTTTTGCCAAGTTCCTGTTTATTGTATTCGACAGCTATTTCTACTTTTTTCAATCTAAGATAACAAATTTCTGGTACAGTGGGCCCTTGGTATCCGTTGGGGTTTGGTTCCAGGATCCCCCGCTGCCTTGTGGATACCAAAATCTGCGAACGCTCAAGTCCCATTACATACTGTAATATATACTGTTGAAACTGTAATAAGACCAGAGAATTTACAAAGGCTTGAAGCCTTTTTAAAAATTTTAAAAACAGTGAGCAATTGCACTACAACTATGGAAAACAGGGTTCGATTCTCCACTTGCCCATGGAACTCCCTGGGTGACTTTGGACAAATCACACTCTCTCAGCCTCAAAGGAAGATAGTGGCAATCCCTCTCTGAACAAATCTAACCAAGAAAGCCCCATGAGGGGCCTTAGAGTAACTGTAACTTGGAAACAACAACAACAAAGCAATTTTAACTTTCTGTTTGGGGGAGTACTGTTTCCTCGGCAGAATATACGCAGAATATAACAGAAATTGCTGTCTCTTGCGCCAAAAATGTGACCATGTTTTTGTGCAAAACAACCAGGTACAAATTTCATGCAGAATAAGTCTCAAATTGTGAATTGGCTTTAAAAACTGTGGCTTGCAAAGAATTTTGAGCAGCAGGAAGGAAATTGCTATTTTTACTAATTGTTTCCTTCAAGAAGAAACTTATTCCAAACAGAATGAAATAAAGCTGAGCCTGTGTGTTGTTGAAAAAAATGGATCTGAATTCTTAGATGGATAGTGAATTTGTCAACTGGCCTTGACCTTACCTGGACTGTAGTTTATGTGTTTTCAGGATCCCGGGATTAGATGTACCGGTAGTTGCCATACAGATTCCTCTCCAACTTGGAAACACAGAAGACTATGTTGCTGCTTGCTGGTCAGAGGGGCTGGAGGTGTCTTTATGAGCCCTCAATACCTTGCATGATAGTCATGTAGAAAAAGGATGGTACCTTCTGTGGCATCAATATATGCAATAGAAATTAATTGCTTCTCTGGTATTTTATGAGTTTTGATATATATATATATATATATATATAGAGAGAGAGAGAGAGAGAGAGAGAGAGAGAGAGAGACTGTGTGTCAAAAAGTGGTCAACGGATACAACACAGAATTGGATTGAATCATGTCAATAAGGCTTCAGGAAAATCTATAAACTTCAGAGGCAGAGGAAGAAGAAATTGAAAGATTCTATGAAGAAATCCAGGAAGAAATTGACAATACACCAACACAGGATTTCAGACTGATCATAGGTGACTGCAATGCTAAAATAGGCAACAGAGAAGAGTCAAAAACAGTAGGCAGATTTGGACATAAGAAAGGAAGACTGCACACCAGATGACTAGATTCAGTTAGGGATGTCACGGACCTGAATTGACAGTGTTAAGCAGAGCAATAGAGGATGGGGGGCTTGGAGATATCTCATCCACAAGATCACCATGAGTTGAGGTTGATTCGAGGACAGTTAACAACAGCGTCTCTATAAGTTGTTGTATACAGTAATACTGTATTTCATATAGCTTGTTGGCATTCTTTATTATTATTTAGTACTTGTATATTTTTTATACCTTATGGTGTTACATATTTGTTATATGTTGATGATACTTTATGTTTGAAGTAGTTTTTCGATCCTGTTTGTGGAGTGCCTCACCTGTTTGGAGACCTTCATCTTTTTGTTTTTGGACTGTGTACATGAGCAGTGGCCATATGGTTGTGGATGATGGAAGTTATAGTCCAGCATGTAGAAGACATTCAGTTTGGTGGAAGTTGTTCTACTTCAGGGATGGAAATCCTGCAGCTGTTTAGATGCTCTTGAACTGCAACTCCCAACAATTCTTAACATTGGCTATGCAAGCTAGGGTCTCTAGCTTCTGGAGAGCCATATGATTTCCACTCTGGCTCTTTTCCAAAGTCTGGCATTACTTTACCAAAAAGGGATCTTTCATAGTTTGGAAACCTCAGATCCTTTTGCTAAAGAAGACAGTAAGGATTGAATTTGTATTCAGAACATGTACTTTTACTATTAAGCTATAATCTCTTTATTTAAAAAAGTCATATGTAAAACTGAGGAGCAG
This sequence comes from Urosaurus nigricauda, assembly GCA_034509955.1. Taxonomy (NCBI): domain Eukaryota; kingdom Metazoa; phylum Chordata; class Lepidosauria; order Squamata; family Phrynosomatidae; genus Urosaurus; species Urosaurus nigricauda. The sequence goes on along the minus strand of JAOEGL010000002.1, from coordinate 111,541,153 downwards.
TTGTGCCTATCATTATCATTATTATTATTAGTGCTGCAGCTGCTACTACTAAAATTCATACCATATGCCTTTTACTTAAATGGCTGCTCAAATGGAAGAGGACAGATTTCCCAAAGCACTAAATGTCGGACAGAGTTCAATACATATGGGAAAGTGGCCAAAAGTAAAGATGGAGGATTTTCTGGCTAAATGTGATGGGAATTGAAATCTGGAGGGGGTAAAAAAATATCTGAAGGGGTGCAGATTCTCCAGCTTCACTCTAGGATGTGTGGCCATCATGTAGGTGTCCTGTAGAACAAGCTTATGGGATTGAAAGCTTGTGAAAATAAAAAGGCAAGCTTTAATTGCATCATTATGTGCTTTCTAGATCATGTCAGCTGGATAATGGAGAGACAGTATGTGTGCAAGGAGGACTTAGACGGCTTAAATCTTATGTCATGCCAGACCTGTATCTTGATTCTCAGGAAATCCTAGTTGTCATCTTTAATTAGATATCTAAAAGATCTTCTGACTGCAGTACTGTCTCAAGGCCTTGTGGGAGGTCATTGAGCACAACAGTAACTGAAAAGTCTACTGTTCAACCTAATTGTGCAAAATGTGTTTTTCTAAAGAATTTGTTCACAGCTATTCTTTTCAGCCATGAGGCATGAGTTGGGTTACTTCATACCACTAATAGACCTTTTACAAAAGCTTTACGAAATGTCTGGTTTATGCCAGTTATTGTGTTCTTTACTATTTCACTGAGCAGAAACAGCTTGCTCTTAGACTCTTTGGGGCTGTACAGACCTCCTCTTTCTGCTTCCGAGGGACATTGCAAGGCGTCCCTCCGCAGCAGGTTCTTTTTGTGACACGCTCCCTACACCATTGGTGCACTGTCACACATCAATGACGCAAACATTGTGGCACAATGTGTGGATGGTGCACTGCGCTTGCATCATCATAGCGAGCCCCATGTGAACGGGAGGCCACCATGATGATGGTGTCTGTACAGACTAGAGTTCCAAAGCGTGCATTTGCTGCACACTCCAGAACCCCAGAATTGGCACTGGCACGCTGCTTCATGCAGGTATGTACAAGGCCTTGGTTTCTGTAAAAAAAAATTTTAATTTACAGGACCTCTCTAGTAGTGGCAATGGTAGTAGTAGTAAAAAATAGAATTCATCATTAAACAATGCCTATTCCAGGACCAGCCAAAATCATACAAAATTATGCAAATTTTTAAGTTCTCCAGATCTCTTTAGCAACCTAGTTGGTACCAAAAACAAGGGAAGATGATGTGGGAAAGAAATAGGAGGTCTGAAATAGGGATGGAAATAAATATTCATAGTTATTTCTTCTCAGTTTTGAGTGACGAGTTTCCTGACAGTCAGAAACTACTGTCAGGAAGAATAATAGACCAGTGAGAATTCTATGCAATTTTCCCCCAGTATTCAAATATCCCAAAGAGTTGGAAAGGAATTGTCATGTGGAGAGAAAGATCAAGTTTTTTGCAAAAAAATCCAGCTTGTTTTCTACCCAGAAAATGGGGTTCCTTCATAGAAAACAGTTTTTATTTTATTTTTTTTACAAAAACACACCTACTTTTCTCTGCAGAATAGTTCTTCCACAACACTTCAGGACATTTGTATACAGAAAAAACACTGCAGAGGAATATTCAGCTTCTTACGCAGGAGGAAGCAAACTGTTATACATTTTCGTCTTTACAGGGAATGGTTAAGGGTTTATATCCCTAGGCTGAAAATTAGGAGTGATGTTGTGGCCATTAAATCTGCAATTACATACAGTTACAAGATGGAAATTGCTGAATGAGTCATCAGTAGCTGTGCAAGTATCAGGTTAACCCCCCCCCCCCCCAAACAAAGTATACTTGGAAGAAATACCAATTGGTGGTCTTTTAATTAATCATAATATGTGAAGCCTTTTAAATTGGATGGTTCAGGGACATATCATTCCATGTTATCACATAACATGAAATGTTCACCTCTTTCTTCTACATAGTTCCTCCTCCTGGTTGAACTGCTTTCGCTGACCCAAAACATAGCTATTTCCTCTTGCTGTTTTCAGACATTTTAGACTACTAATTTTTCAGTTCTTAACTTGGGTTATGTAGCTGTGACTTTTGTTTCCAGCCTTGGATTGTCCCTCATACATTTTTGTCCTGTAATGCAACCTACTTCAAATTTTTGCACCTGCAGTTTGCTCCAGGGTACATACTCCCCTTCTGAGTTTCAGACCATTCCTCAGTCATTCTGTTAACTGCATTGCTTTCCAGTCTCCCATGGTGGTCTTGGAACTGCTTACAGGAAACTGTGATTCTTTGGGGTTTACCTCATGCTTTGGTTGCCCTCCTATAACTTCAGTCTGGTCACACACAGAGACAAGAGAACCGCATAGCGAGGTTAGTGTCCCATGTCACAATAAACAAGGGTCTTCCATTCTGTGCAATTTAAATACTTTTACAGAGAGGTTGGCTTTTCCAGATGTGCTGCTTAGGTCTGGAGCCTTGCAACTCTTTGAAAAATACAGTGGATCCATATCTGAATGCATCTGTTGAAGTGCAGCCCTTCACTGTTGCCTTTGCTGGTTAGAGTTGTGGGGGCTTCCAGTCAACCATCATCTACAGGGTCATCAATTCTGCTCTAGAAAAAAAGACAGGTTAATCCGCTTTTATTATTTTTAAAGCAAGACTATGGGAATACATGGATAGCTGGTTACCAGACGCCATGTCCTGCAGTACAACTTCCATATTGCCACATTTTGAAGATAAATTATGGGAAACCTTCTTGTGTCTTTTGATTGTCAGAAAGAATGTAGAGCTAGGTTGTGCTTTTTGTTGTTACTGTTTCATTTTAAGAACACAGGACAGGAGCCCTGCTGGATTAGCCCAAAGGTCTACCTAACCAAAAATGAGACCTGCAGGCGATATGTTCTCCGCTTTTATTTTATTTATTTTTTTTGGACAAATTCTCTGGGCTCCCCAATTTTATTTGTAAATTAAATATGTCTTGATTTGCTGTCAAAAGGAATTTCATTTTATTCAATGAAGAATTAATTGTCAGGACTTTTAAATCTATTTTACATATATTTTGCTGATTTTTAATATATTTTTAATCAGAAAAAGCAGAACTTTCAAAAACCAAAGGTATAGCTTGACCAACTTTAAAAATGATCTATAACTCTGTGATAGTTGCCCATCCAACATAGCTAAACGATATCTTAATAATATTTCTTCAGGGACTGTACGAAGCAGGTCATCTAAGCTAGTGATATTATCATCCATCCACCTTGAAGTAATGAAGTCTGGTCGTTAGTAGTACATTATGTCAACGTATTCCATCATGAACATACTGCAAATCAGTTTTGTGACCTACAAGTAACTTTATCTAAAAGGATCCACTGTTTCTTTTCACATTATTTATAACTGTACACTTGGCCTTCAATAGCCATGGATTTTGCATCCACAGATTCAACCATCGTTGGCTTGAAAATATTCAACAACAACAACAACTATTATTATTATTATTATTATTATTATTATTATTATTATTATTCCAAAAAGCAAACCTTGATTTTGCCATTTTATATTAGTGGCACCATTTTACTATGCCACTGTATTTAATGGGACTTGAGCATCCATGGATTTTGGTAGCCACCAGAGCGCAGGGAGAGGGGCTGGAACCAAATGTCAACAGATACCAAAGGCCTACTGTATTATTTTAGTCATGACCCATCTCAATCAGTATTTGGTAACATGTCATTACTAATTGTTTTGCATTTAAGTTTATTCTCCACTTACTGTTTCCATCCATGCATATGCACTTTTTATTAATACAGTCAGTCCTCTGTATCCACTGATTTTTTATCCATGGAGTCAAGCATACATGGCTTGAAAATATTTTAAAAATATATAAATTCCAAATAGCAAACCTTTATTTTGACTTTTCATATAAGGGACACAGTTTTGCTATGCCATTGTGTTTAATGGGGCTTGAGCATCCACAGATTTTGTTATCCATGGGAGGTCATGGAACTAAGTGCCAGTGGAAACCAAGAGGCCACTGTATAACAGTTTTACAGATTAAAGAGAAAAAACCAACTGGTTAAATAAAAAACATGTTAAACAATCACCCTTAAATATTACATCTATCCTACAAATGTGTTTGTTTATATATCTTTACATGCCAATTTTATCTAATTTATATTTAGAATTATATCATACTTCTAGTCTTATGGTTGCTCACTTAATTTTTCATGATCTTCATACAACAAACAATGAATTATCAATTTATTTACAACTCACTACTTATCTTAAGTTATTCTTGATTACAGTAACTATTCCTTCTACCTCTCCTTATACTTTTCTTCATTTTCTGGTGTCTTGTACAACCAAGAATGTATATATCTTTATAAATGTTTGTCATCTGTATTTGAATCTCTATAGTTTAAAATCATACTCGGTGATACATTTCTCATCTATCAATACATAGTTTATTGTCTCAATTTGTATATATCGATCAGGACCATGTCACTTTCCTATATCTCATTACTTCATCATTTACTTTTTCTGCAGATCTGTCTTTAAGCCAAGAAGTGATTCTGTTCCATCTCCATTATCTTTACTTGTTGGGTATATCCTGTTTTCGATTTTTATGGACACTTTTGCCATCATTATCATATATAGAATCAATCTCCAATTTTCCTTTTCAAAGTTTTCTTTCAGTCCATATGTCATATTTAATAAGTAAATCTCTAGGTACATTGGAAGGTTTGTTTCCAGAATCTTGGCCACCATCTAACATTTTAATAAAAGTCTGCCTTAAAACAACGTGATTTGCCATTGTTTTTGTACTAATTACATTTAGAGCCCCCCACCCTCCAAAAAGAAATAATGAAATAGAAACAGGAAATTATTTCAGGTGTTTTGAAACCCTGATATCTCACCAGTTTTTGTTGTGAAAGAGACAGGACTATTTGAAGTAACAGCAATGCTCCCAGAGAACATGATACATTTTCAAATAATGCAGCATGTGCTTTGGCTTGTTGTAAAGATTATTCTCTGCTTGTTGGTGATAAGCCTTCCATTTATTTACTGCAGCAGGTTCCCTAAGGTGGAGGAAAACATTTATTTTAATAACCAGTCACCTCCTGCTGCAGCCCAGAAAAGTATTGACAGTCTTGGAGGATGACATCAGCCTTCGTTTCATAGGCTTGTGTCTTGTGGGCAGCATGGGTGCTATTTCTGTGTGGCTTGAGTTTTGATCCTTCACAATCTGCATTATCCAGATGAGGGAACATCAAAACCTTTTCACTCTTCATGGTGCATCATGCTGACAGAGCTAGCATGGCAGTTAATGCCGATAAGGACATCATCTTTTTGACCTATTTTGTAATTGTTGTCGCTGTTGTGTGCCTTCAAGTCGTTTCTGACTTATGGCTATGCTGAGGCGAACCTATTGCAGGTTTTTTTCTTGGCAGAAGTTGTTCAGTGGGGGTTTGCTTTTGACTTCTGTGAAACTGAGAGAGTGTGACTTGCCTAAGGTCACCCACTGAGTTTTCATGACTGAGTGGGGGTTTGAACCCTGGTCTCTCTGTGTCCTTGTCCAACACTCAAATACTATGCTGATTCTCTGAGTCTAAATGAAACTAAGATTGCAAAAAGGACTGCCTTTTTTTGTAATGCATTGCAGACATTATCCACATGTGTATTTCCATCAAGATTTGAACCCAGCCTGACCTAGCTGAGCAAATGTCACAGGACATGCTGACTGCCACAGAGCTATAGGTGGAGCTATTAGTACTAGTCAATAACAAAAAGTAGAAACTGAGACAGACAAGTGATGTATGTGGTCTTGAATAAGGGAAATCACGGTTTCTGGTATCAACTTGACAATGAACATTCACTGTCTTCCTTTCAGATAATAACGTCCACATTTGTCCACTTGTTGTTTGTTGTTATCTGCCCTCAAGTCAATTTTGACTTGTGACAACCTTGTAGACGAGGCACCTCCAAGAACCCCTATTTTCCACTTCTCTACTTAGTTCCTGCAAGTCCGTGCCTGTGTCCCCCTGACTGAGTCCATCCATCTGGCACGTGTTCTTCCTCTCCTCCTTCTACCCTCTATCTTTCCTTGCATCATTGTCTTTTCCAGTGATCCATGCCTTCTCATTATATGGCCAAAGTATGTCAGCCTCAGTTTAATCAGCTTCTAAGGAGATCTTTATCTTGATCTGTTCCAAGACACATCTGTTTGTCCTTTTGGCAGTCCATGTTCGTAAGCACTCTTCTCTAGCACCACATCTCAAATGAGATTATTTTCCTTCTGTCTACTCCCTTTCCTGTCCAGCTCTCTCCTCCATACATGGTGATGTCAACACTCCCATTTATGTCTTGGGTAGGAGAACTATATCATAAAATAAGTGTCTAATTCAGTACTGCTTTCTTAAAACAGAGACATGAACTTTTTCCAGAAACTGGGGGAAGGATTTGGGGACACCCACTTCTCAATATGTGTGGAAATGAAGTTATAGCAGCCCTATGAATAATGGCTTTCAGATCTAAAGGGGGGCTTAATGTTTGTTGTTGTTGCTATTATTGGTGTATTTTCATCTGTATAGTGAAGTGAACTTTTATTGCTAAAAGCTATAAGATGTTGCAGTTCCATATATTTTAAAGAAAAGAGACATTTGGTAAAATCGCATTTTAAAAATCAGCACCAAATACAAAATAGAGATGATAAAACAAAAATTATAAAAATGTATAAAAATGTAACAAGTTTAAAACATTAATTCTAACAAACCGACACAGAAAAATTCTTAACTAATGATTTTGATATCAAACTCTTAACTTAATTGCAGACAGAGCAAATGTTACCACCATCTCAGTAATACATACATTGTTGCCCTCTAACAGCACACAGATTTTGCTAATCTATATAGTGTTAAATGTACGAAGATCTTGTTTGCACTCTTTGAAACCTAATCTGTTTTTGTTTTTGTTCCTCTAGGAAGTCTGGCACCAGATCCACCTAAAATGGCTTCCTCTGCAAGTCAGCCAGACCTTTTAGGTGGCTGGGATTCCTGGGCAGATTCCCCTCCAGTTAGCACCCCAACACCAGCAGCACCTAAGAAGACTACTTTGGAAGGTATGGTCCAAAGGTTTCACTTAAGTTTTCACCTGCTCAGTACTATCAGGCAGTGCTACCAGTAATGGGAGATACTGTTACAAGGCCTGACAGTTGAGTTAACAGAACTATTTTTACAATATTGTGTATATGCATGCCACTGTGTGCTCTGTGATGGTCATGGGAATCTGTAAAATAATAGAAATCACCTGCTTTGCTGTCTGCAGTTGATGATATGAAAGTTCCACTAAACTGAACAGGGCTTGAATACACGTAAATGGTGGTTTGATAATATTAAATCAGAATTGAGTGAAATGTCGGCTGCTTGGAGTCTCCTTTGCTTGATTTTTAAGGGTGGGGTTTGGGTTCTGCTGATTTTTCTACTGCTGTGTTTTATTTTGGGGGAAAAATTACAATTTACTATTAAAACAAGGCATATCAGAAATGTGTGCCTTGTTTTCAAGCTGAGTTGTGTTCCTGAAAGCATGATTCATCTTGTGAATGGCAAATTTGTTTTAAAGGTCAATTGACTGGCACTAATACTGGCAGCAGCCTGGCAGCAGTGGGGATGTGATGCCCAGTGAGTTAACAATCAATAGATTTATTCATAGTTGATATGGAGATGAGCAAAGTATTGTCATAGGCTTAATATGGTCCTCAAAGCCCCTGGGGGTCAAAAAGTGCCGCAGATGCCCTCTAGGGGGTGCCCCTGTTTTATTACTATGTATATTTTTTAAAGTTTTCTACTTTTCTTGTATTTGAAATATATAACTGATTTTCATAGCATGTGTCTTCCATGAAGCATCTTAATAGTCTTGGACAACATTCTCAAAGATATACTGTAGAGCATATCCCAGCCTGTGATCAGGAGACAGGCTTAACAGCATAGGAATATAGCTTTTGCCACCATGAATGTGCCCTTTTGTACGCTATAGTAATTTCAATTTAATATGTAGGCCAATCTTTTACAACAGGAGGCCCTATGAATGTTCCCTCAGGCCTTTCATTCAATCAAGCAAAATCGCAGAACTTTGACCCTTTTGCTGACCTCGCTAACCTGAAAGCCGGCCTTCCAGGTAAGTGTGTAGTCAATAACAGATACAGAATGTAATATTCTGTACAGTTAAGGTGGATAATATAGCTAACACATAGGGTGACTTGCAAAGTAAAATTCAGTCGTTTTAACAAAGCAGAGATTCCTAGATTTTTTGTTTTTCATTCAACTACGGTAGATCAGTTATTTATCTCTTCAGTGCTATTACTATAGCCTTTTTTTTCTAAAGTTTTGAAAACTGCCCTCTTTTACAAAACTTGTTTGAAAAATCAGTTCTGAGAAATCACAGTTGATCTTGATAATTTGCTCCTTTTAGGCCTCTGCACAAAACCCCTGTGGTTTAAGCTTGGAAATGAAGTCTAGCTTGTGTCTGTCTCCTGCATTTTGGCTCTGATGTACAGAAAATGTTAATTGGAGAGGTTTGTGCAGGAGACTGAAATTATGTTGCATCACATTATAATATTCAGCATCCTTGTGTCTCAGCTTAGTTGCTTGACAAGTTAAGAACATATTTGCAATGTGAATGGGGGGATGCACTCTGCAAACATGGACGAATAAGGAGATTGACTAGTCTTAGGAGTTTAGGAGTATTTCAGCATCTACAGAAGACTTATAAATTTCAAGCTGTGTGTGATGTGTAGATAACAATTTGCAGACTTCAAAATTGTCCAAAGGGGACCTATGTTAGTCTCCGCATTGCTTCCACGCCCACTCCATTCCGGATCCTAGAAGGCTGCAAGCATCATTTTAAGCAAACTCAGTAACACTCCATGAAGTTCATTGGGACTTCTCCCTGTAATTAGTTAGGACAGCCAGAGGATGTAGGGTCAGATTCTTCTGTGAGCAATTTTCACAGCTGTCACAAGAAGCTCTTCTGCACATTTTATTTTGCCTCCAGGCTTATTATAATAGCTTTCCTTAGCTTAGCCATGCATTTCACTCTTCCAGTAAAAGTATCATTTAACGCCTGGGCTGAGCATCAAGTGGCATGCTGGTTGCTGGACTGCAGCTCTCCTCAATTCAGTCAAAACAACCAGGGAAGAGGGACATCTAGAAAGTCACAAGTTGCTCACCCTTGCTTTAGATATGCAATTCAAGTAGCTAAAGAATGCCTGCATGCACCAGTATACAAATACCTTGCATATTGGTTAATATATCCATCTACTAATGGAGATCTCTTGCCAAGATACCCCTTCCTTTATTTCAAAAATACATGTCTCTTCCTTTCTGTTTTTATATCTAACACAGTTTGTACCATATTAACACAGTCATATGTTTTGGCCTATGCTGTAGTTTTATTCAGTTTTCTGCTTCTGACCAAGATCATCCAGGTCCCACTGAGAAGTTCCTTAACAGGGCAAAGCCTAAAACATTGCTTTTGAGGGAGCCATTGGCTTGTGGTAATGCTGGCTGGTGGGTTCTGGGAGTCATAGTTCAACCAAGTAACTTTCTCAAGTGTTGCAACAACATATGAAGGCAACAAGCCTTCTTTGGCTCATTGTTCTTGCCATCTGGTGTTCAATACTGTGCACAGCTGCTGACCATGGATGCTCCATTGAACTGTCATGACTAATAGCCATTTTATTTAAATTCATTTTCTGTTCTTCCAGCAGAAGGACAAACTGATCTTCCTTTAAACACTTAATGCTTCCCCTAGAGGTCTGCCTGAAAGGCTAACCAGCAGTGCAAGTTGCTGCTTGACTCCTACTCACTGCCACTGGCTAAGGTAGACTACAGCATGTTAAAGAGCCTCTTGCCTGTCTGAAAGCGAGCTTGCAGCTTGGACTGTGAGAGATAGTGGCCTTCTTTACTGCTAGCCTTTCTCATCAGGAAATAGCTTTGAAACTTTTGTGTTTGAGAATGCTACATAGCAGCAGCATTGATCCTGCCATTAGACGCAGTGACATAGCAGCCTCAGGTGGTAGATAGTAAGGGTGCCACCACCAGCAACCATTTCATGATAGTAGTACTTCAGCCTCCCATCCATTCCCTTTTCTTGAAGGACAGTGCCAAATAGCCTGTCTAAATTGTCCTGCCTTCAGTTGTGATGGAAGCTGTTCTTCCTTTACCAGTATGGGATTAAGGTTTGACAAATCTTCAGTGAATTAAGTTTTATTTGTGTCTCCTTTGATCTCTTTGCGGGCTGCCTTGAGAACCAACTCCGGAAGAAAGATGGGATGGTAATTTTAAAAATAAATAAAACAACTAGCATTCAGTCCAATCAACATTTGTCTGGAATGGGGAATGGGCCTTGTCCTGTCCTTCATTTCAGGTAGCAAAGTGTCCATGGCTACTAGTGTTGTCACAATTTTAGCTCCTTTTGTTGCTCATGGGTTAAACTAAATGGAGTTTCTTAGAAGTGTAAAACAAAAACGCTATTCCTTGTTTTCCAGGTGCTTCAAGTGGAGGATTCTCAGCTGGTAGTTTTGCTCCCAAGTCCACTCCTTCACAAAAGACAGGGCATCAGTGGCAGACCAGCAAACCACAACCAACTAGCACATCATGGCAATCTCACTCACAGCCAAAACCACCAGAACAAGCCAAGCCCAGCATGCAGCCGAAACCCAACTACACTGTGAATTTCAGCGTTATTGGAGGCCGTGAAGAGAGAGGTATCAGAGCCCCTGGCTTTGGTAAGTTTGTTCATGTGATGACGTACAGGTTAGGCTTCAAGCTGGTTTTGTGTCAGCAACATGTGGCCCTTGGCATGTTGTTGGACTGCAACTGCTATCCCTAGCCAGCAAGGGCAGTGGTGTGAGAAGATGGGAGTTGCAGTTCAACAGTTATTGGCTGTTTTTTAAAATTTCTTGAACACCATCAAGAAAACTTTGGCTATTTCTAGTGTAATATCCACTACACTAGCATTCACTTTTAAAATCATATACATTTGGGTTGGATCTGTATTGAGCCAGCCTTATGGTTCGCCTGGGTTGTCTCATCATAAGAGTTTTCCAGGTAAAAGGCATTTAGAAGTGACTGAAGTTACAGAATATTAACAGGAGTTAGCTAAAGTATCACTGCCAATATCTCGAAGGCTGCATCCACACTGCAGATATAATCTGGTTTGACACCACTTTAACTGCCATGGCTCAGTGCTGTGGAATTCTGGGAAGTGTAGTTTATTGTGGCATCAGAGCTCTCTGACAGAGAAGTCTAAATGTCTAACAAAACTATAATTCTCAGAATTCTGTAGCATTGAGCCATGGCAGTTAAAACGGTGTTAAACCGGATTATCTCTGCAGTGTGGATCCAGCCTTAGAGACCCTCTGTCAGTGTCAGCCCACCAATACTGATACTGCTCAGTAGTTTCTCTTATGGAGCTTCTTCACTGCCCTCACTATTTAAATTCTTATTTCTGTTCTGCTGATGCAGCCATTACTTCCTGAAAGGGATGGATGCATCTTAGTCTAGTATCTCTACTTTGATGATTCTACAATGGATGATCCTACTAGGAGTCTAAACTCTTGACAGCCAAGGTGGAAACCAAGGAAGAATCTCCTGATGGTATTACTCTCAGCGTGTCATAGTCAACACCCCCCTTCGCTATATTAAGGTGTGCAGCTGAGAGGAGGTCATCCATGCTAAAGTATTTCTTTCCATTTATGGTTTTGAAAGCTGGATGGTGAAGAAAGCTGCCAAGAAGAAAATTAACTCATTTGAAATGTGCTGGAGGAGAATTCTATTGGCATCATTAACTGCAAAAAAGACAAAACAATGGTTCCAAGAGCAAATCAAGCTTGAACTCTCACTAGAAGCCAAAATGACTCAACTGAGGCTATTGTACTTTGAACATAGCATGAGGTGACATGGCTCATTGGAAAAGTGTGTGTGTGTGTGTGTGTGTCAACCCCAATTCATGGCAACCCTGGGGTTGAAACATCTCCAAGAGCCCATATCCTTTACTGCTCTAATTAGGTTCTGCAATGTGTGCATGTGCCTTTAAATCGCCTGTCAACTTAGGGTGACCTGATGAATTTCATACGGTTTTCTCAGGCAAGGAATACTCAGAGGTGATTTTGCTAATTCCTTCCTCTGGAATATAGCCTACATCACCTGGGTGGATAGACTCAGTCAAGGAAGCCATAACTCTCAGTTTGCCAGACACAAACATTATACAAAATACTTTTGTACAAGTCAACCTCAAGTATATATCGAGGGCAGGTTTGGGGGCCAAAATTATGGGTTTAGCTGTGACCCTGGGAGAAGTTGAGGGTAAAACTTAGAGGGATTGTAACAAGCAAATATTTTCCTCTCCTTCAGAATGCAGAAGGGGAATATACTTAGGAAGAACTAAAGAGAAGGAAAGAATCTGTTTATTTGAGGGGCTACAATTGTGTGTGTGTGTCAATGGCGTTGCTGATTTTAAAATATCTACATCTGTAAAAATACAGATAGGGAAAGGAATATAAATGAAGGAAAAGAGTGCGGCCTGAAAAAAAAGGTGGTGGAGAAGAGCAAGGAAAGCAATCTGCCTCTATTAGGGACCTGGCCTGAAGGCAGCAACAAGAGACAGGGGCAAGGAGCCCCTCTTGGCATGGAAGCAGCACTCCCACAATGTTACTACACTTTGCCCGCTCTATAGGCAGGCTTGCCTTCCACGGCTTTGAGCTTATGTGGAAGGCAAGCCCCAGCAGGAGTAATGGGGCCTGCACCACCCATTATTTTCAATGGGGCATGAGCATACGGATCCCTCGCATATGGGGAGGGCAGACTGTACTTCCTTGTCCAAATCAGAGAAATAAAGGTAGCCTTTCTTCCTCCTTCACCATTTTTTGCTCAAGCATAGTTCTGCAGCAGTGTGGGACAGTCTAAAGAGAGACTGTGGCAGCCATTTTTAATAGGGGCTTATCTCATAAGACTCTCTGCTGAGAGACTGTGGTAGCCATTTTTAATAGGGGCTTACTTTTTTGACTTATACATGACTTATATACTTACTGACGTATATATGGCAATAAGATTTCTCATTCATACGGTTGGCATAAATGGATAGTGATTTGGCAGCACTTAATGATAACAACAGCAGAAGTTGGTTTTACTGTTGTGTGCCTTCAAGTTGTTTCTGACTTATGATCACCCGATGGGTTTTCTTGGGAAGATTTGTTCAAAGGGGGTTTCCTTTGCCTTCATCTGAGGCTAAGAGCATGTGACTTGCCCTAAGTCACCTAGTGGGTTTCCACGGCTGAACCCTGATCTCTAGAGTCATAGTCCAACACTCAAGCCACTATGCAATGCTGGCTCTAACTAGCCACACTTAACCAAATCTATGGATGGGATTCTCTAAACTATTAAAACAAGAGGACTTGCCAATCGTGACTTTCTTTAAATTTGCTTTAATAATATCAGTTGGTGTGATACAAATATGGCTAAGTCTGGATCCAGCCCTGACTAATCAGGTTCATTTACTTTACTTCTGTCTCCCTTTTAACAAACAGAATTTAAAGTCAGATTGCAAGAGATTGTGAAGTTTGAATCCAGCACTTCACAGATTTGGATTTCACCTAGAGAGCTACCAAGGATTGTTAAGAGCTCTTTCTAAAGTCCCAGTCTATGACTTTCACAGTTCAAGTCCCCTGGTCCCATATAGTCTAACAATGAAAGCTGGTCCTGTTTGTTATAAAGCAGGCAGAATTAACTAACACTAGGGAATATGGATTAATCCAGACTGAATCCCATTCAGAGGACATCCATTTGTATTAATAATCAATTATGATTGGTGAATCCTACTAATTTTAATAGAGTCCCTCTTACATAGATCTAATATTTTCATTGACCAGTGAATTTCATAGTTTTGTATCTCATTTAACAGGACAAAAACCCAAAGTTTCAGAAAATGATTTTGAGGATCTTTTGTCAAATCAAGGATTTGCTGCGAAACCTGACAGAAAAGGACCAAAGACCATTGCAGAGATGAGAAAAGAAGAAATGTCTAGAGATATGGACCCTCTAAAATTAAAGGTTGGATATTTTTATATTGAACCCTTCCTGTGCTGCCACTTCCTATGTGTGTAAGGAGTCAGTGCATGAGCTGCGTACAACACCAGGAGGCTTTCAGTAGAGGAGGTGAAGAGGATAAACTCAGGATTTCTTGGTGATGGTAATGTAGGGATGGAGAGGAACATAGCCCAGTGGTAGAGTACATGTTTTGTTTGCATAAACTTCCAAGTTCAAACCCTGGTATCAAACAAAAGACACCAGAGCTTCTCTGCTTTCAATGGAGTGGAAGAGATAGGCCTAGTCAACACAGAAAAATCCAGCCACCAAACTGCCATCCTCCCCATCATGGAACCACCACTGTGGGAGTGCTTTCCAGCAAAATCTCTCGGTTTTCTTCAGAAGATAAAAAGAACTCCCCTTGAAAGAATTTCAGATAACAGACTTTGGCAAAGACCCTGCCTAAGACCCTGGAGAAGTGCTTTACAAAATTGGGGTCAAGGATTGAAATAACAGGTAATGTCACACGCAAAAAAGTATCAAACGTCTGTGTGTTTAGTGTACAACTCTTTATTATTTTGGCCTACATCACCCAGAATTTCCCAGCCAGCACAGTCACTGAGGGATTCTGGGACTGTAAGTCCAAAAAATAACTTTTCCAAGCTTTGATTTAGTGAGTGGTAGTTTCTCCAAGGCCAAAGAAATATAGCTGGCCCTCCATTACTTCCCTTAAGTTATCACTCTGCGTACCAAGTTTAAGCTCACTAATTTAAGAGTTCTTTTTATCTTCTGAAGGAAACCCAGAGATTTTGCTGGAAAGAACTCCCACAGTGGTGGTTCCATGATGTTGAGGATGGTAGTTTGGTGGCTGGATTTTTCTATGTGATTAGGCCTATCTCTTCCACTCCATTGAAAGGAGAGGAGCTCTAGTGTCTGTTCAGTCCAAAAAGCTATGCTTCCCATACATAAGCTTATGATAAATAAGCCTATGAAAAGTCCTAGTCCTCAAACTAGGCTTATTTTTCCATAGCTCCACGTGAGCCACTTATTGTGTGCTGACAGCCTAAAAGAGAGGTGGGGGACAGAAATCCAAGCCCTGTTCTAATCTTTTATAGAAACAAGTTTTACTCCTCACAGGCAAGCAGGCTTAAGCTTGCATTAAATAACAACATATGAATGTTTCTGGATGGTAGTTTAAAGTAGACATGATGGTAGTTTAAAGTAGACATGAAGCAACATGGTGCCCTCCAGATGTTTTGACATATGCCCTAACTGGCATGGCTGGTGTTTAGTGATGATGGGATATGTAGTCCAAATCATTTGAAGGTTGTTAGTTTGTCTGTTTGTTTCTCCCTAGTTTAAATTAAATTAATTGCTATAAGTAGTAAATGGAACTGGATGCTGTGTGGTGGTTTTTGTATGCCTCTCCCATCCACTCTCTTTTTCTCTCTAGATTCTAGATTGGATTGATGGAAAAGAAAGGAATATAAGAGCTTTATTATCTACTCTTCACACTGTGCTTTGGGAAGGTGAAAACAAATGGAAACCAGTTGGCATGGCAGACCTGGTTACCCCAGATCAAGTGAAGAAGTACTATAGAAAGGCAGTGCTTGTGGTTCACCCAGATAAGGTGAGTCTTTGTGGCTGCTCTTCAGAGTGCTGCTGCCCAATTTCTCCTCTTTACCTAAAAGACAACACACACAGTCCACCCACAAATTGTCGTCTAACTGCCCAGCAACAGAGTGCATTCTGTTTCATCCACTAGGGGCCAAACATTCTTGCAGGGCAGTTCAACTGGAGGTTATAGAAGTTATTATCCATGTTCACGGTGATGCACAGTGGCGCAAGCAGTGCAATAACATTCCCAGGACTATAGTAGATCTTGAACTGGCAACGTCCTGTCACTGCCATTTTTTTAGCCAGAGGAGAGGGATACAGGGAAATCAATCACACTATGAAGGAAACCTTTTTCTACCGAAAGTTCAGAGCAGGTTAGGCACTTAAAAAGCTATCTGTGTTTCTTGCTCATCTGAACATTTAAGAGAACTCTGCTGTGACTGCTCATCACTGTGCTTTTCTGATGCCAAGACTGAACAATAAAAGAAGCAGAAACTAGAAAGCATTAAATGGAATCCACAGAAGAAGCAAGACACATCTTGAGATGCTCAAACATGATTGTTTAGTGATAGAAAAGCCTTGTGTGGTTATCCTATGTGTCTTCTTAAAACCTTCTTTGTGGGCTCTTTAGAATCAGAATCAGAAATTTCTGAACCAGGAACACTCAAAGAAAACCTTGATTCAGCAATTTCTGAAGTTTGATTCTAAGGTACAGTATTTTCTTAACATCTTGAGATGTGTCTCATTTCTGTTGACTGAACCATAGCCTAGCCTTGCAAATCTAGTAATTTTACAAGAAAGGAATGCAAGAAAACCTTGTGAATTCAGCTGTTTGGCAACAGAAAACAACACAAAAACATGCAAATGTTTTAATAAAATTTGAACATTTTCTCAACAAGGTGTCTGTGCATTGAAATGCCCTTTCTGATGGGGAACAAGAAATTTTTCAAGTGTTCTTTACGTTCCTATTGTGTTCCATGACAGGAGCAAGCATGGCATATGTGCAATGTGATCTCACCTTGTTCTCTTGCTGCTTGAACCTTCAATGGTGTTTGTCCTGAGTTTTGCTTTGCATTCTGCTGGCATGCAGAGCTAAGCTTGTTTCTGTTCTAATGAGCAACTAGGGAATCCAGTCCAGAAAACAAACTTTGAGAAGGTCTCACCGAACACAGATAAATTCCTAAGCCGAATACAGTTGTGCATATGGTGTGCCACTGAGTAGTGGCTTTCCTTTTGTGTTGTTAACTGTAGAAGCAACTGGAGCTGTTTGTGATGCAGATTCAAGCTGTTTTTCTGCAACTGGGCAGTCACATTGTAATTTTTGCTCTCTTTTTTCTTTCAGGCCGTTGGGCAGTCTTATGAACAGTATGCCAAAATGATCTTCATGGAGCTGAGTGATGCATGGTCAGAATTTGAAAACCAAGGCTCAAAATCTCTTTTCTGATATGGCTCCCTTTTGCACAGGGGGAGGAGTGATTTCAAAATGTATTAGCAGCAAAACTGAATCTTGAGTGCTGTTAGTGTAACCTCCTGAGATCAAGGAGCAGGGGGAGGGGATCTTTCCTGGTTGTTGCACATTTTGAAACTGTACACTCACAATCAGGAGTGTATATTGTAGGAAGCAGAGTATGAAACATTACAAAAATGGCACACTGGGTCCATTGGCACTAGGAAGCTTGTGCCATGAGAGTGGAAGGTTCCAAGCCATCTCAGATGCAGTCAGAGGCATCTGTTGTTCTAATGAAGGGTCTTGGTATGGGCAAAATTTGCTGTGAGAAACATCATCCACTTTGAATCCTGAATTATCAATTTTATTTTTATTTTTTTTGCTCTCCAACTGAAAAAAAATACATAACCTCAACTTGCATTTCTGTCCCCCCACCCGCCCAGTAGTTTTGTGATTTTTCATTTTGCTCTTTACTTGTTTGCCTTATTCAAAGTGCTTTAGTTATCTATCAGCTGTGAGTTTGCTCAGCATCTCTTGTTCTTGTTGCTGTGAGAGGTGTAAATTTTTCTTCTGTATTTTATGTAATCATTCCAATAATCATTCTGTAAATAATTAAACTGTTTTCTGACAACACCTGCATTCCTTATGCTGCATTGAAAGTTGTTTGGCCAAAATGCTCCTATGGGAGGAAATGTTTGGCTGGTGAGAATTTTGGTATTTGTAGGGTTTGGGTCTGTTTTAAAAATGGAAACAGGGAATGAGATCTTGGTTTTAATTTAAGTACTGCATGGTCTTGTCTTATTTATTATGATATTCTTGGAGGCAAAATATGTTAAATTTCTGTTCTAAAGTGTGCGTTCCCCTCCCCTCCTTACTTTACTGAATGATGTATATGCCTTTTTTGGCATAGTTGAATTGTATAGGAAGTTGGCAGGTTGGCATATATGCAGAAACCTGAAAAGTGTGTGCAGTGATCTGTTGCTTCAATTTTTGTCAGACTGAATTGAGTAAATGTTGCATTGCTAGCTGCTGAAGAAGTGTGTGTGCTTTTGGCAGCTGTGGGTAAACTCCTGCTCACATATTTGAAAAGTCTATTGATTCTAGATGTCTCTGTGTGTGGATCAAAGATCAGGATAGCATGTACTGTCTTTTAAGACAATCCCCTATTTGATGTACCCTCAAATGCAGGGGCTAGTTCTGTACTTCAAAATTTAATACAAATGTGCATTATTGAATATGAGGACTAGCTCTGTATACAGTCACTGTTATGGTGTCTAAGTTGCAGTGGCACTGTAGCTTTGTTCAAGTTAATCTATTTGCAAGCTGTCATGGCTTGTTCAGCCTGGTTTTGTAACTTTTTTTGCTGGGATCAGTGACTTGGCAGGGTCAAGGAAGGGTACTTTTTACAAGAGTAGCTTCTGAATGAAGTTCCAAGTTTGTCCTCTTTCCACCCCTACTGCCTTCAGCAAATGAAGATACAGCATATAACTTTCTGCTCCTACAGTGTTCCCAAGGGCCCAGGGAGCAGAAGTGTACTTATTATGCAACCTGTCTTGCTTAGGAGCAGCCCACTTGTATGGTTCCAGTCTTCAAGCTGAAAGATACACAGATCCAAAGAGAATATTGAGGTGTGGAATGTGTCTGCCTTTATTGTATTTTTTCTCAGGAGTGAAATTGCAGACAATGTTTGTTTTTCAAACCGTATCTTGATTGGATATTGTAATTTCAGTGGAATTAGTCATTTTTTCCTGATACAGTACACATATGCTGAAGTACTGATGCATCTCAGATACATTCCTACAAGTAAGGTATATATTATTCTGAGAAGCGATCTATTAAAGCTGTATTTTTTTTTCTTCCTGCATGTCATCAGTGTGGAAGAGAAATTGGATGGTGCCTCATTTGTGGGAAACGCTAAATTATCTCCAGATATAACATGAACTCCTCCTTTGTGACATTGGATTCCAAATTGCTGAATGGACCTTGGTCTAAGCCATGGGTCCAGCTATAGAGTGGTTGCATCATTTGGGTGTCATGGATTGCAGGCTACTCAGAGTTATTGGGAGAGAGTTTGTAGGCCCAGTGGAGGGGGTCTACATTACTCTTAGTGCTTTGGTCCTGCCAAAGTAACCCCTAACAAAATTTCTGTATCTCATCTTGTGTAACCCAACAAAATTTCCAGTGCATTTTAAGGAGGTTCCAAGCAACATTAGGGCTGATAGGCTTTTTGTAACCCCATCTTTACTTCATACCAAGTATCATCTTTTCATAAATTCCCAGGACTTCTTACGATTTTAATTTGGGGAGTGCACAAAATGGACTCTGGTAATAAGCATAAAAATCCCCTCTGCCATCCCAGCTCTGTTACAAATGTTATAAAATGATGGTGGGTGGAAACATTCTGCTGCATAACTTTCAAGAATGCAAAAGTACATTGCTACATGAAAGGATTATAGGCCATATAATTCAATGAAGGGTAACCAGATATGTTTCACGTCACAGAAAATCCACTGGTATCCATGGGGTATTGTTTTTGTTTTGTTACAGTGACTGGAGTGTTGGGAACAAAAAACAAGAGTTGTTTTGGTGTATTTTACCTTAATTATCTGGGATAGGTAGGGGCTAACCATTTCAAATAAAGTTAATACATACATAAATAATGCTCATACAGCTCCAAGAATGTTTATGCTGTTTTAGAAAGAAATATATTGCTATAGAGAGTAATTTAGACTTTATAGTCTATGTTTTGGTAGTGGGGGAGGCATCAGACGTGGAAAAGAATGAAATAGACAGTGGGTATTAAACGGGATAGGAATTGTTCATAGTTATAAGTGGAGGCCAACCTTAATGTTTGAGCTGAGGGGGAAAGGCATTTCTTCCTCAAAATATTCTTTTGCTTTTGGTAAATTACTCTAAAGTGGGATGAAAAGAGGCCAAAGGACAAAAATGACAGTTAAATTTTCTTTTACAATTTTCGGGGGGGGGGGGAGTATGTATCTTGAAGTTTTGGTGAAATTCCAAATCTATAAATATAACTTGTTTAAAGGATTGTTATTTTAAAACGGGGTGGGCAACATGTTACCTTCAAGAGCATTGGCTCTCCCCCACCAAAAAAAATAATTTTTTTTTTAAAATGCTGCCACAATTTGGTGGCAAACAAAAATATTTGCTTTTTTGTGGTTTTCATGGTGGTAAACTGGGAACCACTCATTCGAAGAAGAGCTTCCTATTTGATTCATTCTAATTTTTTTTCCCCTTGTTTGGCCCTGAATTTCAGCAGTGGCTTCCAAGAGGTGAAAGTTGCCCCCAGAACCAGCAGAGTCACCCACCCATTTTAAAGTAATGCCCTGGTAACAAGGGAAGGTTGTGACTGCATAGAACAGCTTTACGTAACTCTTCCATGCATACATAACTATTGTTGGGTGCCCGTTTCCTGTATTGACTGGCAACAGCTTTCTCAGAGGTGAAATCGGGCATATATTTTTCCCATCACCAATGAGCACAGAAGAGGGCAAAATTCAGCCCTCCAGATCTTGTCAGATGTAACTCCCATCACTATGGCTATCTTGGCTAGGACTGGTGGAAGCTGCAATCCAACAGCACCTGTGCAAGTAAATCCAATATTACATCAATAGCAGGCTTCCCTAACTTTAGTGCCCTCTAGATGTATTGGACTGTAAATCCCAACATCCTCAGTCTCCATGGTGTTGTACACCACAGCCCCCATATCCATAGGGGATGCATTCCTGGACTTACTATGGAAACGAGAAAACATATATAATAGCAAACCCTATTGAAATGAATGACCTCCCAGTAGAAGTATACCATAGGATATCACTGAAGGACCTGGAAAATGCCTAGGGAGAACATACTTTTTTGGATGCAGGTAAGTGGAATGGTGAGTCCTGGTCATGCAGATATGGGAGTTGTACTGTAATCTACTACATCTACAGGGCACTGTGTTGAGGAAGGCTGATCTACACAGAGTAGCAGCAACGTTTCAGGACTGAACCTGGCATTGATTGACTTTCTGCAATGCAAAGCATGTTCTGTGCTCCAGTTGATTTCTTTACTGTATTGTCCCTTTTTCACCACAAGGGTGTGCTTTATAAGAACATGTGGCCAGGGAAGCCGGGTTCTGGTAACACTGAAAACGAACCATGGAAATTCTGTGTGGCTGCTTGTCTGGTTTTTTCAAAAGAAATTCTGGCCCTTCCTCACTCCCAAGGGTAATCTGAAGGTTTTTTTTACCCAACAGATAGTTTTGCCTGTATGTAACTGCCATGATTATACACAGATGAGCAGTGGTCCAGGTTTGGGCCATGACTCTGGGTAGTCTTGCATTGGTCATCTGAGAAACAGTTTGGGCATGAGGTGTCCCACCAAAGGTCTTCACGGTCAATCATCTTAGGCAGAGCTAAAGAGAGGGGTTCAGATTAAGCCATCTTCCAGTTATGCCTGGCCTGGCCAGAAGTCTCCCACTTGCATGCCTATCCAACAAGGATGATGCTTCACTTCTCTGTGCCCTTTGTCTGAAGAGTTCTTTCGGACAGAGGAGCATGTAATTCTGGGTTAACTTAAATTGTGTACCACCTCCAAGCTGAAGTTCCTTTTACAAGCACTGGAACCTTTGTTATGCGAGAACTCTTCCTTCTGTCTTTCAAACTGTTCCACTAGCATTCTAAAGAGCACTTTTTTTTCTATTGGTATTTCTACTTTAGGGCTTGCAAGTAAAAATTTCAGAATATCAGGAATTACTCCTCCCCATTTTGGATGGCTCCATTCTCCCATACAGTAGGTTCAAATCATTGAACAATGGATATAAAATGCTTAACTGTAATAAGGCAATAAAAGGAGGGCTTATCATTCTCAATTGAGACTGGCAGTGTGTGATTTCTGCATAACTTCCCCACCTTGCTTTGCCTCTTCTTTCCCTGTGGCTTTTGCACACAACTTTCAGGAACAGAACGCTGAAGTAATTGATGCAACTGTCTTTTTTTCTTATGAAGGGTGCGTTTATTTAAACTTTTTAAAATATAAAATCAAAACAGGATTTCGTGGCATTGTGGACTCTTTTGGAAATCATTTACTGAATGTACTATGTACTGTTCTATAGAAGTGAAAAACATTAAATGAATGAGGATTTTTGCTCACTCCATGGTATTTTGCAATTTCATGTCCTTGTTAAAGTCTTCTCTGTATGTATGTCTTTTTGTGGGGGAAAGGGGTAAACAACAGAAAGACAAAGGGAAACCAAAATCTTATTTTTGTCTTCATTGGGGGAATTGCTGTGTGCTGAGTAATTTTGGTAACAGTCCAATGCAAAATGTATAAATGTGTATGTATATAAAATGAACATTGTCTTAAGGTTGCACCTTGTAAACAATTATGGATAATGTATTGAATGTTTGGCACATAATTTTCTGGATCAAAGTATTTTGCTTTGGAATTAAGATGATCAGTGATTAAAAGAAATCAAACATGGCTTCCTTTATTTATGCTTATGAAGAGGAGATGGTTAGTTGTGTGTCTGCAGTCTGGTATCTCCACGTAATATGCTTTATGGTGGTTGCCATACTTTTTTTAAAAAAAAAGAATGATTACAATGCATATAAACAGAGTATCATAAGTCCATTTCATACCAGAACATAATTTGATTATTAAGTATATGGGAAGATCACAAAATTTGTAGCTTTTCACTTTACTGAAAGGCAAATGAAGGGGACCTGATAGAGATGTGTAAAATTAATGAGAAAGTGGATGGTGTTTTTTTTTTTTTAATAATACTATATATAAAATACTAATACCTGTCCTTATACACTGAAGCAGCAAGGAAGAGGTTCAAAAGAATTACATGTTCACTTCATTGTTGTTGTGTACATTCAAGTCATTTCTGATTTTCGGCAACCCTAAGGCAGTGTTTTCTTGGCAGTATTTGTTCAGAGGGAGTTTGCCTTTGCCCTACTCTGAGGCTGAGAGTGTGTGACTTGCCCAAACCTGCAGGTTTCCATGCCTGAGCGGGAATTTAAACCCTGGCCTCCAGAGTCTTAGTTCAACACTCAAACCACTACACTACATTGTCCCCACTCAGTTTATACAACAGATAGTTAAACTTTGAAGCTAGCCAGAATAAGATTAGAGGAAGCACACCAGGAGATGGTAAAATTTATCTGCCTGGCAGAACAGCCACTATTTTTCTCTTCCCTTTACAGAGAATTAGGGTGACAATGAAAACAGATGCACTCCACCTAAATCTTGTGACCTGAAAGAAGCAGCATGGAAGATACTCTGAATTAAAAAGATGGCCTTCCTGCATCCTACAATTTCTTCCTCCCTTTCCTTTTTAAAAAAAGTGGCTCTTGTCCTCCACTCACATGTACTTTTCTTTCAGCTGCCTTCAAATCTAACCATATTTGCCCCTGCCGTCTCTCCCTTCCCTCCTGTAGTTGATCACACCAGACAAAACTACAACTCGATTTGTATTTGGAAGGATGTCCAAAGGATTTTGCACGCATGTGCTCCTCTGTAGCACTTTTTGCTAATAAGAGCTGAACTGTATTGTTCAGTTTTGCAAAGGCAAATATGCAAGAGGAAGGAATACAAGAGGAAGATACAGTAAGCATAGAGGAACCCCCCCCCCAAAAAAGAAAGAACTAGGGAGGTGTGCATCCAAATGAATACTGAATGTTATCAGAAGCCACAAGATTCCAAGCTGATATTGAGGGGGATGACAATGGAAGGGAGCGGAAATCTGGGCAACAGCACTCGATTCTGCAAAATCTTCCTGCAGGTGCCAGTTGTTTAATGCCATTCAACCCCGTCCTTTGCATTCTATTTTCCTTTCATTTGACGGTGCCTTAACGTGCTTTTAATACTCATTCTAATTTCTCATCTTAATGCCTATTAGTTGGATCCTGTCAATTTCGCTATGAATTTCTATAATGCTAAGTGATGTTGGCACCCTTTCTGGCAGCTTGTTAATGGAATATTTGACCTGGCAGTCTCTTGTCTCTGGCTGCTGCTTCCTTCCATGAATCAGGTTCGTTTTTTTAATGGCTCGAACGTGGGGAGAAAGAGGTCCTTAGGAATGTCATTGTACTTCTCTGCTTTAAAAGTGACCCTAGGAATACAAAAGAAAGAGGGATAAAAGGAGACCATGCAGGCATAAAAATCTGGCTGTGTTGCAGGCAATATTCCTACAGTGAATGCTGTGTTGGACTTCCTATATTCGGTCAGGGGTAGGAATAATCTAGCATCCTCCAGATGTTGAACTGCAACTTCCACCGTAGCCAATATAACCAAAGATGAAGAATGCTGGGCATTGCAGTTTAGCCACTTAACAACAACCCTGCTGAGATCTTGACAGTCAGGGCTGTAGCTTCCATGACTGAGTCTATCTACCCAACTTGCATGCAGTCTTCCTCTTTTCTTACAGCCCTCTAACTTGGCAGACATTTTTATCTTTTCTAATGAGTCATGTGCAAAGTACACAGTCTTAGTGTAGTCATCTTGGCTTCTAGTCAGAGTTCAGGCTTGATTTGCTCTCGGCCCCATTTATTTGTTTGTTGTTTGTTGGTTTGTTTGTTGCAGAGGGTTGGCAGTCCATGGTATCCACAGAACTCTCCTTCAGCACCACATTTCAAAAGAACTGATTCTCTTCCGATCAGTTTTCTTCACTGCCCTGCTTTCCCAACAAAAATCAGAAGACCGTCTTGACTTTGGTATTCAGTGATATATCTTTGTTGTTGTTGTGTGCCTTCAAGTCATTTCCAGCTTACGGCGACCCTAAGAGTTGAAGTCCAGTGCTCAAACCACTACGCCACACTGGCTCCATTACTATTTTAATTGCTTTCAAAAATAGTTAGGAAATTCTAGTTTGACCTATTGCTTAACCATTAGCCGATTCTGTTCATCTCCAGCCCACTCAATTAACGGGTGGTTCTCTAAAGCTGAATAGGCAGACTGTACTCTAGCAAAGTTAACATTGTCCTGGATTTATGCAGCTCCATGCTGGCTCACCAGAGTCCCCTTTCTGACATGTCATCCACTTTGGTAGACCTCAGACAATGACTGACATTCTAGCTTCTAGGACTCTGAAAGGCTACTACAGAAGTTCTGCTCTCCATTTCTTCTTTTATTATTGTTGTGTGCTTTCAAGTAATTTCTGACTTATGGGGTAACCCTAATAAAACTCACTTGGCCAAGTCACACGCTTTCAGCCTCAGGAGGAAGGCCATGTCAAATCTCCTCTGTACAGATCTTGCCAAGAAAACCCCATGATAGGGCCACCATAGGTCAGAAACAATTTGAAGGCCCCGTGGAACAAATGCAAACCTGCTAGGGGGTTTTCTGAGGCTGAGAGTGTGTGATTTCCCTAGATTTACCCAGTGGGTTTCCATGGCTGAACAGGAAACCCAATACTGGTCTCCAGAGTCATAGTCCAAATGCTTAAACCAATACCTCATACTGTTTCTCTTCCTTTATTCTTCCAAAGCTGGCTCTTACATGACTTCAAATGGCCTCCAGCTGCTTTGTCTTGCCTTTCTGCCCTCTTTGATTTCCTTGATTTCCTCTGGTTCTGTTAGGTGCTAGGTAACAGGGTTTTCTTGGCAAGTTTCTTCAGAGGGGGTTTGCCGTTGCCTCATTCGAAGCTGAGAGTGTGACTTGCCCAGTGAGTTTCCATGGCTGGGTGACTGGGGAGTTGAACCCTTGGTCTCCAAACATCCTAGTCCAACACTCAAAATACCACCAGGTAAAAGGAACATTTTCACCCTCTGACTGGTGAATCCTCTCACCAGACAAACAAATATCAATTCCCCCTTTTATAAGTGAACCATGTCTTCTGATAAATAATTTCCATTGAGCTTAATCAGGCTAAAAGTAGGTCCTGTAATGGTTTAAATCCTCTTTTGCTAACAACAGTGTGTGAGATCATGGTACCTAATTGGTCTCTCATCTTGCAATTTCTGAAGAAGAGTTCCTACTTGCAGCTGCTACTGATGTCTTGTTTAACTTTTGCCAGGTAAAGGAAGGATATTAACCCATAGTGCCATCTGGCGGCACAAGGGTTTCTCCTACAGACTCTTCAGCAGCTTAGAATAAAGCAGTGCATTGCTGTGCAAATGAAGTGTTTCAACTGAAAAGTTGTACTTTGATTCCCATGGTAGCTTTCTGCCAACAATAAATTGGTTTTGTTGTTAAGTGCCTTCCTCTCTTTCTCTTACCCTTGACCTTTCCTAGCAGTATTGTCTTTTCTAAGGAGTCAAGCAGTCTCATGATGTGGCTGAAGTACGAGAGCCTCATCATCTTGGCCATCAGAGAGATTTCTGGCTTTATCTACTCAAGAACCCATTTGTTTGCTCTTTTGGCTTTCCACGGTATCCTCAGCACTCTTCTCCAACACCACATCTCAAATGAATTGATTTTCTGCCTATCCGTTTTCGTCACTGTCCAGCTCTCACATCCATACACAGTGATGGGGAATACAATGGCTTGGACGATTCTAAACTTTAGTGTTTATTTGTGTATCTTTCCTCTTCAGGATCTTTTCTAGTTCTTTCATAGCTGCCCTTCCCATTCCTAGTATTCCAATTTCTTGACTACAGACTTCACTCTGATCATTGTTTGATCCTGGGTATGGGAGCTCTTTTATTATTTTGATTTCCTTATCGTCTAGGTGGATTTTATGTGTTTCTTCCATGGTCATTAGTTTTCTTTTCTTTATGTGCAGCAGTAAGCCTGCCTTCACACTGTCATCTTTGACCTCCCTTAGTAATTGTTCCAGCTCTGTGATGTTTTCTGCTAGCAGTATGGTGCCATCCACATATCTTACCACAATAAACACAGCACCTTAATTGACTTCTCGGCATCTTTGTTTCTCAGCTCTCTCCAGTTTCTGCACATATGCTTCCACACCTCTCATTAACGCATCCCTAAAGAGTGAGCCATCTAGTACAGTTTCTTGACAGTACAGGAATCTACAGCTAAAGAAGCCCTGCAAGGTGGCCATGCAACATCTGTTTAAAATAGCAATAGCGATAGCAGCTTTATTTATATACCACTTTATACAACTCTAAGCACCCTCTAAGCAGTTTACAACTGTAAGCTAATCGCTCCCAACAAGATTTCGAGGAGGCAGTTTATCTTGAACTGCATTTTCCATTCTGTTGCCCATTCTCATTGTTTATAGAAATCCTTTTGGATGGTGATCCAAGGTTGCAAGCCTATCCACATTTACGTGGGAACAAGATTAATTGAATACGGTGGTGCTTATTCCTGAATAAACAGGCATGAGATAATGCTGTACAAATCACAGCCCTAAAACCCAATCTGCTACTGGTTCTGCTGAAATGGGCCAGAGAGATGCTAGGTGATGATCCCTCCTGTTGCATGACTTTGCTGTATTTTAGTTTTGATATAGTTTTGCTACATTCTGGTTTCCTTACCTGTTTTTCTGGAGACCTGTAGACACTCGACGAAGAAAAACATTGCTGGTCCTGCCCCCTTAAGACTGGTGGGATTCTGGTATGTATACAGAGCTTCAGATAAGATATTGTGGGGCTGTTAATTTCTTAATATTCAGCCACTTGCTTTGCATTAAAGGACTATCTTGTTGTCACAGTGTGCCTTCAAGTCATTTCCGATTTACGGCAACCCTAAAGCAAGCCTCTCATGAGGTTTTCTTGGCAAGATTTGTACAGAGGAGGTTTGCCATTGCCTTCCTTTAAGGCTGAGAGGGTGTGACTTACCCAGTGGGTTTCATGGCTGAATTGGGAACCAAACATTGGTCTCCAGAGTCACAGCCCAACACACAAACCACTACACCATGCTGGCTCTCAAACTGATCTTAGCATCATTAAAACATTGTGTACAGTAAACACAATTAGCCATGCATTAGAAACTAATTCTGTTGGTATCAAGTGGCTCTGGCTGATAGATGATGAATGCAAGGGCTTTTAATTTAAGAGCTATGTAAATGCTGTATTATTGGGACTTCTCAAGGACAGCCAAATCTCCAGCGGGTCAAAGTGCATGCAACTATTATCTGGAATGGCTTCCAGTCACACTATAAAAACAGTAAAGAGCTGAAAGAAAATTACATCATCGGAGGACTTAGTTATAATGACTGTATGTTACATTGAGAAGAACACATCAGGCCAACAGGAGGAGGAAGATCGTGATGCGACCAAACAAAAAAAGTAACATAGAATCATGGAGTTGGAAGAGACCTCAGGGGCCATCCAGTTTAACCCCCTGCTATGAAGGAATATACAATCAAAACACTCCCCACAGATGGCTATCCAGCCTCTGTTAACAAAACAAAACAAAAACCCAAAGGAGACCACCACACTCCAAGGCAGCATATTACTCATTGTTCCTTGCTGTAACTTTGATGCCCAAATTGTATGCTAAGGCTCAAAGGCATACACCAAAGGAGCAGGTAGTATTTTTAAAGAAATTAATTGAATAAAGTTGCCTGTAAGGCCAAATACGCAACCACGGGGTCCCTGGAAGAATTTTTTAGGTGGGAAGGAGTCACAGGCAGGTTGAAAATATTTTTGCCTGCTTGCAAGAATTTTCAAGGGAAGGAGAAAGTACTTTGCCCATTGATTATCACAGAAACATTCTTAGGTATGAAGACTCCTACAAGCACAGTGTCTAAGTAGTAGTGCCCTCTGTGTGTTCACTGTAGCTTACTTCCAAGTAAGCATGTTTAGGATAGATTGAAAGCAACCTTTATTATTCCTGGGAGAGCGGAGTCACAATAGCTATTTAAAGATTTAACTATTTAAAGATTTTTGTGAGTTTGTCGGGCTATGTGGCCGTGTTCTGGGAGAGTTTATTCCTAATGTTTTATCAGCATCTGTGGCTGGCAGCCACAGATGCTGGCAAAACGTAAGGAATAAACTCTTCCAGAACACAGCCACATAGCCGAACAAACCCACAAAAAAGTATGGATGCTGGCTGTGAAAGCCTTTGACTTCATATTTAGAACACTTTTGATTGATACATTCCTGAGGAGGATCAACTACTTTGGAGTCTGGACCAATTTGTTCCGATCATGGTGGGGGCTTAGCCACCACTATAGTCTTAGGGGGGCTCTTGCCTCCTGTTTTGAGTCCATGTGTAACAGAAAGAGAGGAATAGAGATGGATAGACTCAATCAGGGAGGCCACGGGATTAAATTTGCAGGGCCTAAGCAGAGCAGCGGAGGATACGGAGTCTTGGAGATGTCTCATCCATGGGGTCACCATGAGTTGGGATTGGCTCGAGTGCAGTCAACAACAACAGCATCCACTAAGGCAAGCTGACATTTGGATATCTGCCTGGCCTTTCTATACTCAGCCTTGATTGGAAACCGACTAAATCTGGCAAAGCTCTTATGTGGCACCTGATGTGATTTGAGGATTCAAACTTGGAGAGTAGATTGCCTGCCAGAGGTCCCAGATTCAATGCCTTGCAACTCATCTGCAAAGGATCAGGTCTCTAACACATCCTGGGAAAGGCCATTTGCCTTGGAGCCTACAGAGCTGCCCCAAGTCATGGCAGTTGTGGCATCTATAGGGTGTAAACCCTTGCTTATCTCATGCTTGCCTGCGAGAACGAGAAACTGAAAAAGAAAAGAAAACCCCTTTCACCTGCTAGGCAGTAAGATAGTTTCTGTCTGTCTCCAGAGAGTTTTCACATGTGCAAAAATGATATTTGCAGAAAATGTGGAAATCTGCCAGCTAACCTAGAAGAGCTGCTCCCTTGCTTCAGGGACACTGGAAAAATCAGAAACCTGAGAGGAGTTGCTGGCGTCTTTTCTATAGATCAGGTAGTCCCCCTGGGCTTGCTACATGCACTTGCTTTGCCTCACAGACAACTGTGGGAATTAAAAAAAAGTTTTTTCCATTATTGGCAAGAAATTTGGCTGAAGTGAATGGTCTTTTGATACGCAAAGATAGCTGGTAACTCAGTGAAATTTCTTCAGCATCTTAATCTACTCCCCCTGCAGATAATAATGATAATTTTTAATACAATATAACACCAGTTGAGAACATATACATCGGGTTCAGCCATTGTTTCCATCCATGTAGAACTCTGCTGCTGCATCTCCAGCGTGTGCCTTTTCCATTCATTTAACCTCTGACAGCTCAAGTGCAACTCCTGCTTGTTTCAATGGGTCTGTTAAGGACCCATGGCTGGTTTTGCACTGTATATTTAGCTCGTGAGTGTAATTTGTAAAGATGTGCAGTTGACTGGATGCCTGCACTGTCTGTAAGGATTGGTAATGGAATCAGTAGTTTTGATCTACAACGTCGTGCTGACATTTTACTGCTGGTTTCCTTTGTCTGTGAACCACCTTGTGTTTTTGACAGGTGTAGACAGTAGACCATTTTCTTTATTCTAAGCAATCCTTTACTGTGTAGAACCATTTATAGCGTTGAACATGAGCTACTCCTGAAGAACATTCATATGTGGTTGGAAACATAAGTTGGAAGGAAACACTCCCCTCCATCTTTAGTCATTTTATTTGTTTTATTATTTTATTTGTGGAATTTATACCCCCCCCCCTTCTCACAAAATGGGATTCAGGGTGGCTTACGAAAATATGAGAAGATAAAACTGGATCATTAATTACGAATGTTAAATAATAGTTTGCTAACACTAACCTTAAAACATAAATTAAAAACAACATAGTTAAATCCATTAAAAAAATAAATAAAAACCATTAAAACAGTACACCACACTATACAAGTAAAATTCACCCACTGAATGCCTGCTTGAATAAAAACGTCTTCAGCTGCTGGTGAAAAGAGAGCAGGGAGGAGGCTGACCTAATCTCCAGTAGAAAGGAGTTCCACAGTCTGGAGGCAGCCACGGAGAAGCTTTGTCTTGAATCCTCACTACATTTGCAAAAGTGGTGGGACTGAGGGAAAGCACTCTCTTACTAATCTTAACACAGGGGTTGGCTTGTACAGGGAGATAGGGTCCTTCAGATAGTTTGGACCCAAGCCATTTGGGGCTTTATAGGTCATAACCAGCACTTTGAATTTTGAGTGGAAACTAACCAATGAAGCTGCTTCAAGGGAGTCTCATGCCTCCTGTAACTGGTCCCGGTCAGCATTCTCACTGCAGCATTTTGAACCTGCTGGAGTTTCTGAACAGTTTCCAAAGACAGCCCCACACAAAGTGCATTCCATCAAGGCATGTGTCACTGTACCCAGATCTGACTTCTCAAGGAACAGGCGCAGATGGCAGACTATTTTTAATTGTGCAAATGCATTCCTGGCCACTGTTGAAACCTGGACATCTAAGCTTAGGTCTGAATCCAGAAGCACACCCAAACCGTGAACCTGCGTCTTCAGGGGGAGTGTAACCCCTTCCAACACAGGGTGAGTCCCTGTTCCCTGATCTGCCTTCCAACTGACCAGGAGCACCTCTATCTTGTCTGGATTAAGCTTTCATTTCTTTGCCCTCATCTAGTCCATTACTGACAGCAGACACTGGTTCAGTAAAGAGACAGCTTCCTTGGAATCAGATGGAAAGGAGAGAGAGTGTTGGATGTCACCAGCATACTGGTGACACTGAACCCCAAAACTCTCGATGATCTCCCCCAGTGGTTTCAGTCTTGTCCTTGAAACACATGTGTACGCTTTCATAGAATAATTTCCTGTTAGTTTCAGTGGGGTCTTGTGCAGAAGAACTTGCTCAGTGAAATTTGCTACATGAAGTAGATCTGTTTCTTCCACTTCTCCCTGCTCTCTTTACATTGGCAGGGGAAAACCTTTTTATTTGGCAGTTGAGTTGTAAAATATATAACACAATAGGGGTGGAATGGTGTCTTTTTATTTTATTTTCCATCTGTTAATTGTAATTATACTTCAAATATATTTTAACCATTTTAATCAAGGCCTTACTATCTCATTATTTAATGTTTTTAACTTTTGAAAAAATAGATTTTAATTTAGGGTGCATGTGCACTGTAGAAATAATGCAGTTTGGCACCACTTTAACTACCATGGCTCCATGCTACACAATCCTGGGATTTGTAGTTTGGTGAGGCACCAGGATGCTTACACAGAGAAGGCTAAAGACCTTATAAAACTGCAGATGCCAAGATTCCATACAGTGGAGCTACAGCACTTTAAGTGGTGTCAAAGTGCATTATTTCTACAGTGTAGATGCACCCTTAATCTTGTTTTAACCTTCTGGAAGCTGCCTTGGATTCTGTCCCAAGACAAGGACAGGGTATAAATCCAATAAAGGAAGGAAGGAAGATCGATGTTGTATCTGTCCATGTTGTTATCCTGAATGTGTGGGCCTTGTAGAGCTTCCACTGACAGCAATAGTCTCTCTTTAATTAGTTGAGGGAATATTTGGCTTGGCCTTGTAAGAGAGGGTAATGTATGAAGGATCACAGCACTAGCTATACCAGTAATAACTGGTGAAGATTCCAGGCTTGGAGGAATGACACAAATTTTATTAAAGAAAATGTAAAACAGCACACACATGGAGATAACTTATTCAAATACTCAGCATACAGAGCTAACTGAATAGAGAAACATGGAAGGGGGTAGCAGAGATTGAGGGTTGGAAAAAAAGGAAGGGGTACATTTACCTATCCTGAAGAAATGGTCTATGGAAAGCAGGGAAGGCAGAAACTCCAGCCACAAGGCTTGAGATTGCGGATTTTGGGAGGCAGACAGGAATGGACAAAGAAACTCAGACTGAGGCCTGAGGGCAACTGTCACCATACAAGCAGGGTGGGGGCAAATGCAGGTTTCATTTGGGGTGAGACTTAGACCCTTAGAACCAACCCCAATTCATGAAAGTTCCATGGGAAACCAAAAGTTTGATTACCCTTTGACAAAACTGGAGAAAGTTTCCAAAATGGAGCGTGATCGATGGTGCTTCGTGGGGTTTGCAACACCTAGACAAGATCTGGAGTCCTCTTGGAATGAGATGGCATGAAGGGGATGCTTAGGAATACATGACAGATAAAAAGGCAATTCTGGTCTTGTTTTATCTGGCAGACCTCATCTTTTGGCTTTTGGTATCTGCAGTGGCACACTTTCTTGCAAGCTGCTCCATCCCTACGCTTTTTTGCACGACTGAACCTATGTGCCATTCACAAATGCTGGCAATGCCACTGGGAGTTCCCAATCTGTTCCCCATCCATTCCACAGCAGCCAGTTTTGAAGAATGATTCTGAACAGTTCTTCAAAATCAGCTGCTATGGGATGGATGGGGAACAGATTGCGGACTCCCAGTGGCATCGACGGTGTTCTCCCATGAGATTATATATGTTTCCTCCCCGTTCCATTCTCTTCCCGTTCCCTTCCATTCCACTCTGTTCCTGTTCTCCAAGCTCCGTGCGATCAACGTAATAAGCTGAAACCTAAATAAAAGAATAGCAGTATATTGATATATTTTTTAAAAGGATAGGACACAATGGGGATAATGCTTCTACATAATGTGTGGATTAGGTGTGGTAAGGGGTGGGGGGGGGCTGTTGTTGGAAGATGTATTGAGACACCTCTGCAGGGTGCCTTTTTTGTAGCATTGTGGTGGTTGCTTTCATCACCATTTGCTGTTTTTTTCCCCCCAGAAGAGATGTATCCCATCAGCTCAACCCAACACACACTGAGAAAAGGGTGAGGGAGGCAAGGACTCTTTGGTGTCAAGCCCAGAAACTATAAATGCCCTTTCCCTGTGAGCTCATGCTGCCTTGTCCTTTCCACAAACAGCATCCACTCCCTGATGCCTGAGAGAATAATTTTGCTGACAGCCTTGTCAAGATATGCAGGGAGGGTTGCTTGAGAGAGCAGCTACTTTCCATTGCTCAAAGGGCTGCCATTGTTTCCGAAATTGATAATTGCAGCATATCTCTGTGTTGCCATCTGCGAACAAACCAAAAAAAACCAGGGGAACAGCAAAGGGAGCTTGTTCTGCACTACATCCCCAGATAATACTGGAATCTGTCAGATTGTTCACAAAATAATTGATTCCAAGTGCGTCCAAATTTTCCATAGACACTAGAAATGACAAAATGATACACTGTGTGTATGTGTGTGTATGTGTGTCTGAAATATGAAACATCTTCACTGAGACAGCTGGACCAATTTTTGTGCATGTTCAAGGATTGAAATAACCACACCAATCCAAAAAGGAATGCAAGGTTTTGAAATGAAAAATCACACAACAGAGACCTCCTATCTCCGCCACAGGTAATCTTCAGTGCTTCCAAGGGTTACTTGGAACTGTTGTTCTGTAAGAGATAGTTAGGGTTCTTCAACAGAGAATTCTAACCAAATTAAAATTCCCAAGGCATCCTATTAAAAGGCATGACAGTTAAAAAAAATTGAAGTTAATGGTATCTTTGAATTACATGAATAAGATTTCTTTGTTTGTTCCTCTGTATGAAAACACAATACTACTTCAATTCAGAGCCAGTTGGTTATACTGAAATCTCTGGAATTAACTTAAAAGCTGTAAATTCCAGTTTTATTAGGGCCAACTGTTTGAATTCAGTTTAAGTCAGTTACATTTGGGCCATCATGATGAACTTATCCCATTGATATTCATGGGACTAAGCAATGATTATAATATTCTAGATGTTTCATGTCTCAATACGCTAGTTGGATTAGATATCAAGTGACAAGACAGGGCTGTGGAGCAGTGGCTAGGACTATTAGTTCCATCACCCCTAACCAGCATAGGCAAATAATGATGGATGATGGGAATTATAGTTTAACATCTGGTGAGCCATACTTACCCAACTCTTCTAATAAGGACTCCCGACTTTACTGGCATTAATAAATGGACGGAATTGCCAAACACTTCTGATAACCTTTCAAGAAAAATGCTGTGCTTTCTTTGTCTACAGCCAGTGCTCCAGGAGAATGTGTGCCTCCAGGTAATTTCTGTGTCTCCATTCCAGGAAATGAGTTCTTGCTCTTGCACTGACTTCTCTAGGTGCATTGCAAATGATATGTATTTGAAACAGGTAAAACTTCAGTATCCTGTGGCTTGAAACATTGGCAGGCAGAGCGCTCTGACATCCTTAGCTACACTCACCCTGAAAAGCTCAGAACTGTTCATAAACCCAAGGAAAGGGAAAGAATTAGATATATGGAAGATTCTCTCTCGTGGGTGGCTAAATGTTTCTCCTATTCCTGTTATTTCTAAATGATATTTTTGCTTGATCTGGAAGCTCCTGAGAACCCAAGCCCCAGGGTACTTTTTTTCTGCACAGTGACTGGAGAAATTTCAATGTACATAGGGAGGAAGAAGAGCCAGTGTGGCATAGTGGTTTGGGTGTTGGATTACAACTCTGGAGACCAGGGTTTGAGTCTCCGCTTGGCAATGAAACCCACTGGCTGACCTTTGGCAAGTCACATGCTCTCAGCCTCAGGGGAAGGCAATGGCAAACCTCCTCTGGACAAATCTTGCTATGAAAACCTTATGACAGATTCACCTTAGTTTCATCATAAAATCGGAAACTACTTGAAGGCACACAACACGCACATGGGGAGGAAGAAGCCAAAGTGACCTAAAGCAAAATACCCCCAGTTAGCTATATTTAGATGTATTTTGAAAGAAAATGCATTATGCTTACATTTTCACAACAGCCATTTTACAAACACAGGAATGACTTGTGCCTTCTCACTTGTCCCTCCCACTTTTGAGAACTGATGATTCTGAGATGTGCGTCTAATATAT
Organism: Urosaurus nigricauda; assembly: GCA_034509955.1. NCBI lineage: Eukaryota > Metazoa > Chordata > Lepidosauria > Squamata > Phrynosomatidae > Urosaurus > Urosaurus nigricauda. Next base: position 111,505,275 of record JAOEGL010000002.1, on the reverse strand, counting down.
TGGCTATTGATATATTTATTACCATAGTCAGTCAATGCCAGTGATATATTCAAGTCTTTACGTCAAGTCTCAAGTCTGGGAGCCAACTTTTTAGCAAAATAATAACAATAACAACAACAACATAAATAAATAAATAAATAATAAAATAAATAAAAACTGGGGCACATTTTTCAAAGGTGACTAGCAAACATATGAAGCAATGGGCTTGGAACCAAACACATTTGCTGTTCCCCTCCTAGAAATGTGCCCTGCACTTCTGCTCAAAGTGAATGAGTAGCAATTGCTGGATGATAAGTTGATGATACCTTGCTAGATGATAAGTTGATCATATGTTGCACATGAGCCAGCAAAATGACACTGCAGCAAAGAAGGCAATGACTGTTTTAGCCTGCATTAATAGAAGCATAGCTTCCAAGTTTCTGTTGCTAAAAAAAAATACAAGTCTTGAGTTGAGTTGAGTGCAAGTCAAGTCATTGAAGCAACTTGAACCTGACTTGATCAGTGCACAAATGAAATAGGGACCAAATGCACTATGTGTGAGAGTGCTGCTCATTCACATTGTGATTAAATAACTTAGAATCCCTGGTTTATCATTATGTACATCTTTCTGTCCAGAAGAACATGGTTATGATGTTTACAAAGAAGCAGTCTTAAAAGGGTTATAGTGGGATGTGAGGCAATAAATAATGCCTTAATTTTTTTCCCCCAAAAAATTAAATAGGACAGTTACCCTGATGTATTTGAAAACCCCAGGAATTTCATTATTTTCCAAAGACCTTGCTAGATGATAAGTTGATCATATGTTGCACATGATCCATCAGTGTGATGCTGCAGCAAGGAAGGTGAATGCTATTTTAGCTTGCATTAATAAAAGTACAGTTTCCAAGTGGAGGGAAATAATAATCCCACAGTGTGGTACTCTAGTCAGGCCTCATCTGGAGTACTGTATTCAGTTCAGGGTGCCTTGTTTTAAGAAGGATATACACAAGTTGGAGCAAGTTCAGAGAAGGGCAACAAAGACCATAAGAGATATGGAGATCAAAGCCTATGAGTTAAGGTTGGAGGAGATGAGCTTATTCAGTTCCTTCAGTGAAGGGAAGACCGTGTGTGTTTGTGTATGTGTGCTCTTTAAATACTTTAAGGGCTGTCCGAGAAAGGAAGGGGCAGATCTGTTTTCTGAAAGCCTAGCAGATAAAACCATGTCTAATGTTTTGATGTTACAAGAGAGTAGATTTCTACTGAACCTTAGAAGGAAAGTCTTGATAGCAAGAGCAGTTTGCTAATGGAACCATTTGGTTGGGGTCATCTTCTTTGAATGTCATCCAAAAGAGGCTGGACTGCTACTTGCTGGGTATGCTTTAGCAAAGTTTTGGACTCATTGACCCACGAGGCCCCTCTCAACTCTACAATTCTACGAGATTAAAATGGGAAAGTATTCATGTATGTTTTGAGCTTCTTGGATGAAAGGCAGGACAAAAACATAATTATATAACCATGGGCATTGCAAGAGGGATGAAAAGGGAAAAGGAAATGTAGAGAGAAAAGAGTGGTGGAGCATCTGCATCCAAACAGCAAGGAGAGAGACCACATCTCAAGATGCTAGAAACTCTATCCAACGGGGACAGAGAATGAGATACATTTATTTGAGTACTTTCTTTGGATTATTCTGATTACCTCTCAGGAAGGATTTAGGATCTATATTCAGCTGAAATAAGTTGGGCTCTCTGTAAACACTGGATATGTTTTCTAAGACCTAACAGTGTGGTTTTTCTTTTTATTATTTAAAAGAAAATGAAAACCAACAAAATACATGAGGTTTAATCTGAAGGCCTTCTAAAACACTGCTGCGTCACACTTTATTATTATTTACTATTGTTGCTGTGTGCCTTCAAGTCATTTCTGACTTATGGCAACCCTATCATGGGTTTTTCTTGGCAGGTTTCTTCAGAGGGGGGTTGCAATTGCCATTGCCATCTTCTGAGGCTGAAAGAGAATGACTTGTCCAAAGTCACCCAGTGGAGCTACGATCCAAACTCTGATCTCCAGAGTCCTAGTCCAGTGCTCAAACCACTACACCACACTGGCTCTCTACTTCACACTGCAGCTCACCAAAATTAATAAGTGAGTGCAGTGTCCCACAAGAGCTGGCCAATCCAACTATGTTGCAAGTCTCCATGCCACCATAAAACCTCTGCAGGAAGCAAAAGATATTGGCATGAGGAGATTAAATCCAATTGAACTGCGTCAACATCTCCCCCTAGTTGCACTGAATTACAGAGGGGTAATTTGGTTTAGCAACAAATGACAAATAGGGCATGGGTTGTAGATACCAGTTAAATGCAAGAACAGCTGAAATACTGGAATGCTTTTCAGGGTTCCAACGGAAATGCCATCAGAGAATCATGGGGCTGCAGTGTTTGCTGGAATACTGCTCTCTCTTGAGAAGAGCAGTGGGATTTCATCTGTCAGAGATTCTGCAGCAGCTCTGACAGCTGGAGGTATGGCGGGGTCATGGGTTAAGTAGTCGAAAGGAAAGTTTGGCAAGAGGAAGCATCAAGGTTCTGCGCTGGGTCAAAGCATTGCCAAAATATCCTCTTGTCAGTACCAGCAATGTAATGGCGACAGGAGACGCTTTCTGCATTCTTGGTTAGCCTTGTCGCTGCAAAGCAAGAGTCGTCTAGGGTGATTGCTTCTCATCATCGCAGGTTCCAAGTCAGTGAAAGCTTAGAAGTCACTTGCTAGGCTGAGAATATTGCTTAGGTGGGATCTGGGAATTTCTGCATGATTTTTCACTCTTGGAATAATGAATAAGATGGGTGGAGATGGAAATCAATAAACAATGGATTAAAAAAAATAGTTTGAGCTCTGACGTCTATGTGGGGCCATTCATAGGCATGGTTGCGCACATTAGGGTTTGCATTTGGATATGTTGTTCTGTTGCCATGTCATGAGTGATGCCACATTATCTTGTAAGTCTTTACAGTTTCCTTGAAGTACATGAACTTTATTTGCATTGACAGGACAGTGCTACAGTATCCTATAACCCTACTGAATTATTGTATCTATAGAGAAAATGATAATTCCTCATGAACAGGAGGCCTGCCAGATATAATTCTCATAAGTCTCATCTAGAATCTCCAGTGGTCAGAGAAAATGGGAAATTTAAGTCAATACACTAGAATGGCCCCAAGTTGTTACCCCTACTCTATAGAAATTAAGCCTAATTTTTCAAATTAAACAAGCTCAGGATGTGTGTATAAGAGATACTGGTGATTTCTTGGCAGTTGTTGATATGTGCCTCAAAATCAACACCAAAATATAACTAGGGATGTTTAGCCTGGAGAAGCGAAGGTTAAGAGGTGATATGATAGCTCTATTTAAATACTTAAAGGGATGCCATATTGAGGAGGGAGCAAGCTTGTTTTCTGCTGCTCCAGAGACTAGGACCAGAAAGAATGGATACAAATTGCAGGAAAAGAGATTCCACCTCAACATTAGGAGGAACTTCCTGACAATAAGGGCTGTTCGACAGTGGAACACTCTCCCTCGGAGTGTGGTGGAATCTCCTTCCTTGGAGGTCTTTAAACAGAGGCTGGATGGTCATTTGTCAGGTATGCTTTGAATGAGATTTCCTGCATGGCAGGAGGTTGGACTGGATGGCCCTTGTGGTTTCTTCAACGCTACGATCCTATGATTCTATTGTTGTTGCTGTTGTTATATTTATTTACATGTCACCCTTTTCCTGGTTTGAGACTCCAGGCAACATCCAATAGTTAAAACAAATGCAGCAATAAATTCACTTCATGCAAAAGGTAAAAATGTAATTCAACTACCAGCAAAATTAAAACCAGTTAAAAACAAAACCAGTTAAGAAGAAAACAACCAATATACAACACATTTCATTTATGGTGACCCTATCATAGGGTTTTTTGGGGGGTTTTGGACAAGATTTATTCAGAGAAAGTTTGTCATTGCCCTAAGGCTAAGAGAGTGGACTCTTTCAAACGGGAGGAATTTCTCTCAACTCCGAATGGAGCCAATGCGGATTCATGTAAATTCGCTTGTTTAGCGAATTTACATGAACCCCTGCTCCGTTCGGAAGAACCCCTGCTCCGTTCGGAATTACTTCCCATTACCCGAAAATAACCCCCTCCTGCCCGAATTTGCATGTGAAGCTTTAATTCGCAATAACGTAAAACCCATGATTGCATTCGGATTGGCTTCCCTCTTGCCCGAATTTGCGTGCGAAGAGTTAATTCGCAATAACGTAAAACCCATGATTGCATTCGAATTGACCTTAAATTATGCTTCCAATTTAGCCTCGTATGAAAGAGTCCAGTGTTTTGCCCAAGATCACACATGGCAATTGTGACTGACAAAATATTGTGTAGTGTTTAAATCTACCCTTTAGCAAAAAAGTTTGGGTTTTCCTCTTATCCTGCATGTTGCAAGTGACAAATGTCTGCACCACACTTCAAAAAATAAAAATAAAACCCTCTTGATTCTTCTGGGATTCAAAATGATGAGAGAGAGCCTAAATTCAGTGGATGAATATAGGTTTAGCATATAGAAAGTTCCAAGATGAATCTTCTGTCTCCTTGGTTAAAAGGATTAATGGCTTGTAATGTAGAGGATTGTGCGCTTAAGGCCCTGGAGGCTTGCAACTAGTGGAAACAAACAATACAGTACTAGTTTAGTCTAGATGGGCGAATAGTCTGACCTGATGCATTGCTAACAAGCCAGTTACATGCCCTCCAACATTTCACAGATGAAAAGCAGGACACATGTAGCCAAGCAACATCAGAATTGTGGTCAAGATATCAAAAGTTGTTAATAAAGAACAGACAAGCTAAGAGACACTGGACTCTTTCAAACGGGAGGAATTTCTCCCAACTCCGAATGGAGCCAATGCGGATTCATGTAAATTCGCTTGTTTAGCGAATTTACATGAACCCCTGCTCCGTTCGGAAGAACCCCTGCTCCGTTCGGAATTACTTCCCATTACCCGAAAATAACCCCCTCCTGCCCGAATTTGCATGCGAAGCTTTAATTCGCAATAACGTAAAACCCATGATTGCATTCGAATTGGCTTCCCTCTTGCCCGAATTTGCGTGCGAAGAGTTAATTTGCAATAACATAAAACCCATGATTGCATTCGAATTGACCTTAAATTATACTTCCAATTTAGCCTCGTATGAAAGAATAGACTGTCTGGTTTTGCCAGACTCTACTGGGAAGAGCAATATTGCACATCTCTTCTCCTCTCCCCGCTGCTGAGTTGATTGAGGCTGCATCTGCACTGCAAAAATAATCCAGTTTGACAGCACTTTAACCATCAGGGCTCAGTGCTATGGAATTCTGGGAACTGTAGTTTGTTGTGGCACCACAACTCTCTCACCGAGAAGGCTCTGTGCCTTACAAAACTACAATTCACAGAGTTCCATAACATGGCAGTTGAAGTGGTCTCAAACTGGATTACTTCAGTAGTGCAGATAGCCCCAGAGAGCAAACCACTTTTGCCTTTTGAACTCAGTTTACAGTAATTGAAGTAAGCTGAGGATAAAAGAAGAAAGTGGGAGGAAGAGAGAGAAACTGGGACATTTTAAAAGCAGCTGAAAAGTGAGATAAGAGAAGGTTAAGCGGGACTGTTGCTGCCAAACTGGGACAATTGGAGAGTATGTAGTTAACATGGAAATATAGTGGTGTAGATCATCAGAACCAGCATGGCATACTGGTTTGAGTGCTGGACTATGACTCCGAAAACCAGGGTTTGATTCCCACTCGGCCATGGAAACCCACTGGGTGACCTTGGGCGAGTCACATGCTCTCAGCCTCAAGGGAAGGCAATGGCAAACTTCCTCCAAACAAACCTTGTCACAAAAACCCCATAATAGGTTCACCTTAGGGCTGTCGTAAGTTGTAAATGACTTGAAGGCACGCAACACACACACACATACATCATCATCATCATCCATTCAGTCCTGGCACTTGGGGGCAGCATTAAAAATATGGAGTGTCACAAAACTTGGCACCGTAAGGGTTAAAGGGATTTGGAGACAGTTTCTTAACCAAGGAGTAGTTTATTGAAAGGGATTACAAACACGCAAATCAGGCTATGGCTTGTGTTGAAGCCGAGCTGTCTTCTGACATTTATTTATAGTATGTTATAATACCTATCCGCACGGCGTGAGAAAGATGAAAGCGGAAGCAATGGGGGGCCTCCTCAGAAACAGAAAAGCAGAGAGAAGCAGAAAACATCTTCTTGCCAGAGAAAAGCAAGGCAACGTTTTTGGGTCAGACAGGCATTGCCACTGGGTTAACTGAATGTAGTTTATATTCCCCCCCCACCCCCCCCCCCCGCATTGAATTTAATGATTAACATTGAAAATGATGGCAAAATCTCTGTCCCTGGTGGTTCACTGAGACCCAAGATGGAATTATTAAAGTGCTTTGCAATGTTGGTTTGTGACTATAATGACTGACAATTCCTCCCTTCTCCAACTTAAAAAGGGAGCTAAATATTACAAGGCTGTAAACATTAATTGGGGGCCTTGTTTTATGGCCGATTGAATCAGAACTTGGCAAGTGATCTATCTATCATCTATCTATCTATCTATCTATCTATCTATCTATCCCACACCACGGTAATGCCACAGTTGATCGTTGATGTCTTCTGTGCTCCCCAAACTGGAATTAAGACCCAGACCACTGTGTCAAAATATAGTGGTATCTGGGAACAGGAACACAACTTCCTATGTCCTCTGTACTCATCAGATACCCTTGAGATATGATTCTGCTAACCTTTCTGGAGAAAGGTTTTCTGTCTTTTCAGATGGGATGATCATGGTGGCAAAACAGTACATTTTGTCGAGGCTCATTATGACCCCCCCTGCTCAGTGACTTCAAGAAGAGTCCAGAGTCAAGACGAAGCCATCAATAACATTCCACAGAAGGGGAATAGCTCATACATTTTTGTTGAGAAGAAAAACCAACCAACTCAACTTCTCTGAACCCTACAACAAAAATTGGAAGGTAGTCGGAAACTTGGATGAGAGCCGATGTGGAGTAGTGGTTTGTGTGTTGGACTACAGCTCTGGAGACCGGGTTCAATTCCCAGCTTGGCCATGAAACCCACTGGGTGACCTTGGACAGGTCACATGTTCTCAGCCTCAGGGGAAGGCAAGGGCAAACCTTCTCTGAACATCTCTTGCTAAGAAAACCCTTTAAGGGTCTCCATAAGTCATAAATGACTCAAAGGCACACAACGGGAAACGTGGAGGTGGGAAAAGAAGATGTTGCTGTCTCTGGTAATAAAAACAAGCAAACAGAAAAAGAACAGCCCAAAGTGTCTGACCTTGTAAATTCTTCATCTACGGTAAGAGACATTTTATGAAGCTCTATACAAAATAAGAAAGATGTCTCCGGTATATTTATACACCACCCTCAGATCCTATCATACAGGTTGGACTATAAATATTTACAGAAAATATATAAATAAAAATCATTTCTTCCCAGTGATGGCTTCAGCATCTAGATAGGGGTGGGAACGGTGCTTTGTTGAATGCTGGCAATGTCCATGCATTCCATAAAGATCTTATTCCCTGGTCACTGCAGTAGTACTTACTGCAATTTATGAGAGATGTGACTTTTGGAAAATTTTGGACATGAAGTTTAATTTACTTTTTTGTGCTGAGGATGAGATTGTTTGGTCCCCAAGCTTTCCTCCTCACCTGGTGCATCAGCCACCAAGTCCCTTTTCGAAAGCTTCACCGTTTGGTGAATCTCCCAAGCTCCAACATCAAAGCGAACTGATTTCCTTCATATTCACCTCTCACATCAGCACCTGAATGTAAAAGAGGGAGCTGTGGGGAAGCAAAGCTCTTTAAAGCACCAAAGAGAGAGATATTTTTTCCCACAGAAGGTTTTTTTTAATGTAAGAAGACTGAACCTTAATCTTAAGTAAGATTTTGCAGAAATTAAAACAAACTTTGAAGCTGAGAAGACCTCAGAAAGGATTACCAGGCCTGTCACTTTGTAAATTGACTGAAGAAAAATGTTGGGCTGAGTATCAGAGGTCTGATGAGACTTGAGTGGCGAAAAGGAAAAAAAGACTGTTGTAACGATCCCTTTCAACTTGGGGAAAGGATGTGAAAGATCTTTGTTTGTCCAAAGCTACAGTCAAAGTCATTGAAGGTGAAAGTCAGCAGCTGATGTTTCTAAAAAGGAAAGCCCAAACATTACATTACAAGGAGAAGCATGGATTGGGACAGCCTGTGCTGTCTTTCCCATAACAAGACATGGAGGGAAGATTTATTTATCTCTTGCACTTATACTCTACTTTTCCACCAACGAACTCAACATGGTATATAATATACAGGTCTCCTTCTCCCTACCTTTATTCTAACATCAACCTTGTGAGGCAGCAGAAGGTTGTTATTATCATTATCATTATTATTATTAACCTTTATTTATATAGTGCTGTAAATTTACACAGTGCTGTACATAAAATCTTAAAATTAGACGGTTCCCTGCCCTCAGGCTTACAATCTAAAAAGACAAAAGGAGAAGGAAAGGTGGTGGGAAAAGGGATGAGGTACAGTAGTTCTTCTCTCCCTCTGGGGCCTGAACCAAGGCAGATGGACTGGAGGGAGGGCTTGGCTTCTTAATACATAGTTAAAATGTTGAAATGTAGGACATGTCCTGTAAAAGGAGGATATCTGATCACTCTTCCCAAATCACCCTTTCAGTTTAATGGCTCAATGGGGGCTTACACAGATACTTCTATATCTGGCCCGACATGTTTTCTGCATTGTTAGAACATTGGAAATCCAATGCCAAATAGGTTTCATGTAGGTTTCTCTGGTAGCCTACTTCTAAGTAGACTTCAGGGACACAGTAAAGGGTCTGTTTTTGGCTATTCCTAACCTTTAAGAGAAGAGTCAATAAGGTGTAGTGGTTTGCGTATTGGACTAGGACTTTGAGAGACCAGGGTCTGAATCCTCACTCGACATGGAGACACACTGGGTAACCCTTGGCAAGTCTCACTCTCTTAGCCTCAGAGGAAGGTAATGACAACCTCCTCTGAACAAATCTTTCCAAGAAAACCCTGTGATAAGGCCACCATAAATTGGGAACAACTGGACGACACAGAACAAGAGCAACAAATCTTTCGGAAGGGTCATTTTCAGCTATTCCTTGCCTGGGTCACTCTCACCCCGCCATTTCTTGCAAGTGGAAGTGATGTTCCAGGAACTGGAACTCACTCAGGGGATTTAGATCAATTTTCTGCTATTTCAGGGTGGAGGGCACATAGTCTAGTCCTTCAATTCATTTGGTTTCTCTGGTTATATCCAACACACAAGGTCAGCTTCACCAACGCCTCCCAAAAATACAAGAAAGTGTATGTGAATACATTTGCAAATACAGAGGCAAGCTCCTTGTTTCCAGAGGGGACTATGAGTCAGTGCTCTAGGAAGACCCTGAAAATGCCTTAGAAGAACCTGGAGACAGTGCCCTGAGGAAATCTAGAAAAGGGAAATTCCTGCCTTCTGGAATGGTTTTTCTAAGTTGAGGATAGTGATGGTTTTAAGCAGTAGTGGAGCCTACACACCATTTCTCCAAGAAGGAACCCAGAAAAGCCCTTGACTTTTGGAGATTGCAGTGAACCATTTCCCCAAAGGACTTTGGAGAAGGCACCAAACATATTTCCAGAGAGCTGTAGAGATGGCTCCATATTAGTATTTAGAGTAAATACAGAGCAGTGTGAGCAACTGCCAAGGGTGTTGTCCAGGACTGGATCTTTCTGAAGGTTGGACGACCAACCATCTCTCATCCAATTTTCCCAGAGGAGAAAAAAAAATAGGCTAGTGAAGAGGTATCATCATCATATCATCATCACTACTACCGTCACCATCATAATCTTTGCCTACATCTTGTCTTTCCTGCATCTTTGGGAAAGAGGTGTTTCCACGTCTTTAAAAAGGTACTTAAAGATAGAAAGTAGGAAATAGTAGAGGTACAGTTTACTGTACTTCCTTAGTCCCAGGGGTAAATTACATTACTGTGGGTCCTTGGTATCTGCTGGTATTCTGGTATTCCAGAACCTTTTGTGGATACCAAAATTCATGGATACTCAAGTGCCATTGGCCTGATCTAGACTGGCAAAAAGAAGTGTGTTCATGGCTGCATGAAAGTCTAGCCTTTAGATGAGAAAAAGGGAAAGTGTGCCATGAAAACGCTTTTTTTTTTTTTTGGCATTTTAGGGGAGAAGAAGCGCCTTTAAAAAGGTGCTGGTTTTCCCAGCTTCTTTTTTAAAAACTGCGGAACAGCGCAGCTCCATCTAAAGGCTGTGGTGCAGCTGCTAAGCATTAAGGAAAAGGCAACTTCATGTCACACTTTCCTGCCAATCTAGAAAGCCCAATTATATACAATGGCACAGCACAATGGTGTCCCATATAAAATGGCAAAATGAAATTTTGCTTTTTGGGATATATATATATATATATATATATACTTTCATGTCATGGATGATTGCATCCATGGATAAAGAATATATGGAAAATGGAAGGCCAACTGTATTACATTACCTTATATGTATGAGCCTGTCTGGAAGTGACAGGTTCTGCCTTGCTGTTTGCTATTAACAATGTCTCTCCTATCTGCAAGGAGGATCAGATGGCATTTCAAGACAAGGCTGCACCAGATGTCAAGTGCCAGGGAGAAAGATGGACTGTGTTTGGTTGAAAAGTGAAGACCATGGTAGCGAGACCTGCTTTTCTCCTCCTCCGAAGCTCTGCTCTGACAAAAGAAACTAGCTTGTGGGACTTGTATTTGCCCTAATGCTAACTGGGAGAGAATAACATTTTTTTTTCAAAGCAGATGTTCCTTACTGGCAAGTTTTTGGATCCTTGGACAGATTGTAAGGCACAAAGGGGCTGTCAGAGATGCATGAAACAAAAGAGTGGAAAAAGTGTCCATCCTGGCTCAGGGATTCCGCTCATTGTAGATGAAAAGGTAACTTTCCCAATCTCTCTGAAAGTATCTCCCGATTTTTTGGTCGAGGGAGTGTTGTAGTAAACTTGGAGGTTTAGGAGCTCATTATGATAGTTCCCATAATGCCTACAGTGTGAAGGAGAATAAAAAAAATTGAGGCATCTGACAATCAATTGTCACTACCAAATTGCTGTAAGGACTTAACCACCCTGCCCAGCCAAATTTCCAATGCAAATCACTCCCTTTCAAAGTTGCTGCTAGCTACCCAGGAGGATAAGGGAAACAAGTTCCTATAATGGGCACATATATTTTTTGTCTTCTATGGTTCATAGCAACCCACAAGATTTGAGGGGAAAGAATGTAGAAAAGTGTCCTCAGTATTGCAGTCCCAGCTGGAGACCTTTACCCAAAGGATGAAGCAGCCAAATTTCTAGTAATGATAATGTCTTCCCTTTTTATGTGTAATTATAGAAAGTTACAAATTAGCAGTAAAAGATGGATGAAATCCTGCATCAGAGGTTATGACATGTAACTTCACAATGACATAGTTGTGTGTCTGACTTGATATGCAACCCTTCAATACAATTATGCTATTGAGGTGTCTTGTGCAAATGCCCTGTCGCGTACTTTGTATCAGTGTGTCTTGTGTATTACTTCAATCCACAACAGGACCCATGGTGCTATAGCCACACTGCCGTTGCCATTTGTGCTATGGTCCTGAAGATGTGTAGCTACATCTTTTCTCCCCTTCTAGAATATGAATGTTACACAGTGACACAATTCAACTTTATGTGATTGTGAATCAGTTTATGGTGATGTAACTGCCCAACTGGATACCAGCCAATGTTAGCAAACCTGTTAATTGTTGAGATCAAATGTTAGAATCATAGAATCATAGAGACCCCAAGGGCCATCCAGTCCAACCCCCTGCCATGCATCCCTGACAGATGGCCATCCAGCCTCTGCTTAAAGACTTCCAAGGAAGGAGACTCCACTACACTCCGAGGGAGTGTGTTCCACTGTCGAACAGCCCTTACTGTCAGGAAGTTCCTCCTAATGTTGAGGTAGAATCTCTTTTCCTGGAACTTGCATCCATTGCTCCGGGTCCTGTTCTCTGCAGCAGCAGAAAACAAGCTTGCTCCCTTCTCAATATGACATCCCTTTAAATATTTAAACAGGACTATCATATCACTTCTTAACCTTCTCTTAAGTTTGGAACCATAAATTCCACAACACAAGACCTTCTGTATCTGTTTCTGTAATGCAAAAACAATTGTCCTATGATAGCTGTTACTTTCTGATTTAATTTTGGGATGTAGGGCAAAAAATAGTTCAAACATTTCAGTCATTGTGGTTTAATATTTTTTAAAGTGAATGCTTGAAGTTGTCTGCCAGGTCATAGTATTCCCGGTAAGTGGATAACTTGAGTCTGTTGCTCTTATATTCATTTGGACTAGAAACAGAGGCCTGGAGACAGAAACAGTGGCAGTGTGGATCCACTCCAAGTTTTAGATAAAACGTCCTTCCTTAACTATTTTCTGTTTCACACATGCTGTTCGAGGGTCCTATGCACTTGTGGGAGACAGCAATGGCATCAGTGTCTGTTGGTAGCGCATTCATTCTGGGTTCCAGTGCTGAAGGCTAGCTCTCAAAGCGGTTTGGCACCTTGGACAGCTCCTTCACAATGTGTCATCCACAGACAATGCAATATGTTTCCCACAGAGCCATGCCAAGGGGATGGGCAGGGGAGCAGGGGACCTAAATTCTGCCATATTTCATTGACAAAGGCAAAATGTGTGTGTGGAGGCACCCACCTTCCCTCTTCCCATTTCTTCTTCCCATTGCTTTCAGCGGGAGGGAAATCGCTGCACCAACTGACTCAGCTCTGTTTGGAGGCTCAGCAAAACATTCCTTTGCTGCTTCCAAACTACCCTTAAGACTAACTGAAAGAAAGAAGTTGGCAGCATGAGCTTTCATAGAATTAAGTCTACAGTGGTCCCCCGGTTTACGAATACCCCGGCCTATGAAAACTCCAGTCTAAGAAAGAGCTGGGGCCGGAAAAACGGCCCCAGTTTACGGGAAAAAACCCGGTTTAAGAAAAGAAAACGGTGGGAAATTCAAATGGTGCGAGGGCTGGTTTAAGGGGCCCCAGGTTACGAACTTTTCAGTTTAAGAAAGGGATGCTGGAACGAATTAATTTCGTAAACCAGGGGACCACTGTACTTCCTCGGATGCATTTGGTAGAGATCACCAAACGCGTTTGAGGAAGTAGATTTAAGTCTATGAAAGCTCATGCTGCCAAATTCTTTTAGTTAGCCTTAGGAGTTTATTAGACGGGAGGAATTTCTCTTTATTTCGAATGGAGCCAATTGGAGCCAATTCGAATTCACGTGAATTCACTAGTTTAGCGAATTTACGTGAATTCCAATTGCGTTTGGAATGCGTTCAGAATGACTTCCCATTTCCTGAAAATGACTTCCCATTGCCCAAAATTGCGTGAGATGCTCTAATTCGCAATAATGTGAAACCCCATGATTGCATTCGGATTGCCATTAGATTATACTTCCAATTTCCGTCCTCTGATAAACTCAGAGATGCTACAAGATCTCTCTACATCCAAACCACACTGCTTTTTTAATCCTACTTTGCACTAATTGTGCATTGCCAATGGAAACCACCACCCTCACCACCACATGCCCAAGGAATGGATGGGCCTATCTCTCAGCATGACCCAGAGGGTTCTCAAAGCTCTTCCAGGAGAGCATATGATTATTTCACTCTTACTGTCTAGGCCAGTGCTGGTGCTTTTCAGTACCAATGTTCAACGTGAAGCCATCATCAGGCCCCAGCTTTTGGAACCACAAACTTTGGGTGCTGGAGACATAATTGAAAAGGTTGTCCGTACCTTTCTGCAGGTGAACCTACTGTGGAAATCCAGACCTTTGACATCAGGTGTTCCAGTTTAGGGTGAATAAATTTGTTAGGGGCTAGCAGCAGAAAAGGAGGCCCTAGCTACATTCACATTGCAGAAATAATCCAGTTTGACAGCACTTTAACGGCCATGGTTCAATGCTATGGAATTCTGGGAGCTGTAGTTTTGGAACACATTTAGCCTTTTCTGTCAGAGAGCTCCGCTGCCACAACAAACTACAGACCTCAGAATTCCACAGCATTGAGCAGTGGTAGTTAAAGTGGTGTAAAACTGGATTATTTCTGCAGTGCGGATGCAGCCCTTGTGAAATAAAAATCAAATAATACCAAAGTGCATCTCACACATATATATCACACCCAAAAGTTGAAGTTGTTTAAATCTTCTCAATCTTGAGGATATAATTTGTTTTATCCTGTAGGGGATTTCTCCCCTTCCCCAAAGGATGGGAGTGCCAGTTATTGCAGAAGTCTCCGTTTAAAAAATATATATAGATTTCAAGCATCAGAAAAACAGTGTGCCAACTTGTTGGAAGACAGCCAGTTAATTAGAAGAACTCCATCTGTAGCTGTGGTTCAGTATCTTACTTAACACTGTCATATGAGTAATCAGCAGAGACTATAGCCTCTTTTGCATGAAACTGCCCTAGTTTTCTAACAAGCAAAATTATGACTGCACTCATTACTAGAGAGGGTGTTGCAAACTCTTTCCTAGTATACTGCCTAGGAACATGGTTTGGACAGGAAAAAAAATCAGGGGGAAATAAAAACTACAAGTTGAGAGTATTTATTTGGAAAGGAACAGCCTCATACTGTCACAGAGCTATAATGGCATATTTGATTTAACTTTAACAGAACTGAAAACATCTGTGCATTGTTAACGTCCACAGTATAACTTGGAATGACTTCCCAAGGCTTTAGGTTGTTTGATAGATATCTTTATCTGGACGTCTATCCAACCATTTTGAGGAGTAAGGTATCTTCAAGCATTTCTCCCACTCCAAAGGTTTTTTTTTTTTAATCTGATGGAATTCTTTCAAATTTCCATTTTACTTTGAAAGACATGGAAGAAAGTGTCCCTTCCTTTTCCCCACCCGTCCCAGCTTGTGCAGGGGGTTTGTGGAAGGAGTGGTTTTTAACTGGGACAGATAGCCAAGAAGACCATAAATAATATGGGTATCTAATGGGTGAGTCACACTATCTCAGCCTCAGATGTCAATGACACCCCCCCCCCCCCGCCCAAGAAACTTACCAAGAAAACCTTAGGGTCATCATACATCAAAAATGACTTGGAGGCACACAACAACAGCAGCAGCGCTACCTTTCCGTACAGCCTTTGCCTAGGTCCACAAGCCTTCAGCAGAGCTTGGAAATAACTAGTTACTTCTAATTACCCCCCCCCCCCCCCAAAAAGCATGGAACATTACCTTTCACAAGGAATTAGTTCCTTTGGTTTTTTGTGGGGCTTTCGGGCTATGTGGCCATGTTCTAGAAAAGTTCCTTTTTGACGTTTCGCCAGCATCTGTGGCTGGCATCTTCTCTGAACATGGCCACATAACCTGAAAGCCCCACAAAAAACTATGGATGCCGGCCATGAAAGCCTCCGACTCCAAATTAGTTCCTTTACGTATTGCTCTGACTACTCAACAGGTTGTTATTTTTTACTGCTGCTGTGGTCCAGGAAGCATTGTGTCAATCCATTTGTTATTGTTGTGCCAATGAAAAATTAGGGGGAAATCCTCTCTGGTTCCACCAAGTGGCTGGTTCAGATAGTTCCTCTTGGAAACAGAAAAGTGCAAAAGACACAACAGAGCAATCTGTCCCTAGCACCTTCTTCCTACCTAGAGGCCTTGATGTAATACTGTACCCTGCCTCTATCAAACTCAATGAACAGATTTCATGGGTGAAATCAGAAAGAGTTTATTGAAAGTCAGGATCAGCGCAGAAACAAGTCATGGCCAGATCCGAATTAACAAGCTACAGTTTTACTTCTATAACCCCTGCAATCACACCTCCCTCCCACTGTTTGACAGTCTTTCCCACATAATACCAGGCAGCTACATGACCTCGGTTCCCACATAACCGTTATCAGACGTCAGAAATTGGAAGTATAATCCAATGGGAATCTGAATGCAATCATGGGGTTTCAAGTTATTGCGTATGAATGTACCTCACGCAATTTCGGGCAACGGGAAGTCATTCCGAACACAATCATGGGGTTTCGTGTTATTGTGTATTAGAGTATCTCACGCAATTTCAGGCAATGTGAAGTCATTTTTGGGCAATGGGAAGTCATTCTGAACTCATTCCGAACACAATTGGAATTCACATAAATTTGCTAAACTAGCAAATTCACGTAATTGCAAACTGGCTCCGTTGGAAATTCAGAGAAATTCCTCCCATCTGATAAAGTCCAATTTCCTACAGCTGCTTACCCGTCCCCATACACACATGCTTAAACATGGCTACGGTACAGCTAAACAGGCCTAACCTAATATGGCAGAGAGCCCTGAGGGGGTGACTCTTGCATTGGAATACGCCTCACCCATAATCCTACTAGGATAGGATTTCCGGTCCAGCAAACCAAGAAAGAAGAGAACCAGTATGGTGTTGTAGTTTGAGCATTGGTCTACAACTCTGGAGGCCAGGGTTCAGATGCCCACTTGGCCACGGAAACCCATTGGGTGAACTTGGGCAAGTCACATTCCCTCAGCCTCAGAGGAAGGTAAAGGCAAATCCTCTCTGAACAAACCTTGTCAAGAAAACCACGGTTTGCTTTAGGCTCTCCATAAGTCAAAAACAACATGATTTCCCACATCGCCGACACCCCTGCAACCACCAATAAAGTGCCAGGCTGGTTGAAATTCCTATATAGACAGGCACATTTCTTCAGGAGACATGGAAGTTTACTGCACTCGGAGTGTAGCTCAGAATAAGGTGCACAACTGTGTTGCGATAGCACTTGAATCAATAACGTATGTTGCCCTGCATGCATAATATATGTTGCCCCGCAAGCATCAATTTATACCTCGGTAACAAGCTTAAGCAAAGCACCTGTACTTCATACAATTTAGCATGCGCACCAGCCTTTACGTTTTACGGTAGTAAATCAGTAAAAGCATTTGATTTACTTCAGCGGGAGTAATTTTACTGCTCCCATTATGCATTCAATTGTAGCCTTAAGCAGCAAAAGACTTGCATCTCTCCCTGAATTATGGGTGAGAGGAGAAAGTCAGAAACAAATTTTCTTGCACAGGCAGATGTGCTTTGTTTTTTTCCAATATCTACTCACTTTTCCTCTTCTCTTATTAAAATCCTGAGTGGACCAAACTGCATGGACCCCACCTCCTTCACCGACGCAAGAAACAGAATGGCAAAAACATGGCTACCAAATGCCCCCCAAACAGAGATATTTTGGGTGGGCAGAAATAAGGGATCATTCGCTCAGGACCTTTCCTTGTCCAACCACTTAAGTCAGAAATGACTTGAAGGTGCATCACAATAACAGCAACAATAACAAAACTCCAGTTTGCATTGACCATTGGAAATAATAGGAAGATTCAATGCAAAGTGAGGGTGAGTTGGCATGAGGAACAGGTCGGAAGGAAGATAGTCTGCCCCAGTTTTGAATCTCATTTACAATCAATGCATATTTCGCACCCGTGTCCGCCACAGGCCAGGTGCATCTGTTATCTGTTTAAAGTTTTAACAGAGGGCTGTGCATGCGTGAAAGACTCTTGTTCGTCTTCCGTATTCACCCACAGACTACAGTGCACAATAACACACAAATCCACAAAACCATACCTTTATTGTACTATGGATAGAATCATAGAATCATAGAATCATAGAATCATAGAGTTGGAAGAGACCACAAGGGCCATCCAGTCCAACCCCCTGCCATGCAGGAACTCCAAGTCAAAGCATCCCTGACAGATGGCCATCCAGCCTCTGCTTAAAGACCCCTAAGGAAGGAGACTCCACTACACTCCGAGGGAGTGTGTTCCACTGTCGAACAGCCCTTACTGTCAGGAAGTTCCTCCTAATGTTGAGGTGGAATCTCTTTTCCTGCAGTTTGCATCCATTGTTTCGCGTTCTAGTCTCTGCAGCAGCAGAAAACAAGCTTGCTCCCTCCTCAATATGACATCCCTTCAAATATTTAAACAGGGCTATCATATCACCTCTTAACCTTCTCTTCTCCAGGCTAAACATCCCCAGCTCCCTAAGGCGTTCTTCATAGGGCAAGGTTTCCAGACCCTTCACCATCTTAGTTGCCCTCCTTTGGACATGCTCCAGTTTCTCCACATCTTTTTTGAATTGTGGGTGCCCAGAACTGGACACAGTATTCCAGGTGGGGCCTGACCAAAGCAGAATAGAGTGGCACTATAACTTCCCTTGATCTAGAAACTATACTTCTATTGATGCAGCCTAAAATTGCATTGGCTTTTTTAGCTGCCGCATCACACTGTTGACTCATGTTCAGCTTATGGTCTACTTGGACTCCTAGATCCCTTTCACATGTGGTCTCATTCAGCCAGGTGTCCCCCATCCTATATCTGTGCATTTCATTTTTCCGCCCTAAGTGCAGAACCTTACATTTCTCCGCATTGAATTTCATTTTGTTAGCACTGGCCCAGCTTTCTAGTCTATTCAGGTCATTTTGAATTTTGATCCTGTCCTCTGGGGTATTAGCTACTCCTCCCAGTTTAGTGTCATCTGCAAATTTGATAAGTATGCCCCCAATTCTGTCATCCAAATCGTTAATAAAGATGTTGAATAGCACTGGGCCCAGGACAGGATATTATGCAACCAAAATGCACAACATACACGTTGCAAGCTTTCGAAGCTCCATTGGCTTCTTCATCAGGCAAAAAGTGTTAAAAACCATACAAGAGGAAGAAATGTTAGCCTACGACTAACATCATCGCCATTTTTCTTTCTTTCTCCTGTATGGGTTTTAACACCTTTTGCCTGATGAAGAAGCCAGTGGAGTTTCAAAAGCTTGCAACTTGTATGTTGCGCATTTTGGTCGAGCCAAAAAGGATAGCCTTGTTTTGTGGATTTCGGATGTTATTGTACTTTGCTGTACGGTCAACAAGAGCCACCGCGGTATAGTGCTTTGGGTGTTGGGCTACCACGCTAGAGAGTAGGGTTTGAATCCTGGCTCAGCCATTAAAAGCCACTGGGGCTGCATCTGCACTGCAGAAATAATCCAGTTTGACACCAGTTTGACTGCCATGGCTCAATGTTACGGAATTCTGGGAACTGTAGTTTTGTGAGACATTTAGCCTTCTCTGACTGGCACCACAACAAACTACAGTTCCCAGAATTCCACAGCAGTTCATGATGGATTATTTCTGCAGTGCAAATGCAGCCTGAGTGACCTTGGGTGTGTGTCACACTCTCTCAGCCTCAGGGGAAGGCTATGGCAAACCCCCTCTGGAGAAACATGCCATGATAGGTTCGCCATAAGTCAGAAATGACTTGAGGACACACAACGACAACAACAACAACAACAACATTTTATTTATTTATGTATTTATTTATGTCATTGGTATGCCAGCTTTCTCCCAGAAGGGACCCAGATAAAACAATTATTAAAATTGTTATTATATTATTATTGTCATGATTTTTTACTACAATAATATAATAATGATAATTTCTTACTATAATAACAATAATTTACAATTATTGTTGTTCTTTCTTACTACAATAAGATAATAATAATTTTACAATTATTGTTATATTATTATTGTTATTATTTTTACTTAAATAATAATTTATAACAATTATTATATTATATTATTAGCAATAAAAGAATTTCTCACTACAATAAGAATAATTTTTACAATTACTATTTCTTACAACAACAATAATAATGATAATTTTTTAACATTATTATATTATATTATTAATAATAAAACAATTTCTTGGTACAATAATTTTTACAATTATTGTTATTATTTCTTAATATAGCAATAATAATAATATCTTACAATTATTATATTATATTATTATAAATAAAATAATTTCTTGCTACAATAATTTTTACAATTATTAATATTATTTCTTAGTATACCAATAATAATATATTAAAATAGTTATATTATTATTAAAAACAAACTAATTTATTGCTACAATATTTTTACTACTATTATTATTTCTTAGTGTAATAATAATAATATCTTACAATTATTATATTATATTACTATTATTAATAAAATATTTCTTGCTACAATAAGTTTTAGAATTATTATTATTATTTCTTAATATAATAATAATAATTTCTTACAATTATTATATTATGTTATTTATTAATAGTAATATTTTTATAATTATAAATATTTTTATAACTATTATTTCTAATAATAATAATTTCTTACAATTATTATATTATGTTATTTATTAATAGTAGTAATTTTTTATAAATTATTATAAATAATTTGTTATAATTATTATAAATATTTTTATAATTATTATTTCTAATAATAATAATAATAACAATAATTTCTTCTTCTCATCATCATCATCATCATTTATAATCCTCCTATTCCTCTCAGGAACCATTTCGCCTCAAAAGGCGCATGCGCCGCCTCGTCGCGGGGCACGCTGGGAAACGTAGTGCGCACTCTGCGCTGTTTTGGCCTCCATTTTGTGCGTGCCCCTCTCTCGGGTGGGTGCTTTGTACCGAAATCCGCTTCGGGGGAGAGGATTGGCCAGCCCTCAGCCAATGGCGGCGTGGGCTTGGGGAGTAGCGCGTCCCTGATTGGCCGGCTCTCCCTTGGGCCCGCCCACTTTTGCGGCCGAGGCGCAGGTGAGGGGGTCCCACCTGAGAACAAGGCTCAGTTCCCTAAACCCTCGCGGAGGATGCGGCTGCGCTCGGGGTTCCTGGCCGCCGCGGGGCTCCTGGTCCAGGCTCTAGGGGCGGGGCTTTTTCTGCGGGGCTTCTTCCCTGCGCCAGTGAGGAGGAGGGCCCCCTCTGCAGCCCAGCAGCCCCCGCCCCCGGAGCCCCCGCCCGCCGCAGGTAAGGCTTTAACACAGCGACAGAGGATCATGGGAGTTGTAGTCTTTTTTTAAAGGGGGGGAAACCAGACGTTTGGTTATTAATGATCTATTTTCTTCTCTAGGAATCTCTACGACGGTCCTCCAGGGCGACTCTATGGTCAGGTTTAACCCATATTCGCATTGAAGGACCTGGAGATTCCTAGAGAGGACACTCTCTCCATTAGGAGTTTGTGGCTCCTCCGGTGCAACTCTATGGTCAGTGTCTGGCAGATGCACTGAGGACCCTGAGATTCCTAGAGAGGACACTCTCCATTAGGCCTTTGTTGCTCCTCCAGTGCAACTCTATGGTCGGTGCCTCACAGGTGCTGACCATAGAGTTGCCTTGGAGGACCTAGAGATTCCTAGAGAGGACGCTTCACTAGGAGTTTGTAGCTCCTCCAGTGCAACTCTATGGTCAATGTCTGGCAGATGTTGACCACAGAGTTGCACTGGAGGACCTAGAGATTCCTAGAGAGGTGCCTTCTCTCAGGTGAAAAACTATGGTGCTTTTGTTATTTATGGGTCTTCCATATTCACCGGGTTCCTGTGCCCCTAACCCTAGAGAATACCTTCAAATTACAGCCTAAATAATTGTAAGCCTCTCTGATAGCCTTTAGGTCTGAAGAGCAGGGTATAAATACCATAAATAAGTAAATAAATAATAAACGTATTTGCGTATATGTAGTGAAGAGATTTGGTTACAATGTGATGCCTTTAAAGAAAACTGAAAAAGAAACTTTAATTTTTAAAATTTATTTTTTTAAAAAAATTAAATTTTAAAATTTAAAAAAATTAAATTAAAAAAAATAAAAAAATTAAATTTATTTTTAAAATTAAAATTTATTTTAAGAAAAACTTTAAAATTTATTTTTAATTTAATTTAAAATTTAATTTTTTTAAAAAATTAAAATTTAATTTTTTAAAAAATTTAAAATTTCTTTTTTTAAAAAAATTAAAATTTTGAAATTTTAATTATTCCTGGGGCCTCTCCTTTCTCCTCCCACTGAGCTTCACCCTACTCTCACCATCTCTTAAACCATTTTAAACTGTACACTTACTGCGCTTTATAAATAAAGCTAATTAATAATAATAATAATAATAATCACACAGAATGCCACAACCAATTTCTGCTAAAAGGTAGGTGTTTAAAGGACAGTGATGTCACTCCCCCCCCATTAAGGTGTCACCTATTGTGGTCTGAACCCCTAGTGATCCCACTGCATCCCGTCCAACGCCATGCAGGAACACATTGTGACATGCAGGAACACAAAATCAAAGCATACTTTTAATGGATGGCCATCCAGCCTCTGTTCAAAGACCTCCAAAGGGGGAGACTCTGCCATTCTAAGAAATGGGACTGCAAGTATTCCATATATGGAACTGCAAGTATTCCAAATTTCAAAAGTAATCCATAACCCAAAACACCTCTGGACTCCAGCATTTCAGATAAGGGATACTCATATTATAATAGGCTATTTATGGACATGCTCTTGAATATGGCTCAGAGGCTGCAGCCAGTGCAAAACGTACAGTGGCCCAATTGCTGAATAGCGTACGAATATCATATAGCTGCCATGTTAAAGGAATTGAACTGTTTGTCAATACAGTGAGCCTTTGGTATCCGCTGGGGTTTGGTTCCAGGACAAAGTGGATACCCAAATTCAAGGATGCTGAAGTCCCATTAAATAGAATGGTGTTCCTTTTATAAAATGGCAAAATTAAGGTAGCTCTTTGGAATTTATATTTTTTGGGGGGTGTTTTCAAGCTGTGGATAATTGGATCCAAAGAATCCATGGATACAAAGGGCCAACTGTACACTTTTGATCTGAATTCAAAATGCTGAATAAGCAATGAAATCCCTAAACAGCTTGGGAGCTTGACACTGGAAGGGTGCACCTCTCTCTTTGTATGTTTACCTGAGGACTGAAACTTCTGAAGAACTTTCTCTTTGTTCCATTTTGAAGTTTGTAAACACCCCTTAGTGTGGGAGAACATGGGGCAGTGCCTTCTTGGGTATGGTTCAATTCTGGAGTGTCTTAGAATCATAGAGTTGAAACACACCAAAAGGGCCATCCAGTCCAACCTCTGCCATGCAGGAACTCCCAGTCAAAGCATCCCCAACAGGTGGCCATCCAGCCTCTGCTTAAAAACCTCCAAGGAAGGAGACTTCACCACACTCTGAGGAGTGTGTTCCACTGTTGAACAGCCCTTACTGTCAGGACGTTCCTCCTAATGTTGAGGTGGAATCTCTTTTCCTGCAGTTTGCATCCATTGTTCCGTGTTTTAGTCTCTGGAGCAGCAGAAAACAAATTTGCTCCCTCCTCAATATGACATCCCTTCAAATATTTAAACAGGGCTATCATGTCACCTCTTAACCCTCTCTTCTCCAGGCTAAACATACCCAGCTCCCTAAATTGTTCCTCATAGGGCATGGTTTCCAGACCCTTCACCGTTTTAGTTACCCTCCTTTGGACACGCTCCAGTTTCTCCACATCCTTTTTGAATTGTGGTGCCCAGAACTGGACACAGTATTCCAGGTAGGACATGACGAAAGCAGAATAGAGTGGCACTATAACTTCCCTTGATCTAGACACTATAACTTCTATTGATGCAGTCTAAAATCGCATTGGCCTTTTTAGTTGCCGCATCCCACTATTGACTCATGCTCAACTTGTGGTCTACTAGGACTCCTAGATCCCTTTCACATGTAGTCTTGTTAAGCCCGGTTTTGCCACATCCTGTATCTATGCAAAATAATCCAGTTTGACACCGCTTTAACTGTCATGGTTCAGTGCTGTGGAATCCTGGGAATCGTAGTTTGTTGTGGCACCAGAGCCATCTGACAGAAGAGTGACAGCCAGTGAATGCCAGCTGCTGTAGTGTTATATTTCAGAGGAAGGAACTAGCAAAACCTTTCTTTTAAAAAAAACCCTCTGAAATTCATGGGGTCACCATAAATTGACAGGCAACTTGAAAGCACATGCATACGCATTATTACGCCATTGAATTTTTATGCCACCGTTTTTAGAATATCTTAAGCACATCCACAAAGGGGGGCACTGTTTTAGGGACTGTTCCAGGGCCCCAACCAGCTTAATCCAGCCATGCATAACACCACGATTGGGGGGACGAGACTGACGGGCCTCTATATGGAAGCTAGCTTGTTTCTCCTTGGACAGGATGACAGGGAGGATCTGGACCAGCCAAAGTGAGAGTGAAGAGGTGGTCACTGGTCTCAGTCTCCAGTGCTGTGAGTGATTAAGAGCCTTATCACATTATTAAACAAACTTGGGAGGCAAACGAAAAGACATGTTCTTTTTCCCCCTCTCTCTGCATGTCCCTTGTTCTCTTTAGATTGTAAAAGTGTGGGAAAATGTTGTAAAAGCATTGTTTTTGCCAAAAGAATTGTTTCAGTTTGGCAAATGGGACACTTTTACGAAACTCTTATGATGCTCTCCCACAGTTTTACAACCAGAAGAGAACGAGAGTCATGCAGAGAGGGGGAAAAAAGAGTTGTATTTTCCTTGCGAGTTTTAATAATGTCATAAGGCTCTAAGAAGCAATAAGAAGCAATTACCCTTTCACAATCAATCACTTTTGTGTGTTTGTGCCACTGATATGCACCAACGGCACAACACTTTATGCTGTGGCTTATTAACATTGGATTAAGCCATTTGTTTATTCTGTAGTTTATTAACATTGAATTAAGCCATTTGTGCATGTGGTACTTCAAAGATACAACAGGCTGCATCTTAGAGTCTAGTCTGTGCTGGATCTGCTGTTCAGCAATTGCTTTTTTCATTTTTTTAAAGTCAATAGCTAGCAATCCCGTCCCTGTGCACTTTTACTCATTAATAATTCCTTCTGTATTCAGGAAGATTCGCCTGCATATAAATTTGTGCAGGATTTATGCATTCTTTTTCCTTTCGTGAGATCTATAAATTGCTGCTGATTTGGCAGCCAATTATTATTTCTTATTGTTTGTGAGAATCTGTTAGAAGTGCTTTTATGCATGTATTGAGTCTATTCTTTTTGCAGCCCAGCTCCTCTCTGCACAAAAGTAGGGAAAGCATTAAAGAACAAATGCAGCTCTTAACAACTTCTGTCCGAAGTTAACCGCACCATGACCTTTGACGGCATATTTAAAGGAAGGGTAGAATGCAGGTCTCTCCCACGACACCCAGTTCTTCTTTATCTAATAGAGTGGCTTAAAGATGTTTAAGCAACCAAAAGAAGACAACCATATTTTTTTGGAGATGAATAAGCTTTGACCTAAATCCTGTTATTAGTCCTGACTAGAGTAGATCCATTGAATTAGTGGGGTTTTCCCATGTGTTGATTCCCCGTTCAACAATTGATTGAATGGGCCTACTCTAGTTGGGACTAATCAACTGGATGCACACTTTTTTGGCACATTCTCAACACCAGAATTGAAATCCTGGTCACCCATGTTACCATGGAAGCTGTACTTGTTGATCCATGCCTCTAAACAGGTTTGTAAGAAGTAAGAGTGCATTGATACTCGTGTTTTGCTTGAATACTGACTGGTTTTGACTGATGCTTTATATGTTCCTTGTGTTTACATATATATTTTAGGATTCTCTTCCAACTGGACCAAGATTCCATCTCCTCTATTTAAAAAAGCAGTCATAGTGTTAATCGATGCACTAAGAGATGACTTTGTTTTTGGTTCAAAAGGGAAACAGTTCATGCCCTATACAACACAGCTTATCGAAAGAGGAACATCTCATAGTTTTATTGCAGAAGCAAAGCCGCCTACAGTCACTATGCCCCGAATTAAAGTAAGTTCTGATGTCCATTATATCATAACAGATATTTACTTTATTTCTTTGTCCACTTAGGAGTGCCTTAGAATGAGTTCCTTTTCCTCTGCTTCATTGGGGAGACTTTCTGGTTTAGAACCACTGTAATTTTAATCCAGTATTTTTCAAAGAAAGAGTTGTTTTGTCTGTTTCAGTATAAACTGCAAAGGAGCAGGAATGAAGTACTTTAGCAGTACCTTTGAGACTACCTCTTCAATTCAGCACATGCTTTTATGGATATTAATCCATGGTACATCTGAAGAAGTCGGCTGATATCCACAAAAGCTTATGCTGAAACAAATCATTACGACTCAGAGGTAATGCTGGATCCACTCATTCCTTTCACCTGCTTTCATTTTAATTTTAAGTCAGAAACTGAAGTATAGGTGTGTATATGTATGAGAGAATTTTGATAGCTGCCTTCTCCTGGACAGTTCCCATTGTTGAAGAGTTTGGTCTGCTTTTGAACAGATTTGTCTATTCTTCAGGAGCAGCAACAAAGAAAATTAGCAGTACTCTGTATATTTATTTGGCTGTGTCTTCATGTCCATATTAATTCTTTGCACCTTATCCTTTAGCTTAGTTGTTTATGTTTGTTTTGTAGCAAAGGCATTTAGAAGCTGTTTTGTAGTCTGGTTGAAGTTGGAGGCTTTGTCTTTTGCAAAAGAACTGCAAAATGATCAGAACTACTGATAATGAATTTCTATTAAATATATGTAGGCACTGAATTCAGATGATGGTTATATTCAGCAAGAACTTTGTTTTCTAAGGTGGGCAAAGGGGAGCTTTATGGTCATATCTGGCCCGTCAAGGAATTTATGTGGCCCTCTGCACTTCCAGAATCCTTAGACTGATCTTTTTTCGGCCAAAAGAAGAATGTGGATTGCCGCTCCTGGGAGCTCCAGAGGCAACCATTTACTTTATAAATTGGT
This sequence comes from Urosaurus nigricauda, assembly GCA_034509955.1. Taxonomy (NCBI): domain Eukaryota; kingdom Metazoa; phylum Chordata; class Lepidosauria; order Squamata; family Phrynosomatidae; genus Urosaurus; species Urosaurus nigricauda. The sequence goes on along the minus strand of JAOEGL010000002.1, from coordinate 111,478,559 downwards.
TTCAAGGGCACCTGTACAAACATTGTTGCCTGCCTTCAAGTCAATCCCCACTTATGGCTACCCTAAGGCGAATCTATCACAGGATTGTTTTTTTTTTTTTTTTTTGGTGAAGTTTGTTCAGAATGAGTGCCAGCACAGTCATATGTGTGGTGCACCATCATTCATCATTGGGAACAATGAGACTTGAGGTCCTGCATTTTTTGGACATAAAATGGCCTTGGAGCTGCTGCAGTTGCCTCCCTGGCCTACATATTTAGAAGCATATTTTGTACCAGTGTGGACTGGAAGCTTCCGTTTAACACACACACACAGAAAATGAGGATTTTTGGCAATTGAATTTCAGATCCAGTGCAGAATCCTATGACCTCTCTGACTTCTGTTTTGTAATTTTCTGGAAAAGTTAATGAGTGTGCTGATCCATTTTAGAAAGATTCAAGTGTTTCAGGAAATATGATGGTGAACTACTGTAACCTTCTATGCTGTAACTAATTGTGTTTGGAAAAATAATGATTCAATAAGCTTGCTTAAGCTAATAAAGAAAGGGCACCCCTTCTGAGTGTGAAAATATGTTTTAATACTTCTAAGTACTGACTATTCCCATTTGTCAAAGATGCGGTGATGGGGTGGGGGTGCATAATGGTGGCCCTTTACTTAAAGGAGTCACTTTGCAGTTAGTTTGCATATGCCATGGTGTTGTTCTGACTGTTGAAGTGACTAAGATATTTATGAATATATCCTTTTAAACTTGAAAACGTAATATAAGTTTTATGAATTACAAGGAATGGATTCCAAAATATAAGAAAAAGCTTGAAAAGATGGGCCCTCACTCATTCTACATGTGTAATGGTGGGGACTGCTTCAGCTGATGATAATGTGTGTAATGGGTGTAAGGATAGCTGAATTTTTGGTATTGGTACAGATAGCACAGGCAGCTTTAAAAATATGGTTCCAATCCAGAACTGCTTTTGCACCATAATAGGTGCTCTGTGTGTTTGGGGAGAAGAATGATGGGAGAATCAGATTTTCTTGCTTCTCTTGTAACACTTTAGTTCCTTCCAGTGAGCTTGTGGCCATTGCGAGTGTGGCTTGATGGACCTGCTTTGATGATCTTCAGACCCTTCCTCACCAGCCCCAAACACTATGCCAACTATGTGTCTTAACTTTTCCTCCTTTCCCCCTGCCATCTTTGCCTGGTAAAGGAACATGTAGTTTTGAAAGATCATATAGGGAGAGTTTGTGCCTTTTTGTGATTTGCCTAATTAAAGGTATTGTCACAATATAAACTTTGGGTTTTTCCTGTGGTCAACCCTGTATTAATCTCTGATTTCAGTTACTTCTCCATCCTTGCCCTTGCCCTGCAGCTCGTCTTGCCATTCAGCACTAAAATACAATGATCACACACCTTCTCTTCTCTGACAGTATGTGCAATGCAGGAGCCAACCAGAAGTCATCTGCTTGTTTTCATTTCACTCTCCCCACTTGGCTGCGGGCATTCAGAGCCATGCAGTTTTAGATGTAAGATCTTTAACCTGCTCCCCATATAAAAGGGCCCCTGTTTTGGCTAGCTGTAAGTGCTGCTGCAGCCTTTCCCAATCTAAGGCCTCCAAATGTTTTGGAACTAGCTCAACTAGTTTAGCCAGTCCTTGGGGATTATACAAGAAGTACAGTTGGCCTTCCTTATCCATGGATTTTTTAGCCACAGATTCAAGTATCCACGGGTTGAAAATATTCAAAAAAATTCTAAATAGCAAACCTTGTTTTTCCATTTTATATAAAAGACATTATTTTACTATGCCACTGTATCTAATGGGACTTGATTATCCATGGATTTTGTTATCCACCGGGGATTCTGGAACCAAACCCCAGCAGATAACAAGGGCCCACTATAGTCCAAAAGATGTGGAAGGCACCAACTTGGAAAAGACTGGTGAGCGCTAATAGGAAGCATTCCACTTAAGTCCTGATAATTCAAGAAATTGAATCTCTTGCATATATGCTTTTTTAAATTGCAATTTTGATAAGTGTTTAATATGAATGCTTGCTATGTTCCTTTTTGCTTGCTGGGATTGATTTCAATATTACTGAGCCAGTAGCCAGAGTTTTATAACCTTATTTACATGCAGCAGGGCAGTCTTTTACTAACTGGATGCTCTACAGGTGTTTTGGACTACAGTTCCCGTCATTCCTAGATAGTATGGCAAAGGTTGTGTTAGACTTTTAATGCATGATAATTAGAATTGTTTTGATATTGCATATGCTACCTTTTCCTTTGGTTGATATATCATTATTATTGTGTATCATTGTAGATGTATTACTGTCTATTCTCTAATAAATCCAGTTTAAATTTTAGATGTAAGCATTTTTATTTGAGTAGACCTTCTATATACGTATGTGTGTACAATAATGACACCTGGCCCCTGAAACCAAAAGGAAGCAGAGCCTTAAAATTTGGCATAAATGTTGTATAAGTATAGTACAAACTTACTTGATTACTTTAAAAGTATGAAAATGTCACAGTTCTACATTTCTTTAAAAGTGGAGTGCAAAACCTTTATTTCAAAATAGTTTAGCTACTACTGGTATTAGGAGTATAGTTTAACAGTGGGACTCTATATATCTTAGCTTTTTAATATCCAGTCATAGGCTGATATCCTTTCAGTATCATATGCTGGCATAGGTAGGCATGCACTTGTATATGTCCTTTTGTTGGCTGATGTGGAGGCTGGTATTGTCAGCCATCCTATGCACCAGCACCCCGCACCCCCACCAACTTACTGTAGAGCTGCTACAACCCTCATACAGTGATTCTGTGCTTGGTAGAATTGCAAGGGAATTGCAGAAACATCTGGCTGTCTTCCCACAGCCAGATGTGAAATGATTACATCACATGATGAAACCTCTGGAGGACAACAGTGGACGTCAGCAGATGATGTAAACAGCCAGCTGTAACATAATTCTGCCACACTTTACTACACAGAGACATGCAGAATGTGTCCCTGGTATGTATCCTCAAAATTGTGTGCTTCTGGACACCTAAAATTTGAGAAATAATATGTTCAAGGCATTCTGATGAATACAAACCTCTGGAAAATGCTTTTTCATATTTACCACTAGCTAAAAAATTTAGAAATATTTCTTTGTTGCCGTTTATCCCTCCAAAGGATCCTCAGGCAGCATATGAATTAAATGTATGTTGATTAAAATAATAACAGGCAATATTTAATGATAGATCTTCTTTAAAAAGGGGAACAAAGCTATGTTGGAAATCAGTGAAATTGGAGTAAAATAAAAGTTTTACTAGCCCTTGGTGGGATGTTACAGAACCTCTGAAACAGATCCTCAGCTATGGGTAGGTTCATACAGGAGGAGAGAGTCCATCAGATACTCTGACCTCAAACTATTTTTTGGCAGGAGTGAATAACTGTGGTCCTACAGTTACTTTTAATTTATATCCCTGATCACCCCTAGCTAGCATAGATAATGATGAAGGATTATTGCAGTAGGAACATGGTTGGTCAGTATTGTTCACTCGTGTTTTAGAGCATCATAGGTATGATGGGCATAAGTATGCTAAATAGTGCCTGGAAATAAATTGCATTTGATGTTGGATATGTAATATGTTGAGCAAAAGGTGTACCAGAAACAGTTGGGCTGCTATATTTTACATGTAGTTGCAGTTTGTGAGTGCTATTTGCTGGCAGCCCCAAGCACAACATGTTGCAGTACTCTAAATAGAAGACGTTATCACTGGAGCTAGAGCCATCTTTTCCTGGAAGCTATGTGAGTGACTAACACATCTCAGCTGAAACTATGCAAAGGCACTCTTGGCCACAATAGCCACATGGGCAGTGCTAGGTACTACAGACCTCTGGGCTGCAAATGTTAGCATTTTCAGGTGTGTTACCCTATTCAGAATGTGCTATATTCCCACTCCCAGGTTACATTGTGTACTGAGTCAGTAGACTATCTTCTTTGGACTGCACTTCAACATTTTAGCTCATATGCAGTTTTTCACTGTCTTCCATGATGGATAAGGATTTCCAGTAGTCTGCTTGGCCTCTGTTGAAGAACAGCGATGGCAGTAGGCATCATAAACAAAGTGACACTCAGCTCCAAAACTCCAGATGACCTAATCGCTTCATGGGGACCAGGACTGGGCAACTTCCAAAGGTCGGGGGGATGGTATTCAACCTTCCTGTTCAGAGCACATGTCCCTTATGTCCCCCTGAACAAAAGAGAGTAAAAGGCCCTATGTGTCCTGTTGGAGCAATGAGGGAAAGTTTCACCATATTTTGTTCCCCTGATCAGGTTTGTCCCCAAGTGGGCTCTTTTCCTCCCAAAGCCATAAATTAACAAAGGTAGAAATGTAAAATAATATCTCTTCCAGAGGTGAAATCCATTGAATGGCTTCTTTGCTGTCTGTGGATGTAATGAACAAAATGGTATTTATTAATATATGTAAATTTTAGAAATACGTGTGTATGACTATTCCCTTGAGGGTTGTTCACAGCTGACACACTTCTACTCTTATCAAAATATTATGCACTCTCCTAATTCTGGAGTATAGTAAGTATTGTATCCTATTGCTTTGTATCCCTCAAGCACATCAACCTTTCCTAAATGGGCGGGGGGGGGGGTGCATACGATAGAGCGAGACCTAGAGAGTTGAGAGTGTTCAGGAATATAAGGTTGTAAAACAAAACAAACACTCTCACACTGGATACAGGGCAAGGGAGGAAAAGGGAAGATGCTTATGGTAGAATAAAAGAGGGAGGGCTCGGAAGGGAAGGAAAGGAAAGCTGCTAAAAAAATTAGCCACACACTTCTCTCAGCAGCTTAGGTTTGTACAAGTGGGTTCTGGGCAAGCCCATGGCTCCTTTTGAAATAAAGGACAGTACCCAAAAATGCTGCCAGGTGGATGGCCTCTAGGTCCTAGGGAAACATCTGAACACCTAGCCACCAACACCCTTTCCCCAAACCAACCATCAGAGACATCCCATCCCATCACTTCATGCTTCTCTTTGAGGGGGGTGGGGTGGGAAATTCTATTGTAATATACAAAGAAAAGAATGCTCTAAGACTTGTCTTTAAAAAAAATACAGATCTACAGATACGGACACATTCATTAGGCCTTTTTTTGCACATGCGTGGTTGCACATGTTTGCATCCTACATGCAATGATTAGGCAGTTGTCTGGTGCATGTGTCTCCTGGTGGGGAGAAAGAGCAAGATCAGCTAAGAGGAGATATGTCAAGCAAAATTTTTGTTGCGGAAGGAAGGGAGCAATTGCAGAAAAGAGGATCAGGGCAGATTCATCCCTAATTGGCATTTTGTTCTAGATCTTGGGGGGGGGGGGTGTTCTGCCATCCCTAGTGTAAAAGAGATTGAGGGTACATGGAGTTAAATTGCCCACCATGACCCATAAAAGGTGCGAAGAGATGACTTACTTCATCTAAAACATTGAGTGGTGGTGACACATGGTAGAACTTAAAAAGCATATGAAATAAAACAATCTCCCGAGGAACCCCACATATCAATGGCCAAGGAGTGAATAGTAGAAGAGTGGAAAGTCAGGATGAAAAAAATAATAAATACAAGACAGGCATGAAATTTAGCTCCTAGCAGAGATCAAGATTTAGGCCTGGGAAAGCTATAGTTGAGAGGGACTGTTGCATGTTCAGGTTCAGCTATGGGGCAGAGGCAATACCCATAATAGTCAGCAACAAAGACCTTTGTTACAAAGACAAGATGTAATTTATAAGTAGCTAATCTCCCCCACAATACAGTTGCAAACATTCTCAATTCACATACTAGAAGATTCAAAGACATAACCGTGTTAGCCTGGAATTTGAGTATGCAAAGGGATCTTGTAGCACCTTTGGGACTAACTTTGCAAAAGAAGTTGTAGCATAAGCTTTTGTGGACTTGGTCTACTTTCTCACATGCTGATGCATCTGAGGAAGTAGACCAAATACAGACATTTATGCTACAACTTCTTTTGCACAGTTAGTCTCAAGGTGCTACAAGATTCCTTTCCATAATAACAGAACATTATAACAGATGTTATAAAATATTATTGCAGAGAATATGTTCAACCTGATGGAGTACGCTCTCAGACAAGGCAAGTGACTTTTCAGATCCCACTTTCCAGACCGAAGATCAAATTCAGTACTTAGTTTGCTGTCATAGCTGCCTTATGTTTTATTAGGCTTTGAGAAATTTAGGAACAAACAAAATCTACGCACCTACAACCTGATATTCTAAAAATAAATTCAATCATTCATATGCCTGTAGCAAGGAAATGGAAAACTGTTTTGTGCATCAGGATATTAATTCTTTAGTGCTAACGTTAAATGACTTTTCTAATTAAATATCCCAGCACTGAGAAGAGCCTTATTTAGGACTTAATGAGCAAATGGAATTAATTTATGTGCGTGCCCTTAAAAGGTTCCTAAAATAGGATGTTGCAATCTGTATCCCAAAATAGATGTTTGTGAAGACTGATTTCTATTAGTTTCTGAAAGGACAGGTTGTATTGATGGCCAAAATATTGATCGCTTTTATTTTGGAAAGTGGGTGAGCAAGGTGTCAAGAGCCTTTGGGGGACACATCTGGAATTTCAAGTGTTATGGATACTTTCAGAAAATGTCTGCTGTGGTAGGAAAAATCACAAACTGGCTGCTGTAGCCATGCATTTTATGAAAAAGCAACTGGTGAGAATGATCAATTTAGTCAAAATATGAATACTTGGCAGAGATGAGGGCTTGGGCCCCACAAAACTAACATTTTGAATCCATAGTGTGTGTGTTTCTGTTGATCACCCTGAGACTCACCATACAGTGTATGAATCCACATCCATCTACTCCCCACATCCCATCTAGAACAGTTATTCTTTCTGCCGAAGGCTGTTTTCCCAGCAGTTATTCTTTGTGCTGAAGGCTGTTCTTGCACCCCTTTCCTCACGAATGGCTAATAGGCAGGCAGCTACATTTCCCAGATCTCAGTACCTGGTCTCCGTTCTCAGGGTAAGGGAGGAATCTCAAGGCAAGAGTGCTGTCCTGGTGAAGGGTTTCTTTTTGATGGGAGGGGGTTATTTTTGCAGAGTGCTTTAGTGTGATTGCTATAGATTTTCCAGGGCACCCTTATCTTTCTTTCCCCCTCCTAGTTACACTGTTTTTCTCTCTCATTCCCCTTGCCCTTTCTTACCTACTTTTGCTGCCCTCCTCAGTCTTCCAGGCTATTTTCCTTCATCCCTCCTCTCTCATTCTCTTTCTCCTTCTCACCTGCTTCTTCTAGCTACACTCGTCATCTTTCTCCTTCTTCACTTCTGTTTGTGCAACTGTATCTCCTCTCCTCCAAAACATTAAAATTTTTACAGTGATATGCTCAATCCTCATCTTTTTAATGTTGTAGATTCCATTAAAATCAATGGTTAACTTCTTAATAGACATTGATGGATAGGATTGCCCTCTTAGTCTCCCTTGTCCTGTTACTCTGTTTCCATCATTAACATTATCATCTCCTACACTTTCCCCACATATTTGTTGATTATTAGTAACATCATCATAATTATAGTTATGATGTGATTATTTGAAGGTTGAGGGAGAATTTCACAACTGACTGTAAAACAAGAAAATGTGGCCATAGAGGTACACTGGAAAAACGAAGCAACAATAAAAGAAGAAAGACTTTCATTTTGTTTGGAAAGGTATCTTTGTTTAGTCCACAGCTCCCATATGTCTTTAAAAGCAACATTGTTGAAGTGTTAAACAGTGTTATGTTAAACCTGTACTTAATGCAGACCTTAGGGAAATTTCTTCATTTGGATAATATCACTGGTATGATATTAGAAGCTCTGTGTGTGGGTTGTTTTCCTTAAGATAAAATAAAAAACCCAGTTACAACGCTACATAAAACATCCACATAAAATAGCATAAAATATTTACAATAACATACAATTTTTCTTGATTTTTTTGGAGTCTAGATATTTTTATATTATTTACCTTTAGAATCTTCTCTGTCATTTTGACTCCATATTTATATTTATTCTAGTATCTTTATTCACCACTTTAATACTTCGATACTTATTATAAGCCACTCATTTTCAAAATCTTTTTTCATTCCAAACCAATAATCATGTTTCCACTCTTTTTCTTTTAGTAGTTAATCAATGATCCCCAATCTTGCTAATGAGTTCTTTTCTATCAAATGTCTCAATTTATCTGTCTCCATATAACCATATAGTTTTAAAATCTATTCTTTTATGTTTGGAAGTTCTTTCTTATTCCACTTAATTGCATATAATATTCCTGCGACATGAATCAGGGAACATGAGAGACACTGCAGACTGGGCCAGCCGGAAAAACCAGCAGTAGCAGAATATTATAAACCAACCTGGGCATAAAATACTATTTGAAAACACTGAAATTCTGGACCATGCCAACAACATGTTGAAATACCATCATGTTTTAAATGTTTGCTTATTTTACTTACATTAGTATAGCTGGAATGTTTCCAAGTTGTGATCTAAAGAAAACCCACTGTCAGAGAGGCTATATGTATTTTAACTACTGGTATGTGTTTGTAAAAATCTGTTGTAAATCATTTTGAGTCTTGAACAGGGAAAAAGGCAGGGTATGAATGAATGAACAAATACGTAACAGGGGCACAAGAAGTGGATGAACTTTCAGATTCTTCAAAACTCAGTATCAGAACTAGATGGTACAAAAAATAGGTGTGGGGGAGAAGCAGCTACACTTTGGATCTGAAGGCCTAAATCCAATCATTAGGCTCAACTAGAGCAGACCCAGAGAGCCAGTGTGGCATCTTGGTTTATGTGTTGGACTGTGATTCTGGAGACCAGAGTTTGATTCCTTGCTCGGCCTTGAAACCCATTGGGTGACCTTGGGCAAGTCACTTGCTCTCAGTTTCGGGGAAAGGCAATGGCAAACCTCCTCTAAGCAAATCTTGCCAGGAAAACACCATGATAGTTTCACCTGAGGGTTGCCATAAGTCGGAGGTGACCTGAAGGCACGCCACAACAAGAGCAAACCATTGAATCAATAGGACTTATTCACTTGCTGACTTACCATGTACAGAAAACTGTAAGGAGACAAGCTCCACTTGTTCTGAGATTGTCAACTGTTTTTTTATTTATTTTTAAAAAGCCCAATGCATTTAAACATGTTCGGCTTTTTAAGAATATGGATAAGCTGTTGACTATCTCAGAGCATGTGGAACTTGTCTCCTTATGGTTTTCTGCTTTTAGCGTGCTTTTCAGTACTCATCAGTGCCTCTAGTCTAAATGGGACTAACAGTTGGATTTATCCTAAAGTCAGGAGTTAGACCCAGTTTCCCCCGTAGTCAGCCTTTCTGCTCCCAGACTTTGGAACTCTTTCCCTAGGAAGACTAGGGATGGATCCCTCCCTGATTTCTTTCCACAGGCAAGTGAAAAAATTTGTATTCTGTCAGGCTTTCAGGAATTAACTCAATGATATCCTATTTTGTTTATTTTTATATTCTGGTTTTTAATGTATTTTAAATGGTTTGAACTCAATGCATTATTTAATTCTTTTAAAATAATTTCTATGTATTTTACTTACACTTTTACATTCAACAGGGGATCTCAGTTACATGCCATAATGTTCCAGTATAATAAAAGAAGGAAAATAAAAGCACAAAAGGAAGGAAAATAAAAACATTGGTCATAAGCTGACCAGATGTCCAAATATAAATCAATTTGTAAAATTTATCTATCTATCCATAATTTTTTAAATGTTGAAGCATTGTTAGATCTTCCATTCATTAGATCATAGGTGAAGAAAAATGATCTTTCCAGTCACAAAGTCTCAATCTTTTAGCAGTCAAAAGGATGCAAAAAATTCAGTTCCATTAGCCATTTGTTAATTTCCAAGAAATAGGTAAATAAGTCTAAAGAACATGTACTTGTAATCTGTATTCATTTTTATAATTTGAAAGCTACCTTGAGTTTTGTTAGGAAGGTGGAATGTAAATGAATAAAATAATAATTTTTAAAATGATGGGAATCATGATTCAACATTAAGGAGCTACTATCTCATTAATCGGTTGATTGTTTTCACTCATGATAGGGCTGGCTTATCATCCATCCTGTTCATAAGATGTTTTCTTTGTTAAACTCAGCCAAACATTTTTATCTCTTTTGTTTTTTGGGCCCCCCTTTGTAGGCATTAACAACTGGCAGCATCCCAGGCTTCATTGATGTCATCATGAACCTCAATTCTCCTACCTTGCTGGAGGACAACTTGATCTGGCAGGCCAAGGCAGCTGGGAAGAGGATCATCTTTTACGGTGATGACACTTGGGTTAGACTGTTTCCAAAACATTTTGTAGAATACGATGGAACAACATCCTTTTTTGTCTCCGACTACACTGAGGTAAGTTCATTAGGTGTGTTGATGTAAGAAAGGACATGGTTGGATCAGCAGGTGTATAATTGCTTACATCAAAATTTGATTTTCTATATGTGTTATAAAAAAATCAATGTAAAGCCTGCTGTTGTTTGAAAATTAGATTATTATATTCTTAAAAAGTATCTTAGGCTGAAATGATGCTGTTTAGCACTGCTTTAACTGTCACGGTTCCATCCTGTGGAATCCTGGGATTTGTAGTTTGTTGTGGCGCCAGAATTCTCTGACAGAGAAGGGTAAATATCTCACAAAACTACAAATCCCAGAATTCCATAATATTGGCCCATGGCATTTATAGTGGGGCCAAACTGCATTATTTATGCAGTAAAGATTCAGCCCTGGTCACTACTTGTTTCCAAACTTGGGTAATTATTATTTTTTCATTCTTCCTATTTTCCAGAGGGGCTGTTGTTGGTTTTTGTTTGTTTGATTGCCCTTCAATTATTTATTAGTGGCTGAAGCAGTATTTGAAACGTCTCCTCACCTTGGAGAAGTTCTAAGTCATAAGGATCCAGGCTCCATTTCCTATCACACCTAGATCTCCCACAGGCCCTTTCTAAATAGAATAAACCAGTTTCTGGTTTTAAAAATCTGTGAGCTGGTGGGAGGTAAAACAAAGTGCAGGAGAAGAATTTTGGTCCCTGGAGACACAATTATTATTATATTTATTATTATTATTATTATTATTATTATTAACCTTTATTTATATAGCGCTGTAGGTTTACACAGTGCTGTACATATAAACTTATAATTAGACGGTTCCCTGCCCTCAGGCTTACAATCTAAATTCAACCCTCCCCATGAAAATATTAACAGAGGGGCTCTTGGTCCTGCAAAAATGGCCTTAAGAACCTTCTGCAGCCCCTGAGTCATGTGATTCTCACTGCTGTTCTAATTCTTCCATATGTGATCCTTTCAAATTCTCAGGTCAACAAATCATACTTCAGCCTCAGCACAGTCCCAGAGACTTTGGAGTAATCTAAATAAGATCCATCGGGCCATCTGCTCTTACTGGTAGTAATTTGTGAGGAGCTCAGTCTGATTCACTCTTATTATTTATTCACCACAGTTATATACTATCCTTTCTCTGCCAAAGTTGGCTTATATTTTCCAAAATACAGAGCCCCAGAAGAAAATAACCATAACGGCACTCAGTCCCCAGCTGAGCCAAGGGTAGGGGTTCCATCTTTTCCCCTCGTCCTTTGCTGCAGCTGGATGAAATGTCCCTCTGCTTCCCCATGATACATTTAAGTGGAGATGCCGGTGATTGAAATCTTCGGCTTTTGCTGTGCATAGAGTGCTACTAATTCATTCATTATTTAATTTTATATCCTATCTTTCCATATAATGGTGTCCAAAGCAACCAAAGAAAATGTGAAATAGGAATAGACCCATGCAAAGCAGGCAAAACACTGATCAACAAAACATCCAGTTAAAATGAGAGTAGCAGAATACAACTGGTCCTTTCTTTCACTTTTATCTAGATGCCTGAACACCTGGCCTTTCTTATGTTTCCTCTTAATCACTTATCATGGGGCATGAGTTTTCTGGGCACTGAGGTCTAAATCATCTGGAGAGCCAAAGGTTCTTCACTCCTGACCTTGATCAATGTTTCTTCCCTGTCCCCCCAAATATTCACTGTGAACTGGTTCAGCACCAAACCCCAGACCTCAAATCCCACAGGCTTTTAAAAGCCAAAAACTTCAATAACTAGAGAGGAGTCCTAGTTCTGCTCTGTCCAGTCTACGAATCAGGTGTGATGGTAACCAATGTGGTCTTTCCCAGGTTGATGGACTGGATTCATTGTATTGTTTGTACTGTTGAATGTGCTTTGAACAGTGGCAAGAGTTTAAAGCTCCCACAATTGTCACAGCAAGCTGTAGCACAGGGAACAACACTCTTGAGCATGTGGGTTGTAGCTGATTCAGTCAACCATTTGTCAGCAACATGCTATTTCTAGAGACTTAAACATGCTGCTGCTTCATACATTTGTTTAACATGTAGATTTCTGACTAAGAGTCAATTTATGTAACCAACAGAATCAAGTGGCAAAACTTTTCTTGGCTTGTCTTACTTCAGGCTACAGTTGAGAGGCATAGTTGAATATTCCCTAGGTGAAAATAACTCTCTGGAGGGATGTATATCTGCATTGATTTTTATCAGCAGGAATGAATAATTTCAATAACTCTTTCACAGATGGGCAAAAGTATGAGAATGTTTATGCATTTCTCTCTGTCTATCTCTTTATGTATTTTGGGGAGAAAATAATATATTTTATTTAACCCCCCCCCCCCCCAATAAAACCCTCCCTCCAAACAATATTTGGTACAAAAATATTCTGTTTATATGAAATCAGGAGTTTTTGCACAAAAGCAAGGCTTATTGAGTACAAGCAAATTTTCTGCGGAAAACATCCTGAAATGTGAACTATCTCATAGGAGGCAACCGTTTTCTAGACAAATGTTTCATTGTATCTATACATGTTCTGTTGCTTGATTCTGTAAATTGTATAAGCCAGAAGTATGAACAGTACCTTGAGCCTGAATGTAGATTTCAACTTAGTTTAGCTTTTTGCTTTTCTCAAAGGTTGACAACAACGTGACCAGACACTTGGATCACGTACTGAAAAGAGAAGACTGGGATTTACTCATCCTTCACTACTTAGGGCTGGATCATATTGGCCACCTGAGCGGACCAAACAGCCCTTTAATAGGGCCAAAACTTTCTGAAATGGATAATGTCATCAAGAAGATCCATACTTCTCTCTTCTCCAAGGTGAAATCTTATTTATGGATGTGAATCTTGTCTAATTGTATGAATAGGAATGTCATGTCAAGTCTAGTACTCAGTTCCACCTTCATTTTTTTTTAACCAACCAAAAACCAAACTACATTCAGTAAGTTTGGGCTTATTCCCAAACAAATGTAGACAGGAATTATTGCTTCTGTGAAATGTATTAATATTGCCTTCAGTGTTTTGGCAAGTTAAGCTGATATTCTAGAGTGTGTTACCAAATATATTATAAAGATGAGTAAATACAATATGATTAATATATATAGTATTTTACGGAGAGGGAAACCTAGGCTTGCTCCTCACATATTCATTTAACAGTGTCCAGTCTCAGCAGTGTCCAGTCTCAGCATCCAACAAGTGCAGTTGTGATATGCCTATTTGTTGTGGAGAGACTTCACATTTTTCAATAAAACTACCATAATACAAGTTGAGTCTCGTTTATGCAAAAATTCAAAATCTGAAATGCTCAAAATCTCAAACTTTTTATGGGTGGCTGGGTTAGTGAGATCTTTCCTTTCTGATGGTTCACTGTACACAATCTTTGTTTCACAGACAAAATTATTTAAAATATTGTATAAAGTTACTTTCAGGCTTTGTGAATTTCATGTTTAGACTTGGCTCCCATTTCCAAGATACCTCATTATGTATATGCAAATATTCCAAATTCCATAAAATTCCAATACTTCTGATCCCAAGCATTTTGGATAAGGGATGCTCAGCCTGTATGGTGAGTGACTGCCATCCAAGTACTAATGAAAGGGAAGCAGAGACAAGGTGAGAAAGATGCAGATATTATGAATGTTTATTTGGTTTCCTAATTCATTCTTAGATAGACAGTTAGCATGTCTGTGTCATATGTTCATCCTAGCCCCCTTCCATAACATAATGTTTATTATGATATGTTTAAAAGTTTTGTTGCTGCTGCTCTTGTTTACTTTGGTCAAATGCCTGACTTGCCTATGTGGCAATCATTCTTTAAAACATTTGATTTGTGATTTTATATTTATGAGGTAAGGCAGAAAAATGGAAAATCAAACCTAATAGTCTATGGAAATTTCCTTTTGTTCAGGAGGAAGGAGAGATGGCTCTGCCCCCTTTACTGGTTGTGTGTGGTGACCATGGGATGTCTGAAACAGGGAGTCATGGAGGTTCTTCAGAGGGCGAAGTGCAAACACCCTTGCTTTTGTTCAGCTCTGCTTTTGACAGAAAAAGTGGTAAGAACTGAATTTTTCTTGATGAAACTATGAGTTCAATAGTGAGGTTAAAATGCTCTGTTGAAAATGGTCATGGAAGAGTAGCTGACTGAGTCTAGGTTGTACCACTTCAGTGGTGAGTGCTCTTCTATTGTTTCTCCCTTCCCTGCCAAAAATTTTGGTCTCTTGCCTTGTAATACACCAGATGTCAGAGAGAAAACTATGCTGGCACCCTTCTTCTTGACATAAAATTTTCTAGTGGAATTCTTTTGCATGGAGAATTATTCAGTTGTGTGCCTCCCTACCCCATCTGCAGTCTGAAGTATTACACCTCAGGTGCAGATTTACTAACTTAGTGAGAGCTAGGCCTTGAAAGTTGTTTGATTTTATTTAGAAGTGTTTCTGTTCTGTCCTAATGCATCTAATAAAGTGAGGTCTTGCTTGTAGAACAGCTCAAACTTCACTGCTCTTAACTGCTACATTAACATAGAAAAAAACTACAGTTCTTCAGTTAGTGACATTACGAAGGCCATGTCTGATACAATAAACATGTTGCAAATGAATCCTGTGGCACCTTTGAGGCTAACTGAAAGACAAAAGGTGTAGACTTGAGCCTACTCAATACATTTGAGGAAGTAGGCTCAAGTCTACAAAAGCTCTTGCTATGAGCTTCTTTCTTTCAGTTAGTCTCAAAGGTGCCAAATGCTCCCTTTGCATACTGATTTTCCAGATTAATGCAGCTGTGTCTTTGAATAAACATGTTAGTATTTTAAGGTGTCCCAAGGAAGCAGAAAGTGTACAAAAAAGCTCAAGGTGTCACTTTTCTTTTCTTGTATGATTTTTAACCTCATTGTCTGATGAAGGAACTAACTTTGAAAGCTAGCTAGCTCTCTCTGTCTTATAAATTATTTCTGTCTGTTATTAATCATGGTATCTAAATGTATTTTGAACCTTTTGGTTTGTTTTTTGTATGGTCAGTGCAGTTATTGCTCATGTGTGTGTGTGATGATATTTTGATATTGTTAAACCTAGAGAAAGCAATTGCCTGGATGGGACACTTTTCTGAGCTCCCCAAAGGAAGTACAGGAGAAATATAAAATGAGATGTTAAACACAGAAATGATACAACCAGAAGGGCTTGTATTTCATCAACAATTACTCCCTTGTGTTATGGAAAGCCATTGTGGTGTAGTGGTTAAAGTGTTGAACTGGGGAGGGAGAGATTCACTTTCACTTACCCACATGGCCATGAAGCTAACTGGATTATGTTGGGCTTGTCACACACTTTGAAGTCTAGTATACCTTGCAGGGATTTTGTGAGGTAAAAATGAGAAGGACCTTGTATACTACCTTAAGCATTTTGAAGAAAAGAAAAGCTTGGGCTCATGGTATCTGCTGGTGTTTCCTACCAAAATCTGATACCAAAATCTGTGACTGCTCAAGTCCAATTATATACAATAGCATAGTAACACAGTGTCCCTTTTTATAAAGTGGCAAAATCAAGGCTTGCTTTTGGGATTTTTAAAAATATTTTCAGTCTGGGAATGGTTGAACTCATAGATGCAGACTATATGGGCACAAAGGGCCAACTGTAAATGTAATTTTTAAAATATGTAGTAAACTGCCTGTGGAACAGGAATCATCTGTCTAGGTATCTTAATGGCTGATTTGTGGCTGAAGCAGTTGTGTGTCTTTGGGGCTAAACAGACAGGCAAAAAGAGGTGCTTTCAAGCTGGCTTGAAGGCATGGCATTTAGATGACACATGCCTTAAAGCCAGCAGAAAAGTGCCCTTGTGCAGAGAAAAGCCATTTCAAAAAGAAGCAGTTTTTTTCTGCTTCTTCCTGGCTTGAAGCCATGTCATGTGGTCATGATATGAGCACTCCAGCTGCTTTGGGAGCTGGTAGTGCGGTTGGTGGGGTTTCAATGTGGCTTTGGAAAAGGCAGCTTCAAGCCACTTTTTCCTGCCCATCTGTTTTGCCCCTTTGTCAAAGGAGGAGTCAGGAGTATCACAGATTGTAGGAATTTTAGCATTAATGATATTGTGAACATTTCTAAGTTAAAATAACAATGGGAGCAGACAAACCTAAGCTATTTTGTTGAGCTGCTGCAACAAAATTTGAGCAGTAAATTTCTCTACAATATAATAGGCTTTTGTGAAGGTGATCACGCAAACACCCATTTCTTTCCTCTTCTCAGGTCCCCAGAAACCTCCAGAACCTGTTCAACAGACTGACTTAGCTGTTACACTGGCACTAGGCCTTGGCTTGCCAATTTCAAGAAACAGTGTTGGGAAGCTATTGATGCCTGTTGTACAACAGAAGACAATGAGAGAACAGCTACGATACTTGCATTTAAATGGATTCCAGCTTAGCAGACTTCTCCAAGAGAATGTGCCAGCATATGAAAAAGGCAAGTAAGTTAATGTTTGCACTGGTAGCTAGCAAACATTCTTCACACAGAGAAAATTTGGTTTTTACGATGAAAGGAACAAGAGAACAGTCACATCAATGAGGAATTGAAATACTGTTTGCAACACCAGCAGAGGGATACAGCAACAAAAAATAACAGTTGGCATTAACAATTGAATAAAACCACAAAACTTTAGCTCATTCTTCTAGAACAGGAATGGACATCTGCCAGAGGCTGGAGGGACTATATAACCATATCATAATAATTTGAAGTGTTCATGTTTTGGCTTATCCTCCAATGATCAGTAGCACCTTCAAGGCAGAAAATTTGGCTGAGCTTAGGTGTTTTTTTGCACTCTTTTCGCCTGTCCCAAGCCTGGAGGTTACCTTATTTCTAAGGTAGAGGGTCAGTAGAGGGTCACTTGCTGTTTCAAATAAAGCCCAAGCAGGATTTTAAAAACATGAATAGAGACCCGCTATCACAAAATTACAAATCCCAGAATTCTGTAGCTTTGATCCATGCCGGTTAAAATGGTGTCAAACTGCATTATTTCTGCAGTGCAGATGCAACCTGGGGTCTAGCCCTGGGATGAACTCCCTCCCCTCCCCTCCCTTCTTGGAATCTCTAAATCAGTGGTTCCAAAACTTTGGTCTTCCAGGTGTTCCGGACTTCATTTCCCAGAAACTGCAGCCAGTCTGGCTGGTAGCTAGGAATTCTGGGAGCTGTAGCCCAAAACATCTGCTCTAAATCATGGTTCCTGCTGTTTGCCCACATATTTTATCTTGGCTGACTTGTAAACACTGTGTCAGATTCTGCTTGACAAAGTAGGTTTATAACCCTTGGTTACAATGCAGTATTTGCAATTCATTGCTTAATATAATTAAGAAGAGTCCTTTCTACAGAGGTCTAGGATGATTCTCTGACCTTCATTACTGTCTTTCATTACTAGATCCTGGATTTGAACAGTTTAAGATGGCAGAAAAATCTCATGGAAATTGGATCAAGCTTTATTTGGAGGGGAATACTTCAGAGACTCTCATAAATCTTGGCAAAAAGGTCCTTAAGCAATATTTGGAGGCTCTCAAGATCCTGAGCTCTTCTCTGAGCAAGCAAGTGGCGCAATATGACATGTATTCAATGATAGTGGGAACAGTGATTGTTTTGGAGGTAGGAACTGGTATATTAAAGTTGCCAAAGTGTGTTAGTTCAATTTCATAAGGCAATAGACAGGGTGGGAATTGTGTAGCCCTCCAGAAGTTGACTGAAAATCCTTTGCATTCCTCACCATTGGCTGCAGTTCCTAAAGTTGCTGGAAGGTACCGCCCAACAACAGCTGGAGGAGCATGTGATGCTACATCATCCCCTGATCATCTATTTAAAAGCATTCTGTTTATGTTCTGGAGCTGCCCTGTGCAACATTGGATTGGACCTTTTCACACTATGAAATTTTAGCACTTTGATTCCAAATTGCTGTGGTTCCATCCTATGAAATCCTGGGATTTGCAGTTTAGGTTGGTCAGCCAGAGCTCTAGTGCCTCACCAAGCTGCAAATCCAGAATTTCCTAGGATGTCACCATAGCAGTTAAAATAGGACAGTGGCACTATAATTGTCTAGTATGGAAGGGCCCTGAGTTTTTGACATTTCAGCCATGGGTGCAGGATTAAGCTTGGACAAAGTTCCTGCCAATCTGGCAGGGCATAGGCAAGTAATGCTAGATTCCACTCTAGAAATTTCTAGGAAAGAATTTGCTAGAAATTTCTAATGTACAATGGATGGAGTCAAGTGAAATAGCAGGCAGCTTGACTAGAAGGACACATTTTATACAAAATAAAAAGACAGTCACACTCATATAGAGATGAAGGTGACTATATAGGATCTCTGTCTAGAAAGCTTTATTTTTGAACATCTAGAGTGCAATGTACACTTAGAGGAAGAGGTATGTTTAAACACATGTGATTTTACTGTTTGATCAGAACTGTGGTTCCTACATGTTGAAAGTGCCTATTGTGTTATGCTATTAAAAATAACCCAGAGTCCTCCTTTTAGTGGTAACTGTATTGCAGTGGTCCTCTTTCTGTGGTAACTATATTCAGCCCAATGTGACTTTCTCGAGTGGGCTCATTAGAAAAAGGGGGAGAAAAAACTGGGGCAGGATTCTTGAAGACTGTACAATTTCATACGCTTGACATTTAAAGTAGAGGTGTTTTGCTGGAAGCCTTCTCTGTTTTTCTTTTCTGGTGGCAGTAAAAGTACAGTACCAGTCTTTTGTCAGTAGTAGACAAAACAGAAACCCTCACTTTAAACCTAGTAGTAACTTGAGACTTAAATCAAAAGTGGCATGTTACCAGATGGACCTGGAAACACATTACACTACAAGCCTAATGGCGGTAAGGAGATGTCCAGAGTACTGATCACCAGAAGCCTTTGCTTTAGTTTTCTTTCTGTATGTGGTGTTGATGTGGCACGATAGCTATTTTGTAAGGATTCTAAATGCTTGTGCTGTGGATGTTTGAGTGTATGTCTGTGTGACTGTGAAAAAGAACATGTTTCAAGCCTGTGGTATGAACCTACGGATTGGGAGTATATTTCAGTCATACAGGGAGAAGTGGGGTCACATTGCTGGCCTTGCTCCCAGTCCTTTTAGGAATGTGAATCTTCCACAAAGGGTTGCTTGCTGAGAGCTCTGCACAGTTTGGAACCATGTGTAATTGGGTTCCAAATTATGTGAAAGGCATGTGCCTGGATTTTTCCACTTCAATCTGTATATAGGGTGTGGAAATTGGGAGTGTGGTTGTACTGGTGTGCAATGGATGTGAGTTCAGCAGTGTGGCACCGTTTCCCTTTAATTGCACTGAACTGCCTTTGTTCAGATGACACAGGGAGCAGGCGCAAGTCTTGTCTTTATCATCCATCATCTTATTAGCTTGGTCTATACTTTTTAGTAGATGTGCTTTTCTCTTTGTGACAGAAGCACAATAATTTTATTTGGCCCAGATACAGGCTCACTGAGGGACACCAAAGGGTTTAAGCAGTCTCAGTGAGACTGCTGATGTTTCTTCTTCTTCTTCCCCGTTTCTTCTTCCAGAAAACAGACCCTGTGCTGTGCTGCAAACTCTCTCTACAGTTTCGGACTCTGCTCACTTTGGGGTATGGTAGGGGGCTGCTTTTGAGAATACAAATCTGGAACTCTTAGGGAGTGGTTGAACACATTGTGCTTTTTCTTTGAATCCTGGCCTTTCATGGGGAGTTTTTGATTGTAAATAATATAGCATCATGTGGCAGGACAGATGGTTTCTGCTCCCCAGAAGTTCACAAACAGTGATAATAATGTGCAGGTAGCTGCAGAAGATCACAGTTATGCACTGACATTTCTGTTCAACATACTGAATTGCACCTTGTGCTTGAGCTGAGCTAACATAAAGCAAGACTTGCTTCCTCTTTGTGTGACTTTGATCAATTGACTCTCCATTTTGAGCTTGTCCTTTCTCTTCCCACAGGTGCTGCTGCTACTCCTGTTGAGCACCCCAAAAGCCCTTAGCAGTAGGGCACAACTTGAAATCCCCCTCTCTCCATTATGCTCTCTGCTGTTCTACCTGTTGTGCCTGATGCTTTGCGCCGTTCATGTGGTGGTTTGTACCTCAACGGAAAGCTTATGCTATTTCTGCAGCATCTCTTGGATAACAGCCATTGGAGTGATTATGCTGGTTTCCGGACTTTTGTGTGTCATCCTGTCTGCTGTGGAAAAGGAATTTGTGAATTCAAATCAACCGGCAAAGGTACGATACACAAGAATTCGTCTTGAGCTATTCTTGCCTGTTGCGCTATAGTTCAGCTCTGTGGAAAGGGAGAAACCTGTGTGTTAACCCTTCCTTCCTGTGCCTTTTTTTTTTTTAAAAAAAAATCATGTTGCTTTAACCTTCACAAGGGAAAATAAACAAGTCTCTGCATTGTTCTTCTGGGAATAAAAGCATTGGGAAATGATGTTTGAACAAAAAAAAAAAAAAAACCAAACTGAGAAAGGGCTAAGCTCTTTCCTCCACACCGGTCCTCTGCTTTAAATTACTGCTTATAAAAATAGCTATAGAAAACACTACTTAGAATTCAAAGCATGGTAAATTGATTGCACATCCAATTTAGAAGCATAGCAGTCCAGGTCAATAAAGCACATTTGAAAAATATAGTAACTGAATTTGTGTATGCTTTCCTCTGAGGTGGTCAGATTGTCCTGTTTGGGAGGTATCTCAGCGTATTACCCTGTTATGTGATATACTTAACCCTGTACATTATGTTTTTTGTGAAGAAGTAATTTTTTTCATCAAGAATCTGCTTCTTACCAAGTTCACTGAGTTCCTAGAATCTTCACATAGCAGTATTTAATACCTATCTATGGCAGATGGGTAGTTGGAGTGCATTCATTCTATTTGTTTTGCAATAGGAACTTGACTGGAATAAACATGATGGCAGGCCTGTGTTCTGCCTCCTCTTTTGGTAATTCAGGGTTAGGAATATGCTCTTCCAGCTGTTGTTGGGCTGCGGTTTTCTTCATCTCTATGTATTGACTGTTCTAGCTAGAGCTTCTGAGAGTTACAGTTCCACATCTGGAGGGTGATGGGTTTCCCAGACTTGCTGTAATGTTTTCATGTCATTAATTTCCATGTCCACTCTCTGTTATTTGCTACTCTTTGAAAAGGTAGTGGAAATGCAGGTGTGAATGCAGTGAAATCATGTGTATCCTAATTTATAGATTTCTGTTTTGGCACTGTGCAAAATATCCTGTCTAGTTCTGGACCCAGATACAGGGAAATGTCAACCTCAGTGTAGTTTACAATATGCCAGTAGTCTTGAGTTTATGAGTGTGGTTGTTGTGCATATGGTGATTTTTACATTCTGTCCCAAAAGTACCTTTAAAAGACCCCACATCTTTAAGAGGCTCCACTTTTAGAAAGGTCCCTACATCTTTGATCATTTGTTTGTCTGCATATATGTGTGTGTGTGTGTGTATGAGCCTTCAAGTTGCCTGGACGTATGAACCCCATGAATATCATAAGGTTTTCTTAGACAAAGAATAGTAAGAGATGATTTAAGCCAGTTCCTTCCTCTGAATATACCCACAGCACCTGGTGTTCATGGTGGTGTCCCATACAAGTACTAACCTGTACTTCTATGGTTTCCCGTACTTGTTTCCCCTACAAGTACTGACTCTGCTTAGCTTCCAATATCAGACTGGATCTGGGGCCTTTAGGGTATTTAGCAAAATCAGCAGCTCCAGACACTTTTGGTTTGGGCAGTCTCCCAATCAGCTGCTGCCAGAAATGATCTGAGCTTGACATATTGTGAGCACTGATTTGTTATGGTGAGAATATCACAGCCTAAAAAGTGAGAGGTACTCCATTATAATGATTAAATAATCAGAGCCTGAGAGAATAGTTTGGAGAGATTGGTGGCAAGGGACTGCTGGCTTGATTGTGGCAAAGAACTTTGAAAGGCATCTTACATTCTTTGAAAATCACTGCATGAAATCTGCATCTAGTACTGATCCATGACGTCTGATTTCATAATGGAGCAGTAATAATAATTAATAATAATACAACAATCCTGATTTTGAAGTGGCATTTATAGTTTCCCTGCAGTTGGAGAAAAATGCGCTTTCTTTTAGCAGGCAGTTTATTGCAAATAGCTTTAGAAAATAGATTCATATAAACCCAGTATAAAAATGTTACTTACAACAAGCTGGAATACCAAAAAGGGAAAATGAAGAAAGGAATTAAACTTCAACTTAGGTTTGGCCAGCAGTCTTGAAGTTTTTGCTGTGTGGGCAGAGGTATAAAAACCAGATAGCTATAGTGATTGATTGGTAGGTGAATCAGTGAGAGCCAACATCCATGAAAAAGACAAACTTTTAAAAAATGACTGTTGACTCTGATGTGCTATTGTATTAGGGAGTGAAAAGAGAATATTACCAATGACATTTCCCTCCCAGCTATGAGTGATACCTTTTTTTGACTTGTGAGTTACCATATACCTCCTTCATTGTCATACGGTATATTGACATTTGAGTAATGTGGAATATTAAATGGCAGATAAGCAGCTGCAAATATTTAATTGCTTGCTTTATCCTAATGAAAATCTGAACTTCAGGGAGCTTTTCTTGCAGTGGTTCAGGCATTTTGAGAAAGGTCAACCAAGGAAATTTGAGCAGCTCATGGTTCTACCTTGTGGGTCCAGGGACCAGAGAAGTTGCATGTTGTCCTCAGGGACTGGAAACTGCAGGAGAGAAAATATGAATCATTGATGCTTTTCAGTTGCCATTGTTTTAAAAACAGTCAAAAGGAGCTGTCTGGTATTATTAGGTCTTGTCCACCAAGCGTTCTGCTGGATGGCAATGAACAAACAGACCCACACTGAAGGTATGAGCAGGAAGTAAAGTTGTATTCTGCAGAATTGTATGGAGTATATGTAACATTTTTAGACATAAATAAAATAAAATAAAACTTTTATTTATATCGCTCTTCTACCATAAGGCAATAAGAGCAGCTTACAGTATAAAAACATCCTATACACAACACAATAGATCATAACATAGATTTATACCTTGCCTTTCTTTCAGAAGAATATTTTGGTGTAAAGAAATTGAATGCAGAGACACTTCTCCTGCCCTATTTTGTAATACTAAAATCCAGAGTCATATACCGAAGCTGAATAATGCGATATTCAAGACAGAAAAAAAAATAATGAAGTGCTTCTTCACATTGTGCCTAATTAAATTGTGAAAATTGTCACCCAAAAGATGTGATCATTGCCAACTTTGAAAGGGGATTGGGTAAATTTAGAAACAATAAGGCTATTAAGGATTCCTTGCGTAAGATATCTATGGGCTCACCATGAGTCGACAGGTGACTTGAAGGCATGTGCGCTCACACACACACAGACACAGACACATGGCTATCAGTAGTGGTCAGTAATTGTGATGGTTACGAGTTCCTTCTCAGAATCAGAGGCAGCATGCTGGGGAACAAAAATGGAAGAATTTGATGTCCTTCATGTCCTGTATGGGGACTCCCCAATGGCATTTAGTGGGCCAGGATGTAAAATGGTTTTGGTGGATTAAATACCCTTTGGTCTGATTCCACAGGGTTCGTTACAGGTTTCCAAGGTCTATTTGCTGAAGGACAATTAAAATACTGGTATTGATCTCTGTTCTGTAAAGAAAATGTTGGAATGAAGAGTAAAATGGTATCTTAGAAAAAATAACTTTAAAATTAAATTTATTTCATTGAGGTACTCTAAGAATAGAGCCAAATGGTTCAATGTTGAATAACAACATATTCAGGCCTATCCACGTGTACTTAAAGTGGAAAAATATAAATGCTGAAATTAATTGTAATGCTGTATCATATATACAAATACTTTCTATTCTTATCGGGGTTTTTTTTTTTTTTTTGTCCTTCCTTCGGCACCTGGAATCTTACTTCTTAAGGACCTAGTTGTTTTTCTCCTGTAACAGCATCAGCACAGAAAATATCATGGCCTAACAATGTTCTCCTTGTTTCTTTCATGTTGCACATTGGAATGTGCGAAAAGTGGCCCCCTGTGTTTGGCTGCATCCGCACAGCAGAAATAATCCACTTTGACAATGTTTTAACTGCCCTGGCAGCGGTCAGTGCTGTGGAATTCTGGGAATTGTTGTTTTATGAGGCATTTTCACCTGCCATGTCAGAGAGCTCTGCTGCCCTACCAAATTACAAATGCCATAATTCCATAACATTGCGCCAGGGCAGCTAAAGTGGAGGCAAACTGGATTGTTTCTGCAAAATGGATGCAACTTTTGTGTGCTTGTAAACAAAGATTGTGAGTTGGTGAGGTAAATATTCAGTGACATGTCTGTAGATCTGATGTGGTGGTAATTATTATTCTGTTGTCTTTTGATGTCTAAACGTTGAATGCCTTATAGCACACGAACTCAGCTATGAGCATGGACAGTTCTTAAAAGGGCATATATACAGTGGGTCCTTCCCATCCAGGTTCCAGCCCTCCCTTCCACAGATGGGGAAAATGCGGAAGCTCTATTATATTAGTCAATGGGTGGCAATGTAGCTAATATGGGATGGGGTGATTTGGGGATGCTCCAGTCCATGGATGACTAGCCTGCCAACATGGCAGGCCCATGAGATAGCTGTGTGGTGTAAGTCAGGAGTGGGAATCATGCTCTTCTCCAGGTGTTGTTCAAGTGCAAATCCCTGCAGCCCTAGGTCACATAGCTGGTAAGTAATGCTGGGAATTGCTATCTAACAACAGAGCCATGTGATTTCCTACCCCTGAGTTACACAGAGCAGCAACTTCATAGAAAACACCTCCCCTCCCCCAGTTCTCTTTCAAGAACCGTTTGTGCTTCTGGGTGAACTTTCATGTATGAGCTGACTGGCCTTCCATTTTTCAATCTGTGGCACTTGGATGCCTGAACTGCTGTTTGTGTATCTTTGTATATTAGATCATGCAATATAATTGTTTTGCAGGTGCTGTTTTTGTCTTGCTTATGTTTTTTTTTACTGTTGTCATGTTTTTCTACATCATTCTAAGTGAACTTCAATTTACTGAAAATGGTTTACCAAGGATTTTTAGATTTCTTTAAATCAGTCCACTATAGAGCTTATTAACATATAAACTGTCTCTTTCGGAGGCAACCTTGTATGACAGCGTTTAATGAAATAAACCCTTAGTTTCAGTATATGCAATATAATAACCAGCAAATCAATATTCTGCTTATTGTGGCTGGTAAACTCCATGAATGAATATATATTTTCCCCCTGCGCTGCAATATGGTGGAAAGACTATGAAGAAAATGAGGAAATAGCTCACCATTTACCTCCTTTTGAATTTTCTGATTGCTGAAAGATTTCTATTTTTAGTTCTGCATGAACTGCTTCCTACTCTGTCGCAAGACTAGCAACAAGATGAACTTTAAATGTTACACTGGTTATTCACAGAGAAGCTGCGTGCAGTCCTTGAAGGAGAATGTGCAGTCATTTCAATAGGACAATTAACTAAGTGTTGACAGTAACTCTGAATTACACTGAAATTAACCTTGTTTCAGACTAGGAATATAGGAGAATTACATAAAATATAACAAAAATACAGTTGTCATTGAAGAAGCAACTGTAAGCAATTTTGCATTCCGACGATTCTAATGATATGTTGGATTCTTCAAAATTATATCACCAACACATTTCTCTCTTTACAGAATCCAGCTGCCTCCACTTCCAGCTGGTCTGAATTAGATGTACTCATCCTGGCAGGAACGATTGGCCATGTGTCAAGTCTGGGTGCTAGCAGCTTTATTGAAGAAGAGCACCAAACGTGGTACTTTCTCATCAATACCCTATGCCTTGCTCTGTGTCAAGAGATTTGCAGACATTATTTCTTGGCCAAAGAATGTGATCTTCAGCTTCTCTCTGCAGCAAAACCCTGTTCCGAAGAAACAAAGGGATCATCTTCCCACCATAGGAGTAATGTTGATCTGTTCCAGGATGATTTGAAAATGGGCAAGATCACCTCCATTGAAAACATAAGTGGTTCTGAGAAGTGGATGGCGTTATTGACTCCATGGGTCATTCTAATTTGCTGCCGGCTGCTTCGATCATTAAATCAGACTGGAGTTCAGTGGGCGCATAGGCCAGATTTTGGACACTGGTTGACAAGGTACTGATCTGATTTGCAGTCCAATTGGAATAACATTTCTAAATGGCTATAAGACTGTAGTGAGATATGGAATCTCTTTAGATAACCTGGTCAGGGAAGCACAGTGAAATGTGTTTCTTTAGGAAAGGAGTAGGCAATTGTGGCTTTCCCAGATGTTGTTGGACTGAAATTCCCATTAGCTTTAACTAATATAGCCAGTCATGCAGGATAATGGAAGTTTCAATTTACCAATGTCTTTCCTTAGTAACAGTGAATGAATAGATGATGCCAATACAATACTAGGTAAGGCTGGCAGTCTCCCTTAACCATAGAAAAAGAATCCTTTAGCAAAAGATAAGGTGGTTCAAGTAGCACTGAATCAAATTATCCTCTATCTGTGACTGACATAAATTGTACATGTGATTTAAAGTCTTGATGACCTCAGTAGAAAAGCATTAAACTGCTGGAATTCAATGAGTGGACAGTCAATCATATCATGCAGTTTGTTAGGTGTGTTCACATTAGTATATCAACAGTCTTCAGTGCTTTCCCCTTAAACATAAACAAGTGATGTAAGCAAAGTACAATGATAAAAATCTAAAGATAAGTATGATCGGTCCTCCACATCCACAGATTCTTTATCCATGGATTCAAGCATCCACAGATTGTAAATATTAAATCTATCTATCTATCTATCTATCTATATAAATTTCAAAAAGCAAAGCTTGATTTTGTCATTTTATATAAGGGTTGCCATTTTACTTTTCATTGTATTCAAACACACATCACTACTAGTCTCCCTCTTCTTGCTCTTATTATCTCCATATTAACCAGTGAGGTGCTGAAACTGGAAAATCTAAGGCTACCAAATGAGTGTGTGGCAGAGATCAGATTTGAATTGATGGCTTCTTGGTTTCTTGTTTTATACTATTGCTAGATTACCTGTAGCATCTATGAATGAAATGACTTTGGAAGTTATGACTGATGCTTTTTAAAGATGAGGATAATTACATTTCAGAAGTATCCAGTGTGGTATAGTGGTTTGAATATTGGACTATGAATCTGGAGACCAGGGTTCAAGTCCCTGTTCTGCCATGGAGACCCATTGCATGTCATTGGGCAAGTCACACACTCCCAGCCACAGAGGAAGGCAAAGGAAGCCCCCTGAACAAATCTTGCCAAGAAAACCCTGTGACAGGTTTGTCTTAGAGTCACCATAAGTCAGAATCGACTTGGGGGCGTACAACAATAACCACAATCATACTTCCATTTCCACTTTACAAAGTGTGGAAGCGTAGAAGCTGTATACTGTATTGTGATATTCCCTAACCACAGTGTTTCCATAGCAAGCTCACTCAGCTTATGAAAGATGCTTTTTACTGCATGTCTGTACAATTCATGTTCCACCAGGTTGAACACTGCATGCACACCAAATATGGAAGCCCACAGGAGTCTTGACTAATCTGTGTTTGTAGCCTGCATTGCGTTCCTGCCCTATTTGGGACTAGAGAAAACATGCACGTACGTGTATGTGTATATATGACAGTATCCAGCATGTTACAATATTCACAGCAATGTGTGTTCTTTTCTAAAAATAAAATGAGAACTATGCACCAAGGCAACCCGGATTCTGTGATGCAAAAGCTAAATTATACTGCTTCTACAAACTGGTTGAGTTTGTGAGATTTCTCTTGTTTGGGGTGATTCTGCTATTGATACTATTTTTGTGCTGCTTGCTCTGCTTCAGCTAGCTGGAAAGAGCAAGGAGCTGAATATTGGCCAAACAGTTTCAAGCTTTAGTTTTTACAACCATAATAGCTAGGAAGTCAGTTTAAAAAAACAAACAACCCTAAAGCTGATATTCTTAGGATGCTGAGGGCAACACAGCTTGTGCTTCTTCTGAGTTCCTGATGAATTTGGGCATACATAGAGATGTGACAAACCCAGGACTGTCTGCTGGTTTAATGGATCAGGCATATTTTAGAGAGTAATCAGTTTGTCTTTCTGGTGAGAATCAGGTGGCTGCATAATCTTGATATCATTTGACTAAGTAGCAGCTACTTTTCCTTTTTTTTTTTTTTTTTTTTTGCTGCCATATATCTTACTGTTTCAGGAGATAGCAGCTGGATGTATAAAAGGTCCATATACAAAGGATGTACAAACTGTATTGTATTACACTAAGAGATGCCAAGCTGGCTGATAATTGAATCCCTTTCCCCTCCTGGGACCAGTATGTGTATGAGAGTGTGGAGAATCAGGTTGAATCCAGCTTTTCCAGATAGAAGAATCCCATTTACCAAATTCTCTTTGATGGAAAAAATGCCATAATGCTCCTAAGAAAGAATGTTGTACCTGTTCTTTAGTGGACTGGGAGGCTGTTGTTTTTCATACCCTCTACTAAGCAAGGTGATTAATAATTTGTTAAAAGTGATTTCAGAATTTTATTTTTGCTGATGCGTTTTTAAATAGCTCTTAAAATCAATAGTGTTATAACATTCTAACTTTTTTCTCTTCATTATCTTTACCTGCTTTTGATTGTTGTGATCTGCATTGAGTTCTTGTTTTAAGAGAGTGGTCAATACAACAAATAAAGCAGAGATCAGGACTGACAGAAAGGATTTTTTTGAAAGACATACAGCCATCCCTCTATATCCATGGATCCATTTATCCACGCATTCAACTATCCATGGATTCAAAATATCACAAAAATATTGCAAAAAAATTCCAATAAGCAAAAATTGATTTTGCTATTTTATATAAAGGACACTCTTTTACCATGTTATTGTTTTTAATGAGACTTGAGCATCCACAGATTTTGGACTACTCATGGATTATGATGGGTGAAGATGAGTTTGAACAAGTCTGGACATTCAGACCAGGACTCTGTCCTGATTTTAAAAGCTGGTGTGTATGTGTGTCCACGAGTGGGGCCGAAATACAGGTCTTTGCCTGGTAGGACATTTGCAAAGCTGCTGCAGTATTTTCTGTGAAACGATGAGAAAATGCTCCTTAAACAAAATAAATTCATATTTACATGGCCATTTCCAGGGTGCTAATGCCATCACACACTCAGGCTTTTCTTTTTCTAGAATGCTAGCACAGGCAATTGTTTGATTTCTCCTTGTATATCAACCTTCCCCAACATGAGTTTGACTACAGTTGACAGAATCCCCAGCCAGTTTGGCCAGCAGTGGTTTTTAGGTATGATCAGAGTTGCAATCCAATATGTTGAAGACACCAGGTTGAGAAATGTATTGAGAAATGTCTGGTACATTGCAAAAATGTAAAATATCATGCTACCTAGAAACTCTATGCAAGCATATACAGTGGCATTTTAGTATTCTTCTTCTCTCCCTGCCCCAGTGTGTTGGATGACAATGTGCACCTCAGTTATATTTTTACTATATTTTATAAATGTGAATTTTTTGTACCTAAATCTGTAAAATTGTCTTAATTTGAATTATTCTCATTGTGTTTTACAGTTCCGAACATAAAGCTGAGCTTTCTCTTCTGGCAGCAGTATCCCTAGTTATGATCTTTATTCTTGTTCAGCGGAGATGTTCTCTGGTTTCGAAAATAGCAATGGCACTCGGACTCTTGGGAGTGTACAGTTACCGGGCAGCCATTGGAAATGTGGAATTTCCATGGCAACAAGACAGCAAAGATATTTCAAAGTAAGTTAATTAGCAACTGTGTAAATGTATTTAACACTGCAAGGGCTAAAAAGTACCATTATGAGAGAGTACTGTGTTGGTCTAGGACTGTGGTTTTAAACAGAGGCATACAAAATTCAGGCTTTTGGCTTCTCCTTTGCCTTTTACTAGGTGCAAAATCCATCTGCTGGATATGAAAGACATAAATTTAGAAGTAGAGAATCCTGAGCCCCAAAAGGTATTTTGGTGCCAGAAATGAACACAGCTTACAGACTTGCCATGCTAAAATCTACTTCTGGCTGTTTCATGCTTACTTAACTTCAGCAACTTAATTCAGCAAGGAGGAAATCAGTTTGCTTCTGCTGTTGCTAAATAGAGTAAAAAAATCTTTGCTGATCTACTGCAGGTCAATTTGAAGCACCTTTTGCCTTTCCCTCCTTTAAAAGCTTCTACTAGTTGGCACCAACCATGCAAAACTGGAAACTTTTCAAAGGATTAGCAATCACTGATTAGTTGGGACCTACTGAAATTATGATTTGCCATGCCATGTAGAATGTCCGTCATGGTTGTAAGTCTATTTCCTTGTCAACCCTCAATTTGGAAAGTAAGGGGAGGATTCTGATTTAGAACCCACAAATTCTTTTTTGATTCTAAGACTACATCTACACCAGATGGTACTAGGAGTTTGATTCTACTCCAAATGGCTCCATTCTATGGGATCTTGAGAGATTTAATTCAGTTAAATACTTGGAATTCTTTTTAAGAAAACTGTAATACACTCCATTGAACTGCAGCACTAAAAAGACCACAACATAGACTCTAGATAATCCTTTCTAGAGATGGTACTCCATAGCAGTGGTGCTCCCACTAAAAAGGGCCTTTCTCTAGCATCCACCTATGCTGCTGGAGTATCTGGAGACAGACCTATGAAGAGAGTCTTAGAGTCATGTAGGAGCACATGTCATGGTCTGGAACATAAAGGTAAATAAACAAAGAGGACATGGTTGTGCAACCATGGGGAGAAGAAGGGCAAACAGTTCTTGCGGATTGCAGGAGGCAGTCTCACCACACACAGACTGGGGGGAAAGTGACTTCTGAATGGAAACTTGATGCACTGTGTTTTTACTTGCCATTCATATGAATATTGCAAAATATTAGAGACGGTAGCATGCTTGTAGTTCCATTGGTCTATGATCTTTTCTGGTTCTTTAACAAGGTATGGTGGTTTATCCCTATATAATTCAAAGACACACATGAAATCCTATATCACTTTTATAATCATTCTGCTAATGATGGCCTTTAGCATCCTATCCCTTCCTAGTACTATGCTTTGATCTTCCCAGATACTGCAGTAAATCCCCTTGGATTGCAGAGGCACCTCATATGAACATTTAATGTTGAATGCAATTAAAAATATAGACTGAATTCTTCTGGATCAGGCCAGAGATCCATCTAGCCCAGCATCTCATCTTCAACACTGTCCAGTCTAATCTTTCTGAAAACTTAGGGGGGTGGGCTACAAAGCAAAAGCACTGTTCTCTCCCCAGCATGTGGTATTCAAAGGGATCCTGCTTCTCAGCATGGAGGGTCTGTTTAGCTATTGAAGTAACAAATTTATTCCTCTCTTGTAGTCACTACCATTCAGAGAGAAAGTCATGTCTCTGTAATGCAAGGCTCTTTATCCCATGGCAAAGGAAAGCATCTAGTTACCTGGAGGCAATTGTTATTAGTCACAGGCGACTAACCAAGTATTAAATTACAATGCTGTGTGTAGTTAGGATTCAATTTGAGAACAGGGTTCCATTAATCTCTCAGTTTTCTAGTTATCCACTAACTGCTCTATGACAAATGATTTGGGGACTTCTAAACTTGAAGCATAATCTGCTGAACTTTCAAAGCTGTGCTTCAGAGCTTGGCTCATTCTCCCTTATAGCTGGTGGTTTAATATCACCATTACAATGCAAAGAGAAGTTAATGGATGTATGCATTTTGAATTTTTTGAAGTGCAGCATGATAATGCTACTTCTTAAAGTCCGTTGCAGCACTCATTTTGATAGCAAGAGATTGAAACCATTTGTGGCTGAAAGGGAAAAAAAATAAATATGAATATAACACCAGGAAGGATTCTTAACAGCATTTGTGGAGAAGGGATTTATTTGATTTATGATGCAAGTAGGATCAGTTTTTGTGCTCAGATTGTGTTTTGTACAGTGCCACATTCCCCATAGTGTGCTCAAATTCAAAGAACAAATCTTATATCCAGAGTAAATCATTTTGTACTGGATGAACATATAGCACTCCTACACATCTGCCTACTTCTTTCCCCCTCTTTCACATGGGTTTACTTTCTTGTGGTTCATACAGCTTCCATAGCTCTGTCTGAGTAGGTATAGGCAATACAGGGTGGTTGTGGGAGTAGGACCAGTATAAGAATGCTGTGAAATTTGCAATGTATTTGTATTTGACAGAAATAGCAAAAAGTGGAACTTATTTTCCTGTTCATAACCTTTATTGATAAATCAATAAACTGCAACATGTTAACTGGTAAGTTGCTAGAGCAGCTAATAAATAAGAAAGGAAAAAGAACTTGTAGCATCTTCGAGGTAATAGAATGAGATAAAGCAGAGCTAGATTCAGAAGGAGGAGGAGTGAGGATAGGAGGAAGAAATATCAACAATCTAAGGTGCATGGATGATACTATAATAATGGTGGAAAACATCACAGGCTTGGAATGGCTAATGAGGGAGGGAAAAAATGAGAGTGCAAAGGCAAGATTAATGCTGACCATAAAGAAAACAAAAAATTGTGACCACAGAAGAGATTCAGAAATTCAATCTGTTTGGAAACTTCAGCATGTGCAAAACGCTGCTGCCAGAATGATGACTGGGGCCAGTTACAGGGACCGCACAACTCCCTTGCTAAAACAGCTTCACTGGCTACCGGTTCTTTTCTGCACACAATTCCAAGTACTGGTTATGATTTATAAAGCCCTACATGGCTTAGATCAAGATGATTTGAGAGACCGTTTACGTACCTGGTAGAGTCCTAAGATCTTCTGGGGAAGGCTTTCTCTCGGGCCCTCCATCATCACAGGCTCGCCTGGTGAGGACACGAGAGAGAGCCTTCCCGATGGCTGCTCCTGCCCTCTGGAATGCCCTTCCATGAGAAGCAAGGCTGGCCCCCTCCTTGCTTGCCTTTTGTTGGCAGGTAAAAATAGCTCTGCTCAGGCAGGCTTTTAATGTCTAGTCATTGGATGGGTTTTACGTGGGATGGGTATTGTGAATTTATTGTGGTTTTAATGTTGGTAATTTTATATTGTTTTTAGTTGATGTTTTAATTGTTTCTATGGCAATATGTTTTTCAAATTGGTATTGTGAGCCGCCTTGGATCCCTTTGGGGAGAAAGGTGGGATAGAAATTAAATAATTAATAAATAAATCTAGATAATGAGGAAATCGAAATAGTTAAAGAATTCCCATACCTAGGATCAAATACAGACAGGAATAGTTTTTTGTGGGGCTTTCGGGCAATGTGGCCATGTTCTAGAAGAGTTCCTTTCTGACGTTTCGCCAGCATCTGTGGCTGGCATCTTCAGAGAATGATAGCCTGGGAAAGGATTGGAGATATATATCCTGTGTGACCCTGGGAAGGGAGGAGTGATTTGCAAATGTATTGTTCTGTTGCTCATGGCAGTCCTCAGGGTGGGAGGATGTGCAAAAGAGGATTAATGTTTGCTAATTAGTGTTCATTGCTGGCAATCCCCTGGCCTTAGACTGTTTCTCATTTGCATAGGTTGAGTCTTGACCTTGCTGTCCTTCAGGACTGGTTGCCAAGCCTTGTTTACCCTCAGGGTTTCCTCTTTCCTGTTGAAATTGTCCAGGTGTTTATGGATTTCAATGGCTTCCCTGTGCATTCTGACATGATAGTTGTTGGCATGGTCCAGAATTTCAGTGTTTTCAAACAGCATTTTATGCCCAGGATGTTTATAGCATGTTCTGCTACTGCTGATTTTTCCAGTTGACCCAGTCTGCAGTGTCTCTCATGTTCCTTGATTCTTGTTTGCACACTGCATTTGGTGGGTCGCTATGTAGACCTGTCCCCAGCTGCATGGAATGTGGTAGACTCCTGCAGGTTTCCCAAACTTGCTTGAAAAATGAAATAGTTTTTAAAATTGGCCAAGGCTTGTATTGTCTCATAATGAAAGGCCATTGACAGTGTTCAAGTCTCCGCAAGCTTCCGAGAATCATTGTGCCAGTTCCATCTGGATTCTTTCTTGTATCACTTAGCACTTTGTTATAATATCTTTAGGAGAGGAGAAAAGGACTCCCACCCTCCTATGGGTTGTGGGTATCCAAGGTCTTACTTAGATCCAGTTATTAGCATCTACAGATAAAGGATTTCAAATTCCATAGGTGTTTCTTGTAATCCGACAGAACCGACATCAGCCAGAGAAACATGTCTTACAGCATATTTTTATATTCATGTGACAATTTATAACTGTCAGCTAGATTAGTATTTGAAGAGAGGTATCCCAGGCTGCAGGAGGGCATGTCATTAGCTCTTACCAAGAATGGTTGTGGGCTGTCTGCTAGGGCTGTTTTAGTGCTATTTTGTCTGCTAGTGTTGTTTTTTCAAGTGTATTTTAAATTGAATGTCGTGCAGTAAATCAAAGACTGTGTTCCCATGTCACAACAAACCATAGTCTGGTGCTAAAATGTGACTTTGTTGTGCAGAACTATCTCTGCTTATATGCCATGGCTTGTGAACCAGCAACAGATCAAAATTTGAACCCATGATTTATTCTTTGGTTATCTATCCTGGGTTGTTTAAGCCGTTGCTTGCACTGATGTCCAAACCCAGAGAGGTTGTTGGTCTCTGGCTTCTTTCCGTAGCTGCCTCCCCCAAAAGAGGAGCTGACAAAAGGGGTGGAAGAAAAATGAGCCAGATATAAGAAGAAAAAGAGTACAAGCTGTTTGGCCACCTGCCACAAGCCATGGCTTATTATAACTTAAAATTATAACTTAAAATCGCTGTATATTTCTATATCAGCATAGAAAGTTAATAAATGTATACTCAGCAGGCATACAGATGTGGACTCCACAAAAGAGCTGTAACTTAATATGCTGCATACATACAAAGTTATTACCAGATTCATATAATGAAGGTTACAGTAGGGCTTGTTCTTGAGTCTTCTATATGCTACTTTGCAATACTAAAAGTTTCCTTTACTATATTCTCTTTTTATCTTTTTAATGACTAATCTGTGATCATAATAAAGTGGATTGATTGGTTTATATGAGTATTCGTTTCTCTGACTTTTCTACATTTTGTTGTGTCTTAATCTGGAATTGAAATGAATTTAATTGGCATTGTTACCACTTGATGTACATTATGTACACTTGCTGTACTCAACACTATGAAAGAGCAAAATATTTTTACTGTGGTATGACAGTTATGGAAATTAGACTTACGTGTATTTGCTTACTGACAAATCCTGAAAAAATTCGTGATGCTGATGAAGACTTTGGATCAGGATGGGAGATCTTTTCCTACTACACTGAAAGCAAAGTCTTATTGTGTATATCACAACAGTTGTTGTGGTATACACTTTTACAAATTAGTAGAGTTCAAATCTTTTATTTGTTGAGGTGGGTTCTTGTCCAATGAAAAATTGTGTCATAATTTTGCTAACTTTAATGGTACAATGGCTTTTTGTTTTGCTTCTAAAATTTAACAAGGCTCTTTTTTTCACCTTGTTAAAATGGAATTTTCCAGGCAAAGTAATAATTCAGTCACACACTGTATTTCAATTTCTTCAGACTCTACCATGTGTTACACAGAAGACTGGAGATTAGGAGACTATGGCCCTCCAGATTTTGTTAACCTGTTACTCCAGACATTCCTCAGCTGTGCTGGCTAGGTCTACTGGGATTTCTAGTCCAACAATATTTGGAGAGCCACAGTTCCCACATCTCTGCAGTAGGTGAGTTAGAGTCTTTTCAGAAAGGCTGGAGGAAACCTCTGATCAAAGGAATCATTTGAATAGAAACTACGTGGAGCCCATCTAAGCCAGGTCACAACTATAATATAGCTTCAAAGCTATAATAATCTATATCCTGTGGATCCTCAGGGTCCTTGACAAGAGAATCAGTAGTTGTGGACAAGTCTCTGTGAAAATTGACTAATTTCCCACTACTGCTGTTTCTCAAGAGACTGTAGCTTTTGCCAAAAGAGAGTGTTCAATGGACTGTGGATCGCAGTTTCAGGTTTTGAGGGACGGTGGAGCCTGCCAAGCTAGGTGAATGTTAGTCATGGATATAATGTATTGTGGATTCCACAGCAGATCTGCAGATTTCTTTAGCAGGTGAGATGATGCTGGAATTTATTTCCTGAAGGTAAAAAATTTGAAAGCCACTGTAGAAAATAGTGTGAAGGGTTTTGTTTTTGTTTTTGTTTTGGCTGGGGTGGGGTATAACTTATAGTGGTTTAAAATTCCAGGTTCTGTCATAGTTCCCTGCCCTAATTCCCATAAAACGTTAGAAAGTGCAGTTCATCAAGTAACAATAGATTACAGAATACAGGTATTTGATGTAGGCTTGTTGTGTACAAAGTCCAATTCCTGCTGATGTTCAAAAAGCATGTGAATGGTGGAAAATCACCCCCATTGACACATTCTTGTTCTTTTTAGTCTTCTCTTCACTCTTGAGACATTTGAAGTAGTTTGGCAGGGGTCTGATTGCTTTCAAATGCCACATCCTCCTTGAAAGTTATTTCTGGAGACAGTGGGAGAGGAGGACACAGTAACCTTGCCTGTCCTCCTCATTTCTCTCCCTTTGAAGGTAGGGCTAGACGAAGGAAGCAAACACTGAAAAATATGGTTCCCAAGAGGTGAGGATGTGGCCCGATGTACCATACTGTATATACTCAGGTATACGTCTAAAATTTAGGTCAAAAAATTGACCCAAAAAACCTGAGTCGACTTATCCATGGGTCAATGTAGGTGCTGTACTTTAACTCTCATTTTAAAAAAAGAGAACTATCCCCTGGTGAATGGAAAGAGTATTATTTGTCCTGGAAGCTCTGACCTACTCTATCCTCTCATCCATCCAGTCTTTAAAGTGAGCACAAAGTTATATTTGCTGGAAAATTGTAAGTTCTTTAGCATTGTTCACCTTTGCTTCATCCTTTAGATCCTTTGTTACATGCCCCTAGGTTTTACCCTCGGCTTATCCACGGGTCATATCAAAATCCATAATTTTGGCCTCCAAACCTGCCCTTGACTTATACATGAAGTCGACTTATAATCAAGTATATACGGTATGTTCTCTGTGTATGCACAACTGAATTATTTTGTATATAATTGAAATTCTTTAGCAGTTTACACCTTGAAGATTTTGATTTGTAATTGCAGTTGAGCATATATTTTTCTGAACTAGCTGTGTTTGTCTGGAATATCAGTATGCAAAGAGATCTTGTAGAATAGAGACTAGAAGCTGGTAGGATGTTGACTCTACTTCCTCAGATGCATTGGGTCCCCTTACAGACCCCTGCCAAATTCCTATCATGTTCTACTTTTTACAGGTAAAAGAATGAAGAGGGAAATGACATCATGGATTATAGGCTATGAAATACTTCAGGATTCCTTATGGTGTCTTGCTAAAATATTTAAAACAATAATGGTTCATGTCTATATATATATTTAAAAAGTTTAGATAGGGAACTGCCTTATATTGAGTGTGATCATTGGACAATGTAGAGCAATGTT
Organism: Urosaurus nigricauda; assembly: GCA_034509955.1. NCBI lineage: Eukaryota > Metazoa > Chordata > Lepidosauria > Squamata > Phrynosomatidae > Urosaurus > Urosaurus nigricauda. Next base: position 111,440,623 of record JAOEGL010000002.1, on the reverse strand, counting down.
GCTAAGTTTGACTGGCAAAAGTTCTCCAAGATTTCAAGCAGGATTCTTTCTTATTTGTAGATTCGATTAGATGGGTGATTTCCCATCCAGGTAGCAAGCAGACTCAATCTTGCTTAGCTTCTAAATTCAGATAATATTGAGTACATTCAGGATGGTATGGTGGTAGGGGTTTCTAGTCCTTTGGTAACAGACTACAAAATCAAGTAAGGGAGAAGATAAGCCCAAACCTATTAGTATAAGCACTTAACATTTTTGAAGACCGGTGAGTCCGAAGTATGGAAAGTGATTTTGTAGCACTTTGGAGACTAATGGTGCAAAAGAGGTTGTAGCATAAGCTTTTGTAGACTTGATCTACTTCCTCAGATGCATCTGACCAGGTCTAGGAAACCTTATGCTAAAACTTGTTCTGCTCAGTGAGTCTCAAAGGTACTGCAAGATTCTTTTTCATACTGATATTCCAGATTAACAAAGCTATGTCTTTGAATACAAGCCTTATGTTGTTACTAGTAAATAATGGCTGGCTGTTAGTCAGTTATGATGTTGTAAGTTAAACGTAAAACCTTGTATCTGTTTCCAGTTCACATTTACAATGGTGGTACTATTGGCATGATTGTGAATGACTCTGAAACACACTTTAAAATCCAGCCAGCCACATCAAAAGTAAAAGTCCTGCAGAGCTGATGAATTGCAACTGGACCTGGTAGCGGTCCTTTGTTCTGCTCAGAGCACCACTTCTTGCTGGTGTCAGTGTCCCCTCTCCAATGCCACAGAACACCATCCTTCAGTGCAGCGGGTAGGATTTGAGGGTGGGTTTCAGAGGTTAGATTGAGCGACACAGTGTAGGTATAATATTGTGCCTAAATGTCTGCTACAGGAGTTTGGCCAATAAAAATAGATGTTGTAACATATAAGATTGCAACATTAAGCTGTGTTGAAATGGGAACAGCTTCACTTTAACAATTGTGCTTCCAGCTTTCTGTACCTGGACAGCCATATAGCCCTCATGAATGAAAGAATATGCCATAATAATAATAATAATAATAATAACAACAACAACAACAACAACATCTCTCCCCTCTGGGTAAGCAATTGGGGCAGGGTACAACATTTAAAAGCAATTACAATTAAAATATAACAATTCAGTTTCCCCTCCCACCCCTTAATATAAAAATAATTTCATGTTTTGTATGGAGCAGTGACTTTGGGTGAAATTTTGGTATTCAGTCCTATGCTGAATTAGAGTGTGTGAATGTATAGTTTATTGTGTATTAGATTACTTTTCTGTGTAGAATTTTTAAAAGCAAATCTGTGTGATTTTAATGAATGCATAATTGTGTGTGTGTGTTTATTATAAATTGCTTTGGAGCTTCTTTTCGTAGTGGGTAGTGAGATATAAAATGTCATAAACTAAACTTAAAGCAGGGATGGGGAACAAGCAACTTCCAGATGTTGTTGAACTGTGACTCTCATAATCCTTTTTGATTGGCTGTACTGGCTAGGGCTGCTGGGAGTTGCACCAAACAACATCAGAAGAGCCACATGATTCCCACTCCTGTTCTACACAGTAGTGCGTTACTTAACTGTTTGTGTGAATTCTGTAGAGTTCTGTGGAGTTCTCACATTTCCTAAACCCTGTTCTGAAAACATTTGATTAGACAGGCATCTTTCTCAGGGCTGCTGTTTGGCAGATTCCATACAGTGACCAGATCCAAGACCTTTTTCATAAGCCCTTATAAAGCATTCTTTTTTCTATGTGCATAGAGTGAGTGCGGGATGTGTACTCCATCCCTGTCCCATCCACTCCTCATCTTCCCATGTTGCTGGAGAAATCTGAAAAGGGGCTGTAACTGCATTCCACTGAATGTAACTGCAGAATTCTGAATGGTCAGAAACCTTGATAAGGCAGGCCTTTTGATTGCATGGGCCTCTGTAATGTGTTCACCTGCATGCAGCTAAAACTCGTTTTTAGAGGTATCTTATGGATGAAGGAGTGAAAATGCAGGACTGGAGTCAGTATTAGAGTGAGTAACACATACATAGGGTTATAACAGGGTTTTTCAAGGACCCTCCATGGATACCAAAATCTGTGGATGCCCAAATCCCATTTAAAACAGTGGCATATAAAATTGTATCCCTTGTATAAAATGGCAAAATCAAGGTTTGCTTTTTGAAATCTATATATTTTTTGAATATTTTCAAGCTGTGGATGCTTGAATCTAAAGCTAAAAACTGTATACTCCCTTAAATTGCAGTATCCAAATTGCTAAGTTTACAGTGCAATCCTAACCCTATCTACTGAGAAGTTAGTCTTGCTGAAGTCATTAGGATCTACCTATAAGTGTAAAGAAGGCTAGAGCCTTAAAGGCTTCCTTCTCTATGTTTGTTTCCTGCCATGACCTTCCAGGAATTTTCCCATGTGTAGTCCAGGCTTATTTCAATTATTGCATGATGTTTTTTGATGGGATGATTGCATTCTTGAAAGGGAACCAAGAAACAACTAAAGTAAGTATAAATATAAAATAAATATAAATATAAAATATAAATAAAATGTGTTAAGCCATAAATGAAGGCACTACAGACCCAGTTCCTCATTTTCCTTTGTATGAAAACGTAGACCTCTCCCCGGCTTTTTAGTGATATGTATTCTACAAAAATGGGTACTTGGATTGGCAAAGATCCTGAATTCATTCTATCTCTCTCTTCTTATTTTTTAGGGGCATAATTGAAGCACGGTTTGTTTATGTCTTCGTTCTTGGCATCATCTTCACAGGCACCAAAGACTTGCTCAAATCCCAAGTTCTCTCTGTAGACACAAAAACCAAGTTAATTGGTTTGTGGGAAATATACAGTGGGCTGGTGTTGCTCTCAGCACTCCTGTTGAGACCTCACAACTTACCAGTTTTGGTCTTCTGTCTGCTCTTCCAAGCCATGATGACAAAGTTTGTTTGGAAGCCGCTGGAGTTTGATGCTGCTCAAGTTACTATAATGCACTACTGGTTTGGTCAAGCTTTCTTCTTTTTCCAGGTAAACAAAGGACATAATGTCTTTAGAAGGGGCATGATTTATTTATTTCTCAGGCAACTCATTTCTGGTTTCAATTCAAAGTGTTGATACTTACTCTTGCAGTGCAAGACTAGTAACCAGTATTGCCAGAGACTCTTTTAGAAGGATGTTGAAACACATGTTAGTAGGTTCCATTCCAGTCGCCATTCTTTCTGTACCTCTTTTATCTTAATTTCAAAGAACTCAAGCATCACAGAGTCTGAATTTAGTCAAGAACCACACACCTCACAAGACCACTGCTGATATATAAACTAATCTTTAGGCAGGATACCTCATGGAATTTCCTTGGCAGTTATAGGAAGTTGTGTTTTATCTCTAGGACTCTAGCTTTCCCCATAGCGTTGGAAGAGAAGAGCAGGGAAGTCTTTTTTGACCTTCCATTTCTGCCATGTTTCCCATTGACTTGTCCTCTTGCCACCCCAGGCATTGAGAGTAAGTTCTGCAGTGAAGAGAGCCTATTATTACAAGAGCTGGCTCCCTTTATAGTTTAATAATAATAATAATTGGATTTATTTCTATTCTGCCTTTTCCGGTGGGGAATCAAAGCGGATTACAGCAGTCAAGCAAACAGCTTCATTTTATATACCACTTCATACCACCTAAGCAGTGTCTAAGCGGTCTATAACTGTAAGCTACTTGCCCCCAACAATCAGGATACTCATTTTAGCGACCTCAGAAGGATGCATGCCTGAGTCGAGCTTCAACCCTTTTTCTGATATTGAACTCGCCGCCTTATGGTTTTGAGTGAGTGGCTGTAGTACAGGCATTTAACCACTTTGCTACCAGGGCTCATGGCTCTGTTTAGCACCTCATAAAATCTTTTTAAGATCATAAATTTCAGGCAATCCTTTGGTTTCTCCTTAAATCATACAAATATTTTGCCTTTTACCGAGAAGCATACATTTCAGGCATGGTCATGCACGAGAAGGCAAACCTATAGATACCATGGCTCCAGTCCTTTTTGATTTTGACAAATATGAAGGTAAATCTTGAACTGGGCTTGTAAACAAATTGGAGAGCAGGTTGGTTATTATAAGGTCTGTGTCTTGTACTCTAGGTTCTGTATAAAGTATGTGCTAGACAATAGGTAGCCTCATTTTACATCAGTTATAGTTTACAAGTATTCTTCAAGAAGAATACCATGTTGATTATTTAGCAGTAATCAGTGTGGTATAGTGGTATGAACGTAGGATTAGGACTCCAGAAGACCAGGTTTTGAATGTTTGCTGAGCCACTGAAATCCTCTGGGTGACTGTCATACTGTCTCATCTTAAGAGGAGGAAAATGGCAAGCATCTGAATAATTCTTGGCCAGAAAATCCCATGATAATGTCAGTGTATATGAGAATCAAATTGGAAGCTCATAACAAGGCCCTTAGTTGAGAAGTGATTAAAACACAGTTCATTGTGTCCAGATCCACTTTCTCTAAGAAGGGTTTTTTGCTGAGCCTCAAGCTAAACTGGGCAAAGTAACTCCTGGACATTGTTAACTACCTGATCTTCTTGGGTCAGCACTGATTCAAGAAGGTTGCTAAGCTCCATTTTTGACTTTCAGATGTGCTACCCTATACAGGGAAGGGACCCCCTCCCCCACCCACAAATTATGGTTTTTCCTGGATTTTGGCTTGAAGGAAACAGATGTAGGTACTGTTTACATCCTTTTCAGGAGGCATATAAAACTTACCCTGATTTCCAAAAAGATGATTATTATTAACCTTTATTTATATAGCACTGTAAATTTTCTTTAGTTTTTTTGTTTGTTTGTTCCTTTTAGCTAGCTGTTGGATTGTTCTCTATGTTGTTTGCCAGTTATATTTGTCTAAATTTCCATTCATTGGACAATATGGAAATACATTATGGGATGCCAGTGAAAGCCTTAGATTTCAAGAAAGCTGTTTTTAGCTGAAACATAAAGAAAAGTGCATAAAGTGCATATTGCTCTGCAAGTATCCTAAAACCGCTTACCAGGAAGCTACATCAAAGACATCTATGGCCTAAATTTATCAGGGTAACTCAGTTCAGAAAAATAACTTCTGGACTGAGCTATTTTCAAAGATTAATTGTAGGGTTTTTTAAATTTTTATTTTATTTACAAAAGATTAATTGTAGTTAATTAATGTATCCTCATATGCAAAGAATGTAAATTGTGTAGCCACAGTTGTACCTTTTTATGCTAAAAAATATTTACATTGGGAGATTAGTCTGTTGAGGAAATTAAAATCCCAAAATACAGAAAATCTCTTCCACCCATTAACCTCTCAAGGGACTCAGAAGAGCTGCCCGTGAAACACATATTGAGAAATATTTCAGATACCTGCTCCAGGATTGGCAGCTCTGACAAGAGAAAGGAACTTCTTCTGGTTTTTATATTCACTGTTTGTGCTTTGAAATCTCTTCTGGTTCCTATGAACACACTGGCAGGAATAAGCACTTTTGGTGTTCCTTCATTATTAATAGAAGTGCATGCCCTAGCCCACCCCTGTGGAAGTAATTAAGCTTTCTTTTCTTGTGTTTGCATTAAAAGGAACTTCAGGGATTAACAGGCAATCTGTTTTAGAAGATCATTCATGTGATCAGTCCTGTAACAGAAATCTGAAACTTCTAAAAGCTTTGGGAATACTATTTTTGGAATGCAAATAAATTAAACTTGTTGCATTTTCTCTTAGAATTTAGGAACTGAGCAATGTTGGCATGAATATGTGCGTGTCTTCCTTACAAAGTATGTAAACTCTCTCTCTCTCTGTAGTAGACTATAGATAGACATTTTGGTTCATACTTTGGGTTTAACATATGCTTAATGATGATACCACTTTGTAAAAGACTTAAGGGCAATATCACACTACACTGTTACAGCACTATTATTCAGTGATGTATCAAAGTCTTTTATTCTAATTCTCAAGTCAGATTTCAAGTCTCAAGTTGAGTCTCAAGTTCTTGCAAGATATGTTCAAGTCAAGTCTCAAGTATAATCTCAAGACTGGAAGCCGACTTTAACAGAAAAAATGAGGTGGTGGTGTGCGGGGGGTGGGGGGGTAGTGAAATTTCAGTAACCCTTACTAGGAAATTGAGAAAACGTGTACACAGGTAAAACAAAATAGATTATTGTGTTAGAAAAATGAGGTCTACTCAATAGCTTGTCCCCACTGCTCCTCTCAGGAGCCTTCTAAAGCTTTTCCTAGGAGCACCTGGCAAGACATGGGGTGTGTTTTCAGAGGAGACCATCCAACACGTTAGGCAATGGGCTTGAGGCAGGGGTGTACAGGAAGCCGGGGCTTCCCTTACAGCAAATGTAAAGTATCACCTCTGTCATCACATGACTGGTAGGCAAAAAGCAGTGCAGTGAAAGGGTTATTCAATGGAGGAAAACTGTTTTCTGTTCCATATCGGTTCTGGATGAAGTTAAGCCAGCAAGTTGGTTGCTAAAAATATACAAGTTATGAGTCGAGTCAAGTTAGTGCATCATTTTTTACAGAGTCGAGCTCCAGTCAAGCCATTGAAGTGACTTGAGTCTGACTCAAACAAGTCAGACCTACATAACTGCTATTATTCCACTTGGACTGCTATGACTTTCTCCTGTGGAATCTTGGGATTTGCAATTTAGGGAGCAACAGTTAGGATTCTCATCCAGGGCACTCTTAGGCCTCACTAAACTACAAACCCCAGAAATCCACAGAAGGCACACATTGCGGTTAAAAGTGGAATAATAACACTATAACAATGTAGTGTGATAATGACCTCAGAATTGTGAGTTCCATGGTTGCTATTTTCTACTAGGGAAATCAGAGTTGAAAGTTGGTTCATTAGTTCTTTCATGAGACAAAGTCATTCACCTCACCTTAGGTTGCAGATTTGAATAAAGAACTGCAGAGTATCCAGTTATTTAGCTTACTGTTAACATTTTTGCCATCATGGGGAGCACCATCAGGATGTTCTGCCTTAAGTATCAAAAGTCTTCAGCTATCTCTGACTTTTTGTGAAGCATCTCGTGTCTGTCTTGTGGCCTGTGAATTTAGCAATGTCAGGAACTGCTTCTTGCTAGGTTAGGCTAAATGTCCTTCCAGCCCTTTATTGTCGACCCTAACAAGAAGGAATGTACTGTGTCAGGGGTGGGCAGAGTGCACATCCCTTGGGTCCCTTAAGCGCAGCCCCATATGACCCCAGATTTCCCCCTTCCCAATATAATATTTTCAGGGAAATTTTTGGGTGATCCTCCCCTCCCTTTTTTTGGCCCTCAAACTACCTGAAAATGTGGTCTTTGGATTCCCCTAATGCCCCAGAATTTCCAACTCTTTCCCAAAAATCTCCCAAGAAAAGGAAATTTCCACAAAATCAACCAAAATACAATAGTGCCCAAAGTTAATTGTACAAGTTAAAAGTACAATTGCCCACCTTTGCTGTATACGTTGAGGCATAATCCTTTCCCATCACCTGCTGCATGGACCTTTCTTAACAAAGTGCCAAGGACTGAGCATAGGATTCTCTGTCTGGGGGAGAATATGTTTTTGATCTAAAATGTGATCTTTTTGTAAATACCATTGTCTCTATTCATACCCAACTTTCCCCCGAAGACTGGAATTCAAGGCAGTTTACATATTAAAACAAGTTCAAGTTGAGTCTCCCTTACCTAGATTCCGAAATCCAAATACTCCAAAATCCAAAGTTGTCCACATAGGTGGCTGAGATAGTGACACATTTGCTTTCTGGTAGGTCACTGTACACAAGGATTTGTTTCCTGCACAAAATTATTTAAAATATTATGTATAAAATTACCTTCAGGCTATGAGTATAAAGTATATATGAAACATAAATGAATTTCATGTTCAGACATGGGCCTCACCTACAAGATGTCCCTTTATGTATATACAAATATTCCAAAATCCAAAAAATTCTGAAATTCAAAACACTTCAGGTCCCTAGCATTCTTGTGATGGCACAGAGGAGCAACACCACAATGAAAAGGGGAGACTCATCCTCTACAGTACATGACTAAGACTGTAGTTGATGGTTGATGTATCATGGTTAATAACTTCACCAGGGACTTTCCTCTGTGACACCACAGGGGAGGGCATCCCTAAGACTCTGGTTTGACCCTGGGATAGTCCTGATATGCTCTGTGAGTGGTGTCTTGTACTCCCCTCAGTTATAAGAAGAGCAATTTGAGAGACTGTAGTTGATGGTTGATGTAACATGGTCAATAACATCTAAGGCATGTGAGTGCCCCCAGTACAGGAAAACAGTCATACCATATAGGGAGATCCAGGACCATATTTGGGGATCCAGGAGTTTCAGAATGGAGTAGCAGAAGAGCACGTAGCCACAGAGAGACCTAACAGGATCAGAATCTGCATAATTCTTTTGCTGATGAGGGTGCTGTATCTTGTATTTACAAGTAAACAGTAACCAAAGAATACCTCTCTCTGGGAGAATTTTTCTTTGTCCAGGGAGATTTGCATTGATTGTCCAACTATTCCCAGCTTCCCTTCCCATTCTTCTCTCCTGGAAAATCCACTCTGATTTCGAATACTGCCCAAGGATAGATTTTACAGTATGAATGTGCTTGGACACTACCAATTCAATATTGCTTGAGGTCAGACACAGTTTTTGTCTGTATCTTGCTTGGCTTCTCAGCTTGCTGGCTGCTCCACAATCCTCAGGCAGCTTGCTGAGCTACCTTCCTTCATGGTATCCTCTCACTTCTGGAATTGGTATAGTATTGCCCTCTGCATTTCCTCAAATTCAGTATCTGTTACCGTCTTTTATGTCATTAGTTCTTGGATGCGTGCATGAGAAAGTGTCTTTGGGTGGATGGTGAACTCCTTCTGATTAATAAATAAAACTAATTTGAACCTTGCACTCTGGAGTTCTGTTTTTGGATCTGGTGTGCACAGGCTAGATCCCTGCTTTAACTTATCCAAGCCTATCTTGCTACTTTCCATTGAGCTAAAAAAATCCCCCCATTGAATATTAATTGTGGGTGCCCTCCTGGGACCATGGCATTTGGATTATACAGCTCTTAAAGGAACATGACAGGTGCTGAGTATTACTACTGTGCAATGTAGTGAGCTTTTCTTTTGCCCCATCTACTTCTTGCTGAAGAACCTAGACATCATTAAAGATTACTGTTCTGTTCATTTTATTTCTAATGCGTGTTCAAAAATTTATGACGAACAAAAGAAATCATTTGTCTCCACAGTAAGACCTGTTGTTGGAGTAGATAGATGTTGTAAGAGTTTCTATATAATCCTTTCCTCTTGATGTTTTGCTTCTCTTGAGGTCAGATTTGTATATGGTGGATTTGTATGTAGATTTTATAGGATGGCACCTTTTGTGAAGGTGACATGCTTCTGGAAATGGAATTCATGTGGCATAGCTTTAATATTTAAAATGTAATATCAGTGCAGTACATTGTACCTCAAGGTATTCCCACTCCTGAATCACAGTATCAGATGAGGAGCAGAAAGCAGATTTACTGAAAGTGAGAAATGTTTTAAATATTTATATAAAGAAAAAATAAAAATAAAATAAACATCTGTTTGTGTTTAGTACAGTGGTCCCCCGGGTTACGAATAATCCGTTCCGGGATTACTTTCGTAACCCGGAAGTGTTCGTAACCTGGGGGACCGCTTTGTTTGCTGGAGCGCTGCAAATTTAAAGGGGCCGCGCAGTTTTTTTCTTCGTACCCTGGGGTTTTTTTTGTAAGCCGGGGCCATTTTTGCTTCCCCGGCTCTTTCGTACCCCGGGGGATTCGTAACCCGGGGTACCACTGTACCATGTTTTTAAAAAGATGCATGCTTTTTTGAAAAAGCATAAGAAGGTCCAGTCGACTCTCCCTATCAACAGATTCTGCATCCAAGAATTCAACTATTTGTTGCTTGAAAATACCCCGCTTTACTTTGTTGTTGTATGGCTTCAAGTCATTTCTGACTTATAGTGACCCTAATTTACTACATCATACAATAAACATTGCCATTTTGTATAATGGGACTTGAACATCCATGGATTTTGGTATTTACGGTGGGAAGGGGCCTTTGATTTTCCATCTGGAACGTATTCTGAATTCATCTAAGAACCGAGAGGGCTCAGGAATTTGTGGTTTTCTCTCACTGCTTTTTGTCACTCCAAAGTCCCCAACAATAGCAATAGGGGCTTTTATTTGAGTTGCCTGATGTTTTCTTAAGCATTCATTTTCATTCATGAGCCAGGACAAGAAGGTGTAAGGAGTATAACAAAAAAAAATATTGAAGCCTAAAGTAGGTGTACATTTAGGGGAAACTGGAACCAGCTCTTGCCCTCCAGGTAAAGGGGAGAGGGGCTGGGATTAGATTGAGAAAATTGTGATAAAAAGTTATACTTTATCTCTTGCAGTGCTGTGGTGCTAATCAGTCATCCTCTCTTCTCTTCTGCCCTGTGCAGGTATACTTTCCCCTTCTAAAAATAGTTATCGGATCTCTTGATGTCATATCTCATATGACCATCATGCTAAATATCAGAGGGTTAAACAGGCTATTTCCCACTTAAGAGAATGACTGCATTGGATAGTAATGGAAAATTATTTAGGATGGATCTGATTAAATCTTCAGTGTGTTAGTTGCCTGTTCCAGCTGGTAAATAATGATGGAGACCTTTGCCAGGCATGCTGGTGTCGTTCCAGTGTATTGCCCTGGTGGCGCAGTGGTTAAATGCCTGTTCTGCAACCACACACTCACAAACCATAAGGTTGTAAGTTCAGTACCAGCCAGGAGCTCCAGGTCGACTCAGCCTGGCATCCTTCTGTAGGTTGCTAAAATGACTACCCATCTTGTTGGGAGCAATTAGCTTACACTTTGTAAACTGCTTAATACATTGATAAGCAGTATTGAAATGTATTTGCTATTGCTACACTGTATATTTATTATTCAGTTTTTCCTTTCCAGGGTAATTCAAACAGCATTGCTTCTGTGGACGTTTCAGCTGGTTTTGTTGGGCTAGACAACTACGTGGAAATTCCAGCGATTTTCCTTACAGGATTTGCAACATATTCAGGACCTTTGCTGTGGGCAATTCATTTGCTGTGCTATTTGAGTTCTGAAGTTCACAGGTAATACTTTCTAAACTGATTATGACTTATGAATAGTCCTGAATATTTAACATCATATCCCCTGTATGCTAACCATTGTAGTCCGTGTTCTAGTGAACTAGCAAACTCAGGAGGAAAATAGACAAGGTGTGTGTCTATACTGCACACAGAGTTAGATACCATTTTAACCGTCATGGCTCTGTCCCATAGAATCTTGGAATCTGTAGCTTGGTGAGGTACTTAGAATTCCCTAATACACCACCCTGAACTACAGTACTAGAGTACTCTGACAAAGTATTCAAAATACCTCATCAAAATACAAATCTCAGGTTTGGGAAGTGTGTGGTCTCTCTCTTGGTTTGGCAGAGAAATTGAATAATTTACAGGTGAGGATGAGCAGATGAGCAGGAAAGCTGTCTCCTTATTTTTAAGGTTTGGAGGAATAAAGACTTTAAAGATTGCTGGTTACCTGGGTAGGGGCAGAGTTGTAGAATTTGCAAAGAAGAGAGTGGTTTGTTCAGGGCAGAGGTAATCCTGTATTCTTGCTGAAACCTCCTTACTGGTACTTCTCCAAGACTCCATATCAGTTTTACAAAGGAGTTGCACCAGGAATGGGAATCTTTCCCCCTCAGAGATGTTCATTCCTCTAGAGGAAAGTAGGCTTATACATAGATCCTGTTCAGACATTATTTTGTATAAGCTCAGGGAGAGAACCAATCCTTCCTATTCCCAGCCTCCTTGTTTGACAGGGAAAGTCTGCAAAGATGCTGTAAATATGTTGAAAATAACATGGTTATAAAATTCGGTGTGGTTGTTAGCCCTGGCTCATAGGGGTTCCTAGTCACAGGGATCTTTGTAACATTGATTATTCAAATAAAGTTACTGCACATGGCGGACATTCCTTATCAGTATGAGGGAGGCCAGCAGTGTGGAGGAGCAGGCTTGAGCACATGTTTGCCTCTGTGCTCTTTCAAAAAGTAATGCTTGAATAGGGCTAAGCTCGCTCTCACACAGAGGAACTCATCATGTGTACAAGTAAACAAAGTGTGCTGCAGGTGGAGTCAGATACGGTTTAACCCTCCCTGCCTTGTTTACCACCAAATAGAAGAAAAAGGCTTGCACAATGTAAGGGGATGTAGGATTAAGGAGCCACAGTCCTATAAAATGCAGACACCATCCTGTTCTGGTTTGTGGTTTTGAAGTTTCCCACCTCTGTGTTTTCCTTTAATGTTTAGCTTGGTGTTAAGTGATATGGATGAGTTAAAGATGATGATGAATTGTTTCATGAAAGCAAAAGGTAGGGCAGGATGGATGAACACCAGTTGACAAGTAGCAAATGCTAGTGCAAAGCTGCGCCACTGGTGACAGGATAGTATAAGTGGGGTTATGGGAGGACAAAGACAGAAGAGAAGAATCCTCTTTTACCGTTCACCTTCGTACTCCATTTCTTAGCTATCTGTTGTTTATTCCCACTTGTCCCATTATCTGAGATTTTGCTCAGTTTAAATTGGGCAAGTCTAAAGCCTTTCAGCAATGCTAGCTTGGTGTTCAGGGCAGGTAATTCTTTTTCCTCAAGCAGTGCAGGAGGTGCTGTGGTAGAGAGAATTTCCTTAGCTATAGGCTTGTTGTGTGTCTTCTTTTCCGACTTACAGCAACCCTAAGGTAGCCCTATCGTGGGGTTTTCTTGACAAAATTTGTTCAGAAGAGTTGCCATTGACTTTCTCTGAGGCTGAGAGAACATTACTTGCCCAAAGTCATCCAGTGGGTTTCCATGCTTGAGTGAGGATATGAAAGCTGATCTCCAGAATTGTAGCCCAGCACTCAAACCACTGCACCACACTTGCTGGCATCTTTGCATACACTTTGGATATAGAAGAAGTAGTGAAGGAGCTGTTGGGAGAGGACCTCCTTTTTTTTCACTACGTGGGAATTTTAGTTTAGGAAACTCAGGTGTTCTTTGAGCTGGCAAAGAGATATATAAGTGGAGACCCCCTAAAGGTCTGGTAAATGGATCCATGCACATCCTAGCCTAGAGCCTTGTTGGATATCCCTGAGCTTATACTTAAAATAGAGGTTGCTATGCCAGTTTGTGCTGATGGAAGCTGCTCTCCTAACAAAATCCAGAAAGCTACATGTCCCGTGTCACTTACTTTAAAAGGAAGCTCACTCTTCTCTGTCTTCTATTTCCCATAACTACCAGCCAGCCATCCTGGCTGTGAAAGACCAGTCTCCTTAGAGACCTAAGGGCAAGAGCAGTTTAAAAATGTTTTATTGTTTCAGATTTCTCATTTTATGAGTGAAAGTAGTTTTATGAGGCAGTAGCAAGGGTTGATTACTTTCTTGAAGCTTTTACCTTGGAAATCAGCCTTGCATTTTAGGCCTAATTCTCACTGAGGTAATAAAACTGTGTATAGGTTGTAACCCTACAGATTGTAGTTGGCAGTTCATGTGACTAACAAAAATAAAATAAAATTGAAGAAAACTGTGTGACAATATTTTCCTCAATATGCCAGTTTTCAGTGTGGATGTAATTTTTAAAAAAAGATGTGGAAGAGCTACAAACCCTGTTAGTTGCATCACTGCCAATGTGAAGTGTTAATTCAGATACCTTGCAAAGAAAATCCATCCCAAGCCAAAGTCTTCCCTTCCTTTGAGATGGAATTGCCTTTGACACCTCATTCTCTGCATGAATTGGGTCCAACGTATCTCAAGAGGAGCATTTCTCATTTGAGAATTGCAGCTAGATAAGGCATTCTAGGAACTGTAGTCCAACGAAGTAACTTTTCCAAGTTCTACACAGAGGCAATTCTGCTGCTCTGGAATTATATGCTGAATAAGTCCAATTTAACTCTTCCTGGAAGATTTTCTCTCAATCTCTCTCTCTTTTTTGCAAAAAGATGTGAAATAAATATCTTTGTAAACTTAAATCTATTTTTATATTGAACCTAAGCAGCCTTTTTTTGCTGGCTGCAGTTGAATTTGAGAAATTTATGTTAAGAAATGTTTGATTTTGCTATACAGTTTTTATACATGTAACCAAAATGGCTTGACAGACAGTGGGCTGATCTAGATTGGCAAAAAAAGGTGTGTTCATGGCTGCATGAAAGTCTAGCCTTTAGATGAGAAAAAGGGAATGTGCCATGAAAACGCTGCTTTTTTTTTTTTTTTTTGCGTTTTAGGGGAGAAGAAGCGCCTTTAAAAAGGTGCTGGTTTTCCCAGCTTCTTTTTTAAAAATGGCAGAACAGCGCAGCTGCATCTAAAGGCTGCGGTGCAGCTGTGCAGTTAAAGGGGCCGCTGTATCTTTAAAGCGCCCATTTAAAGGCAGCGATAGAGGTGCGGATCATAATGGATCGTGGGTTAGGAGCATGCGTGGTGTGGAGTTCAGTTCTAATTAAAACGCTCAATGCCCTGCAGGTGTAAAAGCTGGGGTTTAACTGCGCAGTTTTTTAAAGCTCCCAAACCCTAGCTCCAGCCCTAATCCGAACCCTAGACATGCGCAGTAGGGACTCTGGGATACTGTAACTGTTATTCTACTGTGCATAAAATGTCAATTCATTCACAAAATAAAGGGGTTCATTCATGATGCACCAGTGCAACTGCACAGATTAAAAAAGCAGAGAAACCGCAATGATAATTTGTCAGATCCTCGTAACTGTACAATTGTCTGTATGATGTACCTGCGCAGCTGCGCAGTTCGCAGCTGGCAAGGAAAAAAAAATTAAAGGTTCAGCGCAGTTAATAGCTGCTTTCATTGCCACTGGTGCAGCTGCTCCGCCTGTGTTTGTAGCGTTCTGACAGCCTCCAATGTAGTTGCTGAGCCACAGAAAAGACTTCAGATAAGTCGTTCCCACACCCCTCAGTCTAGCTGCCCTGTACCTTTTAATTACACACCTAGGGCTTGCAGTGTAGCTGCTAAGCATTAAGGAAAAGGCAACTTCATGTCACACTTTCCTGCCAATCTAGAAAGCCCCAGTGATTCATTAACTAGAGCTTAGAAAGGATACCTTTTTGGACTATAGCTCCCAGAATCCCCCAGCCATTATGATAAGTAGCCATGCTGACTACAAGATTCCAGCAGTTGTAATCCAAGTGGAAAATTTCCAAAATCTGGTATTTACTATGTTCCTGGCTACTCTTGGAGATATTTGAAAGCTTGCCAGGGTTTCTCACTGTGGGAGGATCAGCAATGAAAGGCAGTTTGCTGCCTCCTCAGTTCTCAGAGCAGTTTTGGCTGTGTACCAGGGTACCTTTGCAGTTCATGCGGTAATACAAAGATGCCTACAATTTTTTGGGCATTTTTCTCACCATCAGTTTCTTGGTTGAGGAGTAGGGGAGCTACAGCTGCCAAACAGTGTCTCAAGCCCTGGCTTCCACCACTCCATCACTGCATGTCTGTCAGTTGCAGACATGTCAGTTGCTTTTGAAGGCCAATTCAGGGTGTTGATTCCAGCCTTTAATGCCCTTATGTGGCTTGGGGCCTGGATCCTTGATGCAATGGACTGCCTTTCTCTTAGTGAACCTGGCTGCATATTAAGTCCATAAGAGAGTTCCTCTTGAGAATACAGATTGGGTCTCCCTTATCTAGGATTCTGAAATCCAAAATGTTCCAAAAACCAAAACTTTTTTTCATTCTTTCTCATGGTTCAGTGTACACAAACTTGGTTTCATGCATAAATTATTTAAAATGTTGTATAAATATTGTATAAAATTACCTTCAGGCATTTGTATGAGGTACATATGAAGCATAAATGAATTTCATGTTTAGACTCGGGTCCCATCTCCAAGATATTTATTTAAGTACGTATATGAAAATACAATCAGTTCTCTGTATCCACAGATTTTTTTTTTACCCATGAATTCAACCATCCATGGCTTGAAAATATTTTTAAAATACATAACACCTTGATTTTGCCATTTTATATAAGGGACACCATTCTACTGTCCACTGTGTTTAAGGGGACTTGAGCATCCATGGATTTTGGCATCCATGGGATGCAGGGTCAGGGTCCTGGAGCCAATCCCCCCCTTGATACCAAAGGCTCACTGAACAGGTATTTCAAAATCCAAAAATGTCCAAAATCGCAAGCATTTTGGATAAGGGAGGCTCAGACTGTACAATCGTCAGAAGTGGTCTGCCAGATAGGCATGCAGGAGAAGCCTTGCTCTTGCGTTCCTCTCAGCTGCATTCTCCTCAAAGCCAAGACCATTTCCTCCTCATTAATTTTAGGAAAGGTGTGAAGATACATTGAATTTGAATGGTTGCATTGTTTAATTTGTTTTTAAACATGTTACAATATAGCTTGAGCACAATTTTAACAGAAAGGCAGGCTAAAAATGTAGTAACATGAAAGTGACAAGATGGATGGGGGGAAGGATTAGGGCTTTTGCCTTAAAGAAATCAGAAAATCTTGGAGGGTCTGTTCCTAACCATCAACTCTGCCCATCTGTCCTTCTCTCTGGAAAAATTGTGGAGAAAGTTGTTGAAAGTACTATATGTAGATCTCTGTATGGAGGCTATTGTTCTTGGGTGACTTTAAGTCATTTCGGACTTAGGGCAACCCAAAGGCAAACTTGTCATTGGGTTTTCTGGGGCTAATAATATGTACCATGGCCAAGGTTACTCAATGGGTTTCCGTGGCTGAGTGGGGAATTGAACCCTGGTCTTCAGAGTTCAAAGTGCTGGCCATGACCTATAAAGCCCTACACCGCTTAGGTCCAGACTGTCTGAAAGATCATATCTCCCCATATGAACCTGCAAGGGCCCTAAGATCTGACCTTCGCTAGGAGGCAAAGACATTTTTATTCAAGCAGGCCTTTGATACATAATAGTGTCAGGGCGGCTTTTGTACAGTGTCAGCTTTAGACATGTTTTTAACTTTTGTATGTTTTGCGTTATTTTATACCATTTTTAGCCAAATAATTTTAATTATTTTAAAATTTTTATTATATATTTTTTAATCTTTAAAAATCTGTGAGCCACCTTTGGTCCTTTTCTGGGAGAAAGCTGGCATAGAAATGAAATGAAACTGAATGAACAAATGAATGAATACATCACACTGGCTCTTGTATGGAGATTATAATGCAATATAATCTTCATCAGTATCAGTGATCACAGGATTTGCAGCAAATCTTTCAAAAAAAAAAAATCCTTCCCCATATTAAAACTGTGTTAGCTCCAGAAACTTAGAGTGGCTTTGGATTGATCCTAAAACCACCAACAGTAGATACGTGCCAGCATTACTTCCAATATGGATTGTATACCTACTCCCCATCGGCTTAACACCAAATTTTAAATTATTTTTTATTCTAAAATTTTGAAATACCTAATTGCCAATTAATGAGAGACACTGAGCGGTGTGTGCACATGTGTAAGCATGAATACATGCATGTACTGTACATGTGAAAGAGAAATACAAAATTTAAAGGCATTCAAGCATTGCAAACAAACAGGATGTTGATTCTGTATTAAATTGCATGAAAATAGGTTAATAACCAGGGAGAGGCTTAACATTGTCAGGTTAGGCATTTTGCTTCCTTCCTTCCTGAGTATCATAGCTGGGATTTCGATTAGATGCTGGAAGTAAATGACAGTTTTATATCTGCCACCCTAAGTGTTCTTAAAACTTTTGCTTTGGCTCCCCAGGGTTTGTTTGAAATCCCAACTGTGTTAATGAGGAAGGTGGAAGCCAAGCTTTTAACTAAACATTGTTAAATCAGTGTCTGGTCACTTGCTTATTTTTATATCTATATCAACAGGTATTAATGGGTGCCTTTTTTGTACCCCTGGAGAAAGAATGTCTGTTTTCTGATATAAGGTTGACATGCCATATCTCTTTTGATAAATAAGGACTCCAAAGTCATTTCCCTATTTAGCATTCTGTTTTTGAATCTTCTCCATATCCAGCTCAGCCTAAGAACAGATGATACGGCACTAACAGGGAATTTTAATACCAATAATATATTTACTGGATATTACTGTGTACTATTATTTGACCTAGTACAAGACTTAGACTAGCAAATGGCCTTACTAGACGTTTGGGTGTTCACATTTATTCACCTCTTTATTCAAAAGATGCCAGTTCAGTAATTTTAAAATTTTCTTTACAACTGCATAAATGTCACCAGTGGTAGCCAGAACCTATGGCTTACTAAGGACAGAGGGACTGAAGTGGCAACCAAATCTTTCACCTTATTCACAAGGAAGAGCAAACCACTTATTCTGTACACCGTTGGGCTGTAATATCCTTTTCACCCACTGCTCTTCTGCATCAATTGGTTTGGCAGTGGCTAGGCAGAACATGGCTGGCTAGTGGTCCTTCCCTTCGCTCCCAGGCAAAGTTCTCTAAGGCCACAGGTGAGATAGGACAAACTTCTCTGCACGGATATTGCAGATGCAGGAACAGATAGGTTCATATTAGAAACAGTCAGAATTTTCTGTCTCTTTCTTGAGTGACTCCCTCCCCCTCCTCTGCTTTCACATTCTCAAAATTGCAATCATTTTTTGGTTAGGGAAACAAATTGCCTTTGTCCCAACTGAATTCAATTGAAATTCCACATGGGAAATGCTCGTAAAGTCAGGCTTTTGTTGTTATTGTGTGCCTTCGCATAGTTTCTGACTTATGGCAATCCTAAAACATGGTGTGTTTTTTATCATTTGTGATTTTTCCATTTTCACAGGGGTCTTGGGCCCCTAACCCTAGCCTTGTACATCCCAGACTTGAACTCCAAATTACAGTGGCACTTTATGACCCTGATTGAAAATAGGGCTGGACTCTTCATTGCATTTGAAAAAAAAACACAATCTATTTTTAGGCCTACAGCAAACTTTCTTCTGTTTGTATGCTTCTCATTTAAATCCAGTGGCTAGTTTATTCAGTGCTGCATCATTGAGTTTACCAAACACTTGGCTATTCCATCTCTGCAGACCTATCAGGCACCTACTGTGAATCTGAGAGATTGTCTGTGCATGTCTAATGCCATTGTGCATTACAAAGCCTGCAGCACATTGCAACCCCCCTACTCTAACCCTTTATTAAACTTAATAATGTGGGTTTTGTGCAGTACACAGCCGCACCTCTCCTTGCAAAGCATAAATGTGTTCTCCCAGGATGCAGAAGCTGCGTGTTGTCACAGTCCCACAACAGTCATCAGAAAATCATAAGATCTTTTCCATCATGGTGTTAATTCTCCTCACGCACACTAGCACATGAAAGCTTTTTTAGATGATTCTGGTTCATCAGCAGGTTAATAATGGAGAAAAGGAAAGCCTTGTAAAATACAACATGCAAGAAACGTTGTTTTAGTGTATGTATCACAGTGTATTCTGTATCTTTTCTTTCCTGCAAGAAATGCGGGAATCTAGGAGTGGCTAATAAATGCTTTAGATAAATAAAATATCCAAAAGTGACATGTACTGCCAGTTTTAATACCGAATCAGGCATATTCTGCATGTGTCAAAACTGAGGAAACACTGATGATTGGAGAACAACTGAATAAATGGAATTAAGTTTCCCTTTTATATATACATGTTGCTCTGTTCACTGGTTTACTTACCGTAATTAGCTTTTAACACACAAGCACATATACAGCTAGCCTTTGTGCTAGTTGGCATATGCATAAATTATAATGTCACCCAAGAAGTTAGCCACACCTTTGCATTTTAAACTGAAATCAGTGATGACCTCTAGAAGTGTATATGGCATCTGTTGTGAAGTTGTTTGTTCTTTTAAAACTATTATCTTAAACCTGTGGTTTGGGGAAAGGGGGTTAGGGTGGAGTTGCCTTGTCAAGCTGAACAAATAGAGTGAACCGCCTGTATTCTGTCATCCTTTGAAGAGCCAATTGGCAAGAGACCAACAGCAAGCAGGGAGCCAAATGGCCAAAGCTGAAATAGGTTAGGCTTTCTGCCAGCTTAGGTCACTACAAACTTGACTATTTAGTCTTTATTAATGAAGCAGAATGAGCCTGTCACCTTTTGGCAGTTAAAAGCAGATTTCTGCTTTCATGAAATGCAGTAGGCCGTGGACGCTTCTGGCAAAAGAAAAAGAAAAAAATACAGTATCTTTTTAGAGTAACTAAAGTACAGTGGTCCCCCGGGTTACGAATCCCCCGGGGTACGAAAACCCCGGGGAACGAAAGAGCCGGGGCCGCAAAAACGGCCCCGGGATCCGAATAAAACCCCGGGATCCGAAAAGGAAAAACCGTGCAGCCCCTTTAAATTTGCCGCGCGGTCCATCAAAGAAAGTGGTCCCCCGGGAAACGAAAATTTCCAGGTTACGAAAAGTAATCCGGAACGGATTACTTTTGTAACCCGGGGGACCACTGTAGTAGAATATCTATAGTATATGGCCTTGAGTATCAGACAGAATATTGCATCCTGTAATCTTGTATGAAATCTTGGAGTGGTACTGTGTCACCTTCTGGTTTCATCCAGTTCTACTTCTGTCTTGAGAAAAGAAAGCCACTTGGGTGCCTTCCTCTACCTGAGTAGAGCTTGGATTTGGAGGTACCAGTTATTATTTTCTTTTTTAAATGTGTTAAAGGGGAAAATAATACTTAACTGATCAGCTTATTTGGCCAGCTTTTAAATCCATTTTACAACCAGTTTGTGGCATAGATTACAGCCAGTTTGTGGCATAGATCCAAAGATTCTGGAGACCAGGGTTCGATTCCCATCTTGACCATGAAACCCACTGGGTGACCTTCGGCAAGTCACACACTCTCAGCCTCAGGGGAAGGCAAGGGCAAACCTTCTCTCAACAAATTTTGCCAAGAAAACTCCATGATAGGTTGACCTTAGGGTTGACCTTAGGGTTGCCATAAGTCAGAAACTACTTGGAGGTACAGAACAACAACAACAAACAGTCGAAAAAAGATTAAGATGGGGTAGATTAAGGGAGAAGTTCCAATCATTGTGTCAGAAGGAGAATATGAATTGCTGCAGAGCCACCCAAATGATTTGATAATCTCCTGATTTGACTCTACCCATTAAAAATGCATTGTTTGCTACTTTAAGCTGCTAAATTAGCAGTAGGAAAGACTGATGGAGAGAGCTTGTACTGGGAGAGCTTAGAATACTAAGGTTTGTGTTGAAATTGCATTGCCCTGTTGACTGGATGCCTGTAGTCAATTGATCCATTGACAAAAAAAATCTGGAAAAATTGTTTTGAATAATACTGATAGGCAAGCTAACTATCATATTATAGTGTAAGGAATGTTAAAACTAAATAAAAATATTTAAACAATTTTTAAAAGGGGAAACAGCTGTCTTTTGAGTTCCCACTCCCCATGGCATGATGAGGGCATCCCCTCCTGGGTCAAATGTGAAAGGTAAATACGTTGTGGCTCTAATTTGGGCTTTACAAATGATTCATAAGCACTTGACCAATTTGATTTTTAAAATGGTGGACAAGAGAGATATTATGGTCCCCATCTTCCTTCTTCACATCTTCTTTTATGTGTTCATGATGCTAGCAATAATATATTTCTGAACACATAAAAGAAGATGTGAAGGGGACGATAACTTGTCCACCATTTTAAAAATCAAAAATCTAATTTCACAGTTCCTAATAAAACTGCTATGAGATCTTTCATACACTTTTCTTTCCATTTTTAGCTACAATTCATGACAATACAGTTACTCTATAGTGTAACGTTTGATCTACAATATAGCTATTCTCATTGATATCTGTGGATGATGATGGTTTGTAGTTTTGAGTGTTCTGTTTAACTTGAGTGTTTAACTTCATCTTGTGATCCTTATTACAGACTTCAGACAAATTCATAGAGGATAAAGCCCTTAGTAGGTACTAGTCACCATGGCTAAATATGTATATCTTTTTTTTTTAAATTTCCAGGAGCAGCATAAATATAAGTTGCTCTTGAGAGGGTGGTGACTGTTGCCCTATGACCTGCATTTGGGTTTCTCATTGTGGCATATGGTTGGTTCTTGTGCAAAGGTGGCTGCTGGGCAAGATATCGCTTTGTTCTGATTCAGCAAGAAGTCTTTGCTCATGCTCATACTCGTATGTTAGAGGCTGAGTACTGAATCTAAACCTACTTAGTATATTTGTGGCAAAAATTCATCTTGAGAACCTCTTGTATCATATGCTCATTCTCTAGCCACAACTCTTGTCATAGAGGGGTCAGAGGGGGAGTTTTTCCTTACCCTGGCAATGCAGTTTCCTAGACATTGTTAGGATTTCAATCATTGACCACATTCTGCTTGATTTCAGACTTTTACTCCATATGGAAACCCACAGGAAGACCTTGTAAACTGAGTCTGATGTGCTTTACATAGTTCCACGCTGTTGTCGTTTTTTAGTTATCCAAGAGCAAGATAACATACTGGAAAATGGTCTTTTCATGATTTTTAAAAAAGTGGTCTTCTTTTTCATTTCTTAAAGCAGTCTTTTTAAAATGTAGGTGTTTCTGATCTTGGAAGGTTAGTACTTGGATGGAAACTACCAACTAATACTGTACCAGGTGCTGTAGGCTGTATTTCAGAGGAAAGAACTGGCAAAACAACCTCTGAATATTCCTTGCCTAAAATTCATGACGTTGCCATAAGTTGACAGGTGATTTGAAGGCACATACACACTTAACGTTTCTACACAGTTGTTAAGCAAATGATAGAATGGGGCATTAATGCACACTGAGATTCTCTTTTGTCTTCTTTTTACCATTGTATCCAGAAATCCAGCAGCTATGGGCCATGGCTGTTTCTGTTATGCGCTGCTGCGTTCCATCCCTGTTGCTGTGTACATCATCTTGGTCACAGGTTTGCGGTACCACCTCTTCATTTGGAGTGTCTTCTCACCAAAGCTCCTCTATGAGGGGGTGTATGTCTTCATCACGGCAGGTGTGTGCACCTTCTTCACAGCAATGGATCAGAACCACTTGCGCAAAGTCCAGGACTGAAAGTGACCATCAGGTGCAATCTGACATAATTTCCATCAAGTGACTGAATCTCTACTGTGGATTGTGGATTCTTGCCTTTCAGATTACACAGTGAACGTTAAAGATCAATCTATTTTTAGCAAACATGTTTTATAAATCAGCTACACTGGAATGAGTCCATCCAGAAGTGCTGTTGCAGAGATATTGGGGATGATCTTTCAAATGCTAATAAAAAGACTTGTGAATAGATTGCACACCTCTTGTCCCTTCCAGGGCCAAATCTCATGGCCAGCAGTTCAGCATTGCATCTGCATTGAGCTTAAATGCAATACTGACTCTCTCATTAAGTAGGATTCTTAACCAGGGCCTGAAGCTGGTTAAACTGATTATGTTTGAACATGGCTCATGGTAATTACAGTTAATACGCACACTGAATACTTAACAATGGTTAAGGTAGCTGAAAAGAGATTGGCATTGGAAGGGAGAGAGATTGCAACCCACCCCCATTCTTTTAATTGAAATTGAGATCTCACCTCTGTTGCATCTTCAGTCCCCAAATGATCTAGCTTTGGACACTGGAGAAGGAGCGGCCCAAGGGACTTCCTACCTTTTGAATTCCTTCATATTGGAATTATTTTTTCTGTATCTAAAGAGAATCTACATCCAGTTTCTAAAGAGATGTTAATAGATTTCTAATGGCAGGGTAGGTTGATTTCTATCTGTCACCAGGATCGTGTGTTGACATTTTATTTCATGGTGGGTCCCCAATTCTCATTTCCTAGATGAGAGTTCCTTTAGACAGTAGTTTTCTACCCTTGACAACTTGAGTGGAAAGCTGGCTTGCAATCAGTGCTCCAATGCTTTAAAATGTGAATTACTATCCCTCTTTCTTTTTTGTTGTGCAGCGGGCAAAAGAAGTCAGAGATGAAATGCTAAAGAAACATTAGAAGTCCATAGTTGGAGTGAGTGCTTAAATTGAGAGGGAATAGTATTTCCATAGACTCTGTTTGCACTGATGAATACAATACATGGGAGTGGCTGCTTTCCTGGGTGGAGTAAGGAATGCTGTTTTGGTCTCTAGTCAGTGCCTCCGCTTTTCAAATCATCCACTGCATAGTCATACCTTCTGGGAATGCCTTCTAGCTTGAGAAAAAGGGGAGTGGAGGTAGAAATGATGGCGTTCACTCCCCAAAACCCAGGATCTGGTTTCAGTGGAAGGAACTGTCTCCCAAAGCTAGATCCTAGATTGTGAATGGAAGAGAAACAGAAAGCACACTACCCCCATCCCTACCCCAGGCTGCAAGGTTGTGGGGTGCAGTGCATTTTTAAAGATGCCATCACCCCTATTCTAGTTGCCTGCTTTGTGTTTCTGTTTTTGATATGCTCTGAACATGATACCACATAATGTGACCAGATGTTGTTAACTTGATATATATATATATATATATATATATGAGAAAATGTAATATAATGTACACATAGCAGCTATATGAATGTAGCTTACTGAGTTTCCTATAGTTTGCAAACAGCAGGCAAAGAATATGAAAGAGCTCTGGCAGACTTAAACAGCTGTCATATTTGAAAAACTGTATAAAATTCCTTTTGAGCAATAATGGAACCTTTTGGAACTAAGAACCAACCAGTGTCATTATTTTTGATAGCATGGCAATGTTACATATGTAATTATATAAGTTACTTTCTATCAGAGAATGTCAGCACATATGGAGCTGACAGCAAGCTTTGTGTAAAATAAGAAATGCAAAATATATGTTTTTAAAAAGAAGTTATATTTATATGCTGTTTATGGAAACCAAAATTCTGAGTGAGAACTTGTTTTCCTATATAAACCTATTCAGATGCTGCTTTACCCTCAGAGTCTAATGAGTGTGGTATGAATGAAAGCTGGTCTTTAGTTTTCCTTCACATAATCATATGTTTGAACCAGGATTTACTCTTTTATTGATCTATCCCAGTTCAGCAATCCATTCTCCAATGGGTGCATAAAAAGCTCACTTTATAGCTAATACAAAACACACTGGCTTACACTTTATATTCTATGTCATGCTGGTGGTGTTTTGTGATGTGTATTTGTTAGTGTATCCTTGCAAAGTAGTTAGCACATTGATTGCATTGTAAAGTAGTGTCTAAACCCATCCCCTATAATTTCAAGTATGTTTATATTGAACAAATATACAGTGGGCTGTTGTTATCCACTGGGGTTTGGTTCCAGGACCCCCCATGGATAACAGAATCCAGGAATGCTCAAGTCCCATTTAATACAATGGCATAGCAAAATGGCATCCCTTATATAAAATAGCAAAATCAAGGTTTGCTATTTGGAATGTATACTTTTTTGATTATTTTCAAGCCATGTATGCTTGAATCCGTGTATAAATCCATGACTGGTATATCACACTGAAATGCTGTTGTATGGAATATCTGGCCCTCCAGATGTTTGGGATTGCTACTTCCCAACTCCTTTACCTGTGCTAGCTAGGGTTTCTGGAAACTGGAAGTCCAAAACACCTGGAGGACCAAGGATTCCCTTCTTAGAATATTCTTGGTGGATCTTCTTTGCTTTTCTTGTTTGGCAGTAGAAGGGAAATGCTGTGAGCAATGATGATTTACAAGGTTCCTTTATTATCTGCACAGTGGTTCAAACAAGAAATGCGAAAGGCCTAATAATGGCTTTTCTGTAACATTTGCAGCTATAAATCTCACTGTCTTTAGCTACACAGTTCTAAAAATACTTGATTATTTACACTTTATTGAAAGCTGTTGGAATGGTAAGCAGTGGCTGAGCAAATAACACCACTCTGGCAAACCTCCTCAGTTAATATTTCCCGTGCTTTGAAAGCCACTTGCTCCTTACATTTCTGTGCGGGGAACTGTGCGCTAGGGATAACCCTAACATGGGGTGGTGGGGGGCAAGATTTCTGCAGAGGGGGTTTGCCTTCCCTCTCCACTAACTTTCCTTTGCAACAGCTGCTTTTTCCTTGGCAGGCAGGGAAGGAAAATCACATCAAAGCACCATGGGGATTGTTGCGTATTTCTGTCGACCCCAATCCCATGGTGATCTCCAAATACATTCCACACCTGGCAATTGTGAATTGATAGCAGATTTGGAGGGGGACGGGATTTGTAAATTCAGTTGTTCAGCAAATTTGCCTAACGCTGGGATGACTAGCGATTGCGTGCGAATTGGATTTGTGTTCTCTTTGACGTCGTTTGATGATCCCGTGTGAAATAATGCTCAACCAATTCGATGCCCCTGGATTGAGATCAATTTTAAGCTTCTAATTTTTAGCATGTGCAAAAGTCCTAGGACAGTGTTTTCTAAATAAAAATGTTTGGCTTGCAGAGATCATGAACTCCCACCTCTGTTTGAGGTGAATTGTTGTTCAGGCATGTGCCCTCTCTGGAAGGCAAGCCTGGAGCAATGGCTCATGCACAGTTGCAGCAAGCCACCCCCAATGAGGATGGGAAATTATGCTGTCTCTGGGAGTGACTGAATGATCCAACGATGGCTGAGGGACAGAAGCAACAAAATTGCCCAAGTCAGGCTGCACCCAGTATCCTCAGGCACCTGCTGCATACCTTCTCAGGGTCAACAACTTCCACCTCCTGCCCCCAAGGGAGCAGTGGCAGCTGGGAAATGCTCCAACTTTAAATTCCATTTAAATGGCTCCCCATGACATGGAGTAGCATTTGATGAACACTTGTGAGGATGGGTCACATCTGCACCATGGATTATGGTGATGGTGCTGCTGCTATTCATAACCTTTGGAATTAAGTGGAAGAGCTCAGAATGCAGAACTTAGAAAGTGACTTTTCAAAAGTATTCCTTGAACATCATGGCCAAGGCTCGGGGACATAGTGTTAGGGAAGGGAAGACCCATTCAACAAGATTTCTAGTTTTGGAGCCGGGAGGTTAGGAAGCTTCTGGGAAGGCCTGTCAGAAGAGATGCTTCTTTAAAGCTTTTTAAAAGCAATCAAGGGATGTCATAAGACGCATCTCATCGTACTATGAAGCATGTTGTTTGGAATGGCTTCAGGACTGGATTTTGTTAACTGATAAGACTGTTGTGTTTAGAAGGAGTAGGCCAAAGATTCGGTTTACATGCTTACTTATTGTATGATAAATGTAAGGTCCACAATGATTTTCTAAACCATTTTGTAAGAAGAGCTTTGCTGTCGGTGTGGACAAAATATAAAGCAAGGCTTTGCTCAGGTCTTCCAGAATGGACCTCTATTCATGAAGCCTTTCATAGAGGCGAGGTAATAGCTCAGGAAAGGTGGATTACATATGCGGATCTAATAAATAGGGCACCAGATCCAAATGCTGAGTTTAAAAAACTGGATCAGATTGTAGAGGAAGGCTATTCGTGCAGTTTGCTCCTTTATAGGCAATTTAGGTAGTACAGGAATACCTGGTTAACCTAAATGAATATAAATCTCCAGGACCAGATGAACTACATCCTAGAGTATTAAAAGAACTGGCAAATGTAATATCAGAGCCATTGGCAATAATCTTTGAGAACTCCTGGAGAACAGGAGAAGTCCCAGCAGACTGGAGGAGGGCAAACGTTGTCCCCATCTTCAAAAAGGGAAAAAAAGAGGATCCCAACAATTATCGTCCAGTTAGTCTGACATCAATTCCAGGAAAGGTTCTAGAGCAGATCATTAAGCAGAGAGTCTGTGAACACTTAGAGGCCAATGCCATAATCACAAAAAGCCAACATGGGTTTCAGAGAAACAAGTCATGCCAAACGAACCTGATCTCTTTTTTTGATAAAATTACCAGCTTGGTAGATGAAGGGAATGCTGTGGATATAGTATACCTCGATTTCAGTAAGGCCTTTGACAAGGTTCCCCATGACATTCTTGCAAACAAGCTTGCAAAATGTGGGATAGACAAGTTAACTGTTACATGGATTTGTAATTGGTTGACTGGCCGAACTCAAAGGGTGCTCAACAATGGCTCCTTTTCATCCTGGAGAGAAGTGACCAGTGGGGTCCCACAGGGCTCTGTCCTGGGCCCAGTGCTATTCAACATCTTTATTAACGATTTGGATGACAGAATTGGGGGCATACTTATCAAATTTGCAGATGACACTAAATTGGGAGGAGTAGCTAATACTCCAGAGGACAGGATCAAAATTCAAAATGACCTGAATAGACTAGAAAGCTGGGCCAGTGCTAACAAAATGAAATTCAATGCGGAGAAATGTAAGGTTCTGCACTTAGGGCGGAAAAATGAAATGCACAGATATAGGATGGGGGACACCTGGCTGAATGAGACCACATGTGAAAGGGATCTAGGAGTCCAAGTAGACTATAAGCTGAACATGAGTCAACAGTGTGATGCGGCAGCTAAAAAAGCCAATGCAATTTTAGGCTGCATCAATAGAAGTATAGTTTCTAGATCAAGGGAAGTTATAGTGCCACTCTATTCTGCTTTGGTCAGGCCCCACCTGGAATACTGTGTCCAGTTCTGGGCACCACAATTCAAAAAAGATGTGGAGAAACTGGAGCATGTCCAAAGGAGGGCAACTAAGATGGTGAAGGGTCTGGAAACCTTGCCCTATGAAGAACGCCTTAGGGAGCTGGGGATGTTTAGCCTGGAGAAGAGAAGGTTAAGAGGTGATATGATAGCCCTGTTTAAATATTTGAAGGGATGTCATATTGAGGAGGGAGCAAGCTTGTTTTCTGCTGCTGCAGAGACTAGAACGCGGAACAATGGATGCAAACTGCAGGAAAAGAGATTCCACCTCAACATTAGGAGGAACTTCCTGACAGTAAGGGCTGTTCGACAGTGGAACACACTCCCTCGGAGTGTAGTGGAGTCTCCTTCCTTAGGGGTCTTTAAGCAGAGGCTGGATGGCCATCTGTCAGGGATGCTTTGAATTGGAGTTCCTGCATGGCAGGGGGTTGGACTGGATGGCCCTTGTGGTCTCTTCCAACTCTATGATTCTATGATTCTAGGGAGAGATTTTTATCAGATATCAAGACAAAGGGAATTCAGCCTGGATATGCTAAATTTGAAGATATTTTAAGTTCTGACAATCCCCACAAAATTGCCATGTTCTATAAATGTTTATTAGAGTTTGAGTTGGAAGAAGAGACAATAAAAGAACAAATGGTTAAATGGTCTCAGGATTTAAAACAGAACATAATGCTAGATCAATGGGAGAGAACATGGAACAAGCGATTAAAGTACACGTTGGCCAATGAATTAAAAGAAAATTTCTATAAAATGCAATTTAGGTGGTATTTGACCCCGGCAAGGATGGCCAGAATGTTTAAAGGTTTTCCAACAAATGTTGGAAATGTAAACAAGAGGTGGGGACATTCTTCCATATATGGTGGAGCTGTAAGCAAGTCAATAAATTTTGGAAAGTGATTCATAGAAATGTAAAGGAGATATTACAACTTAATGTAATCTTAGACCCGAAGCTTTATCTGTTAAGCATGTGTGACAATGACGATTTGGAGTGTAAATATGGGAAATTATTGTTTTACATCACAACAAGCGCTAGAATAGTTTTTGCAAGCAAATGGAAATTGGAGGGTCTACCATTGGAAGATGAATGGCTGGTCAAGCTAATGGACTTGGTTAAGCTAGATAAGCTTACGTGTTTGTTAAGAAATCAAGATTGGGAAAAGCAAAGCGAAATTTGGAAGCCGCTGTATAACTTTTTAAGCAGGAGAAAGATCAAGAATGAGGATATGTGACAACATTATGTAATTATGTAATTATATAATTATTGGAACAATATCAATAATGGTATGAATGAATGAGATTGTAAAGTCAATTAAGATTAAAAATAAATTTATTGTATAGTTCCACTAATTGGAAATAAGGTTGGAAATAAGGAGTGGTTATAAACTCTATGGCTATAATTACTTGGTTGAAGTTCAGGAAGTCAACTCTTTAATTTTTTTTTCTTCTCTTTTCTGTGTTTGGTTTCTGTTTCTTCGTTTGTTTGTTTTTCCTTTTGTGTTTGTTTGTTATATGTAATATATGTGATATATGTAATATATGTCTGTATCCATTTTTAATCAATAAAATCTTTTTTTTTTAAAAAAAAAAATAAGACGCATCTCATCCGGCAGGCCATTCCACAGCTTGGGGGCAATAGCTGAAAAGGCCCTCTGGGAGGTCTGTGTCAGCCTGGTCTTCATGGGCTGCAGCAGATTCCTCCCAGAGGACTGGAGCGTGCGGGGGGTTCGTATGGGAAGAGGCGGTCCCTAAGATAGGATGGCCCAAAGCCATGTAGGGCTTTAAAGGTTAAAACCAACACCTTGTACTGTGCCCGGAAACTAATTGGCAGCCAGTGGAGAGATTTAAGCACTGGTGTAATGTTCTCTCTCCTAGATGTTCCCGTCACAATCCTGGCTGTCATATTTTGGACCAGTTGCAGTTTCTGGGTTAAGCACAAGGGTAGCCCCATGTAGAGCATGTTACAGAAGTCCAGGCGTGAAGTTACCAGCACATGTACCACCATTTCCAGATCCCTCACACCCAGGAAAGGGCGCAGCTGGCGTATCAGCTGAAGCTGATAACAGGCACTCCTGACCGTCGCATACACCTGACTAGTCATGTGAAGCGACGGGTTGAGAAGTACCCCCAGGCTGCGAACAGAGTCCTTCGAGGAGAGTGTGACTCCATAGAGGACTGGGGTTTGTATTCCCAAACCCGGTTTCAGGCCTGTAACTGTGAGTACCTCCATTTTGTCTGGATTAAGTTTCAATCTGTTTTCCCTCATCCAATCCATTACCACCCCAAGACAGTCATTGAGAGGAGAGACACCATCTGAAGTCTCAGCAGACTATCTGGTCATGGAGAAGTATATCTGTCTGAGTGTCAACAGCATACTGATGACACTGCGCTCCATGCCTCCGAATGATCTGACTCAGTGCCTTCATATAAATGTTAAATAGCATCGGGGACAGGATGACACCCTGAGGGACGCCACAATTAAGCTCAATTTTTGAGGAGCAACTGTCCCCGAGCCTCACCCTTTGGGATCTGCTGGAGAGAAAGGACCGGAACCACCGGAGCGCAGTACCACCAATCCCTAACTCTCTCAGCCGATCCAAAAGGATGGAATGGTCTATGGCTCATCAAAATTCCTAATTTTGGACCCAAAACCTGCCCTTGGCTTATACATGAGGTTGACTTATAGTCCAGTATATATGGTATTTCAGTATGCAAAGGGATCTTGTAGCACCTTGGAGATTAGCTGAAAGAAAGAAGCTGGTAGTGTGAGCTTTTGTAGTCTTGAGCCTATTCCTCAGATGAGGAAGTGGGTTCAAGTCTCCAAAAGCTCACACCACCAGCTTCTTTCTTTCAGTTAGTGCCAAAGGTGCTACAAGATCCCTTTGCATAGTGATTTTTCAGACTAACGCAGCTGTCTTTGAATTAATTATTATTTCATTATATACAGAGTTACTTGTTAAGTTATTCATGTTCACCTTGTTGTGGATAGTGGAAGGAGAAAAAAGCCTTAGAACTGATAAGAGAACACCATAAAGCTCCAGTCAGAATGTCTCTGAAAATGTTTTCTAAGCATAAAGAGAAGCTGTTGCTTGTCATACCCCCATTCCCATAACACCATCCCCTCTTGGTGTTTCTTACTTTTGAAATGCAACTTCATTGTGTCCTTGTTATTCCCCTGTTACTACCTCCAAGCTCATTCAGACGGCTGAGTGCTTTCCTTTGGCTGTAAGCCTGTGCTCAGAAACACATCAGGTAGGTTACCCAAGGCCCTCAGGAGCTTAAGTGTTGTTTTTTCAGTTTATTTATTGCAGTATTCTAGTGTGCCCCAGCATAAAGTTTAGGAATTAACTTAGAGCAAATGATTATTTGAGCCTTATTTTAATAAGAACATAGATTGTAAAGGAGCATTTAGTCATGCCACTTGTAAATAACTTTTGTGTTTATCCTCATAATCCTGGAATACATTCATGCACATGCCTTTGTTGTTGTTGCTGTTGTTGCTTGCCTTCAAGTCATTTCTGACTTAAGGCGACCTTAAAGCAATCCTGCTGTAGGATTTTCTTGCCAAGATTTGTTCGGTGGGAGTTATTCAGTTTCTTTCCTCTGAGGCTGAGAAAGTGGAACTTGCCCAAGTTCATCTGGTGGGTTTCTGTGGCTGAGAGGAGATTCAAACCCTGGTGTCCTGGCCAATACTCAAGCCAGCTCTGTTTATGTAAATATATATACATATATGCAAAAAAAAAAAAAAAGACTTTCTGTCTTTAAATGTGTATAAACTTTGTAGTGCCAAAGGTAGGCTCTGTAGATCCATTGGAGTAGGGTTTTACCGCTAAATATGTCGAAGACTGTTCAATTGCAAATCAGTGTGTTTTAATTATTACAGCAACCCGTTAGTATGCATACTTGTTCAGGAAAGACATGATTTATAAAATTGTGAACTTGATTTGACATCATTGGTCTCAAGTTGGCCTTTTTCCACCCTTGATGATGTCCTTTTAACTTAACCTGCTTCTGGTTTTTCAGAGTGCTAGGCATTTGGAATTGATGGGTCCTTTTGATGTTTTAAAGGGAATTGCTTATGATAAGGGTGCTTCCAGATGAATCTGGAAACACGACATCTTACAAGAGTTTCAGATGTTATGCATTTGCAACTCTCTTAAGGTTTCCCACGGCTTACATCTTTTCTTCTGATCACAGACAATCTCTTAAGAAAAAAAGTTAACAGTAGCTACACAGTGTCCTGGATTCAGTGGTGTACATCCATAGCAGCTCCATCAGTGGAGCTAGGGTGATTCCATTCCACAAGTATCCTCTGTATGTGTTAACAGGCAGACTTTCAGGTACTGTAATGTCGAGGGCTGGAGAGGAGGACAAGAATATCCAGTGGATGGCATCTGAGACTGGTTCAAGGAGTCAGAGATTGACCTTAATTATGTTTAAGCAGCAAAAATGAAGTTAAGAAACATGAGTTAGGAAAAAATAAATTAATAAAATTCTGTCTTTTTCAAATGTAGACTTAAGACTTCATTTGAGATTAAATTGCTGTTTGCCCACACAGATGAGTACACACAGAACTGAATGCAACAAATGAGTTCAGAAAAGCAAATGATATTCCAGAAAGCATTTCAGAGACCTGGAATTAGCCATTTTCCCTATTGAGTTTAGCAGATGATTCATCCTTGCATCCTTTGAACTTGGGTGTTAAAAGTATCAGTATTTTATTATGATGATAATTTCTTTATTGCTTTCTTGTGCTTCATGCAGTAATATAAACCAAAATAGAATTCCCTGTACTAAAGAAGTTGTTAATTAATTGTTTTTGTTGTTTAAAAGTGGTTGAATAATAATATCTTTATTGAGCCAACAAAAGAATTTTTGTTGTACTGTGCATTTCTGACTTACTAGGACCCTAAGGCAAATCTATCACAGGGTATTTGTTTGTTTGTTTGCAAGATTTATTAAGATGAGGTTTTCCATTGTCTTCCCTTGGCTGAATGCGGGCTTGAAATCTGGCCTCCAAATCCTGAATCCTGGTCCAGCACTCAAACTATTGGACCACACTGACTCTCAGCTAAAAAATGCTTGCAGGTTATTAGACATTATTAAAAAGTCTTTGGTGGAAAAGATACTTTTTTCTGTGATAAACACTTTTTCAAAACCCACTGGGGTTTTTTTGCACATTTTTTTTTTGGTACTACATCACCAAAATGTGTGTGTGTAGGGTTGGGGGAACTCCTTATAGTCAAAATACTCTTAAAATGTTTCGTTCTTGTATCTGAGCACAAAATAATTGAAGATTTACATCCTCCCCCAACCCTCAATTTAAGTGTGGCCAGTCACTTGGTGAACTTTTGAAGTCCTCGAGTGAAAAGTGATGCCAGATTTAAGTATCAAACTTAATACCCAGCCCATGGGGTTTAGAGAAAAATGCATAGCAAAATTCTAAGTGATACTATGTCAGCCCTGAAAATGTCTATTCATTTTGCTGCCCAAAAAACCACATTGCAGATTTCATGTTCTGCTAGCATTAATACTATGCCTGATATTTCAGGCTAGCATATTAAACACCAGTTTGATGCAGACCCTAAATTTACAATGAAACCATGTTTATCCGGCAGATAATTTCCCAAGAGAGCAAAGGATCTGCTTGTTACTTTGCACACCTGAGAGGTTGTGGGAACAGTGAAGAGCAACCTTAAACATAAGTTTGATGTAGAGGCAGTACTTTAACCATACCTAGGAGTTTATCACATGGGGAAAAAATAGAGGTTTAAACTGGACAGAACCTGGGGTTATCCAGGGTATTAGGAAGAATTTTGCAATTGGTTTTCAGACGCTGCTGCACACAAACCATTTAGGATCCAAACAGAAAGTGACATGAATCAGGGAATAGTCTTTTTGGAAAAATAACATGTTTTCATTTCCATTTCATTCACAAATTTGCTTTCTTTGCACAATTGCTGTAGTGTGAAAATCATTTGCGGGATTCACCCTGTTGCCAGATTTCCCATGGTACTTTGCTGCTTTCCCAGGATGCGGACACTTTAATCATTTTCAGGATGGAAGCACATAGGTCCATGTGTGATAAAGTTCTTAGAAAATCCATGACAAAGCATGGCTTCATACAGTGGCCAGTGTTTAACCATGAGTGATACTTGGTGAAATGTTGGGCTTGGAAGCATTCGCTGGCTTCCTGCATTGTAGTTACAGATTTGTAACCTAGGGTTATAGATTTGTAACTGTTCCGTATTCAGCTGTGTTACATATTCACAATTGTGGCTATGATCATAAATGCCCCCTGAAACCCACCTTAAACTCTAGGGAGCCATTTCATCACTCGGAGTGTTCTCTGGGATTTAAGGTTGGTTTTAGGAGTCAGTGTCTTAGGTAAATGCAGTTATGGGTGCAATGCAGAATCTCAGCCTTTCTGTGTGTGTGTGTGTGTGTGCATGCATGCTATATCTCCCTGAATCCCCAAAACTTGGTTTGCTCATTCCATATTTTTTAAATTAGGTTTTTCAGTCATCTCTTCTTCAGCTAACCTTACCTGGAGCTTTCACACCTCATACTGTAAGCCTTTTTCGCCCATGGTCTTGCTTTTGCACTACGAGCAGATATTAGAAAAGAAAGCAATATTCTCTCCCACCTCTGCTATATGGACCTTGCTTTAGAATGTATGTAAGAAGAGAAGCTTTTCCTGTTATTGGAGTGTTGTTTAACTAGCTATAAGCTTGTGAGACTTACTGTTCCCACGAGGTTTGTAATGCAACTGTCTGGCTTTTGATCTAACAAGAAATTCCTCTGGGGAGCAGAAAACAACCAAGCTGCTCCTTTTAATTTGCTGAGATAAGTTAGATAGGCATGATGATTATGTACAATTGTGTGGACTGCAGCAACCCTCAACTATTTGCAAGACACTGTTCTCTTTCCCCTTTCCTCTTTGACATTCTGGTGAACATGTGTGAGGTGTTCTTTAGATCAAAGCACTATATTTTATAAGATTCAAAGCTCAGGACTGATTTAGAATCTGACATTTCCTCTGGATATGTTTGCTTAATTGCCATTAGTAAATCTGCTGTAGTTCAAATTACCTTCCACAGTTCGAAAGCCAATCATTACAGTAGGAAGATTCACTTATTTGAAGTATGAGATAAGGGCCATTGTTTCAAGGCAAATTTAGATGACTGGATGGATCATGTAGGAAAGGTTTTCCCTCAGCTGTATGGTACTTGTGGGTGCCAATATTTACACAGGTAGTTTGGAGGAGTCTACACTTGTATATTTTGCCCTTAAAAAACCCCAAACAGTAAACTACCAAGGCTGGGCCATTGTTTTTGTTAGCTGCCCTTGAGTCAAACTTGGCTCATGATGACCCTGTGGATGAGACATATCCAAGCCTTCCTGTCTTCCACTGCTCTGCTCAAGTCTTGCAGATTCAGGGCCATGACATCCCTGAATGAGTCTATCCATCTGGCATGCAGTCTTCCTCTCCTTTTGCTGCCTTCTACTTTTCCTAGCATTATTGTCTTTTCCAGTAAGTCAAGTTTTCTCATGATGTGACCAAAGTACAGCAGTCTCTTTAGTTATCCTGGCTTCCAGGGAGAGTTCAGGTTTGATCTGTTCTAGGATCCATTTGTTTGTCCGTTTGGCTGCCCACAGTATTCTCAGCACTTTTAAAAAAAAACTATTTCAATTTCCTCATTGTCTAGGCTGAACTTAGATAGATCCTATGTGGTCATTATTTTTATTTTCTTTGTGTTCAGCAGTAAGCCTGTCTGGGCTATGGCTAAGCTGAATCCTTCTCCATTACATGACTGTTCTGTTTGGGGT
This sequence comes from Urosaurus nigricauda, assembly GCA_034509955.1. NCBI lineage: Eukaryota > Metazoa > Chordata > Lepidosauria > Squamata > Phrynosomatidae > Urosaurus > Urosaurus nigricauda. The sequence continues at coordinate 111,404,274 of JAOEGL010000002.1, read as the reverse complement.
GTTCATCCTTTTACAAGAACATTTTAGGGTGCCTGGAATTTAAAATGAAAAGAGCATTTTATGGGGGGAAAACACACAAGTGGACATACACATGGAGCTGATGGGATACATGTCCTGGACCTGAGATATTTGTCCTCATGAAAGATATTATCAGGAGACCATAAAAGCCACATATTAAAGGGAGGTGGCAGTGGAGATGCAATGTTATGACAATGAAAGGAAAAATGGATTCTGCAAATGCTGACCTAGGTGCTAAGTGTGTGTTTGGGAATTTCTTCTGGTTCTTGAATGACAGAATAAAATAGCATTTGGATTGAATAATATCCAGAATGTAGGTGATCTACAATTAACTGTTACAGCACAGTGTGCTTCAGTAGAACATTCCATACACCGCCTGTCCCATTCTCATTGGGCTGACTTGGGGGTTTTGCGTGAAGCATTTTTTTCTTAGAAATGTTTGTACTTTTACATCCTCCAGCTTAGGGATGCCTTTTCTGTGTATATGTCTCATGATGGGGTTGTTTTAGTTATACCAGGGCCAGTGCTTTGAGAATTAAAATAATTAGTAGTGTAGGGTTTGTTTTTACACAGACATTTACACAAAATAAAAGTTAACCTGGTTTTTGTATTGACTAAAATTGCAATCCTATGAGTGCTAACTCAGAAGCCAGTGTGCCCCATGGGTTTGATTTTTTTTAAAAAATGTGGAAAGGGTTGATGGTGTTGTGGTGTGCCTTCAAGTAATTTCCGATTTATGACAACCCTATTACTGGGCTTTGTGAGGCTGAGGGTGTATGATTTGCCCATAGTCACCAAGTGGGTTTCTCTGGCCCAGCAGGGATTTGAACCGTCGTCTCTAGGGTTGTAATCCCAACACTCAAACCACTACACCATGCTGGTTCTCTCACAGCCTAAGGCCTAAGAATTGGAAAGATAAAAGAGAAACCTTTCAAGCAGGAGAAAAAAGGGCGTTCTAAGAATTAAAAGTAACTCTCTCAGGAGTGTAACTGGCAATAATAAAGCACCAAGGGCACAGAAAATGCACTGATGACCTGACAAGATGCTGAAAGTACTGCAAGAGTCAATACAGTGGGCTTTCATTGCTGGCAACATCCAAGTTTTGGGTTTATGTCAAACCCTCTGTTTAATCCTATGTTTTCATTCATAGTATAATGTGGTTTTATTTTCTCATAAATTTATTGCAACTGTGTAAATAAAGTGTGTCTTACTGATTGATTTGACACTGAGTTTATTCCTCTTTTAAAAGTTTGCAATCCAGACCACTGATTGAAAAAAATTCCAGCCCATGGGATGAATGTGGCCTCCAAATCTACTTTTGTGGCCCCTTAGGTCCCACTCCAGGTACCTAATCCCCCACTTTAAAAAAAAAATCTACTATTTTTGAGTGAAAATCATGGCCAAAACTCTCCAAATAAGTATTAAGTGTCCAAAAATCTTTCTTCGGCCACACCAGAGTCCCCAGTTGTCAAATACCTTATTTCCTTTCTGCTTTTCCTCCAAAATGGTGACAGGATGTTGGGAGGGGAGATTAAAAGCAGGCATTTTAATATCTTCAGGGGAGTGCACCCTGAGAGGGGATTTGGGGGGCAATCGCCCCTGGCCCACAGCCTCCACACAGTTGTCCACCTCAACCTAGAACTAGAGGGGGTAACTGTGTACCCAAGAGGTTTCCCTTCAACTTCCAGCACTCACCATTGCGTAGCTATGCTGGCTAGACCTGAAGAAAAGGCAAACTAGCAGCACCCCCATCTCAAGGATATTTCCGGGGTTGTCCTTGATGTGCTTCCCTTCCTGCTGTTTCAACAGTGTCCAGCATCTTCCTGGAGAGTAGGCTTAATAGCAAATTACACTTGCATACGTCCTTTTGTGGCTATTGCAGGATGAGGTATTCTGGCTATGTTAGTACAGCTGGACACATGATGGCTATAGCATCCTCAAAGATCTTTGGAGTCCTCCAAAGGGTGCCTGCAACACGCATCTGAGTGTAGATTCCTTGGCTGACCCTTAGCTTTCCTTGGCCACTATATGGGCGGCACAGGAGTAAGGTGAGTGTGTGGAGGGAAGGAAACAGGATGAAATTCTATCTAGCAGACCATTATGGTCCAACAGATGATGCAGAAGCTCTGTGTGACTCTTTTTCCTCCCTAACAAAGCTGCCTGGTTTCCATCCAGTATCAGTAGAAGCATTCCCACGACCTGAAGTTGACGTTCATGGACTGCGGGTTCCCAATTGCTGCTGCTGTATCATTTTTACACTAAGGAAAATTGTTTATAGGCACACATATGCGGTTAAGTTATATGACTGAGACATGAAATTTAACTAATGGTCAACACGGTTGATTGGATCCTGCATGCTCTTACTGATGCTAAAAGATGCTCCATCCATGCTGCTGTAGCTGCTCATGAGAGTGTATTGCTGTATTGATACCCATGTCAATAAAATGTGTTTTTTGAAATGCAGTTAGTTTGTGTGTGTATGCCTAGCCCACATTCGTATCCTATGTACTCATGCTTCTCCCCCTTTTTTTTGTAATCATATTTTAAAGAATCCAATAAAAATTTTGAAAAAAGAGTCAAGCAGGGTGAAGTTTGGAAGTAATCAGTTCATTTTATTATTATTATAATTATCATCATCATCATCATCATCATCATCCTTCATCTCCCAAAGGCTTGATGTGGGCTTCAACACAGATTAAAATACAATATGTAATTGGCCATTAAATACCTACATCAAAACACATAAACATAGGAATAAAATGACCATTGCACATTTAATTCATCCAGATTAAATTGTACCGATTTAAAATTCATGGTTTAAAATTGAAATCGGTAGGCCTGACAGAAGAGAAAGGTCATTCTACAGTCTAGGGGCAGCTGATGAAAATGACCTCTGAATGACAGCTGCCAGTCTAGTTCTGACCAGTTGAAGTAAATGTTCCCCCAGATGACCTGAGTGTATGGAGTGGATTATACCCCCCCCCAAAAAATGGCAATCCCATAGGTAACCTGAACCCAGACCACGTAGAGCTTTAATAAAACAACTCTTCATACTTTCCCCAGAAACTAATAGGCATCCAGTGGAATGATTTTAATACTGATGTAATATACTCACTCCTAGATGTACCAGTGGAGATTATCAGATGAGGAAAAAAACCCAAGAGTAAAATGCAAATGAAGATTTTCAGACACATTGTACTCATCCAGGACTTATCCCGTGAAGATCCAGGAATGCTCCTGCAACTAAACCATTCCCTGGACTTCCCCGTGAATGGAGCATTCCTGGATCTTCACAGGATAAGTCCTAAATGAGCACAACGTCTGAAAATCTTCAGTGCGACCTCATGATTGTGCCAGGAGTAAGTCTTTTACTCCCGGCTTTCCCCCATCTAATAAGCTCCAGTGTTCAAAATAAAGTGAAACATAAAATTTGCTAAGATTTTGGCAATTTACAATCGTTAGCATAACTCCTCATAGTAGCAAAGTATCTTAGCATAACTCTGAGAAGTAACACCTGGATGCTACCGGTTGTCTTGTTTTGATTGTTTTGGTACATTTGTACCAAAACAAAGGTACATTTTGCAAAGGTACAAAGGTACATTTTGCAAGCAGGCTTGAGAAGGTTCCGTGGGAAGGAGAATTCATAAGCACTTGGAATGACCAGATCACATGCCCTTCTTTATCCAGCTGATTCAGGAAATTTAATGTAAGGGGATGTGGAGAAGGGGAAGAATTGCCTTTGCCTGAGTAGTAATGCAGAGCTAGGTGCCCCTAGATGTTTAGCTTGTTCCAACAAAGCTCTGGAAAGTGGGGGAGAGGCTGGATTTGTCACACAAGTAAACAATAACAAATGAATTTTAAGATGCTTGTTAACCACTACAAAGGGTTGAATTGTCCAGATTTCAAAAAGCAGACAGCATTTCAAACATTAAGAGGCAGCCAAAGCAAATGTATGCAGACAAAACTGGAAATCCACAGTTGATCAAGCAGAAAAGGACTTGAGGAATAAAAAGGATTGTGTAGAATGAGCTGAAAACAGAAGAAGGACGGTAATGAGGGATTCATGGAATGGGTAATAGCTGTTAATAGGCCTATCCTCCATGGATTTGTCTAATCCCTTTTTAAACTGGAAACAAGAAATCCATCCCAAAATAAATGGCTGTGAGAGAGCAAAAGAATATTAAAAGATAAAACAAAACAACATGACATAACATCTCTGGAAAAAACTGTCTACCATAATCCGTAATACTGTTAAACCGGTATGAGTAATGGGCAGAAAATTCTGACAACACAAATACAAAACTGTACTTTCAGCACATTAACAGAAATACCAACTTTCTCCATCCAATCTTTATCTAGCTAAAAGGGATAGATAAAATGAGATGTTTAGATATCGTATGCAGAAGAGGAATTGATTAAATGATGATTAAATAATGCAATTGCTAAAAAAAGGCCATCAATTCAGTCAATATCTTTAATGTACTCTTGTGTAAATACTGATGAGAAGCTAGCGCATTGGTCCATTTTAGATTGACCTGATTTTGAAGAGAGATAGTGACAAATAGGAGAAAATGTGCTGTGTGTACTGGACTTAATCGTTACTTCAAAATTTGGCACAGAACAGATCTGCCTCACTGTTTCTCAAGATTAAAGATGTAAGCTATTTACTGGATGGCCTGGAATTATATACTAAGGCTAGAGATGGACTCTGACAATTAGAACATTTTAAAAAATGTTATATGCTATGTCATGAGCTAGACTATGAGGAGACATCATTTCTTTCAGTATACACTAATAGCAACCTGTTTCTAATAGGTTGCTAATAGTGATTGTAAATCTCTGTCAATTTTCTAGCTTCACAGCGTTAAGTGAGTGATGCCCAGTTCTTTGTTAAATGTATATAACAACATAACTGTTTTCCTATTCTTTCTCATAAATAGGGATTGTATGAAATAAATCAGTGGACTGGGGTTCCATTGGGATTTTATTCAGAATACAAGATCCTTGTCCTGTTTTAAGCTAGCAAGTGCCCAGGTGAGCACGCCTATGGTCTAGAAGAACTAGGAGGAGAAAGTCAGTTCAGTCCCAAGGCGTACAAAAGGTAACAAACAGAAGCATGGTGTAGTCCAAGGTTCAAAGGGAGAAAGGAGTCCTGAGCAGAGTCTAGAGTAGAGAAGGGAATTGCCAGAAAAATTAGTCCAGAGGTATGGACTAAAGAAGGTCAACAAGCCAGGAAGCCCTAGAGATGTCAGACAAGGTTGGTTGGAGGTTTTGGAACTGTTGTTCTGTAGCAATGGACTGTCATAAATTGAGCTAATTTATAGCCAGCATTTAATCAGCCCAGCTGGCCTTATTAGCTCAGCCTCCTGTATTTAAGGTGGAGCAGAACGTTGTCTGACTTTTTGCTCTCTGTGCTTTAATTTATGCCAGTCAAGAGGGTGGAGTACCTTCGCCATCTCCTCTTAATCTGCAGCTGGGATGGGCTTTGCCTCTATCAGTGCCACAGTAGGACTGCCAGCCTCTTTTGGCTGAACTGGAGCCCAGCATCTTGGCTCTCCAATTGCCTTTCTTCATTTGAGGAGTCCTCCTTCAGATAGGACATGACAATCTTGCTCCATTAATTTATTCCATGTTGTATGAAGAAGTCCTTCTGATGCCTATGAATATATTCCGTATTGTACGAAGACATCCTTCTGATGCCTATTCTCAGCTATCATTGGAGCATGAGTGCAGGATTGTCTTTATCTCACTGGCCCTATACAGACTGGCACTTTGTGCCAGCCTGTGGGCAGACTTAGGGTGCAGGGCCCGCACGCTGGATGCCCTAACCCCATCCCAGGGTACCATTTTGGCATGTGCCAGTCCACACAGCGCATGCCATAATGATGTCCCTCCAGTGCTGCATCCACATAATGCAGCACTGAAGGGGTATCGTAAAGCTGCACTGCCATTGCAGATATGGCACCCCTTAAGAGTGCGCAAAAAGGAGTGGCTTTTCGCTGCTCCTTTTTACACTCTCCACAGGCCAGATCAAGGCAATGGTGTGAGGTTGTTGTGCCCCGATTCAGCCAGTAAAGGGGCAGTTGTGGGACTGTATAGTCCTACTGTCCTCTTTATATACTTTATATACAGTTGCCCTTCTGTTTTTGTGTGCGACATCTTCTAGACCCCTTATGAAAACAGAAAATTGTTGATATTCAAGTCCCATTGGCTTGTATGGAGACACCCCCCCCCCCCCATTTTATCCCCCTCTGTTTGCCACTTGCGAAACGTTGAGGGACACAGATTTGAAGTCTGCAAAAATGGAGGGGCAACTGTACTTGTTATGTACTTGTGTGTACTGTAATTGCCCATCCTATTGATGAGCCCCAGAACTAGGAATATGCATAAGGAAAGCTATTCCAGTGCATTTTTTGCAGGGAAGACTTTGCCTGGCCCACACTTTCCATTCTACTTGCAGTCTCTATGTTGCACTCCAGAATCTGCATATTGATAGACAGCTTCAGATGCCTTGGAAAAACCATGTACATTGCAAAATGTGCATATTTCAAAGGCACATGATTTAGCACACCTTAGAATAGAGGTGGACAAAATGTGACCCATAGGCCACATGTGCCCCACAGGACTATTTTTGTAGCCCCCAGGGGTAAAAAAAAGTTTTGTGTTTTTAAAAAATAAATAAATGTTTTTTTTAAAAAAATTAAATTGTTTTTGCTCCAGAATGCTTTCACATGCACTGTAGGCAGCATGGATGACATTTTCATCATGTTAGGAGGCTCTCTGGATCCCCTAATGGGTCAAAAATAATTTTTACATTTCCCCCCGAATGAAATACTTCCCCCCCCCCCCCATGTTCCAAAATATCCACTGGGGATGTGGGGTGCATGTCCCCCACATTTTGCAAGTTATGCCTAGAAGATGTCTTTTTTGAAAGCCAAAGCATGGTGAATATATCCCTATACCCCCAGAGGCATTTGGGGCTGATGGTTTTACTGGAGTAGGTGCAGCCCTCCAAGGCTTCCTAAGGGGCTAGTGCTGCCCTTTAGCCTTCTCAGTTGTCCATACCTGCTCGAGGGAGATGGGTTTTTTATGTGAGTTTTCAAAATGGGGACTAAACACCCACATTTGAAAAATGTATGGGGTGGAGAGGAAACTGTCCTGTGAAAGAAATGGTCATGGACCAGGCATGGTTGTATTCATGCTACAGAAATAATTCAGTTTGAGACCACTTTAACTGCCATGGCTCAGTGCTATGGGATTCTAGAATTTGTAGTATGTTGTGGCACTAGAGTTCTATCACAGAGAAAGTTAGATGGGTAAAAAACCAACAACAACCTACAGTCCCCAGAATTTTGTACCATTGAGCCACGGCAGCTAAAGTGGTGTCTAACTGGATTACTTTTCCAATGTGGATGCAGCCGTGGAGAGTGGAAACCTGTGTACATCACTTCCCAGGATTGTGGTGCACAGATGCTTCTCCTTTGCCTTCCTAATGCCAACACAGACCTGAGAACCTCCATGTTAATTTTAGTTTGCTAATAACTGCTCTGCCACACCTTACTGATGGTGATGGTTAGAAAAAGACTGGATCATTAGGGTCTCTTGAGCTTTTCTGAAAAGGCATGTTTTACAGTCTTAATGAATGCCATGAACTGATATGGAAATTGCCAAATTGCTCTTAATGAAACCTCCTCTAACTTCACACTGTAAAGTAATTGCTTTTAATTGCTAATTTTCTTCTGTGCCTTGTGCAATCAGGAAGCCTGTGCCTATGTGTGTGTGTTTCAGGGCTTCTTAGCCTCCTGTAAAGGGGGAAGGGAATGAAACATGCCTGATATGACGTGTTCAGAAGGCAGAAAGTTGGGCTTCTACTGCCTCTGCCAGGGAGGCAGGTCTTTCTGCAGTGTGTGCTCAAATACCTCTAACTGCTTGCAAGTGAGATCTCCAGAGCCCTCATATAAGAGAGATGTATATTGTACCAAGTCCCAAAGATTTGGAAGGGCCCAGCCCAGGACAGAGTTCCCATTACTATGTGGGGAAACCTGAGGATAAACCTGAGGTTTCACCATGGCATTCCATTTCTATGGAGCTGGAATTGCATCCTCCTATGAAGCTAGAGGCTATGTCAATAGTTTCCTTTCTACCCATAGAGTCTCCCATTCCTGATGGTCTTTTGCTGATGACCAAAGTAAATGTGCCAAAACACTTTAGCAAGTAGAAAAGGAGCTGCTGGGCAGCAGTAGTGAGTGAAGACTCCGCTGGAAGATCTTTCAGAGACAATGGCAGAGACACTTTTGCTGACTCTTGATGTTGCTCAGAAAAAGGGACTTGGAAGCCCTTCCTGAATGTCTTTTTCCCCAGCATTCCAATCATAATAAAAGCCTAAAATGAAGCAAGTGTTAAAAGATGAAACTCCTAGGTTGGAAGGCACTCAGTCTTCTTTGGAGTCCCGGTGGTGCAGTGGTTAAATGTCAGTACTGCAGCCACAAGGTTGTGAGTTTGATCCCAGGGCTCCAAGGTTGACTCAGCCTTCCATCCTTTCGTAGGTTAGTAAAATGAGTACCAAGTTTGTTGGGGGAAATTGGCTTACAGACTGTAAACCTCTTAGAGAGTGTCGAGTTCACTGATGAGCGGTATAGGAATGTAAATGCTATTGCTCAGTCAGCTATTTTTTAATTTTATTTTCAGGATTTATATCCCACCTTTCTCCCAAAATGAGATTCATGGTGGCTACTGGGGAAGAGCAAAGGACAAGTACAAGTACCACTGTGTCTAATTCTGCAACCTGTTTTCCCTGCCCCTCCTTTGTGCAAGTTTGCTGCCTACTCTACACTGTGCTGTAGGGACTTGGAGATAGACTTGGATGTTGTTTTAAAGAGGTGGTCACTTGGCAGCCACTGGGGAGAACGGAAGAATTTGTTGCTTACCTCTGGTACCCTTTTGGTGAAGGATAAACCTCTGGAACTCCGTACATATCATGAGACAAGGGGTCAAGGAAGGAGACTGTCCTTTGTTGGTCTTGCCCTTACCAGCAGTCATGCAACTTGAGGGGTTGGGTCTTCTAGTTGGTCTTCCAGCAGATGGCCAGCTAAGGAGCAACCCAATTTCTGAATTCTCATCAGGCCTCAGATGTTTTTTTCCCAAGGGAAGCTGTGGAGATATAGACTAACTGCCTCTGCTGGTCCTGCACTAGATTGTTGCCCCTTTCCTGCACATCTCAAGAAATATATTGTGGTCTGTATTTGATCCCAGTTTCTGTGTGTGGTCTCATTATTTCATGGGTTGGTGATCAAATAGATCACCAAGAAAAGGTAGAAGAGAAAACTGTTTCACAAGATATGAGAAATCAAAGGGAACAGTAGGGATGCTATACAACCAACAAATGAACAGCTTATATAATCAGGGCAAAATGAAAAGCAATGGAACTCACTGAAGACCTATATAAAAGAGATGAGAGGATGACAGACTCCTTCAAAGAAGAACCTTTAGACAACAAGCTCACAATTTTAGAAAGTGAAGTGGAAGGGACTCAAAGTACTTGGGAGAAATACATTCTCAGATCTAAATGGCATACCATTAAAGCTATTTCAAGCTATAGAGACAGAATATGTCCAAATTCTAACCATTTTCAAAAACCTGCCATCAAATATGGAAAACAAAAGAATGGGCTACAATTTAGAATTGTTCTATGTACATTCTCCATGAAAAGAGACACTAGGGTTGTAGTAAACATTGGTCCATTACATTATCTCGAATGCAAGCAAAATAACATTTAAGATTTTACAACAAAGACTTGGAGCAACAAATTCAAGCTGCATCTATATTCAATCCAGAGTTAACCTATACTCTGGACAAGAAGGACAGAATGTGGGGACACAGAATGATTTCTAATTGGCAAGCAAGTCAGACAAGGCTGACTTTCTCTTTAATTTATATGCAGAATGTATCATACAGAAAGCAGCATTAGACTTGGACAAAGAAACTCTGAAAACTTGGAGAAGAAATAACAACGGTTTAAGGTGTGCAGGTGACACCATGTTACCAGTAGAAAACAATGGAGGCTTGGAATGGCTATTGATGAAAGTTAAGGAAGAAAATGTAAAAACAGGGTTACAGCTAAATATTAAGGTGAAAAAAGACCACAGATGAGTTGTATAACTTAAAAGTGGGTGATGGAGACATCAGAATAAAGATATTCTATACCTTCACTCACTTATTAATCAAAATGGAAATTTTAGTCAAGAAATCAAAAGACTAAGACTTGGAAGGGCAGCTACAAAGGAACTAGATAAGATCCTCAAATGTAAAACTATACCTCATTAAATACTAGTCAGAATCATCCAGGTCATAGTATTTCCAATTTCTATGAATAGCTGTGAAATCTAGACAGTGAAGAAAGCTGATAGGGAGAAAATCATCTCATTTGAAATGTGGTGCTGGAGAAGAGTGCTATAGATTGTCAAAACATTGGAGTTTTTGGACTGCTATGGACCCAGAAAAGATAAATGGGTAAAAGATCAAATCAAGCTTGAAGTTTCAGCATAAGCCAAAATGACTAGACTGGGGCTATCATATTTTGGACACATTGTGAAACAATATGATTCATTGGAAAAAGAAATAATGCTAGGAAAAGTGGAAGCCAGGAAACAAAGACCCTATTGCAGATGGATTGACTCAACTAAGTAAGCCACAGTTGTGAACTTAAATTGCCTGGCCAGGGCTTTTGGAGGACTCTTACTCATAGGGTCACCATAAGCTGAAACTGACTTGACAGCAAATGTCAACAACATGCCTGAGGATATTTATAGAAACTTATTTCCCTGTATTTATTATCCAGCTCCTTTGCAATTTGCTAGAGCTAATCAGAAGCAGAGATTGCTGTGAGAGAGAAATCTCAAGGAACATTCTGAACTATTGGGCCTCCTGGCCACACTTATGACCGTTCTTTAAAAAAGAGAGAGGCTACCATCCTGTATGGTTCAGCATAACCTAGCAGTTCTGCATGCAGAACTATGGTACAGCTGGTAGAATACAAAACAGTGCATTAGTCTGGATCGGTATGCAAAGGAATCTTGTAGCACTGATCTCTGGGGGCGCATCTACACTAGAAATAAGGCAGTTTGACACCACTGTAGCTCCCTCCTAAGAAATTCTGGGATTTTTATAAGGTCTTTAGCCTTCTCTGCTAAAGAATTCTGGTGCCTCACAAAACTACAGATCCCAGGATTCTGTAGGTTGGAACCATAGCAGTTAAAGTGCCATCAAACTGCATTACCTCTACAGAGTATATGTAATAATAATAATCACAATAATAGTTTTTTAAAATTTCTTTCCTACCTCCCCTCAAAGCTTGAGGAGCTTTTAACATGTTAAAATACAAAATGCATTTAAAAAAGAAAACACATAGAACCAACAGTTGAAATAACAATACTATAAACCTATTAAAATACGCTCGTATAATACATTCTTTAAAATAATATACCAATTAAAAATCATGATTTAAAATGGACTGGATTGGATGGGCCTGCTGGAAGAGATGTATCTTTAGTGTTGTTTTAAATGCCGTCAGTCATATCTCTTCCAGCAGGTCATTCCACAGTCTGGGGGGAGCAGATGAAAAGGTCCTCTGGGAAACCATTGCCAGTCTAATCCTGACTGGTTGGAGCAAACATTTCCCACAGGACCTGAGTGTACAGGGCTGATTGTATGGGAGAAGATGATTCTGTAAGTAAGCAGGCCCCAAACTATGTAAGGTTTTAAAGGTAATAGCCAACACTTTGTACTTTGCCTGGAAACTAATTGGCAGCCGGTGGAGTGATTTTAAGATCAGTGTGATATCATCTGGATGTATCTATAATCAATCTAGCTGCCATATTCTGAACCAGATGGAGTTTCCAGACTTGATACAAAGGTAGCCCAATTGCCGAAGTCCAGCCTTGAGGTTATATAACCACACTTAATTTTAAGGGTGCTAAAAGATTATTTTGTATGCTACATCTGGCCATTCACCAAACTCTGGACTTACCTGTACAGATTATATTCACTGACTGCCAGATTAACTGTAGCCCATCACAGCCATTTCATGCCTGGTGGAGCAAGGAGATCGGTTTAGAGAAGCATTTGGCTATGTCTCCACTGAGATCCATTGTGGTCCTCCAGAGATGTCAATGTAATCATTTTGCATCTAGCTATGAGGACTTTGCCAAATGCTTCTCCCTACTCTTCACTATTCACATGGAATGGTCATGGAGAGGGGCTGCAGTGTCTTTACAGTAAATCCAGAAGGGAATTCAGGTCAGTGCAGAGGGAGAAAGGAAAAGCCTACCTCCATATTGACTGGGTAGATGCGGGGAGACAACATATGCAGGTGTTCACTTACTCCTGTATGTGCTGCTAATAAGATGCTAGCCAGAGAATGCTTATGCAGCACATGCTTTGGGAATCATAGAGTTGGAAGAGACCATAAGGACCATCCAATCCAACCCACTGCCATCCAGGAATACACAATCAAAGGAGATGTATTGTAAAGTTCTGCCATGGCAGAACTACGATAACTCAAGGGGATTTATCAATAATACACCTCCCCTCTCTCCTCCCACAGAACTTGCTTTCTTCCTGGAGGACCCCCTCTTCATTGCCATTTAGTGGCTGATGGAAATCAGGAGACTGCTGAAAAGTGTTTGACTCTGTGGCTATAGCCAGATGCAAAACAAGGACATCCTATTGCAGGACTACTGGAAGACACCTGGAGGTCCCAGAGGATGCTTTCATTGTTGGGCATCTGGCTATAGGCGCATAGCAAGGTGCTTCTCAGTTGTCTCTCACTTCTGGTGATCACTACATGGCCATGTCAGCAAGGCTGAAGGTAAAGTAAAGGTAAAGGTTTCCCCTTTGACATGATGTCCAACTGTAGGAGGTAGATGCTCAACTCTGTTACTAAACTAAGACAGCCAGCATTGTCGAATATGACTCCATGGTCCTCATGACTGAAAAAGCGGGGGGGGGGGGGGTTGTGTGTGTGGGAGAAGCTGTTTCACAAGAAAGAGAGTGATCTCTGCATCCCCAGTGACTCTCCCCCCATCCCAAGACATATGTCGGTGTATATCACTGACAGGATGCCACCTTACTGTATGAGATGGAGGGAGAAGAGAGATTTGTTTCCCTCTAATTGACATGATCTGTCTTATCAAGAACAATAGGCAAGAAGAAAAGACATCTGGTAGGAAAGTGAAAGCACCAGCAGACAATATAAATAAGTGCTGTCACTCTTCTGATAGGATCTGCACTCATAGATAAAGTTTTGATGCAACTTTGGACAATTTTGGCTGTGTGGTAGACTGCAGATTACAATGTTGTCTGTGGATCAGAGCACAGATTCAAAACAACTCGGTACATCTAAGTTACATTTCTTTCATTCCTAAAAGATACTATATTGGAGCCAGGGGGAAAGGGAATAAACCTCTAATACCTGCTTCACAAGTATCCACAGAACTTTCTGAGAATGTTCCTTTTTTTAAAAAACTTGCACTTGAAACAAAGTCTACTGCAAATCTAATTTGGGAAAAATATATGAACTTTGCTGTTATGTGCTTTCAAGTTGTTTCTAACCTATGGTGACCCTGGCAACCTCCTTCTTCTTCTTCTTCTTCTTCTTCTTCTTCTTCTTCTTCTTCTTACTATTACTACTACTATTATTTTGTGACATATGTTTGTAGAGGTTTTGCCTTGCCTTCCTCTAAGGCTAAGAGTGTTTAACTTACCCAAGATCACCCAGTGGGTTTCCATGGCTGGGCAGCAGAGATTCAAACCTTGGTCTACCAGTATTCTAGTCTAACACTCAAGCCATGCTAGCTGTCCAAATATGATATTAAAACAGGTTTACAAGAAACAACTGCAACAAATTTTCATTGACTGGTGTATAGTCAAATATACAAGGACAGACAGATGATTTGTATACAGACAGTGTCTGTGGCAAAAAGTGAAAGAAGATACAGCAAATTAGGGCTCATGAAAATCTCTAACTCTTCTGCAATAGGGAATGACTTAAGTCCCCCGACCATCTTGACTATAGAGTGTATTAACTTGACTGAGTATGAGAAACTGACTTTGGGATGCTAATCCACAATTTTGCAATGGGGGAAAAAAAAGCTTTTAAAGTTAATTGGCCTCATATTTGTGGCACTTTGCTCCAGCAGAATTCAAAATCACAGCATTGATGGGATGATCCCTTTTTTAATAACCAAAATGTTACAAAGTAGTTAGCAAAGTTGTACAACTCTCAGGCTGGCTGCTTTCAGATTCTAATGTACATTTAGTGTATGAAGTGATACATCTCAAATCTATGAAGAAGGGGGAGGGAATCAAATGCAGGATCGACTAAAAATTGGGAAGCCGTGCAGAGAGTTGGCCAATGAAAAGGAGATTTAGTATGCAGTGAATCAACAAACTGCTGTGAATATGATGAGGGAAGGTATGTAACACTGGCACAGGGTGAGAATAAAGAGGGGAGCACATGAATAAGGCATTGAATGAAGCAGGGCTGGAGTGAGATTGGTGCAAGAGGTACTGATTGAAAGGGAGCTCCGTCCCCACTGCAGTCCTGGCGTTTCTGATCAGACTGCCAATTGCTTCCTCTGAGTCAGCGCTTAGTCACTCCTCATTAGGGAGCCCTTGCTGGGTTGTAGCTTTCTCTTGCTGCTTTCTCAGAAGCAATGGCTCAGTTGCCCAGCCCTGGCTGCCAGCCTTGCAACACCTGCCTGGAAGGGGCAGGATGCGAGGAGAAAGAGAGCTCTTAAGGTGTTCATTCTGTTTTGTGGATAGGCTGGGTGAGTTGGACAGCAAACCAGAGGATAAGGATTGAATGTCTGGCCCAAAGAACACCTTTCACCTTCTTGAAAAGATTCTGTAACTAGCCAGAGTCTGGGGAGACTAAAACAGTTATCTTGTGTCCAAGAGCGGCTCAAGACATTTTGCTGCTTCAGGCAAAGAACAAAATAATACTCTCGATCTCTCGTTCGGTGCACAAAGTTGACTGGATTGGTAGATGATGGGACAGCATCTTGTAAAGGTAGATTATGGCGGTTAGAAGGGCAGGCTGTGCTGTGCATACAGCTCTCTCCTCTAGTGCTACTGCTTCCCGGAATCTGATGCCTGAGGCATCTTCCCACCATCACCACCACCATCACCACCTTCATTTCTGCAGTACATTCTTCAGAATTTGTTCATGGTGTGGAAGACTACTTTGTCTGGCTTTTTTGATTCAGCATACTGTACTGGTTTGCTGTCCAACTCAACCAGCCTATCTACAAAACAGAATGGACACCTTAGAGTTCTCTCTCCTTGCTACTTCAAGGAGGTGTTGCAAGGCTGGCAGCTAGGGCTGGGCAAATGAGCCATTAGGCTGTCATACTTCAGACACATCATGGGAAGGCATGAATAGTTGGAATAGACATTAATGTTAGGAAAGGTGAAGGGAAGTAGAAAGAGATGGCCACATACTAGATGGAAGGACTTTATTAAAGAGACCATGAATATGAGTTTACAGCAGCTGGGCAAAGCAGTAGAGGGGCATGGAGAAGAGCCTGGAGATGTCTCATCCATAGGGTTGTCATGGGTCAAGATCGACATGAAGGCAGTTAACAACAACAACAATACTGTACTGGAAACTTCATGGGGTATGGACAACAATGTGCTCTTTATTTCAGGAGCTGCCAGATATTCTTAAAATGATATGAGATAGCATCATGGGGAAATGTTGCCCACTGCACTGCTACATAGCTGTGTGTGAAGCAACCCACAGCAAGCTCTGGGAGTGATCATACTCCAGGGCACCACATGCAATTTCAATTTTGAATGGAGCCAATTCAAATTCACTTAAATTTGCTAGTTTAGCAAATATACGTGAAATCTGATTGCATTCGGAATGAGTTCAGAATGACTTTCCATTTCCCGAAAATGACACCCCCCCATTTCCCAATATTGTGTGAGATACTCTAATATGCAATTACACGAAACCCCATGATTGCATTTGGAATGACTTCCCATTGCCCAAAATTGCATGAGATACACTCATACGCAATAACGTGAAACCCATTATTGTGTTTGTATTGCCATTGCATTATACCCTCAAATTCTGTTGTATGATAAACTCCATACTCTTATATTCCAAACTGGAGCAGAGTGCTGAGGATACTATGGATGGCCAAAAAGAGAAACAAATGGGTTCTAGAACAGTTGAAGCCCAAACTCTCCCTGAAAGCCAGGATGACTAAATTGTGGTTGTCACATTTTGACCACATCATGAGAAGGCATGAATAATTAGAAAATACAATAATGTTAGGAAAGGTTGAAGGCATCAGAAAGAGAGGGAGACCATATGCTAGCTAGATGAATGGACTCACTCAGAAAGGCCACAGGGTTGACTGCAGGACCTGTGCAGAGCAGTGGAGAACAGCGGGTCTTATCCACAGAGTTGCCCTGAGCTGAGGTTGACTCGAGGGCAGTTAATAACAACAAACTCCCAAACTTCACGGGGGAAGTCTATGCCATAAAAAAGGCCATCTGCTTAATTTGTATATCTGGGAAGCACTTATCCACAGGATGTCTGTCTTGCTAGGATTTAACTTCAAGTTACTGGCTCTCACCCAGCCACCACTGACTCCAGGCACTTGCCCAACACAAGTACAGCCTCATTCAGACAGAATAAGAGAAGCAGAGCTGGAAGTCACCTGGATATGGTGACATTGTGCTCCAGATTCCTGAGTGATACCTCTTGTTGTTTTGGTAACCATATTAAACAGCATAGAAGGTTATTGTTGTTGTGTGCTCTCAAGTCATTTTTGGAGTTTGGCAGACCTAAGGCAAAGCTATCACATGGTTTTCTTGGCAATATTTGTTCAGAAGAGGTTTGTCTTTGCCTTCACCTGCGGCTGAGTGTTGGGACTATGACTCTGGAGACCAGGAATCCCTGCTTGGTCATTGACAACCATTGGGTGACCTTGGCAGAGTCATAGTTCCAATACTCAAACAACAATACCACACTTGCTCTCCTAGTAGATGGTGGAACCTTGCAAAACCCCACAATGTAAGATCTATGGAGCTGATCAGAAGTCACCAGGTGCTTCTTTCTGGTAATGATCCGGAAGCTAGGAGTGGAATAACTGTAACACAATGCTTCCTACACCCCAGCCCACTGAACAATTCCTGGAGGTCACTAAGGTCAACAGTATAGTGGATAAGGTGAATCAACAAAGCAGCACTTCCTCATTTCTCTCTCACTTCTACTTCCCTAAGAATGCATGGCTGTTTGGGACAGATCTGAAGTCAGATTGAAATGGGTATAGATATGACAATTCATTCAGGAATGCCTCCAGATGGTTGAGTAATCCCCTTGTCAAGGAGCGAGAGATTTGTATCTGGACAGCAATGATATAATGTCTCTTGTGTCCAGGGAGGACCTCTGGGTCTAGGGAGGGACACACTATTACCTCTTTTAGAACAATGGGCACAATTGCGTCCTATAACAAGGCATCTTGCATCAGTTAGCTTGTCTGTGCTAAGTTATACTAGCTGAGAAGGGAACGGTTAAGAGAGCATGCAATTGACCTAACCCTAACAGTTCTACTTTCGGAAGACCTTGGCAGCATAGCTAATGAAGCAAGTTTCTGCGAGTTGTAGTACAAAAGAACTGGGAATCACTGGCTTAGGATAATAGTAGAAAAGTTCTTTCCTAGGGCCATTGCCTTCCTAATAGGAAGAGTGTGTGGAAACTTGACTCTAACAGAGTCAAAGCATGCACTAAACTTCAGAGTTAGGGTCAAGGTTGTGTGTACATTGTGCTAAAAAGGTAAACAATAAATAAATAAAACCCAACGTTTTGGTCCAGAAGAAAATAATTACAGAATCCAGTCTGGCAAAACCTTTATCGGGACAAACTACAATGTTACGGAATGGTGCACAATTTGAATTTGCCAGAAGTCTAGCTCAATGAAAAGTTCTGGAGAGCAGATGAGCCTCCCTTTGATAATTATTTATTTTAAATGTTTTGTAGTCCATCTTTCAACAAAAAAAGGGCCTGAATCTACAGGACCTAGGCAGAGCGGTGGAGGATAGGGATGCTTAGAGTTGCCTCATCCACAGGGTCACCTTGTGATTTGGGGGGCAGTTAATAACAAACCACCAGTCTATTTTAAGGGACACAGTTCTTCCAAGGAGGCATAGAAGTTGAAAGCAATAAAAACAATTATAAAAAAATCAATATTTTCTCAATTAAATGTCAAGGAAAAATAAGAAATAATTACAACAGTAACTGCAAAATGTGAAAAAGCCAGGTGGATCTTTAGAACTTTAGAGGGCCAGCAAAGAGGTCTGATAAACCTTTGATGGGACTGAATATCAGAGTTTCCAGGACTGCTACTGTCGATACCCCTATCTCCATATTCCCCAGTTTAACCATCCTTGGTAACGGTTGGGATAGTTGGGCTGGTCCTAATAGCCCTATTATCTAACTGGAGATTAAAAATTAAAATCCTATTGCTAAGACAACCAATTCCTGCAGTATGAAAATGAAGACCCAGTGATTTGTATGAAAACCCGCAGTTCTTTTATTTTGCATAATTTATTTTTCTTCCACTCATTAACAGGGAGGACAGGAAATTTTACAGGACAAAGAAGCCTCATCCCCGACCTTTGGTATTCATATTCACCCAACATTCTGCCTCCTGGAAGCTCTGTAGACTCATTTCCTGCAGGCATTCAAGAATATAATCACAGTCACAAGGGCTAGAAATATGCTGTCTTTTTAAAAAGAAAGCAAGAAAAGTAGGGGTTCTAGGGCAGTGGCGTTGACTGTCTAGTTCTATGTTCTGCAAGAAAAACATAGCTCATTCTGAGAACTGGCCAGCTGTACTGGTTAATGTTGCGAGCGATTGCTAAAAGCATTTATTTTGGGGGGTGTTCACTGGAAGAAAATACATGGTACAAGGAAAATCAGTCAATGAATGTGCTAGATCTATGCCAAACATTATGCCACCACAGAATTACAGTATGCTTTTATGATGCTTTTGGCATCCTTGAATCGTGGGATTTTTTATTAATGCCTTTTTGGCCTTGGAAATTTTTTGGTCTTTATGTGGGTGATATTAATGAAGATAAAATAAAAACAAACAAACATGGGAGTTGGATTGGAGTCGTGCTGGAGTTAATCTTGGAAATGTAAAGCTGTGACTTGAAAGTGTGTATCAAATTTTAACCTGATTTTTCAGTGTTAAAAAGGAGTGACCATGTTACAAATCGAGACGCAGTACCAAGTACCCAGGATGACATCTGGCCATAAAAAGAAAAAAAGAAAAGGTATTTGCTATTTTCTCTCCAGTGACTTGGTACATTCTGGTAATGTCCTCTGCAAAAATTACCCAGTTTTTTTTTCCTTAAAATGTATTTTTAAGGTATTGATTCTCCACAAACACACGTTACATAAACAGCCAATTAAGAGAAGCAATCCAATACTTTTCCATTCACATAAGCCTTGACTTATTTGGGTCTGTAACTTACCAGCATACAAAAGATGTTCATTACCTTCCAGGACATAATTAACTACTCAAAAAGGAAAAGGTGGAAGGTGCTATTTGTGGCACCAAATAAAAAAGGGATGCTATCTCTTTACTTTTGTTTAACCAACGGTAAGAGTCATGATAGGGAAACTTTAATAGCTACAAGACAGAGTTGCTTGCTGGCTTCATTGACTGTTGGAGTATCCGTCTTACTTTTGTGAGAAAGTGACTGATAAGTCAATTAAGCATGCAATTTATTTGTAATTAATTTTTATCACAAACAATCTAAATTACAATGAAAATAATAGAATAGAATCAAAGATAAAGAAAAATGGAGGGGAAAAGAGGAAAAAAAGAAAGACTGAAAGAAAGAGGAGAAAAGAGAGAAAACAATTTTTTAAAAAAGAGAGAGATACAGTGAATACACATTAGGGCTCTGACACTATAATCCTGACTGTAATGAAAAGAAAAATTTAAAAAAGGGAAAAATATTATTCTACAATTACAGGTCCAACTAAATAATCCTACAAAAAATGGCTAACCATAACATGCTATTAAATATGCTATTTTAAATTAATTTTCCAAAAGGCCGTGTTGCTCCCATCATAAGAGTTATTGCTCTTATTGAAGATAAGGAGATTTAGTAAATTATTAAAAAAGATAACTACATATTTAGAAATCCTGGTTATGCGGGCATTTATAATGGGCTTTTTAAAAACTATTATTTATTTTTGCAATCGTCTTTTCGAAAGAAAGAAGAGGGCCAGTAGATTTGAGGAAGAAATAGATGAGATGTGTGAACTTGTCATATTTGGTCACCATATTGGTGTTATTTCATTTGATACTAAAATTTGGGGTGATCATTTTATTTAATTTCTACCTGATTTAAAAGGGAATGGTTATATAATGATAGGCTAAACAATCGGTTTTAAAATGATGGGCTTACTCCTGTATAGAATAGTCCCACTGAAGCAATGGATCTCACATATGTGTTGGTTTACTAAGTTTTCATTCACTAAATGGGTCTGCCCTGGCTGGTACTTATAACTGAATTTAGCTTGATATGTTTTACTTGAAACAGTATTCTCCAGACATTATGCCAGATAACCGACTAGTTTAATTGAACTAAGGTTCCACTGAAATCAATGAAGTAATGATTGTTGATTACTGATGAATTTAAATGCCGATAATTTGTACTTTGATTAACCTTTCAAATAAATAAAGTTGAAAAGCAGAAAGAAAGAAGGAAAGAATTGAAAGAAAAAGAACGGACTCAAAACTGATTTTATGGAATACCTGTATAACTCCCACTGTTTTCATTACCAGTCTATTTAATCTGGATCTTTGAAAGGAGTAAAGGGGTTCTTTCCTTGATCTCTTTGATTATGCAATTATATTCTAGCACATTTTCCTTGTGAAAGTTTTATATAAGCATATTAACATGTCTTTATTGTCACTATTCATTAGGATTAATATAGTTTTTAATTGTGTTGTGTATCTTAAGCAGTTACAGCTATTGAGTAGCTGTAAAATTACATGAGTGTCTGAATGGTGTGCTGTTAAAATATGTTATAGCTACACAGACAGATCCCAGAACAGTGTAGATGTTACATTTTTAAAAGAATTTAAAAGTTCAATAAATCTGTGCTGCCTCACATTCACGGATGCTGCCCATCTATGTCTCTTCTTATGGACTTGATCACACGGGAAAAATTGGGAGGGAATCGGAGATTTAAACAGTGATTATCCCAGGCAAAACACGAATTTACAATTAACATTTTCATACACATCACTCTTAAAGAGGCAATAATGAGAAAATATAGAGGCAATATAGAGGCAATAAACAGCAACAGATCACTTTTGGGATTTCCCCGTGAATGATTTGTTGCTGTTTATTGCCTCTTTATTACCTTTTTAAGAGCTACATTGTCTGAAAAATCTTAATTGCGAATTTGCATTTTGCCTGGGACAATCTCTGTTTAAACCCCTGATTTTACCCAGTTTTTCTTGTGTGATAAAAAGTCCTATGTCTACTTACATGCAGCTGCTGGTTGGGTAGTGGATCAGAGAGAGTCCCAGGTTTCACAAAGGACAAAGAGAGCTAAATCTTTCAGTTGTCAGGAAGTGAGAAACTCTGGGTTAAGATTACTTTTGCCAGGTTTTCTAATAACAGCAAGGAACACTCAAAATTCATGACATAAAGGATTGACGAACAGGAAGTGAGTATTAACAAGTTAGTATTCTACATAAATACCAAATGAAATGATTGGTTTCATCTAACCTTGTATGTTTTTCTGTAAAATTAATATAGTATATTCATAAATTACACGATACATATATTTCTGTCTTTGTGAAGAACCCAAATCACAAAAAAATGGGATTTCTTTTTCTTTTCTTTTTTTGGCATCTTGTTCAGTCTATATAAAAGGAGAAGCTTTCCAACTCTCAATTAGGGTACATTGTTCATAATAAGAGACATCTGCCAGCCCTGTAAAAGATAAGTTTTCTGGCCCTCAGATAAGGGATATCCCTTATAATAAGGGAACAAAAGGTTGGCATTTGTGGTCCTCTAGATATTGTTGGACTGCAGATTCCATCAGTCCATGACAGCACAAACAAAGCACGAGGGCAATAAGTTGCATACGTTTACTGCCCTTGCTGTAGATTTAGTGAGCACTAGGTGAAGACCCAAAGATGGAGAAACCTTGAGTTAGCATAAAAATCCCTTTAGTGTCATGATGATTTATGCTAACAGATGAAGCTCAAGTGGGAAGCCAAGCATATAAACCCACGAGAGTGGATGAGTATATTCAGGAGGAGCCCTAGAGTCAATTTCCCTTCTAGTAAGGACTGGATCAGAAGGAAGAGATGCACAATATTAAAATAATAAAACAGTGGGAAAGTTGAACTGACTTCTGGTACTATGAAAGCTCAGGAGGGAACAGTCCTTGATTATTTTTTAAGCTATTAGAGTAGAGAATCTTGGTGTACAAGGAAATTGATTGCACCTAAAAGGCTTGCCTGCTTGCACAAGAAAGTAGAGGTTAGGCAAGGCCATGCTACTAAGGGCTCCGAAATCAGCCAATCATAGAAGCAGATTGCCAAGATGCAGAAGATCTTGATGTGTGTGATAAGCAGGATCAAGACTTCTCCATGATTTAACAAAGACGAATGACTGTTATTTGGTATCATAACCTACTTTATGCAATGTGTAACCCTTTGGTAAGAATATGGAAGGAAGAGGGACCCAAACTGCAAACTGAATTAATGACCATGGATGGCTCGAGAAGGCTGTGCCCCCTCAATTCTTAGAGGAGCAGGTACTTTATAATGACTGGAGAAATATGCTTCACAGGCTGAAGATTCGGTCTCCCTTTCCCATCTTGGTGCACAACCCTTCACTAAGAGATGCCCATTGCAACCCAGAGAGCAAGCAGAGTCAAGAAAGGGGAGCTCCATATCTAAACTTTTGTACAAAGTCACGGAACCTGTCCTGCTTTGAGATTTAAATCTACAACGCACCTCATAAAGCATTGCTTCTCTCCTACTCATAGCAAAGGGACCACAGCAGGTCATGTCCATCCCTGGCTTTAAAAATGGTTGATTGTAGGAATTTGATTTAACCATAGAAGTGTCTGTGTGGAGGGCAGAGTAGCACTCCAGGAGGTAGTTGGACAGGGTGGCCAGAGGTTTCCATATCGGGGTGCAGCAAATCTGCTCTGATTGGTCTTTCAGCCCCTAAAGGATCTATCCAACGGACCAGATCTATTTTGGAGCCAGGATTCAGAACCCTGGACAGCTCCTTCAAATTCTATAATAAGATTCAGTGCACCGAGACATAGAAGTCCCTTGTCATCTCTGTTAAGTCAGCACTCTCATAATTTAATTGTACAGAGGGGGGTTCACATGTTGAATTAGAAACAAGGTGTGTTGCTGGCTCTGGACCTAAGAATATGTGATTCCATGAAAGGAAAAAAAAAAAACCCACAGAGAGAAACCCACATGCATATACTTTTGAGAACCCTATTTCTCTTCTATAGTTCTGTATGAGTTCATAGAGAAAAGTTGCAAGGGGTAGGTTGCATCTTCACAGAAAGTGGTCATCACTCATAAGAAAGTCTGCTTACTGTCTTACTTTATTCTTCACCTCTAATCTACCCAGCATCGGCTGTTGTGATGGCACTTCCACTCTTCCTGCAAAATGAGTTTGTGTGCTCTTTCCAAGTGCCTGTTCCTGTGCATTATTTGACTAATAATAGAGTATGTCATGTTTCCTCCTTGATTTTGTGATTTTACAAAGCATTGCCCAGACAGAAAGGCACTTATTAAATAGTCTTTCGCAAATCTAGAATTTTTTAAAAATCTGCTAACCTAGTGAATGAATGGTACCAACTGTGTAAACACACCACTCATTCCCAAGGTCAACAAGTTACTTATTTCTTCTGAACAATTTTACTGGCCCACAATTAGACCTTTTTTATATAAAATGTAATAAGAAGGCTGTAGGGTTTCAGGACTGAATACAAGGAGAAATATGTCATGGTATTTATGGCCATGACGTGCAAAACCGTAGCATTACAAACTGTTCGAGCATTTTGTCTTGCAGATCAACACTTGTTCAGAAATCCACTGACAAAAGAAAAAGCCACATCTCATGATGCCGAAGAGAGATGTTTATTAGTTAAAGGGACCAACAAGTTACAGCTTGAAGGCATTTTAAGGACTGCTTCAGGGGTTTATACAAAGAGCATAAAGGACAACACCTAAATATGCACATATAACTAGCACAAATTATAAAATAATTTTCATTATTGTACATTGCAAATTACCTATACATGCTTCCAGAAAACAATGCTTTGAAGAAATTTCCAATCAAGAATTTACTTTCTCTAATGCCCAAAATCTGTTGCATAATGATGCCGTTCACTCCAAAAATGACTCAGTAACAATGTGCCCAGATGTTTCCATATACACTTTTTTGAGAAGCCTAATTGTTTTCCCCACTTCCTGACATTTCCATATTTGCATATATGAAAAAAAAGAGAGAGACAAGAAGAAAATTAACTCATTTGAGATATGGAGAAGAAGAGTGCTGAGGATACCATGGACAGCCAAAAAACTCCCAAACAAATGGGTCCTTGAACATAGAACCCTGGAAGCTAATATTAGCAAATCGAGGCTGTCATACTTTGGCCAAATCATTAGAAGGCATGACTCACTAGAGAAGACAATAATGGAGGGAAGCAGAAAGAGAGGAAGACTACATGCCAGATGGCTAGAGTCACCGGTATGAATCTGCAAGACCTGAGCAGAGCAGTAGAGGGTAGGTGGGCTTCGTGATGCCTCATCCACAGGGTCGACATGAGTCGGGGCTGACTCAAGGGCAGTTAACAACAACAACATATGACAAAGCTAGTGTTGCAGTTAATAAAATGGTGCAAAGGATATCTTATGTGGGTCACATAATTTACAGATTCTGTTGTTTGCAAGAGTCACACTGTCCTTGGGTTAACATCTCATGGGCACTTGCGTGTTGTGTAACATCCGTTTCTTCTTGAATTCACCACTCCTCAATATGTCATTATTTTCCTGCTTTTTAAAAAGGAAACCTAGGACTTGTTCTGACAACCTTGTGTATGTTGAAAATTATTGTTGTTGTTGTTATTTACTTACATTCCACCTTTCTCCCAATATAGGGACTCAAGGTGGATAATCAGAAATATATGACACAGGCTTTTTTACAGTACACAATTGTACTGCTACGATACCACATGAACTGCCACGACAAGATCCTATGGAATCTTGGGATTTGTAGTTGAGGCAGGAATACATAGAATTCTCCCTCAGAGAGCTCTAATGTCTCAAAAGACTACAAACCTCAGGATGCCATAGCATTCTGTTGAAATGGTATCATAGTGCTATAGTTGTGTAGTATGAAAGACCTTAGGCTTACTGTAGCCTACCTTGTAGGCTATTGGTAATGTCAGTGGAAATGAGACTGTGATTTGGACTGTATCTTGTTTTCTTAAAAGCTCAGAATATGTTTTAATTTTCTGCTACCTTTTTAAAAGGAAAAAAAAAAACACCCTTGGGGTTGATGGGAAGATGACATAAAAATTTGGGGAGGGGGAGATCTGTCAAAGAAACTTTTAAGATGTCCTTAAAAAGTAATTTTTGAAAGTAACCATGTTACAGCAGTGTGGTTGTGTACCACCCTTGTTACCTCCAAAAACGAGTTACAAGGAAATGGTGGCATTTGTACCTCACTACTTCTAAGCTCTGCTTTATACAGGAGTTGGCTAACTACACACGGGGCAAATTTTCTTCCCTACAGATTCACTGGTGTGCTGAATTCACTGGTGTGCTACCAGCCAAATGAAAAAGATATGCCATCACTTCTGGGATCCAATTTGGGCTAATTTTGCCAGTTTTTCAGAGGCTTTAATGGAATGAAGTTGTAATGGGATAAAACAAGCAATCTGCTGTGTTTTCTGGCAATTTTTTAAATGAATTAAAAAAAACATTTTGGAGATCTTGGGGGCCTCAGGAGTGCTCCTTCAGGCAGAATCCATTAATTGACCAGAAATTTAAGTGGACTTGAGAGGTATGTTTAGGGAGTCTTTATAAGAAGGGCGAGACCTCCACTGACCTTGCTAAAAGCCTTTTTTGGTTTAATACAATTTTCTATCCCCCCGCCACATTTATCATACATTTTTGTAAGGACTCAAGTATGCAAAGAGAGCTTGCAGCGTGTTTTTGAGACTGAACAAAAATAAAAATAAAATAATTGTAGCATAAGCTTCCATAGACTTAGTTTGCTTCCTCAGATGCATTCATTGATTGTGAGTTCCTGAATAGCAGCGGGTTGGGCTGGATGGCCCTTGTGGTCTCTTCCAACTCTTATGATTCTATGAGTCTGTGATTCTATGAGTGAACAGAAGGCAAAGCAGATTAAGTCTGAAAGCTTATGCTACAACCTCTTTCACTCAGATAGGGGTTCTACAGACTGCTCCTAACGGGCGGTGGAAGGCCGCCCCTTTCCTGGCTGGATTGGGGCTGCGGCAACCTCATGCTGCGGACCCAATCCAGCCTTTGGAGGGTGCCATAGCTGCAGCAACACGGCTGTATGGAGCTCCTTTGGCGTTGTATCATCTAGACTCAGTGCTGGAGGCACGCCATGATGCCATGCACTATCTGGAGTGGTGCACGGCATCATGGTGCCCTTGGGGTGGAGGCAGGCTGTCTGTATAGGCCCATGGTCTCAAAAGTGCTATAAATTTTATTTCTGTGCTGATATTCCAGTCTAACATGGCCATGCCTGCATCTACACAGCAGAATAAGTGCAATTTAACACCACTTTAACTGCCATGGCTCAATGGTGTGGAATTCTGGGTTGTGTAGTTTTGTGAGCTATTTAGCCTTCTCTGTCAGATATCTCTGGTGCTACAAAAAGCTACAAATCCCAGGATTCCACAGGATGCAGCTGTGACAGTTAAAGCGGTGTTAAACGGCATTAATTCTGTAGCGTGACAGCAGCCTGAGCCTCTGTTTTCTAAAGACTGTTAGCTTCCCACCCTAAATGTTATAGCTGCTTTTCAGTATCACATGATAACTATGTTCTCTATTTTTTTTTTCCATCAACTACCAGTTCATCCTTTTGTGTCTGGCAAGCTACATCCTGCATAACTTATTTATAGCCAGCATGTATCAAACATTCATGGCTTTCCTCACACCTCCTTTCATGAAAGTGTCATTCTGAATTCTAGAAAGGCTCCTTAGGAAGCCCCGCTTGCTATTACAGAGAGATCCTTGTAATGTTACACTTGGTTGTTTTCACTACAAAAGCGCTCTTCACTGGCCTTTTTTTTTTTTTTTGCAAGAAGGAGCAGGGTGCTTAATGGAAAGGAGAAGGAATCACATGTAAATCCAAAATATTTTTTTTTAATGATGTAGACTAAAAGGTGAAGAAAGGAGTGTGATGAGGAAATCTGGCTGCAAATCTTTTAAATCCCTATCATCATTGGATTCATCCTTATGTGTTTTTTGGGGGGAATCAGTTCAAATTATAACAACTAGAAAAGCAATGACATGTCCTCTGTGAAACTCTGGTATGACTCCACAGGGGCCTTCCCAAAAATTCCTCCCACATTGCAAGGACCACACCAATGTGTAACCTGTATCATATTGGTAACTTTCAGCTAGAATGGTTTTCCTTGCAAAACTGGCTGAAATTCCAGCCCTGCCTACGCATTCATTCTGTGCCCAGCACAGACACATGTTACTATAGTAGATAAGCTTTATTGGTGGTAAGAACTGGAGCAGATGGTACACAAAAAGAAGCATTATTATTAAATTATTACATTTATTTATATCCTGCTTTTCCACAAAAAATTGAGACTCAAAGCATTACAACACTCTAATACTCCATCATAATCAATGGCAGAATTGAACCCCCAAACTAATTCTGATGATGAAATTCACCTTTCGCTGGCTATAGGGAGCCCCTGGATTGGTATGCACCCCCTCCAAAGCTGATGGGATGAACTTCCAAGGATTATACAATGTAGAAGTGAGCCAAGAAAATCAAAGTTCACATGCATCACCCATCTCCTTTTGCCATTGCTATGAGAACTGTGGAAGCAGGCTAGTAATAGAGGAAAATTCACTTCCCAAGTCTGCTCTCTGCTTTTATACCTTTTTCCCAGCCCCAGACTGCCAAGTTAATTCAGAAATATATCAATTAAGCGCAGTAATGCAAATAGACTCTTTCTCCAAATTGACAGCTGTTAATATTTTGCCAAGATGCCAACTAGAACTCCAAAGCCCATCTGCCTCATGGCAGAGGCCCAACTCACTACAAACAGATTTACTGAATAATGAGCCAAACATATACGTAAAGCCCATTGCGTGTAACAATAGGATGCAAGCCTGTGTTTTTCAAACCTTCCCAAGTGATCACTTTATTCTTTAACTTGGAGAGTTTCCAGTCAGTCCCGTCAGTTCCTTAGCCAGAAATTCATCCCATCAAGAATGAGAAAAGTTTCTTGTAAAGTGTAATGTAAAAATAAATAAACAAATAAATAAACAAATAAACAAACAAATAAATATTTTAGTTCTAGATCAAAAGTAGTATAATGTCTATTGTTCCAACTTATGGTGACCCTAAGGCAAGCTGGGAAATGGGAGATGTACTCTGGTGTTTTTGTGGAATAAGACTTTTTTTCCAGCTGACATGTTTCAGGAAAAGCCTTCTTCATGAATTCCTTCTTCTGTCCCCCCTCCCCTCCCCCCCGTTGTTGTAACCAGAGTTTCAAGCATTAAATCCATATTTTCCCATTGTAAAAATGAAATTATTTCACTGTTTTTATCCAGCTTGATCTGGGAAAGGTATCATGTTCTTCTTTCAGAATCCCACATTGAACTCCTGTATCAAAAAAGAGGTGGGAAACTGCAGAGGTTAGGAAATTCAATACATATAGAAAACAGATTAATGCATGAATCGTTCCTTTTCTGCTGTTTGAGAAGAGATACCCTGAATATAATGGAATGACCTTAGATTATAAAATGCAATTCCTTAAACAGGAGGACCTGGGTAGGCTTGTCAAGAAAAATGGTTGGCATATTAAATAGCATGCATTTTTGGAGGAGGTGGTTTGTGAGAGGTCCTTGGGAAGCAAAATGACCCTCAGGCCCACTGGAGTTGCCTAGTTTAGAGGCGAAAAACCTCAATGAGTCTGAAACAAATGACACATTGGCTGGGACCTGTCAGACTTGAGCAAATTTAGAACTGTGAGTCAGCAATCAGTCCAGGGTTTGAAACCAAGAAAACTTTATTGAAGACACTCAGACAGAAATTTACCAGTCAGCGTTTAAGTCAGATCTAAAGTTTTCTAAACATCATTCACTATATTAAACCTACATCATTTCTCCATAGGCATGAAAACTCACGCCTAACTCCCCTCCAAGCAACCCCCTTCTCAAGACCTTCTTACAGTTTCCATCTCTTCCAGACACCAAATACTCCACCAGCCCCTTCTCATACATTCCAGTCCTCCTTTCTCAAAACATCACAGCCATCTGCAGTTGGCCCAACTTCCCCCCACGTATTGTCATCAGTATCTATATCTATCAACTCTACCAACTACCCTCGTCAACATCTGTATCTATTAACTTTTATTTAACACATTTAATTATTAACCTATTTTACCTGAACATCTTTTTCTGATCATCCCTGTATGATCACCAGTGGAACTTAAATCTCCACAGGCATTCACTTGCTGGGCTTCCACTTCTGGTCTGTATGTACTGCCAGCTGATGGTACAAGGGGGGCACCACTTGGTGAATCATAGGTTCAGAGGGGGAGGTTGAAGAACCTGGCACCATCCAACTAAAGCACTGCAGCTGGGGAAAAACAATTGCTCTTGCCCTCCTAGACTTATAGTGTATCAAGTTCAAACAATCTCTTTAAATATCCCTTTGATTTTGCACCCTGCCCAAAGATTGCATGATGTGAGGATGGAGCAGAAATATCTTAATAAATAATCAGCCTTGGGGCAGTAACTGTTCTGTCACCTCAGTCTAGACATCAGGAGTGAATTGCATGGACGGGCGGGGGAGCATAATGTAAACAAGATGTTTATTGATGGTTTTCCAGAGTGGTGAATTTGTTTTCTACTCACTTCAGCTGGTATACAGAAGCTGCCTGTCCACCAATAGTTGAGAACCAAATGTTGCTTCATGTTTATCACTGTGCACGGGATCTTTTCTCCCATCTTGCCGACCCCAATGCTTTATCCAGACAGAGAAAATAGAGCAGCTGCTGCAGCTTCATAGTAAGAGGTGGCATGAGATGGGCTTTCCAAGGTCACTTGAAAAGTATCTAGAGAATTCCAGTCATGGACATTAGCATTCTCACTTGAAGTTTGTTATTGTGTGCCTTCAGGTCATTTTTGACTTATGAAGACCCTAAAGGTAAAAAGGTAAAGGTAGTCATAACCAATTGTAGGGGGCAGTGCTCATCTCCATTTCAAAGCCAAAAAGCCAGAATTGTCTGAGGACTGCTCTGGTGGTCATGTGGCCAGCATGACTGCATCAAACACTGTTACCTTCCACAGAGAAGTGGTACTATTTATTTACTTGCATTTGCATGCTTTTGAACTGCGAGGTTGGCAGAAGCTGGGACTAGTGATGGGAGCTCACCCCATCATGCAACATTCAGGCCTCAAAATGCCAAACTTCTGATCTTCACATCATCAGAACTTAACCACTAAGCCATGGCATCCCATTATGAAGACCCTAAGGTAAATCTATTGTGGTTTCCTTAGCAAGATTTGTTAGGAGGGGATTTGTCAGTGCCTTCCTTCTTGAAGTATACCCTCTTTCAACCAGCAGAGCTGTTGGAACTATGTATAAAGGACTGGTCTATACTGTGTGATGTCTGTTGAATCAGAAATAGACCTGATTTGGTCTCTAAATCACAGGCAGATAATTGGTGTTCTGGCAGATATTGTTCAGATACAACACCCATCACTATGGTGTTGTGTGTGATAGGAACTGCATCCATGAACACAAGGGACAGAGCTTGGAAAGGTTGCTTTTTGGATCATACTCTTAAAAGTCTTCATCTATCATGGTTGGCTGCAGGATTCTGGGAGTCATACTCCAAAAAGTAATGTATGTAGGTTGGAAATCATTGTCTGATTGTTGAGAGTGAGATTCTTACTCTTTGGGGCAATATCTCATTGAATCAACCATTAGCCATGCTGGCTGGGGAATTCTGTGAGTTGTGGTCCAAAAGGCAACTCTTTCAAGCTTTGACCGCAAATGCCACGCCGCTAAAGAGACTGTCATTGTTATCAAGAGTATGGAAGCCCAGTGAATCCAGGCCAGTTTAGAAATTCAATTTTTAACAATTGGAGTATGACCATTTCTGTGCCATGAGTTTAGCAGCCTCTAAGCAATTAATGGTACATTTCAACAGCCGTTCCTGGAACAGCCGTCTGTGTGCCAATATATTATTAATGCTACATTCCAGCAGCAGCTCCTGTGACAGGTTTCTGTGCTCAATATACCTAAGGTACAATTTAAGGTACAATAGGAAACAATCAGTTTCAACAGATTCTTCCCCCTGTTCCTTTTCCTGAGTGTTCTGAGATAGTGAATTCCATTTCTGTTCCCTTATTACTCTTTACCTGTTGGCCTTAATGTTCTTTGGGTAGCCCATTTCTTTTCTATTTTTTAGGAGGCTCTGTTGGCATGTACACGCCCTTGAAGGCTCATAATGAGCATCTGACTAGATGAAGTGACTCCTCAGTACCAAATTATATTGATTCCACAAGAAAAGCCATGCCAAAAAGGGGGGAAAAAGTTCTCACCTATGCCACTTGCTCCTGGGTGTGTATGCAAAATGTTGTAGAGCTAAATCAAAAGTGAATCCATTCCTTCTCCTTCTGTGCACTGCAGGGCTTTCGGTTTTGAGGTTGTGTTATTTCATAATATGGTTTTGCTATCTCTTCTTTCTCTCCCCTCAACTTACCTTTTCAGTTTCTTGTCTCCGGGTATCTTTTGTACCTTGTATTAAATTACTGCACATATTCCCCCCCCCCCCGCGCCTTCCTGGCAGGTTCAAGTCAGGAAACAACTTTTGTAGAATAAGAATCACTCAGATTCTGAGGCAGAAGGTTTTACATTGTGTTCCAGGAAATTAAGTGGGTTTCTTTGAGAACCTTATCAAAGCCTCCTCGATGAGAAGAGGAGTCATGGCCAGACAGGCTCCCCTTCTCTAAAAGACTGCTTCCCTCCCCTCCTCACTTGAATTCTTCCTCTGCAATTTGCTGAATCTACATCTGCAGTAGAATGGGCTGGGGAGGGAGCATTGAGATACTGCCTTGTGTTTGGTCACAGAAGTCTGTAGGTGGCTAATCATGAATTTTGAATTTTTGTTCTATTACATTTTAAACCTCTGTGTAAAGACTAAACCAGTACAGAAGGCAAAACGCTGAGACATAACCATTGCCCATTAAGGTTGTTCTGTTTACAGAGTGGTTCCCAATTGGAAAGGCTGCCAGACACAGATGCATTTTATCTCTCTATTTGTTCAAATTGTGCACATAAAACATCAAAACAGGCTTAGACTCAGAGGAAAGAGGAGTGAAGATCAGAGGAAGAAATATCAACAACCTCAGATATGCAGATGACACCATAATACTAGCAGAATGTAACAAAGACTTGGAAAAGTTACAGAAAGTCAAAGAAGAAAGTGTCAAGACAGGTATAACGTTAAACATTAAGAAAACTAAAATAATAACCATGGAGAATCTACACAAATTCAATATAGATGATGGAGAAACTGAAATTGTTAAAGACTTCCCATACTTTGCATTAAAGATTGACTAGAATGGAGATTGCAGTCAAGAAATCAGGAGAAAACTAGGAGTAGGAAGGGCAGCCATGAAATAACTAGACAAGATCCCAAAGTGCAAAGATATACAACTAAACATTAATGTGAGAGTTGTCCAAGTCATTGTATTTCCCATCACTATGTATGGATGCAAAAGCTGGACAGTGAAGAAAGCTGATAGAAAGAAATACAACTCATGTGAGATGAGGTGCTGGAGGAGAGTTTGGCAGATGCCGTTGATGACTAAAAAGCCAAACAAATGGGTCCTGGTAAGCACATCAGATCTGAACAATCCCCAACTGAGGCTATTGTTTTTTGGCTCCGTGATGATGAGATATGACTCACTAGAAAAATGATAATGCTTGGAAAGGTGGAGGGCAATAGAAAGAGGAGAAGATTATGCACCAGATGGATAGATTCAATTACAGGGGACACTTCCCTAAGTCTGCAAGAACTGGCCAGAGTCATTGGTTGAATGACTTGAGGGTAGTTAACAACAACAACCATGTAGAAGACCATTCAGAAACTGTATTTTCTACCCAAAGCTAGTGGTGGCTGAAGGTGTCAATGTTAGTGGTGCAGAGAATTTGCTTTGAGTATGGCTCCAAAAGAACTCTCCAAGGTGCTGAAATATGAAACCTAGATTGACCTTTGCTCTGCCACTGCCTAAAACCTGAAGTGGTGCAACCCATTCTCCCATTTCATTCTGCTGCTTGAGTAGAATAGGCCTTGGTCTGCTTGGAGAGTGGATTCTCAATATTTGGCCCTTCAGATGTTTTGGACTTCAACTTAAAGAAACCTCATTGGTCAGAGATTCTGGGAGCTGGAATCCAAAATATTGGAGAGATTGAGACCTACCATATTAATAGATCTTTCCTTTGAAAAATAATTAAACCATACTTACCTAAGTGTTGTTATCAGCTTTAATCCAGTCCTAAAACTGATGCAGATATTTGGCAGGCTTCAAGCTTCCTGAAACAACTTTATTCTTTCCCATTGATCCTCTCCCAACCAGATCCAAGGGCTGAACTGAGGGGTCAAGGGCCTTGCAAGGTGTTGTCAAAATAAACAAGAATGAAAGAATGAGGTGCCTTTGAGGACACAAACCTGTATCCACAGTCCTTTCTGTGGTGCTTTCCCCATAGCCCTTTCCCCCAACAAAGCCATTCCTGGTTTCTCAATTTACTTCAGCAGTCTGATTTAGGAGGGAGATGAGACCATTTTGTTTGACTGGCCAGGAAGACTGGAAGACAGTCTTTCACTTAAAAAATACAGTATAAAGTTGATGGTTACGATCATAATTATTATGCGAAAGCCAGTCAGAGGGGTACGTTCTGTTTGCAGTGTTCTTACATCCAGTTTTGTTTTAAAGAAAAAAGAATGGGTTAGTCAAAATACTGTATGGTTATTATTCTAATAGATTTTGATCTATTTTAGTTCTGATGATCCTTTCTCAGTAAGGTCTACAGTGCAATGCACAAATAACTGTTAGATATATTAAAGAGGCTCCTATAACCAATATTATATGCCCCCTGCACCATTTCTAAAAATACATTGTTATCTATCAATAGTACTCTTATCTAGTCATTAACTTGTTGTTGTTTATCTTCAAATCATTTCCAACTTATGGCAACCCTAAGGCAATCCTATCATGGCAGGTTTCTTCAGAGGGGGTTTTCCATTGCCATCTTCTGAGGCTGAGAGTGTGTGACTTGCCCATAGTTACCCAGTAGGTTTACATGGCTGAGCTGTGATTTGAACCCTGGTCTTCAGAGTCATAGTCCAAACCACTACACCACACTGGCTCTCATTAAGGCATACATTTATAAAGCAGATTTCTCATCCATACAATATCTTTGAATTTAATAAAGGGGGACTCCAGTTTTCAATTAAAAAAAAATAAATTCCTTACAAACTATGAAAAACCAAAGCATATATATTAATCATTATTCTTCATAGGTTAAATAAACTCTGAACAATACAGTTACCTCATTTATTGTACTCGCTGTTCAGTCTCCTGTGTTGCTACAAACACTAGAGAAGAAGGCAGCTTTATATCTCTTGCAGTCATGATAAGAAGCAGCTGTGTCTCAAAGCAATATTACAAGGTTGAGCAACTCAATAAGGCCAAACAGAGTCATTTCTCTTAACCTTAAAATCTATGTTTCTTTTCTAAAAGATCCTGTACCAGGCGATGTAGCTATGAAGATGCTACCAATGTTTCACCTGCCCTCCCCTGCAAAATCACCTGCCTTTTAAGCGTCACAGCCACCCATTTCTGAGTTTAGAAATGGATATCTTGGGGAGCTCTGAGACTTAACAGGTAGGTGTTGTTGGGGGACTTTTTGGTCATTGTGATGGTGCAATGGCTGTAAAAGTGAACTGCAATGTTGTCAGACTTACAACTTTATAATTGCTGAACAGGGTGCCAGGCAAAATTTATAATTATTTTAAACTTTTCTTTGTTGTCCCAATGAGATATTTCATCCATGGGATTTAATCTTCCCAGTGTCATGCCAATGGTGCATCCACAGTTCAAAGTATGAAATATGTTCTTCTGTTCTGATTTTAAGCTGTCTTATTGTTTTGCTTATACATGATTTACTTGAAGACAAGGTATGGCAAATGGCACAGATTTACAGCTGTGTTTTATAAAACTTCTCAGCATATATTCTTTTCCATCCATGGGGTTTAGAAACTGTTTCTGTTTTAAACAATATTTGCAATGTCCATCATAAAAAAAAATATGCTGGAGGACCTGATCCTGGCTCAACAAGGTGTCTTTAAATGAATTTCCCCCCTTCTGATGCATTACTCCATATGATTTGATCATCTTTATTTATGTACATTTGTAGACTACAATTGGCATCCTGTTTTGAGACTTATGATGTTGTAATTGCAATTGTGACACTATTGCCATGAGTGCCAATGACCCTGAAACCTATCTCGAATGCCAGTCAGCTGTTGGAAGTGAGGGAGGTCAGCAAAGACCTCCATTGCTCTGGATTGCTGACTGGCTTGTAAACTGGGTTTCAGGGGTCAGATGGTGAGTTAAAGCATAGCTACTACATCAGCTACTACATGGCTATGTGATGGATGCAGAATTGTGGCTTACATGTGGTTGTGATTTACATCTGGTCACCAGCGTTGACCACTACGCCACACTGGCTCTTGGAGATTTCCCAGCGGAAGAACCACCACAATTAAAAGCATTTTAAACACATGGGATTAAGGGCTAGGCTACACTTTTAAAATACTCTTCATTTCTGTCGAATAGAATGTGATCCAGCCACACGTGATTCATAGGAGTTTGGGCTTTTTGCTAATTAAATAGCAGTATTATTGATGTATTGTTTTAAGAACAGAATACTATTAGTAAAAAGCAAAATACATACCATTCTATGATTATGGAGCTTTCACTTTGTAATCAAATATACATCTCAATGATCGTATGACAATAATATTGAATGGGTAAGAATTCTATGATGCTTGTAGAATTATTGTGAGAGTTAATGTGAGAGTTCGAATACTGTTGTATTGTTGATATTGTTGTATTATGGTTAATAATAATAAATAAATAATAACACTTTTATTTATATACCACCTCTCTGTTGATGACAACTGAGGTGGCTTACATGTTAAATTAACATACAGTCCCACCTCTGCAATCCCACCCTACCCGTAAAACATCAATGAAAGCTTAACAATTTAAAATCATACATTAAAAACAACATCAAAACAACATCAGCTGTTATGTTTTATAACAGCGTTTTGTAAATTTGTTGTTGTTGTTATGTGCCTTGGAGTCACTTCTGACTTATGGCAACCCTAAGCAGTTTTCTTGATAAGATTTCAGAGGAGGTTTGCCATTGTCTTCCCCTGAGGCTGAGAGCATGTGACTTGCCCAAGGTTACCCAATGGATTCATGGTTGAGCTGGAAATCAAACCCTGGGCTCCATAGTTGTAGTTCAACAATCAAACCACTGGCTCTTGTTGATTTCCCAGCTGAAGAGTCACTGCAATTAAAAGAATTTAAACGTGAGATTGAGGGCTAGTCTACACTTTTAAAATACTCTACATTCTTGTTGAATGGAATGTAATCTGGCCACATGTGATTCACAGGAGTCCAGGCTTTTTGTGCCTCCCCTGCAACCTCCTTAAATTCCATAGAAAAGGCTTTGTGGTTTTTACTAGGGTATCTGTGGAATTCTGCAGAAATGGATGGCTGCACATTTTTGGGTGAATATAAGTGAATAGATGAAAATTTCTGCGGGAAAGTAAAGATAATTAGCCATCAATGCAAAAGTGCAAAAATGCACATCGGGTCACATAGTAGACTTATGTGTAGACTAGCCCTACGAACTGTTTTTCTTTAGCCCATTATTCTTTCCCCTTAGTGGCCTGTTTGGGATTTCCAATATGATGAAGTAGAAAGATAAAGGACATTATAAGAGAGAGCAGAAGGCTTGTACTTGCCAATCAATTGTCAGAACGTGGGTCCAGTCAACACTGGGGCCCATCCCAGGATTATATTCAGTTATTTTTGAATTATTCCTCTTGGACTATATCAAATCCAAATCATTATTAAAAATTCAGATTGAAAGAGTGTTAGTGGTCCAATCTACAGGAGGCTAAAAATGCACATTAATCCTAATTACTCATAATGCTAACCTTTACATGACACATGGTGTTCACTCTGCCCTGCAGCAGTTTCAGGTCCCTTCACTAAATGTAAAGGAGCAACTGTGTCTCAAGACATATCCAAAAGATTTTATTCCTCAAATTAGCCCAGCACGTTTCAGCCAAGAAATATTTGTACGGCTTTCTTCAAAAAGAAAAGAAGAGACGATACTCATGCATTAATAATGAAATGCAAGGCATAGACTGAAGGAATGCAATAAATATATGTACACATATGCCTTGTATTAATTTGCATATAAAATACAATATTTAAGAAATAATATATGGAACCAGATAAAACTGTGAAACAATGCTCTCTAAGTCACTGATGGATAACTGCATTTGGACCAGTGACTGATTTTCTCTCCTCCAAGGCTCCCTCTATGCGCTGTACCCTCATAACCCCACATACCTTTGTTTTCCTTTTCAGTTCCTTTTAAAATGTGGCAGTAGGAGTTTTGGGGGAGGTGTGGGACTGGTGGATGTTTTATGAATCCAAAAGGACAGGATCATATATGGCCTGTAGGCAGGGTGAACAGACATCCTCCTTTTCCAGGACATGCCCTACATTTCAACCTTCTGTCCAGGAGGAATTCCAAAATGCCCTGCACTTTTGAGCATGACTAAGAAGCATGAATTTATGTTTATATGTGTGGGGTTTTTTTAGCTTTTATTTTATAATGTCCTACATTTTTTTTTCTTGAAACGTACATTTTATGGTGACTTGTCCTCTTTTGTGGTTAGGATATCTGGTCACCTTGCTTGTGGGGCACACTATGCCCACCCCTGCTTCAAATATTTACAAAAACTGAAGAACAACCCACTGTTGTTCCTCCACGCCAAACAATTAAGAATCAATAACCCTTGCTGATTCAATGTTGACCATTTATAGAAGGAGCCCTGGTGGCACAGTGGTTAAATGCCAGTATTGCAGCCTCTTAGTCACAGCCACAAGGTTGTGAGTTTGATCCCAAGGAGGGCTCCAGGGTCAACTTAGCCTTGCACCTTTCCACAGGTTGCTAAAATGGGTACCTAGCTTTTTGGGGGAAATTAGTGTGGAAGAGTCTCCCACTTTGGAGGTCTTTTAACAGAGGCTGGATGGCCATCTGTCAGGTGTGCTTTGATTGAGAGTTCCTGCATGGCAGGGGGTTGGACTGGCCCTTGGGGTCTCTTCCAACTCTATGATTCTATCCTTCTACATTGTAAAGCAGTATAGAAATGTACTTGTTACAGTGGTCCCCCGGGTTACGAAAGTAATCCGTTTCGGATTACCTTTCGTAACCCGGAAATTTTTGTTTCCCGGGGGACCGCATTCTTTGACGGACCGTGCGGCAAATTTAAAGGGGCCGCGCGGTTTTTTCCTTTTGGATCCCAGGGTTTCGTTCGTAAGCCGGGGCCATTTTTGCGGCCCCGGCTCTTTCATACCCCGGGGTATTCGTAACCCGGGGGACCACTGTATTGCTATTGCTACAGAACAACTAATATATTAAAAATATAGTCTTCCCAAACCCCTGACCTCAGACACACCTCAGCATTATCAGGAATACTTGTGGGACCTCATGACCCTGGCAGATGGGTTGATGCGGAAAGGAATCCACTGATTGAAAGCCATTGCTGAACATTTGAAGATAGATGGGTTCTTCGATGCAACAGAGGAATGCTCGGCCAAGTAAAATGTTCTGCTTTCTTCACACACACACACACACACACCAACATCAGTCCCCATTACAAGCCTATATGGTCAGTGATCCACCAAACCAATTGTTAACCAACCATCCAAGAATGGCATTTGATAGACCTTTTATTAGGGCTTCTGTTTCACTGCTTTTATGAAATTATAAAACTTGGAAGGCTGAAAGGCTCCTGATGGCCTGTATTACAAGGATGGTCAACTGTTACAGATCTAGAGAGCACAGAGACTCTGCCTCTGGGAGTCTCCAGGGCCTTCAGGAAAATGCTGTGGGGTCATATCTTGTTTTCTTTTGGTGACCATGGGATCAAACCAATGGGAGGGTAGGTGATCTGACACGGTTGTCAGATTTCAGGGCCTTGCCTTGAGTGTCATGTACTGGCTTCCTCTTCTCCCATCATCAGGGTAGAGGAATCTTAGGGCAAGAGTACTGTTTTCAAAGGTGTGTGTATATGTATATTTTCCTCATTTTTAAAACATGCCCTTATTGTTTAAATAGCATACGTTGTGCTTAATGTATTATGTTTAATGACAACATAAAGCATCCTTATAAAAATATGTGTGAAGTTAGCTTTAAACGTTGTATTTGTTATGGACTGGGCACTTTAGACATATTCAGAAGGGGTGACAAGGTTACTTGTGAACATCTTTCTTTGAGATGGGGACGGGAGAAGCAGAAAAACGGAAGGAATGAGTATTGTGTATAAATCACACAATGTTTCTGGTAGCGATCTCTCCTTGTTGCTGTGTACCTTCAAGACATTTCCATCTTATGGTGAGCCTAAAGCAAACCTAACAGGGATTTCTTGGCAAGATTTGTTCACAGGAGAGTTGTCAATGCCATTGCCATCCTCTGAGGCTGAATGGATGTGACTTGTCCAAGGTCACCCGGTGGGGTTCCATGGCTGAGTGGGGATTTGAACTCTGGTCTCCCAGAGTCCTAGTCCAATGTTCAAACCACTACACCAAGGTGGCTTTCATACAATATTTCTGGTAGTGATCTCTTACTTTCCCATAATTTATGTTTCACGGTATATTTATTAAGAGAATGTATGAAAAATATGTTCCAGATAAAAAAAAAGGAACAAAAGACATGATCATGGCCATTATCCAAGCTATGTTGTGAAAGTGCTAAGCATACAGGGTACAATATTAGTTTTCGAGGACAAAGCAAATCAAAAGAGCATAATTATTTTAAATCCCTCCCCCCCCCCCCGTGCTTATTATACCTCTCTCTGTGTGTACATGTATAAATGTAATAGATACATCTAGTAATACCCGGAGTTATGGATGAAGCAAATAAATACAAAGATAAAAATAACAACTTTGTATATATTGCGGTTTCCAATCAAAAAGACTTGGAATAAAGGGACTTTTTATCCTTTCTGATGCCAGCAAATCATTTTTAAATGTTTCCGAGCTTAATTGCTAGTATTGATTTGGTGAAGGAAGAAATCAAGGCAAATTGATAAAGGGAGCTTAGAAGAGAATATTTAACTTTAACCCTAACTTTAAGAGCAACTTCCTGAGTGAGACCAAATAGGCCTATTTAGTCTAGCATTATGTTCCCATACTGGCCAATAGTGTTTCCAGATCTCAAGGTCTGACTGGGAGTCTCAAGGGCTGGTTTTTTTTTTCCAGGCCAAAGGATGAGGAAAGGATTCTCAGAGCAAGAGCGTGGCCTGAGAAGATATTGGATTTCACTCCTGCTGCTGGTCTTCTTTGGCTATGAAATCTTAAAGTCTGAGGTCCTCCAGAGCTGGCAAGCCTAAATTGGCTTCCTAGAAGTCCACAAGCAAGGCTGGATTATCAGAGGTGTAGCTTGATAAAATTCAACAGCAACAATAATATCAACGACACAGATGATGATGATGATGATGATGATGATGATGATGATGATGGAAGTACTGTTGCATTTGACACTATGAATTATGAAATATTATAACAAAGTCTACTCTGTTCTCTGAATTCAACAAGGTGGAAGTTAGAGAAAAGATCAATATAATAGGATGCCCAACCCCGGGGTTTAGGCTTAGTTTATCTCCCTGAAGTGATACACCTGGTTTTCAGCTGCTGATACTTAATGAGATCCTACACCATCTCATTATAGTATAAATATAAACTGGCAGAATTGTGCTATACTAGAGCTATGAAATACCTATATTGAATACTACCATAGTGTAATATATGAGAAATGTGGAATGCATATAGCTGTGGTGATGATGATGATGATGATGATGATGATGATGATGATAGAGGACGCCACATTTCTCGTATTCATTTCCACTCCACATTTCTCATATATTGCCCCTCTTATATTGTTCTTTTCTCCAACTTCCACCTCCTTCAATCAAGAGAACAGAGTAGATTTTGTTATAATATTTCATAATTCATGGCAAACACATTAATACCTTAATCATCATCATCTGTGTTGTGCTGTACAAACACAAACTACTGGTGGTGCACTACTGCCACCTGCAATGGTGTTACATATAGATCTCCAATTCTGCTGCTGTCAGTTGGATACAGTACAATCCCCATATCTGTGGGACTGGTACCCATGGTTTCACTTTCTCATGTCTGAAAAAACAAGCTCTCTCTAGGCATTTTTACATCCATGCTATGCTTCTGGCAGATGTTGACCACAGAGTCACACTGGAGGACCTAGAAATGCTTAGAGAGGTGTCCTCTCTAGGAATCTCTAGATCCTCCAGTGACACTATATGGTCAACTTCCTCTGGAATTAATTCATTTCAAAAGGGTCACTATAATCTGCAATTTTGCATTTGCATGGTAAGTCCAGGAATTTATTCCCAACAGATACAAGGGTCATATTATATGCCCATTCTGCATTGTCCAAAAAGGTTATTCTGTATGCATGATCCCATTTATGCCTGCATATGTCACCAACATGTGGACTCATGTGGACTCATATGACTGAATGCATTTCCATGTGAAACACCCTATTGTAGCTCTAGAAAATTAACCATTACAAAGAAAGTTCCTTTTCATTAACAGGAAACGGTCCTCCTAGCCTGGCTTTCTCCATGTTGTGGTTGTTTTCTAAGGAATTTTGATTTGTTTTTATATAAAAGGGCACATTGACATGTGAACAGCCACCTGCAGACTAAAGCAGCAGTGACTAGGTTGAATAGCAGGTTAATAGCAGTTAGAACAGGTTTTGAGAAAGGATGAAAAAAATGCCAGGTTTGGTCTTTTCAAGCATTTCATCACCTAGGATCAGAGCTTGGAAAAGCTCCTCTTTTGGACTAAAACTCTCTAGACCTCTAAGACTAGATAACATATTCCCAGAATTCCAGTTTGTATAACAAACTTTTCCAAGCTCTGCCTAGGAGGACCTGCTCAAAGGCTAGTCTCTATATCGGTATCTTCCACTGGGGTATCATTTCTGTGTTCCTTCAATGTGGGGCATTCAGGGAAATGGGATACAAAACAAAGCCTTGCCAGTCATACCTCTAGCACCTCAGCAGGTCTGATGTATGATATATGCCTTGACTTTTGAATCTGTTAGATTTATTAGCTACTGTATGGGAATAATAATTTGTTTGTTTTTTTTTGAACAGGTTATTTGGTTTTTTCCCCCAACAGTTATTCTCCCTCCAAATTATTTTAGAATAGGTATGTGTGTTTAAATTGTTTACAAGGAAGAGTGAGGGGAACGGGTGCTTTGGGGCTTGGTGAGTAACAGCTGGTAATTTAGGAGGTATGTGAACAATAAAGCACATGAAATCTGCAGGGAGCTATTGGTGATGGTTGGACAGACTTGGCCAGGCTAGCATTTGAATATGTATTGTAATGATTATCCTTTATAGCCCTTTTCTGAATGATACACTAGTGGTATGTAATATTGAGAATCCATGCACAGCATCTGGCCTTGGCTTAATTTCTTCTCTGGAACTCTAACCTAAGTACATATAAATGTGCCTGTTCCTTGAACTGCTAGACAGATCTGAGGAGAAATAAGAGGCAGCTCATAGGCCAAGATCCACATGATGCTGCAGGGACTGCTTCTCATTTCCATTGCAGTTCACTAGAGAGAGAGAGTCAAAAGAATCATAGGGGCTAAACAGACGGGCAAAAAGAGGTGCTTTCAGGCTGGCTTGAAGGTGTGACATTTAGATGACACATGCCTTGAAGCCAGCAGGAAAGTGCCCTCTAGGTGCCTTATGCAGAGAAAAGCTGTTTCAAAAAGAAGC
The DNA here is from genome assembly GCA_034509955.1 of Urosaurus nigricauda. NCBI lineage: Eukaryota > Metazoa > Chordata > Lepidosauria > Squamata > Phrynosomatidae > Urosaurus > Urosaurus nigricauda. Next base: position 111,360,719 of record JAOEGL010000002.1, on the reverse strand, counting down.
AGCTTTTGTTCCACTTCTTCCTGGCTTGAAGCCATATCATATGATCATGACATGGGAGCCAGCAGTGCGGTTGGTGGGGTTTCAATGTGGCTTTAGAAAAGGCAGCTTCAAGCCACTTTTTCCTGCCCATCTGTTTTGCTCCATAGTTTTCTTTCTTTTCCTTTCTCACTAGCATACTGAAGCAGGAATGAGGTAGGGGTTTGACAGACCGCCCATAAGAGGTGGTCTGTAGCTGCCCCTTTTAGCGCCAGATCTGGGCCATGGCAGCTACACGCCATGGACCCGATCTAGCCTTTCCAAGGTGCAAAAAGGAGCCACAAAAAGAGGCTCCTTTTCTGTGTCACGGAAAGGGTGCCATTGCATCCAGAACTGTGGCTTTTTGGCACTCCTTTGGCACTGTGTCATCTGGACGTAGTACCAGAGGAATGCCATGATGCCACCCACCGTGTGGTGCAGTGTGCAGCATCATTCCGGCATGGTGGCAAAGTTGGGTTGTGCCTCATGTAGATGCCACACACCCCACTCTGCCCCCATTCTGGCCTTTATCGCCAGTTTGTATACCCTGGTAGTTTTTGCTGATTGGTTCCGCTCTCTGACATATCACTGGCCCAATTGGGCTTGGCCGTTCCAGGGCAGGAGGTCTGGGATAGGGCACAAGTGAGTAGAGAGTGTTCCTCAGTTGAAACAGGATATCTGTGTACATACACAACATGTATGCCATAAACAGGGTTCCAGCTATAGAGCAAGATCTACTTCAAAACCTCCAATGAAGGAGAGTGCCTTCTGTGATATTTTGTGAGAGAGAAAGAGAGAGAGAGAGAGCGCCAAACCAGGAAAAGGGGTGGCACTGGGTGGGCAGTGCCAAGTGCTGCACGTGACAAGGTTTTAGCATGAACAAAGGATGCAATGCCAGAAAGATTATAAAAGTGTGATAGGGAAGACAGCAGTCCCAATTGCATAGCAATGCTATTTTAGTGGGAGAAGAGCCTAGTGTGATAAGGCCCTAATACTGTTAGAGAACCACTGAATTTACTTACCAAGTTACCATTGATTTAATGGGGCTCTTCTAGTTGGAACTAATAATAGGGTTTAGGCCAATATTTTAAGCACCTTCTACAATCATGAGTCATGTTCACCCTCACCCAAAACATTCTGTGCAATAAAGATATCCCTTATGCTATGCAAGGTATATATATGCAAATTCTGTTCTAGAAACAGTGTGTTTAGAATTCAAAAAAAGAATTTGATTTGCATATTATTGGGAACAAGCATTGAGGAATAGATTGGGATAGTTAATTGGATGAAATTATCTCAATCTGACATTTTCAGACTCATTTAAATGTCCTGGTATCTCATTGTAGAAGATGTTTTTAGTAGTCTGTTCTATTGTCAGACAATGTAACATCTGCATTGCAAATAAATATCTCGAAGAGGAAATAACAAAGAGGTCTCCTGTGTGAAACAGGCAAATATGTTCAGCAGTGTTCAAAATTCAGTCCCTAAATGCATGAGACCAGCTTTAGAAGTAGAGTCTGTTAACAAATTGCTTTATTATTTTCTCTCTCACATTTGAGCCCAGTTGGCTGCTGTTTTGATATGAAGCATTTCCCCCCTCTCATTTCCTGTGCGGAACATTTTGTATTAGACTTGGAAACATGAAAATATGTGTTGTATTATTTTGGTTTTACATGTGGTCTATATCCCCAGTCTCATCTGAGAAAAATATATGTAAAATACACATGTACATAGTACAATGGTGGTGAGTTCAGTGCTCAGTATTCCTAGAAATTGTTATTTTGTCTAAAAGGCCATTTCACACATTTCTAAAATGCCAAGCCAGATTTCTCCTCAACTGCATCACAAGTTATTGTATTTGCTTGGAAAGTACACCTGTGCAATATTGGAATCTATAAATTCTTAAGTCTGTGGCATTTACACATTATGCTTTAAGCTGTGTACCTAAAACATCTTAGCTGTACAACTAAAAACATGCACCGTGCTAACTGGCCCCTTACCTTATCTCCTGATAAAGATTCCTTCCTTAAATGTTAGATGTGCAGAATTATTGTAAGAAGGCTGTTTATATGGCCCTTCATTATGAATTTTGCCCGTGGAGTACCAATATATTTATGAAATATTTGATTGTGTGTGTCTACCTATATTGGCATATTCTCTCCTCTATTATTCACAGATGTTCAGAATCATAATAGGGACTGGGAAAGATCAAGAGATGAAGGAGACCATCCCTAGGGATCTCTACAAAAAAGGGGTTGGTTCCTGTTACTCACTACTCTTTTGTCTCTTTCGGAAAGACCAGAGAAGGGGACCTCAGTAGCTGAACAGATGATAGGTTAACATTACACAGAAAGGCTTTATCCCCAAGATGTCTGCTAAATGAGGTATATATGAATGTATGTGCCTTCAGGTCACCTGAAGACTTGTGGTCATCCCATGAATTTCAAGGGTTTGCTTAGGCAAGGAATACTCAGAAGTGGTTTGCCATTGCTGGTACAAGGTTTTTTTTCCTGAAATAAAATTGGACACACCTTTTAGTCTTATGTACGTATTTTTTTTTAAAGGAACCTGTAAGAACATTAGTTGAACTCAGAGCCTTCATTTCTGCTGCAGCTACTTTTCTGAACCTGCTTCCTAATTGGAAGGAGGCAATCCAAAATCATACAGTGATTCAATGGGCACTTTTCTCCTGGTGAAAAAAATTGTGTGTGTGTGTGTGTGTGTGTGTGTGTGTTGGATTGGCTGAATGCTTGACTGCTACCCAATGCAGAGGATGGGGAACATTAGCCACCCACTGAACCTGATTTGAAGGAAAAAGATCATAGCAGCGAATCATGCAAGGATGCAGCGGACAGCCTCCTCTGTGATGTTGGAGGAGCATTTTATTCTTCATTCTTCATTGTATTTCTTTTTCTCACCTCTATTCCCTCAAGATAAAAAGAATCTATATTCTGGACAGCAGACCATATATAGCACCAGCCTGTAGCACCGCCCTCTGAAGTAGTTTTTCTTTAATTGCGCCAGACATGGAGAATCTAGTCTGTTGGAGTGTAAGGAATGATGCTCTTTCCATCTTGAAAAGACAGAGAGAGAGAGAGAGAGAGCAGATGAACAGGGGTCGATGTTGAAAAGAAAAGGCTGATGGCATCTATCGCTCTGTGTGACTTGGGATGGACAGAGTGATGACAGCTGCGCAGGCACACAGTGGATGAATCAAACTCTGCAGGGCTTGTTCACCCATCTAATTGTGCAGCTATCAGGTGAATTCTACCTTCACAGTCTGGGGCAGATCTTGCTGGTTACAGCTCATTCCATTTGCTTCTAAATTGTTCTTCCTTGGTCTGTGGCAAAGAGGGTCAGTGTGAGAAAATGGAAAAAGGCTGACCTGCCTGCCTCCTGGGGGACTCACTTTCCAAAATGCCCTGTGCTTTCTTGATGGAAACATTCTGGTTCGCAGGCAGGAGGGAGGGACAAAATGGTGAAACAATGCAGCTTTTCTATGACCAGCTAATTGTAGGCTTCAAATGTCCTCATTTTTTTCCCCCTTCTTCCGAAGGTTTCCTTGGGACAAGGGCAAGACCAAGGTTCAGACTTCCAAGAGAGCTGGCTGGCTCCCTTCCATAATTTTACTGTGCAGTCTCAATGTAAAAAAGCATTTGCATTTCTCCTTTTACATCTGTATTTTTTTTTAAAAAAATACAGATGCATATGATTTGTTTTTGTTCTTGTTGTTGTTATTATTATGCTTTATTTATATAGCACTGTAAATTTACACACTGAGCTGTTTTGCTCAGTCCCTTTTCTTTTGAATCCAAGATCTGCTGATAGGAACAAGATTGAGACGAAAATATTTATTGTTCTTCACCAACATTTTTCAGCTGTGTTTGAAAATCACCCTTCAATTTGCGGATGTCTCCCTGCCCCAAAAATGTTCTAGTAATGTTAACCTATTTAAGAATCATTGCCCTCAATCTGAGCAGGAGATTATTGCCTGCAGTGGCATCAGCACACTGCCAAATATGATTAGCCAGGGCTTTTTGTTAGTTATGATTAAAATAAAATGAACATACAGAACATAGCTATCACTTTATTGTCTAAACTTTGCTTATTCTCAGTGATTCCTTTGTGTGTGTATGTGCATGTGTTTTCAAGTCACCTGTCAACGTATGGAGACCCCATGAATTTCTTAGTTTTCTAAGGCAAGGAATACTCAGAAGTAATTTTGGCAGTTTCTTCCTCTGAAATATAGCCTACATCACCTGGTATTCATTGGTAGTCTCCCATCCAAATACTAACCAGATCTGACTCTGCTTAATTTCAAATTTCAGACAGGATGTGGTGCCTTTAGGGCATTATGCCCTGTAATTGCCTATGTAGTGTTGTGACCAGGTCCCGCATTCACACTCAGCATCCTTGCAAAATTAACTGGGCCTACTTCCAAGTGTGATCCCTGTAGAGAGTGTGAGAAGTTACTTTTAAAAGTAGTTAATACACAGTTTGTTACTCAGGAAATGAAAATCTAAGAAGAAATGGGGTGGCATTAATAGTGAGGAGAGATATAGCAAAAGCAGTGAAAGGATACAGTGCAAAGTCAAACCAAACAATATCATTAAAACTTCAGGAAAACCCAGCAATATAATCATCATCCATGTTTATGCTCCAACTAGAGAGACAGAAGAAGAAGAAAAAACTGGAAAAAAAACTCTGTTCTGGAGTTCAGGTAGAAACTGATCACACCTCTACAAGATGCAATCGGGGCGGCTTACCAAGATTTAAAACAAAAACAACATACAATTCAAATCCCTCAATCTTCCCTTAAAACAAAATTAAACATAAACAACATAAAGTATGCAACATACTTTAAAAAAAATTGTGGCTGTGGTGAAGTCAGAATTCAGCGATTAGATTTCGGGGAACTATCCAGGAAAGGCCTGCAGGAAGAGATCCATCTTTCTAGCTTTTTAAAAGCTGTTTAGGATGGTAATATGACTGATCTTGTCTGGCAGGCTGTTCCACAACTGGAAGCGACAGCTGAGAAGGTCCTCTGGGAGGTAGCGGACAGCCTTGTTTTATAAGGCTGTAACAAATTCTTCCCTGAGGATCTAAGTGTGCGGGGAGGATTATATGGAAGGAGAGGGTTCTGAAGATATTTAGGGCTTTAAAGGTGATAACCAACACATATTATAATTATATTATTATAATGTGACATATTGCGAATGTACATTGAAGTCTTAAATCTGGATAATTTCAGCCCATTTTCCTTCACGGGAAGAGTGAATAGCCACTGTAGTTTCTTATGTATCAGTGATTGTATGCAAAACGTCACATTTTACCCTGTATCTGGTAAACCTTTGTAAATAGCTAATTTAATTTTTAACTGTTTTCCTCTAAAACGATGGGGGATGTTATCCGTACTTGGTTTTAATATATGTTTTGTGACCCATCTTGGAAGAGGTATAGTGAGTTCTTAGTATCTGCTGGTTTTTTTCCCCAGGACCCTCTATGGATATCAAAATCTATGGATACTCAAGTCCTATTTTGTACAATAGTGTCCCATATATATATATATATATATATAATATTTTCAAGCTGTGGATAATCAAATCCTTGGATAAAGAATACATGGATATGGAGGACTGACTGTACAATAAATGGGAGCTGGTGGAGGAGGATTTGGCAAATGCGCTACGACGATCCGTCCATTAAAAATGGTCCAGGAACTTATCTACCCTGTGAGAGCAGAACAGCCAAAGGTTTGAAAATATTTGCAAAATGGTCATTGACTATTTTGAGTGAGTTTGAGGACACCCGCCAAAATTAATGGGCAACCATTTTAAGAGAAATGGCACCCCACAACTTGTTAATGCAAAAGTCATGTTTTGCAATGCCCAGGTTTTAAAGACAAAAGCACAAAGCCGGACGTGGTGGACTGAAGGGTGGAAAAAGCCAGAGGGATGGCAGAAAGCTTGAAACACCCCAGTTATTAACTGGCTAAGAAACGAGACTCAATGGTCATGGTGTTCTGAAATCTCTAATTGCTGGGAGCTGTGATTGAATGAGGGGAGCTGAGTCATTCAAATTGCACTGTGAACTTGCACAGAGGTGGATTAAACAGTTCTAGCTTCAAAGAACATTGGGTTGAGGCAGCCAGTAGGGGGGTGAGCTTCCAAATGCAATCTAATCCAAAACTGCCTTTTTGCAGTTGTAAAATCACTGTTTCCCTTCTTACTCAGACAGATCTTCTTCTTGTTGCTGGTTTTACAGAAAACCAGAACAGCAGAGTTCTCTTGCTTCCCAGGGACTAGGGTTGTTCTCTCCCTGTATTTAATGTAAGTGGCTCAGGGGCTTAGATACCTTTGAAGCTCCAGAGGATAAAGGCTTGTTTCAGTGATGGGGCTCTGATGCCTTTTTCCACCGGGCAATAAAATGGCTAAGAGGAGTGAAGAAGTTTAAAAATTGGCTCAGGGAACACTATACGCCAACTGGGGGTTGCTTGCTGTTACTCTGCTTAGAACAAATAACAGTTGCAGGTTTTTCTGCAAAACCTTCCAGCTAGAATATTGTACAATCAAATCAGGAGAGAGGCATGGTGATAATTTGTTTGTTTTTATTTTTCCTTCCAGTTTTTTCCCCTTCCCTTGTGGATTTTTATTGTCAGTGATTCCATGGCACCACTGCCGGGGTTGTTTGTGTGTTTGAGTAGAAGAGGACTGTGTTCAAATGCCTGTTACTGAATATATTATGGATTAAATAGCAAGAAAGTGGCCTTTAGGAACATTTGTTGCTATTTATTTATGCCAAACAATAACAACAACAGAGGACGACGACGACGACGACAATGATGATATTTATATTCCATCTTTTCCCCAGTTCAGGATTCAAGGCAACTTATGGCAGTTCAAACAAATATATGTGAGAAATGTTGCTGCTGCGTGCCTTCAAGTGATTTCTGATTTATGGTGACCCTAAGCTGAACCTATCGTTGGCAAGATTTGTTCATGGGGGGTTGCCTTTGCCTTCCTCTGAGGCTGAGAGTGTGTGACTTGCTCAAGGTCACCCAGTGGGTTTCCATGGTTGAGTGGGGATTCAAACCCTGGTCTCCAGGGCCATATTCCCAATATTTTTCCTTGGGTCTCACTCCTAGAGAAAGACGGCATATAAATGAAGCAAATAAAATTAAATAAATGAATGAATAAATACTTGTACTACAACGCCATACTAGCTGTCATAGAACATGATGGAAACTTGCAAAAGCCCACAGTGTAAGCTCTGTGGAGCTAATCCGAAGTCACCAAATGCTTCTTTCTGGTTATGAATCTGAAGCTAGGAGTGGAACAACTGTAACACAATGCAGCCCACACTCAAACCTGCTGAGCTATTTCTGGAGATCAACAATACGGAGGATACCAAATGCATCTGAGGAAGTAGACTTAAGTCTATGAAAGTTCATGCTGTCAACTTCTTTCTTTCAATTAGTCTCAAAGGTGCGACAAGATCTCTTTACATACCAATATGGAGGATAATGAACAAGGTAGCACTTTCCCAGATCAATAATGATATTTGGTTGTTTAATTTCTGCATCACACGCTTTGACAAACAGGCCATAGGAATGATGAACAATTTTAAAAAATAAAATAAAAGTGCATATACCAAAAAATACACTCTGAAAGTAAGAACTAGAGGAGCAAAAAGAAATACATAATAACATTTAGGAAAAGCAGTAAAAATGAAATAGGTGCAAAAGAGTAAACAATATTTGAAAACCCAGAAACAAGGAAGTGGATTGAAAGAAAGCTCTGGGGGTGCCAACTGAGCATTTTTGACCCATTCGGAGCCTACTTGGGGTTTTTAGTTTCAGCTTTAAAGGAGCTATTCAAGGTGCTGAAAATAATTTTAGGTCGACCTGAAGCAGATTCAAAACCAAAGTCATGGAAGACACCCGATGCCACTGGTGGCCCCTGAATTGCCTTGGTTTTCTAACTGATGAATCAATGTCCAATCCAAATCTGATGGTCAGTATAGGTCCTTTTACACACCAGCTCATGTTAACCTTCAATTTAACTCCCAAACCTGGAAATGAGGGACTGGCACCTGGATGCTGCTTTCTGCTGTCAGCATTTGTATGTGTGTGTATAGTAGACTTTTAGAAAGCTTTTGACAAAATTGTTTACAAAAGGTTTCTAAACAAATTTAACAGTCACATGAGATCCAAACATTCCTTTTGCAGATTGGTAACTAGTTCAGGTCAGGGAGCAAACAGAAATAAAGAGCAGATAGCTCTTCACGCGGAAGGTCTTTAAAACTATTGGGCATCCCCAAGAATCTTTATTGGGATGGCAGCTTTTTGATTTACCAAATAATCACATAATTAATAAAAAAGATACCTCATCCAGGTATTCCATCGCTTCCTCTTGAAAAGATTTTTTTTTGGTAGTAAGAACAGAAAAGAATGTATTGGAATAACACAGGACGGTTACAAAGGGAAGGTAATATAAGGGAGAAATTACACAACAAAATCTTTCGGTGGAAGCATCCTCTTCCCTTAATAATCTTGAGTTACAAGAAGTTTGTTGATGACACTGGGGACCTTGGCGTTGTAGTACAAGTATTTCTCTGCAGGGATGCAAGGAGAACCCTCAACTTGAGAATTCTCCTCTGATGCCTCTGACCTAACTATGAACACCAGGATTCCACTGGATGCAGCTATGGCAGTTAATGTGGAATCATAGTGCTATAATTGCCCAGTGTGAAAGGCCACAAATTAGTATAAAGTGGTAAAAGCAATACATTTTTTTTGGTAAAGAGTTTCAAAAGAGCTGGCCAAGATGGGTAAATTTATCCTATTCACTTTTATTAAATGAAAGAATGAGGGAATGAAATATGTGTCCTCTGAGTGTCTGCCTCTACCTGAGCTCCAAGAATGTAAAACCTAGAAACACATTGTTCTCACCCTAGGGATATGCATGTCAGTTTTGTTTATTTTAAAAAAATATGTATTAATTAGTTTAATGGATTTACTGTTACTTACATTTTGTTTATAGCTTGCAGTATCCTTTCCAGTCACTAGGTGATAGACTTCCATAATAACCATATATAGACCTAGCGTATTTCTCCAAAGAGTCTCTGGGCAGCACTATGTGGTCTAACAGCAGGGTAGAGAAAACTGATTGTAATGAGCCTCCAGTGCTTAGTTTTGTGGAGATTTTGAAACCAGCACTCCAGGCCAAGATCTAGCAACATCAGGAAGAATAAGGTCTTGGAAGGTAGGTGCTGAGGGTAGTGTGTGTGCCTTGTGTTGTGTGCATTCAAGTCACTTCTGACTTACGGTGACTCCTCTTTAAGGCCTGAATCCCAGAATTAGTGCCAAGGAGATCCATTGAATCTATGGCACAGGCACAAGTGTTATCTTCTCATTCACCAACTGATTCAACAAATCTCCTCCATTAAGTCTAGCATCAGGATTCAGGCATAAATTCTCCTCTCTGTGTGTGTTGTGTGCCTTAAAGTCATTTTTGACTTATGACGACCCTAAGGTGAATCTATCACAGGGTTTTCCTGGCAAGTTTCTTCAGAGGGAGTTTGCCATTGCCATCCTCTGAGGCTGAGAGAGTATGACTTGCTCAAGGTCACCCAATGGGTTTTCACGTCTGAGTGTGGATTCAAACCCAGCTCTCCAGAGTCACAGTCCAATGCTCAAACCACTACACCATGCTGGATCTCTATTCTCCTCTAGTGGAATATAACCAGACCAATAGGGCCTCCCGCCCAACATGCCAGCACCCCTTAAATGAGCCTGCTATATCAGATGTGGTGGAAGGATAAAGTAAGATTCTGCCACCAGGTCAACCAACTTTATGTCACGAGTTGCAGATGCACGCTGCCTGCCATAAAAAATTGAGAAGCTGTTATGATGGGTTATACAGTAGCAGAGGCTATAGCTGAGACATTGTGATCTCTGACACAGGTGCTGAGATAACAACAAGAGGTACATAAACATGAGTCAAGCCTGTTTAAAGCTGCTTCAGGGGAAAGGATCTGCCTGTAATAACTATGGGAACAAGGGCAAAATGTGTTAATAAATTATTTTGTTGTTGTTGTTGTTGTTGTTGTTGTGTGCCTCCAAGTCATTTCCGATTTATGGCAACCCTAGGGGTTTTCTTGGCAAGATTTATTCAGAGGAGGTTAGCCATTGCCTTCCCCTGAGGCTGAGAGAGTGTGACTTGCTCAAGGTCACCCAATAGGTTTTATGGCCAAGTGGGGGAATTGAATCTTGGTCTCCAGGGTCATAGTCCAACACTCAAACCATTACCCACCTTGACTTGGCTTAATTGTAATATATTATAATATTATATATACTATAAATTATAGTGAATAAGAATTAAGCTTAAGAATTAAGCCTTAATGTGAAACCGTGTACAGTTTAATTAGGCGATATTAATGCTTGGTCATTTCTGACCATTAATATCACTGGACTGGAACTATAGTTTCTTAATAAAGGTTTTCTGAGTTTTAACTACTGAAGCCTGGATTTTCAGAACTGGGTATCCTGCCTGACGATACTTTTGTATGTAGACTACGCAGGAGGTACCTCTTATCTTTTGCCTCAGACAGCAAAATCCCTTGTTTGAATTTGAGACGGTTAGTAGTTATAGGAATTTAGCTCAAATGTAATGAGTTGCCTCTAGATATCACACTGATGTAGGACAAACTCTAATTTTGAACAATTTTATTAAAGAAAAAAAATATTGTGTATAAATAATATGTTATACACTAGTCATACTGAGCTGGTTGGTTTCCAAGCATTTATTAATTTTGTTAACTTCTTTGCAATGTAAGATTTGCGCTCAAAGGAATGGCATTCGTAGCCAGGAAATGGTGTTTTTTAAATCAGCAGGGTATTTGCAGCAAAGAACAGCAAAGTCATTATTCTGGCTTGTCATGATAATAGCATTCCAACTGTATGGATGGTGAGTTTTGATCTGCCAGGGTAAAAACAAAAATTAAAGTCCTTCAAAGCCCAGTAAACTCAAACTGAAGTCATCTGGCTGACGATGCCCAATTATACATATGTGAGTCAACACATCTTCACTACCATCAACAATTGTGGTCCAGCAATTGAGGTGAATTTTCTATCACATTTGGCCTCTTGGCATAAATCGTGCAGAGATCTTATCAGCATTATGGCCTAAACAATCTCTGCCAAGTCATACCCATCCAATCAATTTAAAATTGACCTAAGTGCTCCTTGATTAAATGGTCTGCTTTAGTCGGGATGAACAAATGGATTTAGGCCTCTATGGCACAAACTGAAGGTACTGTTGAACTTACCAACATGTTCAATGGTCCCTGCCAAAGCTAGAAAGCTAGTTTTACTGAAAACCATCCAGTTGACTGTCAAGTCTTTTCTAGGACAGAAGTTGGTGGGGGGGGGGTGAGAGAGGTAATTTACAAAAACATCCTGTACATGGAGCCACAACCTTGAATAGCGTGTGTGTGCATACAATGGGAAAATTACTCTTCTTTGTGCAAGTGCCCCCACTTCTATCTTATCTACCATACAGCTAAATATGCAGATGGCATTTTATGTGTTCAGGCTGTATGACTGTGTGAACTCTGTATATTTAACATTTGTTTGTCTGGAATATCAGTATGCAAATGGATATTGTTGTACCTCTGAGACTAGGGATGTTATCACACAGGAGGAATTACTTTCAATTTCGAAAGAAATGAAAGTGGGGCCAGTTTGGAATTAAGTGAATTCACTAGTTCAGTGAATTTAAGTGATTGTGTATTGACATCGCATCGCGTTCGGAACTGCCTGAAATTTCCTCCCAGTGCCCGAAATTGGGTGTGATAGTTTCTCATGCGATAACATGAAACTCCACGATTGCGTTCAGAAGGACTTCCCATTGCCTAAAAATGTGTGTGATCAGCTTTCACGCAATAATGTGAAACCCCTTGATTGCATTCAGATTGCCATTGGATTATACTTCCAATTCCTGTCATGTGATAAACTCCTAACTCAGCAAAAGAAGTTGTAGTCCAAGCTTTTGTACACGTGGTCTACTCCATGCACATGAGGAAGTAGACCATATCTATCTAGCCATCTGTCATTTGGATTCAATAGAAATATGAAAGGTGTTACTTATGTTATGTGTTCCTGTTACATTTGTTTTCATTTTTTTGTCTCAAATTTGGATCCTGAAGCTTGGATGCTCCTGACTTTAGAACTCTATCCCTGTTGCATAACCTGGTGACTCTCACATATCAAAAGTTGCTTTGCTTTTCTTTCTTTTTTTTTTTTTTAAAAAGTAACACTTCCCTGCATCAGAAAATTTGAGGTATGTATAAAAAGTGTTGCCCATACTAGTCCTTTTTGATTTGCACATGGCATATGAATTGTGAAACCCATGTTGGCTTCTGGAATTTACCCTGACCATTCTGCTGTGTCACTTCACCAGTGATGTGGTACTTCAACCATGGCCCAGAGGGTCAAAGGGCTGCAACTCATTTTATTCTCAGGAACATTGATACCACCCAAACCATCTTCTAGCTTCCCTTTTTGTTCTCAGCTGCAATCTTCACAGTTGTTGCAGTGAGGTACTTGGAATGCTTTTCCCCAGAAACTACATATGGATTCTTTGCTATTTATAATATTATAAGCAATCAGCATATGCAGAAGACTAGAAATTTCTCAATGTCTGTTATTTTGACAAAGATTATATTGGTCTGTGTAGTTGTAGATAAGCAGAATAATGTTCCCTGCTGAAGGCTGCTCAAAATTCTGGTCAGGACAGTAAGTGGGACCTGCAACAAAAGTTTGCGGTATGAAATGTTTTCCGTTCAGGATGCCAGCCACACCATTCTAAAAGCAAACATGTCTTGAAGCAGACCTTGAATGTTCTGAGAGTCTCCTTAAGAGCTTTTTTTTTTGTTTGCCCAGATTTCTTAGTATTTCTACAAACCTCTTGATTCCTTCACATTTGCTAAAATTTCTGTTTTTCTCCTTTTGGTGCCATGTTGACTAATTATGCCCTGAACACTGGAAATAAAGGCAAGAGGGATTCCAGTCTCATAATAGATGTAGTCATTTGTTCTTTTCTGCCGAATCTCACAGAACAACAGTAGGTGGGTGGGCAGACTTTACATTCAAAAGCGGGGGGGGGGCAGGATACCTTACCTATACAGGTGCCTACGATATTTCCATGAATATTGGTAAGGTCAAAAAAACTGATACTCTTTCATTGTCAAAACTTGTTGTGACATTGCATCCTCGTCAGCATGCAAACAGAATATCACAGCATGGGACAGCTTTCCTAGATATGACAAATACCTTCATTTGTATTCAGTAAACACTGAACGGTATACTGTATTTCTATACACACACATCCCTGGATAAGCATCAGTGAATGAGAAGAAAGGAAGTGATGTTTTGATCAGGTAGTTCAATGGTTGCCCTTCAGAAGCATGCCATCCAATACGTTCTGTCTATGTTTGAGAACATCACTTTTCACTCAGGAACAGATGCTCTCATCTTGATTGGCATGTGTGTGGGATCAGGGTACCACAACATGGACACTGAACATCTTCTATAGGTTCAAGATTCTTGTCATGAACTGACACTCTGTAGCTTCTTCTGGAAAATGTAGGAAGAATGAATTATTATGCGTATATCTGGGTTCACATTCACTTCAGTGACAACGATAAAACCATAGTATGTATGGAGTGTACTCACAAAATCTCCTTGCCAAAAACATGTACATTGTTTACATCATATTCCAGCTGCTAAGTTCTGATGTTACATTTAGGACCATTCACTTTATTTCTCCCTTTAACACTGAGTAATAGGTGGAGTCCATTATTTTTTTTTTTTAAAAAATCAAGTTACTAATCATTTTGAAAATGGCTACAACTACTAAGCATCATATTATTATTGTTGCCATCATCGTCATCGTCATCGTCATCATCATCAATTATTATATCCTTCCTTTCCACCAAAAATTGAACTCAAAATGGCTAAAATTTGTATTGTCTAACTTTTTATAGGCTTGAAACATCCCTTTGAACCCAGTTTCACACTTTTAGTACTATGAGCACGTCTTTTCAAATAGGACACAACATGATGCAGCGATCAGACTTTTTAACAGTCTTTGTTGCTGGGTGCCCTCAAGCCATTTCTGACTTATGACATGCCTCATAGGGTTTTCTTGACAAGATTAGTTCAGACGGAGTTTGTCATTGTCTTCCTTTGAGGCTGAGAGAGAATAACTCACCCAAGGTCACCCAGTCAGTTTCCATGGCTGAGTGGGGATTCAAACTCTGGTCTTCAGAGTCACAGTCCAACGCTCAAACCACTATGCCATGCTGACTCTCGATTAGTAACCAAACAACTAACGTTTCATTATACCTCTGATTTTGCTTTCTGACATAAAGCAATCACATATAAAATTATTTTGTATAAATAAATAAATAAATAAAGTCTGTATAATAATTATTTTGAGAGTATGCAGCAGCAGCAGCAACATTAAGGTCTATTAAGATGAAAGGTTGTGCTAACCCTCTCTTTAAAAGACTACTGAGCCCAAATACTTGCAAACCACTTCATACTGCTACAAAACTTCCTTCTCAGAGATGGGTGGTCTTTTGCTTGAATGAAATCCACTGATAGGAGCAGATTGGCTTTAAAAACCAGAGAACTACTCAAGATCAGGAGAGGGGACCCCTGAAGACTATCTACCTCCCACCCCCCTTTATCCCTTGTGTTTCAATGAAACAGTGGGCATTTACTGAGGGTTTTCCTTGCCTTTCTCTACCTGCTGCAGAGACTTTCCCTCCCTGTCCTGTGATAGATGAGAATCTTATTTGCACAAGTACATGCACACACTGGGCATGTAAACAGAATGTGGAAAGAAGAGATCTTTAAATGAAAGCTTTTATTCTATGTCAATAATCCCTATGAGCAAAAGGTTATCTTAATAATGAAGGCACCCTTCCTTCAAGCATTACTTAAGGGTAGTTACAAAGTCAGAAAAGAGTCTAAGTCATATTCAGCTGAGGTTAAAAGAAACATAAACCCTAATGTGACTAGCTGAAGATCCATGTTCTACTCACAATACAGATGGTGTTCTGATGCGCACATTAATATGAAGCATATATGCTCATATAGATTTTGTATTAATTCAGTCTATGCTGTGCTTATAATTACCTCTTTTTCTTGTAACAGCTCTGGATGAAGGCCATCAACTGTTTCTTGGCCAAAACAAATATACAGATTTGCAGGATTAATTTACTACACCTTCAGACTCACTCTATCTATCACATGGTGTATGTGTGTGTGTATGTGAGTAAACATGAGATGCCTCTACTGTGTAGAAATAATGAAGGTTGAGACCATTTTAACTGCCATGACTCCATCCTACAGAATCCTGGGATGTGTCGGCACCAGAACTCTTCAGCAGAGAAGGCTAAAAACCTTGTAAAACTACAAGACTCAGGAGTCTATAGGAAGGAACTACATCACTTAAAATATGTCAGACTGCATTTTTCTACAGTGTAGATGCACTTGTGATTGCATCCATCACATCTAGTTTGACCTGAATAATCCAAAAAGTGTGTCTCCTATTAGTGCAAGTATATGAAGGACACAAGCAATTATGATTAATTACGTGACATATTGTCTAGGTAAATTGATTTCAAATTGTATACTTGTTTTGGAACAGTAAACTTGGACTTCAGACGTCTTCAATTAAACACAAGCAAAGCTGCCATGGGATTCGCTGTGATCCCAAAAACACTTACCCGCAAAGCTCTTTTAAATGCAAGAGTCTTGCCCTGTAAATTTATGCATGCATGTTATGTATACACACACACATACACACCTGACTTTCCTGTTGCATTTTGGAGAAAATGTAGACCCTAAATTTGAACACATTTCATATTGCAGTCACTTTGAATATGCATTTGCTAAGTCAGAGACAGCTGTAGAAAACTGGAGAAGACTGTGGTCATTTGGAAGCAAAAGAAGCATCATAAAGTAGAAAAGGGTAGTGAAGTGCAACTGGATCCAGAGGCCAGTTTTCTGGGGTGATGGAGGGGGGTGGGATATGAAAGGCCACAAATATACACACACAATACCCATAAAGCAAAACCAGCAGCTTCTAGAAGTCCACGTCTAACTTTGCAATGCAATTTATATGCTATATATTTTATATGCTAAACAGTGCAGCGTAACCTATTTAAAAAGTGAATTTCCACTCATTGAGGTTTCTGGGAGGGATAAATCCCCACTCATGTTTAATCATTTCTCAGAAAAGGGATGGTCTAGCACAGCTCTTTTAAACATTTTTGTCCTGGAGGAATCCTTGAAATAATTTTCAGGTCTCCGGGAACCTCTGAATAAAAATTATTATATCCATAGCTGAAAATATGTTTATTTTTGTTTCAGTCATAATCTCTCCTGGAACCTCTGGGAACTGCTCACAGGATCCTAGGGTTCCACGGAACTTTTCGTTGAGAAACCCTGGTTAACATGTCTTTGGGGGTTTAAGGACCACAAAGACATAGCTTCCAGGAGAGGAAATTCACCCATCATTGATCTAGCATGTCTGGAGAGGTGTGGTCACACACACCACAAACATGGTCTAACATGCCCGAGGACCACAAAAACAGCCCAGGGGTTGTATGTGGCTCCACGACAGCACTTTGCCACCCTCCACCCACCCTGATATAAGGCACTGTGGGTTTCTGTCTTTCTCTTGAAGATGAGGGCCTAACAGAGGCATGATTCCTTCCATTGCCCCTTCAGGCTCAACTCATGACTGGGAATCAATTTTTTTTTGCCTACCTCCCCATTTCTCTCCATCCCACCCATTCCCAGGGTGATCAGACATCCTCCTTTTCCAGGACATGTCCTACCTTTCAACCTTCTGTCTAGGAGGAATTTCAAAATGTCCTCAATTTTGAGCATGACTAAGAAGCAAGAATTTACATTTCTATTAGTTTTTTTTTAAACTTTTATTTGGTATTGCCCTACATTTTGCAGTGCCTTGTCCTCCTTTGAAGTTAGGATATCTGGACACCTTTCCCATTCCAGGAAATCAAGCCATGTGCTCACAAGAAGAGGGTGACTTCTCTCTACATTGGTACGGTGGCTACTCATAGAATGACGGTACTCATAATTTTGTGCTAAATCTTAATGGTTAGCCAAGAATCAAGAAAAAACACAGCGAGAAAATCGGAGACAAATCTTATGCAACCCCACCAACAAACACCAGCTTTTTTTAAAAAAAAAACTTTTCATTAAAATAAATCCCACCAAAGTACAAAAGTGTACTTACTTTGCTCTTTAAATCAATAAGGCTTCCTTTAAAATACACCATTGGATATGGTAGCCTGGGCAGCTACTGTTGTTGCGGCATTGTATTTTTGAATCTTCCAAAACCAAGGCCAGTGAGTATGCAAAACCTTAGGACACATGGACTATTAGTAGAAAGAGAGACTGAGAAAAGAACAGGCTGGACTATCAGTAGTTTTAGTAATCAGTAGGCTTAGTAATACGGTCAGGTCTGTGCACATAAGACCACAAAATGAACAAGGTGGAAATGGCTGCAGGCATTGTAATGAAAGGGAGTGAGGGCAGTGGCAGCAAAAGCCATCTCTGGTTTAATCTGCAGTGCAGAAATAATGCAGTTTGACACCACTCTAACTGCCGTTGCTCAGTACTATGAAATTCAGGAATTTGTGCAATATTTAGCCTTCTCTGCCAGAGAGCTCTGGTGCCACAACAAACTACAAATCCCAGGATTCCATAGAATGGAGCCATGGTGTCAAACTGCATTATTTCTGTAGTGCAGATTAGACCCCTGTCAGGAAAGGAAGTTGCTCTACTGGCTCCTGAGCAGCTTGGGAGCCAGCTAGGCAGCTTTCTCTGGCAAGGGAGATATTTTTTTCCTGCTGGTTCCCACCACAGCTACACGCCGCTCTATAAAATACTTTCGGCTGGTATAACGGACCATTCCACCAGCATAAAGCATCAGCATGATTATGGCTGATATGGTGTGCAAGCATTATGAAGAGAGTGCATGAGAGAACAGATAATGGACACAAGGAAGTACTGAAAAACCAACATGGAAAAAATAGGTCTACAAATTTCCATCAAATCAAAAGAGTTGGAAGAGATCATAAGGGCCACACAGTCCAACCCCCTGCCATGCAGGAATATACAATCAAAGCATTTCCAACAATGGCCACCCAGGCTCTTTTAAAACCATGTTGTTGTAGTGTGTCTTCAAGTCATTTCCAACTTTTGGGTACCCTAAGTTGAACCTATCACGGGATTTTCTGAGGCTAAGAGTGTGTGACTTGCCTGTGCAAGGTCACCCAGTTGGTTTCCATGGCTGTGTGGGGGAATCAAACCTGATCTCTATAGTCATAGTCCAATGCTTAAACATACTTTCCCACATAAATATAAACATAAGCTCTGCGTGGAGAGGCAACCTGAAAATCCCAGATGTAGAAAGAAAATGTGGTTATCACTGCTTGTGAAGTTTCCCTGAAATATTTGGATTGCCAGCTGTGTCACCAACTGCATGGATCAACCGTGCAAATGCATCACAAGGTTTCTGTTCCTGAAAGGAATGTCTCAATATATCTTGACATTTGTTCCTAATACTTGTCAATTTATTTAGGCAACTTCATTTATTTTTAAATTCACAGCAGGATTTTACAATCTTAGGGAAGGTTTCCATTCAGAGCCAACGCTGAAATTAAGCCATCACAACACAGTTTGCAATGCAGAAGAGAACTCAGTTTTATAGTCCCTAAAATAACATAATTACCCACAGTTTCCAAATTTAGGAGGAAAAAGACATAATGAAGAGCACAGAGCTGTTTTGTAGGATACTGCTATGCTTTAAAATGTTTTATTGATCCTAAAATTACAATTATTGGTGAAAAACATTTTTGATCCTCCATCTCCCAATGAAAGGGCAAAATGCTTATCTAGCTCATATGCAAATGTGTGCGTACTTACACATATGTATAGCTACGCACACAGATATACGTATAAACATACATGAGTGTTCAGTTCAAAATACAGAAAGATTCTCTTTATCCCATTGTTTTCTTTTGAAAAGAAATCAGCCCTGCAGCTGAGATCCAAAGAGCCAGAGGCACATAGTTCAAGCATTCCCATCCCGCTCATAATTTTCCCCCGATTCAAATTTTGATTGTATCTTTTCACCTCATCCGAGGTTATCCCAAGCTCTACAAACAACTAATTCAATGGAGGGGGTGGGGAAGGGGTTGTGGTTTGGAGACATGGCCTCCAAATCCTTCTTTGTCCATGAGAAACTGCCCCAGATGGCTCTTTTGATCCCTGCAGTTGACACCTCATACGCAAGCTATTAAAGTGCTTTTTGGTGACTCTGAAAATTTCTACAGTACAATGCAACTTAAGAATAATAACTTTAGTCGTTCAATATATTTAGTTTAGCAACCCCATGTGCTTATTTTTTAAGGGGGGGGGGGGTTATACAGTTTAAAAATTCAAAAGGCAAAACAAAAAATGAAATGAGTTAGGTCACGGGTATTGGAGTGTGTGGAAATCCAAGCTACTAACAGGCCGTGGGCATTTTTCAGAAATGTTAAAAACTTTCACATCCTATTTCTCCTTGGTTTCGAAGGCTGGTCCTGCTGAAAATATTTTGACTTTCACAGAAGGTAGCAGATGATCTGTTCTCAACTGTTTCTCAACTTCCTTTCAACATCGGTAAAGACGGTCACTAATCAGGCTACTAAATCAAATAGAAATGTCTTGTTTTACTATCATGTTAAATTTAGTTTTCTTAGATGTACTAAGGGCAGACAAAATTTGGAACAACTGTGCCAAATGATGCTCAAGAGCATGCAAAAGTTACCATTTGGCTCTATAGCCGTATATAAATACTGTAAATAAATAGCTGGCTACACTGACTGTGGGATTCAGGGAGCTGTAGCCCAAAAAGTAACTTTTCCATGTTTTGTACTGCCCTAACTGCAATATGAATATGTGCACAGAACAATGCACTAGGTCCTTGCCTTTTCTCTTGCTTGAATCTGAAAGAGGAAGCATTGTATACCACAAACTCAAGAACTCTACCAGGGTAAGCAAATTTCTGCAAATGGTGCAAATTATGCTGATTCAACAAACCCTCTGTATCTCCTTATGTTACATAATTTATTCTGCATCTGCTGGGCACTGGGGGAGAAACAATGAACAGTACAGGGCCTAAATCTCCCCCCCCCCCCCCCGGTTGACATACACAACATGCTAGTAAAACTCATCCTAGTTTTGGAGATTTTCATCAGGCACTGCACAGTTTAAAACAAGGATAGAAGATCAGCAGGCCAAAGACTCTGGTTCATAAAATGCACAATTTGATTTTCATTTTTTAATTAGGAAATCACAAATCTCAATGGACTGAGTGTGACACAATCACTTGTGGTAAGTGAAATGTGGTAAGATGGTTAGAAGTAGGGTTGTTAGACTGAAAACTGGAGATGGTTCCTGCACCTTTATTGAATGGGTGAAAGAAGGAATTTCAGCAGGTGTCACGAAGTAACAAGTAACAAGTGACACCTGCTGAAATTTCATCTTCTACAAAGCCATTAAAGGTACAGGAGCCCTCTCCAGTTTAAATTCTGCCAAGCCTAGTTGGAGGCTGTGTTGAGTGCCTCTCAAAGGCCAGAATGCACCTCCAACTATGACCACTACCACTACTCTGATCTTATGTTTGACATACTTACTAGGATAGAAGCTCTATCATAGCAATCATGGGGAAAGGTAACATTGAAAGCTCTGAATCCTCAGGATGGTGGGTGCTTTGGCAAAGGTCTGTGTGGCTTTTCTGCACATGAGTAAAACACCCCCACAGAATACAGACAGCCCTGAGTACAGAAAAGATGTGCGTCTATGTCACATGCACCTTTATGCAGATGGCTGCAGAATGACTAATGTACCATTTTTCAAGGGCTGCAACATTTCACCAACTAATATCTTAAATGGATAAAAAGTCGCTCCCAATTAACTAGGCACTAAAGTTACAAAGGGTTTGTAAAAGTTATTTTTGAACCACAACTCCCAGGGTCTTTCAGCCAGTATCAGCAGTTGGTATACTGGTTGGGCTATTTGGCGAGTGGTAATCCAAAAGACACCATTTCCAATATGAATGAAAAATACAATGCACATATTAACAAGTAATGAGGAAAGCAGGCACCTTTTTAAACCATTCCCCATTATCCACCCAGAACCCTGTCATTTACATACATAACAGAAGCCTGACTTTCCTAAAATAATGCCTACCATGGCATGACAAAATACTCTTGTTGTGCACCTTCAAGTTGTTTGTGACTTACAGAGACCCCAAGGTGAAGCTATCACAGGGTTTTCTTGGCAAGTTTCTTCAGAGGGGGTTTGCCATTGACATTCTCTGACACTGAGAGAGTGTGACTTGCCCAGGATCTCCCAGCAGCAAGTAGGGATTTGGATCCAGGTCCCCAGAGTCATAGTCTGCTGGCTCCAGGCAAATATTTATTGTTGTTGTGAGACTTCAAGTTGTTTCTCACTTATGGTGACACTCAGTCAAGCCTATCATGGGTTTTTATTGGCAAGATTTGTTCGGAGGAGGCCACTGTCGTCCCCTGAGGCTGAGAGCATGTGACTTGCCCAAGGGCACATATCCATCAGCCAAAGCTGAAGTTTGTTTTCACCCTTCAGAACAATTGTTTCTTTACCCATGCAAATTCAGGCATATTGATTAAATCTCATACAGTCAGTCAACTAGATTTCTTTTATTGGGTACAAGCCTTATAATTATAGTTAAGAGCAATCTCTTGAAGTTTAAACTTTAAAATCTCAGCAGATTGGCTAGAGACCTACAAAGGCTCAGTGTTTCTGCTAGAGTTTTAAAGACCTTTTTAAACCACTAACTAAGCTGGGGACTGACCCATCCACTGATGGAATTCCTTTCTATTACATTGATGTCACAAACTCTGCAACAATAACACACAAATTGCAAAAACCACTACTTAGCCAACACTATCTCAACCATGAAAAGTGCAATCCTCGGCACACTCACCTAGAAGTACACCCAATGTAAGGTTGCAGTTCTGTGCACACCTACCAGAAATTCACTCATACTGAACTCAGTGGGATTTGCTTCTGAGCCAAAATGCATAGGATTGCACTGTGATTTTCAACCCAAGCAAACATGCAGGTCTGAATCATTTGTTTGTCACCATATTTTATTTTTATCCTACCTCCTCCAGCAGCATTCACTGCTAGCCTATTTTCAGATCAGTCACAGAAAGCTTTTTTTTTTTGTTACAAACATACACTCTAACATTATTGCTTAATGAACAGTGGTGATTTTCAGAAGCTGTTGAATATGACTGGTCCTTTTCATGATATTTCCCTTCTTTGTACTCATACATTTCTCCTTCAGAAATGATTAAATAAATTTGCCACACAACAAATATTCATCACCTGAAACACTGGTGGGCCTTAAAAACAGAGTAAATGGTTTGATCAACTAATTTGCCTGCCTTGGTTTTATTTCTAAAATTGTTAGGTGCACTTGAAAAACCAACGACAACTTATTTTATTGATCTTTCCCCTCCATCTGACCACATGAAGAATGAATATCTTTCGATAATCCACTAAATAATTAATCTAGAAGAGTGAGCTGCTGCCAATATGATGTGGTGCCTGTTGTTTTGGCATGAACTTTGGCTGCCGCCACACTGCAGAATTAATGCAGTTTAACACTGCTTTAATTGTCATGGCTTCATCCTATGGAATGCTGAGATTTCTGGTTTGTAGTGGCACCAACGCTCTCTGATAGAAAAGGCTAAATATCTCACAAAACTACAAGCCCCACAGTGCCTTAGTATTGCGCTATGGCAGTTAAAGAGGTATCCAGTTGCATTAATTCTACAGTGTAGATACAGCCTTTGTTTTGGCATGAACTTTCATTAGCTAGAGCTAATCTATCTGACGCATGAGATGAAAAGCTGATCTGGTTATGCATGCAAATTTAGCACTAACCCTTGTAAAGCTTGGGGGTGTCTAGGCCTATCTACATCTTGCCTGCTTGTCACTATGGAGTGATTGACAACGCATTCCTACACATCAAGTCAGAAATAAGTCACAGTCTGTTCAGCAGAGCTTATTCCCACTTAAGCTCGGAAATGATTGCTGCCACTTGATTGACACAACTATGGTATTTCTTCATTCATTTAAAACCATACCCTATATCACAGTATCTCCTCCTCAACTGGATCCCCAAGTATACCTGCTCGAGTCCAAAATTTGGCAAAAAGGAACATTTACATGTGAATGCTGATGACAATCCCACACACCGTTCAAGGATGTCACAATCTGTCTATGCTTTCAGATATCCCTATATATCAGATAGATAAAAGTGAATTCTGCAAGCATATTTAAATGATTGTCAACATCTGCCAGTGCATTGTTCAATTTTTATATATTCATAAAAATTTCTGAGGATTGTCAATATTCATATGTTAAAGTTGTCATTCACCAATTTTTGGGCAAGTAAGCACTATAACCAATTATGAGCAAGTAACCACTATAACTTTTTGGGCAAGTAACCACTCTGACAAATCACCTTCACCATTACCTGCATGCATCTAAGGAAGTAACCTCCTGCTTATATTTCACATCTCAATAAATTTGTTGCACTTAAAGGTACCAAAGCTCTTTTTTTCCTTTAAAAAAACAAAAAAAAGTTACACCTGAGAAGCCAGTCACTTTGATGCACAGAACAGCCCCAGATAGTCATGCACATCTCAATGTGCTCCAACAGATGCATTCATTAAAGTCAGCAGCCACCAATAATAGCTGTGTACATATACTTTTCCTTTGTTAGACTTTTATATTTGATGATTAATGACTATATACAGCTGCTATTGTCCCTCTCTCTTTACAAGTGAACAAAAGTAACATGGCCAAATGACTTTGGTGGGAGCAGGACTGGACTACTTCTCTGTTATCTCCCCATTACTAAAATAAGCACCTTCAGTACATGTTAATACCCCAAGAGAGAGAAAAAGAAGTCCTGGATTTAACAGTGATTCCTAAAAAGAAAATAAAAAAGTACGTACAAAGAAAGTGCAACGGATGGTAACAATCTCTGATAACTTCATTGATAAAATTAACTTTTTGAGCGTAATCGGTAGTATTCTTTGATGTCCCATTGTTTTCCCTGAGCACTGATCTTTGGAACAACTGGAATTTTAAAATAATCTCATTTAATCCCCAAAGTAGCCATGCTACATAAAGTATCAACAGGCCCAAACAGACAGACCAAAATAAAGCTGCTTCGGGTCACTTTGGAGGTATGCTGTTTAAATGATACATGCATCTTAAAAGGCCAGAAGCTGTGCTAAAGCTGCGCTCCAGTTCTTAGGACTGGAGTGTGGCTTTGGCGTGGCTTCCGACCTCTTAGGACGCATGCATCATTTAAACAGCATACCTCCAAAGTGACCCAAAGCAGCTTTATTTTGGCCTGTCTGTTTGGGCCATGTATTAAAATGAACTTTAAAATTTGAAGCTAGCTCCCTTTCATTACATATGGCTATTTTATCTATTAAAGTCTGTGCCTAAAACTTCCCCTACTACATCAGAATGGCAAAATCTACTTTATGTCAAAAGTATCATTAGAATTGTTTCAGTGGGCCCTGATTGTAACTAATGCTTGTTGAATTATGCCCATGACATTTTTTTAAAGCTAGAGTTTGGCAGTTTTAAAGCATTCTCAGAGACTTCTTGCCTCTCTTCAGAAAATGGATCAGTTTTCTGGGCCTGCGTGTGAACTCAGGACACATGCCTGTGAGGCTTCAGATTATGTCTTATTGTTTCTGTTTTTGGAAAGAATGTGTCTAGGAATGATGCTCCTGAAACAAAAATAGCACGCACCACACGTTCACACAATGGACAAACCTTCTTTCATCTGCTTATGAAATGCAGAAGCAAAAATTTAGCATAACCAGCTAGGGAATTCTCTTCCATGGAAGCTCAAGTGAAACAAATGGGAGCTGAGAAGGAACACAGCGCACTGAAGGAGGGTTGGAAAAGAATTCTGTGCTTCACAAGACTCATTGCAAGATGAATTGTGCCTTGCCTTGAAAATCTGCACAGGTTTCCAGAGCATGTCAGCGTAATAAAGTGTACACAAAACATTGCACGCCTTTATGTGGACAGTTAAACTGTGTATACTTTATAACTGAGTACAGTGAGGCCTCGGTATCTGCTGGGATTTTGTTCCAGGACCCCTCATAGGAACCAAAATCCATGAATGCTCAGGTCCCATTACATACAATGCCGTAGTAAAATGGTGTCCCTTAAATAAAACAGCAAAATCAAGGTTTGCTTTTTTTGGGGGGGAAAAATATGTGTGTAAATATTTTGAAACTGTGGTTGGTCGAATCGGGTGCAGAATCTGTAGGTGCAGAGGAACAACTGTACATAAATAAATAAATAAGCACGAACACATTTTCGGCTAGATGTGGGCAGTTGACAGGAGTTAGGGGGAAATGTTGCTCCCAGCAGGATCCTGGAAGACTCCATTTCCCCATGTCAGCATCATGCTCTCCAAATTTAAGAAAAAGGTATAAATCCTTTTGCCCCTTAACTGCCCATAGCATCTTCTCAAATTTGTAGGGGCCACCCACATTTCCAGAAGGCCTTCACATTTTAAAGACTGAAATAGATCTTTCCCTGCAAGAGAAAGTGGCAATCCCAAAATAAATAAGCCTCCGGCAGAATGATGATATGTCCCAAATCATGATAGACAGTTAATAAACAAGATCTTCTAGGGCACGGATTCTTCAGCTTGTTTACGGCAAACTCTTCTGAATCCATAAGCATTTTCCACCAAGATGAAATTGCAATAAAACAAACCTGTGCAACTTGTGACCTCCCACAGTGAATGACAAGTCTAACAAGAGCTTGACAAATCTCATTTTTACTGTCTTATGACTCAAAAGGTCTTAGCAGGCCATGTGGGAAAGCACCTTGTATGAGATCCAATCAATTTATTCTCCTGTCAAGTATCAGAGCTGAACCCAGTACTGGTCATAGAGAGCCACCGACCTCAAGCAAGAGGTTGCAGGTGTCATAAAAGGACATCAGATGGTTAGATAGTTCCTTTGCCATTATTGCACATTTATTGCCAAAGACCGAGAGAAATGCTTGTGGGATTTTCTGCCTCATGTGCCAATAAAACTTGGCTTTGGGTATTATTCACCGTGATGGGGGTGTGGGGGGAGGCATTTATTGTTTTGTGTCAGGTAGGGAATGTGTCAGCCCTGACCAGTACTATTTATTCCTGAGTAACCAATTTACTATGGTTTGAGACAAGAAAAGGGGCCTTTGACACCACATAAGCTGTTAAGGGTTGATGGCAAGTGTTGACCTTGGCACCATGTTCTTCTGCTGAGTTTTGGTTTTCCTCCTACAGGGGCTTGCTGAGGCATAAATAATGGAAGCCTATAATAAAACAATGTTGACCCTACTGACAGAAGCCTTGATCTAAGGAAAACAGCAGGGCCAGGTGGGAGAAACCCCTAGGAGGGAGACAAAAAAAAATAAAAATCTTAGTAACAACCAGCGGCGTAGAGATCTTTTTGGCTCCTAGCTTTACAGATCAATATAGACACTGCAAGAGTCAGGCTAGACAAATATATTAAATGCTTAGTGTCTTGCTGGGGGATTTTCACTCATAAATAATCACATAGGAACCTGACTGGGATGTGTGTGTGTGTGTGTGTGTGTACGTGTGCCTCCAAGATACCTGCCGATTTAGGGTGACCCCATGAACTTCATAGGGGTTTGCAATGGATTAAACCTCCACCGAGCCATTTTAAAAAAAACAAACCCAAATCATTTCCACCTCACAATTTGCCCATCCTTATTCTAATTAAAATTTACCCAACTACAGAAGACTGCCGGGAGATTCATGATGAACGTATAGCTTATTTACTGTTTCCACTGTCCCTTTCAAGATCCTGTTTAAAAACCTAACAGATGCTGCAAATAAGTTACTGCAGGGGCACCTGTATGTAAGCAAGACTACCCCTCCCTCTTACACAAATGACCTCTGTTTAGTGACAGCCACCCCCTTGGTTTCTTTCCTTCTGGATATTCCACAATGACACCAGGAACAGAACATCTAACAGACAAAGAAGAGCCCACAAAAGTCAATTAGTATACTCCCAAGGATGGGAATTGTGCAACCCCCCTAGTTTTGTTGGACTGGAACTCCCAGCATTCCTCACCACTGCCTCTGCTTGCTAAGGCTGATGGGAGCTGCCAGCTAAAAACATCTGCAGGACCACATGATTTCCACCCCAAGTATGCTTGGAAATGTGGCACCTGAAACTCAATTACTTGGATTAAATATGTGAGTGAGTCTCACCAAAATATATTCCATTCATTCATTCATACACACACACACACACACATTATGCAAGTGTGCACATGCTCATGCATGTGTGCTTTTCCAGGGCGGTAAAGAGGTAAGTATTTGGCATTGATTCTCATACTGCATACCCTCTCCCTTTCACATGCCTGGGTCAGAAACAATTTATAGTTCCAACATCTTTGGTCAAGTACACCCCTTTAAATTCTATCTGAGGAGAGGTAACAGTAGGACCAAGGAAACGAATGTGTATGCCATGGGCAAAAATACTTCTATCATAACTGTCTGAACCTTTGTGGAAGGCTTTTATTATTTCTGGCCTAAGGGGGTTTTGTGGATTCTCTATGAGCTCTTAAAGGGCCCAAACCAGACGCTTAAAGTGAACACTTCGAAGTAATTTGAGCAAGAGTATTCCTTGTGAAGTCCTGAAAAGGCCCTGAAAAAGATGCCCGATATTTCTTTCGAATTTCAGAAAAGTGGGGTGCAATTTTCTCAACCAGTTTGATAGGTCCCTAGGGCTCATCTATGCACTTTGCTGTGAGATTTAAGCCTCGTTCTCAAGAACCCAAGGAAGGTAATAAACTTTTGCCTCAATTGTAGCATTTCAGCTTGCAAGTGCTGGTTCGTGGGACTCTACACAAATCAACAAACAACCCTGTACATTAAAAAACAAAACAAATCCTAGATGTCACAGTGGAAGGCTGTAGTCAAGCTCTTCTCTTGACATACTCATTTTCTGTATATGGAGAAGAAATATATTTAGTTGAGTCTCACTCACATTTTCAGTCCAAACTGATATAATGCAGTGATACCACTGTGCTTTATGTGAGAACAAGGTCTCTGGTTTGGGGACTTCCTTAAAATAAATACACACAGAGAAATATCCGAGTCAGTCACGTTAATAGGACTTGTGCCAGCGAAATGATTTGAGAGATTATTTTTAAAGAGACGTTTGTGAACAACAGAAATCACTAAAGCTGTCTCGTACCTTCGATAAGTGAGCTGGATGGAACTAAAAGGCCAGCTTGTTTTTATTGTGTGCCTTCCAGTTGTTTCCAACTCTGGCAGTCCAAAGGCAAACCTATCATGGAGTTTTCTTTTCTAAGCTTTGCTCAGAAGGTGTTTGATGTCTTCTCAGAGAGTGTGACTTACCCAAGGCCACCCGTTGGGTTTCTAAGGGGATTTGAACCCTGGTTGACTCAGAGTCCTAGTCAACACAAAGCACACCACCACGGTGGCTCTCGAAAGGCCGGTTCATACACAATACATTTCCAATATGTATAGCATTGTGTTGCACGAAAGAGCATAACGTGGTTACTGTTTTCACGCTTCCCCCTCCCTCATGTAGGAAATGTATTGCATTTAAAGCACTCCCTGCTTTTTCTTGGTCTAGGTTCCCACTTTGGTCACCAGACGTTGTTGGACTTCCACTCTCACAAGCCCCAAGCCAACATGGCCAATGGTCGAGGATTCTGGGGATTCCAGTCCAACAACGCCTGGCAACAGAAGATTAGGAATTCCAGGTCTAGACAAACACCTTATTGCGATGCTGACTCTTCTTGGTCTGTACCTCTTCTGGCTTCAGCTGTGGGATTACACAACTCAATGTTTCCCCAATGTAAATTAATAAATAAGTCATCCCACTACGCCTACAGAGTCATTCTGGCGATAGTATTTTTTTTAGCAAAACGCTACTACTGGGTGCCCATTTTGCCAGTGATGGTTTGGCTTTGGCGATTGTGCTGACAAGTGAGTTTTGATTATTGAGGTCAAGCTGTCATTTGACAAATGGAATTGCCATTTAGAAAATGGGTTGGCTAAGGAAAAACAGAACGCCAGAGTAACCTTTGTCCATATATAATTAGCACATCAGGGTCAAAGCCAGACTAAATGTTTAGTTTAAAACATGCAGAGGGTTTAAAAAAAAATATAGAGGCAGCATTTGATTTTCCACCTACAGGATGAAGCAGTCCAATCCAGGAACAGTTTTACCCGTACAGCGAGCTGTTTGTCTAGACCGGCATCTCATTCTACTGAAGAAGGCCAATGCGAATAAGCTTGTTGACCATGCCCCATTTGCTTGTACTGAGGAAGAAGGATATGGGATAAAACTTTTACAAAGTAATCAGGTAGTTTTATTCAGATAATTCAATAGGTATTTCAAAACTTCATGTAGGCACCAATTTACTCTAGAAAACCGCTGGCCGTATATGCCTCCTAGGTAGAGCCTTTGGATGAGCACGGTAGATAACAGACAGAATTCACAAGGGACCTCTCTTCTGAAAGCCTTGGGCTGCATTCGCGCTGCAGAAATAATCCAGTTCGACACCACTTGTGTCAGTGCTATGGAATTCTGGGAACCATAGTTTTTGTGAGCCATTTAGCCTTCTGTCCAAGAGCTCTGGTGCCAAAACAACCTACGACTCCCAAAATTCCACAGCACTGAGCCACGGCAGTTAACATGGTGTCAAAGTGGATTATTTTTTGCAGTGCAGATGCAGCCCTAGTGAAGCGGATGGAAGATGCGCAAAGGTACACAAGCCACGCTATTCCATAAACTCCCCTTCATTTCAGTCCTGGAGGCCTTCCTTGTAGGCTGGGCCAAAGGAATGGTGTCCAGGATCCTCAAAGACAGAGAATTTGTAGAGAGGGAGAGAGAAAGAAGAAAATGAACGTGTTCTGATTTAAACTAGGTCTGGTGTCCTAAGCATTGTGCTTGCTCTCTGCCAAGGAAAGAATTTTACTCTTGAATAAGAATAGTAGGTCTAGCCTTCTAAAAAAACTGAAGCTACTTAGCAAACTGGAAGAGATGCTTCTGACACAGTTCTCAAGGTTAAAGATTCTGGTGAGCTTTGAAAGACGTAGTTTTAAACCTGTTTTTTAAATGTTCTAAGGCATTTTTGCATTTTATGACATACAAATTGTGCAAGTCAAAAACAACGTCAGATAACAAAGTAGTGCACAGAGGCTTTCACCGCTATTGGGTCGATCTCTTCCGGGTTGTTGTTATTTTAAACTATTACATTGTTGAGGTTCGGAATGAAAAAAATAATAATTTTCTGTGCACACCCCGAAAAAGGAACAAAACTGTTTTCCTTTAATACTGTCTCTTCTGTTGATGACACTTGCCTTCCACAACAGGCTCCCAGATGAATTATTATTAATAATTATTTAAATAGCGCCTTCAGTATGCCTGGTATTTTACAAAGAAGTATAAGCAAAAGACACATCCCTGCTCGAAGGAGCGTAATGAGTTCAAGATATTTGCAGGAATAATGGATAAATAATACGCGCTGAAACGTCTCTCCGTCCCTCCTTTCATGTAATTCTAAATTAAGCATTACCTTTTTATGCCACTATTCCAAAGTGATTTTTCTCTTCCCGGTGCTATCAGACTTATTCTCCCACCGACTTAAACCTAAAGCACATTTGATACAGGAGATCTAGGATTGAATTTCCCAATGTTTCTTTGACTTACTTAAAATAGGTATAGAAGGCTCTGAATTGGATCAGGTCAATGGCACAGGTGTGCTTTACTCTTTTGCTTCACATCATTTCATCATTTGATCCCAAATTTGCTTTTGGCCTTGCAAAGAAACATATAGTATAGTGGGCCCCGCTAGGGTTCAGTTCCAGGACCTCCATGGATAACAAAATTTGCAGATGCTCAAGTCCCATTGAATACAATGGCATAGTAGAATGGTGTCCCTTATTAAAATGGCAAAATGAAGCTTTGCCTTTTGGCATTTATACATTTTTTAAAATATGGTCAAACCGTGGAGGCTTGAATCCATGGATAAAAAATTCATGGAAAAGGAATGACTGTATTCCCTATTACCCAAAGGAGCAAAGAGACAGTATTACTTCCTTAGCTGTTTCTTAGCTGTTTCTCAGATCACACTACTTTCTTACTCCAGCATTACTATTCCCAACAAATCTCGAGATCCCTGCCCCTGTTTACAAGGTTTTTAAAAAGAGAGATAAAGAAAAAGAAAAAGATGAGATCTGATTGTGGGTCTCCTATACCACATGTATTTTGGTCACAAATACAGCATTTTTTTTTTTGATGAAACGATGGAAAAGATCAACCACTCCAATCTTAGTGAGTTATTTTTGTTCCGTATTACTAATTTTAATCTTAACCTGTTGAATTTTCTTGGTTTGAGAGGGCACTGAGTGTGGTTTTTCTTTGAAAATGTACTTGGGAGGAATTTTAACAACTCCACTGCAAATTGTGACCATCAGTTAAGGCTGTTTAAAGCATATATAATATATTTATGTGTGTGTGTGTGTGTATAGATATATATATATGAATATATATATGTATTTGTATTTAAATTAAAAACTTAATATTCAAGCTTCTCAGATTAACTGGTAACACTAAAATGAAGGTACCTCTTACAAGAATAACTGGCTGTACTTGTACAAAATAGGATTAAACGGTTTTGAAAGGAAATAAAAACCAATACAAGCCCTGCTTTGCATTTCAAAACACGGAACCTGCGTACAAAAAGGAATGTACTGTATATATGAGACATTTGGACTTTCCCGTTCTGTTCCAGAGAGCGTTTCTACTTTTAGGAAAGGAACCGTTTTTTTTTTTACGTTGCAATGACTTTACCAAACGTTTTCACTATAGACTTTTCGGAAAGCTTTTACAGTAAGAAAAAAAAATGATCATCATCAACAACAACAACCAAAAAAAGAAAGCAGGCACATTAGTGTACAAAAGAAATGTTGCTGTTGATTTTTTTTAACCCCCCCCTTTTTTTTTTGAAAGTGCAGGTTTTATCGTGTGCATCTTACAAGACCAACTATGGTTGCTTAAAAAAGAAAAACTCTCCTTAAATCGTCAAACTTTTTAAACATAAAATCTCTGTGGAAACGCAAGAGCTCCTGTTTTGTTAACTGACTTCAGTCTCTCTTGGTGGCTGGAAATCTATTTCTTTGAGGGAGAAAAAGAAAACCCTTACATCTTTTTTGTTTTGTGTTGCTGCTGCTGCTGTTATTCAGATCTGGCTGGTTCTCTACTGATACCTTTTTGCGCTCTTTAAAGCGGAGGGTCTCATGAAGATTCGTTGGAAGGGTGGAGGTCAAAGGGGTGGGATGACGGGGAATAGAGACTGGTGCTTCATTGATTGAAACCAAAAACAGGAATCCAAGCCAAATGGGAGAACCAACCCCCGAAATGTCCACCGTCCAACCAACCAACCAAGGTGGGCGAGAAGAGAAGGACAGATTCCACCAGGCCTCCAAGAAGGCGAACCCAAAACTTCCTCAAAGCATCCATCCCTAGGCAGCCCCAGCCATCCTTATTAGAGGGAACACAGTTGGCTCTAAGCTCTGGAACGTTAGAGGCCAAAGAACCCCCAAAAAAGAAAATAAAAATCTTGAGAAGATCATAATGGAGAAAGAAAGGAAGGAAGGAAGGAACCAACCAACCAACCAACCCAAGGAAGGAAAAAAAACTCAACAGGTTGAGGAACAATGGTCAACTTTCTCAAACTGTGTCCAAGACTTCTCCAAGGAGGAGGAGGAAGAAGAAGAAGAAGAAGGAAAGTGTGCCTGAACTTCTTCAGACTTTGTTCGAGACTTCTCCAACATTTACGAAGAGGACGGAAAAGCGTGCCTGAACTGAAGGGAGCCAAAGGAGTCTGGAGGAACCATGGGTCAAACTCTTTGCTCAAGAC